>CAXIWN010000003.1:1244166-2488333 GCA_964036215.1 Oscheius sp. DF5033 | reverse complement strand
CTTGATAAAGATATCAATCTCTTCGGAATGAGAATCCGCGAATGGTAAGAACAGAAGTAAAATTATGTACAATAATTTCTAGGTATTCGTACCACTACCCAGAGCTCTTCAAACTGGTACCGGATCAATACAAATATGCCAGATTGGCTGTTGCCATTCTTGATCGTAATAAGATGGCAGAAGATCCAGAAGCTGCACAAAAGATATTTGATATTGTTGAAGATCAAGAGAAAACTGATGAAATTATGGAAGCTGCTCGTACCTCTATGGGAATGGATATTTCCGACATGGACTTAATTAATATCGAACGGTGATTTGCCTAGTATTAACGTAATTAGTTACAGATTTGCCGCACGTGTTGCTCAGCTCACTGAATATCGTCAAAAACTCCACGAGTATATTAAGGATCGAATGAACAGCTGTGCACCTTCGCTTAGTGCTTTGCTTGGAGAACAAGTGGGAGCACGCTTGATCTCTCATGCTGGTTCGCTTACAAATTTGGCGAAATATCCAGCATCTACTGTACAAATCCTCGGAGCTGAAAAGGCTCTTTTCCGTGCATTGAAAACTAGATGTGCGTATAACCGTTGAGTTTGAACACTTGCGATTTTAGCTGCAACTCCTAAATACGGACTTTTGTACCATTCGTCATTCATTGGGCGAGCTGCATCGAAGAATAAAGGACGTATCTCAAGATTTCTTGCTAACAAATGTACAATTGCATCGAGAATCGATTGTTTCTCCGAGGTTTTTTTACTCGCAACAGCTAAATTCATTCATAATTTAGGTTCCCGTTCCTACATTTGGGGAACACTTACGCGAGCAAGTTGAAGAACGCTTAAAGTATTTTGAGACTGGCGAGGTTCCTCGCAAAAATATTGCTGTTATGCAAACTGCACAAGGGGAGGCTGGACCAGCTGCTGAAAAGGTTAGCGTTTTTCTTTTTGCGTAAGTCGGGCATATTTCTAATTCAAGGCTGTGTTATTATCAGTTTTGATTCGCGAATATGCAACACTAACGGTAACAACCATACTTTTGGTCACTTTTGTAGTAATCAAGAAGTGGTTTTTCCAACATTTATATGAGAAAAGAATAAAATTATTTTCAGGTATTAAAGAAACGAAAAAAGGTAGCAAAGAAGGAGGCAAAGCTAAAAGCTGAAGCACTTGCTAAACAAGAAGTCACTGACGAACCTATGGAAGAAGGTGAACCGAAGAAAAAGAAGAAGAAGAAGAGCAAAGCTGCTACAGATGAGGAATAACTTCTGTTAAAAGTCTACTGTTTTGTTGTTTTTGTTACTCTTGTTATATTGTTAAGCACCGGAATAAAATGTTTTCTCTTGTCGAACAGTACATATTTTATTTGGGAATAGCAAAAGTGAATATAAAATTCGAACGGCGCATCGCAACTCCACCAGTGAAGTTCACTGAATTTTTTTGAATATTCATTTTTGCGCGTGTGCAATATTGTGCTGAGGGTCCAAATGCGATAAATTTCCGCGACTTCGATACTTCTTTGTAACTCGTTGATAATAAAGTTTACGAAGTACTATACATTCAGAGAAAATTTATATATATAGGTATGGAAAGAGCGTCATTTCCAGGGGATGAAGCACGGAATATTACAAGGCGACGACATGCGCACAGATACAATGATCTGAAAAATTATTATTGGTTTTTTGGAATGATGCATGTCAAGGTAATCGAACTAATTTTTTAATGAAAGATTTACAGGCGTTTTTAACCATTGTTATGCTCTTCTTATGTTGGACATCAATGAAGTTGTTACTGCATACCGCAACACAGCCCTATATTCATATTGAAATACCTGGATTAGACGGAAAAAGCGTTTGGACAGAAGAAATAAAAGTGAAGATATTTAGAGCTTTCTACATTCGTTTACTTACAGCCAACACATAAGCCGTTTCACAATGAGTTTGAAAAATTGTTTACAAAAGAGGTCCGAGTTCCTGAGCATAAAGAATCAGTTATTAATAATGAGACAAGCGAATTTTACCGTGATGTTCTAAACATATGGTCATACTTTTGTTTAGGAAGGTATATCAGAACAAGTTTTCATACTCTAACTAAAATTTAGCGTAATATTAGCTGCTATCGGTGCAAAAGTATCCGAGCGTAACCACAAGCGCACTTTTTTGAGGAAGATATTTAACCCAGCTTTACTCATGATGCCACTAATGATCGTCCTAGTTAGCAAAACTTATTTAACATTATATCGCAACTTTAAGCTGTCCCTTGTTTATCCGCTCGGAGCATGGTCTATTCGTTCATATCACACTGAAACCTACGAATGTCGATATACCAGACGATATATTGCCGACTGTAATACCATAATTTTCTGGTTACGTAAGTCATTTATTAGGATTTTGTCCGTAGAAATTAAGATTTCATTCGTCTGATTGCTCTGCCAGTCTTTCTTGTATGGACTTGCTTTGTTTATGTGTATTTCGGATGTTGTGTTGCGCTTCTTTTTATATGGCATAGTGCAAATGGTAATGATAACAATGTGAATAATTTTTTAAGTTCTCAAGGTGAACTTTTGCTTGTTTTATATAGGTAAACTTTTTGCAGACCCGCTACCTTTAATCAGAGAGACATTAGAATGCCATTCACTGCGAGAAACCCGAATTTATGAATCATTGGATTCTATAAGAGAAACCACATATCCAAGTCGTATAAATTTTGGTATTTCTTTGTGTAATTATAATTAGCCCAATCATATTTAGACTTTTACAGCCCACGAATGTCTTCGTTTCCACTTTCAGAACATCAAGAAAAGCGGTATCGTTGCAAATTTATTTACAATTCTTGAAAATTTCAGTGTAGATATGGAACTCGGAAGGAATACTCCTGCTATGAATCATTGTCCGTTCTAAGGCTTCGATGGCTATTATTTTTTCCAGAATAACGTCGAAGGCGGAACTCTCTAGATATTACGATTTTCAGTTTGCCAGATTGTGGATTATTTATTTTGTCAATAAATTTTCTTGCCTGTTTTTTATATGCTGCAATAACACCGGTGACAGCACGGATACACATCGATAAGAACGAATATGAAACTATGATATTCCCATATATAACACTTGTTCCTATGACCATATCCTTTTTTTCTGATTAGTAAACGGTGCCCTGAAGATAGATACTTTTTAATAAAAAAATGGTATCGCGGTGACGGCGGGGTCTTCTGTTTTTTTGTAGAGCTCTTTATTATTGTTTCCTCAGATTGCTTCCAGTTTTTGAGGATTTCATTTTTCGATCGTTTGTGTAATGCAGTTTTTGCAGAAAATTTTTTGGGCTTTTTTTGATACCAGAGGTGCTAAGTAATGTACTCAAGAACGTTTAGAAATGTTCATAGTAAGGGCTGTCTAGTCTTACCTTAGTAAAAGAAAACAAAAGGGAAATATTCACAGCTCGCCGGTGCAGGCACCTTAAAGGTCTAAAAATGCGTGCCATGCTCCAATGCTAATAGCGTTTTTAAGCATTTTTGCCATTTTTTATTGTTTTCTCGTGTTTTACTAGGCCCGAATTACTATAATACAAAAGGAAAAAGTAGCAAAACACAGCAAATGGACGAGAAATACGCTATAGGACCATTTCAACAGTAAAGACTCAAAAATAACTTTTTGTCATGAAAAGTGTTCATGCTTATACTTAAAATGATCCTCTCAACGAGACTAAGACAATGCACTAAAAATCATAAGCTCTCGAAATCACATTTTCGAGAATTAACTTTTTAGAAATTATCATAAATTTCGCAAAATTTTCTCGTTTGAAAAAATACGCGTAAACATCGAGCAAACCGAGTTTTTACTTGGGAAAATATGGTCGGCCACTTTGTCGAGATCGGCACTTACTAACCACTGCATCATTTTTGACGTTCTTGAGCTTAAAAGATGCAGAATTCAATGGAGACCCGAGAGTAATTTTGTCATGATGCACCGTCCAGTTTTTCATGGAAAAAAATGCAAAAAACTCCATATCTTTTTAATGGGTGAGTTATATGAACCCAAAAAATTACTTCCGGGTGCCATGGAGGTGCTGAATCGAATGCAATTTACAGAAAAAGCTAAAAATTTGTCGTTTTTGCTCCCCAATCTCGACAAGTTTGTTGGAATTTTAATTGAAAATTTGAACTGAATTTTGCGCGGCGCCGATGTTTCAATCAAACGGCGAGCTGTGTATTACTCGCACCTAATGAATTCAAAAAGGGCGCGCCTGATTCAGTGAAGGTTGAAAATTCGCCTTTTGTACAAAATTTACAATTGTGAATATTTTATTTACAGTCTTCCTGTCAGCTTGTGCTGCTGTTTCTCACTTCTGTGCAACTATACTACTCAATATTTGTGTCGACATCTTTTGAAATGCTTCTTAGTATCGATATGATTTATTTTCAGGAGCTCAATGACAGAACAGACTGAAAATCAAGAAAATCTTCCCGTTGTTGCAACGGTTACCGAGGTTAGCTGACGTTTCACTTGATACTGAGAAAAAATCGGAATTGTTCAATAGAATCATTGAAGGAAGCGAGCTGCTTCTATGGTGGATACGTTTCACATTGGCGTAGTCTCACCCAGTTTTTCGATGCTTTCTGGAATCATCCAGATTCAGCATCATTGATTCGTTCGTAATGTATTAGCTACATAATTCAGGTAGACAACGTAGAGGTTCTTCAAATTCTACCGAACGCCGATGAGTCGCACAGTTCAGATTCACCTGCGTGGCGTGCTGTACCAGTGTAAGCTAATTTCTGCAATCAGTTGACTACTTTAATGCTTCAGTTCTGGAATCAACGCAGCTGATATGAAAAATACTTCGCAGAATCCTCTTTTACAACCTTCCGCATCATGCCACCTGTGTCAGAATAGAAGGTTTCAAAATTCTACTACTTCTATACAAGATAAGCATTTATTGAAACCGTGTGCTTGCGAGTAAGTTATATTTTTGTTGAATACATTTTTATTGTATGCTTTTAGTTTCCACGTTCATCATGGGTGCCTGGTGGATTTAGTGGAAACTCAAGAAAGATGTCTTATCTGTGGAATTAAGTATCGCTTTTACAAGGTTAATTTGCTTATTCGGTGTAATACTGGAACATTTTAGTACGGATCTAAGACTGATTTCTTTGTAAAATACTGGTATCGGTTCGCACTTGTTGCCTCAGCTTGCTTTGTTCTCATAGGCTTGGGAATTTATGGACTTTACCTCACCTGCCCTCCTACTGACCTTGCTGGTTTCCGTAAGTTACATATTTTATCGTCATTACGGCATGACTTTCAGTACTTCTCGTTCCGTCCTGCGCAGCTGTAATCATTGGGTACAATGTTGGTTCTCATTTCACGACTTGGATGTTCAAAGAGGGTTATTCTAAATTTCAACGGAAATATCGCAGTGTCGTTGTCTTTAGATACAAGCCTGAAATAAGTTTACCGACTCCTGTTATTGTCGTTGATGTCAGTTTCTTTTTTCTTGTAAATAGTATAATGTATTTTTTTAGCAAGAGGTTACACTACTGGACGATGTCGACGGTAGCAATCTCATCAATCTTGATTCTACATCCAAACAAAACCAACCCGAAGAGAAAATTAAAACCGATGCAATAATGGCTTCAACGCCTTGCGAGACCACTGAACCGCCAATTAAGTTCTCTTTTGATACTCCCAGACACGACTGCCCTGTATAGTTTGCTCATTTTTTTCATTTTGTAAATTTTTGTCGATAATATTTTACCATACAATAAATATTCCTTTCAATATCTGTCTTGTATTTATGTGTATTCTGCAAAACATTTATCGTTGTATGACAATTGTTTTTATGCAAGCATAGGGCTAAGAAATTCTTCTTTCTATTATATTATAGAATGAAGCGGGTTACGCGTTGCATCCAGTGTTTTTCGATTGACGAAACCCGACACGTATATTGGTATTTTTCCATTGTAATTGTCCTTAAAATCACCCGTTTGGAGCCTATATTCACACATATTCTTTGGAATTTTATTTTGTTAAAAAAGCATTAGTCACCTGTAATTTCAGATGACAGACGTCAAGAAACAACCGTTTTCGGACCCAAAACGATGGATTACAATTTATCCCGCTTACTTAGACTCTAAAAGAACACAAGAACAAGGAAGAAAGATCGCCAAAGACAAAGTATGCGATTAGCTTATTAATCGTATTGACAATTCAAATTTGTTCACCGTAATGGGTATATTTAGGCAATTGAAGCTCCTACATCTTCTGAAATTCATCAAATATTGATTGCTGCTGGTTTTAACGCTATTCTAGAGGTGAAATATACTTCATTTTTTTATATTTTTCATTTCAGCCTAATAAAATGTACTCCCGTAACCAAGATAGAGATCCAGAAACGCAAGGTCGTGTCCGAGTCCAGTTGAAGAACGACGATGGAAAACCCAAACATAGCGAATTCCCAACTAGTATATTTTATTCGTTTTGCAAATGCATCAGCGATTCATTTGAGGATGGTGTAACTCCATTTTAGGGTCGTCTGTTCTGTTTCATCTTGCTGATATGATTCCAAAATTGAAAACACGCCAGCCTGGATACGCTGCAACGGCTACCACTGCCGCATCTGGAAATAAGAAAAATAAAAAGAAGAAGTAGCTTCGCTTATCGCATGTCAGGTGTTTTCCTTTTTATTTATCTGTTTACTGGGTTTATAAACTTCTTGTGATCCTGACTTAATCGTCCAAATGTTATTATTTATTCGTGTGCTATTTATGTACAGCCTTGGTTTGTTTATAACTTTATTAGAGTCAGATAATAAAGCAGATTTATAAAATATATTCATTGTACTTTGTCTCTTTCGAAGACATTTTGAACAACTGACGTGAAGGGCATCTGTGGGGGATGTGTACAACAGACTTGCGCGGAACGGCCGGGACGGAACGAGTTCCGCGTGTTCCGTGTTCTGTGTTCTGCGGCACTGTTCGCGGACACTGGGACTTTAAAGGTCTCGCGCTCCAATGCTAAACTTTATTTTATGCATTTTTATGCAATTCTGAGGCCATATTCGTTTTTACCAAGTCAAAATTACTATATAGTAAAAGAGAAAATAAGAAAATACCATAAAATTTGGGAGATATGGAAATTCGTCCGATTTTTAGAGGGAAAATTTATTTTCAATGAATAAAATAGCTTTTTCAGTGAACCACGTTGTCGTTCATATATCAAAATGTTCGTCTTTTTGAGATCTGTTATTTGCACTAAAAATCAGAAAAATTGTATGTGACAGTGTCGAGAAAAATATTTTTAAACATTTTTCGTAAATGTCGTAGCAGAAAATTCACGCGTAAACAGCGGACAAACTTGATTTTTATATAGGGAAGATGAGCGCACGTTTTCCGACAAAACTACACTTTTTCAACATTTTCTGCTTTTTCCAATCGCTTCGGCGTACCGAAATCTACGCGAATAAGGGTTTTGGGATATTTTTGACGTTCCCTTGCTGAGATATTCAGTTTTTTCAATTTTTTATATCGATAGAGCAGACGAATACTTGGTCCCGTAGTCTATTTTCGTAGATTCGCAGGTGGGGAATTTAATGCAAGAGAGAGCTAAGCTTAAAAATGGGACAGTAAGGGTCTGGCCGGATTTTGCTTATCCGCGTTAGTAATTGGCCGTCAAGAGGTTGTCCGTCATATAGCTTCGCCGTATACCGTTCGGCCGTCAAGAGTTTAGCCGTCAAGCTTTTTGCCGCTCAGGGTTTGGCCGTGTTAGGTTTTGGCCGTATTTTTCTGCAATCTCGCATTTTTTGGTTGACGGCAGATTTTTCGCTAATTTACTGCATTATCTTCATTTTTATTGTTTTTGGTTTTTTATTGTTTGTATATGTTATCACTGCTGAAATAGCGACGAAATAGCAGGAAAATTGTGAAAAGATGGGGATAAAATAAGCCTGGGACGTCATTTGAAACAGCGAAAAATCTGTCGTCAACAAAAAAATGCAAGATTGCAGAAAAATACGGCCAAAACCTAACACGGCCAAACCCTGCGCGGCAAAATGCTTGACGGTCAAATGCTTGACGGTCAAACGCTTGACGGTCAATTCGTAACGCGGACATTCTAAAACGGCCAAACCCTATGACGGCCAAACCCTTACTGTCCCTTAAAAATGTGTCGTTTTTCCTAGAAACGTGCGCTCATCTTTTTAATTTTGCAACTAAAATGTTTGGCGGGAAAAATTAGCGTTTTCCGAAAATTTGAAATTTAGCGAACAGTGGCGGAACACGAAATCCGAAAATGCGGAACGTTCCGGCGGAACGCGAAAATTAAGAACGCGGAATTCCGCGCGGAACACGGAACAAAAATACACTAGGAAGCATAGTTGTTCACTTTCGCCATTTTTGGCGCGCCAAATTTGGCTCGCCATTTATTTGGCTCGCCTTTTTTTGGCTCGCCATTTTTGGCTCGCCAAATTTGGCTCGCCTTTTTTTTGGCTCGCCATTTTTTTGGCGAGTTGAATTTTGCGAGCTTTGAACTTTTTCACAGCTGTAAACGTACGTCATGATGTAATTTTAGCTAACGGCGTTGGTTTTTATTCTCTTTTCTTCTAATTCTTTCATTCTTTTGCTTTTTTTCATTGTATTATGATGGAATTTTCTGCTTTTCAAGTTAAAAAAATCGTAAGCACTACATTCCCTATAAGAAAAAAAGTTTTATGTTCGCCGTTAGCATCGAATGTTCCTGTTACTCCGTGATTATTGTTGGGAATGAAATAATGGTGATTTTTATGAAAACAACAATAAAAAAAAGTTTTCAGGTGTCTACATTGCTTTAGAGATAAGCTATGAGGAAAAGTAGCTTCAGCGATCCTTAGATAAAGTAGCCTTATCAAATTACAGCATCAAATAAGCTTCCGGTTCCGTATACGTTAAAGGGACAGTCCAGGTGAGAAAATACGTGCACCCAAGTGCACCCACTCGGTGATCGAAAATGTCATTACGTACTCAAAATTTTTTTTTCGTTTTTCGTGTATTTCTCTATTTTTGCTGTATTTTTTTAAAAATTGTTGTTGCTAATAACACTTATGCATAGACGGATCCTATAAAATAAAGAAACATTAGAGATTTTACTGAAAATAACAAAAAATAAAATTCCATCAAAAATAATTTTTACGTACGCAGACATTTTCGACTCGGCGTGGGTACAGTAGGGCCCACGTACTTTTCTCACTTGGACCGTTCCTTTAACGATTGGGGGTAAATAAAGGATATAACTATTTGGGAGCAGAATACTCACCCTTACCATCACAACTTTGGCCATTATCTGAAAAGAGGAGTCATGACTATCAGAAATGAAGAAGGGGCATAGAACGAAGGAGTTTCCTCTTGAAACGCTGTGGTTTTACTAGTAGCAACGTTGAAATAATGTTACGTTACTAAAAAGCAACGAGAAATGTATATTTTATGCAAAAGAATGAAAGAATTAGAAGAAAAGAGAATAAAAACCAACGCCGTTAGCTAAAATTACATCATGACGTACGTTTACAGCTGTGAAAAAGTTCAAAGCTCGCAAAATTCGCCAAAAAAATGGCGAGCCAAAAAAAAGGCGAGCCAAATTTGGCGAGCCAAAAATGGCGAGCCAAAAAAATGGCGCGCCAAATAAATGGCGCGCCAAAAAAGCCCGGGCCTAGAAAAGCCGGGGCACCCCCGGAACAGAACTTTGTACGGTTTAGAACCTGTACGCTTTCGAACCTTTGACGGTTTAGCACTGGACGGATTAGAACTAGGACGGGTTAGAACATACCGAGATCAGAACTTTGGACGCATTAGAACCTGGACGGTTTAGAACTTTTTTCTGGTGCATTCCCCCCAGCGAGCATTACTCCTAATTTTTTTTTATAAAAATAAGAAATGCTTATTTCATGTCATTTGAAGTCAGAAGAAGTAGGAATAGAGCAGAAGAAGATTAAAAAATCATCAGAGTAGTAATATGATGAATTCCTAACTGTTGTTATTCTATCTGAACATTTTTTTCTTTCGAATTAGTGCAACTCACATTGAAATAATCATTGCTGATGTACTAAACTAAATTACAAACATAAAAAAATAAGCATAGCGTTAAGAAATACAATAAGCAAAAGCAAGAAGTGAAGACAGGCATATTATGATACCTGACAAAGCTAGAACGGCTGGTAATTCTAATATTTACGTTATCACAGCTAATTTTTTTGTCGTTATAGCTATCTAACGTTCCTAAAATAATAATGCGAGTAAAAAGAGCAGCAAGAAGTATGCAAAACAGAAAAAAAACAATGCTAATTCAACCAGCATTATAATCAAAGCAACATTTCACAATGAAAATGATATTTGTGTTTCTTCACTTTTCGCATGTACTTCAATAAATGTTTTTGACCTTGTAGATTATTTTCTAGCAAAGAAAAATAGATAAAAACGTTGAAAATAGAAGAAAACAAAGAAAAACGAAAAGAAACAAATGATTTGGACGAATTTCGTCGAAGTACGTAGAGAAACATTTTTTATCCCACGAAAAGTTCTAAACCGTCCTGGTTCTAAACCGTCAAGTTCTAACCAGATCAAGTTCTGATCTCGGTATGTTCTAACCCGTCCTAGTTCTAATCCGTCCAGTGCTAAACCGTCAAAGGTTCGAAAGCGTACAGGTTCTAAACCGTACAAAGTTCTGTTCCGGGGGTGCCCCGAAAAGCCCGGGCCGGCCCGGGCCGGCCCGTGAACAACTATGCTAGGAAGTATGGCCTTTTGGCGCAATACGAAATCGCGCAACTTGTGAATCAAGGGTCGCGGGTTCGATCCTTCTGCAACTTTTATCATTTTTGTTTTTGATATAGACGATAATTAGTGATAAAAAATGTTGGGAAGACAGTTTTTAATACTTTTTTTTTCACTATTCCCAGCTGTCGTACCCTTTCTGGGCTGGTACGTCTTCTTAGGATATCGTTTAGCGATATGCCGAGCGTATCAATGCTTTTTATAGTTAGTTTTGCTTGCTGGCAAATCTTTTGATGAGGGTAGCCATATTAGAATTGAATAAAACTAGAGACTGAGTTTTTTTCGCTTTCATTCATTGGATGGGGCGGTCGGTTATATTGCCGCTCTGGTAATCTGCTACCGCTACAAATATTAATTGGAACGAATTAAACCTTAGCCGAGAAACGTCTGGAACCGCGGCTACGTATAAATCTACAGATGAGCACCTTTCATCTCATATCTTTGAACACACGTACTCTGTCCACAAATGCTCGTCAAATCGAAATCCAAAGAGCCTTATCCAAAATAAAATGGGACATTGCTGCTCTAAGTGAAACCAGAATACCAGGAACTGGAACTTTTACGCTAATGCCTTCCCGAGACGTACTCTTCTACTCTGGGGGAATAACGCGTCACAGAGGCGTCTCTTTCATCGTCAAGAGGTCATTGGCAAGTACAGCAGAATTTCATGTAATCTCGGATCGAGTTGCCAGCCTATACCTACCAAATCTCAAAATATTCATTATAAACGTATATGCGCCGACAACGAATTACGATGACGATGCTTATGAAGAAGTTATGGAAATGATCGAAATGGAGAAAAACAGAGCGCCCAATGGTACGCACGTCATCATAACTGGAGACTTTAACTGTAAAGTAAAAAGAGACAATGGAAACGAGGATGTTGTAGGACCATTTGCATCTAAGTCTACAAGTCCTCGAGGAATCATGTTGATTGAAGCCTGTACCAGAATGAAAATTAAATTATGGAATACAATGAAACCGCAAAAATGGAGGCGAAGATGGACATGGAGATCGGCAGATGGTCAAACACACAACCAAATAGACTTCGTAGCAGCCGGCAGCCGAGTCCCCATAAAAAGATGTCATATTTTAAATAGATTTGAATTTGAATCCGACCACCGCGTAATTCGAACTACCATTGAGATTAAAGGAGACAGGAGCAAAAGAATCTATAGAAATCCCAATAGCTGGACATTAGACAAAAAAATGTACACCGAAAATGTTCAACTACTATCGAACTTACCTTCTTCCAAACCCAATTCGGCTGCTGAAGCGTACGATAAAATTGCTAACATCACAACTATGGCAGCCCAAGGCTGTTGGAAAAGGAAAGCTAAACCAAAATGGATGTCAGACGATACCAAGAACCTGTTGCAAATGCGAAGCATATTCCGAAATGACCCCGCAGCCGCTGATAAATACAACGAAATATGCAGAAGAGCCAGAGAAAAATTAAAAGAAGATATTGTTAAAAGACAGGATGAAGCGATAAACACAGCCATACTAAATAGGAAATCTATCCGGAATATCACTTCGAGAATGAAACCCAAGAGAGAAAGAATTCAAATTCCATGCCCCAACACCGGAATCCTTTCCCAAAAATATACCAAAAAGGCAGTACAGAAATTCTACAATGATCTTTATCAATCCGAAGTCCCTCTAATTATGTATCAAAAACCGGAAATAGACACGTTCCCTGAATGGTTAATATCTGAAGCAGCAGCAGCAATAAAAAGAACAAAAACAGGGAAAAGTCCGGGACCTGATGGTATAATGCCTGACCAACTGAAATTAGCTGCCCCAATACTGGCTCCATATCTAACAGACATGATGAATCTTATGACAGATGGCGACGTAATACCAGAAGGACTGGTAAAAGCTGTAGTACAATTAATATACAAATCTGGAGACAGTAATCATTTGTCAAATTTCCGACCGATAAGCCTGCTCTCAGTAATCCTGAAAGCTGCCACACGAATGATTCTACAAAGAATAGAAAATACCTTAGATGAATCCGAAGAAACAACGCAAACAGGCTTCCGAAAAGGATATGGAATACGAGACAATCAACACTGCATAAACCAACTATTGGAGAAATGCAACGAATACGGAATTAATGTATATTTGGCTCTAGTAGACTTTACGAAAGCCTTTGACACGGTCGAATGGAATGCCGTCTGGAACTCTCTAAATGAATTCAATATACATCCAAAACTGATCAACTTGCTGACCAGGATCTATGAAACAAGTACAACAGTCATAAAAGTAAACGAAGAAGAAGAGAAAGTGACAATACGAAGAGGCGTCCGTCAGGGAGACACCCTGTCTCCGAAACTCTTCAATGCGGTACTAAGAAGCTGTCTGAACAGAATCGATTGGGAAAAGCACGGAATAAAAATAGATGGCGAATGGTTAAATAATATCTGCTATGCCGACGACATTACACTAGTCGCCAAAAGTAGACCAGAACTAGAAAAAATGCTCAATATGTTGATGAATGAATGTGAGGGATCAGGTTTAAAGGTCAATGAGAAGAAGACAAAACTGATGACTAACTGTACAACAACAAGACATCCTATGACGGTAATGGAAAAGACTTTTGAATTCACATCCCAAGCAAAAAATTTGGGATACTGGATTGAAATTCCTCCAAATCATCAAAAAACGGTTGATAGAAACATCCAAGCTGGATGGAACGTCTGGGCCAAGCTATCCAGATACCTGACCTCAAAACACGTGGCCATGCGGATAAGAATAAACCTATTCCAAAGCTGCGTGTCCTCTGTTGTACTACAATCATCAGAATGTTGGACTTTGAAAGAAAATGACAAACAAAAACTCAGAACAGCACAACGGAAAATGGAACGAAGGATGATCGGAATAACAAGAAGAAACAGATGGACCAACGAAAGAATAAGGCAAATTACCAAACTAAAAGACTGGGCAGATGAAGCAAAGAGAAAAAAGTTCAAATGGGCAAGGACAATAAGTAGAATGGCACACGACAGATGGACAAGAAAAATGACAACATGGATACCTTATGGACATACGAGGAAACGAGGCGCACAAGCCGCAAGATGGACCGACGAAATCAGACAAAAAATGGGTACAGATTGGTGGTCAAAAGATGACGAAACATGGAAAGCCGCCATCAACACCATATAAAAATATATGACGTGTAAATAAATGTAATGTAATGTAAGAGACTGAGACGCCGAGAAGCCTCCTGTGCCAATGTGCACGAAACAACCCCATCTGACAGTCTGTCTGGGACAAGGCCAGCCGATTGCATAGCAGCAACTGCCCCGTGAGAAGCTTCAGTGGCAGGGGCATGGCTGCCCCGTAAAGGCAGTGCCTGCAAAAATCCTGCAAACTTATTAAAATTTGCGGCATTTGTTTGATTTTCACTATTCTTTTGCTTGCATTCGGCCAAAACTGTATGGGGGACAGGGGCAGAAAATGCTGCCCCAGAGCAGGTCAAAAACAGTCCGGACAAATTGCCCCAGGAGCAGCCACGGCAGGCCAAGGGTAGTTTTGCGCACACGGCTACTGGAGATGATCGTTTCGTGGATATTTCAACAAGATGAGGAACTTGTATTTTCACATTGAAATTGCGAAGGACAGCTCAAAAAATTGAGATTTTCGCTGTTTATCGGCTTCTAGTGAGTAAAATACCACCAGCATAATGATCGCCATTAAAAGACGCATTTTTTAAGCCTAAAGTTGCAGCGAAATGTCGAAAATTTCGCGATTTTTTTCGATTTTTATTCTGGCTCCCTTTTGATGCCGTTCCGTGTTCCGGCGGAACGGGCCCCCGCGGAACGCAAAATTTTGGTGTTCCGCGCAAGTCTGGTGTGCAACGTGCGCAGGGACTATAAAGGGAAGCTCTTATAAAAGAAGTAGCTACTTCTGCTGCCGGAGTGATTGCAAAAATGGGTAAAAAGATAAGCGGTATTAGGACTGTAGCTCCCAATGGGATTGGTTCAAAGATAATAAATAAAGCATAAATTATGTACACCCAAAATTATACTCCTGCAACACATAACTACATGAAATAAAGACTATACGCCGGATACATATTTATTCTATTCGTCAAGGAGAGGGCGTTGTGCTCCTAGCCATGATGGCCTCGTCGGATGTCACGGTTCTGACAGCCATCCTTGCCGGTCTGTTGTTTGCAGGGGGCTGCATATTTCCCGCAATTTCCTTGTGCAGGATGACAATGGCGAGGATCCTCGACGAAATCTGTTTTTGGGTCAACTGCTGGTGGTCCTTCTTGAGGGATTCAATCATTTTGTTCATCATTTTCGCATCGGGGCTCTTTTCCGAGAAGGCCCTCACGGTGTTGCTCGTCGTTCCAGGCCACAGTTGTCTCAATCGATCTTTTGTACCATACGGCAGATTCCGGACAAAATCGTCGACAGGGGCCTCTTTCTTCTTTTTATGCGGGAGCTTCCGCTTGGTCGGCATCCTGATAAGTGAATGGTCAAAAAATTCTTCCCATTTCACACTTGTTAAAATCTGGTTTTTTACAGGTTCTTTGAATTGATGCACCCATCTATCAAGAAGGGGTCTTTTTTTCGAGCGGAGTTCTTCAGCATGCTGCACTTAAAAAGCCCCTCCAGCAGCAAAACAAAGTCGGAAATGCTGTGCAGAGCGCTTTAGATAATTAGATTTGGAAGAAAAATTTTTCTTTTCATTGGAAAATAGTTGCGGCAATTGTTGAATTGTACAGTGTAACAGCCGCACTTGCTCCGCTTCACATGAACTCGGCTTTTCCAACACACATTGCAACCTTTATTTTGCTTCATTTATTGCCTTCTAAAGGGAAGGCTTTTCAAAATTTGCTCCATCTTCTTTCGAAGGGTCGGCCTGATCTTTTACCTAAACTTGGGTAGACCAAAAATTTGGTAAAACATGTTGAAGTGGATTGGGAGTCATAACAAGCTATTGCCGAGAGTTTATGGGTGCGATTGCGTCACTCTTTCTCGCTTCTTCTTCCGATTTTTAGTGATTTTCTCCCTTTCCCGGTCAATTTCAATAAGAAAAAACAAGAGAAAGAATAGATTTCGACGATTTATTATCAAATTACGCGTCTATCTATGAGTCGGCGGTGTGGAGGGCGACGATATCCTTGACGTCGACAAATCCGTTGCGTTTAGCTTCCCAATATTTGTTATTGGGGAAGTAGATCATCTTCTTCGAGGCCTCATCCCGTACCGATTCGAACCACAATGGCTTGTGGTTGGCCTTATTCCTGGCTCGTTGATGGTCTTCCAGCAGTCTTTTATGTTTGGCGGCTGCGAGAAGATTTCCCTCTTCCAATGCTCGCATATCCATTCGATTTCGACTATCCGATGGTGGTAATCCGCTTTCGGGCTCATTTAATCCCATTGTAAATGAATTAAATCCAAAATAATCCGGGTAACATTTCAGCTGCTCGCCATTCAGGAGGAGTTCCCTCTCGCCGGTGGTACGAATTCTGACCAGCTGCTTATCCCAATAGCCACTCAGCCGGAAACAGAGACGATCATTCGGAGAGACGACATCGCCCGTAATTTCCATTGGATTGCGGTGTTTCTTGAAGAAGATTCGACCCGTATAGCCGGTAGTCGAACGGACACACAAAGTGCCCTCGTGGGTGATCTTCCTCTGTTCCGGGGCTGATGTCAAATTCTCAATTTTGGTCTTGACCTTATGCCAGACATAATCCTCCGTCGTGCCGTCGGCCAACTTCAGACGGATTCTAATCGGTTCATCCATTGACAACTCCAAGCAGCGGGACAATTTGCCAACAACTGTTTCCAGATCTGAAATAAAAATTGTGAGTTTTGAACAAGAAAAAAAACTCACGAAATGTGATGTAATAAGACCAGTTGCTGCTTTCAGCATATCCGGCAGTAATTGCCGGATGATGGCTGACCTGTTCACCATGGAATTTCCATCCAGCTTCCTCATAGTCAAATGTCTCGCCCAATATCGGATTAAATGGCTTTCTATATCGACTGGATTTCGTGAGATACGAGCTCATGGCAAAGGCTGTGACCAGGCTCATTCTCTCTTCGGCAGTTGGTCGACTGGCAGCTTGATCCAGCAACGTCGACCACAGGAGCTCTTCACAGGTCGCTTGGACAATTCCAATTGGCTCGTAGTTGGTCAGCGGCATCCCCGTCTTGTTGACTAGCAACTGGTACAGGGCCTGGAAATTGAATTTTAGTGAAGCAAAAAAAGGCCACAGCTGCACGGGTGTCTCTAACTGTCTAACTGTGGCCTGAAATGTTGGGAAAAGCTTCACCTTGAAGCCAATGCTCTCGCCAGGCTGCTGCATTTTGGGCAGAATCTCTCTCCGGGCCTTTTTGACTTTAGCCACAACTTTGTTAGGCTCAACTTTCGGTGGTTCCTTTTTAGCTGGTGTCTTTTTAGCCGAAACATCGGGAGAAGTTTTGGAGAGAATCTTCTCACACCGGGTCATGACATCCCGCTTCGATTGTTGTTCAAATGGATCTTCACGGGCACTTTCCAACGACAGAAGCATAGGGGTTGCCGTCGGCGCCACCGGGGTCAACAGTTCCCTTTCCGTCTCCTCATCCAAATCGGGCGAGTCGTCAATCGTCTCCACATCTTCATCTTCTTTTTGGGATGCCTTGTTGGCGACAATCTTGGCAATCTTCTCCCTTGACGGGGTCTTCACAGCCGGCTTCTCGCCACAAATGGCTCGCAATTCCTCCGCCACCCTTTTCAGCTTATCCAGACATTTGGTCGACTTCTCGAGAACAGCCAAAGACAACGATTGCATGTCTAAAACCAGAAATCCACCGGAAAATTAGAGGATAAACCTCGAACAGATTCGAAAACTTTCGCAGTGTTGGGATCCCAATACCATGGTTTGAAATCGTCGGTGGTCGAGACGAGGCTATCCGTCGTGGCGGCTGTGGTGGTGGTTTTTGGCTGTTCGCGTTGAACGGCCTCTTGCCGGTAGAGACGATGCTTGTTGACGGCTTCTTTCAGTCGATCGGCAGATGCTTGGTCGGTCGCCGTAATCGATACAGTACTCTCCGTCGGGAAAGTGATCAACAGGCGCTTGTCCTCGCTGTAGACCGTTACCTAGAAGAATTTCATTGTCAAATGATTTTCGATCTTCGTCAAAAATGCCATTTTGACTGTAAAAATACTGCGAATTCGGTCGAAATCGAGTCGGCAATATCTGCCAGTCACAGCACCAAACGAACCTTAGCAAGGTCGATGTTATAACCACAGGCGAGTCCAATAGTCTCCGGTTTGTTACGTTCACGTAATTCCAGCTGTCCCTTGTCCAAAATGACCCGCTGCTTCTTATTCCGATTGCGAGGCTTCACTTTACCAGCCCACTTGACCAACACGTCCATTTCGACTTTTTCCGGCACTTGTTCGGGGCATTTTTCCTTCGGGAAGTCCGACATTTGGATACGCCTGTCGGTGCCTCCTCCTTTCTTTAGTTTAGCCGTAAGACGGCGGATTACTGTAAAAGTTGGTGGTTAAAATTGGGCCAGTAAAAATAGCGCAGACCTCCTTTCTTCGGTGGAACATTGGCCATTGCTGACTGCCGAAGGGAAGGTAACTTGATTGAATGAGCTGACCAATCATCTGAAATTTTGACATATTTTTGGGGAACTGACAAAAACGTGTTGAAATCCCCAAATTACAAGTAAAATATTGTCAATTCTTCAATTTCATAATTGAGGCCCTGTAGCAGGTCACAATGTATTTTCTTCAATCTTTTTGACCAGATCACCTCGTCAGCCCATGTCATATCATGATATGGTAGGTAACCGCATTGGTGAAAATGCCCCGACACGGCGCAGATCTGAGGGTGGACCTATCTTTTTTGACAGGACTGTAGACTGCCTTTTTTGTTTGTTTATAAATTTATTTGAGTCAGATAATAAAGCAGATTTATAAAATATATTCATTGTACTTTGTCTCTTTCGAGGACATTTTGAACAACTGACGTGAAGTGCATCTGTGGGGGATGTGTGCAACGTGCGCGGGGACTATAAAGGGAAGCTCTTAGAAAATAGTAGATACGCGCGAAATGTTTTTGCAAGTAGGAGAGAAAATAGTGAACACCGGTAGAATACAGTAGTAGCCGACAGCCTACGGTATCTATCGCTATTTGTGTATAGTCGGCCAAGAAGGGGAAAATACAAAGCTGAGCGAATCATGCTTAAAAGTGAGAGACTATGGTCGTTGACATCGGCGGTGGACAATTGTTTATTGTACTTATTGTACAGTGCAACAGCCGCACTTCTTCCGCTTCACATGAACCAATTCGACTTTTCCAGCAGGAGGCAGATCGTCTTGAAATTCGTCTTCCGTCAAAGCTGACGTGCTGAAAATGTTAAAATATAAAGAAGATCCGATGAAAATAAATATATTGGGCCTTATTATGCATGTCTACTGCTATGCACACACACTCCATTAGAATTAATGTAAAACAGCATTAGTTTTTTCTATTTTGAGATAATTCGAATGAGTTAAAATGGAGTATGAGTACAGTTATTCCCCATGCGGGTCAAGTAAGCCATTTTCACTAGAATGACTGCCCTCAACTAACCGGCTAACCTGCTTTAAAATTGAATGGGGAAGCCTTTTCCTGAACAAAAGGAACGTTAGCAAAACGTATCCACTCTCTACCACAAAAAAATAAAAGGAAAGGAAAACGAACTGATTGTTGTCGGATAGGCTGTGTCCTCCATTGTGGATGTCCGTCTTGTCACTTCTTTCCAGTAGTTGCTCCTTCGAAAGACCATTTTGATAATAGGCGGGCGAGGTCTCCTTTGGACTGTCTATCCTTTTCACGGGAGTCGTATGAGTACTGCCGGGATGACTGGGAGGGAAGGGCTTGTGGAGATATTGTTCAACTATTGGATCAACCTCATGATAAAGGTGTTCTTCCGGGCGGAAGGGATTCTCGTTGTCTGCCATTTTTCTAAAAATTTCGAAATATTCAAAAAGCGAGGAGCTTACTTGGAGGGAAGAGGCGGGCTGATGGCCACTCGACGAACTTCTTCAATTTGGGAAGGAGGATAGATGGCGTTAGGCGACTCTGGTCGAACGGTGTCCGTCGTCACGGTCACCAAACTTTTGGGGGCGTCGGGGCTAAAAAGTTTTTGTTATTTTTGGAAGGGCAATTAGCCGATCGAGGACGGAAATGGGCCCAGGTGTTCATAGAAAAGAGACGACGACCCCGGGACGAGAATTCTTCTAATTGCAAGGCAGCTGGGCAATGATTCAATTAAGCAGTCCTTTAATCCTCGGCCGAGGGGAAACCCATCCCGGCCGCTCAATGAAAATTCACATTTTGTTCATTAGGAAGGCAGTGGCTCTGTTTTTGGGAGAATGAAAAGGAAGGGACTGGTCTTTGGCGGTTGAGTTGAATATGAAGTGGAAAACGAACAAAAGTCGCCGGGGTTTTTGAAGAGAAAATGATTGGCGAAGGGGTTGAGATGCCAATCAGAGGCCCAGGCGGTTACAAACAAACTAAAATGTGGGGTCCCCGAGGGAGGCGACCCCTTTCCGTAAACAGAAACATCTGAAACATTGATAAACTACGACAAAAAAGTGTGGGAGACGAGGATGTAAACAGACAAAGTAGAAAGAGGGGAAAGTGCATTTGGGGACCGAGGCCATCCCCCTCGGGGGTCTGGGATATGGATCGCCGAACGGCCCCTCGGCCACACACTATTTAGTGTTGCAAAGGGGAGACACACAAGTTGATTCGTATTTGAACAGGCGGCATCGGGTTACGGAGTGACGCTATTAGGAGAAAATTATATTGAAAAGAGAACAAAACTCATAAACTATGAATTGAAAGGAGATCGAAATAGGAAAACGATTAATAACAGGGCAGGACACGCTGCTGCGCCTATCGATTTGAACAAAAGAGCAATGAGGTCAAGCTCCTCCTGGAGAGAGCACGCGGACAGCGGAGAGGGTGGGCGACAAAAAATATTAATTGGGAAGAGTATTTCCCGTGTCGGACAAAGCTTTGGACAAACAGAAAGCCGATATTTATCCAGCTGAATTCCAGAGAGCCGCCGGCCTTCGATCGCAATTTAGGATGGACCCTTTCGTGTCGCCGTCCTCCTCCCCCTCAAAAAAGGCTTTTTTCTCTCTCTTGAGTATCTTTAGATTTTTAAGGCAAAATCTGGATAATCTGCGACTTTTCGTTACTTCGTTGTCGTCGTCGAGACGGGCGCAGCTGTGCCTCTCGTGTCAACTGTCGCCTACTGGCTGTTCCTCGATCAAATCGAAAAAGAGGCAACCAGTCACGTGTACGAGTAAAAAGGCGAAAAGTCAATAGGTCGGAAATGTTGCCGGTGCAACTGAAAAGATGAGAGTCAAGGATTAGAGCGTGGGTTGAAAATGGATGGCAGACCCATTCGAGTGGATGCAAAAGAGCACCCGAAAAAATGGCTCGACTAGGGCCACGAAAGTAATCCCCCCCCTCTAGAACCGGCTCGTTTTGTGTTATCTGGGGCGAGTATACACACAAATTCAAAAGTTTTTTTTTCGGAGGGAAAAGGGTGTGCACGTTGGAACATTACACAGGGCAGGGGTTCGGGATTCAGCTGAGCCGACAAAGTAGCAGAAAGAGAAAGAAACATACCTCGATGGCATTCGAAAAGGGTTTGTGATTCTGACGAGCGAGAGAAAAGGCGAAAAAAAGTACAACAATTGATGGATTGATTCGGGGGTGAAAAGCTTCGAGAAAACGAGAAATAATGCAAAAAGGGGAAGGAAAAGGAGAGAGAAAATGAATAAAAATGAAGGAGAAAAAGACTTGTAATTGATAAACAGAAAAGAGACTGATACTCACTTGGTCATGCGGCTCGTCTCGATCCAGTCGGCTGGCAGAGTGACTCTCTCTCGCCCCTCCCGCACTCTCTTTCTCCGACTCCTCTCCCCCTCTCCTCACTTTTCGCGCACTTTTCATCAGAAAATATCTCTCATTCTCTCTCCAGATAATATTCTTCCATTCAAAGTAACAGATTATCATTTTATCCGTCCCGGATCAATTATCGTCCCTTTTCTGTACAAAATGGCATTTGGAATCGAGCGGAGGCAGGATGGCAAATAGGCAAATAATCCGGCAGAAAACATTGTCGACTCACTCGGTGAAGGGCTGCCTTTGGATGATGGGAGTGTGCTCCTCCGACTCCTTCTCGTAGACAAATGTTCGAACAGCGTCGTTGCCAAAAGAAACCCTGAAACAGGTCGGGTCATTTCGGGGTCGACATCTAATTAAACTGGCGACAACTCACTTTTTACCTTCTCGTCGGCGACGGAAAAGTCGCAAAATCCGATTCATCATCTTTAAATTTTGAATTGTTTAGGAGGGAAAAGAGGGAGAAGAGAGAGGGAGGGCCGGTTGCAAGGTAACTGTCACTCTCGAAAAGAGGAAAATGGTCGACGACGACGATAACGACCTTCTATCTCTCAAAGGCCACCGGAATAATTGGAGTTTGACCTTCTTTGTCGAGAGAGAAAACCGTCTGTCTCAGATCGACCGATAATTGTGAGGAAATGCCACCTGCGAGCTGTGTTTATCCCGAAGTCTAATGGATACCAGCTGGCTTAGAAGACAGTTCTCGACTGGAAAATAGTACAAAATGAAGCGTGTGAAGTGGGCGAAATTCGCGGCAGCAAATGTGTAAGCGAAATGGGACCAAACAATGGCCGAAGAAGCTGAAAAGTGTCATCGCGCACCGACCGAAAGAGGGGAGAATCCCGAGATGTAATACGTACGAGGAGTGTGTAATGAGGGGCGAAACATTCTGCGCGAGAGTTGCCAAAATGATTGGCAGATTTGGAATTCTCTGCCAGCTGGAACAATATGAACAAATATCGGGATGGATCCGCCATTTAGAGACAGTATGACGAGGGAGATGACGGCAGGAGGAGGAGAGAGATTATCCGGGAAAAAACAGGACAGGATGTGGGGGTGACTGCCAACCCCATTCATTTCAATGCCAATAGCCACATCCCATAAAAAAGGAGACGCGTCGACGACGTCAAAATATGGGACAAACCAAGCTAATTACCGGATATAAACCACGGGTAAACAGACAATGAATCGGATCTTGTCTAAAAGAAAGAAAAAGAAAAAAGGAGAAGGCTCACCGTTTCCCAGCTGATATCCCGTTCGGTGAAGTTGGCGGCGATGGCAAAATGGCTTCTGTCATCGCAACATAGGCTCGGATCTAAAAAAGAAACCATTTAAAGAAAAAAAAGAAGCCGACGTCAAAGAAAAGGAGACGGGGTAATGAATAAATTGGCGGTAAACGAGCGGGAGAGACAAACGGCTGGAGGCGTGCGCCCGGAGGGCTGTGTATCCGGGGGTCGTCTAACAAATGGCCGCCGCCATGAACTATTGACATCGGTCCGGCATCTATGAAACATGGAGATTATCCCGGATATTTTGGCTATCAGAGAGACTAAAAGCGAGAAGATATCGAGCGGCCGACAAATCGGCGACATGAATCGCCCCTTTTGGTCAGTCAGATGAGAGAAAGAGACGACGACAAACAAGGAAACCTCTCTGTAGTCGTGTCAAATTTCGAGCTGAAACATTAGCCGACTACTACAAACGAGGCAAAAAAGGAGCCAACCCAAACTGGTTCCACCCTCAAGTGGGGCCGCCGCTAATCTGTCCGGTAACTGAAAGGCCTTCCTTCCCTTTTTGAATATTTGACGAAGACCACCAATGAGACAACAACACGGGACCCAATCGGGCGAGACCCCTTCGTAGATTTATTATTAAATTTGGCGCTTATTCAATGGACGAGCGAAGAAAAGTTGGCGAGAAAGAGAGAGAGAGTGACTGTGTCGCATGTCCATAAACAGTCGTACCGGACGAATAATAGGGCGGCGACTAGTCCACCAGAAATTAGCATAGCCCCTGGAATATACGGCAAGGAAAGAGGCAAAGCTGACAGTTGCTGGGGAAACGGAGACTGATATGAAATAATTACGAAGAAGGAGGGGGGGGGGGGGGGGGGGGTGGGAAGAGATAGGAAGAAGGAGAGAAAGTGAGACGGAGGAAGTGGGTCAGGCTGGGTTCAATTAGGAGAAAGAGAGAGAGACGAGGGGATGAATCTGGAGGGAGAATATCAGGCGATGGCATGTGACGGCGGACGACGTCCCTCGGGGGGAATGGCAACAGAGGGCGAGAGGGTGGTCCTCCTCTGAAGGTGGTGGAAAAGAGCCAATAGACAAACAGCCGTCGTCTCTGATAACACTTGATCAATACGTCGAATATTCCCCGAGGAGACGGTGGGAACATGCCCAGCTGGATGCAAGAAATTCAATAAAATAAAAAAAGAGAGAAGGCGAGAGATCTCATTTGAAAGAGAGAACACGATAAAGAAAAAAGACTGATAAAAGAAGATGGAAAATATCAAGAGAAGTGGACAAACAGAACAAGAGGCTGCTCCTTAGCCGGCCGACCAGCTGGAGAATCTGCCCAGAAGAAACACTCGGCTCTACCAAATTGATTTTGTCGGCAGCGGCGCTTGGTCACCACCAGGCTCGGGAGGATTCACGGGGCGAAAGGTCAAATACTTCATTTCTAATGTTTGCCAAATTGGAGAACCTTTTTCCGATGATTTTCAACGTCCGAGAGTACCATTTTGCCCATAACCTAAAACGGGACAACATCAACTTGTTCGACGTCGACTAGACCTGGTTGACTAAATAACTCGGCATCATTCCCTTCAAATCCATCGACACGACGTAATCATATCTCGACAGTGACGAATTCGACTCTGGCATGTAGCGGCCCATTCCCAGATTCAAAAAAGCTCTGAAAATGTTCCTTTCATCGACAGACAAGAATTCGCTGTCATTTATGATGCCTTGTTTGGTATAAATCGAGTATGCTTCTGCACTGACACTCCGTCCTCATATTCTAAAACCTACAGTACAGCATTTCCTTCTGGGTCGACAAGTTCTGTCGTACAAGATCGGGCGGCCACAATCCGGGCCACCCCAACTTCCATCCGTCGTCGAGCCACAACAAATTCCCGGCTTTTTACCATCAAGACATCATTGCTCGCGTACTGAAAATCCTCTTTTTCTAAATCTACACAAATATTTTTTACATGGGTCAAGTCAGTGTCGTTGCCGATTTTTCCTAATAATTTGCTAAATTTAACGTTTGAATTCCACTCGGCCATTTGTCCGACATGATCCCAGTTTAGACTGAGCCCGACATCCGGATCGATGGCTACTTTTGTCTAAATTACAATTATTGGATGAAGAAAAGACGGCGGCCACCTGGGCGGCGAAGTGCCTCTTGCCCTGGATATCCTTGTAATGGACCGTCACATGTTCATTTCCCGCGTCTAACTTCCAACCAATTCTATCATTAAACCCTAAATTTGTGTATTTTCTTGTCCTCCATGTCGAACCATCGTCGAAGATGATGCTCCGGGCTGCTTCTTCTGCGTAGTTCGCTGCCTCGACAATCGATTTCAACTGAAAATAAGGAGGATATGGTAGATCGGGAAGGCGGAACCTTCTCTTCCGGGTGGGACTCGTCCAGTTGGGCTACTGCTCCCATAACCTGAAATATCGACGTGTTCAACGGCAAACAAAACGATCAATTTTTGACAGAGAACCACCGATTTTTTTGTGTAAATAAAGAGGAAACAGGCAGCGAGGGTAATCAGTAACTATGCGATGGAAAAGATTGATAACATGGTGGGGCCATCTATCTCTCTTTTTTTTACTCTCATTCCATTGATAACTAATTTCTTTTTTATTACCCTATGAATTAAACATTTATCAATAAAAAATTGAACACGAGGGACGAAAATAGTCGAAATTAACCTTGTATATTCCATACATAGTAAAACTGGAAATTGTCTGATAAAAGTGTCATCTTCTCTTTCACCATTCAACTTAGGGATATGTTTTGTCGGCAGTTCGTCTGGCAACCGGTCGACCAGTCCTGTTTGACCGTTGCCCGAGGTCGGAGCCCGTTTTCTCTCTTTCACCATAAAGTCCTCTTTTTATTCATTCTAGTTATATTCTATCTTTCCATGCTTCTCATATTTTATTGTAAAAGAATGAAATTCTGCGTCTGACAACAACCGGAAAATATAACAATTGGATTTCCAGCTGTGCGCATCTTTTCAATTCCCTCTAATCCTACCAGATCGATCTCTTTATAAAAAGAGATTTAGCTGCAAGCGAATTTTCTTTATCGGAAGTGTCAATATCCGAGTATTTTCTATTATTACCACGGTCAGCCGCTGTAAATAGCCACTCCTCTGCCAAATAGCCTTGAGTCTGTTGACCAGTCTGCCACATTGCTGACCAGGGTAAATAAATCTTCGTTTCAGTAGTTGTTTCATTCATTCTCTTTCTTGTCGAGATGTTGGAATATTCTTGGCGACCTTATATTGGTTTTTCTTATTCTCGGGAAGAGGTCTTATGTTTTTTACCCAATCGTATGGTAAAATTTTGATTGATTGTAAGAGTTCATCAGTAGGTTAGGCACTATAAATACCTGCAATGGACGGCCGGTCCAAAACATAGCTGTGTCAACACTATGCGCTGTTTGCTTCCCTTCGTTTCGGCTTTCTCCAAGCTCATCGAAATCTTTTCACTTGATAATCGGTATATAGAAATTGTCAATTCAGTGACACGTTTTATGTGACCTTTTCTGCTGGTGTGCGCTTTTAATTTTACAGTCGCACGTAGGCATCAAAAAGCTATGAAGAACTGTCTTTTCTTGCTCTCTCCCCCAATGTATTGGCTCATTATCCAGTTGCCCTTGTCAGGATCACCAGGAGCAAAAATTAGAAATGCGTTTACTAGCAAGTTCAAGCGACCTTTTGTCCGCGGGGTGTCCTTCTGCTCCCATAAGATCAGCTTAGACTAAGTTCAGTCGTTTCTTCCCATGAACACCAGCTCCTCATTTATTGACTTTTCTGGTCAATGTGGCATTATTCCGTGTTGGCTACGCCGAATTACTGGGTTAGTTTTTATCTATGATCACGTCTCTGCCGAAAAAATTATTCGATAGTGCGTCCGGCCATAGACTGCCACATGTTGAGCATATAAATAACTTTGCAAGGAGTAAACAATATAGTGCCTATAATATAAGTACTCACACCTGACCTCAAAAATGGATATACGCATTGCGTATTATAAAAGTTCGACAGCCGTCTGTTTAGGGTCTTGTTTTGCCTAGCTTGTAGTCAGTTCTTGTCACGTGTTTTCTTCTTTTCATATCGAATAAAACCATGGGGCAGTTCTAATCAATTCTGTTGATTTCTTCTTCTACTTTCTTCATGTTACATTTTTGCAGCATGGGCTCGTGCCTTTGTAAAGAGAAGAAACGGCATCGTGGGGAACAAGATATAAGGTGAGAATTTTTATAGCTTTATTGAGCATAGTTTACTTTAATATTTAGATTACCCGCAGGTAATTCATGTCGAGATCACCCGTATCGGCCGCCCACAATAGGAGAGATCCGTGCAATATCCAATGGACACGGACACGTTCCACAATGTTAGTTGAAAAAACACTTCTTCCTCAATTTATCTTTTTAGATGGAAACGATTATTGTGTTTACAGTTATTGTAGAGATTTAATAAGTCAAACGCTTCGAATAATTAGGACACTCGTTAATAAGTGAGTCATGAAGTTTTATTTTCTTTTAGAAAAGTTCTTTTGATATTCATTAGTGACTTATAAAAGAATTTGTAGAGGACATACTGTGTAATTCGATATGTATTCTGTTTTCAATTGGTGCATTTCAGTGATCAAGAGCCTCCAGCAGCGCTTTTGAAACTTAACGCAATCGCCGAAAAAGAACAAGGGTGGTTAATTGTTGTTAGAGCAATGATAGATCTTGTACCGGACAACGACTCACTTGGGCCAGCAGTCATTTCTTTGTTTTTGGATGAGTGCCCACTGCCATCAAAAGAATGGGTTCATAAACTATTACACCATCTGGATCTCGGATCAACTGATAGTTCGAAGCAAAAATCCAAACCTGGGTGGAACAAAGTAATTTATTGATTTACAGCAACAACAATTGCATTTAGAATGCCTGCATAGTTCTTAGTTCTTTGGCTGAAAAACTCGCTGGAGCAAATTGCCTAGGAATATGCAACGATAAAGTCTTGAATTATCTGGTTCAAAATTTGGTATTTTTGAGTTTTTTTTTGTATTATTTAATCATATTTTAGGACCCTAAAAAACCAAAACAGGTTATTCTCTTTTCGTTAATCGCATTAGAAAAATTTGCGCTTACGAACGAAAATCAAAATCTTATTATGCGATGTTTTGATTCTAGTCCGATACATCCTTTAGAGGTAATATTCCGCATTATATAAAGGGATAAGCGCATTTTAGAGATTGGAAAAATGGTTTGAAGATAAAACATTACAAAGAGATTTTCTCGGGCAACAAGTCGCTTTCTGCGCCCAGTGGTCTTTGGACAATATTTGTAAGTTATATAGATTTCTAAATTTTTTTTAAAATTTCAGTTGTAAAATCTGATCGTATATTTGCATATGAGTCGGTCGATGTTTCTAATATAAATGCTATGTTGAACCATGAAGATGTCAGCGAGTATCTCAAGATAGGACCAGATGGTCTTGAGGTGAGATTGTCTTATTTTAATTATTCTTTTCTAGGCTCGCTGTGATGTTTCGTCATTTGAATCTGTCAGATGTACTTTCGAAGTGCTTGAAGGAGTTTGGTACTACGAAGCAACAGTACTTACTCCCGGTGTTATGCAAATTGGTTTTGCCACAAAAAGAAGTCGTTTTCTGAACCACGTTTGCGCATTTTTATAAGCATTCACATGATATTTTAGGAAGGATATGGAATCGGTGATGATGAATCGTCTGTAGCATATGATGGTTGTAGACAACTGTTATGGCATAACGCAAATAGTGAAAAACACGAACATCCCACGTGGTCCCCAGGTTAATATTATAATTAACATTTTAAAATGAAATTATAATTTAGGCGATGTTGTTGGCTGTCTTCTTAATATTCCATGCGAAGAAGTTTTATTTTTCCTGAACGGAGTACCTTTGCAACATGCTCATACGGAATTTCTTAGTAGACGACCATCAAGTGATGGTGTTTTTGCTGCTGCTTCGTTTATGTCCTTTCAACAATGTAGATTTAACTTTGGAGCAACACCATTCGCATTTCCTCCAGCTATTTCCTTTAGGTATGCTTGTTTTTTCCTTTTTAATTACATATAAATCAAGACTGCCGCATATAATCATTTCCAGGTCCTTTAATCAAGCAGGAGAAGCCCTGAGTTTAGAACAGAAAACTATTCTCCCTCGACGACGAAAACTAGAACTTCTTCGAAATCAGCCTATACCGGACGATTCTTGCACAATTTGTTACGCAAATCCTGGAGATCATGTGCTTTTGCCCTGTGGACATACGTATGGCATTATAACAATTCTTTATTTAATTTTTTTAGGGGATTTTGCGGTGATTGTGCACTGCAAGTTGAGAAATGCCCATTATGCCGAGCGGCTATAGGACGCCGGCGAAGAGTTTCACCTTCTCTTTCTTCGTTATTACTGAATGGCTCTGAGCGAATTGAAACCGTTTTATAAGGAATATGAACAATGGATGTTGTCAGTTTGTCATTTTCAATTTTTTAACATTTTCTTTCTCATCCTTGAGAAAAACAGGTAAATCTCAGTGTTTTCCTTTCTGTACATGCGGGTTATTTTAAGATTTTATTGTACGTATTGTAATTTTACTGTATTCTTGTAAATGCTAGTCTCCCGATACATACGCGGGCTTTCGCACTTTTATTCTTGTGCTTTCATACGTGTATAGAGATTCTATCCCATACGGGGAATAAAATATTCACTTGTGTTAATTGTAATAATCTTAAATTATCGGTAATTATTGCCGGATTTATAGCATATAAGAAAATCGCGAATTAATCTTAACGCTGCGGTCTTAAGATGCCACGAACTTACGAAGAAGAATGTAATTTTATTGATCGACTTTCACCAGTAAAATTCAAAATTAAGAAAGATTTTGTTCCTAATATGAATGTATGTTTAGCATTATTTTAAAATTTATCCATTTATTAGGTTGAAGGTCGCTTCTACGTCAATAGCGCATTAGAAAAACTTATGTTTGAAGAGCTCAAATTTGCGGTTGACAATGGAAATATTGGTGGATTTCTTCCTGCCGTTCGACAAATTGCAAATGTGGCAGCTCTGCCAGGGATTGTTGGTCATTCTATTGGTTTACCCGATATTCACTCAGGATACGGATTTTCAATAGGAAATATCGCTGCATTTGATACATCTAATAAGGATTCTATTATTTCTCCTGGTATACAGTTTTTATAAAATCTTTTGATTTTTGCTTCAGGTGGAGTTGGCTTTGATATCAATTGTGGTGTCCGACTCATCCGTACATCCTTATATGAAAAAGACGTGGCCCCAGTAAAAGATCAATTGGCGCAATCATTATTTGATCATATACCTGTAGGTGTAGGTTCACGGGGAGCAATTCCAATGTCTGCTAATGATTTAATTCAGTATGTCATTTTTATTCGCTAATAAGATTTAGATGTCTCGAGATGGGAATGGATTGGACATTGCGAGAAGGATATTCATGGGCTGAAGATAAGGAACATTGTGAAGAATACGGTAGAATGTTGCAAGCTGATGCATCAAAGGTTTCTACACGAGCTAAGAAAAGAGGACTTCCGCAGGTTTTTTTTATCGTCTGTGTCACTAATATTTTTAAAGCTTGGTACTCTTGGAGCAGGAAATCATTACGCAGAGGTGCAAGTTGTAGATGAAGTTTATGATTATCATGCTGCCACTCAAATGGGAATTGAAAAAGGTCTCTAAATTATTAGTTTTATTGTTTTTTTAGGTCAAGTTGTCGTTATGCTTCATTGCGGGAGTCGTGGATTAGGACATCAAGTGGCTACAGACTCACTCGTAGCCATGGAAAAAGCTATGGCTCGTGATAATATCGTAGTAAATGATAGGCAACTCGCATGCGCTAAGTTAACTTCCGACGAAGGTTGGTTTTTTTAAACGAATACCTATCCACGTCTATTTCAGGTCAAGATTATCTTAAGGGTATGGCTGCCGCAGCCAATTTTGCATGGGTGAATAGATCTTGTATGACGTATTGTGTGAGGCAAGCATTTTCTCGAGTGTTTAATATGTCGGCTGACGATTTGGATATGCAAGTCAGTTTTCCATTGCCAAATAGAATTCATATGTTTAGATGATTTATGACGTTTCACATAATGTAGCCAAAATGGAAGAACACCTGATTAATGGAAGGCCCGCCCAACTTTGTGTGCATCGAAAAGGAGCTACTCGTGCTTTTCCCGCTCATCATCCTTTAATTCCTGTGGATTATCAGCTAACTGGTATCTCAGTAGTTTTTTTTAAATCCAAACCTCCAAATTTTAGGTCAACCTGTACTTATTGGAGGAAGCATGGGAACATGCAGTTATGTATTGACAGGCACCGAGCAAGGAATGGTTGAAACCTTCGGGACTACATGTCATGGAGCCGTAAATGTTGCGTGTTCTTTCAGTTTTATTTGTAGGGACGTGCACTTTCGAGGGCTAAATCGCGCCGCAACATCAAATGGGAGAGCGTTGTTGAAGATTTAAAAGAGAAAGGAATATCTATCCGAATTGCTAGTCCAAAACTTATAATGGAAGAAGCGCCTGAATCGTACAAAAATGTCACCGATGTCGTCAACACCTGTGATGAGGCTGGTATTAGTAAAAAAGCGGTGAAACTGAGGCCGATTGCTGTTATTAAAGGGTAATTTTCTGTTAATTGTTTTATACTTTAAAAGTATTTTATTTATAATGTTAATATAAATTTATTCCAAAGATTTATCGTAATATTCTCTCAAAAAAATTAAAAGATTTTCTAAACCGGTTCCAAATTTTGCAGAAACAAAAAAGCAAGGTATACCAGGAAAAATATCTTGAATATCTTCAATTTTGTGGCTAGGATACTGAAAGACAAATTATACAAATACAGTCCAAACTAACCCTGTCAGCTAAATCAATTTTGTTGATAACAATGGCAGATGCTCTTGTTGAAAGACCAGCACGATATCCTTCGAGTTCATGTTGGAGACACTCAAATTGTTGGCGAAAATCACCTACTGTAAAGTCCAGGACATAAAAGAGGCAACTGCAATGAGAAGAATTCTGTTTTACCAAAGATGTAACTTACCAACACCGTTCAATATGTTTCAAAAACGACACACCGAGGCCTTCATTTTTATGTGCACCCTCAATAAGTCCTGGTATATCAGCTACAGACACTTGCTCAAAATCGTCATAATGGACTATTCCTACATGCGGCTTGGTTGTCGTAAAAGGATATGAGGCTACTTTCGGTTTAGCACGAGATATGGATCGTAACAGAGATCTGCGCGGTTAATTTAAATATAAAAACATTATAAACTAACGACTTTCCAGCGTTTGGGAAACCGACTAACCCAGCGGTGGCCATGACACGCATTTCAACGTCGTATACGATCTAAATGAATTGAATGAGATACAAAAAACTAAACCTCTTCTCCTCTGCCACCATATTCTGCTTTAAATGGCTTGCGAATCTCATTTGAAACATAGAATTGATTACCTCGGCCACCAGCTCCTCCACGTGCACCCAGAAAAATCTACATACTTCTGTAAATTTTTATAAGGACACGTACATCATCGGCTTTTTTAATTTCGTATAATATTTTCCCTGTAGCAATATCTTTGAATACAGTGCCAACTGGTACGACAACCTGAGAAAACTAAACTAAAATCAACTGAAAATGACAAGCCTCTATATGCTCGGCTGATTTTCCATGACAAGATTTTGAACCTCCGAATTCGCCGTTATCTCCTCGGGCCACACTGTGAAGGTGAGAAAGATCCTTTATATTTTTATCACCTAGGCTCAACATTCATAGAAGGGAATTTTTAAACCTTTAAAAATAATATGACCACCATTTCCCCCATCGCCGCCGTCAGGTCCACCGAATGGTCTACGGTAACCACGAAAAAATGAAACCATTCCGTCTCCGCCATTCCCCGCCTTACATCGAATACGACGATGGTCTATAAATGATGTCGCCTGAAATAGAATTATATGTTTAAAAATCTTAAAAAATAACATCTCCATCAGCTTTTTGCTTCTTCGGCAAAATTGGTCTTTTTGTGAGCTGAACGGATGTAGATGCCCATCTTTTCAACACATTTAGAGAATTCCACGACATAATCATCTACAATATGTTGCTTTATGTGAAAACTCAACGCTTGTAATACTGCAGGAAACTAACCAGAATGTTTTGTGAAAAGAATCACATAATATCGATACATATGAAAATTCATTTGTACATTTTATAAACTATAAATGGAATGAGAGTATTCAAAGTGAAAGGCACATCATAAGAGGGTAATTGTTGCTAAATACTTTTTAAGCATGTTAGATAAAATGTTCGTCTAGAATATAAAGCTCAAAGTAATTCAAGAGGTCTTATGCGTTTCAAGAGCTTCATCCAATGTCAACCGAAGCATACGACATTGCTCCTCGGTAAAACCATATTTTCTGCCCAATTCTTTAGAAAGTCGCGCTGCACTGTCATTCTAAAAATTGTCATTTCTGATAACAGAAAATAAATTACCGAAAATACTGGAATTTCCACCTCCTCGCCTTCATTATTTTTCATATTTAATCGGAATAACTGTTTCGCTGAATTCTTGTGTCTCCCTAAAAGCAACAGAATCTTACCATTTACAAAGGAAATAATAGCTTTTAAACGCAACGATCGAATACCTGAAGAGGAAGGGCACGGCACTTGTAAATCATCAATGTCATCCAATTGGGCTTTGATCCTACTTCTTACTTTTTTTCGAATTGTGTGTTCTTCCGTATTACTTATTACCGCTGGCCCTACTTGAGTCTATAGAGCATAAAATATAAAAATGATAAACAGTGCAGACCCTTTTTGCTATCTCTTCTTTTTCCGATGTTGATCTTCTTTCACTTCTTCTATGTGGTGGAACGTATAAACTAGTTTGGGGCTCCACTTCCAGTCTATTCTTCGATTTTCTATCCTTTAGTTTTTCTCGAATTTCCGCCTGGCGCTCTTCTACAACTTTGTGGTATTCATCTCTTAAAAATAATAAACTGTATTTCTCAATCTTGATACCGATCGATTTGGTTTTGCACTATGGATCTAATAAATCCGTGATTCATGTCGATGCGACACCGAGGCGATCCACGAAAAGGCATAACATCCAAATCATCCATGGCAGTTTTGTACTGATCTTGTTAACACATTCTAATGTATGCCACAAACCGTTTATATTCGTTTCCAACCCTGAATTTAGTGTACTGTATATGATGAGCGCATTCTCAGAAGAATGAGGACTGAACATAGGATCTCTTAATAATGATGACGATAACAAACTCCTTTAAAATTTTATTTATTTTTTTGTAGAAAAAATGTGACAAATACTCACGAGTAAAATGAGTGAAAGTACAATTAGGAAAATATCACAGTCAGGAATCATTTTTTTAAAATGGAAGCTAAAAAGGCACGCAGGGTGTATATACATCTACGAAAGGAAAAACATAAAGCAATGCTAACGACCATTACAGCCTTCATCTGATGACGCCAGAATTGACAGTCACCGGCATGAAAATCCCCGCAGAAAATATTTTAAATTACTGACAGCAATAAAACAAATAAACTCATAATTTACATTTTCTTTTCTAATGACTGTAAAATCCCTCACCCATATGATAAATACGACAACTAACGTCAAAGGAATATCCCGATGTTAATAGAAGTGACAAGAAAAATGGAGAACCAATTAGAGGATAATTAACACTGAAAATGAGATAAATTACAGGTCAAACGACTTAATTACCCTTATTTGCTGTATGCTTCAAAAACAGCCCACATTACGTCATTTCCTTTCTTTTCGGCTTCACCATCAAACTCTAATTCAAGCAAAGAACGTACCCGCTTCATAGCTAACTGCAAATTTATGTAAATAAAATAATCAACAAAATACTTACCTCATAATCTGTATCGTTTAAAGGCGCAAAAGCATTTTCGAGTACATCGGATGCGTGGGCAAGGATAATCAAAGAGAGCATTCTCTTATCCATTCTATGAACATCATTAGTCCATTTGGACAAAACAGCTTCTTGGACATCCTATAACGCCATAAGATTAATTTTAAAGTTTTAGATACCTTGATAAGTTTCGTCTTAGCATTTCCATCAGACAGTGGATGAGTGGTAATTTCGAAAAGCAGGAAATTCTGTTTGTCCGTGGTTAAAACACCCTTCTCTACGAGATTTTTAGCCAGGCGTTCTCGCACATTTCGCAGTTGGTAGCGAAGTTTCAGCGGATTCCACGTCTAAAATTCAAATGTTTGCATAGCTGATGGATTTTTGTTATCAGTGTTACGTGTTTTGAAAGCAAATAGTTTGCGAATAAATGACTTACTTCCCCCGATAGATATTCAATCCACGTGGTAACACCTTCGGAAGGATTTGTTTCTTTGATGTGCTTCAAAGCTTCATCGAGAATAACATCACCAGTCAAATCACTACTTTTGACGCGTATCTGAAATTAGCTCAATAGAGAAAAAAAAGGAAATTAGATACACGCCACATGCCCGTGAGAACTACAGACAAAGAAAATGAAAAGGTAAAAAAATACCTTTCGGTTCAGAAGACTTTTTCTACGCATTCCGGTTTCCTCAAGCTGTATTCTTCCTCTCAAAGCAAGCTCTATCAAGACTCCTCCTCGAAGTCCTGAAGAAATGCAGTCGTTCCAAAACGAAGTATAACCCTATGCGTGCCGTTAATCAATATATCACAAATGACAAACTTCTCGATCTTTTAAACCCAACAAAAGGATCTGTTCCATAAGTGTGAGACGCGTTCCTTTATCATTATCTTCCTATAATAAAATAATATAGACAATATTTTTTTGACAAACCTCAGAAGAACCGGACGATTCAGCATTTTCATCAGTACCACGATCATTTCCAACCTAAAAATGTTTATTATCGCGTATTTTTTTTAATCAAGATCGCGCGAAAGAAAAATTCCGGTTCCGAAAAGGAGTAGATGGTTATCTCAGACCGGATCACTCAAAGATTGGATGGAATTCGGAGAAATTGAAAATGCTTTTGCGGCAAGCTTAAAAATAAGACGCGCGACAAGAAGAAGAGACGCAGAAAATGAATGTTATATTGAAAATACAAACCTCGTCATTGGCATTCTTCCTTCTCCTCTGAACTATCCCGTCCGACATGTTAGCTGGATTATTATTTTAGAACCAGCCAAACAAACGGTGTTATCCTGAAAAAATAAAATCTTATATAAGATATGATTACTCTGATAAACACAATATTTACATGAAGCAGTAGAGGTTGTATAAATCGCTTGAAACAAACTTATAAATCACAACAGTATGAGAAAAGCCTTCAAAAAGAAAGAAAAAATTTTATAAACCACTGCTACATTAGGTACGACTTATCTCTTATCATTTTAAATGTTTTGAAAAATCATTTTTACAGGGGAACAGAGCATTTAGGCAGACAAACAAAAACTATAATCACAAATTCTTCCCATCAGCAGTGGACAATTAGAAACGTATGCAAACCGAAAGGAAGTTCAATGGCCTGAGGGGGCAAACGTTGAACCGCATCGCCACACGCTCGCTAGAAATAGTTCGCACGTGGATTTGGGCGCGCCAAGACCTAATGCCAGTAGTGCGTACATGCACTTACTTTCATAAGTGCAAAAAAAATAAAACATACAGTGGTATACAAAAACATATTCCGTATATGATATACGTATGGCTGCTACGAGGAGCTATATGAAATAAATCATGTATAATTAAACAATTAAATTTCTGCAGCTTGCAATTTGATTTAGAAACTTTATTACATTCCTGTACATATATATATCACATTGTTTGACACATAAAACTAGATTTTATAACAAGCAAAACAATTGGATCAATGAATTACATACAGCGCATTAACTTAGGCATCAAGGACTATCCATTTCTGTGTAGTTATTTGAAGTTTCGCATCTCCAAGTGGTTCACGTACGCGTACCCGTAAACTAAGAAGCCCCCCTACTGCCTTACGCCCTTCTTTCAGTGGTAAAGATTCCTCCATTTCGGCCTTCCCTTCAAGATCATCCAGTTTCCATTCACAAGTTCCCAGAAGTTTATCGCTGCGAAGAAAACCTCCCTTTTGGTACACCTGTAAAATAAAAAATAAAAACAAAAGAGTGTATAGAAGCAGACCTCTAGTTTCAATGGCGCCCTTTTTAAAACCCGAGACAATTTACTCCCTCTTGCTTTTTTAGTGCCAATTTGAAAAATTACTGTTTCATCAAATTCTGCAACTTTTAATAATAACATGATATTCATATTCTGACCTGGACTAGTTGTACTCGAAATTATTTTTGATTTTCCAGTTTGAGGGTTTTCTGTAGGATAAGGAAATGTGTACCGAATAAAAATATTAGCATGTGTTGCTTCGTAACCAGGAGGTAACGGCACATCCCTTAACAAATAGCTGGAAATTACTATAATATAGAATTTACCTGCATTGAATAATAGTCATTTCCAAAACATCTTCGGCTAAATCAGGAAATAAATCCGCTGAAGGAATGGGTCTGCTCTCTATATGGAACCTAATAAAAAATCATATATATAAATTTATATAGATCCACTTTGGCACACGCAGCCCTTGTTTTGCAACCTCGCGGATAAGAAGCAGATCCTGCTTGGCTGTTTTTGCCCACCCCTCAAATAGCTTAACCTAAATTCATACAGAATACATTGGAATCAATCATAACAAACCTTTCCAACATCACCTAATCTAGTAAATTTCATTCTATTATTTTCTGAAACTTGAATTTGCTCAATCAAGCCTTTTTCGAGCATTGACAAAGTTTCACCGCGACCTTCAACTCCTGTAGCGCTTGTTGTGGTCGGAACAATTTTCGGTTGAAGTGCAGATGCCGGCATACTGGCTTGTGGAGGTATAGGCGTATCTTTTATATTAACAGGAAGTCCATTTTTCGAAGCAGAAATCATTTTATCAAAGCCCTGATGAAATACTTATTTTACTGATACAATTATACCTTTGCATCCAAGAGATATTTTTTAGCTAATTCAATGTCACCTCGATTTTTAGCCGCCAAAGCAGCTTCCTTGAATTGTTTTTGTCGCTGAAGGATAAATTGAAGCTGTGTCGCATTTCTCGAAACACCACTAGGACCAGAATCAGCTAACGGACCAACTGCGGGCGGTGGTTTTACTAAAAACAACTAACTAATTGTTTAAAAAAACTAAATACCTCCTGCTACTGGACCAATTGGTTGGTTTATCCTTGGAGCTACTGCTGATTGAGAAGTTTGTGGAGGCAAAGGCGCCATATCCGGAAGAGATGGCAATTCTGCAGCATTTACTGGTTTTCCAGATTTTGCCATTTTTATGGCTTCTTGATACGTAGCTACAGTGCGCTGATTCATCCTGAACATGCAAATGCACAACACCAACATACTATGTAACCTAATTTTACGATCATTTCCTTGTTTTCTCGCAGCTTCAACCATATCTTCGTATCGTTGGCACCGGTATTCAAGATGTTGAATAAAAGTTTGCGGTTCAATTTTTTTCCGATAAGGCGGAGGGGTTGAAGGAATCTCCGACAGATCCAAATCGTCTACCGATGCAGATTCCAAAGCAGCAATTGCCTACAATTCTGTGAGTCGATAAAGAACTATGAATTAATAAAATTAAATAGAAAAAAGATCAAATCATATTATCTACTATATCGTATAATTACCGTCGATTTTTTTTATGAAAGAAGACTACAAAATCACCTGATCAAACATCTTAGACATCTGTACAAACTCAAGAGCCGCTTCTTTATCGTGTACAGCAATTGCGGCCTAAATCGTTTCACTATCACCTTAACCATCGATACCTTTCCGTTTTCAACGAATGCCTTTTTCCTTCGTAAAAGTAAATTCATAACTTGTTGCTTCTTCGAATCGCCACCAACCGATGACGAAGCCTAAAGTGCGCATTAGCTCAATATAATAAAACACTCAAATTAGTTAAGTTACAAGCAATTACTCACAAGCGAGCCGGACTCTTTTCTAGCAGGAACAGGCGGAGCAGTGTTAGCTGGTTGGCCATGAGCAGCAGCACGGACTGGATTCTCGGATGAATGACTGGCTGGTTTTGCAACAGCAGGTACTGTTAACGCTGTTGGGGTAGAAACAGCAGTCTATAATAAAGTTTTTAAATGTTTTAATAAATAGTTCTACCGGTTCAGAAGCAGGTGACGAAATTGGTGCTTGCCAGCCCGGAGGGGCCGGAGGAATTTCCGAAGCGTCTATTTTTATCCCCTTTTCCGTCTTCGCTATCAATTCTTTCAGTTTATCTGTACTTCTTTGCAACCTTAAAAACGTAAAAAAAAAGAAATATGGTACCTTCTCGTTTTATGAGCATTATTTTCCTTTTCACTATCAGCTTTCATTTTCTCATAAACTTTGAGAAGTTCGCGAAGATTTTGTGAAACATTTGAATAATTTGGGTTAGCTGTCGGCAACGGAGGAGCGGATCGTGTTGGTTCTCCTTGTTTTGGGTTTGACGCAGAGGAGTCATTTCCGCTAGAAGATGGTGTATCTACAAGCCCATTCAATTCGTTCTAGAAACATATAGTGATGAAATAAAACGATCATCCCACTAGCAAATCTTCATCATCTTCTAAAGCATCGTCATCACAACAAACATTATCAGCTAACGCCTTTTCCATTATAGAGGGATCAATGCCGACTAAGATAATAATAAATAAAAATAGAAAAACTTACATGCAGCATTTGAAGAAGCATTTGGAGGTAGTCGAGGTTGTACTGCGGAAGCCTTTGCGAGTACCGAGGGTTTACTGAAATCCTCATTTATTGAAAGTTTCACTATACGCGCGACATTTCAAACATTAGCTAGATCAAACAAACCTTTGCCGCTCTTCTTCCTCCAACGCCAACAACTCAGCCATCAACTCGGGATCATCTTCAAGATTATGATTTCCATAAACTGTCTTTTCAATGGCAGAAAAATCCATCTTAGGCATAAGTTATAATTTAAAAAAAAAACATGAGGTTAATATTAAAAATGGTGTTTAACCACAAACAAAAAGAAAAGGATAATAAAAAGAATTTGTATGTTATGTATAAAAAATGCAACACAATAAAAATAAAAAAATTACTATGTTATAATAATTATAATTAAATTGCTCTTTTGATTTTAAGCTTTCCAGTTTCTTTATCTTGTATTAATTCCACTCCTAATTCTTTCAATAGTTTATTCCGATCTATTATATTCGAAGGCTGCTAAATATATTCATTGTAATTTCAAGCAACTCCACTACCTCGTTAAGTGACACAACAATATCTTGATTTTCAGGGCATGAAATCATCATATGTCGAAGAGTCGCAATTGCCCACTGGGTCTGTAACAAGTTATCAAATAGAAGAAATTTTGCATACAATAAAGGGTTTATCTTCAGGACGTTTTTTTGTACAACGCAAAACTGCTACGATACCACCATGCTGACCAGCTGCTCTTTGATTTCGTGGACTATCACAGCACAGATTACCTAATGGTTATTTGGAAAAAATACATTGTAACAATACCTATGCTTCTCACTGCAGCACATTTCATATTTCCTCTTATAGCTGGCAGTGATAATAATACACTAGCTAAAGAAACTAATCGCTTATCTTCTATGACGTGGGGCACTTTGCAACTAACCTGAATAGATATATAAATGACAATATATTACGGTATTTACTTGCACTGCAGGTCTATCAGGATACGAGATTCTAGGATTATTTTTAAATTCCTCTTCTTCAGCATCAGCTTGCGCGTGCAAAACGGCTTCTAACACATCCACAATAATAAGAACGGCGCTTGTTTTTGCATGCAACTCATTTCGATACTCACTTTGTCGAAAAGCACAATTACCTGAAAAATGTTTACACTAAATCACAGCCAATTTGTGCTTGTTTACTCATGCATTGTTTAACTCACCAATTATTTCTATCGCTAAGATGAGCGATTTTAACACTATGTCGCAGTTAGTTGGTAATTCTTCATTTATTTCATACAAAATTCTTTCAACGAAGTCAACGCAGAAAATAACATTATTAGGATGTACCTAACAATGGACAAAAATTATGATTCAAGGGACACTGACAGAAAAATTAATCGTCTTCGAATCGGAGACGATTAACGGGGATTAAACCATTTTTTCCATTGAAAATTATCATTTTTAAAGGGACTCTGAAGGATTTTTTGCAAGTTCCTTTTAATATATAGAGCTGATTTTTCTGATTAACATGCACCAATTCTTATTGCTGGGAGATTTTTCTATAAAAAGATACAGATTTTTAAAGTAGCAAACCTTGCTTGAAAACAAAATTGCGTTTTTCTTTAATATTTTGTCGTATTTTTTTTGTTTATTTCATATGCTAAAAATAATTTACAGAGGCTAACAATAAATAAGCACATCATTTGATGGTAGGAATAAAGCAATACTATGGTAAATTTAATTTTATTTCAATTAAACGACGGCTTCACAAGAATAATTTCTAAAAAGTGATTTGCACTGCCTTTAGTATGTTTTTTCTTGTTTTAGTATGCTACAATAATTATTTTCTAATTTTTAAAAACATAAAAGAACGAAAAAAACAGATTTTCAAAAAATAATTCTAACCCTTCAGAGTCACTTTAAAACTTTTATCGAGAATTTACCAGAAGAAACATCTGTCAGTATCCCTTTAAAAACAAACTGACTTTTAGCGTTAAACCAGTTTCTGAACTGTCTAATATTGTTTCCATTATTTCGAGTAATGTGCAAAACGCGACAGCAGATAAGTCACGATGACACATAGAGAGAAATGCAAAATCCTAAAATAATAAATTTATGAATATAGTAAATGCTACCGTTTCAAGCAGGGAAAAGAAATATGCTGTTATCCATGAATTTTCTTCCATTATATTCCATAATTCAAGTACGTCGGTAAGAAGTTTTGAATAACCTTCATGGAAAAATGCTGCTGAAACGTGATAAATAAAAACCGGTAAAGTTTTTGAAGAATTTCTATCCTTTTTTTTTCATTCCTCCTTTAGCAGTCTCAATGAACAGTCGCAATGCTTTCAACAACAAACTTCATAACAAAGTTGACAATGTCAAAAGTCAACGTCGTCTACCTACTGTTGACCCCCATCTAGAGAATTCCTGTGAGGTGTCAGGAATATTATCTGAAGCTAGCATTGATAAAAATGACAACTTGGACCCATTTATTGATATTGATGTCAAGTCCGTCATGTCTGGAGTACCCGATGTAGGCATTTTTTTTAAATACTTTGCAGTTTCAGCTAAAATATCGAGTGCCACCAAGCTGTCGTGTGCGGGATTTAAAAAACGCAATATGGGACCAGTGCGAAATATTTCCAGAGAAACAAGTGTTGACTTTTGACGATCAGGAACTTAAAAGCGACGATGCAAGCATTGGTTCTTACGGTTTAAAAGGAACTTGCACTATTATTCTAAATATCAAGATGAGCGCTGGTTTGCCCTTGAAGAATCCCAACTACAAGCTATCAAATCTACTTCTGTTCCTTCCTCACGTAATCACCGACATGGATATTAGCCAGACGAGATGTAAAGTAAAGAAAATGTACCCTAATGTTGCGGCTAATAAAGCCCCTGTAGTTTCTCTCGATGAAAAGAATCAAAAAGAAGTAGAACTCACCCGTGAGCGCATGAAGGTTAGTACAATTAAACAATTAGAAGATTATCTTTAGAATTTACTTCGAAAGAAAAAAGGAAGGTCCATACGCAGCGATGGTAATAATAATGAGTCTATGACAAATACATCATCTTTTACATCGACTGACATAACTGTAAAATTTGCAACTATGAAATTAAACTATCATTTAGCTTTCACCCTCTTCCCCGATGCAGTCTATCGAAAACTTTACGGTGCAATCGGCCAACTTCGAAAACATGAAGATCGAGGAGAAGGAGCTCAAGCAGTTTTTTGATGTCGCTGAAAATGTAGAACAGCTAGAACTGAGGACGCAGAAAATGTACATGCTGCCGCAAGATGCCGAAGAACTAAAACAGATGCGACAAAAATTTGAAGAATCTGCCAAGCAGCGTTGTAAACATTGTGGGAAGAAACTTTCTCCAACTGAACAAAATATGCGCTGCCGATGCCAGAAATATTTCTGTAAAAATCACCAAGCACCACGTCAGCATTTCTGTCCCATCGACTATAAGCAGTCTTACAGAACCAAGTTGGTAAAAGAAAACCCGAGGGCTCGTGGATCATAAAGAAAACTATCGACAAAGATACTAGAGATAAAATATATAAAAGTAAACACAAACCTTTATGTAATTCCGTTCCTATTGCAACAAGGAAAGCACACCCTTCGACCTGTACCTCAGGTATTCGAATAATGCAACGACAGTATGGTACTAGCTCGGAAGTAATCGACTTTTTAAATCTGAATGTATTTTTTTTTAAAAATAAGTTTGATATAACTTTATGCTCCTGTTGCAGAAATTGATAAGCGCTCTTATAGCAAGGCGCGTCCGACGCAAATCCGGCTCATTTTTATCATTGTCTGCTCTTCCCTCCATGCATATCTCTAGCAGATTCTTTGTAATATTTTGAGGTTCCTGTTTGATACCGTCATAATTATAAAACTAATAAAATCCCACTTCAATATTATCCAGCAATGGAGTACATCTTTCGTCCGTTGCAGATAGCTTGCAAACAGTAGCTAAATTATCCGTTGAGCAGCTGGGTGTACTTTTTAATATTTCCAATATTGGCGTTAACACTTCGGCCATTCTGAAAAGGTTGTATGTGATCAAAACATGCAATGCAAATATTCAAACGTCTAGCCGTCTAGCTATCCATTACGATTTCAAGGATTATATCATTTATGTTCATTCAGAAAAGAAAAAAGTAAATAATATATTACAATAGACAACAACACAATTAGAACAAAACAAAAATACTTCAGCAAAAAAACCGAAGAAAATTTCTTTTTTTTGGCGCGAATAAATTGAAAATTATTATGTCAATCAAGAAATATTTTTTGAAAAACCCGAGTATAATGAGACCACTGGAAATGTTGACTATAACAAATTTCATGATTGATAAAATTTTACGGCTGACTGCCAGGAGTCTTCAGAAATAACGTGTTTCAGAGAAATCTTATTTTGCTGGTTCACTCTTGCATTCTAAATAATAGTCTCTGTTCCCAATGAGTGTAAACAAACCTTGATGAAATTTATTATAAATGTAGAGATCCGTTTGGTTAGCAATTTCCTACTGTAGGAAGATTCATAGGTCATTAGAACCTGAAAAAATACGGTATGGATATATCATAAAAATTAACCAATGTGGGGATAGATTGGGTTGCTGGAATGGGCTCGTTGAAGAATTCATTTGGCAGTTGACATATAGTGGCGATCGTGGACTTTTCGCCTCCGATCATACACAAAATCTGCAAAAGTACAATTATTTTTTTATTCGAAAGTTTATTTACCTGGTGAGAAGGATTTTTAGCTGTAAAATATCGAAGAAGAAAAAGTAGCTGTGGAATAATCCTCAGTGATGATGTGTCCGTTCTCATTCGGGCAATACATCGTCTTATTAATTCTGTACACAACAGACAAAAACGGAAATTTCTCGTCGGATTATTGAAGAGTGCCTAGAAAAGTTTCTGCTGTATCTGGAGAGTCCCTACGGCCCACAATTCCGGCTGCCTGCTCTGCCACAATCTCTCCAGAATATGCATCATCCGATTTGCCAATTTACTGGTCACCTCACTGTCGCATCGACTTCCCTTGTCGACAGAGTCATTGCCAGTCGATATCCGAAATGCCTCGTATGTCTCCCGTAGAATTGTGTCGATATAGACTATCGATAATCTGTCATGTTTTTTATTTCTCTCGACCAAATGAGACTCACGACGTCTCGTCGATCCCTTTATTGATAAAATACGAGGCGAAATTATGGATCCTAGTCCATTTGGCAGCGGAGTCGCCTCGTCCAACCAAAGTGTGAATATTTTGTGCAAAAGGGTAGATTGTTCTGGAAAGAATTGATAATCGAATGACAATGATCACAAACTCGTAAATGAGTGTTATTCTCTCAGTTACCATATCCGCTGGGATACCTAGATCGACCAATTCTTTACCGGAAATGACCGGCTGAAGAATAGAGAGACAGACATCCATCACAGCGGAGAAGTTCGGATTCGAAGGATTCTCCTGAACGGCGGCCGTCAACTGGACATTTTATAGTGTCACCTGACTGTATCGGTTAAGACTGTCGAAAAGTTGGAAGGTATGGGATGAGAAGAGACATTTGAGAGCAAAAGACAACGAGACACAGCATTTCTCGACGAGTGAACACAATTTGAGCAGATTACTGGAAATGATAATTGGGACGAGAGCAAAAGACATACGTCAAGGGAGTACTTTTGTCGACAGTCGATATCAACTTGATGAGATTGTCTGCAGCTGGGATCAACGAATTCGCTATTTCGGCTGGATTGTCCTGAACAGATCGAATTCCTCAAGAAAAGGGAGAGCTCGCCTTTTGGAATCCCTTCAATGTCTCGTTGATCGTGGCAACGGTTTCTTCTCCTAATGTCTCCCGTTTCAGACCCTCCACCAAATTTGTATCCTCCCCATATTCCATCAATTTGAGATTATTAAATTCTTTGTTCCTAAAATAATATTATTTATTCGTCTTATTTTGCTAATACTACCCGACATCGAAGACTTCTGCTTGAATCCTCGTTTGTCCTGGTTTTTTGATCGTCTTCGCGATCAATGGCCGCGATGTCTTGTCTATTTTAAGGTGGTTGAAGAGATTTGTCTGAATTCCATTCGTTCATCCGGTTTCCTTTTTCTTACCAATTTGTCGATGTTCACATTGACCGGTGTTATTTCAACTTTAGCGAGGTGATCCTCTCCTAAAATGTGGACGCAACAATCCAATTTCGATGTCATCTAGGCTCGTTAATATACGCACAATAATCTCTTACTAATATATTACATTTTGTGCATTTGATTGGCTCGTCGAGAAGAGTAGAAGGTGGCCACGTCTGCCGAACTGCGAGACTGTCAAGAGTAAAATATCCTGGTGGCAGGTCGATCAGACTCGACTCAGCTTTTTTCTGTTTTGCTTTCTTTTTCTCCAATGCCATCTGTGTCTGTCTTGCTCTTTTCTCCTCATTTTCTTGTAATTTCATCAATCTTTTCTAAAAAAAAGTCAAAGAATGTTCTTGTCGAACCTGTTCAGCAGCCTTCCTCCGTTCCTCGACCGCTTGTTCCTTCATTGCTTTTTCCTCATTTCTCTTCGCCCTTTCCTCTACCAATATCTGTTTCCTTTCCTCTCGATGTTGTTCTTTTGAGTGCATAATATATCTCATATTGTCGTCTTGCATTGTGTTTATGAATTGTATCTCGATGACTCGTTGCTCGTCCGACTTGGCTTTCTTTACAATTTCTGTTATATTTTTGTCTCTGTTCTCTTGTGCTCGTTCCATTCTTTTCTCCAACAATAGCCGTTTTCTCTCAATCAATTCGGCTTGTTTTGCTCTCACTTCATCTCTCTAAACTTTCTCATATACCGTTTTTAGGTTCCCTGCCTACCCTCAGTGCCAGTTCTTGTAATTTCTGTCGTCGCTCCATTTGCATTTTCCCTCTCGCTTCATCGGCCCGTCTTATCTTCTCTGCATGTCGTTTCGAGAAATCGTCGTCGTCTTTCTCGCATCGTCTCCTCGTTGGCGAGCACATCTTCTCGTGTCTTTCGGCTACCATCCCCGGTTCGTGGATCGGTCCATTGTATTCTTTCTCCATCAGCTCACTCCATGAAATGTGCATAAAGTTTTTGAATTCATCTTCCAATTTCTTGAACATCTCTGCTCGTGCGATGGCCGCTTTCTTCGGATCGTGTGCCGGTTCCTGGATGGGATAGTCCTCGGCCTCTTCGTCAACTTGTCTGACCAACTCCGCGTCCATCGATTCCAGCTCCGACTCGGCTTTTTCAATCTCCAAGTTCAGACTCTCTTCCTCCTGGGCGAGACTCTGTTCCTCCTCCGTCATTTCCCTCCATTCCACTTCCAAATCTGGTGACCAACATTCCATTCTTGGCGGCTCCGACCTCATTTTTTTTGGTTTAGAGAACAAAATAGATATACCTGGTGGTGATGTCTCTTTCTTCGGATGGTTTCGGATCACAGGGAACAACGTCGCCGGAATCCATTTCCCCATTTTCATTGATGGATTGAAGTGATTGCAGTGACCGAGCCTCCACTGCCGGCTTCTTCCTCAATTGTTTTAGATTCTCGCTGTACTCCAAGGCCCTTTTTCTGACAGCCGCTGGATCACTGAAGTTTATTCTGCAGACGGATGGGGCAGCGGGGCGAACCCTCTCTCTAAACTACACATTATGTTTATCAGTAGAGTTCTTGCCGTTTCTGTCTTGCCAATTTCTCTGCCAAATTTGGCTTGACATCCTTTTCCCACAGTCGCTGTCGACAATAAGATATCTTGGCCATCGAAGCCTTTGTCTGCGGTAGATCCATAGCACTTCGTGGACATGTCAGTTTTCCCGCTGTGCCGGCTCCTTTCGATAATATCTTGGTAGACACTCTTGTGGGTGAGTCTATTCCATGTTTTCGACAACTTATCCCACTTGACAATCGCTCATAAACCGAAGGAGGTCGGGGTTGCTGAATGTCAATATGAATTGAGAGGAAGCCATGACTCACCGCAGTTTCACATTCCAATAGCTCCTTTTCTTGAGATTGTCTGTCTGCCAATGAGCTACTCGTACTCTTTCTTCTTCTGTTTTTGACCACTTGCCACCCATCGTCAACGTCTTCTGCAATTTCGTCTTCATGTTCAGTATCCCACAAACTTGCCTTTTCCGTTTTCGTCTTTTCCTCCGAATGACAATTCATTGAGGACCATGGGAGAACTGAAACCGGAACTATTTTGGACTTATCTTGGATGACTTACATTGGCAATGCTTCGATCAGTTTTTGGGCACTTTTCTCATGATATTTATGGGTCGGTGAGTTCATGGATTTCCTGATTTCCCATGCGACAGCCTGCGGTCTGAAAAACGTTTAAAGATATTCGAAAGTATTGGACTGACTCTTCCTTCGAAAAGTTCTTCTCCAGGTTGATTGCTTCAATGAGAGACTGAAAATCTTTGTCGGCATCTTGAAGATAAAGGATGGCCTCCTTGCAGCCGGGAATACTCTGCTCGGCTCGACAAATCTCATACAAACAGTCAATCGAACTCTTCAATGTTTCGATGTAATATGTCCATTCTTTCGCCTTTTTCTTTCTAAATTTCTTTTTTCTTTGAATAAACAATTAATCACCTGTTATTCTTTTTCCTTTTTGATGACCGATTGCTCGTAATTGATGAGGCCCTGACACTCCGAGGTTCGGTTAGTTGGGTGTTCTCCAACGAACCCGCCATATTTACGACATTTCCAACCACAAAAACACTTGTAAAAAGCAGATAAACAGTGAAAAAATTATGTGGAAATCAGCTGTCGGTTGTTGATAACAAAATACGCAAAAGCGCGTCTGGTTCAATGGAAACTCACCCGCCAACCCCAGGCTTTCTTTCCCCCCTAGATTCATAAACAGAGGAAATTAAGATTTATTGATGGGTCTATTGGTTTTGGGCCTTCCATAGATCGGCATAGATCCCATCGGCTTTCATGAGATCGTCGTGACTTCCCTTCTCGACCACCCGTCCTTTGTCCAACGCGTAGATGATGTCGGCATCTTTGATTGTCCCCAGACGGTGGGCTATTATCAGCGCTGTTCTAAAAATATTATTCTCTTTGGTTTCAGGGTCGTCTGACTTTTGTTTCCCCGCCTCCTTGAGCGTCTTGATAATCGAAGACTGCGTCCGGGCGTCGAGTGACGACGTCGCCTCGTCGTAGACCAGCAAGGGCGAATCCTAAATATGTCGGTCGACCGTTCGCTCAATTATTCTACTTTCAAAATTGCCCTAGCTATGGATATCCGCAGCCGTTTTTCTCGTGAAATTGTGACTCCTCTCTTTCCGATGACCGTGTCATACCCCTAAATATTTCCCTTTTTTCATGAATTGGAGAGTGACTGACATTGGGCATCGAGAGGACGAGAGGATCCAGGCCGGCGAGTGTCGCCGCTGCCCTCACTTGTCCCTCCGTCGCAGAGGGATTGCCATAGGAGATATTATAAAATATCGAGTCATGGAAAAGTGTCGTAGTCTAAATAAAGTTGGCTCAAAGGAAATATTCCTGTACCTGGGGAACGAGGGAGACACTTTCTCTGACGGATGACAAAGTGGCGTCTTTGATATCCAGCCCGTTTATTGTGATCGACCCTCGCTCGCAGTCATACAGCCGGTAAAGTAGACGGACAATTGTCGATTTTCTAAAAATACAACTATAATTTGAAAGTATTGGCTTACCCAGAGCCAGATCCTCCAACGATGGCAACCATTTTCCCTTTTGGGATATCCAGATTCAGCCCATTGAGGATGTTCTTCCCTTCTGTATAACCAAAATGAATTTCGGTGAACTGAAATATTTCTTATTTTGCATTTTCCGACTATACTTTCGCTGAATATCCTCCGTCGACAGAAAGAGGCACCGAGTCGTCGATCTCTGCCACTTTCGGTTTCAAATCCAACAATGTCAACATGTGGCTGATGTCGAGGAGACCTTGTCGTACATCTCGATAAGTCGAACCTAATTCCTTGGCTGTAGAGGGAGAATCTCACTCACCAAGAGAGTTCATAGGAACAGACAATTGGAAGAGCAATGTGTTGGCAAAAACCATATCTCCGACGGTGAGATTGCCTTCAGAAATTCCTTTGGCCGCAAAGTACATGATCCCAATTAGACCCGCAGAGAAAATTGTATTCTGTACGACATTCAACAAAGCGAGCGAGGAAGCCGCCTTCTGATTGGCTTCCTCGTATTTCTCCAGGAATTGGCCGTATCTCTTCGCCTCATATATTTCATTGTTAAAATACTAAAACATTTGATGGTTTTCTAATAAAAGAGAAATTTCATACCTTGACGAGTTCGTAGTTTATGAGAGAATCGAGGGCCTGATTGCTGGCATCGCTGTGTGCATCGTTCATTTGATGACGAAACTTTGTTCGCCAGCTGAAAAATCCCATTTTTATCAAATAACAGTCGTTTACTGGGTAATAGCTAGGGTTGCGACGGCATACATTCCCAGACTGCTGAGAGAAACGTAAGTAAATTGGGGACCAAGAGCGAAGAAATAGACGACGGAAACCAGTGATATCTCGAAAATAGCCGGGATAATAGTGTTGACCATAGAACTCAATACAAGACTCATCCCATGGGTGCCCTTCTCTATAACGACCTTTCTTTTCTGCAGACGAAGAACTTGCCTGTAATTTGGGATAAAGCGCCTGTTTGACGAGATAGGTGGAAGGAAAGGTCATGGGAATGGAGATGAAGGAAGACATTACGAGCCATCTGACGAGTTGATCTCAAGACAATCTTGTTGAAGAAAACATTCCGTAGCTCGCTAAGGAGGACCATTGTGGCTCGAGTGGCGCCATCTAGAAGAGGATAAGAACGAGGGAGATGACCACTCACAGGCAAGGATGAGGCAGAAACCAGTGGTAAGGATGGCATCGGCCGCGGTATTGAAATTGAAATAGACGAATTCTGGATCTTTATGATTGTAGTAATTACAAATATCTCGAAAGAAGAGAGGAACATAGACCGTTGCTATCTAAACAATCTCATTCTTCCGCCCTCCTTCGACTTACATTTGCCCCAAGCAATAGGCTGAAGACAAGAAGAACCCGTCGGCGAGTCGCCCAGTCGCCCCTGGGCCAAAATTGAGGAAGCAACTTGAAGAATGTCTGTACTCGTGTGTATTTCAACGGAATCTCAATTGTCACTTTTTCTCTGTACAAGTCGTGTTTACCTGGATTTGATTCTTTACACCTGGGTGGAAACATGATCGAATAGACGCGAATAGAGGGCTCTTAACCGAGTCATTTCTGATTCTACCAAAGTTGAATCACCGCTGTTTTAGTTTTCCTTGAAAAATTGTTGATATTCCTATAGAAATAGCCAAAATTCCTAGTTTTTAATCGATTGACGAGAGATCCACGGCAAAAGAGAATCCATCCAGACGGGGCAGACATCAATCGATGTTTTTCGACGCTTCAGCATGAAAATGCTTGTGATTGACCGCTGTTTGGACGCGACTTCAGGGGAGGAATACCTCGAAAACTACTTCCTCTAACAAGATTATTCTTTTCTTCCAACGAAGGCACCACTTTTACGCTGGAAAACAGCGTGCGAATTTAGTTTGCCCGGATCGAATCCAGAGAAAATGCTCAATGATAGATTATTTCCCTATAAAAAATTGAATATTTCAGATGATACGGGATGTCATTCTATGAGGATAGCATGAAAGCGCCGGATGGGCTGACAAACAACGAAGCATTGACAATTTTGATAGAAGAATGTGAGGAAGCCGTGTCTCGATGGAAGGAGAAACCTGAAACTGGATCGCAGTAAGTACTTCCTTCTATTTCGACTGTCATCCATTTCAGACCTTTTCCTATTCGTTTCTTTCGCTGTCTACATTCTCCCTGTCATCCTTGTACATTCCACATCTTTTGCCTTATCATATCATCGTTGCTAATTGCTATCGGAGCTGTCGATCTGTAAGAGCCTGCCACTTTTTTTCTAATTCTTGTCATCCAGAGAGAATGAGATTTCTTATGAAAGAATATTGGCAGCCATTTGTTTATTTATTTATTCGTTGGTGGTTATTTTGTACATATGGAGAAATGCAAAAGATAAAGGAAATTTCCACGTAAAGAAGGTCCAGTTGGTAATCAAATATCTCAGAAATGTAAGTAGACAAGTGGAGAAAGAGAGAATCTGAGTTTAGACAAAGGACAACTTCGGGTACAGTCACATCCCAGAGCCATTGACGGAAGACATGTGGGGACAATTGTGTATGAGAAATGGACAACTCGTCAATGTTCCCAAGATTTTAGTGGTACGAGGAGATCTCGTTCTTTTGAGACCGGGACAGGTAAGAAGAGATCAAATCAAAAGATAAATGACAATTCAGATTGTACCTTGTAGTAGTCTGGCAGAGGATGGAACACTTTTCGCGGTAGGCGACAAGGTGAAAATGGACATTGAATTGGACAAGAGGACGGGAGCTTATCGACAACTGAAACCGATTCGGGTAATAGTTGATGTAATAATTGTCGAAGTGTCCATTCAGGCGACATGTATGGAGAGCCCCGTTGTCCAGATCCTTGATCAATTTCTAAACCGAGAAACAAAACCCTCGAAATTATCACAAGACATGGAGAAGATTATCCATCTTTGGGCTGAGAAATATGTCCTCCTTCCCTATATTGTGGTTACTGTAGTCGCCGTGACTATGAGATACTTTTCATCCAATAGTGACTCCTACTTCGGTACAAGGTTGGTTCCATAAAAAATAGGGGAAATCCTTATAGATTTGTGTTCTCAATTCCAGCCCTGATTATCCTCCCAATTATCGTCCCGACTCTTCCTATTATCTTGGGAATCATCCATCGATGGTAAGAGTTCGGCTGTACTCAGTACACGTACACTTGTTAGGAACAATTCGACAGTCTGTTCCTCCTTGGGAGTGGCATACGAGCCATCAGATAAAGATCTTCTCGACATCTTCTCTCGTCTGACCGGTGTCTCCGTCGTCGACAAAAAGGGCATTTTATCTTCGGCCAATCCATGTATCGACAAGGTACTCCTGTTTTAAAAAATGAATAGAAATGATTTTAGATAATTATAACAAAGTACAACGAGGAGAGTTACCTGGTGCCGGAGACCATGGGCCTCAGTTCGGAGATGCTCTCTGAGGGCCGATGGAAATTGTATTTCGACGATCCTGGCTGGAAAGAGGCCATCAAATCGCTCCATCCTCTCGGTCTAAATCTCCAGTTGAATTCATGTGCTCACAACGAGGAGTACATTTCCTTCTTGGATCATCTGACGGTCGTCTCTCCCCAGGTTCCTCGAACCATTGTAACAGCTAACAGAAGATGTATGTGTCAGTTGCCACAGATCCTTGGGTTTGTCCTTATTCTGTCCATAACTGATCTCCTCTTTAGATTCCACCATTCGAGCTGTTTACCCTTCCTCCAAACCAAACCAAAAACGTTGTGCTTTTATAAAAGACAGCCAGGAGAGGCGCCTCTTCACGGGTTGAGTCTCAAACATCCAAAAAAACTTTTCTCAGATTGACAAAACACCGTACCCCGATGGAAATGGCTTTTTGCACCATCCACACGGACATATCCTCAAATCATGGACACGTCTCTTGCCAAGGGACAGCCGATGTCGTGCTCGATGTAATTTATTAGCTGATGCCGAATATCCGGACATTCTAGGCTTGTACCCATATTTGGGATGGCAGTTCTGTTGTCCCTTTGAGTTCTCGTTTGGCCCGGCAGATCCGTGACGTTTATCAGCGAAATTCAATGACCGGATATTGTCTTCTGTTGAGTTATCGGCCAACAAACGCGACAGTCAGCGAGACACTCCACAACGAGTACATCGAAGTGCCATTGGCTCGGGAGGAGACTTTCGACGAGAATGGAATTGTCAGAAGTCTGAGTACAGGTAGTCGTCTAAAAGACTTGTCAGTAGAAATATTTAGAGAATATCCCTCAAAACGATGAGAAAAAAGAATTGGAAACGGCGGAAGAGGTCATCGACAACATCATGTCCGGACAGATTCTGTGTGGGTTGGTGGCCATGCAATATGAGGCACTGCCGACTGCTGTCCAACTTGTCGAAAGTCTCGAAAAAAATTGCATCCGATTTGTCTACTTCTCGAGGGAAAATGAGCTGAGGAGCAGAGTATTTGCTGAAAAATTGGGATTAGAAGCAGGATGGAATTGTCACATTTCGCTGGCAGAGCCAATCGAAGAAAGAGAGAGCAGTCGACCTCTTCAAGAGGTTTTCCTATCAAGTTTGTTGACAATAGGCGATGACTGGGAGAAACTGAGAAAACTGAAGAAAGATTTCCTCTCCAAGTAAATTTGATATGATAATGCCATAAAATGAGATTAGGAGCGAGTCATATTTGATCGAAGAGCCGGATCAGCTGAAAGGAAAGTCGCCGTTTAGGAAACAATCGAGTGCGTCGAGTGTAAAGGTGAGGATGAGAGACATTCTGACAAGAGAGATTTAGGTAGGGGCGATGCCAAACAAAGCACAACTGCCAACCGGAGTCAGCCGAGTACGACCACATTTAGAAGAAGTCGACAATGTGCCTCTTCTTGTCGGTCTTTTCACCGACTGCGACCCAGATGTCAACAAAGAAATGCTTGTAATTATGCAAGAGAACGAAGAAGTTGTCATGACCGTCGGCTCCTCGTTGAATATTTCCAACACGGCCATGTTCACAAAAGTAAAGGGACTGCTGACATGGGATGACAGCCATTTAGAGTGATTTGAGTGTCTGTGTCCCTCCACTTTCCGATCCGAATTGTTCTTTCATCTTCCGCCAGCCGGGGCATCCCTCAGCCAATGACATCGCTGCTCGTCTTCTCTCAATAACAACCGATTTCGAGCTTGGCCATCAGCAGGTGACCTTTTTCCTTCTTCCTCTGACATTTATTTTAGCTGTTGAACATTTCGGCTACCGTAACCGGTTGTCGCCATCGGATTGCCTCGATTCGAAGTGCCTTGCTCTTTGTGCTGATGGCATCCGCCCAATTCTCCATTTTGCTTCTTTCCTCGGCTTTTCTTGCCCTTCCACTCATTTTCACGACCTCACAAGTATTTCAAACTTCTTCCTAATTCAATTCTTTTCTAGGTATTTCTGACGGTTTTTGTGCAAATTCCCCTGCTCTGCGTGGCGACGATCCTCACTCCTTTCACACCCAAAAATAATATCATTCGAATTGCTACCAAGGTATTTCAATTACAGAATAATTTAACTCTAATAAAACCAGGAGAAGACTTCCCTGATCCATCATCTGATCACTTTCTCCATTTTATTTTCCCCCAGTATTATTGTCCTCCTTGCCACTTTTTTCATATCGGTGAGACTTCCAAAATTGGCCAAAAAAAGAGAAATCATTCAGCTGACAGAAAATGCGACGATGTTATGCGCATATTCTGACGTTGTCTGCTCATTCGGCGATGACCTTCGGTTGAGTACTGAAGAGATTCGACATAACGTCGGTTTCCATGTGAGTCTCCCCATCTACAGTAACCCATTTCCTTTCCAGTTCATCCTCTATCTTGTGACCAATTCGATTCCTTTCGCCTCTCCGTTGAGTCTTTTCTGTTGGCAGCTCTCTTTTGCCACTCCCGCCTGGATAATTGGCTCTCTCTCATGCATATCCCTCCAGGTAACGTGTCTTCTTTTACCGTAAAATAGAATCCATTTCAGATAGGATACAGTTACATCAACGGGGTACATCTTCATCGGATTATGTCGTATCCGTCGATGGCTCTCGTTGTCAGCTGGATAATCATAATGATCATCCTCAATGAAATCTGCAAAATGAAGAATATCAAGACATTTTCACGGGAACAAAGACGGACGAAGCTGGCCTTCGATACGAAACTTGGAATGAATTCTCCATACTGACAATAAACAGTCTGTGTGTACTTTCTTCGCCTCTGTAATCCAATCCGCATTATGAGGGTGTGCTAAATCAAAGAAGCGCATCTGGAGGAGAGACACCTCTTTGTTTGTCTCGCGTACTTTTCGCCCTTTTCTGGTTGGGTCAATGAAGCGTAGTCAAAGAATATCTCAAAATATAAATATTACAGCCACTGTTATTCATCGATCGGCGGAAATTCTCGGGCGACAGGTACAATACTCCAAGTCAACAGAGCGGGCCTACTTTTTCCCGAGTGGTATCTTGTTTCGCCTTTTCGAGAAAGTACAGTAATCGAGTGGGCGAGTCTAATCCTTGACTCTCGATGAAATCTCCTCATCTAGGCGGCCACTGGTCGTGTTTACAGTACGGATCGAGCACTCGACGGCCTATTTGACGTTTACTGCCCTCACGATGACTGCCTCCTTCTTCTTTCTCCTGATTCATTTCCATAATGTGCTGCCCCTCCAATTACTATGCATAGTATGCCAAGGAGCCTCTTTATGTTCTGTCCAGCCAGCCGACTGGTTTCTTTTTTGTTGCCACTTTGTCGCATAGTTATGCGTCCCGTTCCAGCATTTTGCCTCGTTTCAAAAAAACGGCAACTTTCCATTTTCTGATTAAACCGGCCAGAGGAAGTGTCGAGCACCAGGAATAACGCAATCCCATTTTATGAGATAGGCCCTCTGCGATTAGCCGAAGCTTGCTGTTTACTGCCATTCGCCCCCACCTGTCTTTTTTTTCTCTCAAATAAACACAAAACGGAGTCAATCTCGTCCTCCCATCTAACCTCCGTCCTTGACAGTTCCCTTTCCCTTCTTGTAAAAAACAGTCGGTCTCTGTGTTTTTTCTTTCCTTTTTAAAGTCAAGTGGCAGTCTTGTCCTCGGACCATGTTTATCCCTCTCTCTCTCGGTCAACACGCTACCTGGTCAACGAGGTCAATCGTCTCTACTTTGCCAGCCGCTTCTTCTTCTTCCTCCTGCCATCTAGACCGGCTTCTGTTTGGTTGCCGCGGCGGCGCCTCAATCGAAGTCTTTGTGCTGATCAGGGCTGGCTGTTGATCGTCGCCCAACTTTGCACATGTGGTTCACATCTGGCATTTCTCATTGATTCGAACCTCCTCTTCCTCCTTTTTCCTATGACTCTCTCCTATACCGGTTCCCCTTGAGTGGTAGCCATCTTCTCTCTGAGTTAACTCAACTGTTTCGATCAAAAAAAGGATGGCTACTTGCAGCCGGCGTCACCTCCTAATCCGGCTACCTGCGGTCTTGACCTTGGCACGAGGCCGACTCTCTCTCTCTCTCTGTGAATGCGTTTCGTGTTCTCCTCCCTACTAGCCTCCTCTTCTTCTTCTTGTTCACCTTTCTTCCTTCTTTTTGTTTTTAGTAAGCGAATTAGGAGCCAGCTGCTGGACACAATATAACGAGAAGCGCTCAGCTGTGCGCCTCCACATCCGGCGCTACCCTTTCAATCCCCCTTTCCTGAACTCTCCTTCTCCTTCTTCACGGCTCACTGCGGATTATCACATTGATTATAATTTGTCTCATCCTCTTTCCTGCAAATAGAATCCGTCTAGTTTGGTTTCGGGAGTTTGTGATGATTGGGATGATCATCGGGTTGATCATTTATGGCCGAAATCCCCTGTGTAACAAGGGTTTGGAAAAGCGGACGGATTTATTAAAGGTAACAACCCCCAATCTTGTCATTCTGGCTGATGTTGTCACGCCGTGCTCTTCTCGTCCCCCGTTCACAGGTATTTTTGAATTTATTACACTCGCGGGCTCTGTCAGTCGAACCAGTTTGTCAGATTAAGATTAAATTCGCCTCGATTGGCTGTCGTTCTCTCTGTCCGCCGCAACCACCGCAACTGATTCTATCGGTTAATTGCTCTTTTTGCTCTTCTTCCCAATTTCTTCCCCCTCTTATCCCCAATATGATTTGCCTCGTTTGTCCCTCTGATCGACATTGTCCGTCGAATTATTTCTGGACCAGCAGAGTGTTGTCGGATTGCATTAGTCGTCTCCTCCTCCTCCAAGAAGCCGTCTAATGTCTCTTTTTTTCCGTTAGACTAATGACTTCATTTGGGAGTGGCTGGCTGACCTGTGTGTGAACACGCCTGATTTCCCTCGACTGGAAAAACGGCGCCCTCCCCAATAGTTTCTTCTTTTAGCCGAGGGCCTCTAATAGACTCGATTCTGATCAAGTTTCACCCCAATCGAATCGATTGCCGGGGTGTACCCATGATTCCTATGTCTGTATCCCCCTTGTATCCTCTATGTTTATCTCTCTTTCTCCCGTTCAGTTTACTGCATCAAAACAAGATCTCTAAAACCCCGAGGAATCCCTTTTATCAGAGGATATGTCTCCCGGGCTAATCGGGCTGCCTGTTGACTCTGCCATTTCCTGCTCTCAGCCATCGCAATTTCTTTCGATATTGCCAATCCGGCTGTCACTTGTCTCCCTCTTTTCTCTTTCTAATGAGAACAGTCCATTTCCATTTCAGTTCATGTACGACACGTCGCTCTTCGCGGCTGCCACATCGGCTGGTGTCTGGGAGGATCTTCATGCACAAACTGAGGTCAGTTCGGGAAAGCGAAAACACAACTGATGCACGTAACCACTCGATCACAGTCAAATTCAATTCGAGTAAAGTAGGTGTGATAGGCGATGGCGTGTCGCCAAGACAGGTTCCACTCCTAATGAGAACCGCCTTCTTGGCCATTATTGACTCTGGTGGCGCATGATGATGAGCTTTTCTAACTCTAATATCTAAATATCTAACCAACCCCAATTAATCAACCTGCTGGAGCTGCTCCTCGAGGACACTTTAGTCGCCGTGGCGGGCGGTTGCTTAAGCGGCGCTAGGTCAACAGAGGACCCTTGTATACCAGCTATGTAAAACAGTGAGCTCGCCTGCGCGACGACACGCTTCTCTCGATCGCTATCAGACCTTTTAATTTGTTCCCGGGAGAAGGTCGTCGACGGACATACGCCCCGTTACGTACTTTATTGGGATGACTTCTCTTGCTTCTCAGTCTTTCTCCTCCTGATGAACAGCTGTTAGGGAGGGAGGCTGTCAGTTGATTGATCTAGCCAGAACACTTCCTCTCTCACCCTTTCTTTCGATTGATAGCCGTTTATCCAACAAACTTTTCCTGAAATACCGCCGCCTGGCTGTCGTGATTTGGGGTGAAGGCCGCCTCCGATAGCATCTGGGGCTCTCGCGTGTCCCCATCTCCTCCTCACATCTCCTACCAGTCCCGCTCCTTATTTACTCGCCTTCAACTTTTTCGACCAAAAACTGTTGTTCCCGTTTTAGACCAAAAAAGGGAGTCAATTCCTTTGTTCCTTTTCTGTGTTAACTGGAGTGTGCTTGTGCCTAACCGTGCGTTTTACAGAAGTCAAATAGCCTCGGGTCGCTGTCACCATCCGACGCGACGAACGCCCTCTCGATGACGGCATCCGGCACTGAACACGTCGCCATTCACACTAACGGTACCTCTTAATTCTCGTAACCATTTAACCGCACCCGCGGGGTGGTATCTCTCTCTTTCGAGTGGCCTTGGCCGAACTGATAAACAGAAGACGAGAGAAATTGTCATTTAAAGGACTAATTCTTATAACCGTAACGGACCGACCTGATGTAATAGAGAGCGGGTCGAGAGCAACAGGCGCACTCGGGCCCGTTGTAAAGCGGGTACGTCTGAACGCCTGTGCGCGTCGATGGCGGACGAGGCCTCCACTTCCTCCACTAACAACGGTAACCCCAGCTCAAGCCTTTTCGGGGGAAATTGTCATAGTCTACAACAGAAGAATAACAGGGCATTTTCAGTTCCAACAGGCCCCAATGGACAGCCATACACGGTGGAATATCTCTCCCAATTGCTCAAAGACAAGAAACAACTGGCCGCTTTCCCGAATGTTTTCCATCACTTGGAAAGACTTGCAGATGAAGGTATTTAGCCATTTTGATGGGAGATACGATTGTTTAGAAATCAGCAAAGTACGGGTAGCACTGTTCCAATTTGAGTTTACAAAGGAACAACTGGCTTTGCCCGACGCGGAAGGAGAAATTCAAGTGATCACTGAAAAAGTCTTTGTACCAACCAAAGAATATCCAGATGTCAGTCGACTTCTCCTTTTCCCAATACAAAATAATTTTTAGTATAATTTTGTCGGTCGAATATTAGGTCCGAGGGGGATGACAGCGAAGCAACTGGAACAAGAGACGGGATGCAAGATAATGGTCAGAGGACGAGGCTCGATGAGAGACAAAAAGAAAGAAGAATTAAACAGAGGAAAACCCAACTGGGAACATCTTTCGGAAGAATTACACGTTTTGATACAATGCGAAGACTCGCCAAATAGGGCACGGGTCAAGTTGGCCAGAGCCGTCGACGAAGTCCGAAAACTACTCGTCCCTGCTGTGAGTCATTCTCATCCATTTTAATAAGGGGAAATTCAGCCGGAAGGAGAAGATGAGCTCAAAAGGAAGCAGCTGATGGAGTTGGCCATCATCAATGGAACCTATCGGTCAGCATCCGAACAAGCGGCAGCCGTCGCCCAACTCGCCAAGCAGCCTCTGGCTGCCGCTCTCCGTAAAAATTTCTCCTTTCCTATAATCGACTAATTCAGAAGTAGCCGCCATCGCTCAAGCTCAAGCTCGTGGTGTTGTTCCCATCCTCGGGGCCCCTGCCATTGCCAGATCGCCTACCCTTGCAGTCGCCGGAGCACCGATTGTGATGAGCCCAGGAAGAGGACAGACAGCGACGTCGACAGCCACAAGCACAGCCCAAATGCAACTGTTGCAGTCACAAATCGGGGCAGCGGCTGCCGCTCAAAATGCTCAGCAACAACTCGCCGCCCAGCAGGCAGCCATCCTCCAACAGCAACAAGCCGAATATCAACAACTTCTCCTGAGGTAAAAGAACTGCTAAATAAATAAAATGAAAGATATTTCAGCCAAGGTCTTTCGTATGATGCATTGACAGGTGCCGCGATGCAATATGCTCAGCCCCAGGCATATGGAGCCCTTCTCCAGCAACAGTACAGTGATTACGCGGATCTGACGAGTCAATCCGCTCCCGGTGGGTATCTTCGAAAATTTGGCTAAGCCATTCCCGTTTTTTGTATATTTATTTTTATTATTGTATCTCGAATCCACGAGTATTTTATTCATTCCATTCTTGATCTCATATTTATTGTGTTTTTATCACTTCTAATGGGTACAATTACACCTTACACATTCCAAAAACTACCATATTTTTTAATATTTTGCATGAAAAAAAGGACAAGGGTGGATTCAACATTTTTTTGTGCTAACATAACCTAACCATTCAGGTGCCATGATTAACCAACGTCGTGTTCTCGGCTCCAACCGCGATCATCCTTACAAGCAGTAGATTAACCCAGTGGTTCCCTACCTCTTCTTCCTCCGTTTGTCCCCCAACTCGTGTGATTCCTTCAGTTCATAGCTGCCGTATAGAGCCCACCCGCGCCTTATAGTCAAGTGCCCTCAAAAAAAAAACAATTCGTTGTGCCTTATGGAACACAAACAGGTTCTCCTCTGGTGCGAAGAGATTATAAAAATATACTAATCGCTCACAGATTATGTAGATTAAGAACAGAGTTACTAAGCATAATACAACCATATCTCACTTATTGTCATCTTTTTTAGAATGTTGTAAATAGTCCTGTTCTTGTTCATATAAAGATTTCTACTCAACCACAATATTCGAACTTCCAACTTCTCATTTACCGCACAATCGGCGTAGTCGAAATCCGGGAGATCAATGCGTCTGGAGATTCAAAAGACTTCTAATGTTACCTTACAAATATATAGCCAATTCATTTATTGCCGAATAAATAATAGTACAAAAAGCTGTTAACGTCTACTACACGAAAATAAGTCAAATGCATTTAGGACGACTTTCAACATCGCCTACAGTTCGCACATTAATCTGATTTTGAGGTTTTGGTACCGGGTCAATCTGAAAAAACACAATATTGAGCATTTTAAATCATACCGAGTATTCTCCAAGATATGAATTGCCAACAGCCAATTGTGATCCATTAAAGTTAAAGCTAAGCGAGCATACAGTTGTATTATACCTAAAGATTATTTGCGCACAGTGAATAAAATTACCTGTGAAACTGAGAAAGTCTTTTACGGCGAATGGGATCCCAAATGTTAACTTGGGCATCACTTCCTCCACTAGCGAAAGTACCATGATAAGGATGAAAATCAAGGGCATTTACTGGATATATCATCTCTACTCCATCTACGTTTTCGCGATGGGCCTTAAATGCATAATTTTCTGGTTTCTTTGAAGCGTCAAAATGCTCTATGGCAATCCGGCCTTCAATTGATGCGACAACAAAGAATTGTTTAGCTGGCTCAATGGCGATTGAACGTATTTGGAACTAAAAATAAAAATTGACAACTTTTATAAAATAATTTACTTTTAGAGGGCTTTCTATTATGCTTACGCTTTGATTTAGTTTACGTTGATCAAGTACATAGATTTTCCTATAATTAATATTATAAAAACAACATAAGAAAAAAACCTGTCACGCGTTCCTACTACTATAATATCATCTCGAACTGCCATTCCGTAAACCCTTTCTGATACCATTACAGACTGAAGTGGGCCCTTATGCGATTCTCTAGTATCCCATAACTGAAAATAACATAAAATAAAAAATGATGTGAAATTACTCTAACAGTGGCGTCCCAACCGCCGGAAACGACTGTGTCGTCTACAGGATTATACTCCAAACAACGAACTGCTCCGTTATGAGTACCAAGAACAAATTCATTTCTTGATTCTATGTCAAAAAGAGTAACTGCGTTGTTCAACCCTCCACAAGCTACGCGATCATCCTAAATGTAGAAAGTATTTTAAGTGTAAATTGTAATTTACAACAAAAGTACATGCAAGCTGCGGTTTATTCAAGTAAAAGTCTGCACGCTGATCGCTGTATCCTACAGTTCCCACATGAAAAATTCGTAGAGAACCATCCCAACCAGTGGCACACAAGAAACGGTTGTTTACCTGAGAAGAAAACTGCAAATAAACACTGTTGGAAATAGAAACGCAATTCATACCTGAACTTTGGAGACAACTACGTGGCTAGGCCAAGGCAAGGCATACTGGTTTGCAGCTCCTAAACTGGTCACACTCATCTGAAAAACATATATCACCAGCTTCCGAAATACCAAAGTTTCAATCTTACGACATTGTATGAGAATATTCCTTTTTTTTTCTATAAAAAATAAATACACCGAACTAATACAAGCATCAACTAAACTTTATCGTTAGCATCTCGGTTTTCAAAAATTTCCAAAAATTATAGTCCATTTCCAACGGCCGTTTTCTGCGCTCCAGGACCTTTAGGCACAGTCCTTTAACTTTTGCGATCAAATTTTTGCTCTTGATTTTCATTTTTTCTAGTTTTGGCGATATTTTTCGCTGTTCCAATTGGAGAAATCGCAGCGATTATTATGGTCTGCGTAATGAATAATCCAAAGGTTGGAATCAGCCTAAAAACGAACATTTGTCTCGAAAAAATTAAAGGACTGTGCCTAAAGGTCCTGGAGCGCAGAAAACGGCCGTTGGAAATGGACTATATCCAATTTTCCAACAAAAAGTAATCGCTGTTTTTGGGGTGTGTTTGTGTGCTTTGGTATATAGTAAAAATTTTGCGTGAGAACAAAAATAGTTGTTTTGAGATGTTTAGTGAAATTATACTCAGAATCATTTTTTCTTTTCAAAACAAATAAAGCAAACAATTTTCTTTTTCGTATTGCAAAGTAATCTATGGGTCTCGTAATCTGTAATCGTTTAGTATACTGCTACGTCTTTCTTCGACGGCAACGTTGAACGAGATTGAAAATGAACAGTTTTGTAACTATTCAACCATCTATTGGTCAGGTATACAATTTGTTATAAAATTAAACTAATTGATATAGTCCAAAGGCATTTTATGGGATATTTCTGTGGAAGAAGATGGTAGTGTTATTACACCGAAATCAAATCTGTTTGGTTTCGTGGACAAAAATGAAGACTTGGATTTGATTATAGATAGCACATTTGCAGAGAGCGGAATTGGAGATGACAAGTAAACTTTTTTATTTTTATACACGGTTTGTAGCCTCTTATCTTCTCCATCCTCACCACCAGCCCCAGAGAAGGATCTTTTTGGCCGTCAGTCAGCTAAGAATAAAAGCGCATGGTGTGTGATTTCTTTAATAGTCGAAAATTTATGTGAATAGGAAATACAGACCAGAGAATTATGGAAAAATTTACAATCTTATGACTGGTATGGAAATTCCGGTAAAGAAATTGGAAGGCGAGATAATGAAAAGTGCCTCACAAGCATCTTATTTGGAACAATTAGTTTGTTTTTCTTTCACTGTTAATTGTTTTAGCATTCATGTGGATGTTCAGACGATATTAATTCTTGTACACCTTATATAGGGAAGCTAAGCTCGCCTAAGTACGAAAGAGATGTTATTTATACGGTAATTTTACTATTAATAAAACAACAATTTATAGCCACCAAATGATTACTGTTTGTATACCACTCCTGGAGAAGAATTTCAATATCTTACAACCTTTGATATACAGAGTGTCATCTGCGCAATGCTGAATTCAAAAGCACGCCTTCTTTGGCTGATTGGAGCAGAATCGAATGGAAAGGTGGGAGAAATATTTCTTGTAATTATTATTATAGGTAACGGGATGCCACATGTCTCATACCGAGCGCGACTGCTTACGCCAGGGAGTTGATTTTGCGTTATCAACAGAATTTGTACCAGCATTAGATCCTGAATTAGTTGACATAAAATTTATTTTGGTCAGTTTCTAAACGGATAGCTTTCTGCTTTCTTTTAAATTTAGCAATTATCAAATTTTATAACTTTTTCAGATTGATCCGCTTTTTGACCCGGATCTTTATCTAATTGAAATAACATTAAATACTCCTGTTGCAACTCTTTATCAGCTCTCATCTGGACGGATTTTCTATAATAAAGGCGGTTATCCAACCATGTTGAATAGCGTAAATGAAGTAATCTTTTTTTTTTAAACGACGCATAATTAATATTATTCCAGGCTCGTCTAATGCTGCTTGATAGAAAACGAGCTGAATATCGTGTATTAGAGAAGAACGGTGTCCATTCCAGGTATTATTTTTAGCTGATTTTGAAAATTATATTTCAGAAGAATCGGGAGGCTCCGAGATTGCCCAAACGTTACAGGACAATTTGCCTTCATTGCAGCGATCTTCACGAGCGGTGTTTTTTTAGGTTATATTATTAAGCGTTTTATGTAGAATCTTTCATTGTTAATTATGAATATTAATACATTTTAATATATCATCTTTTGCAATAACCGGATTTGAAAAATAGATCACATAATTTGATATGATGACAATAATTAGGCTTTTTGGCTGACATTAATCACAATTTCCTCCTTTGGCATTCGATCTAACGATTCAATGATAGGAGACAGGCCTAAAATATTTTATAGAAAAAAATGACATGAAAGATATAGAATAGAAAAGTACTGCACGTTTTGTAACTCACCAGTTGTGCTTTTCTTTTGCAGACGAGCTCTTATCGTAGGTGGTTTTAAAAATCTTTTCAGATCTTCTCTGGTTTCAAATTGGGTTAAAATTTCCGGTTTTATATCGACTCTATATCTTCTATGTTCAAGTAGGCTTTTCGACTCACTTATTTTTTTGTGATTCCGATGTCATTATTCTTCTTAGTTTCTGTCTTTTATTACAAAACCATACCCGAACTTCAGAAAAGTCGAGCCCAAGAGATGTAGCAAAACGATTCAGCTGACTACTTGTGGGGGATTCACATTGAGCAAAAAATGCGTCTAATTTAGCCAACTAAACAAATTTTGATTTTAATTTGTTGTTCTTGCCTGTTCGTCAGTGTAAGTTACTCGTCTTTTTCTTTCTCTTACAGTCGGAGCCACATCTCCAATGTTTTTTCTAACGGCTTCGCATAATGCATCAGTTAACTGCGGTCCGTTCTTCTCATAAATTTCGTCAATAAGCTCCAGCATTTCTTTCATCGGTCGATATAATCTTTTAGCTGTTGAAACGGTGCAATCCATCATCTAGACGAGATATTCTCGATGCGCTGGAAAGGATAATAACCTCAAATCGGGATACAGTAGTCTGAGAGAGACGAGCCCCGTACTTGTAACAGATCAGTTCTCCCAATTGCCCTTGCGTCAATCCTAAATATTTCTTTTTTTAGCCACCAAAATCCAAATAACCACAAAGGATTCTGCGTTGTTTCAATCGGTTGGCCAAAATTCGAACATCCTCCACTGTGACTCCTTCCCCAGTTGATGTCATCTCACCTGGAATGCTTCATATATCAGGTAAAAAGTAAGAGTTTGACGTGGAGGAATGCTAATTTGAAAAATCGATAGAGCCAGCCGCCGGAGGGGAATTGCTGGATTGAAATTAGCATGGCACAGTGTCTGTTTGCATCGGAGCTCGCGTAAACGAATCTTCCCTGTGGATAAGAAACAAAAGAGAAAAATAACAGGTAACGGGCTTTCTCTCTTTGGCCAGGGGTAAATATGAGCGCGAGATGCTAATGAGCTCTTCTAATTACATGCTTCACTATGCTAATAAGAGGCCAGAATAAAGAGATAAAAATAGAAAAAGACTCATTGATCCAGAGACACCTCTCAATTCTAATGGAATCCTAATGACATCAAAGGAATAATATCTTACCCCATTTGTCCTTTTTAGGTTCGACTGCTGGCAGATATTGTCGTTGTTTTTGTCTGGCCTGAAGTTTATCTTCTAATTGTCGGATTTCATCCAACGACAAATTCGATGACATCGACAAACAGTTCGGAATAGATAAAGCAATGAAATGTGTGCTGTCGACGAAGAAGAGAATCGATTGCGTCCAATTGCTTCCTTTCCACGTCTCCGTTGATTTTCTTCCAAAAAAAGGAGAAGATGCTTTGGCTCGCGGCGGCGTGTCAATTAACATAGGAGAGGCGGGAGAAATTGATCGTTGAGCCTCGGGCGAAAAAATTTATTTGTACATCTGTAGATCTTTTTGACTCTGTTATACAGACAATTTGGAGACCAGTAAATAACGAGGAAAGTTTGGAGGATCAGGAAAAAGAAGAGCATACGCGGCTCGGACAGCCCATCTTTGACAGCACATTGTCGACCCATTCGAGTGCACCGTTCAGATGGGCTTCTACCCAAATTGGAGTGTTTGTCACCTAGAAAATAATCTATTTAATATTAAAAATAAGTACCTGTTGACGTCGGAAGGCCGACCCCCAACCTTTGACAAACGATACCCGGATTGTACACAGTCTGGCGAGGGCATAGACCGCGTCGAAACCGTATTTGACACATTCGGCTAATTGCGAAGAAAATTCGGCGTAACTGAAGATTTTCAGAAGACAGCGTGACTGCACCTGAGAAATTTGTCTTATATATGACAGGAGTGACCTTGCCTGGACGACGGTGGCAGCGTGCCAACCATGCCGCTGATTGCAATTCGGCGATTGGACATATATCGGGTGGTTGCTGAGATTCTCGAGAAAAACCTCGCCACCGATGTAATAAAGTCGACAGCCTCGACCCATGTAGAGCAAGGCTCGACTGGTGCCGACATCCCGGCTGGGATTCGAAAAGTAGCCGAGACTTACCCTGAAAAGAGACTGAAGGGAGAAAGGAAACTGGGCATACCGGCTGGGGGTGTATGGCTTTGTGAAGCCATCGACGAGAACATAGGGAGAGACACAATCGACAGGGGCACCAATCCGTCGACACCTCTCGTAATAAGTGATACTGACCCAATGATCCGCCTCCTTGTACTCGACGTCTGTCTTGACCGCTGGAATGACTTTTGATCAAACGGCGGCGATCGTTGAATAACCTTTGAGTGGCAGCTGGAGACTGCCTTGAAATTCGGGCGGCAAGGCGTCGGCCAGTCTGGTAAAACGCTGCGGGCAATAATTATTACCGGTATCCATCTGTTCGTCGATGGAATCACCATCGCCATCATCGTCTTCATCATTGCTCAAATATGAATGAGGAGTGCCAGGGTCGGCACTCGACCGTCCTGATAATGGCGACATCTGGGCGAGCGTCTCCGGGGCGAAGATCTGATGTCTGGTCGGGGCATTGGCGTCGGGCATGAAGTAGTCGATTGGTTGATTGAAGACTCCTGCCTCGGCGTTGTCGATGTGTTCGCTCATTTCATCTCCAGAGACATATGCTGTCGGTGGTCCCTATCCTCAATGTGAACACATTCTCTGTTTAGTCTCACCTGTCCTCTCTGATTTTCTTCCAAATGTTGATAGCAATGGTCCATGATCTTTTGGGGAACGACGGCGTTGTGTTGGATCTGATCTGTGTCCACGTGCACCGGTCGGATAGGAATGTGTGGTTTGATCAGATCATAATGGAAGGGGTTAATACAAGCGACGTCGGCTTTCTTCGATGGGGGATGTATACAATTACTAGCAGATTTTAACCGGGAATTATTTCTGAAAAATGATCTCATTCCTCAATTTCTCCATTAAAATTCACTTGATAAAACTAAATCTAAAGAGTTTGATACTATAGATGTGGACATGTTCTCCAATGGGCTTTCTTGTCGTTGCCGGACAGCAGGGGGTCAGGGGGCTTTCCTCTACCACGGCTTTTAGGAGGTTGTCCAAATGTTTCCCTTTGGAAACGGCGGAGACCAAAAGGTCTACCTGTGCCCGGGCCCATTCCGGGTTGTCCTAAAAAGACAAAATATTATAAAGAGGGGAAAAGAAAGAAACAAACCCCGCCCTCGTGGTGGTAAGTCTCGGGGTTGAGGTGACTGCAAAGCTCTTTGACTATGGCTGAGTTGTGCTTCGTCGATGAATTAAAATCGAATATAGGCATAACCCCAGCTGAAAATGAAAAAGAAATCAAAGAATACGCACCCGAATCGGGAAAGTACAAACTATCAATCAAATAAAAAACGAGCGCTGACAGCGAACGCCGCTGACCGTGATATCGGGGTGTTCGGGCGAGGATACACTATCGATTGTTGTCGTCAGCATATTACCCAGCTGATAAACATTGAAACCACGTGGTGGTGGAGGCAAAGACGAGGACAACTCGCCAATGTAAACAACAAAACAAGTTGACCTCATATGAAACATTTTGGTCGACCTTTTCCGTCAATTTGCGATGGCCCCGAGAGAAATGTCAGCTAATGTACCTAATGAAATAGATGAGTAGTGGGAACTCCAGTAGACGTCTTTGTTGCGCACCCAGGAGCAATTGATGAGAAATAGCACTGACGGTGTGAGAGGCAAGTTGCCAAAGCATGGATGTTGGCTAGAGGCAAAATCAAATACTATGCGGCTGCTGGTTGGCTCGAGATGGGACCCCGTCTCTGATCTATCTCTAGAAATTTCAAATTGCCGCCCTTGTCACAACGATTCTTTTCCGAAATGTTCGATCTCCTTCTCTATCATTGCCAACTTCTTTATCATTCGCTACTTTTTTCCATTCTTTTTTTATAGAGAAAAACTATTGCTTTATTCATTACCTTTTATAAATCACGATTTTATATAAATATTTTAGGCTCTTTTTAGCTAGTATGAACTTCAATCCTGAATACGAGAATATTGCCAACGCTTTCATACAACACTATTATGCTAAATTTGATCAAAGTGACCCTATGGCTCGCGCACAAGGATTAAGTGATCTCTACGACCCTGAGCACTCTTATATGACATTCGAAGGTGTGCAGTGCAAAGGACGAAATGGCATTTTAGAAAAGTTCACGGTATCAGTTGCTTTCTATTCCTTATTGATTTTTCAGAATCTGACGTTTCGGCAAATCCAACGAGCCATTACGAAATGTGATTCTCAACCGCTTTATGATGGATCAATTCTCGTTATGGTTCTTGGCCAATTAAAGGTATATTCTGTTTTTTATCTTTCCGGATTTTCGACTTACAGACTGATGATGATCCCGTAAACCCATTTAGTCAGGTCTTTATTCTTCGCCCAAATACTACCGGCTCTTTCTTTATTGGAAATGAAGTCTTCCGCCTCGATCTGCACAATAATTAAACTTCATCATAGGATCCATAATCTTCATCTTACCTGCCTTCGCCCCTTCATGTTATTAATCGCTAGGTGTACTGCACTGCATGTATTATCATCTGCAGTTACTTAGCATCCCGGTTTCTTTTCCACTCTTACAGGTTTAGATAACAATGTTCATCTCATTTCGCTCCATTATTAAATGCGTAACTGCAATCATGTTTATTCGATATCAAGTAACAACTTTTATTATCTTGCCTGCCGTTTTATGTCATATTAAATTATCTCTTTTAAAATTTAGATGGTTAAACAAGCAACAAAGGGACAGAAAGAAATTTATGAGGATAATATCAGTGCTATTAAAGCGTATGGAAGTGCTGCTCTTATTTCTAGCGTTGAGTGACATACAGATATTATGTCTTATGTGATTTCAGGTAGTTTATTTTGCCGGATGCCAACTTGCATGGGAATGCACAAGCTCTTCCTGGATATATTATTTTATTTGTGCCGCAATTCAAGCTCTTAGTATATTCTTTATGAAATCAATGGCTGGTAAATTATTCTATTAATCATTTTGTTGATAAAAGCTTATTTTTAGCAGCCAAATTTGATGAAAAAGGACATGTAGTCGATGCAGGAATGGATCTCAATGATCCTTCAGCCTTTGGAGAGTATTGTAAAGACGCTATTATTCTTTCGGTTATTATTCAGGTAGTTGCAACTAGAGTCTTTATAGATTAAAATGCTTAGATTCTTGCAATGTACTCGAATTACGCTTTCCTTCTACTGTTGGCTTTTCCGGGTGCTATGGGTTACAAAGTAAGTCAATATTATTGCTTTACTTATAATTTGTAATTAGTTTGTCGTGTCGTTCCTTCTACCATGGGTATTTGCGTCCTCAGAAGGCAGTGGAGATGCTGACGAGAAAAAACTTCGAAAAAAGGAAAGAAAAATTGTATATCGACGATAAGCGCTTTCACTTAGAATTTGGGTTGTATTTCGTCACGTGGATTTTTCTTAAATAAATATTTATGCATTAATTACATCCTACAAAATTTCTCTAGGTCTTCCTCCAACAATATATGGCAATCATTTAGTTTAATTTTTAATTTATTCCTTCTATTGATGGCACAAACAGCAGTACAAGAAAGTTGGCATGATGGAGCCAATCCATATGACAATACTATTAATTATAATCAAAGCCAAGGTAACAACAATCTAATTTTATTTGAGAACGTTTAGCTTCTGGCTTTCGTAACATTGTAGATATTTGTCGCCAGTTGTCTTCCAAGGACTCTAGACGCCCCGATAAGGAAACGTCGTTCGTTAGAGATGTTTTAAAAGTAAGAACCTGTTTACTATTTTACAATATTTCAGGCGTTATTTTACGACCGCGCAATTGACTTATGCAGTGTTCGACCAAGTACTGCTTACGACAATCCATATGTTGCAGTACAAGAGCTTATTGATTCCTCTTCTCATTTTTTCAATGTAATCTTTATTTCATAACTATCATTTTGGTCTTAAGATATTTTTCGACGCTCATGAAAAATTTGCTGAAGAGTTGTGGAATGCCATGTATTATCAAATACAAAACTGCAATCTCGTCTGTTATTTTAGGTTCAGCTGAAATAGAAATCATTTCAGCCAACTAATGCAACGGAAGAAAGTGTAGCTATGTATTGCCTCTCGGGTTATGTCATCCGGCTACTCCCCACAGAAACACAAGCTGATCGTCCAGTTCAAAGAAATACCATTCGGCAGAAGGTACACACTCCATTGGACTTATTTCTTGCCAATTCACCTGTTTTAAATCGGATTCGGTTTGGTATGATTTATTTTAATCATATTTGGAATTAAACTTACGATGCTAAATGAGTTGCGGACTTCGACCATTTCTTTTACAGAAACGGAAGGCTCGGAATCCGATCGCACTGTGGTCCAGCCGCGGCATCTAAAAATGTTTTGTAATCTTGTAGCGATCTTTTGTTCAACCGAAGAATTCCCTTCTCCAAGTCGATTAATGGTTCTACGGTATGTGGTACTTTTTCCTCATTTTCAATATATTCGTTAAAGTCACCTCGTCAAGCAATTTCATGTTTTTTGTACTTTCGAAACAGTTGATTCCGATATGTTAGCAACGAAGGTGTAATTTTTTTTCGTTTAATTTGGCAAAATTTTTTTAGCGAGCAGTATTAGCAAATCCTCCTTTCGCTGGTGCCCTTTATCAATTTCTATACACATTCTTAGATCAATGTCCTTCCCCACATTCTCTCCAGGACATAATAGGTATGATTTGTATTCGATTAGCTTAGATTAATAGGTATCTGGTTAACATTCTGTCGACCTTGGCGTTACTATGCTGAGGAGCTTCGAGATTTACCAAATTCACTATTTGAACCATTCATTCGAAATCAAGAAAAGTATTACCGTATCCTTCTTGGAAAAATAATGAGAAAGTACGCCTATCGTTTTATTACGTTATCAGATGTTATGTTTGCAGATTGTCTGAGCTTGATATATCCGTAGAAACGTCTCGAACTATGAAAGCTATATTGGAATGCACATGGAAAGAGCCAATGTATACAGTTGTTCGGTAATAACATAGAATTTCCGCATAATTCCGCGGTTTCTAGGAAATTGTTGAGTTTGGATTGCCGGCCGGCTGCTAGAAAAGTTTTAGATCGGATCGCTTCTACCCATAAAATGGAATTAATAAAGATAAAATCAATGGAACAAGCAAAGGTTTTTTACAACAAAAAAACCTAAATGAAAACTTAGGCGTCTGAATCGTGGTGGCAAGCTTTAATGTATCCTGATAATGATCCGCAGTTGCCTGTATCGAAAGCATTAATATCTTCTATCGAACCTATTTTAAAAGACGCGGACACTTACATGCATACAAACTATCTATCAGAAAAGGAAAATATCTCAAAAACTTCATTGTAGGTTCTTTTTCTTTGTTTTATTTTTTTTTCAGTTCACCCTTAGCTACTACGGTTACGGAGGTATTTGAAGAAACTCCCAAACGTGGATATCTGCCGGATCATGAAGTCGATCAAACAACTGGATTATTATATGCAACACCTTTAGGCAGAAAGCAGATATTCGAAAAGGAACGGTTAGTTGATGTTCTTTTTAATTTTTTTACCTTGCGGTTTCAGCAGCTTTGATTTTTCTCAATGTAAATCATACGTTCCACGTTGGCAGACTAAACCTCGCGATTACGAATTTGCTCCAATGGTTTATGTCACGAGATACCTAGCTAATCTTCTTAACAAATTTGAACCTATTCAAGATTTAGGGAAGCGCTATTACGATGAAGGACGTAAGATTTTCAGTGTGGAATATTATGTTTTGATTTAGTTCAGGGAAAACTTGTTCGCATAATTATGGATCCTCCTTGTCCAAATCTTGGTAAAAATATCACATCTCCTGTGTTCTCTAAAGAATTGACGCGTACACCTCCTACATTACGATTGCGCGTAAGTTTTTACATAATAATTATTTATTTATTTCAGCTTTTCGCCAATAACAATGTTTTAATCAGTATTCTCTTCTTTGTCCTCTATTGCGTGTTCGGTCTGTGGTTTTTACTCATACTTGGCGTCTTTCTCCTTTTCATTTTGATAATTTATTTAAATGAGCAAGCTTAGCTCTCTTATGAAGTTCCTATGTGTTTATGATGTCCTAAGTTATGTAATAAACCACATCGGACTTCCCCGTATAGTTCTTTTATTCTTCAAATGGCTGATCTGCCTACCCTTTCATCATAAATGCTATCTGTCTTCAGCTACTTACATTGTTAGGTCACACAAATGGACTCCAAGGAAGAAGTAGAAAAAGAAAGGAAACCATACGAAAGTGATAGCATATGGAATGCCAGAAAAACCTTTCTTCTGACACATTGGGATGCTTTTCCACAGTTTGTCAGTTTCTTTTAAAGTATGATGATTTTTTAGCGATCAACTAGAATGTTATTCACAGCTGTTCATCAATGTAAACATGATCGGCTGTGTTTATAGCCCTACAATTATGTCAAAATTGAAGGAAATGGGAGCTGGGATTATGGAAAAGGTTTGAGCTTCTAGCAAAAAAAGTACCCCGTGTTTTTAGGCCAATAAATTAAACAATGAAAGGCAATTGGTGTATGCATCGCGAGGTCGAGCCGAAGCACAGAAAGTCATAAAAAGAGAAGAAGAAGCTAAAGAAAGAGAGAAAAAGTATGGCTTTTTTAATCTATCGTATGATCGTATTCTAGAGCAAAAGTACATGATAATAGCCTTCTGGAAAAGGTTCGAAATATTCGCAATCACATGCAAGCTGCTCAGGCGGCAGCACCAGAGAGTTTGATTAAAATGTGCGAGCGCGTGCAGATGCGTCATATACTTGAAAGTTGCGGTGATGGAGTTACAGTATTGCGGATTAATCATCTTGTAGTTTTCAAGTACAAGTGAGTTTGGTTTTTTTATCGTAACCATATTGAATTAGATTTCTAAAAATCGTTGACGAAAAACTTCTCCGTAGCGAAGTAATCACTTCAGTGACTGATTCGTTTCTTCATTGTGAACCAAGTGTTTCTAGCAAAGTAGGAGATACCTTTCTAAACATAGCTTCTTCCAGAATGATATGATCGTTTTTAATGAAATCTCTCCTGAAAATTTATACAAAGCTGCTCTCCAGCGCCGACTTAATATAGCTGCCAGACACTTAGATAAAGAAGATGGATTTAACAGTTTGTTAATTTCAGCATAATTATAGTGTTTCTAAAGGTTTGTGTAAAGTATTTTCCGCAGTTGGACCCAAATTGGAAGAATATAGCAGCCAGCTACAAGTTTGTTGGATTTATTTTCGTGTTTATTTGTTCCATAGGGGTGGTCTCAGAAAACGGAACTCCGTGCAGGTGAACTCCTTGTAGCCAGCCGAGTCCTTTCCAAAAATGAATGTGTGAAGACAAAGAAAATGGTGGCTTTGGATGAAATGTGTAAACCTATTTGCGAAGCTGTCAGAAAAGGCACTTTGAGGATCGAGGATTCCGAAAATGGTCTCATAGTAGTTACCTGATCGATCATAACTGTACCATTCGATTTGCAGTTATCTATTATATGCTGTTATCACTACGTTATAAAATAAAATTATTTACGAATGACTTATTATAATAATAAACCATAACAACGACAGATGATTCAATAAAGTATTTTTTTAAATCAAAACAGGGCTTAGCCATTCAATTATAACAGAAAAATTTGTTACGAAGTCAATAGAGGAATAAAACAAGAACCTGCGCAAACAGGAGATCCATAACCGGCTTGAGGTGGAATCAACGATGACGCTCCTTTTTCGCCGACCGAGCGTTCGCCTAAATCTCTTATCATAAACGTGTTAGAATAAGAAAACTTCTTCTTCGCTTAACGGGAGGTAATAGATAGATGGTTGAGCCACCGTTTTCTTGAAATATTCATCAGCTGTTTTTACCGGTTTTTCTGGTTCAACCTTTTCTTCCTTTTTAACTTCACTATCATTTCGTCTTCTTTCTTTTCTATCTGGGGAATCTCTCCTCTCTCTTTTGAGCTCGGTTCTACTGTGAGGAGGGGTTTCGCTCCGCTGGCGTTTGCGGTTTTCACGTTCTTCCTTTTCTCGCAGCATCTTCAACTGTATTTAATATTTTTAATTGAAAAAGAGACTAACCTCTCTGTCTTTCATCTTCTTCTCGATCTCTTTTGCTTTTTCCTTACCTTCTTTTTCACGACGCTCTCGTTCTTCTTCTTCTTTTTTGTTGTTATCTCGAACCATAGTTTCAAGCTGCATCCATTAAAAGTAAACTATAACTTATAAATACTTACCGTTACTTTCAGCCCGTTTCGTCCAGCCAATGGTGCCAGTGTAGGTCGATCGCGCCGTTCACTGCGATCACCTCGCTCAGTCTTAGCGTCGTGGCTTTCTACAGAAATAGTTCGCGAAGCAGATACCGGAGCTGCAACAGCTTCTCCATTTTTATGACGTTCCATCTAATAATAACATAGGAATAAAAAAAATACTAGCTTACATTATCTTCTGTATCGAACTGTACTACAAGAGACTTTGGATTAGAAATAGGCCAATGGATTCCGTGTAAGGAATTGCGACTTACAGTGGCTTCATTTACAGACCGCATCTAATGGAAATATTATAAAAAATATAATGTATACCTTGACAAAACAATGGCTCCTGATATTATCAATCCAAAAATCAACAATCTCACCTCCACTTTTACAAATCTCGTTTTTTAAAAGTGGAATAGTAAAAGGGCGCATCAAACCTCGAATATGCAATATTTCAGAAGCTGGATACCTTAAAAGTTACAATTAAAAATACTGACCACTGTCTACATAAATGAAAAAAAATCAATTATAATAAAAAAAACTCGCCTGGAAGGAGAAACGGTCCTTGTTTTGCCATTTGAAGACACGGAAGCATTTTTCGCAGCATCATCGGATGCAGGAGCTTCAACCCTTTTATTTTTGCTAACTTGGGGAGTGGAAATCGATTCAACCTGAAACATGAAAATCTTTTAAAAGAATTAGTAGAAAACATAAGAATGGAAAAATATCCCGCCTTCTGTTTGGGAGTTGCGGGTTTGTCATCTTCTTCGGTGGTCGGCTCATCCGCATCGCCATCACCGTAATCCAATTCAACATGGTCATCGTTGTCATTTTCCATGTGAATAGAATCTGGAAGGGAAAACAATTTTTTAATGAAAACGAATATTTAAAACACACCCTTTTCATTGTCCTTGGGTGAAACTTCCTCCTTTTCGGGAGATGGGGATACACTTTTTTCTCTGGAATGAAAACTTAAAGAATTTTCTCATTTTGAAAAAAAAATTATTGAGGAAACAACATAGATGGTAAACCTACTTAGTATCGTCCGTTGCACGTGGACTTTCTTTTGCATCCTCTGTGCTGTAATAAAGTTATTCAAAGAAATTTTGTAAACCGACCTCTCACTGGCTTCTTTTATTGGTGATTCATTTGAAGATTCCATTGGCCCCGTCTACAATCATATTATCAGAGAAGCTTCACTGAATATTAAACCTGTTTTTTATCAGCAACTTCCGACTTCGGTGATGTTGAATCTTGAACAATATTTGTACTATCTTGTACTTCATTATTATCGTTCTCTGCCTCTTGGGGCTTGGGACTTTCTTCCTCTGAGACTGGACGGACCTTTTTCGGGGTTTCCATTTTAGAAGCTTCGTTTTCAGATTCTCTGCGCACACGCTCTGCAGGTAGGAGAAGCGTAAAAATTAATATAATAAAATTTACCTCTTTCTTCAGAAGCTTTATTTAGTGCTGCTGCTTGCCTTGCTTTGTAGGCGGCGACCAAGGAATTTTCTGGTGACTGCAAATTGTATCTTGAATAAATTAAATATTTTATATTACTTTAGTGGGAGATTGTAGATCGACTGATTTTGTTGGAGATTTTTCCATGGTTCCATTAACCAGATACTAAACCAATTGATTTTACTGTAGAAAAAAAATTCACACCTCTCGCAGCCGTTCAGCAAGTTCTTTTTTATTTCCTGATTTTGAAAGGCCATACTTGTCTAAGACTTCACGAAGATCAACTACACGAAGGCTTGAAAGTGGTTGTCCGTCAACAAGAGGATCCTCTTCAGACATTGAGACTGAATAAATTATATTAATAAGCCAAATATAAATATTGATTTTGAGTTTAGAAACGCAGAAAAATGGAAATTCCTAAATCTATTTTATTGTTAAATGGTCTACAGTGGTAATCTAAATTGGGATGAGTTTCCAAGTGGTAGCTATGGCAACTAAATGATATTCGAAAACAATGTTGCACGGTCCGGGAATTAATAATATAGTTATTTCAATATTTCTTATGATCTGTATTGCTTACAGTAAACGTTTATCTTGTTGAAAAAACACTGAATATAATATGAGCAAAATAACTGCAGAAAAGGTTGTTTGCAGGTTGCAAGGCTCGCGAAGTTCAAAATTATGAACCCGGCGGTGTACGCAATGCGTCCTCTAAATAATTATACGGTATACATTTAAATAGTAGAAGAATAAGCAGTAATTTGAACAAAACAATTCAATTCATGTAGCATATAATTTATAAGCAGCGTTTTCTTCTTTGATATTCTCGCTTACAGCCAACAATCGCTTCGGTTGGTTCGCTTTCCCCTCCCATTCGTCAAAGTGCTTCAAAAAGGTCTCATTATCTAGGGAAACATTCTCAATGGACAAACCATCATCTTCAAATATCCTCGATGAAATTGTGCTCAACAGTGATTCGGATCTGGACGATGACGAAGTCGTCGAGTCAATGAGTGACGACGTCTCTAGCTCGGATGAGGTTTGGAATTATTTAAAAAAGAAATAATTTGGACAGGTTGTGAAAAAAGGGAAAGAAAACGAGGAGAAAGAAAAAAATAAGAAGAATGGAGAAGAAAAAAATGGAGAAGAAGGGGATGACGAGGAAGATGACGACGAAGATGACGGGGAAGAAGAAGAAGGCGGAAGTGGCAGTGAAAGTCTCGAGTCAGAAGAAAATGACGATGAAAGTGAGGAAGACGACAGCGACGAAGAGGAGGAAATGGAAGAATCGGACGGAGACGATTCCGTTTGGGACTCGTTCGACGAAGAAAATGTCATCCAACCATCACAAGAAGCCAATGTGAGTCTTTTTTTCCCTCATGAAGTCCTTTTAGGAAGCTGCTGTTATGCGTGACTTTCACGCGGGGCTCGACGATATGCTCGCCGGGAGACGGAAAATGGCACGAAAAGCTTTTGAGAAAGTCCTTCAGAATCCAATGGTCGCCTGTTTTCATCAGGAAAATATAAATTGGGAGGAGGAGCATGACGACAAGTAAGCAAATTGCCCATCAAGATGAAATCTCGTTTTCAGATTGTCTAAAATGGCTCGCTTATTCGTCGGTTGCCATAAAAATCTTGTCTCATTGGACAAAGACAACGAAATGGTTCATCTATTGCAGGTTCGCTCTCCCTTTTTAGAATTATTCGATTGTTGAGGTATTGTCTCTGTCGCCGAATAACAATTCTTCTTTGTGGCTTGACTTGGGGCTGTGTGCCCTGGACAAGGGAGATTCCTCTCTGGCCAAGTTTGCCTTCAAAAGGGCCGAGTCTGAAGAAGGAGACGACGCTTTGGTCTCCGTCTTTTATTTGACGGGCGAATATCATGGTCAGTCCACTTGGATCTCCTCTTTATCTGATTGCAGCTTGTTTGGAATACATTAAAATAGACATGGATAAAGGGGACGCGAATAAGAAATTCATCTATCTGAAAGAGAAAATACGAGATATCAATGACCACTTCAGGTATTCCAGCAGCTAGATGACTCACAAATTTCCAGAGAATATCACGACGACCTCTTCCAAGAAGATCGTCATTTCAGCGAATTCCAGGTGCCGTTGACGGAACAAGAAAAACTAGAAGTAAGCCTTTTGAAGAGACAAAAAAAGGTGGAAAATTTAGATGGAAGAAAGATTGAGAATAGCCGAGGAGAAATACAGTCGACCGAGGGAAGAACTCAAACCACCGACATACGAACCGACAGAAGTCGACATCGACTTTGAATTGGGGTAACTATCGCCTTGTTTGATTCTTACAATTCTTTAGATTACAAACCGTCTGTACATTATTTTGTGATCTCTATGATAGAATCGAATGTTATTCCAATGTAGGCCATATGAATTTCTTAAAATTAATTTAAATGATATAGTTAGCTCTGCAGAAGATACACTTTCGTCGATGGGACAATCATCAGATTTATTTCGACACGATCGACGTCATCGAAGATCTCATCTCGACACTCGAGACTATGGATTCTATTCTTATTGCGGTAAATCCAATAATTTATCAAACAAACAAGAATACTGTCTAGGTGGAAGAAAAAGAAGAAGACGAAGAGAATGAATCGAATTCACTGGCCAGCAACTTGTTGGCAGACAGGCGGAAATCAGCTCGAATGATGGAGAGGCGAAGGTCGACACCGGACTCGGTCGTCTCGCCGCCTGCTTCCATCGACATACCTCAAGATAGCCTACCATCAACAGAGGTGACTTCTTCCTCTTTTATTTTATTTTCCTCATCTACAGCTCTCTCACCGTCTAAAATTCGATTGTCCTTATGTTTTGCCTCTTTTCAATGCTGTTCATTCTACACGGGCTCCGACTCCAAGCGACTCTCTCGAGTTTGTCAGCGAGACTTTTCTCCTTTCATTAATTCGTCAAGAATTGATGGACCAGTCATGGAATATTCGAGAAATCATCGGTTAGTAGTCTTTTCTTCCCATACAATTCCTGTTCCAGATGTAGTCCTTCTAAATTTGGCTGAAGTTTGCCCCGTAATGGGTTCATTGCCGAAACATTTACATGAGGTAATAATCCAACTTTATCGTCGACTGAATAGAATGTGCAGTGATCTCAACGAGGAAAAATATCTCAAATTACACATGCTGATGGATGATTTGGGTTGGTTGGGAGGAGAGAGAATAAAACTGAGAAATTCCAGGAGATGTACAGGGACGCGACTACTCGACCCGATGGCATCACGGCGAATGCGAATGGCCCGACAGATGGATGGCACTTCGCTATGCTTGGAATTGTGCTCGATCTTTTACACAAGAGAATACGAAGTACTCTGCTTTTTCTTACATTTTTTATTATTTATTTTAAGATTGGAGTATTTGGATTTAATAGAGAGGGCACTCGATGAAAATGAGGTATTGATGACCGGCAGCGGGGGAATTTCCCTCCACGACGTCTTCCTTTTGAAGGAGAAAGTAGCCAAAGTCGAGCGGGTCAGGAGCATCAAACTCTATGGAGATTTCCACATGCACGACGAGGCAATCCCCTTGGTTTTCTTGTTTTTTTAGAAGATTGTTTAGGTTGTGAAGATAATGTGTTCGGACATCGAGTTTGCCAGTTTGGAAGAGGTCGAGGTTCCCGTCATGCTCAACTATTGGTTCGATTCTTTGTATGCAACTGAGAGATATGAAGAAGCCACCGATCTTCTCTGTCGGGTCATTTCCCATTATCTGCCGAATGAGGAAGAATTGAATCCAATGCTGCCACGAATTATGGACTGGTGTTCGAAGATCCAACTCGACTCGGTCAGCATCATCGCCCTCTCCTCGTTGGGATTTTTCTTTTGCCATTTGGTCGACAAGAAATCGACTTATTGGATGTATTGGAAAAAGTTGTACGAGATTGTCCGGGCGATAGAAGGCCCTGTCTCTGCCGCTTATATCTCCACCCTGACAGCTTCGAGCCACGACGACGCCCTTCCTCTACTCTCCCTCGAATTATTAATGAAGACACACGAAGCACTTGGGCCAACGGGACACTGCACCACGGAGAATAATGGAGAATTTATAATATTTATGATCAGGGAAATGGCTAAAATTTATGAAAACGAGGAACTTGTAAGAATTCTGATGAAGAAGGAAAATGCTTGGATTTTGTGCAATGTCGACGAAGAAATCGCCCAATGTCTACACTGTGCATTCGGGTAAAAGCTGAGAAGGAAATAATGACAAAAGATTTTAGGAAATTCTCGAAGAGAAGAAAACAAATGAACGATCATCATCACCGGCCAGCCGTTGTGCCTACTCCTGACCTGGCAGCCCCTGTTCTCACTTTGGCCATGCCTCGACCACTTCCCCTTTTTGAGGATAAAGTACTTTATTTCTTTATATTTAAAATTATCAAATTTAGGAGAGGCTGGGTCACGATATGCCAGAATTGATCCTGTCCAAGTTTCCAGAGGTAATCAAAGTTTCACAAGAGAGGAAGGCTACTCTGGAAGAATTCAAAATTTGGTTGAAAACAGCCAAGAAAGAAGAAATCACCGACGAGTAAATCCTTTCCTCTTCCCAAACTTATGTTTCCAGTCTATCCTGGCCAGTTGTCGACAAAGCAGAAACCGAATTACAAGCATCTATTTGGTATGTGATGGCCTTGTCGAGTTATCGACAGAATTCGATGGAAGAGAACACCCTCTACTGTCAGCTATTCTTGACGAGTGGACGGGCCACCAAATCCAATCCGGCGACGACCTCCGCTTGGGGAATGCTCGCCCACACCATGATATGTGAACTCTTCAAATTGGATGTCGACCAGATGTTCAGACAATGGGAATATCGGACTATGCCATACCGGGTTTGTCTCTTATTTTTCTGTTGAACAATGGCTATTCAGCTTGGTATCCATATCGACGAAAGTCTCGGACTGCTCCACTTCCAATTGGCAAACTCGCTCTATCAGACGGCCACCGTCTTCAAAAGATACATGGAGAGGGTAAGATATTCACTTTCTTTAAAAATTGGCCTTCCAGATACCGGCCGATCATTATCTCCAAAGACATCGTTCGCTGGTCAAAAAACTTCGAGACGAAGCCAGGCGACACTTCGAATTGTGTGTCCAAATTCCTCCGGTCGACAACAAAATCGAAGAGTACCAGTGGTTGTCTTTCTTCTTTTTGGCCAAATTGCATGCCAAAGCAGAGGATGTCGACACTATCAAGGTAGGATATCTTTTGCCATTTCCTAATTTTCTAGGTTGTTGACCATTTCTTCGAGGCTGCCTGTAGCTGTGAACTCGGTGATTTCTTCTGGTATCCATTAAAGATCAACCTCAAGAAGCAGGCCAATTTGGAGCCGGTCGAATTACATTATCAGCTGTATAACGCCATCTGGAAATACCTTCGAGACACGTGAGATTCTTTCTCTTCTCTCATTGCAAAGTTTTGTTTAGTCCTGATCCTGACGAGGATACTCTCTTGACTTTGTTGTCTTACGCGAGAGCTTTCCGTCACCATAAAGTCGTCAAAAGTTCCAATTCATTGTTCCGGTCGAGTCCGGAGATCCATGACGTCTTGCTGAGGATGTGTGTCCAAGTCGACAGAGATATTTCCAACGACGGAGACATCGAATTGATGTTGAATACAACATTGAACACAGTCGATCTTGTCGACGAGCTGTGGAATATGTGCTATAAAGCATTCGAGGTATTGCCTATAGATAGCGCTACTAGAAGAAAATAACAATTTAGCTGGTATACGAACGTTTTCCTCATCACAAAGCTGCTCATCGCCTGGCGGAAATGGAAATGGACAGGAAGAATTACTCGAAATCATTGGAACAATTGGTGAAAGGAGTATTCAGAAGGCGGAAGAAGGAGGACGGATTTTTCGACGTAGACTCTCGTCTATTTCTCCATAAATTCAGCCATTTTTTTCAGAATTTTATCGACATCTCGTCGCCTGATATTACACGCTCTGGTTCGTACGAATTTCACGTTGAAAGAAACACGGCTCTTCTTCTGCGAGTTCTCATTGTGGAAAAAGATCTTACCGTCATGCTTCAACTTCTTCAAACATTGGTCACATCTATTGGAGAAAATGACGAGTACGCATAGATGATGTCGAGTTTAATTTGTGAATTCTAGAATACACATCAGCGGACCGGCGAGACACAGCTTCGTCAAGATGATAATCCAAATTTTGGACAAGTCGTTGACTTCTGCTCCTCACAATCCAAAACATTATACGACAGAAATTGTCAAAATATGGCAGAAAATGGAAAAGTTTGTTGAAATACGGAAGGAACCAAGATAAAAAATTTAGATATCGAAATTGTAGCCAGATGGGAATATTCAGGTCCATGTTCCAGAAAATTGTCCAGCCGAAAGTAGGAGACCTTGGAAAATTGCTCCAACAACAAAATCTCCGAGATGAAATGGCCAAAAAACCGGGAAGGGTAAGGATTATTTTATTTTAAAAAGTCAGAAAATATTGTAGAAAAGGAAAATGTTGATGGCGGATGTCGACAGTCAACCGAAGAAGATGTCATCCGATGTGACGACTGACGCTTCCCTCGCCCAGTTCCAGACACTCCAAGCTGTTCAATTACTCGTCCAGAATGCCCTGATTCATGGTACCCGTCCTTGATCTTTATCTCGTGTCGATATTATTGATCTCCGGTTTATTTTATGGTGAATATTACGAGTACAATGAAGATGTCTAATATCCTGGTCGACGATAAAAACATACATCATCCGCCCCGAGGGAGGGTCAAATCATTTCCCCTCACCTGTAATTAGAGTTGCCTCTTCTCGAGTTGTCAATAATCCCAGAGCTCGTCTCTAACGAGGACAACCGGAAGAGTAGGCAAAAGAAATCTCTGATTGGAGCCATTCGAGTTGGATGCCCTCGTTCTCTTTTGTCTATTATTTGACTGTCGGTATTCTCAGTATTTGTCTCAATACTTTCATCATTCTCGCCAGTCTTCGATTTGTCAGGTTTGGGTCTTCTCTTCCATTTCGAATTACATCCACAGAGGAGAATTCAAATGGGTTTTTCTTGGGTCAAGTGCCACAAATGTTCTTCTGAGTATGAGTCAAATTCTTCTGATGCCGGGTGCCATGCATTGGCCGGCGTTGAGTGAACTTCAAGTAATAGTTTCGGCTAATCCGTGGATGGATGGCCGTCTCTGGTTATGTTCTCTTCTCTACGAGATTCTTTATTTCCGACAACTCGAGGCGTCTGTCCTTTGTATTTGTCTCGTTCCTCTCAATCGAGCTTGTGCCATCTGTTGGAGGAGCATTGCCCCGACAAATGCAAAATTGTGGACAGTCATCGGTATCTCTTTTTCCATTTTCCTGTCAATTTCTCCTTCAGCCATCATTCCTAATGTGATTCCGTTCATTTTTCTTTTTTTCGTGAATCAATTTCCTGGTACGGACTACGATGATTTGTCTCGTTTCTCTCCACCCGCCATACAGAAGTTCGTGTCTTTGTGCTTCTTGTTTTATTCCCTTTCAGATTAAAAGAGCAAGATGTCATAGTTTGTACTCTGACGAGCCATTTCCTCAAAGTAAGAGATGTTCTTCAAACTTCATTTTTCTTGCTTTGTCCGCTGATTTCTTACCCGGTAGCCGTTGTCAGTCAGCTGAGACACGGCCGATAAACACTTCTAATTACAGTTGTGTGTCTGCAAATTACTGATATTCGTCTGGAAAAGTCAGCAAAACGTCAGAGGAAGCGTATCCCAGTTGGTCATCCAACGCCAAAAAGGAATACTTATCGCCATTTGTATACAGGTTGGGATATTTCAAGAAAAGGGTAAGGCACTTTTAAGGCAATTGCTCCTTTGATCTTCTTTTCTCCGCTTTTTGTCTCGATGCTCTTTGGAACCCGAGACGAACTTCATCCAAACGAGTGGAGCAGCACCCTTTCAGTTCATCTTCTAACTGCCATTTGTCCTTTGATTGACGCCATCGCTACCGTCGCTTGTCTCAAACCATTCAGGAGGGCCCTTCTCCATTGTGGCTCACCTCCAAAGGCACAATTGAAACGGAAAACAACTGACAGTCAGGTACTCCTATTCAAAATGGAAGAGGTAGTCGATTACAGTTGAGGAGAGCCCCATCACCTGTGGCTATTGAATTGGTCGACGAGACTCCGGCATTCTTTTTACCTGGAAGCACAGAATACGTCGAGACAAGAGTATAGAGATCTCCTCGGCTATTTTTTATATTATTTTTCTGTTCTGGTGTCAATAAACAAATACAAAAGGCAATAGATTTATTTGTGTTACCGATGGGGATAAAGAGATATGTTCAATTCGACTTATATGCTGAGCAAGCATGTACAAATTAAGTAACATAAATAAGGCACCATGAAGCTAACAAACAAAAAAGAATAACAGATTTCACTCATTCGGGGATCCTCCCCTCTCGTAACGAGCTTTATGAATTGTGGCGAGTTGTTGACGGGCCTCGAATAGTTCTTTTTCCTTTCTCGCCACTTGTTCTTGGGCATCCATTACCTGAACAATTTCCATTGTATTTCCCTTTTGACACTTAGTCAATACCTGAGCAATGCCATGAACCATCCTGTCGGCAATAATGATATTTCTCTCGTCCTGGATGACGGCATGTCTCGCCGCTTCGACCAATCTCTCGGTGGATGTCTTTACCGCATGTCCTGCTGCTTGAAGTCGTTTCTTTGCCTGGCTGTCGAGGTCCGCTTTCACATTGCAAGCAATCAACAACTGGGCCGTTGAGCTGGCCACTTGTTTGGCGGCACTGATGAGCTTCTCCTCGCTCGACTGTCCCTGGACAAGGGCATTCGCCGCATCGCAGAGCTGATGGACAGCGGCGACCACAAAGCGAGCGGCAGAAATAAGTCCCTCCGACCATTGATAATCTTCTCCTCCACGAGATGATGGTTCCAGTCGACCTAATGTTTTGATTAGAAGTCGTTTTAAAGGGACAATGTTACCTTGGGCGATAAGTTCTCTCTGAGCGACTGAAGCCGCCTTGACGAGCGTGTGAACCGCATTAGTTATGGAGGTGGCTGCGTGAAGAATTTGTCCGTCGAAGGTGTCCTTTGGCTCAGTTTGCAGCTTAAAATACAAAATGTTTACGGGTAATTACAACGGAAAGTATATTGAGGGAAAGAAGAAGGGGCGGAGACCGGCAACCTTCGATATGTCTAATATATCTTAGTTATTCAAATAAACCCAAGAATACCAGACATATCAAAGCTCGCCCAGTCAATGGGATGGGAGGGAGAGAGGATGGCGTGAAGAAGAAGAAGAAGAAGATGTACCTCAGTCGGCTGGTGTCTTGGCCTCAATTCGGCCAGTTTGACAGAGGCTTGCTGAATTGAATTTGCGGCTACGAGTAGTTCCTTTTCGGCCCCAGCCGTGGCGTTGGCAATGACGTCAGCCTCTGCCCACTCGTCGCCTCGAAGCAGCTCCGAGCAGCCGACGAGATCGCGAACTGATTTGGCCACAGAGCGAGAGGCGTCCGCCAGCAATTGTCGATGGGAAACTTCGCCAGTTCGAAGCACATTGTGAAGTGTCACCATCAGACCACGGAGCTGAAATTGTTTAATAAGTTTTGATGATAAGACAGAGATTTTACCTTCATGGCGACATCTCGTCCACAGTCGAGGATTCTGTAGCGGCCCTCGGTTGTTTCGGAGTTGGCAGCGGCTGCCCGAGACACGGTGAGTACGTCTGCGACGGCAGCTCTGGCGATATTGGCTGCTGCGATGACATCATCTTGGGTCATAGACTGGCTTGCCCCGACAACCCGGTGAGCAACTTCGGCTACTCTCTGCCCAGCAACAGCTAAAGCATCCGGTGAAACAGAGCTTGTCCCGGGAAGATTCTCTCCGGCTTCCCGATCGTAATGTCCGATTTCTTGACCGATGGCTTCAATCGCCGCTTCAAGAGCTCGAGTTCCTTGATTCTGCTTGTCTTCGACGCTCTTCACCGTCTTCAGCAAACTCGTCACATTGGTAACCATCGTCTTGGCAGCCTCCTTCAAATTATTCATGGCCGGATCGTGTAGAGATCTTCCAACGGCGTTTTTGGTCGCTTGAATGAGAATGGACAGGGCACTGCAAACATCTCTGACACTGTGGATGACCATAACTTGAGCTCCTTGGTTGTCAGCTGACAATGAAGTGGCTCCATTCTTGACGGCATCAGAAAGATTGACAATAGTTCTGACAGCATTTTGGGCGGCCACGGCGAGTTGTTCTTGGTTGCTGGCTGCTCCAGCCACGAGTGCTTTGGTGTCTTCCACGAGAGCCTTGGCCGTCTTCAAAATGGCCTCTCGGTGGGCGCTAAAGTCCTTGGCCTCGCTGGGGTTCAAAGAACCAGAAGTAGCGAACAAAATGGTCGTGTCGAGATCGCCAATTATGCCGGAAACGGTGTTGGCCGCATTGATACACGCCTGAGTTCCCCGGCTTCCCTCATGAAGAGCTGCCAATACTTCATCGACGCGTTCAATGACCACTCTCGATTTATCGGCCAATTCTCGCTGAGTCTGCTGATCCTGAGGATACTTCTTTCGGATGTCAGCCACTCGTACGGTGTCGATACAAGCTGTCCCCAGTTTCTGACCGGCTACCTTCAGTTTTTGTCCCAAATTGGGCGAATTGATCAACTTGACGGCTTGGTTGGAGTCGACCACAAAGTTTCGGTAGTTCTCGCTCAGCTGTAGGACGAGATTGTTGAGTCTCTCAGCTTCAGCGAAGGGAATATCGGTGGCTGTGCTTCTGATGGCCTCCAAATGTTGTGTCATCCTGGTCTGTGAATCGGCAAAGCTTCCATCGGTACTGGGAGGAGCCGCATCAGAACTGGCAATGCTGTGGGAGATCGTCTCGACCAGTCCTTGGATAGTTCCTTGCTCAGAAGAGATACGGTTGATTGTGCCACGAAGTTCAGCCAGGGCATCCTTCAACTGGGCAGCAAATTCGTCGACGTCTCGGTGATGTTCTGTGGCTGCTGGATTTCCTCTCGAATTGAGACAAGCCGTCATCAGAGCCAACTCGGCCTCCAAGACCGTCTTGCACTGGTTGAATAGTTCGCCTTGTCGTCTGCTGTCGGAGGCGATGGCAGCCGCCTTGCAGGCAGAAATGGCCAGCGGCTCGATCAAAGCCCAATGTTCTTCGGCGCAATGTCCCAGTTCTTCTCCCTTCTCGACGGCAGCAGTTCTTAGCGAGTTGACTTTCTCCGCGAGAGCCTGTGTCACATGGAGAAGATGTTGGTGGATTCTCTTCTCCTCCGCTGGATTAGGTTGGGGCGGATTTTGAGCGGCATCCATAGCTGCTCGATCCACGTCAAACATGAGGCCCTCGAGTTGTTTCATGGTCCTCTCCAATTCCAAGACTCCCGGAGTGGCGTCGTTGATGCTGGTCACAAGACGTTTGATGGACTCCGAGACTACCCGAGACTGGTCGGCTACCCTTTGCCAGGCGGTGTCATCCATTCTTGGTCCGGCCAACTGTCTCATAGCCGAGACCATTTCACAACTGGCATCGAGCATTTGACGAGACGATGCAAGCACTGGAATTTGAGCAGAACGTCCTTCTGGGCTGATACGAGCAGGAACCGCGGCAAATGACGGATTGTCCACAAAAGATTCCAGATTTTCGGCAGCCTGTCGAAGGGTCGTGGCAGCTGAAGAGCAGACGGATTCGGTATGAGAATTGCGCTGCTTGTCGAGATCCTTGACGGCACTGATCAACTCGGAAGTACAGCTGGCAATCTCCTTAGCACAATTGATGAACTGTTTCTTCACATTAACATTGACAGCTCGTTCAGAGGCACTCCTGCAGAGATTGGCCAACATTGAGGTGTGTTTCGCGACGGTGGTTCCATCCTGAAATTATCCACAATTTAATTATCTTGCGGGACATTCTACCTCCATGAGCTCATCCATTGTGTACTTGTTTTCTTCAATTCTCGATGCAATCTGTCTCACAACCTGGGCACTCTTCTTCATAGCACCGACATCAATGATCGACTGTTGACCGCGGACACTCTTCGGATGGGCGACTCCGACCAAATAGGCGCTGTGTGAGGCTGCTTCCGTCATAGAACACATCGTGTTGGCATACGATCTATAAAATATATTTTATGGATATCTTTTCTCTAAACGAACCTAATGCTGTCACATGTTCTGGCGGTGTCATTAGTCTTGACAGCTCTGGCTACTTCTGTAATGGCTTCTCCCAGTCGTCTCGAATTCTCCGTGATGGTGCTCAAACTGCCCCAATAGCTGCTTTCACTCAAAGGAACTGTTGCCTGTTCCGTGAGATGTCGAATAGAATGCAGCTTCCTCAAGGCGGCGTCACATTCTTTTTCCAGTGGATGTTCAAAACTCATGTGGGTGACAAAACGATTGACAGTCTCCGTGAAATGACTGCTTGTCTGTGAGAGATAGCTGGCCTCGCTGGGAGTCGCCATTCTCTGGAGCAATTCAATGGCCTCTGTCCTCACATCTTCCAGTTCTTCGTGTCGTTGAGCTCTCTCCTGGATTGGGACTTGTTGCTGTTTGATCGAAGCAATGGCGCTGGTGTGGAAGTCAGTGTAGCAGCGAACGAAAATATCCACTGCTTCTGACTCTCCGGGCTGTCTAACTGCGGCTTGAAGATGCGAGGTGGCTTCGACCAATCGGCTGGCAGCAACTCGAACATCGGGCTCACGAACTGTTGTGGCTGTTCCGATTGTTCTGATCTGATGAATGGCCTTTTCCACGTGTTGGGTGTCCGGAAGACACGCGATGACTTTCTTCAACGAGACGGAGACTTGCTTGGCTGCTTCTGCCAGGACTGGTGGAGGAGCACTCTCTCTGACTCGGTCAAAGACTCGTCCGCTGTCGTGGACTACACTTCTGCTCTCGACGATCAGACTGTCTAACTCGATGTCTTTCCTGGTGGCGACGACCTCTTTGACAGCCCCGGTGAATATTCTCAGAGCTTGAGCTGCTTCAACGGCCGATGCTCCGATGTGTTGCTCATCGTGTGATGTGCTAGCAGAAACCAATTGAGCTACTCCCGATCCGACTTGACGAGCAGCGGACATCAGTTTGGATGTTGCTTGTCCGGAGGTTTGACCAGGAGCTGCTGTCAGTTGACCAGATTGGGCTTCTCTGTGCGTCGTCTGAAGTTCAGTATCCAATTCTCGGATGAGATCCTCGGTGTAGAACAACTGCTGGCTGAAGTTGAGCTGTCGAGCATCGTTTAGAGCCGTTCGAAGTTCAGCCAAGGCGGTCGACAGTCCATGAGATGCCTGTTGGAGATTGGATGCCGAATGAGGTTCGGTGACTTCGGCCACAGCACTACTGGATATCTCGACGAGACGGGTGGCTGGTTGCAAAATCTGAATTCGTTAGTGAATACAGTACTTCTCGCCGGCTTACGTGGGTGGCGTCTCGAATTAATCGGCTCTGAGCTCGGAATTTCTCGGCACTGGTAGTAGCATTGGCCGATTCGCGAATTGATGTGATCATTCTAAACAAGACGGTCATTGAGTGACGATCTCCCAGACAAACCCTGGCATATGTCCTGCTGTCTCGGTACATTCATAGACAAGATTTTCCTGGGTAGTTTTTGAATGAATGACATCCTGAAATGTCCCAGATTATCCCTCGTATTCATCCCCCCGCCAAATAGTTAGATCAATTAGTCAAAATATATAAGCACTGGGTTACGGTAGGCTTAGGGAGACACAGCACACGACTTACTGCTATTTGAAGAGAAAAAGGGAAAAAGAAATTTAGAATGGCAAGGAGAATTTATTCGGAATATATTTGGATACAATGGCAGTGTGTTCGTGATATTTTAGGTAAATCAGCGAGTGCGCAGGATCGTGTGCGTATCATCGACTAAAAGCTGCTCCGTGGTCTCGGTCCGTTTGCGCTCCTTCTGAAGCGGATACCGTAACCCGGTCAGTTATCGATTTTAGCCTACCGTACCCCGCTTAGTCTGTGCACTCGTGTTAATGTCAAAATATCTCACCTTGCTGGCATTGGCGGCGGCAATGGCTTGTGTAGCCTCGTAGGCAGTCTGCTTGGCAGCCTGCTCCAATCGTTCCATAATGTACTTGGCTTGTCGTTCGCTGGTTGATTCATGTGTCACAGAGGCCATCTCTTCGGCTGCTTTGCGTAGAGCCATCTCGGACTCGGCCTCGGTCGGTCTTGATTCACATTCCTGAAAGTACTTTGTCTTTGGGCGTCTGGGGAGCGACACAAACCCTGGTGGCATCGATCATCTGGCTGGTGGCTGTGGCAACTCTTCGAGCTGCTTCCATCAACTTATCCCTTTGCTCGGGTCTTTCGAAGGCTTCCGTCTCCAGTTGTTCCTGGAGTACTTGACTGTGTCGGATGACCTTGCGAGCTTCTCTGGTCAAGTCCTCGCTAGGACCCTGAAATTTCTGATTCCATAACAAGGTTAGCCGATTTACCTGGTGGGCAATGAGTCTGTTGGTTGTTCTCAACAATTTGTGGTACTCCTCCTCTTCCACAGTTCGTCGTATTCTTGGGCTGGTCTTCACATGGTCGAGAAGTCCATCCAAGGCGGTCGTCACTTGATTGGCTGCCTCGTACAAGTCTTGATACGATGTCTTTCCTGCCGGACTGCGTTGGCAAGCGGATTTGGCGTCGACGAGAAGCTCATCCACAGCGGTTGAGACGTGCTTAGCCGCATTTGTAAGCTGTTGTTGACAGGCATTGCTCTCCATGGTCGGAGCCACAACGCGAGTACATGCCACGAGCTGAGAAGTGGCAAAGGCGCACTGAGTAGCACTGTGGATGACATTGTCCTGCAGTTGCTTTTCGTCGCACTCGGCCGAGATGGTTTTGGCCCTGGAAAATATACTTTCACTTAGATTAGAGATGACTCTGGACGACATTACGTAAGGAACTGGTCGCCACTTTCACCGCTATGATTAGCCCGCGGTGATAATGGCTTGCGCAAAACAGATCCAGTCATTTGGACTGCGATAGATGGACAGAAAACGCCTGTAGCCTTTAATTTATTGCCAGGAATTGCGGGGAGGAAAACAACGATATTGAACGGAAGCCGAGAGGGAGATTAGCCAAGACTGATTGGCAATTGAGAGAGGGAAAGAGATCTATGAGTCGAGAAATTACCTGGGCTTGATGGTGAGATTGAGCGGAGGCAAAGGCGAAAAGCGCGGAATCGGGGGAGGAGGCGCGACCTTTGCCCGAGGCGAATAATAGTTGAAGATGTGGACGTCGCTTAGAATCCGACGACGCCGTGTCATCGTCTTCCTCGCAGGCGCCCAGGAGTGGCGACTGGCAAAAGGGCGAAAAGGGGAACCGGCTAGTGCCGAGCATAGTTCGACGAAGCAAAAGAAGAAGATTGGGGGTGGCGCCGCAAATCGGGCAGGAGAGCCCCCCGCGGGATCCTCAAAGATACATCGACAGCTCTGTGTCTCGCCATTTTGTATTGTCTTTGAGGGATTAGGGCTCCCCCGGGGGACTAGGCACAAGTCAGCCAAATTTCCATGGCCATCAGTCATGGAGAAGCCGCCAGCTCCCAGCACAAATAGCCCACTGGGGAGGGGACATGTAAACGGGCTGTAACTGACCTGAGGACGAGTTGAGCTGTGCTGGTGGCCACATTCTTGGCCTTGGTGACAAGTTGCTCATGGAATGTTTCCTCCTCGATGGTCTTGTCTTCCATCGTGTTGACAACTCTTTGCGAGAATTCGCCGACCTTGCTGGCAGCTGCCAGTACCGTCTGTCTCTTCTCCTGAATATTTCATATTATTTTCTACAGTATCCCCTAATCCAACCTGATGTTCGGGGTTGACTGAGTTTAGGAAATCTCCGAAGGCGCCGCAAAGTCTCCTGGCAGCCTCGACCAAATCGCCGGCTCTCCTCTCCTCGATCAAATGTGACAGGTCTCTAATGTTTCTTCCGACGTCTGGCAAGTTGCTTCCGATAGTGGCAATGGCCGTGCCAACCCGGTCATCATACTCTTCTTGGACTGCTGTCCATTGAACGACTTGTGCTGTGGCTGCTCCCATGGCGGCGAGTCTCTCGTTTACATTTTCCTTGTTGACGGCAACCTGCTCTTCGACCCACCTGAAACATAAAATTATCAGTCAATTCAAAAAGGAGAAAAGCAACGGGCAAGCAGCTCGGGATAGCTAACAAAAGCCTGATTCTACGGATTACATTTTCTATAGATAGGAGGCTCTGAAGAGATCAATTCAAATGGATAAATCATATCTGGCGTGGCCATGCAATGCCCTCTCTCCCCGGCTAACTCACTTTCTTGCGTGATGATCGTCATGGAATTTGGGAATTTCGATTTCCGGCTCTCTCTCCAATTCTTCTTCTGCTCGTTCAACTGCCCGGATCGTTGTCTCGATTGTTCCAATCAGCGCCCTCTGTGGCTGTTGGTAAGTGTCGATGATCCTCGACCTCTGTGCTCTTCCCATGGTGTCATTTGTGCTGATTTCTCCCGAGACTGCTCCATATTGTGCTCCGTGGATACCGTATCCATTCTGTGACTGAGGAGTACGCATGACTCCTCGAAGGGCGACATTTCCGTCTTGTGCATAAAGTGATCCGATCTGTCCATGAGAGACGAGCGTGGCTCTGGCCGGTGTGACGACATCTTCCAACATGGTGGATCCTTCGTCTCCTTCAATTCCAAGATGATCTCTCGTCTGTCTTTTCTTCAAAATGATGTCGATATAGCCAGCGATCAACTGGGCAATTTTGTCTCCGTCCATTGTCTGTACAGTGTAATATCCGTCTTGATAATCTCCAAAGTCGAGGGAGAATGTCTTTGTTCCGGGTGCCCATTTCTTGACCTGTTCCAATGGCCATTCCTTCAGGATGTCTTTCGTCTTCTCGTCCACTCTCATCACACTGTCCTTGTTGACACCCAGCAATCTTGGCACCAGCTTGTTCTTTCCCTTCAGTTTCTCTGAAATTTGACAGATTAGACCTCCCAAAATTAGGGAAGATAGCAATCAACGAGCCGTCGCCCGAAAATCACATTTGCGTGTCCAAATTGTCAGCTCTAATGGTCATTGTTCGGCAGCCCAGATGACGCTCCCTATCGATCCGGACCAACTCACCTTTCACGACGAAGAATGTCACTCCATAAGTCTTCAGTCCCCGGCACAAATGGACATATTTGCTCTTGGCTTCAAGTTCACTGAGTCCATTGAGCTCCTTGTATTTCTCCATGATGATTTTGTCATTGTCTTTATTCTTGCCATATTCTTTGGGAAGGAGATCTCGTCCTCTGAAAAAAGTTGGATAAAGCGGGGATGTAGGCAGGACGAGAGAAGGAGAAATGGCAGTCTCTCGCCTAAAAGCCTCGTAAATTTTGCAGTACGCCACGGGGGTTATGGGGGTTTTTCCATGGATACGGCGAACGAGACGAAAGAGATCGACGGGGGCCCATTTGTGTAGGCAGTCGGGCGTGTACCCTCCAAAAACGGCAATCTCATCAACGAGAAAGAGAAAGATTAGAAGAAAAGCAGAAGAGGGTCGTGGGAAGTTTATGGAGAGAGTCCGCCCGTAAGAGGGCAAGGAGACAATGGCTGGAGGGGAGGGGCGACGACGTCGGTGGTCTCTCCCCTAATGACGGACCCTCAAATAAATTAGAATTGCTGCCAGGAGGAGTACTCTTGTGTGGGCGCCGTCTTTACAATGAAAAAAAAAGAACTAACTCGATTTGGAATTTTGGATTGTTACGTGGGAAGTCGCCGTATTCGGCCTGAGCCTGCAGCGCGGCCAAATCGCAGGCAGTTTCCTTGTTCACAGGGTGTTGGCCCTAAAACGGATCGATTCGTTATTGTTTCGGAAAGGAGACCCACCCTGAGAATGCCGTCTCGGCATTGCACATATAGAAGATTCAATTGAACAGGGTCACGGCTGTCGACATTCGTGTCACTGTAGAAATATTTCCTGCGAAGGATGAGGGTCTCCTCCTCGGAGATTCCCTGTTCTCTCAAAGTTCGACCATGGTCAACCCAAGGCAATTCTTCGTCTGTATGAAGAGTACTTCTAAATGTTTTCTGTTTCTGGGGGATAAATTAAGTAGACAGACTTCAATTGTTCGAGTTTCTTTTCCTTCTTCCTCGAAAGTGTTCCCATAATTACGTCTTTTCGTTGCCTATCCTGAGGTTCCTGCGATCGGGATCGTTCCTCCCTCAAATTCAAGGTCGACGCAGTTATCGGATCGTCTTTATCTCTCACCTATAATATCGTATTCATTTAATGACCATAAGTAGAACATACCAGACTGTACTCTTCATGGTTGGCAATGCCAATCTTCGTGCAAATGGTCACCATAAGTCGACCGACGGGCTGACTTTCATCCACTTGAACAATCTTTGTCGAATTGTCGAGCATACGGATTCTCTGGTTTCTGATCTTCCTTTTGTATTCGAATCTATCCTGATTTCTGACGAGATAATATTCCAAAGTGCGACTGTTGTCCAGCCACACTCCTTTCGTCGGATCTTCGTCCACACGGAACAAGCCATACTCATCAGCTGAAACGGTGCTCGGTGTCACATTTCAGGTATTCGACAACGGGAGACCCTGCCCTTTCTTTCTCGAGAAGATGTTCATTTATTCATTGAACTGGCCCCCCTGGCTCATTATCCCGAGAATAGTCCCCGTGCCGCCCCATTGCCTTCCTGATTGGGGAAGTCTGCTAAGAAATTGAATTGAGTCCCCTCCCACGGCAGTTGGTTGCCGTGATTTTCGTGGCAAGACCTCGAGGGACTTGTTGAATGGGGGAATCGCAAAAAAAGCGATGAAAAGGACCCGAGGGACAAAAACTGACGATTGACGTTGTTGAGGGGCAGCTTCTGTCGGATCTGTCGGCACACGTCGATGACCAGCTTGTCCGGCTCAAATTGTAATGTCTTAGTGACGCCTTTCTCGGCACTGTGCACATTCAGTGACAGCACCCCCATTGTGGTCGAGTGAGCTGCCCCTGAAAGGAAAAAAAAGAATGAAGATGTCTAATAAATAAAATCGAGAGATTGAGGGGGTGGGTGAGAGATGCTCCTTTTGCCCAGGTATTGTTTTCGGGTGTCGGATCAATTTCCGTCAACTATAGCGAGCAGTGTTTGTCCTTTTGAGGGGGGCCGCGCGAGCCTCCCCGACACCTACACCCATGTCTCCGGGGAAGGCCGCCTACGAATGTATAGAAGCTGTCGCGAAATATGGTGATCGGACTGTGTAATGTTGCCCGAAGCAGCCAGCAAATCAATATAGTTTTTGTCGTGGAGCTGGCTGGCAGGCAAGAAACAACAAGTAAACATCGAGGAGGTGGGATGGAACGGGGGCGCCAGATGATGAATGTGAAGGAAGAAGACATTGAAGAATTGAAGAAAGAGAGGGAGAGAGATAACAATTGAAGATGAGAAAAGGGACCGAAGACTCAAATAAGACAAAAAAAAGTACAAAAGTCATAAAGGGATCGGGGCAGGAGTAGTCGTTGGAGACAAGAGGAGCAAAATAGCTCGGCCAAGTTACAACGTCGCAGCTGTCGTGCTGAGGGGGCGGCAGAGGATGCTCCCGGGAGGACTGGTCAGGGCACGAATCAAATTTCGACCTGGACATTATACAAATTTTAGACACAAATTCACATAAATTGGATATATTTCTAGAAAGATCTTGAGAATTCTCTGGGGAAAGATGAGAAGAGAGGCCCTTGTAAAGAGAAGAATGGTCCCAGCGGGTGGCTGGGGGTCAGTCCGGCCGGCCGGCTGCTGGCCATCCGCGCGGCAGAGGACAAACACCGCCAGCCATTAGCATAGAAACCATTCGGAGGTAGCAAAAGGTAATATGATAGACCGGATGATAACGGGGGGAATTTGGATCTATTTTGTGTCGATAAAAGAAGGTCGTTAGCATAGGGATTAGATGGGTTTGAAGGAGGAATATGAATAGAAGATGGAAAGAATTTTAAAATAGAGGTAGAAATGTGGTTGGGGAACAGTGTAACACAAGGAAAAACAAAGAGGAAGGCGGATAATCCCAGGCGACACGGACAATTTCGGCTTATAATGAGTAAGGCAATTTGCGTCGGAATGAAAATTTGAACATTTGAAAAGGGTCGGAAATAAGGAATTTTCGTAGCAAATGGATAAGGATGAAATCTCTGGATATAACCAAGACAGGATGTGATTTTTTGACGAGCTAATTTGGGACAAGGTTGCTTCGGATGAAGAAATCAGAGAAAAGATAAATTTATACTATTTCATAGAAAAAAATTGAAGAAGATTTTGAATGGGTAAAAATGAAGGAATTTGAAATCGTGGCAGTTTCATAAGGACAAGCGGCCGAAATCGTGGCTCAGGCTGATTCAGTCCAGCCCGGGCGAGAGACAGAGGGCACGAGAGACGACAGACACGCAGCGGGACAACGATGAGTGGACCTCTTCAACTAGCTTTTTCTTAGATTTTTTAGGAAGGAAAGTGGGAAGGGAAAGTACGGCTGGAGGAGTAGGAGACAGAGGCAGATGTTATCGGGGCGAATGTTGAGAGATTGCGGGCGTCGCGAGGTCGACGTTTGCCACCCGATGAACTAGAAAAAAAGAAATCGGCGATCGCATAAAAAATAACAGACGGAGACTTATTTATGAATTGCAGTGACTATGGGAGCACCTTCTTGTTATCTGCCACCCTTAGAACTTCCGCCTGACTTGGCTCGAACTATCGAAATATTCCCTTATTATCCAACAATACGACTTCCTCTATGGACAGAAGGCGGTAAAACGAATAGCCGGCTGATTGTGGCCGGATTCATTCGGGCTGATGAATGACCCCGCATGACACGAAATGCATGAGGGCTCCGCAGGAGGGGAACACGCGAAGAGGAGCTTCTTCCTCTGTTAGGATGACCTCAGAGGACGAATCGGCCATCTCTGAATTAGAACGGGATAAACATTTGTTAGAATAAGATGTTATTTCCAAAATGCTGTTTTTGAAATTAAAGTTCATCAGTTTCATTAATTAGCGAGATATAACTTCTCATCAGTATTACAATAAATATACAAACTTTTTACAACTTTTAGTCTTGTTCATTCGTCGTCAAAGTTGAGTTTCCTTCGAATTGGTAAATCTGCCAAATATCGTTCTGCTAGCACCTCCTAATAAAATATGATAAAATAAAACAAAACAACTGACTTCTATAGATATTTGAAGTAATTCTTTTTTGAAGGCCAATTTCGGTTTCTGTTTTAGTTCACAATTTTTCGTCGTCGTTATATTTTGATTAGGATCTACATTTTCTTTTTCATCATCCCATATTGTGAACGAAGAAGACGTGCTAGCAACTTTCTTGTTGCTATTCTGTAGAAAATTTTATTAAAAAAATGTTCCACCCTTACCTCATTTGGAATCAACTTTACCGCATTATTATCCTTGAGAGCATATCTTTCAACGTAGGAGCTCTGTGCTTCGTTATGAATATCATAAATAGCTTCTAAATAATTTTGTTGAGGTTTTTCATCATCTTCAAATATTTCAAATGTTGGTGGTTTTGCTTGTTGTTTAGGAAGATCCATTGTACGAGAGCCTTGCTCGCCGACTATCGAAGGTAGACGAATTACAGGAACAGCTGTCCCATCAAGAGCTGAAATTACTTGAGTTAATTTCAAATAAGAACTTACTGGAAACTCGGGTGAACACTTTACGGGACTCATTCTCATCGTCGTTTTCCCATTCATCGCTATCTTCCTCTTCAGCAATACGCGCTTTGTCCAAATGACGTCTCATTTCACGCATTTCTAATTGGTCTTCTTCTTCTTCTAAAGCCTAAATCTCTTATATATTTAGGAGAGAGATGATTGTAGCACAATTGTTGGAACAGCTCCTTCTAATCGACCTTTGTGAAGAATTTCCCGTGCATTAGCAACAGCTCCTCTATCTTCCAGGTCTCGCGCCCAATGAATGTAAAAATCAGCACATCTATATATTTGCAGTTAAAAGACAAAAATAACTCACTCTGTTAGACAGCCGTACTGGTGTGCATGTTGATAGACTTCATATCCATGTCCCATACTATTATCAGCAAGTTTTTCCCAAATTTTCAAACTACGTGGATCTTGTTCATATCGACCATTCTGAATGTATCTAAAAAATAAGTAGACATTGATAAACAACATTCTTACTTATGCACAATTTTCCATAAAAGTGTATAAAATAAACGTTGTTTGCCAGTGGGATAAGAATCTTCGAACCAATTGCAGAAATTCAGGCAAATGGCAAGCGGATCTTCAGTTTCTTCCGCTTTGGCAAAAAATTCATCCAATTTGTCATTAGCTATCTTTTCTGCATTGCATGGAACATGTGACAATGCCTATAAATTTGTATACTGAATATTATACAAAAATCTCACTTTATTAACAGCCTGAACTCTTCTACCGTGCTTCATAGGTTTCACATTTTCACGGCATAATTCCCACTCAAATTTCTTGTCATCTTCTGCTGAATTTGTAGCTTCATCCATGGCTGCAAATACTTGAGATTATGTGGAATGAGAATAAGAAAAAATTTGCTGAATGTTCAAATTGCATTCATTCGCGCTTTCCCTCTCCCATTGCGACTTTTTCGGGTGAAATAAAAACCGTGCAATTTTTGGATTTGATGCAAGAACTAACAGAAACATCGGGAATCTCTATCTTACTTTCACTTTACTCATCAGCTATTACAGTAATTACGCAGTTTCAGCTATGTTGAGCCGTATTGCTAGTACTAGATTAGTCACGGGTATCGTGCTGCCTCGGCCAGTTTTCCGTTATGCCGCTGCTGCACAACCTCTACGGTTTTACAGTGTGCCACAGAAAAAAGGCTTCCTAGGCAATCTAATCGACAATGTTAAAGATGAGCTCGAAAGGAACAAAGAACTGCAGGTATATTTTTTGAAATTTATACAATATTTCGATATTTAGGAACATCAAAAGCAACTACGACAAAGAATGCAAGAGCTAAACGACAGTGACGCCCTAAAAGATGCTAGGAAGAAATTTGTGAGGTTTTTATTTTATCTCGCTTACCGTTATTTTCAGGAAATTGTTGAGAAGGAAACATTGAAAAGCTCAGAAGTCGTAAAAGTTAAATTGGAAGAGCTTAGTGCCCAGCTGAATAAGGTAACTTTCCAATAAATCTCTGCATATCAGTTCAGATGATTAAAGAAGTCCAGAAAACAGAAGCTGGAAAGAAGCTTACCGCTGCTGGTGAAGAAGCTCTGAAACAGGTATTTGCTCATAAGGTTAAAATTTAAATATTAGGCCAGGGTTGCAGCGGAACATGTAGAGAAAATCGCAGAGAAAGTCGGTGATACTGAGGTTTACAAACAAGTTTCCACTGTAAGTGTTTATTAGATTTTTATAAATAATTTAGTCGATGAAAAATGTCAAAGATGAGATAGATAACATTGCCGATGTTCGGATGTATAGCAGACCAGAAAGCTTGAAAAAACGCACAGAAGGATTTCAATCTGAATGGGCTAAAAGAACCGTGGAAGCCAATGAGTTGGTTTTATTTCTATTTTTGTCATGAAATTTCTATTCTTAGTGATGCGACAGATGTAACTCTCCACAAAGAATCTAAATGGTCCGCCGGTTGGAAGAAATTCTCCGAAGAAAACGCTTACTACAACAGTAAGCTTAATTTTGCGTTTTTACTAATTTTTTTCTCTTTAGAATTGCTTGATTGGAAAATTCGGTACGATGAAAGCGATAACGTTGCTGTTCGACTATTACGTGGAGTTACCGAAAAGATTTCTGGAGTATTCGGTATAGTTTATATTTTGACCATTTCAAAGATTTTTAGGCGGATCGAATGAAGTTTCTGAAGTATTGACCGAAATTGCTAAAATTGATCCTTCATTTGATAAAATTGAATGGTTGAGATTTTGTGAAAAAGAAGTTATACCAAATATTTTGGAAGCTTTCATACGAGGAGATCTTGAAGTATTGCAAGATTGGTGTCACGAGCGGGTAATATAATAGATTTTTATCCTTCTATTTATATTTATTTAGGCATACAACATTCTTGCTAATTATTTAAAAGAAAATGAAAAGATAAGATTTACTACAAAAGATTCGCGAATTATTGATATCAGTAAAGTAGAAGTGAGTTATTTTCAATTTTGATTTAATATACTTACTCAGATGGTTTCGGGTAAAATGATGGAACAGGGACCGGTTTTAATCATTACGTTTAACGCCTATATGATAAATGTAGTAAAGAATTCTGAAGGCAAAGTAGTACAAGGAGATCCGGTGAGTCGTTACTTTACTTTTTTTCCCCTATAATTTAATTACTAAAAATAAGTTTCTACGTCCTGCATTAATTTTTCTCTTTGTGCAAAAAAAAAGAAAATGCTATTTTGTTTATCTAAAATCTCATTTCTCAAGGTCAAACAACATTTCAGTTTCTTATCTTTGTAGAATATCAAAGAATTCGAAGCCACGTGTTGTCGGCCGCCTGTTTTATAGCTGCAAACTTAATTTAAATATTTATTTAGAATAATCCTGTGAAAGTTCAACATGTTTGGGTCATGTGCAGGGACATGGAGGAGTATAATCCTGCTGTAGCGTGGAAGTTGTTAGAAGTACATTTCCAAGAAGCCCCCCATGCTTTATAAAAAAAAGATTTGTAATGTACCTGATTGTTAGATTAGGATTGTTATAGCTGTTATTTTCCTGTTGTCTCCATATTACGGGTATTTTTTTCTTTATAAAAATTGCTTTTTAACCATTCATCAACATTGTTCAGTATCCTTGAAAAGGGTCATCTAGCTGTATCGCCTTGGATCGTTAGCTCTACGAGCAGAAATCGTCGTAAAGCTAGACAACCAAAGAGATATCGAGAGATGAAATAAAGGGTGGGATCGAGACAGGGAGAAGACGTACAAGAGTCGATAACGGCGAGGAGCTAACTGATAGCAAGAGTCGTTAACAATAAAGGGGGGTGATAGTCAAGCTGGAAGAGGCGCCGGCTGCCACGGTGGACACTGGGACGACTGGCGCAAAGGGAGGCCCGAAAACAGGACCGTATTTATGGGTTGAACGCGCGATTAGATATTACGAGATAGGCGCGCAAAGAGAGACACGGACGACTTTGACACAATAAAAACTTTGAAATACGACAGAAAAATATGAAATTTATAACTACGGCCGTGGACAGCTCTGCGTGAACTCGTCTTGTAATAATAACTGACTGTTATGTGAGAAAAAGACAGTCTGCCACATGCTGTGAATTCGCATCGCTTGTAATCAATGTTCCGTCTGCGAGGTCTCCTTGTTGCGTCCGCTGCGGGAGGCGACGGATGGCTCTTTGTCTGGACAGACCTTCCCCCCAAAACATAAGGTTGTCAACCAAATGTCGAAGGGGCTGCCAAGTCTCTTACTCAAAATCCCTCCCTTGTTTCGGTTCTAAGAATTGTGGCCGTCATAATCCGTGGGTCTTCTTCTCGATAAGTATCCTAATCCTCTTCTGACATCTCCCTGCAAAACGATCACAAGATCCAGCGGATCAGATTAAGACGAAGTCGTACAATTCATTTTCCGAGAATTTAGACCGATTTACTCTGCTCGATGTTGTGCCTTTTTCTGTCTTGTTTCGTAAAAATATTCAGAAAATATTAAAATCTTATTGAAATTAAAGCTATGTTCGGTATATAAAATATAAAAATAATTCTGTCAGAAGAGGGAACTTGATTTCGGGAGAGATAGAACTTTTTTTGACAAGGAGGGAAACGGGGGGATGGAATTGACACCGAAGACAAGAAGAAAAAAGGGAAGGGGCTGGTAAAATAACCAGTGAAGCCGGGGAAGGAAAAAATGGAACAATAAAGGGGAGTATATTAAAAAAAACACCGAAGAATCCGTACCGTGTGTGGTGGGGGAATTGTAGATACAGGGCTGACTAGGAGAAACTTCATAGAACTGAAGAGAAGGAGAGATATTGGCAAAGTGAATAGACTAGACAGGGCTAAGTAGACGGGGAGGGGGACAGGCCCCGGCAGGAGGGGCAAGAGAGGGGCACAATTGGCGCCTAAGGCCAGGCTAGAACTCGGCAAACTCCTTCGAACACTTCTCCGTACCGGAGATACGAAGAGGCTCCTCCTCATAATCGTCGAAGTTCGACGCGTCACCAGGACCGCGACATTTTGGCAGGAACGGAGCCTCCACCTAAAAAGAAATTTCTCTTTTTTTGCTCAAACTGGAGAAAATTAGCACTTCACTCACAATATAAATAGAAAAAGAAAGAAAGAAACTTAATAGAAAGCGAGAGAAGCGCCATGCGATAGATCAACAACACTCACACTAAAAAATAACAGCATCTCTCTAAAATTCGGCAAAAGTGTCGGCGTGGTGATTCTCCTCGGCGATGACCCAGCTGACATCTTCTTCTTTGACTTCTTCCACAAAATGACGAGTGTCACCAGGACCGTCGACACGAGGATAAAGGGCTTCGAAGAGTCGACCAGGTTCTCCACGGGAGAACGACGCCGGCGTAATCTGCACGTGCAAGCGATAGAAAAGAGCCATAACAAGATAAAAGAAAAAGAACCATGCACAGGGGACACACCCTTATTCCCCAAAAAAACAGAAGACATGCGGGACTAAAAGAAGACAAAAGACGATACCTTTCGCTGGTAGATGGAGATCCAGTCGGTACTGCCGAACCACCTGTGGTTCTTGATGTCAGCCACGCCATTCTTTAAATTGCCGAATCTTTTTGTCAGATCAACTTGGAGAAGATTCTTTAGCAGATCTTTTAATTCATTCGAGAAATGTGACGGGAATTTGACCTAGAAATGGGGGAAATTCCGGAAGAGGAAAAGATGGACTGACCTTTCCGCTGACAATCTTTTCGTAGATCTGAATTGGCTGATCGGCGAAGAAAGGAGGATAACCAGCGGCCATCTCGTAGATCAACACACCCAGGGCCCACCAATCGACAGCTTTATTGTATCCTTTTGAGAGAATAATCTCCGGCGCCAAATATTCGGGTGTCCCGCAAAGGGTCCATGTCCGTCCTTTGACTCTCTTCGCAAAACCAAAGTCCGTGATCTAAACAAATCTCGTTTTATCCATTAAAATGGAGGAAATACCTTCAAATAGCCAGTACTGTCAATGAGCAGATTTTCAGGTTTGAGGTCTCGATAGATGAGGTCGAGGGAGTGCAGATACTCAAAAGCCAAGACAATCTGGGCAGCATAGAAACGGCTGTGTGGCTCGGAGAAACGGCCAATCCGTCGCAGATGGGAGAACATCTCACCGCCAGAAATGAATTCCAATACCATGTAGAGATTGGAATTGTCCTGAACATCCCTTTTTGTCTTTGTGTCTTTTTTCGTTCTCAGCGAGCGCCCGAATCGATAGGGCCGAGTGAAATTGCACGGGGTGAGGGTGGATATAAATAGCTGGACGGGGGATCCTTCTAAAAATAACTCGACGACTAAGCCGTGGCCCCCTGATAACCACGAGGATTAATCCCGGAGTATTTTTGGCTGGTTTATCTTATCCGACTAAGAAATTGCTATTTTCGAGACAAAAGAAGACATCACTAATTCGATTAGATATATGCTCAAAAACAGAATAGAGCGAGGGAGCCCCCGGTTAATGTAGCGAGGCGGTTCGTGCGCAGCTATTTTGGTAACAGTCAATAGGGAGCGCGTTCGTCATTCTACGAGAGATCTTCTACAAAAAATAGGAAATAAGCTATGCCCGTTCCCTGGTCATCTCAAGGACTCTCAGCCTATAAAAATAGCTATTTCCCTGTTTGGGCCAACTGGTTATTTTGACTTGGCTCCCTCTGATAGAAATAGTCCCCGAGGCCGGCTATTCCAAGAGTTTTCGTGTCAACAGAAAGAGCAAACAGTCGGCGCCGTGGCCCTTCCCAAAATGGACTATTGATTCTCACCTTGAATGAATATTGCATATTGACAAGGAAGGGAAAGTCAATCGCTTGTAGGATCTTCTTCTCGTTGAGGGTGTGCTCGACTTGTTTCAGCTTGACAACTTTCTGCTTATCGAGAATTTTCATAGCATAGAAGTTGCCACTTTGCTTGTGTTTGACCAGCATCACCCGGCCAAATGAACCCGTACCGAGGGTCTTGATACGGTCGAAGTCGTCCAGCGACGCCGTGTTCTGAAATAGAAATATGTCAGTCGACGCAAGAGGCAATCGTGTCTCCCCTTAATTGACTCAATAATATTATATTTGCAGGCTGCAAAAGGCCCAGACCATTTCCAAAGGAGGAGGTAGAAGAGGGCAAACTCGTAATTAGGAGGGGATTGAGGAATGAAGTCGTGGATAATGAGGGACTTATCATCGATCGGGCCCATGTCAAACTCTGCCCTTTTTTATAAAAAGAGGAAGTATTTTTAATCCGATTTATACCATAAAATATACTGTACGTACAGGAGGGACGACTCGCGACTCGGCCAATTCGCCGGGAACATCTTCTGGTTGGGTGGATTCGGTCGGAGAACTCGGCCGAGAGTCGGACATGCGACTGCGGGATGACTGCGGCTATCACCCCGGGATAATCGTATTGATGTGCCACAGGAAGCGGCGTCGCCAGGGCCACCGACGTCGAACCCGTTCCCCCCTATCCCTGGTTCCCCCCTCCTCGGACATCGATTGAATCGCGGGACGGTCTGTTTGCCCCGAGAGAGAGTGGGGCAGAGGGAGACCGTCCGTCCGTCGAAAAGTCTCTGTTATTTCCATTGTCAATGTTTTCCAAAAGTGGCAATTCTGGAGGGGAAACGACAATTACTGTAGCGTCTAATTATCGATCTCATAATCGAGGGGATCTTTCCGCGTGGAAATGTTCCTGGTTCAAAACAACAGGCGAAAACATCGCTGGGCTGATCAAAGAGCCTTCTCTGGCTAAAAATAGACTCGCCTCGTAACCTGGAGAGTGTCCTAAATCACCGTCGGTCGTTCCCATTCCCCCTAATGAACTGCTATTTCTGACTACCTCGTTCCTTCTTTCTCCCCACATGACTTGCTCTATTTTTACCTAGAGCGGGGCCTCTCCAGTCGCCTCGGGGCGACGCAATTCAAGCCAATTGGTGCGACGAGAAAGAAAAGAAAGACAACTATAGCTGGTCTATTTTTGATATGACAACGTCGACGCGAGGACACAAAATTAATAAAAAAAGAGACGATACTCACCTGCCAGAGCCATTTGATAGGCCATTGCTCTGCCAATTGTGTTTTTAGCCAGAATAATTCGGCCGTCAAATTGACGTCCTTTTTAGAATCCACTGTTGTCGTCGAATTACCCGTGATACCCGTTGATGTCGATGGTTGTTGATCCAAATGGGGGATTTTCTCCCTTGAGCTGTCTTCTGGTGAACTTGAGCTTCGTCTTTTCTTGACCGGAGTCCCGTTGGTTAATCCACCTCCAAATGGAGAGGCCCGAACAAGAGGAAAAACACCGGGAAATGTGGCAAGCTCTTTCTTTTCTGGCTTGGGATTGTCTGAAGCCAGCTGTTGAGGAAAATCGAGATAGTCCGGATAGCCGGTGGTGGAACGACGTTCCTTTTTTGGAGAGAGATCAGGAAATAGAGAATAAGAACAGCTAGGAATAGTTGCAGGGGAAGATTTGAGTGGAGAGACCCGTAGCAATGGATGGACAGAACCGGCAACCTCGTCGTAGGCTTTAGAGGTCGAAGCCGATCGACCGTCGTTCCGTCGAGGCGGTCGCGCGGCGTCCCAATCGGCAACGCGTCGCGCGGCGTCCGGCTCACTTGCGTAAAGGGAGAGCAGTTTGTTGGACGGTATGGTTACAGGGAATCCGCGGGCCGGGACTTTCTTCGGGGAGGAGCGATGAAGAGAGGAGGAGACGCAGGGCGACTGGGCGAGAAAGACCACTCCCCCGGAGGAGGGGCCCCGATCAAAAGACAGCACACATTCCATTAGAGAGAGCAGAGATGGCCACGAGACATAATAATAGAAAGTGGAGAGAATAGAGAAAATGAAAAAAGAGACAGTACTCGATCAGAGGAGGAGCCCGTAGGCGACTGTTTTAGGTGCAAACTGTAGGAGGGGCACGTGGCCGCGGGGTTATTTTTAGCCTCTTCTTCTTTGTGGCTGTCGATGCCGAGGGGTAACAACAAGTTCGAAGGAGAGTCAATTTAAATGACTCCTATTTTGGGAAAGAGGAACAGGTTTGTCCCAATAGATTATTCCACGTCAGATCGTGACGCTTGCCTGATATATTTGGTGACCATAAAACCCCTTCGGATATTTGTTCTATTTTTATTGGAAGAGGACAGTCAAACACACTTCAAAATAGATGCCGAAGGGTCAATTCCCAATCACGAGAATTGTCTCGTGGTGCCCTTCCTCCTTGCTCTATTGATCTTCTTCTTGTTTCTGACTGGTTTCAATTGGTCGACAAAATCCATGTCAACCGATAAGTGGAGCCATTTTACTCGCTGATCTCGCTCGAGTCATGTCGTCTGTCTTGTATTTCTCTTATGGACAAGATATGCACAGTCAAAGCATGAAAAACCGCCCATTTCCATCGGAGTTCAAATGTCGGGCTGCTCTCCGCGGTTGGAAGTTGACTTTTGTCGGCAGTTGTGAAAAGTGGAAGGGAGCTGTGGCCACCATCCTCGAGGATAACATTTCCACGGTCTGGGGATGTGTCTGGAGAATGGCCGCCGAGGACATGGCCAAGCTCGAATATCGTAGATACAAAGAGGTCAAGGTGCGTGTTCTCAGCTCGACGGGCGAAGTCTTGAATTGTGTCGCCCTTGTCTATGCCGATGCCAGTGTCGCCCTTAACAAGCCGTCCCCTCACCTCAAAATGGTCCTTCAAGTCGGCGCAATGGAACATCAGCTGCCAGCGGACTATCTCAAGAAGTTGGAGAAGATCGAGCACAACGGACATCAGGGTGTCATTGAGACAGATCTCGACGTCATCAAAACTTTCGACGGTACTGGCTAATAAACTCTGTGTCCAGACTCTCGTTTTCTGCTTTAAATGGGCCCTTTCCCATTTCATTTGGCCTTATTTCAATTACCGGGAACGTTGTCGTCAGGGGAACACTTTTTTCCACACAACAAGCCTACTATTTTGGGTTTGTCTGGGTGGTCGAGGAAAAGATTCTCGGTAGGGAGAGAGAGAGAGTCCTGATTGGACATGTGATGGAAAGGAAGGACCCACGTAACAAAGGTAATAATCTCTTGCCTGGAAACTCATTACCCTCGTGGAAAAAGGAGGTCAATGGGATCACGTACAGTGATCAGTAGCGAATGTTTGTCATGGATGACGCCAAATTTAGAACAACAATGTCCGAAACTGTTGCACAGGTTGTTATCGAATAAACGTCAAAACAGCCCGGTTTGTGTCGAAAGTTCTGTTCCCCCCGAGAGTTCCTCTTCCCCGGCGGGCTCCTTCCTCTTTGCGCAATATCGGTCAATTTGTCCAAAAAAGAGCCTGAAGTGGCTGGCCGACAACACAATATTCTCAGAGGACCCCAACAACTCGACACTTTGGAAATGGCCAGAAAAATAAAGAAAACGGAAGGCGAAGAAGACTCACCTGGGCCGGGTTCTCCCATCTCTGCTTGAAGTCCTCTCGGGCCCGCTCCAGAAACTCCTTGACTGAAAAAAACAACAATTAAAATAAGGACAGATGTCTCGACACTGTCATACACCCCTCCGACAAATTAGAACAGACAGACACACACCGCAAATATCTCGCCGCGTTTCCTGGGAATTTGAAGCCGGAAGAGGATCTGTCGGATTAGGGGATTCCCCCCGGATTGAGGAGACACCGTAGGCGATAATCTGACCAGGGGAATACGGTATTCTGCCGGCGTCAATGACATCCTTCGGCCCCTCTCTTGGTCTCCCCTTCACTTACAGAACTTGATTTGGAGCTTCTTGTTGCTTGAGGACATGTTGCCTCAGGCGGGATGCATGGCCGAGTATTGGCGACCGCTACGCAGCCGCCGCGCAACCGCTCCAAGAGGTAGATCAAAAGCCGATTCATTTTCTGAATCTGTCGACTATTTTATGACATTAGGACCATCAAATCTTCTACGAATTAATATGTTGAGGACGACGGAAGAAGTCTTTTAATTGAAGAGGGATAATCCCTCGAGTCAAAAATGCCCTCATTCCTCGTCTAATTATTATTCTTATTCCTAGCAACATGGCAAATTTATGTTCTTTACATCAAAAATAATACCAAAATAATCAATAATTTTCAATTATTACGGTAAAAGCTGGGTTACTGTAATTACGGTAGACGATGGCAGAGAATTACGGCGACTCATCAAAACTACGTAAAAAGCTCGTCAAACTCGATGTTATTGACAAAAGATGTGAGAGCTTCCAGCTGTTTTCACTTGGTCCCCGAGAGACGCGAACTTCGCCGGTTGGTATTACATGATATGCATAATCTGTCCGATGGATTACGCTAGGCGAGAAAAGCCTCTCTCTCGGACCAAAGACTACCCGATCTTTCTAAAATTGGAGCTCGAAACATCTGGTCGTCTGTCTGATTGATCAAGTCGACTCGACCTCCACGCCCATTTTCAGTCTTTTTGGCAAGTTTTACATGGCCTTTTTCGCCGTTTCCGGTGCAAATGGACAGAGCGCAGTTTTACAGCCCCAGCAGGGTGCACATGTCTCCCGCAAAAGTACTAAAAAAGTGACAAAAAGCTGCCGAGAGGCCAGCCAGCCGACTGCTGTAAAGGACATTCAAACGGACACCCCACAACACAACATAAACATCTATTTTTAACCGCAAACAAATACAGTTCTTTCTCTTATTGTCACTCAATTATAAAAATATATACTCGATAAAAATAGAAACCAATTTCACACAGAATCAATCAGACTCATTCTCTCTCTCTCATTCACACAATAGTCTGATTCAGGCCGGCTAAATGGGAAAAATTGGAAACGGCGGAAATAACGGCTCGTTTGTTATTCCAAAAAAAGAAAATTTAAAAATTTGAATAATTCAAAAATCTAATTGGACTAATAATTACACAGAAATGGCAGAACTGGATATTCGCCGAGTAATCACAAATAATGATACTTGATGGAAGCAAGCGTCAGACTTTTCGCAGTAATCCATAGGAGAAAGTTTTAGGAAAGAGCAAAAACCAGGAAAATTTGGAGCAAAAGAGACTTACAAAAATCATGAGAGGACGAAGTTGGCTGTTCGAGAAAACTTCGAGGAAGGGTAAAGCTGGCAGAGACGTCGTATTCGTCGGTCATGGCCGAAGCCTTGGGGTGACTGAGCGAGGCAAAACGCAGCTGACTCCCAGAAACTCCCAGCAGCCGGCGAAACGAATGAAGCGAAATCGATCCGACCACAGTCATCAATTGATTGAATCGACTGGTAGATTATGTCGGGGAGATGTCGACTGAGGAGCCAGTAACAGTTGGCATAGTTTCTTTCTTTTCTTCCGAGGGCAGTCGATCTGTGAGCAGCCGGGCCCCGATCGTAAGACATATTGCCCTCCTCTTCAGTTCCGGGGAAACCTCTCTCGACACATCTGGCATATTGTCAAGAGATCGCCCGGCCCGTAAATATGTGGCCCAACTGGGGCCGTCCACGTGCAACGTAATGCTCCCGGGGGAGGGGGAGACCACCGTCCGTCCTTTCCCAAGGAGAGCCCATTGACAGATTGGAGGCTTAGTTGAGGGCAGTTGGATCCAGCCAAACGGGCGGAACTATGAATTTTGAATGAAGAAGTCACTCACACAGCGGCCAAAGTCATTAGACTCGCCAACTCCGAATTTGATTAGGAAGCCCGTTCGCAGTCTCTCTCTTCGACCCCCGACCGTTCCTAATGGGGCAAGACTTGTCGGCTTTTCCCTCGAGACAGCTAACATTCACGCGGAAGAAGGCGAAAGATAACTTACTGAAATCGTCATATTCCTTGGTTAGAAAAGGAGATCGACTGGGCGAATCCTTTCGTCCAAATGAATAACGCTGTTCCCGGACGGCTTTTCCGAAGAACAGCGAACTGGCCAACATGAGATTACATGGGCTGATACGGGGAAATAGACGGTAAAAGGAAAGGGAAAAGGTCAAGTGAAGGGTCTCCAGAAGACCACGGATCCAGAGAGGCGGAGCCTGGGTGATTGGGGAGACGGCAAGATTACGAACCTAACCCAAGAGGGAGATCAAGGATATTGGCCAGCCAGCCGTCAGGCGAATTATTTATGACCAAAGTAGTGGGCTGGACCCCGTTCTCAGTCAGTCTCTTTTATGGCCAAATATTGACAAGGTAAGCCGTGACAAGAAAATCTTTTTGTTGCCTAGAATGTAATGAAAGAAGAATTGCAGTGTGACCTATAAGAGACGAGGCGAATGAGCCCAGTTTGATTACCCGGTGGCCCGTAAAATGAGACAAAACATACCATTTCGGACTGATTAACTCCTCTCTCGCCACTGACACTCTGTCTCACAAATAAAACTTACGACTGGCAGCAGATCGGGCATCTCGGGAGCTGGATCCGTCGTCGTTGCCTTTGTTTTTCAAGAACTTGAGCATCTCGGACTAGTCAGACATCGGCACCCCCTAATTCAGATTGACTGACTATATAAGAAGAGAAGAGAAAAGAAGAGAGGAAGAATCGATGGAAGGTGTGAAAATATTTGTGGCGGGAGCGAGAAAAGCGGATAGAGTCAACCGTCGACACATATATGCAAAGCCGGCCGTCGCGGGGCGCATCTTTTTTTATTTTATTTTATTTTGCCTAGGAGAAAACTACGAAATCTGATCCCCATCGACCCTGAAAAAGAAAAAAAAGACATTTTGCCTCTGACGAGAACAAGTTCTGGCCATTACCTACTTACAGGAGGGCCCGTCCGATTGTTGAACAGCCGCCCGTGAGTCCTTCAAAACAAATTAGAACCCGATGACGTCGAGGAAGCTGAGGAACATTTTCCAGATTCCAATAAACTGTTGGAACTGTTTGAATTGCATATGTCAACAGTTTTAACGACGCCTCTTTTGGGAAAACGATATGCTGTTGGGAGAAAAAAAGTGAAAATGAGGCTCGACCAGCCGGCTTCTCTCGCTCTCCCTCTCTAATCATTTCCACATTGTGTCTATCCGCCATTTTTAGATTATTCCAGAGAAATGAAAAGATAAGAGAGAGGAAAGGAAAGGAAACCGCCACATAAAAGGCGAAATTCACACGGGGGAAGAGTAGTCTGATAAAGCGGGAATCGATGGTCGACGGGGCCTATGAAACATGAGAAGAATATCAGACAAGCGGGCGATGAATCAGACAACGTCGACTGTATTCGAATAAAGAGAAACGGGGGAGAAGGGATACCTCGACGAAAGACATAAACTCTGCTCGCACTTCGCATGTTGTGGAAAGTAGTCAAAAAATCAGATAAGACATAAAAATAGTCGAAAGAGCGAGAGAGAAAGAGGTGTCCTTTCTTTTTTATCTTTACGAGAGTCAAGACTCGGATAAGGGAGAGGGTCGACGGGCCATCCCTTTTTTGAGAAATGGTCGAAGATCGTCCCATGAGAGGACGTCAGCCCGTGAAATTCGAGCTGATCCCCCGAAAATAGGCATCTTCGAATAAATCTAGACTCATTTCCTTGGACTAATCCTCCGACAGGAAGTAAGGAAGGAATATCGATTAAGGGAGAAAAAGGTGGAGTGGCCACTCGTCGAAATGGCCCCCGGATATTTGATACTTGCCCTCGTTGAAATTGCAACTTGGGGGAGATGTTCTCCTGAAATTGAATGGCGATGGCGACGGAAGTGGCTCTCCGACGACGATTGATAAATGGAGAAGAGCGGCCGAAAAGGAGAGAACTTTCAAAGTTTCCCCAATTGGTTGATCGATCTTTCGGGGGGACGGGAGAGAGGATGATCAATCGAGACGCGGCGCCCAGGAACCAGAAAAGAATGCAAAACGACAACTATTTTTAGTTACCAGAGGGACACGTCGACGACGGACGGGAGGAGGGAGCGGGCAGGCGTGTCATTCGACTTTTTGCACCAAATTAGGCAGAGTGAAGCACGTGGAAAGAGACGGGCATTGTAAGTGACAGGCGGCCATTGGCAGAGAGTCCAGTGGCCCATGAATCAATCCGGCGGAAATTGCATTTGGGCAGAGGAGGAGACCCAGGTGAAGACCCCTCTAGGGACTCTTATCACAATCAATCAATGACGAGCTCGCCTTATTTGGCAGAGAGGCGACGCTTCCGGAGACTGCCCCCCGGGAGAATGTTCGACCACACAACAAAAGTGAGCATAGCAATCGAAGGTTAGGACCTCCCACGAAAAAAAAAGAAAGAGAGGGCCGCGTCTCACATCAAAAGGCCCTAATGCGACCAACCAGGAACATTTTGCCTTTTTGGGAGGGGAGTCGCGGAGAAAAACTAATGAGCGATGTGGGGATTCGTCAGCGACGCCGACGCCGCCGAGTTGACGACGACAAAACTTGTACGACTTTGAAATATTTAGAGACATTGATTGAAATCAATGAAGAAGAAAATAGATGACTAATTTTGAGGTAAAAAGATGTAAACAGATGGAAACAAAAGGGAGAATGCATGGGCAGTCGCCGATCTATAATGCAGACATAGCAATCAGAGGCCGAGGGGCTTATTCATAACTGAGGCTACGACTTCTTCTTCGTTTTTTTGTCGACGACATTTGATGTTTACCGAAATAAAAAAGAGCTGACGGGTGCAGACGTACCGCGGGGACAAGGAGATTACATTGCAGCTAATAATTGAAAGAAGAAGTTATCAGGACAGATACTGTTTAAAATCAATAGACAAATAAAAAAGAGGTGAATGTGTTTAATACGGGAAGAAACGAGCCATAATGACATCGATTTGGGCCCACGGGTTGGTTGGTTGTCCTCTAATTTTGGAAGGAGGAAACAAGACGGACGGGCAGAATTCTATTCAGCCCACGGAGCGAAAATCAATAACCGGCTCTCTCAAGTCGCGAGGAAGTCGCCGCCAATTCTTCACTAATTTATTCCTAAACCTCGTTACGCCTCGGCGAATCTCCTCTTCTATTGTCTAATGCTCTTTGATTGGTTTTTGAATAAAAGAGAGTCGATATAAACAACGATGTTCTCAATGGCGGCAGCGGAGGTCGACATCTATTTTTAGCGGGGTGTCATAAACGGACGATTTGTGAGGTATTGGCGACAGGTTTCCGGGTTGAAATTGTGATGCGACCAACTGAATTGGAAACGAGAGCGAGAGGATACGGGGGGATACAAGACTGATACATAATGCATCGGAGGAGACTCGTTGGTAGGCGGCTGAGTTTGTAATTAGCGAAGAAAGTTGTCGACTCCTGGGGCGACATCGATTTGCCAAAGAGAAAAAAACGAGGGAGAGAGTGTAGCTACTCAATGGAAGAGGCCCGACTGGGTCAACAGGGTGGCCACAAATCAGGAGAAATTCTTCTGAATTTTTGGAACAAACAGCTGCGGACAGGTGTCTCAGAGATTTTGCCATTGATTGCGATGGAATGAAACCTCATCGAAGGCAAACAGACCGGATGACCACACTTGTCAGACATCACAACAAACACAAACACACACGCATCTCTCCTAATATTCCCTGTTTCTAACAAGAGTCATCCGTTCGACAAAGCAATTATAGCCGACGTTAGATGTCAATAAATCCGAAGCAGTTATCTCTTTATGATTCCGGGAATAGAAGCCGCCAGCCGGGCCACTTTACACCCTTTGAATTGTTCAAAATCACATGAGAATTCCTCCATTTTCCCGCGAGAAAAAATGTCTACTCCGTCGGGCCGGCAGCTCCGTGGCAACTGTCCGGTGTTGGAGGAAAAATAAACAATTGCATTGGGGGTTAACTCAACTTTGACAGGCCTATCAGACTCTTTTCGACATCAACTCATACGGGAAAATATAACTATCTTACACAGGGAGAGCCAGACAGTCACAGACAGACAGATGAAGCAAAAAAAAGACGAACCATTGCTGACGACAGTCACATGGCCATGTGTCTGGATATGGTAATCTCCACGATTCTTAGAAGATGTCGGTGTATTACCCATGACGAATATAACAGGGAATACTGTAGGAAATACGGTAATTAGAAATCGAAAGGCGTTGGAAGAGGAGATGGAATGGAAGCCGGAGGAAGACACCTGACGGGGTCGTGTCGGCGGGGGTTGAACCAGGCAGCCAGCCGGCGAGAGGCTGCCATGAGGAAGTGCCACTGGACTGTCTCAACAGACAACTACAGACACGTCAGCAAAATGGTTTATTCACTCTCACACGAATCCGACTCGTCTCCCCACTCACCGTAGGGTGCATGTCGACACCCCGTTTCGGCTGGTAGTGGATTGAAGAATGACAACATGTGAATAGGCACAGCTCCTGCTCCAAAAACAGAAGTATGCGCCAGCCAATACGCCTGAAGTTATCTTGAAAAGAAGCTTAGGAAGTCGACAAACCTGCCATTGGTCAGGAGAGAGGCTACTCGCCAAAAGACACAACCATGTCTCCCAATTGGCAGCTAGACGATCTTGTGGAAGGAGCCCAGCGGAGAAAAGATGCGACGGCGAGGCTAGAAGCATTTCCTGAAGAAGGGGAATGATTCGAGAAAAATAGAAGCAATGCCTGAAGGACAGTGTCAAAGGATTGATTTGATATGTAAGGTTGGAAACCACTCGACGTTGAGGGCACGGCAAATTCATCATCAGACCTCGGAGGTAACATTTCTTCATCTTCCATCGCCTGTAAAGAAGTCGAACTCAAAAGTTGTCGGGGAAAAGAGAAGACATCCTTGTTTATGCTATTTTTTGAGCAAACGTCGATCATCATCGATCGCTTTTGTGGACAAAAGGAGCCCTTGCCTCGGGCTATTCTCGGATTCTACTCAACACACAAAAATAGCCACTTTTAGTCTGCCTTTCACAAAGTATTTATGTCGCATGAGAGGGGAAATTAGCAAAGTTTTTGTGGAAATGATGAGAAAGTGATGGACATCCTCCGGTAGATACAAGATCTGGTAGGAGGTAGAAGATCTTCTAGGTTGTAAAAAAAGAAGAAGACTAAAGAGAAGCGACTGATGAGGAAAGTGAGAAAAGGAGGGAGACGACTGGCTCCAGGGTGTAGTGGAACGGTACGCGGATTTCGGAGGACGGCGACCGGGACAGACTGGTGGTGGCTCGCACAGAACAAACACAGCACATTCGGACAACGGCCTGTACCGAGGTGAGAAAGGTCTCTTTTTGGATATCTTGAAGCTTCTTTCCAATAGAAACAGTCGAGTCAACCACAGACAATGGCAGACACATCTCAAGTTGGTTGAGAGCGACTCATCGCTTTGTTTTGTATTGGAGACGGAGAAGAAGACGGCAAAGACAAGGAGCCTGTCAGTTGAGAAGGGCCGAAAGGTCAAGGGAGTGCCAAGGAAGACCCGGAAGTGTCGACTGTTTGTCCCCGCGACTGCCCAGTTGGGCAGCACAGAAGAGAGGGAGATCGTTGAGAGTATCGGCGATAGGTGAATGGAATAAAACAAGAAATAATTGTAGACGGATGACCAGACATCAATCAAGTACATTTTCTGTCTTTTACTATCATTTTCATCCTTAGTTTTAGATCTTTGAAGTTGTTTTGTCTTCTGCAAATAATTCAACGTTGATTGCAAGCTCTTTGCAGCAAAGGATGCCGTTATAAGGCAAAGCGCGCGCATGTGAAATTTGAATTTGAGATTATGAAATTCTAATTTTCCTTTTCCTTTTCTCCTTTTTTTCCGTGTTTTGCAATTATTATTTCTTGTTTTTGTATATGTTAAAATGTTTTCAGGACTTAACAAATGCACTTTACATAAATGGAACTGTCTTATTTTTCTCAAGATATATTTGATACACAGATCCCCTTTTTGAGACAAGATGAAAGCCCCGTAAAAGGGCCACTTTTGAGAGAATGGAATTGTATCGATGGTAATGACCAACTTGAAAATGTTAGAATCATTTTTATTGCAGCAAGTACTTATGGATTTCGAGCATGGGACGATATGTCAAATGGCAGTAATCAGCTTCCTTCATTAGGTCTTTCTGATAAATTTCCTGATATTATAGTACTTCCACACTTAAGTATTCCTGTTTCTGAGGTTAGATTTTATTAATTTTTACTAGGTCTCTTATTGTAGCTCCAAACAGAAGAAGGTATCGAAGATTTGACATGCATAGCCATCCAGTATCTGCACCAGCTGAAAGAAATGTTTAATAATCCGCCTATCAAGGAATTTCTACACAGTTTGTTCACAACATGCACAATATATACTCAATATAGTTCTTACTGTGTTTGAACATCTCGGATTATGTGGAGAATTAACAGAAAACATGTTGTGTCATTTAGATCGTTGCTTGAAAAGAATATTAATGAAGGTTACTAGCATAGGTTTATCAGAAGTGACGTTAAAAAAGTGTGCCATAAAGGTAATTTGTATTTTAAATTTACCAAAAATATTGTAGAATCCGCCATTACACACCTGTATTTTTTCATGGAAAGTTGCTTACTCTGTATATACAGGTATCGCACAATGTTTATTTAATTTTTTGTAGCCAATAGATCATTGTCCGCAGAAACATGTGGTCGAAGATACAAATTACTGGACGAACTTTTAGTTGATACTGTTTCCAAACTTGTTAAAATTTATGAAAATTACGTTTGTTTCTAGGTTACATTTATTTATTATTTTTTTTCCAGAAAGCAATCGCTCCTTGTAGTTGCATGCAATCTTTCATATTTTTGCTTTTTGGTGATAAAGAGAAAAAATTTGAAGAAGTTTTTATGAAATGCTTTGAAATTATTAGACAGAATAATATAAAACAGTTGGAGGATAATGGTAATTTTATTTAATTCCCATTTATAATAATTTACAGCATTTGTAAAAAGTGGAGAGCTGCCTTCAGCAATGATTCTATTTTCTTACTACGTTGCGTTGACTGAATATTTGATTGAAATACAAAGATTGAGTATGTATTTTTTATTTTCAAATATCATTGGTTTATAGAGAAGGACGGAGATTGGACAGGAGCATTTCTTTTCCGAATATTTGGTATGGCCGAAAAACTTGTTTCTATAGATCTTTTGTACGTATGCGAAATTTTAGTATCATTTCTGTACAAAAATGAACCTGGTAGCTTGATGCGCTCCAAGTTAGTCTAATTAAATTTAAAAATATTAATATTTTTAGAATGTTCTCTAAAAGATTTTGGACTGAACTTGTGCGTTACTTAGAGAGTCGACCTATAAAAGAATTGGTAATTTTCTGTTTTTAGTGCTTTTCTAACTGTTCTAGGAATCCACTGCAATAGAAATGCCGAATCATTGGGCCAATGTTATTTTTTCTTTAAACACATCTACTAATCGAGAAATCAATCTTTTGCGGTTGTTAGGAAAACTAATGGCAGGTTGTTCTTGTATAAACTCTACTGTACTACTTCTTTTTTTAAAGACAGAAGCGTATGGGAAAATACACGAATTTTGATAAAGAATCATTTTTCTTCTAAGAAAATATCTTTCAACCCTAATACAACTGCATCTATGTTGAGCCTTCTAATGTGCTTATGTACAAATGAAAATGGTGAGTCTTTTTTGATATTTATTTTTATCATATTTGTTTTAGTTGGGCGTGAACTAGTTGAGCCAGAAAATTTGCCCAGGTGGCTTGCGGACGCTGTAGAAATTGGAAATTCCACTGTACAAACAATTGTTTTGAACGCAAACCGTGCATTTGCAGAAATATACGAAAAAATAGGATTATGGTATCCCAAAGATGAGATTTTGTACAACTGTAAATCGATTTCGTAATGGAAATGTTTTTCTTGCAGTAATCAACAAATTGCCTTTGCCTGGTTCAACCAATTTATTTTTGGATACAATTACATCTGTCGTGCCTTACAGAAAAATTACTGGAATTGATTTCAGTCGTGCAGGTAACTCTTTGAAGGACTCATAATAGTGTCTTGGATTTAGAGTCCATTCCGGATCCTGAATTTTGTAAATTACTTGCACATTTTGTCGACGCAGACTGGACCTTACCTCAAAAGATATGGTTGCGAGCTAATAGTTTGGTTGAAGCTCGAAAAGGGGGTAATGTACCTCAGCAGTTCGTAGTTAATCAAGTATGTTTGTCAGTTAAAATTTAATGTTTTCTAGTTTCGTGCCGGACTTGAAGAAAACATAGCTTTTTTTAATGTTCGATTAAATTCGCTCATCGAAAAATACAGTAAAGAGTAAGTCAGATAATTCCATAACTAGGCACTTATTCAGCCCGTGGCGGGTTGAAATTCTTAATTTCTGTAATAAGCTACTGGAATCTGGAAGGTCTTACAATCTCAATCTTGACTTGTTTATTCCTTTATGGATATCTTCTGTAATTGGCTTTTCTAAAACACATGGTAATGCTGATAATTTTATAGTCATTACAGCGTATTTTAGAACCGGAAGTGCGTGATCTGACTAAATCTGTATGGGAAGGGCTGTGCCAAATTATTCGGAAAAATGGTGGCGTACAAGAAGAATTAGATCCAAATTATGAATTCTTTGATTCAACTGCTTGTGTTGTTAAAACATTTCAGGTTTGTTAATCACAGTTCGTCACTCTGAACAAATTTTGGAAAGTACGTAATTGCGCGTTAATAATTTTCTCATATAAAGTGTCCCATCTGAGTTTATCAATAACTCTTTATATACTCAACGGATTTGATTACTCTTTTTTTTGCAATCGATAAAGCACATCAGGTTGTTCTTTAATGAGTTTTGGGGGCTAGGTTTGAGCAATATTTCCATGAAAAATCTCAAACAGAAGTTTGAAAAGGCTGCCATTTATTTAAACGACGTCGAGCTGCTCCCAAAAAACTCATTAAAGAACAACCCGATGTGCTTTACCGATTGCAAAAAAAGAGTAACGAAATCCGTTGAGTACATAAAGAGTTCTTGATACACTCAGATGACAAGCAAAATTCCTATGTAAAATTTGAAATTATCCGTTGGCGGGCTCGCTTTGGTTTCATTTAAAATATTTTACTCAACATGTAGACATCCTGCACTTCCAATAATAGTTGCAAAGTACTAGTTGCATCGAGAGGAACATTTTGATACCAATAATTACAAGAAATGATGTAAAATAATAATTTTTATACCACATGGTACTTTTGCTAATAAAATTCCCATTTCCTGTATCTCCGCTGTTCTTCGTTATCTTGTGCATTTCTCTCGCGTTATATAGTAAATTGAGGGTGGTAAAACACGAGAACGCATTGAAAATGCTTAAAAAGTTTTCTAAATGAGCGATGTTCCTATAGCGATCGCGCGCGCAGACCTTTGAACTCCCGATCGCGGCGGGCTGTCTAACCTTTTGTTTTTCGAAGTATTTTCGCTCTAATCGAGATCGATAGGGAACAAACTGATAAACAAGATTGTTTTCTATTGCCTTTTATAACTTATTATACGTTTTTAGGTTCTCCAGGCTTTGACAAATAGACAATGGACCTTACAAAAGATTGGAATATGGTTTCCTCCTTCATTAGCTCAATCTCTACAAATGTTGATCAAGCGAAAGGATAATAATGACGTGTGTTTTTACTAATTATTTTTAATTTTGAAAATTTTGTAGGTTATTGTGGACAGAAGAACATGTGCTATTGAAATAATTGCATCATTGTTAGAGTATTGCGCTCCTCTTCTCTATTCGCACTCCGAAATGAACGAATCAAAGCAGCCATTTAATGGTTCAACATTGGTTATAACTATCTGCTCAGTTACTGACAAAGAGGTTTTTCATTTTACCTTGCATTAGTTTTATTAATAAGTTTTAGGTTTTGCAAAGAAAATACAAAATACTCGAAGCACATATATGTGGTATTGTAGCAGGCCTAATAAAGATACCAGAAACAGCCAAGCGAGCTATTTTTATCAGAAGTCGTTTGAAGGATATCTTGATGTCATATTACCATGAACCTCTCGGCCAAGAAATTGCAAAAATAATAGCCAATCAACAAGTAACCATTGTTTTTGGCTTTTTATTATTTTATTGTTTCAGAATTACGTGGGACAGTTGAAGAAGGATAGTGTTGATATTCGGTCTCTTTTTGAAAATGTAGTTTAAAAATTGTCATATTTCACATTGCGGGTATTTATCGGGTAACTTTGTAAAAATGAAGCAATTTCTATATTTTTTCATAAAAATATCGCAGTGGTAATTTACCCCTTGTCTATTTTATTTATTTAGTTTTTCGGCATGGTATGTGCCTATTTTTATAGAAAAACCCAGCGATGGGAAATCGAATTGCTCGATCGGCTGAAGAGGTTATTTTTGCTATTTTTAATGTGCGCTAAAATAATGAGATTTATAATAATTGTGGGAAACATTCTTATAAGATGTCTTGAATTTTTGTTTATTTTCGTAATTAAATTGCAGATGGCTGCTGTAAAATCGTTTGTTGATGGCCTCATTCAGTCTCATAAAGTTGTCGTTTTCTCGAAAAGTCATTGTCCTTATTGCCATAAAGTAAGTGAATTTTTCCTTATCCTAAACAAGAATAATAGGCTCGCTCAGCTCTGGAATCACAGCCTTTAAAGCCGGATGCGTTAAAGTGGATTGAAATTGATGAACGGAACGATTGCGCGGACATACAGGACTATCTTCAGGTGAATGGTTTTTTAATTTAAAAAAATAATGAATTTTGAAAATTGACAACTTTTTGTTTTTTTAGCAGATAACTGGTGGCAGATCCGTTCCAAGAGTCTTCATCGATCGCAAATTCTTTGGTGGAGGTGATGATACTGCTGCCGCAGCTAAAAATGGCAAATTAGCCGAATTGCTATCCAAATGTGGTGCCATTTGAAACATTTGTAAATTTATAGTAAACATTTTTAAACATTTATTGTTTACCCGTTGGTAAGGCTAGCTGTACATGGAAGAAATCAAAACGTCGTCTTCATCAGAATCATCTCGCGGCTGAAATTTCTACACCGAAACTGTCTCTTATAATTAAAAGACTAACCGAAAGAATATCCCCCCTTCGATTCCTCATCAGAGCTCGTTGCCTCGCTCGTCTTCGAATAACCCATATCAAAGCAAGCGACAGCAGGACAAACACGAGAAAAGTAAAATATATTTGCCGAGTGGATAACACCACGTACGAAGCTTGATATAATAAATAATTGTGGAGATAGATGACTTACTATCCGGAGCTGAAGTTGTCGTCGTCGTTATCACGGGCGGTTTTGGCTGAGTTACTCCTGCTCCGTGTTGAAATCCATGATCTTGTTTCATTCTAGAAATTTAATGTTTTATAGCGAAAGATGGATACTCATTTTCCAGGATTTCAATTTCCAATTGATTGAAATTCTTCTCAAAAGGCGCCATCTCGAATAGAAAAGGCAGCGATTACGGCACATTTTGTGGCTCTTATCACTCGACCTACCTGTCCCAATCGTCGCAATTCCATTCATCGGATCCATCCGAACATTGTGTTATCCCATCACAAGTATCGTATCTGGCAATACATTCCCCGTTTCGACAGGCCCATTGCCATTCTCCTAAAAATAAAAAAAAGTGAAAAATGGCAATCGGCAGATTTACGTGGACATTGGGGAAGATCCGGCCCTTTTTGACTTAAATCGAGATTCGATTGACGTCCTCCAATTGGCATCTAAATATTTCTGATTTAAAGGAGAAACGGATACGGTAGGGAGAAATTGTAGCTGCAACGGGACTCCGTTTGTAGCGGATTATGAAATAGAAGGCCAGAAGCAGCGAAGATCGATACGACGGGAGGACATTCAGCTGATGGAGAGCCCGCCACAATAAACCCTCGAGAAATATATTCATTTCTTTGTTTTCAATATACAAATAAGATTTGATATTTTTTGAAAGAAAAGTCAAACGAGCAGGACTTTTTCACAGCGGAAACGGTCGTCATCAGGCGAGTTCTTCCAAAGAAGACCGAAGGAGACCAATGGGATGGCATGATAGACGATGTTTAGGAAGACCAAAACGGTTGACAAGTTGGATATGGCCGTCTCTAAATAAAAAAAAATGTACGGGAAAGAGAAGAGGACATTTACCTGTCCAGCCTTGGAAAAATTCCTCGTAGATGGATTGACCATAGTAGACATAAGAAATGAGACGATAGACGGCCAGACCAAATGGCACCTGAAAAATGACTCGATCGCCGGTCACACGACTCTTAATTTCTCCTCACACTTTCAACATACCCAGCTGACGAAAAAGGAGATTTTGTAGAGATTTCTCTCCCGTTTGTGAATAGCGCATCCCATTAGAATAACCCAGGCCAGATTGAGAAGGAAGAGACATCCAGCGACAGGCAGGTCGGAAGCATCTGAGAATAGTTGAATGTAACAAATAACAAGAGCTCCCTACCGTTTTCGGCGATGTACCAATGGAAGGCAACCGCCGGGGAGTAGATGAGGTTCCAGATCGAGGTCAAAGTGATCGTCAGCCAAATGGCACACTGTAACGTCGAGCATACGGTATTTATTAAAGAGAGAAAGAACCTGGAGAAGACAGAGCTGGCTGCACATTGGAGGATGGCAGAGAATCTGGAAAAACGGCCTGATTATGGACAGAACGAAGGCAGAAGCTGTGCTTAAATATTGTCTTCCAAAACAGACAAAAATAAACACCACGAGACTATCTGCGTCATCTGAGGAAAGATGCTAATGAAACATCGACGGGGCGTGGTGGGTGCTGCCCTGTACAGGATGGTTCAATTCGCCCGATTTGCTGCTCCAGGAGCGCGTGTCCTCACCCCATTTTTGTTTATTTTTTTCCGATGACACAGAAAGAGGATGTGTTTTGCCAAATTTAAGCATAGACATCTTGTTTGATTTCCCATTCTTGTGAAATCACCTGATCGAGGACATTTCTCCTCTTATTTGCCTAAATGAGTTGACATTATTTCACGGAAGGTGGCAGAATATTGGCCCGATGACTATTGCCATTTGTCAGAAAGATCTGAAATTGGAATGACTATCCGGGAAATGTCTATAATTTGTAGTCTTCGGCTGTAATTGGTAGCTTATCGAAGAGTCGATAAGAATTGGCGGTGTCGATCGATCTCCGATGTGGTCTCTCGTTTTCTTCTGTTTCTCCCTGGCCGTTGCCCAAGACGCGACTTCTTTCGTCGATCATTGCCATGAAACACACGCCGTCGGTTTGGAGACTCTCATCCGAACGACTCTTTCACTTGTCGACGAGGAGAGGACTCTCATCCGAGGCAAATACTCCAAAATATTAGAACATGCAACCCGGGTGGTCGCAAAACGACCAAAAATTAAAATGAACCAAGACGATGTCGACCCCACTTGGAATCCGTTGTGTCCAATGCCAAATGCGTCAATGTTCACAACTCCTCGACCAACTACCCAAACCACTTTTACCACTGTAAGTCTTTATGCACATTGACAATCAGATCTTTATCTGTCAACCAATTTACAAAGGTGTCAATTGATTGGAGAAGTTTAGATTGCTGGAAGTAATACAATTGGAACGACGGCCGGATCCACGGCGACCGATGGGACGACGGCTGGGTCGACCACGGCTGCTTCTGGATCGTCGTTTTCGACTAATCCGACGACGCCTGGCAGCACAACCGAATCATCCACTGGCGGCACAACTGCTCCCTCAACAGCCCAACCTGATGAAAAGCCACAATTCAAGGCAATCCCGTTGTACATGGATCATTATGAAGATCCGCTGGCTGTCCACATGACGCGGCTCCATGTAGGTTGTCTAGCCGTCTTTTAGTTTTTTTTCATTTTAGAAATATGTGAGCCAGCCAGAACATGCCTGTGACAATTCCTTTACTGATCTCAACTCGATCACCGAACATCAGTTATATGGATTTCTTGCATCGCTGGCTACCACAAATGTCGGTCCATTCTGTAGCATCTGCCATCGGATGGTCAATGAGGTCCGTAAAAGGGCTTTCGTCGTCAGTTCCCTTCTCCATTCTGTGAGATATTCCTATTTTATGATCAATTCCCTTTTTTTTTCTAGGAAGACGAACAAATTATGACAAAATTGCTGTTTTCCCACGTGCCATCAACTAAATCCATCTGTTCAGCCATCGCCCCTGCCTGTTATGAGAATTACGAAGACAATGGCGAGTTATCCCTTTTAACAGTAACAAACTCGAATTTTCTAGTGATGAACGTGACCGAGGGGCTACTCTGTGCCGAGTGTTCCGCCTGCATGACTGTTACCAATGTTCTCCAGGTCGGGTGTTGTCCTTTCTCCTTTTCATTTCCTCTCTCCAGCATCGTCTCCTGTTGAAACCTTCAGCTGTCCAAGGTTTCAAAAACTTCTTGCGGAGTTCCCTCTTCCATAACATTTGCTCCGAACTGTGCAATGTCCTCGCTCCTCCTCAAAATTTCACTATTTGGCCACAGGGCTTCTCCTATGATGGTGTAAGTCCTTTCATTCCACAAATCATCATATTGTAGTGTCAAAATTGGTTCGACACTGCAATCGACGGCGTCCTTCGATTTGTGACAACCATAACAAGACCGGAGAGATTCTGTTCGTTGGAGTTAGGATGGTGCGAACTGAATGAGGTGCCTAACATGTTACAATGTTTGCCGGAATTTTGTGAAGAATGTAAGCCTCGTCTGTTCTTTACTATTATTTTTTTTAGTTTTAGGAGGAAATCCTCTCATCAAATTGTTGTGTAATCTCCTGCCAGGCGACAGAGAGGCAGCTGCCCAATTTTTGAATGTCGCCCACTCAAAAAAATACAAGGAGAAAAAGCCGTATCACGATGAAATTAGCGTTGAGCACGATGAGCTTTAACCATGTATTTTTCAATATAAAATCTATGAAATTTATGTGTACAAGTGTGTAAAAATGTGTTAAAATGGTGAAGTGTAAAAGATGTAAAGAAATTGTAAAATATATAAAATATCACAAGCGTAGTCGACGAATAAAAGGAACCTAAAGATTCGTTTCCGGTAAAGTCATCATACAAGCATATTGTGGAGAAGACGTTTCACGGAGTATCGGTGATAAAGGTGTGCCTAATTCTATTTCGGAGAAACGCGTCTAAATGAACAAATATATATTTGTTTATTATATTTACCTCATTTGGGGGAACATCATATAATACAGTATCATCTCTACGAATAGACAATCCATAACTCTCGTTTATATGATTTGGTGAAGAAGTAAAAAGAGGCGGATGAACAACTGTAATAGGTCGAAAAGTTTCCAACGGAAAATCAGCTGAAAAAAAAATTATTAAATTAGCAAAAAAAAATTTAACGTACACCGAGCTGATTCAAAATTTTCTGGAGACGAACTTATTGAAGTCGGGGTTCGAGAAGAAGTAGAACTACTAGGTTCTGCACTATACGAGGGAGGACTGTTAGACGAGCCAGTAGACGTCCCAGGCTAAACGAGTATTAGTTCATATTAACAAAACTAACCGATATCATTTGCGGATTTAAATCAATATCTCTCATAGTAACAACAATTCGTTGTGGATCACGTCGATGGCAACAAGATAATGGCATCTAAGCTGTTAAGAATTAAAAAAGTTTCTGTTTCTACTAACGGTTAATGACTCCATAATGCTATCATAAAACGAACTCCTTTGAACTTTGCGAGTTTGATCTTGTTGATCTAAAATGAAAACGAGCTGCAACTGTAGATTTACAGCAAAAAGTATTAAAAAAAACCTTATTATGCTTCTGCCACTCCCGAAACTGCTGCAAATGAAATATTGCAGTTGACGCGTGCCAAAAAAATAATGTTACGGTTATAATAAAAGCAAGTCCAAGCATAGCGAACGATTCTACAAAAATTGTTATACCGAGTTAACCCCCACCTCCTGGAGGAATCTCTCCGGGTTCAACAATGGCGGCATCTTCCATAGCTCCTTTAATGCAATAGTATACCAACAAAATGGCCAAAGGTGTAAAAAACATTACGACACCTAAATCACCCGGAAGGTTGCGAAAGCTTGGATAATTCCACCCTCTCAAACGGAAATAGGCACACAGATTCTGATTCTTTCTATAATTATAAATTATAACTGCCACCAAATGATAAATACGTTCCATATTGAAAACAAAATTTACAAAGTTCACAATGAGTAGTTTTCGAAATATAAAGCCAATGCTCCAGACAACTCTTATGGTAAAGACCCATAGTTCCTCTGAAACATCATTTAGTTATAAGTAATTAAAACCTGCAATGACAAGGTGATATCAAAGGCTCCCCTCCTCTTTTCCCCATGTAAGGTATTGACGATTCACCACATAAGCACACTCGGCACACAGCAGGTCCGAACGAGGACTCCGAAACGGTCATTCACTCTGTAAAAAGCCATATTTAAAATACAATTAGAAAGAGAAAGATCACATTATACACGAAAACACAAAGTATGATGCAAACAGAGTTGGTTAATAAAGTCTTATTATACAATTTTAGCCATACAGAAACACAGAGACATGATGTAACGAAATATGTCTGGTACTTCAATAGATTCATGCATGTTTGGAGGTGCACATGCATAAAAATACACACATTTCGCCGCATCACTCAGATATACCCGAAAAAACCAAAATAAAAAAAAACTGAATAAAGAAATCTAGAAATGCGACGATTTCCGCTAAAGACGACAGAAGAAACAAAATCATTTCTATGCTCACGCGAAATTTTTCCTATACACTGTGAAGGAAAAAAACGCAGCAGTAATGTTTTATTCAGTAGGTCCCGGATAGGTATGCTAGGCGAAAAGGGCCGATAACTTCCCACGGAGACTGGTAGTAGTATATCTGAAAATTGTTGTAGCTGAATGAAAAATAGAGTAACTTCTTTTTGAGGTCGGCAAATGATGTTCGCTTAGAGGGATCCGACTCGAAGCAACTGGCCATCATTTCTTTGCTGGTTTGAGGGGCGACGTCGGGGAGGGAAAGTCGCAAGCCCTGCGGCACTTTGGCTGCGACAACAGACATTTTCTGTAAAATGACTACTGTAATTCTGATTTAGTGGAAGTCAGACCTTGATGTCACCATAGGGAATAGCTCCATTGGTAAATATCTCATAAATGACGACGCCGAAACTCCAGACATCGGTTTTAGACGAATAGAGGCCACGAGTGAGTGTCTCGGGAGCAAGCCATCTAACTGGCACCTTGCTAAGTTTGTTCTCTCGATGGCTCTGACCCAAAAGAGACAGTCCAAAATCGCTGATTTTACAAGTATTGCCATTGAGGAGAACATTTCGGGCGGCCAGATCTCGATGGATAACAAGTTGCTTCTCGAGGTAGGCCATGCCGTCGACAATTTCCAGACAGAAGTCTTGTCTGGTCTCCTGAGAGATGTCCTTGTCCTTTTTGACCCGCGACAACAAACTGCCATCAGTAGCTCGTTCCATCACAATCATTATCGGCTCCCTTTGGGTGGCCACTCCATACAGCCGTACAATATGCTTGTGTTTCAACTTCAACATTACATTGGCTTCTCGCAAGAACGTGGCCCTTGGAAATCATTAGGATGAAGATGAAATAGGGCCTACCTATCTTCGCTGGTCATGTGGTCACCTCGGAGAGTTTTGATGGCGACATGAATGGGAGTTGAGAAGACGCCCCGAGACAAACTGCCAGCAACTACTTCGCCGAACTCTCCGGAGCCGAGTTTTCCCCCATTGAGATTGATCTGCTCATGATACAGTTCCCATTTTTCCCGTTTTATATGATTGATAATGAGAAGGCCGGACGGATGGACGGGATGTCCTTTTTGATGATGATACATTACCATGCCACCGATAGACTAAAAACAATTTGACCAGAGGAAATTTCTCACCTCAAAACAAAACTCGTACAGCCAAAAAGTTTGATGCTTTTTCGTTTGACGAATTTTCAAATGTTTGACTTTCGCGCCGTTAGATACGGACATTACGAAGCAACGCTCGCCTGTGACTTCTGTTTTTCGAACGAGAAACTGGCCATATTCTGTAAGAAGCTTCTCAGCTTCTGTACGTGTCATATAGCCATGATAAAATTCTTCGTCCTCGATTTCAAGTGCACCTCCCTTGACGTCGATATACTGTAACCTTTTTTGTGCTTTTTTCTTTGCTGCGGATGCAGTAGAAATTGCCGTATTTACGGGTGTTTCTTGCGAACTGCTAATAGAAGTGCCACTTATAGAGCCGATAGATTTGGTGTTGACATTCTATACTGGTCTTTTAGGTGTGATTTATCATTTTACACCTGTACGCTCACCTCCTCGAGTTGGGGAATAACAGCCATTTCCATTTGGGTCTTGGGATAATGGCTATTTGACTAGAAGAACAAGCTTGTAATGAATCCTGACAAGTTTTCAAGCAATATCACCGCCAACAAGTTTTGTTCAATTCTTGTCTGACTTCAATCGTATGTCTCGTGGTTCTTTTTTTTAAATTTCATAATAAGCTATAATAATTGCAGGATTTGTAATGGTTTTAAATTCGGATTCATCATCAGATGGATGGGGCGACACTCGTGAAAAGATTTTCGGACCAAAGCCAGTAAGTTCTCGAATAATAACCTTTAGCTAACATTTTCAGCAAGAAGTAAAATTAAATCTTGTCAGCGATTCTGAAAAGAACGATCCTCTTCGTGCGATCAAAATAGAAATGCACAGTATTTTAGTGTCGGAACAGAATCCGATCAATGGCCAAGAAGTTCTTTACAAATATTGGTTAATATTATTTATTATTTTGTTCATTATTTGCATTTAGCGATATGTTCGGTTTCGATCTTAATCCTCGTGATTACGGCTATAATGATATCGACGGCCTTCTTCAAGCAATGCCTGATAAAATTCATGTATCGGAATCCGACGGCATTTATACGTATTTTATAGTTGATACAAAAGGAAACTATTATAGATATTGTGCTAAGCCTGACGACCGCGTTGCTGACATTCAAAGCCTGGTTCGTAGACAGCTAACAAAAGAGCAGGCTTTGGCTAAAAAATATAATAGACGTAACACTTGGAAAAATGGCCAAAATAGAACAAATAGAGCACCGAACAATTTGCAACTATATCAAAATGGTTAGACGCATCTATTTTTATTACACTATCTCAGATCCATATTCGCGGAACTCGCAACTCTATCCTAATAATGAACAGTATTTGAAATCGCAGGGTTTTGCTACTGCAGAATCAAAGGACTCTCTGCAAGCTGAAATTCCTTCAAAGGTAGCTGACATTTCAGGTTGCCCTGTGCAAGGTTGTGCTGTTTTTATATAAATAAAAAAAATTTTTTTTAGGAAACCATTGGGAAAGACCAAATGAAGAAGATGACAGGAATGCATCAAATATTTCAGGCGGTACTAAACTTAACAATATGTTAAAACGTTTGTTTTCTCTCTATCTTTTGACAACTCTTTAGCCAAAACGACTGTTTCAATTAACAATTCGATCCTTCCACAGCAAAGTGTCGCTAATACGTCAGAACCAAGTTTTTCAGCTTTCATTTTAAGTGCAATCCTATTTTAGTCAATCATTCTCTTGATCCTGCCGCTTCTGTGTCTTTTACCACATCAGCTTCATGTTCAAAGACATCGACCAGAAGAGATGAGAAGGTTTGTGTCATTTAACTTAGGGAAACCATATTTTAGGCTAAAAATTTAAACTTTAATTTTGATAGTGCCCCTACTTCGAAGCAGCCACATGTATTAAAAGCCATAGTGAAACGTATATCTTTTGATGATGAACCAAAGTCAAAATCATCTCTGGGGCGGAATGATATTGCTGACGAGAAGCTGATGCAAACGTCTCCTGTTGAGCCAGCTGTACAAGAACCATTAAGGAGATATAATTCTTTGGCTAGTGCCGAAATAAGCCTTGAAGCTCCAGCATTGAAGTTTTTATCAGAAGATAAAGAGTCTAATGTGCAAGCAGCAATTGAAGAATCGAATGCTCAGAATGCCACAGAAGACACTGTTATATTAATGGCAGACAAAAAATCTCATACCCAAATGTCAGCTGTGAAATCATATGTTCAAATGGCAGTTGAAGAATCTAATGTGCCAGACCCAACTGTAGAAACTAATATCCCAGTAACCGTTAAGAAAGAAGGTATTACTAGTGTGCTGCTTATTTTCGCTTAAATTTATCACTTTTAGAAATGCCTCCTGATACAACAATGACTCATTCTGCAAGGACAGATACGATGTCCTCAAGTTTACTGTAAGTTACTCACATTCTTGGTAATGTTTTTAAGGCAAATGTTGGCCTTGGAAGCAATCCGCTTTTTGGAAGATAGTGATCAGAAATCGACTCTACTGCACATATTTGTTGAAATGGTTCATCTTTTTCGCACTTTTCTACCAAACAAAACCAACGAGGAGCAGGAATTACAATATCTTATTGAAGATCTTTTATGTGCATTATAAACTGTTTTAGTCTAAGGTTTTATAGGTTTATTACTTCGTAAATATAAACGTATAAATATGTAGCTATATTCTATCATATTGTTACTACGTCGTCATACACCATGATCGCTTTCATAATTGAGGATTTTTTCTGAAATGTTTCGACAAAAACTGCAGCATGTTATATTTTTTTTTTAATATTTCGTAGTTATAAAGAAGGTGCGTCCTCGTTTCTGCGAAAATACCACGCGCTAATGAAAAACTGGTCGGTTTATAATCATGCCGATAATTTATGTGTGTACGTCAGACACTACCAAAGAACTTTCCAGCGTAATTGCAAAGTGGCCCTCTCATCATGACCTGAATTGGTTCAGAATCGAGAGTAAATAGAGTCGACTGAGGTGGGAGAGATTTCAAGTGCCAATCTAGGCGATCTCTCTCCCATTCAGGGCCGCACACGTTTATCTTTGGCGGTGTTTCCCCTTTCAATCGATTATGTAACTGACTCAGCCTCAATCATGCATGCAGAATGTTAACCCTGATTGATTTTAATGGTACGGCGATCGAGGTGGGGTCTTTTTGCGTAGACATTTAGAGAATAACTTATTGACATGTTTTTGTGGTACATTCAACCCTCTATTGATTGGTAGAAAATTACTTTCTTATTTTGCAACGTAACACATTTTGATGTTAGATGTTTTTATCTGATCTCTTGGTCATAAGCAAACATTAATGTCTACTTGTCTGTCCAAAAGCTCTTTTTTTTTATTTATTTAAATAATTGCTTTTATTATCTACATACATTAGACCTTACCTTGATTGTTAACCGCATCAATGTTCAGCCTTACTATCGCGCTTATAGAAAGTATTTTAGTCATGTACACATTTGGTAAGCAATTAACGGGTCCTGTGCAAGCTTCTTATATGTTTACAACTGTCTGTTTCCTTCTTTCTATATTTTCCTGATTTATTTCCTTCGTTATACCGATTTATATACATACAACAAGAAAGCATATTTTCAGACGTCTGTTTATGGCGTCCTCCTCTGGAGGAGCAACGGATGCACCACTCTTTACCGTTAACATTAGCAGCAGTAAATATAAAACATACGTTCAATCAGTCGACAGAGCACTGAAAACATTTGAAAATCCCAATGAGTGGGCAGATTTAATCTCAGCTCTTGGAAAGTTAACGAAGGTTAGTTTTTTTTATTATCTAGTAAAAGCCTGCATATTGTTTGATGTGAAAAATATGTTACAAATTGACAAAATTTAGGTATTTCAATCGAATGCTAAAATCGGTGATATCCCTAAACCTGTGTTAGTAGCAAAAAGATTGTCACAATGTTTACATCCAGCTCTTCCAATGGGTATGTTATTGTATTTTTAATATGTTATTTCTCAGGTGTTCATCTCAAGGCTTTAGAAACATATCGTCAAGTTTTCGATATCTTAGGCTCACAGCTTCCAAAAATGCTATATCTTTTTGCATGTGGCTTATTTCCTTTGATGGACCATTGTGGGATAAAAGTATCATTATTTATGTCCTAACCTTTAATGTTTAGGTCAAAACAGAATTATTCAATTTGTTTGAACAGTACCTCGTTCCATTAGGGCCAAGTTTACGCCCGGCATTACCTGGCTTCCTAGCCGGGATTCTCCTTGGACTAGAAGAAGGAACAGAATTTTATGATAGGTTTGTAATCATGTTGCTCCATTTTTTCTTCAGGTCTCTGAAAGTTCTGGATAAAGTGGCAGAAGGTGTTGGATCAATGTGGTTTTATTCTTGTTTATGGCAAGCTGTGCTTGGATCCCCTTCTGTGCGTCTGCCTGCCATGTTATATGTAAATATTAAATATGATAAGTCAAAGACTTTGGAAGATCAAATATATGTCGTGGGCGATCATGTAAATCATATGGTAAGGGACATCAAAGCCAATATTTGTTATTAATGTCTAGATATCAGCTTTGTGTTCTACAGCGGAAGATACTGGATCTCCTTTAGTACAAAGATATTTGCTTGACTTTTTGTATGCCGCCTTTCCATTCGACAGTAATAATCTTACGAGGGCTGATTTCGTTCAGGTTTCCCTTTCTTTCTACTTTTAATAATTAGAAATAGCTTTTGCGTCGGTGTCTGTTTGTCGTTCTCAGAAGAGACATGTCATTAAATAGAAGGCTGTTCCAGTGGTTGATGTCTCCTGGAGGCAATGGCGGAAACGTACCGAATAACGTAGCAGAAGATAAGGATGACACGACGTTTTTTACTACAACCGTGCTTCCATTATGCGTGGATGCACTTGATGAGTATTTGAAGATTGGGCTGATTGATGTTCCAGGAACATCTCTCCATGATTGGGCACATGGTTATGCAGATAGAAAGGTTTTATTGTTTTTCTATGCGTATTTCAACTTGTTTTTAGGAAGGGGATATGGTTCAATTTTCTGAGGTGCGGGTTTGCCGTCTTCTGACTTATTTTCAAGATAGAGCAGATATTGGAAAGCCATTGCTAGACAAAGTCCTCCCACTTCTCCTTACAAGGTGTGCAAAATTACATCCAGATTGTAGCGTTTCCATCTCATCTGTGAGTTTATTTTTTTTACTCTCACCAATTGCTATTAGACAAGTGAATGCAGAAATACGAAGGAAATTGATCCAAATGTGCGGTTTACTCTAACATTAAATTTTTCTCAAGAAATGAGAATTAACGATGAGGAGGATAAAAGCTTCCAGGTAAAGGCAAATCTAAAACCATAGTACGAATAAAAAATTCATAGGTCCGTCGATTTGATGAAACAACAAAAATGCTCAATGTTCTTTTCTGTGCAATGGACATCGGGTTTCTATGGGAATTTCTTGGACAATGGTTTACAACTTTAACTGCTGACAAAAATTCTCCAATGGAAATTCAAGATTTTTCTCAAGTTAGTAAACCTTTGTCGCTCTTTATTTATTTCAGGTTGTTCTTTTTGCTCTCAAAATTAGTACTATCGAAGGAGATATACGTAGAAAATTTCTTCCCGAATTCCTTCGACGGATCCTTATTGGTTGTAAAGATTATTGTATGAGCTTGGACACCCCTTCCACCTCGAACCTTCTAAAGGTCGCTTCTGAAATTTTGAATATTATTTCTCACAATGAAGCTGCACAAGTTCAAGGTATGGTGTAATTCTATTTGCTTTTAGCTCGGCGTGGTTTTTGCATATAACCCTTTTTAGAAATAGCCTCAGAAGCGGATGAAACAGTTTCATCGCCTCTTAAAGGAGTCACCGTCCATTCATCTATTGAAGGTCGGTCTACGGTTATTTTTATCATTACTTCTTTAGACCAAATATTAATGGAGCAATGTATCATAGAATGCTTCAATCTTTTAAATGTAGTATCTGAAGCCTATGCAAAGGATCGTTGTCCTAAAAACTTGATCCTCTTTCAATCTGTTTGCGATTTAGTCAATCTATTTTCCGATTTTCCAATTTTCTGCGAAGATTTGGAACAATCTCATTCATCGGAATTACTCCCATGGACAAGGAATCTTATTGAGGTTATTTTAACAACGGTATTTATATGTGTTTTTTGTAGGTCATCGCTCCGGAAAATCTTGTGTCAATAATGAGCACAAGTAATTATAATACAGAACACTTAACTGCTAGAATTAATGCTATCGAATTCATTGTTTCAATGTATTTCCGATCAACATCTATCCTTAGTCAACATGAAATTATGGAAAAACGCAATTCTTCCGCAGAAAACACGTTACCATCTTCTTAAACATTTAATGTAATAATTCAGAGAGGCAAGCGAAACTGTCAATGGCTTTCTTTTGAAGCCTCTATTTCAACGCCATCACATTGAACTTCTTGAAGAAAGTCGGCTATTTGAACTTTGTGGAAATGCAATTTGGAGAGGATTGTCCTCTAAAGAATGTGCTCATCAACATCAAAGATTTTCTCGCCTTTTAGTGCATTTACATTCAAGAAAACCGACGGAGCCCAGTAGTGACGTTGAATCCATCATAATAGGCTCTTTAACACAAAATGACCCGGTAATATAATATAAAAAACAAGGACAATTTTTTAAGATGCTTAGTGCTGAGGCTAGCAGGACATTTCACAGGATGTGGATATTATTACGAAGCGCAGAAGATCAATTTTCTGGTGTTAGCGTGAAGCCTTTTAACCGTACAGTGATGCTGCTATTAGGAATTCTCGCGGATGAATCAGTGTCAAGAACCAAAAGTGAATTGAAAAGTCTTGTTGCTGGATGGTTCATTGATTGTGCAAAGCATAATGATCTACCCAGAATTGTCCAGGTAATTTGTAACACCTAAATTATTAATTAAATCTAAGATGCTTTGCACCCTTCTTATGAATCCTGTAACCTCGCGTGTTTCTATCCAATATCTGCGGAAAGAGTCTAAATTCACCCGAGAACAAGTTCTAAGTCTTCCACCAGGAGCATCTGTAGTTACGTTGGTAGCAGTGGACGGTAAACAACGCTTATATCATCTGGATGGGCACGTCGAAAGGTGAGAATTTATGTCAGTTGTTCATCACGCTCAATTTTAGTTCTGCCCTTACTGAGTTGAGAAATAAAATTCTCATCAGCAGTGACGCCCCGCGAAACAGTTTAGATGATGCATCTTCAAGCAATATTACATGTGCTTCTGGGGATGTACCTAACTTTGATGAAGACACGGTAACTTATAAAATTGGCGAAGAAAATTTTTTTTGTAGGACTCCTTAGACACAATGTCAATTACGATGGATGGAATTGATCCGGCAATAGTAGAGACTCTTCAGTATATAATAGATTGCGTAGTAGAAGAAGAGGAAAACGATCTGGAATTACGCTGCCGTCTGCAAAAAGCAGTAGATTCGGCACCGCCTATGGGACAAACAGTCAGATTAGGGTAAGTCTGTGCAGTGTATATGTGTATTTTTTAGTGATACAAGCGGAACGTCAATGGTCAGTGCAAATTCTAACACATCTGTATTCGAAGAGGAAAACAAAGAAAAATTAGACAGTGTGGGCAGGATTAAAAAAGGTCACCGGAGACAGGATTCTCTTCAAGAAACAATATACGGCATGACAGAAAAAGATCTTAAGTATGGCATATATTTTTTTGGCAGCTCTAAAATTTAGAGCATTTGATGCTGCCGAATTACTAAGAAGTTCCGTTGATTGCGAAGGAGAAACACTGTTTCATGAATTGCACACACACATTCTACTGTATGGAGAAAGTGGACGAGTTGTTGACCTTGGAAGAGCAGAAACCGCATTTCGCATCCTTACGTCTCTTCTCAGCCCACGATCCGCGCCTATATCAAATAGAATGCTTCTAAGGTTTTCAATAATATTATAGCTGATGGTCTGTTTCAGTTGTCTTGTCTCTTCGGGAACAGCTTCACAATCACCGGAAACCAGCCAAGGTTTTTCTGTGTCTTTAGTCGAATTGATGGCTCGACATGTCCGAGCTATTCTTGGTCAACATTTTTGGGCAGAGTGCGAAGAGGATGCAAAGCATCGCCATTTTACTTTATTAGAACTTCTTATTACGGTAAGACTAAATTAATCCATTCCATATTAGTAGATTTCTCTACATTTTCTCCGGTCTTTCTTTTTAAATTCTCCAATTTCCGTGGTTACAGAAGGCGATATCACAACTTCTTGGAAATGTAAAGTAAGTCTGCGGTTTTTATCTTACAATTTGCTTAGATTGCTGCATTAGATTTCTTGGCGGAATTATTTTCCGAATTGTCTGTGATGATATGTGAGCAACAATCTCGAGCGTTCGCTTTATTTATTCAATCCATATTGGTTCGCGCCAAAATGCAAAAATGTATTCTTCATCTACTACTTTCCTCCGTGCAAGAGACAGAACCATCTCAAAGGTATAATTTTCTTTTCAATCAATTTATACATTAAAATGCTTGGTCAATAATTAATGTTTTAGAAGCAAGATATCGGTTTCAATATGCGATTTCAACGAGGGTGTGGGAAGTGTAGTAGGAAAACGTCTTTCCGGATTGCTGTCTGCTTATCAACGATCGCTTTTGTCCCTTACAGCTCAGCATATCCGACTAGAACATGAAATTCGAACAGGCCTAGCTGCATTCAATGATCAAGTGAGAAGTATTTTTAACAATTAAAAAGAGCAACGTGTTGCTGACATTGCTTCTTTTCAGAATGCCTCTGGAATTATGCTCAATCGTCTGGCTATTAATCAACAACTGTACAATCCGTCACGTGGAACGATACGTGATGTTCATTCATCCCTTGTGGAATTGAGAGCTTTTCTTATTATGGTTTTGGCTGCGTTCAAGCGGAAACCTCACAATCACGACATGTGGATGCAATTTATAGTGCAAATTCTGCCTTGGCTTGGAAGGTCAGCTAATGTTTGATACTTCTTATGTATTATCCAGAGGCTTAGCTACGCTAGTTGTAAGAGTAGTGGAACAGTTGTGTAAAAATGTTGAAACCGCGATGAAAGTAGCATTTGATGTTCCTGGATGTGAAACTTCGACTTCACATGATTCTTATCCCGCAGGATTTATCACAATGGTTAGTTGCATTGATAACAATTTAAAAATTTATTTTAGACCTTGGAAACTATCACAACTTTAGTTCATTATTGCGTCGTTGATACATGCGCCACAAATTCCTCAACCATTCAAACTGCTCCTACTACGCATAACACCGGATCAACGAGCATGATGGGCCAAGCGATTTCTGTTATACCGGGATCGAAGGGTGCCACTGAGCTTTTTTCAAATTTAGTGAAAGTTTTTACATTTAGTGAATCCAATTCGGTCAGTTGAAATATTAACTAAATAATTGCAGATCTTTAGGCAAACGCTGTTGCTCTGTCCAAAATGGATGCAATGAAAAATAGTAATGCTGGCTGGAAACAAGCCAAAAACGACATGCTAACTTCTTTGCCTCATGCGTTGGCCACTATCTGTGATGTATGGTCCGTAGTATGCAGCGAGCTTCCAACAAAACTTCCTCTAACAACACCGCTGGTAACATAAGTTTTTCGATAAAAAGAAATAATTTCAGCAACTGCGTCGTCATGTTTTAGATCTTCTTTCCCCCATCGCGCAGCATCACCAACAGGCTTTCCTTCAAGCTCTTTCTCTCGTGTGGTTGACACGATTTGCAGAAGGAAGCGGGTCTCCAAGGAAATCAGAAATTGATCAGGTAAGCGTCAAAGTAGTGTACAACTGTTTTAATTTAGCCTTCTTTTAATTACACACCATCGCAACTTCATATATCCAATTTATTACTTAGCTTAAAGGTTATACCTTTTGAAGATTTATTAGCTGCTGTCTCGGATACATTAAAAGAAGCCGGCGCAAAAGTATCTAAACTGGGTCTATCTGCAGAAAAGGTTAGTTTGGTCTGGATAAAATATTGCTTGCAGTCTGTATTTCCAACTGAAGCACCTTTGTTGGAATTAGTTCATGGTTGCATCAAAGCATTGCATCCAACACAGCTCAGACAATGTTGGCCATCAATACAAGCGCTTCTCAACGAGGTTCCTTTGAACAGTCTTCCTCCACGAGCTATTTTCCTATTATTCATGTACGTTTAATATTTTACGAATTTCTATATTATCATCATGTTCAGTATACTATGCGATTATGTACGTATCGCCGGCGCGTTATATATTGTGGAAGATAGGACTATGTCAAAAAATGTACAAGATTGCGTGCAAAAGCTCACTGAAGCAGTAAACTCAATTGTTGGCTGGCAGTTAGAAACGACAACATGGTTAAAGAGAACATTAGTAGTCAAACAAGACCAACATGCAGGTAAGTATCGTTTTAATCAATAATACAATATGTTGATCAGGTCTCCGTTCACAAGAAGTTACGCCTTCTAGTGAAAGTTTACCACCACTCGGAATAACAGCGCCGGCTAGTTCGGAACAAACTTCGATGCGAGGGTCAACGCCATCCTTAGCTAGCAAGTTAGAATGCATTTTACCCTAACTATTTAATTAATCTAGACCGTTACCAAGTGAAATAGCCTCACTATCATCATTACCGGACAAGAAAAGCAATTCCAACTTGCGGGGATCTATTAAAGATCCAAACAACAACAAACGTGATCCTGCGCACAGCACACAAGCACTTTTTCTCTTATCAGAGGTTGCTTTTTTAATTTGTTTGAAATACTGGTATTTAAGAACCTCGCTGAACTTATTGATTCAGTATGTAAAAGTGATGATAAAGAAAGACTGCTTCCAACACTTCACGCTGTATGGAATAACGTCGTACCATATCTGAAAGCTAAAAAGTGAACGACCGTTTAGTTACATGATTTATATTTTTAGTGCAAGAAATGCGAGATTTTTCCTTGCATCGTCGAGACTGCTTGCATTAATGAGTTCCTATAGCTATATGAGGCCTGTGTGGAAGAAGACAACTCTGGAACTCCTACTAGACTCTTGTAAGAATTACTTCACCGCTTTATTAGATTGTGTAGATTTTTTCAAAATGGATATCCAGTCTCTCAGGCAGTGGCTCATTGTTACAGATCACCTTATGACCCATGATAAAACGTCTTTCAAAGACTTATTAAGTAAGGCATTTTCCTTTCAACAGTACACTTCTTATAGAAAGTATAGCTTACTCTCCGAATACTTCCTTCAGTATAATGACATCCAAAGAACAAGAATATGAGGCTCGTGCTCAAGCTCTTAAAAGACTAGCATTTGTTGTGTTAGGCTCAGAGCTTGATCAGTATCAACCACAGATAAATGATATACAAGGTTTTAATTTTACCATTCCTATTAATAGATTTTTCTAGAACGTCTTACGGAAAATCTGCGTGTCTCACAGTCGCCATCTATTCGCTCTGCTGTCTTTCTGTGTATACGAGTTCTTCTAGTGCGATTACGACCAGGCAGTCTTGTTGGAATATGGCCCCTTATGATTACCGAATTAGTAAGATTATTAAAGAAAATCACTTCACGTTTCTAGGTGGATGTTTTATTGCAAATGGAGCAGCAGCTTAGTGGAGAACAGAATGAAGAGGCAGGGGGTAAAGATGATGCCTGGATGCAGCTGTACCTAGCAGCATGTAAACTACTCGAATCTTTATGCACCCTCCCTGCTGGCTATCTACCACAATTTCAAATGTGATTTTAAATTTTGTGTAACTTCATCCTTTAGGTGCCATTGGGCTTTTGTAAACACTGTATCACACGATCGGACTCACGCTTTTAGCCCATTTGCTGGACGAATAAATGACCTTCTTAAACTTAAAGTAAGTTGTCTTGCCAAAATATATCAAACGATTTAGTATGGGAACTTATCAGAAGAAGAATTCCGTTCACATTCCGCATCACTTGGAAATATCAAACTTCTTACAAGTTTTGAAGAATTGCGCTCTTTTTTCAATGCCTTGGCCACTCAGAATGAAACAGTTCCAGAAATTTCCGGTGTAAGTTCACGTTCCAACAGACTTTTTCATAAAAAATAATTTAGCTCACTACGCTGAGTGCTTCTGGTGTGCTTTTTGGGGCGCTCTCATATAAAAATGCAATAACACGATTAGAAAATGCTTTATACGTTGATTTTGCCGAACATTGGCAGTTGTGATTAAAATTTTCCGGTTTGTACAGTAGATTGTCATAATACATTATTCTTAACTATTGTGTATAGCGATAATATCCCGGTTGAGCTTCCTTAAAATAGTCTCATTACAACCTGTGATACTACTTGTATGTATTTTTGGCTTGAAAATGGTTTCCCAATATCTTGATCTTCATTTACATATAAGGTTTCATTTTTAATTTCAGTCATTTTTGTTTATAATAGTTTTTATCATATAATAAATTCTTTGTACAAACGTAGCCGTTTCCATCAATACGCACTTTATTTGTCAGGCAAGATTTTCTTAGAAACAGTTTCCTCAAATTTTCCAATTTGAATCTTTTGCGGCTACTCGGGTGGGTTTCATCACGAATGGAGTTAGCGCAGGCACGCGTCAGCGTGTTTTCGAGCGAAGCAACAGCGGTCAAGTCTGAGGCATTTTCAGCTTATTCCAGTCTTCTGCAGATCTTTTTATTGATATTAGACTTGCGTTGTATTTTGCGAAGGCATATCATGCGTATGTTTAAATATGCTATTTTGCATTTGTTTATAGTTCCCCTTGAATTAGGTTCACGTAAACTTTTTTCTTCTCATTATTTCTTTGCTTCGCAAATATTCCTTACAGGGTATATTATCATGGCAAACCAGACGCCCTACATTGGAAGTAAGATTAGCCTGATCTCCAAGTTGGATATCCGATATGAGGGCATTTTGTATACTGTCGACACCAACGATTCGACAATAGCTCTTGCCAAAGGTATCTCTTGTCATAATTTATTTAAACTATTTTTATACTTTTCAGTTCGCTCTTTCGGTACTGAAGATCGTCCTGCTGCCAATCCTGTAGGCGCTAGGGATGATGTTTATGAATACATTATCTTCAAAGCTAGCGATATTAAAGATCTCATTGTTTGCGAAACTCCCAAGGTTTAAAACACTTTTCATTACTGTAATGTCTTTTTAGGTGACCAACCTCGGAGGACTTCCTTACGATCCTGCCATCATTTCTGTGTCTTCTCGTGCTGTTCCGCCACCACCTGGAGTAGCTACGGACGAGAAGACATCTCCAGCTTCCTCGCGCACGGGAACCCCTCAGAGTTCCGGTTACAACGGTAACCGCGCTCCTGGGGCAGGACGTGGAGGCAACCGTGGCGGATCCTGTTAGTTTTTCTACTGTCAGCATACCCTTTTGTTGTGTTTGCACCCTTGTATATCCATATTTCAGATTACCGAGGACAGCAGAATCGGGGCCGTCAGCCTAACGGAATGCTTCGCCCTAAACAGGGTGAAAAGCTGAAGTTCGATGGCGACTATGATTTTGAAAAGGCCAATGAGCAATTTGTTGACATGTTCAACGAAAAGTTGAAGGTATGCATTAATTTAAAATATTAAAAATGTGGCGCTAAGGTGGAGGGAGAAAAAAGTGAAGAGGAAACTAGCGCCAGCCAAGAACAAGATGACGATAAGTTCTATGACAAGCAGAAATCTTTCTTCGATAACATCAGTTGTGAAGCTCTTGAAAAGGCTGAGGGAAAGAGTGGACGTCCGGATTGGAAGAAGGAACGGGAAACCAACCAAGAAACCTTCGGTCAATCTGCTGTACGCACCTTCAACAACTATCGTCGTGGCTTCAACCCACGCGGACCACGTGGACGTGGTGGTTACAATCAAGGTTTGTACTCATTTTTTGTTATATATTTTTTTTCATTCTAGGATATGGCGGTTATCGCGGCTCTTACAACAACAATCGTGGATATTACCGCGGCGGCAAGCAGTACAACCGGGACGTCATTGCCTAGACTCTGATCTTCACCCGCGTAGCGGTGTCTTTTATATGCCGGTCTTTGAGTCATTTGATGGTGTTTGTGATTCTCTCCTCTGTACAGAGAAATTTTGTACATTTTTGTGGCTGGAAATTTTGTTAATTTCTATTTTGTTATAGACCTGTTCTTTTTTTTTAAAATCTCGGTTCCCTTTTTTATTATAAAGCTTGGAACAATTTCATTAATTTATTAATTACACGTCAAAATGACAAATGATGCCGTGGGGTGCTTCACCGGACTATCTACGAAAAGATCCATTTCATAAGTGGATCGCAGAAATTTGAAGGGCAACGAAAGGAAAAGACTAGAAAATACCGGCGTACCACGGCTTAAAACACGAGAACAATGTGGGACTAGTGGGTATAAAACTAGAAATGACTTAGAGACAATAAATAAAGCGTAATCGGACTTAGAATATATAAAGCGTTTGGTGAGACGAGGGGACGGCAGACTAAAAGCATTGGATGAGACGGATTGACGGCAAGGTATATGGTTTTTAGGGTTTCCCGCTAATAAAACATTCATGGGAGATAAATGCTATAAAATGAGAAAGAAACAATAATTTAAAAGGCTGTTTACAACAGGGACAATAACAGGCCACACTTGTGAATTGAATATGACTAAAGCGAGCGCTCTCTGGCTACTGTGACACACATTGTATTTGGCAGTAGATGCCAAGGGGCGTGTAGCCATCGGCAAGAAAGTAGGGAGCAATGAGCAATAGCAGTAAGGAACATACACTCAGCGCATAAAAAGGAGAAAAAATAATGAAATAAGCAACGCTACAATAGCTCGTACTGCCGTAAGTGGATGCGCTGGATAATATCGCGACAATCGTTGAATACCCGTCTTATATTTTCCGTGTCAACGGCGCATGTAAAGTGCGGGTAACAGTGATGTCGTCCGTCTCCAGCTGCCGTCGATATTCGCTAAAAAATATTATTAAAATAAGTTTTATTTTTCTGTCTTACAAGAAATTCCCCCCGGATGAAGTATTTGGCCCTGACGACTTCCTTGTCTTCGGTTTGATCATAGACGGCGTCAGTTGGCAGCTGATACGTCGCGAATTCGGGGAAATACGACTCCAACAGATACCGCCTTGCTTTTATTTTTTCTGCCAAGAGGTCCTACAACAAATTATAATATTTCAGATAATGGCTGACCTGTTTATTGAGGAAAAGAATGACTGAAATAGTTTTAAGCCATCGATTATTCCAAATATTTTTGAAAAGAGCCAGCGATTCCCGTAACCTGAAAATGTTTATAATTTGACGGAGCTTATCCGGCGGCTATGATAAAAGAGCCCAGGTGTACGAGAGTCCGCGGACATCGACGAGCCGTAATTAGGCGACCCTCCGACCATAAATCCCTGGCAGAGTCATTCTGTAGAGGAAATCGATCGCCGGTCCCAGTGGTACGGACAGGGAAGACGCTAAATAGCCGGCAGAAACCAGTCTGTTTAGTAGGCGATGAGGCCGCCGCCGCTATTTTTAGATGAGGTGCCTCTTGGAGACGAGAAATTGCGCCCTCGAGCCGGCCGAGGCAATTGCCATTGCCACTGGTTACGCCAAAAAACTTTATGATTTCCCGCCAAAAAAATAACAACACGACGACCAATTAGTAACATCTGTGAGTAAGTCCCCGGGAAAAGATTAGCTGGCGAAACTACGGATTTGCACATCGAATGAGAAAGGAAATTGGTCGGATCAGATGGGAAATTGGCGGGATCAGTCAGTCTCGAGACCTCCCAGAAAAACTACCGTAATCCAGATATCAATGAGCCGACTGATGAGACCTCGACTCGTTATTATCACGGCTCATGTGATTCCAGAAAAGGGCACCTGCGACTACGGTAATCCCCCCTCTCTTTCGATTGGAAAAGAGACATTGCGCCAAGACGAATCATAAATCTACGGGGCCCGTGAATCACATGTGGTGTGTATTCTATTATTAGCTTTGGGGCTATTTTTAGATGGCCAAACTGACCTATTTTGAGTGGCGTCTTCCCAGAGGACGAGATTGTAGCTGGAACAGGCACAGACAAAAATTATGGCTGTCACGTCGTTAAAACATTGAATCCATTTTCGTCGTTCGTCTCGTTGACCGCCGACGTCGAACATACTGTTTCAAATGTCATCATTTCATCAGGAAAAACTTACTGAAATCGGACTTTGTCCACTTCGAATTTTGTCTCAAAAATGCCGGTGGTCATCACACGACAGCGGAGAATATCCTGAAAAGAAGTCAAATGAGTATTGGAAGAGGGGACCAACCTGTTCAGAGGGATCGTAATTCGGTTGCCGGACGACATCGACTTTATCGAGGAAACTGAAATATTTCTCCTATTTTTTTTCTAATTTAAAAACGAACTATTTCGCGCAGTCGATGAGCTGATATTCGCTGCTTCGCTCGTAACAGGCCAAGACACCTTTGTCAGCCCAACACCTCACTATGTGATCATAAAACTCCTATAATTTCATTTTTTTGTGTTCAATATTCGCTAATTACCTGTGAATATTCAGAATCCGGGTCGGCCGGTGTATTTAAAATAAAAATTTTACTTGCTTCTGTTTCTGGTTTTTCCAGAGAGATTTTCGGATCGATGTCGTCCATGGCCCGCAAAATTACCTGCAATTGACGGTCTCTGTGCCGCATACGATGTCCCAAACGGGCAAATGTCTTTGAGAAAATAAAATGAAAAAAAAATAATAGAAAACTCGCCTGCATAGAATCGCGGATATTCCGCCGAATATCTTTAATTTTTTCTAATTTTTCATTTTCGTTGAATCCATTGATATGCAGAATTCTCATCTGCTTCACTATTGTGCTTTTGCCACTTTCACCAGCACCAAGAAGCAAAAGTCTGTGCGTGGCTCGCATCACCTGAAAAGGAGACTTTTCTCCGACACGCGCCCTCTAATTATAGTCTGCCTGATAAGAGAACATGTACTTGTCTCCTGTTTGCATGAGCCCCGTGAAAAATTGCTGTCGCCAAGCCTATAATTTAGTCTCCGCGACAAAAATCTCACTTGGAATAGTTTTTTATACAATTATTTCATTGCCAATACGAGGTTACCGTAGGAATTCAGGGAATGATGATAGAAAGATATGAATGAAAGGAGGTAATTTACTGGCAACTCAAATCAACCATAAAACTATTCTTAGAGGCTAATCGAACGCAAATTTGGACTTTTAAAACTTTGTTTCATCATGAGAATAATTTCCAAGGGCTGATTAATTTTAGGGAATTTTCTAACAGGAAATTCCTATACTTTACAGAGGTACTGTAATTACTGTACATCATTGTCAACAGAAAATTTGTAGACCAAGAACTGAGCAAAATTTTTTGATTGTAATGGACTCCGATAGAAAATAAATATTGTAGCCGACCTATTTTAGGAAGAAAGAGTTCAAACTAGACATAAGCTAATTTTAGCAGATTTCAAGCATTGAAATGATGTTTTTCAATATTCAATCATTGGATCCATTTTTTTTCTCCATTCTTTGGGAAAATAAATAAGAACGGTCCAGTAATTCAGGAATGCAATGCATATCTTACAATTGACCGGTGAATTCTTTCCTCAAAGAGATTGTCATTTCAAGGTTGGGAAATTCGAAAGAATTATTCTTTTTATGGGCCAATATGGAAGGAAATGAAGGAGACGGCTGGTAAAAAAAAGATGAAAAAGAAGACAGAAAAATCAGCTTGCAATCAAAGAGATCAATAAATAAACAAATAGGGTCGGGGCTCTCCTAGCGCACTGACCTGCTTGTCCTTGGCGAGCTGCTCGTCGATCTGCTTGTTGACCTTCCGCGCCTCGCGCCCCTCGGCGTCCGCGCCGGAGCCAGCGCAAAAGCGGAACATTCCTCCCTCCAGCATTCTACGAGGGCATCTCCTACCAACAAACGGCAGACTGCACCCTTCGCTGCAATTGCCGTCTGCACACGCGGACGCAGATGCTCGCGTTTAATGGAAACGGGGCGTATCGGCACGGGACTCTGACGGAGGTCGCAGTCGCCGCCAATTCAAACTACTAAAACCGAGAGAATCGAAAAATTTCACATGTGTCATCGCTATCCAGTGATAAAATGTTCTCGTCACCCCTTTTCAGCCAGTTTTCGTTCTCTCTACATTTCTTGATCTCCATTTTCTACTAATTATTTTGATGAATACTTTGTACGCTAGTAATTATTGTCTGTACCAAGTTACGTCGATTGTGACGTTGAAAATCAGCACTTCCACATACACATAATGCAAAACGTTTCCTTTTTCTATCGTTTTTACATTACATGCAAGAAATTATTTATATTTTTAAAAAAATACTACAAATATACAAAATGATTGAAGTTATTTTTTTATGAAGACTTGGTTCTATGATAATTGTTGATGATACCAAAAAATACTGTACTTCTCTTGATTAACTTTCTAGAAAATATTATTTTATTAACACTTATCTTATCCGGCTTTATAAAAGGTTATTGTATGCATCATTGCGAAATTTTCAGTTTGTGCTATTCTTCGCCATTTCGTGGGTGAATCATACGCTGATCAGTGTAGTGCAAATGTCTCAAACATCCCTCCAGGTAAAATATTTAGTATTTTCATAATTTATTTGAGCGTGAGATAATTAGTTATTTTGACATATCGACTGGATAGCATTATGTCAAAGAACTGTATTATTAAAAAATATTTTTAAACATATTATTCATAAAAAAAATGATGAAAGCTTAATTTATTTTCAGAAAGCGATAGAATTGGTTACTAAAGCTACAGACGAAGATAATGCGGGGAACTTGTCAGCCGCATTGCAATTCTATCTTCAAGCTATTGAATATTTCCTTCACACAGTAAAATGTGAGTTAATTTGGTAAAAATTTATAGTCAAATAATTTAGATGAAGCTCAAGGTGATCGACAGAAGCAAACTATACGCGACAAAGTTGGAACATACATGGAACGAGCAGAAAAGATAAAAAAACATCTGAAAGATGGAGAGGGAAAAGAAAGAAAACCAGTAAAGGTTTGTTTAAACGGAATTCAATATTACCAATTAAATTATAGGATGGGAAAAGTAATGGAGACAATTCTGATGAAGACAACGACCAAGATAAGAAGAAATTACAGGTTTGTTGTTTAAAATCTTTTACTTATTGTTTTACAACAAGAATATTTATCATTTAAGTTATTCATTTAGGATAAGCTATCAGGAGCTATTGTCATGGAGAAGCCGAACGTGAAATGGTCGGACATAGCCGGTTTGGAAACTGCCAAGGAAGCATTGAAAGAAGCTGTTATTTTACCCATAAAATTTCCTCAGCTTTTTACAGGTGAGTAAATTATTAATTTTACGATTTTACATTTACCAATAATTTTTATTTGGCCCACTATTTAGTCACAATAACAGAAGCAATTATTTATGAACAAATTATCTTTTTTTTTCATCGGATTTACTCGTAACAGTCAATTTAACAGAAACTGCATTTGGATTTTTCTAATATCAGATCAACTGTGCTTGAAGGGAATGTGGAACATGTTGATATCCAGGGGTCGCTGTTTTGTGTGTCCTTGCAGTTAAAGCCATATCCTCTTCTTTCATCATAAATAGGCTTGCTCCATAAAGTGCAGGCGATACTATGACTTGTGTAAATGCCAAAAAAGTACAAATTGTAGGCCATGTCGTGCTTAAGTCGTTCCGCCACTCGTCGCGCTCGTCCAGAATAGTCATTGTGTAGAAGGGAATTTGATAAAATGGGCTGAATTTTACATTATGAGGCAGTAAAACCTCTCACCTTATAAGGAATGCATATACTAAAAATCGACTTTTGTACAAACCAAGAGACTGAAATACAATAGGCGAATGATATAGAATGCCTAGCACTCTAATATAGGCGTAAGATGAGAAGGTCGCAGGCAGTAATACTCCAAGAAAGATCAAATAAGTCAAAAATTTCAGTCCCGAATCAGAATGAGACCAAATACAATGACGTAGATTTGCATCGTAAATTACAATATGTCCATTTGTTATGGCCGGCGTAGAGAGGCATAATGATATGAGCCAAGATAAACCACAAAGCATTCCTGGGGCTAAACCGAACAGTTGCTCGTAATGAATACGGGCAAATGTAAGGAGATGTACGCCTGCGATGCAGAGTGCCATAAGCGTAATCACTGTCCAGACAGTGCATGTCAACAACGCCTAAAATTGTTTAATTTTATTTAATTTTCTTGTATAATGATGCCCGAATTATTTTTTCCGAATAACACTTACTTGTACACGACACAGAACGTGACTATGTTCGAAAAGATTTTGGCCCGTCCATACGGTGTAGATGAATATGGGTAGAAGTAACGTAAGAGCCACTAGATTTGTGCAACAAAGATGGGCAATGAAATGACTTGAAATGAAATTATGATATAGTTTGTGAGCAATAATATAGACCAGCAGGGAAATATTGCCTATAAAGGCAAAAACAGCAAGAGCAGCGTAGATTATAGCTAAGAGAGGGGCTGGTTCAGACTGATGAGCGAGGTCTGCATATTTCTCCTCAATCTCAGATGAGTTGATGTTGAATAAATTCATGTTCGACTGGCTGGCGAGACGAAAGAGAAATGTGTGAAGAGGAAAATGAGGGGAGCCCCACTGCCTGGGGGATATCGATCTACGGCAGCAGCTGGGCAGTGGAGTGCTTTGTGGAATGAGAGGGCAAAACAAAAACAATCGATAAAAAGTAGTTAAAAATACGCATGTTTAAAAAGATGACGTGCCTAATTGCCGTTGATTTATGACAAGAAGTAAAGATATTTTATTTTTCAGGAAATCGGAAGCCTTGGAGAGGTATATTACTTTTTGGCCCACCAGGTACAGGAAAATCATATATTGCGAAGGCAGTAGCTACCGAAGCCGATAACTCGACATTTTTCTCCGTGTCATCTTCAGATCTCATGTCCAAATGGCTGGGAGAATCAGAGAAGTAAATAATTAATTTTCATTAATCTTAATTTTCTTTTTTAGATTAGTAAAAAATCTATTTGCCCTTGCTCGTGAACATAAACCATCGATAATTTTTATTGATGAGGTCAGTTTCTTAATATCCTACGTATAGCGTTACTTTTCAGATAGACTCTCTCTGTTCGGCTCGTTCCGACAATGAAAGTGAAAGTGCTCGTCGTATAAAGACTGAGTTTATGGTGCAAATGCAAGGTGTAGGCCTTAACAATGATGGTATTCTTGTTCTTGGAGCCACAAACATTCCTTGGATATTAGATGCTGCCATTAGAAGGTTTGTTTTATAATATCACAATCATATTGGAATTGTTTAGACGGTTTGAAAAACGCATATATATTCCTCTTCCTGACGTAGCAGCACGCAAAGAAATGTTTAGGCTAGATGTAGGAAGGAACAAGAATTCATTGACAGACCAAGACTACAGGGTACGGCTGAAATTTAATATTTTATAAAGACGCAATTTAGGTATTAGCCGAAAAGACCGATGGTTATTCCGGTTACGATATAAACATACTGGTAAAAGATGCTCTGATGCAGCCGGTTCGCCGTGTTCAATCTGCCACCCATTTCAAGTATTTGTCCATTTTTTCCTTCCATATTTAATTTATAGGTATGTATCTGGTCCAAGTCGTACCGATCCTACTGTAACTGTGCATGATCTTCTTACTCCTTGCAGCCCCGGTGACCCAAATGCTCGTCCAATGAGCTGGTTAGATGTTCCTAGCGATAAATTGGCCGAACCATTGCTATCAATGGTATGTACTTTTGTTGTAAATATCAAATCTTTTTTTAGCAAGATCTGCTTCGTTCGTTGGCTACGACCAAACCCACAGTGAATTCCGCCGATCTTGATAAACTCGAAAAATTCAAAGAAGACTTCGGACAAGAGGGATAACTCGCTCAACGGGCCATACCTACAAGTGTATCCCAGTGTTATATATGTATTGGTTGCTGTCATGTAAATATAAAAGTCTAATTTCATTTTTTTACATAGAAAAATAAATTTCACTGAATGAATATAAATGTCGCAAATCTTTTCTGTTTTTTTTACAAGAAAATGTCAAGTGAAGGAAAATAAAACAAGGAGACAGACTGAGAAATGGGAGCTGCCGCACCTTTACAATAAACAAAAAATTGAAACATTTGTTGTTTTAAAAAATGCCCAAACTAGGGTTGCCGTTCGGTTCGGGGTCAGTAAGGCGCATTTTCGGGGGAGGCGCGGTTCCTGTGCGCTTTTTCGGTGCGACATGTCTATAATGTTCGCCATACTCAAATTAGTATATTGGAACTAATGCACCGAAAAAACGCAAGCAAACCGCGCCTCCCCCAAAAATGTGCTTTACTGACCCCGAACCGAACTGCAACCCTTCCCAAACTTCGAATAAATGAGTGCAAACGGGAAGGTGATTCCCCAACTTTGCATCTGCCGCCACCCGTAAGATCGCGGCAGCAGACAGAAACCAATAGGTTTTTGTCTTTGATTCAACATTGAAGAGATTTCAAGTGTTTTCATTTTTTTTTTGGTTTAAGATGGTCGAAACAGCTTAAAACGGTCGGTTAAATCGGCTTTTTTTGGAATAAATCGATGAAAATACGCATTTGCTAGTTTGGCGTGATTCTCTGGCGGTCGGCAAATGGTTGAGGAGGATAAGGAGCGCATAGCTTCCTTCATTGACAAAATCCTAGGAGGTCTGTCTTTTGATCTTCTCGCCGCTAAAATAATAAATTCAGTAAATGACCAGCAGAACATGTCATTGACGTTTGCGGTGCAAGCCGAGGAAATAATGGAAATGACTAGAAAAGCCCAGGAAATAGTCAAAAGGCAGCCGGTTATGATCGAAGTCAACGCGCCCATCAAAATTTGTGGCGATGTGCATGGCCAATACGCCGATTTGCTACGAATTTTCAACAAATGCGGCTATCCAAATGAGAGCCCGTACCTTTTCCTGGGTGACTACGTCGACCGCGGCAAGCAACAGATCGAAGTCATTTCTCTGCTCATCGGCTTCAAACTCGCCCTTCCTGACTCTTTCTTCCTCCTCCGCGGCAACCACGAGTGCTCCTCCATCAACAAAACTTACGGATTCTATGACGAGTGCAAGCGTCGCTACAAGACCCCGCATCTGTATAACAGCTTCCAGGAAATGTTCAATTATCTGCCATTGTGTGCCCTCGTCGGCGGTCGAATTTTCTGTATGCACGGGGGAATCTCGCCTCAGCTCAACTCTTGGGATCAACTGGAAGACTCGAAAATTATTCGACCTTTGGAGCCGAGCTCGCGAAGTCTTGCCTCCGATTTGCTCTGGTCGGACCCGGATCCTGTGGTGTCCGGCTGGGCCAAGAATGGCCGAGGTGTCTCGTACACTTTTGGCGAGGATGTGACCAAAGAATTCTGCCGGAAAATGGACATCGATCTCATTGTCAGGGGACATCAGGTAATCGTCGACAATCGGTGGAAAGTCATTCGATTTAGGTCGTTCAAGATGGCTACGAATTCTTCGCGGACCGCCATCTGGTGACAGTTTTCTCAGCTCCTCGCTATTGTGGCGAATTCGACAATGCAGCCGCTGTGATGAATGTCAATCCGGAGATGGAAGTCTCGTTCACAGTCATCAAGGCCCGTAACAATCCGCCAAAATTCGTCAGCAAAAAGAGAAGACATCGGACAGCCGACTGACTGAGACAGGCCAAAATGAGAACAATAAAAATGCGGCTAGGACTATTTGTTTTACTTTACGGGGAATATAAAAAAAAGAAAGAAAAGTATTAATTTTCATTAGATGAAAGCTTATAAAAATGGCAGTTTGTACAGAAAAGAAAGAGAAAAAGAAACTGAGATTATGTTACAACTGTTAGCTAGCGAGGCGGAGACCTGCTCCTCTGACTAAACCCGATCTAATCGAGGTTTTGGCATTTTCGGTTGTTGTTTCGATTGGCTGGCGTCTTGGTTGACTTTGCCTTTCGTGATTTCGTCTTAGAATCGGTCGCCACAAGCGTCGCCGCTGTCGCCCGTTTCAATTTGGTTGCCGAAATGAGCACGCTCTTCTGGAGATTGGCCATTTTTCCCGAACTGGCTGTCAGCGGTGTTTCCACCTCCGCGAACAACTGAAATACGGCATTGTCCGGCTGTTGGCGACGCTACTTACCGCCCGTTCCAGTTCCATTCGCTGAGCGGCGGCCGCTCTGGCCACTCGCAATTCTTCAGATCTTCTTATTTGTTCCGCGGTCATCGGTTTGAAGCTTTTCTTCGAGCAGAAAGACAACGAGTCGATGTCTCTCATCTCGGGTTCGGGTACGACGACGGGCGAGCTACGACCAGAAGAAGAATCTGAAACAAAGAATAAAAGACAAAAAAAGGCGGGTGCACTCTAATTGGAGGACAGATGAACCCCAGACATCTGTCGACCCACGCAGTCAGCTGGCACGTAAGGTACGTTTACACGTGAGAAAGTCACGGGAACACACAAGTCAACAAAATGTTTGGAAGAATGACGCCGATTGAAAAGAAAAGAGGAGACTCACCTTCGACGATGCACCAGTCATCTTCCGAACTGCTGACGGAACAAGCTTCGACATTCTCTTGGGAGAACTGAAAAAGGCGAGAATAAGAAGGAAAAAGAGGACGACGACTGACCGCCGAGTCGTTGGAGTTCTCCTCACCGAAGAAATAATCATAGACGCCGGAAAGCATAGCGAAGGAAAAAGGAAGGGAAAAGGTTTCTGAAAATGATCAGTCGGAGAGAAAACAACGAGGAGAAAACTGAAAGAAAGGAGGGGAGTGGGACAGCTGACCAGCCCCGGGAGGGTCAAATAGGGCGTGTGTCATGTGAGGTCTAATAAATGACCAGAGACGCAGACGACGCACGGAGAAGCGTTACGTCAGGCAATGCAAGAGAGGAGGAGGAGAAGGATCGACTCGCACGGATCACATGAGACCGAAAAAGTTTCGACGACCTGCGTCAATCCCCGTGTTTAAAGCTCTTGACTTTTTAGACGAGCATCGATTTACTTTCAGAGGAGAGGGAAAGAATAATTAGACAGCAAGAATAATGACAGAGAAAAGAAGAAGAGGGTCGAGAGGGCGGCGACCGCTGCTTCACGTGATGATTCGGTCGAAAAACAGCATCAGTCAGCTACAGCTGGTTAGGGGGGAAAGAACAAAGAAAAGAAGAAGAAGAAGAAGGGAACGACGAGATGGAAACAACCATCGGAGGTGGAACAAGCGGAGAGGAGACTACCGGAAAGAGGCTGGGCGGAGAGGAGGCGCGCGTGGTCACGTGAAGGGCGAGTCTACTCCCAGTTTACTCCAGTTGACAAACATCGTCATGAGGTCTGGATATTCTTTGTGTTTTGTGACTCACGACGGACATCTCATGATGTCGTGTTCGGAAGACGGCCATCGTCATGCGAAAGGCAATCAAAGACGTCGATTTGTGTTTACCGAAAACAATCCGTCGACGATTCGTAGTACGTTCGTCGACAGCTGCCTCGGATGAAATGGAATAAACACAGACGACCTTCGATCGAAGACAAGAATCTCTGGAGATCTTTTGTTTATTCGAGTAGGACGAGCTGACCGATTGGCCGCCTGTCCAGGAAACAAAGCAGCCGGGCGAGGAGAAGAGAGCCTACCACCTGATTGGGTTGGTAATTGGCTGCACAGGCGACATCCTCCCCTTTTTTCTGACGGCTGTCAACCGGTGACAATCGCATTCAAACATATGGGACTCCGTCGATTTGTCGCCCGGCTGTTTGGAGGCGATGACTCTCGAGATGACCATCCGCCAGTCCCAAAAACCACAGCTCTTATCACTCGATCCTTCAAAGCTACCGTAATTTTCCATTTAATAAAGAGTCATCTCCGTGTTCAGGTAGCCGATGAGTTGACCGTTCAACGAGGTTCTGTTGTGAGGGCGATGTATCGCGAGGATGACTGGATTTATGTCGAAGGACCAGACGGACGACGAGGTTTTGTGCCGGCTGTAAGCTGGTCGTTTTCTGTCAGTTGATTATCTTTCTAGCAATATTGTGCCATTCGACGTCGAGAAGATCCTCGTCGAGCGGTGTCGAATAGTACCCACGGTTCGGTCGATTGGAACAAGTCCAATCTTCAGCGATTTCTGGATAGTCTTCCCGTCAAAAAAGATGACGGCACTGCCTTCAACGTGGTCCCGCCTTTTCTCTTCTTTTTGAACTTTCAAATTTTCAGAGTCGATTAGGAACGGCTACGATGATCTTTCCCTACCAGGCATCGAATTTGGGGGACATTTCACTGGCTGCCAACGAGAAAATTCTCGTTTTGAATGCAGATGATCCCAATTGGCTTTATGTCGAAGATGAACACCGAGTTAAAGGGTTCGTCCCAGCATCTTTTGTCGAATGGGCTGGGCTCCAGCCTGGTACAAGGAATATTGACCGTTTCGTGGAACAGGAAAGACAATTTTCATTCGGAAGAAAGAGCATAATTTCAGAGTTTGCTGGTGGCCGAAGATTACAAAGCAAGAAGCCCTTTGGATATGAGTGTTAGGTCGGGCGAATGGGTCATCGGAGTCTACGATGAAGAAGAGAATTACACGTGGGCGAGGAAGGGCGACCTAGAAGGATTCGTCCCTACCAGATGTGTAGTTTTAGCCACGAATTTATAATGATAAACGAGATCTAATAAACCACGCTATTTGATACAATTTTTCATGTGAGATGAGATTCCGATTTTCCTCTGGCAGGACGCCGGCACAGCTCGCGAAAATTTGAAATTCCACCGCAGCACTTTTTCGCGCCAAATTTTAGAATTTTTTTCCCATCAAATCTATGCTTTTTCAAAAGCGACAAGCAGAGTGATACAGACATTTTTATGCTGTGTTCTTGGGCTCAAAAAAATCAGCACAAAAAACTACACGGGTTCTTGGAAGTACTTTTCTAAAATCACGGTTTTTTGACCAAGAATGAGGTGTGTCGAAAATGTGTAAAATGCAGTTTCTTCTTTTTCGAGAGGAAACTAAAATTTCCCTTTTTTTCTCAAAAAGTGTTTCCAAGATCCCGTGTAGTTTTTTATGCTGATTTTTTTTAAGACCAAAATTGTAGCCCAAGGATGCCTGGATCGTTCAGCTTATCGCTTTTTAGGCGAGCTACTTCTTTTATTCGATTACTTGGGTTGTAGTGCAAGTATAACATTGCTCTTACTTTCAAAAGATGCGTAATTCGATGTAGATAATTTAGCACATGCAAAAGATCGTAAAAAATGATGGCAAGCCATAGAAAAATGCGAATTATTAAATAAAGAAAATGTCAAAAACGATTTCGCTTCGGGACCAACCTGCGTCCTCAGACCTTTGAGGCGGCGGCCTCCGCGAGCTGTGCCGGTGAAACTCTTGGTCGGCCGTGAAAGTGTTCATTTAGTGAAAACGTCATCATCGTTTGTTTCTCAATCTATGCCTGTTCCAATGCGAAGAACACTATTATCGAATCTAGATTAAAGGCTTTCCCTTATAGGGTCATTCAAACTGACTAACGAAACGGTCAATCGTGGAAAAAGAAATACAAACAAAGTATACAATAACAGTTTATGAACAAATGGGATAACAACAAATAACTACCCCATTTATTTCTTCTGAGCGGGAGTAGACTTCTTCACCTCAGAAACCGATGAACGAGAAGCAGAAGAACGTCTACGGGCAATTTTCTGGTCTTTCTGTTCCTATAATCAAAAGGAAATTAAGAAATCGCATTGAAAAAATACCTTAGCGAATTTGGTCATAAGCTTGTGGTAAGCTGCAGCCTCCTCGCGGACCTTGTTTCTCTGTTGCTTCTTCTTTCGGAGCAGAGCCTTTCTCCTTGAAATCACAGTAGGTGTGATGAGGCGTTGGATCTTAGGGGCAATAACTTTGACCTTTCCTGAAATTAAAAAATGTAATCTTGCTACGAACCCAAATTAAAAAGTTAAAACGGGCAGATACCGAAGATGTTGATTTTGCTTTCGTCCTTCAGTACAAAGGAACGCCGATGCACCAGAAAAGAACAAAAGCTATTGGTCACAAAAGGGAACTAGATAAAATAAATAGTTAACGTACCATTTTTAGTGGTCTTTTCATGGGTGATGACGTACTTGGTAACATCGTCTTCCTTTGAAAGGTTAAAAAGCTTGCGGATTTTGGAAGCCCTCTTCGGACCGAGGCGACGAGGGATAACTTGATCGGTAAGACCTTCGATGTCGTTATCTCCTAGAATGGTTGAATACAATTAAAATGTTTCAAATTACCTTTCTTGACGACAACCAGAGCGAGAGCGGAGAGATTGGCATCAACAATGCAACCACGGACTGATTTCCTTTTCCTCTCTCCGGTTTTGCGAGGACGATAGCAGGACTGTCCCTTGGAAAGAAGAAGACGCACACGTCCATTGGTCAGAATTCCTTGCTTCATGGGGAAACCTTGCTTGTCGTTTCCTCCGGAAATGCGAACAACATATCCCTGAAAAGAAAAGATTACATTCCTTTACCAATTTTCTCGAGGAAAACTGTTTATCGCTTGACAGCAAAGATCCAAATTTCTTACGCATTATAAAAAAATATTAAAACTAAAAAATACCTTCCACTCGTCTCCGAGAGCATCAATTTCAACTTCTTGGGCCATACGCTTCTCATAGAAGATTCGAAGCTTTTTCTCGTCATCGACTTCAAACACTTTTTGTTGGCCAGTCGCCGGGTAGGCGAAGTTCAGCTTCATCTTTAGATGTAGCTAATGTTACCTAAACAGTTTTATGAGTAAAAACGAGATGGCAGTTCAAAAAAATTTCAAGCTTGAGGCAAAAATGGCAAATGTAGCAAAATTTACAACTGATCTGAACAAACAAGGATTTCAATTTCATACCTCCGAAAGCATATTATGTTTGTAAAATTTTTGTTTGTAAAAACGCAAGAAACACTTACAAAAGTCGTGCAAAATGAAAAAATCTTTTAGGCCACAGCAAGAATTTAGCGGCGAATTTAAAGGACTGTTGGAGGTCGGCCCAGGACCACTTTGATACCGTAAGGAGAGTCTAAAGGTCTGCGCTCAAAAAGTCCCGACACATAATGACAGCTTCGATTTTCTTCTCTTGGGCCTCTGCAGTGACACATGTTGAACGAAGAAGAACACAACATGATATGGATCCAGAATCTGTAGCCTTGCGAATTGATAACGTTAGGAGGAATTTAGTGGTTGGAATAAAAAAATTCAGTAAATGCTTTAGAAAGTAGAAAAAGAATGTCCGGTTTGAGTTATTGATGAGATTTTACTTCCTGATCTATTACCCACGTGATGAACACTCGTGCATTTCATTCCCATATTTCCATAAACATTGAGATTTCTCTAACCCATTGAACAGCTAACGAATATCCTCTTCTTTTCATCTCCTTTTACATAATATGCATACCCTTATTCTTGCAGAATTTTCGACCAATTCGATGACAGAAAAATGTCCTCATTTGGCTGCTTCGATAAGCATAGGATCAATTCCTGAACCGGAATTGCAATGTCGTTCTCCAAATAAGAACAACAACGGAGAAGCCGTCACTACCCCAGGGTATGTGATGAACAAAAATTCTGTATAGGGATGCATCTTTAGGAACTATCAGTGGAAATGTGAAGAGTGTAAGAATTCAAGCGATCCATGGGTTTGTCTCTCTTGTGCAATGATTCTGTGTGGAAGAGATATAAATCGCCACGGTGTCCGCCATTACCATGAACAACCAACGCACTGTGTTGTCATGCATTGTGTTACCTGCATGGTTTTCTGGTTAGTCTCTAAGATCTCCTTCATCTGAACCATTAATTTTAAATTATCAACCAATTTATTGCAGTTATGCTTGTGATGAGTTTTGTTATGGTGATATGCCCCACGGCAGTATTATGGCGCTTCGCGCTTCTGCAACTAGAATTAACAAGTGAGACGGTTCTGGTATTTTTTAACCGAAAAATAGGAAATATGGTGCTCTCCGAGTTGCCGAGGATAATTTTGATCTGGGGACAGAAGAGGAAGATGAGATTGAACCTTACACGCTGTTTGGTCGATCGATTGAGAATGACGAAGATAGTAGCTCCGTGCCTGAAGATCCCCCAGCTTCTGCAGCTGGAAATCTATATGGAGGAAGAGTCTTGAGACCGAGAAAACGACGCGTAAGTGTAAGAACTTCATTGTTATTAATTTTATTATATCGGTGACATAGTGCGCAATAGTATGGCAAAAGACAAAATAAGAAAAGTTTACAGAATTCCCGATCCCCTAGCATGTCTGCTCCGCTTGAGCGACGTAGCCGCAATGGAGAAGAACGACCTCGTGGTCTGAGGAACTTAGGAAACACATGTTTTTTCAACTCAGTGGTTCAAGCGTTGAAGTAGGCGTTTTTTCCCTCTATGAAAATAAAAACAATTCAGTACGACCGATGTTTTCCGAGAATACCTCGTCAAACTCCCTTTCCTGGAACCGGACGACGATGTCGTCGAATATGTCTATTCAGCTCCGGGATCACGATACAATACTCGAAGAGCTGCGGCATCAAAGGGAGAACGTAGCGAAGAGGCAAACTATTTTGTCAGGTTTGCGAGACCTTCTCCTGAGCTAAAGAAACAATTTCAGTCTTTTTGCAGAAGAACTGCGCAAGGTTTTTCTGAAGCTGCTTGATTCCGTAGGAGGTTCAGCGTACGCGCCGGAGGACTTCTGGCGATCAGTTTCCATGATTTCTCCTCGATTTCAGTATGTTTTTATCCGTAAATTATAAAAGATCTCTAGACCATATCAGCAGCAGGATGCCCATGATTTCCTCCGCGTCGCGATGGAGCGTGTCCATAGCGACCTGAGACGCTGCCGTATACCCGAGAGTGCTGATAAGTGGTTGAATAGCCAGTGCATTTTGCCGCCCACGCCGAACTCTTCGGCTATTACAAGGATTTTTGAGGGCTCTTTGCTCAGCCAGGTCGTTTGTCAAACTTGTCACACGGCCAGCAATAAACAAGAAACTTTCATGGGTACCCAGACTTTTGGAGGTTATAAACAAACTTCAGATCTTTCTCTGGAAATTTGTTGGACTGATCCTGCAGAACCCAAAGTTACTCTTTCCGATTGTATACATCGATTTTTTGAAAAGGAGGAATTAGAGCAGCGAGAACAATACATGTGTGGCCACTGTATGGACAAGAGACCCTCAACCAAACAACTTATGCTGAGCATTCTGCCAACGGTATTATTTTTCATTTGAAAGCATCGCAGAGAATTTTAAGGTACTTTGCTTACATCTGAAGCGCTTCCGATGGACTCACAATTCCCGTGGAAAATTGGATACTATGGTTGATTTCCCTCTGAATCTTGATATTGGACAATACATAGCGACCGTATGATTATTATTTAATCATGCTGACTGTTTGTTTAGACTGGAGGAAATCCCTCTGATATTGCCTCTAAATACAGTTTAACATCGATCGTGGTGCATCATGGGCAGAGGTTGTTATCAGTTTAGTGTAGTAACATTTTTTATAGTTTCCACTGCGGACATTACACTGCTTTTGGACGACGAAATAACGCATGGTTTCATTTCAATGATTCAGCTGTTAGAACGATAGCAGAACAAGATGTTCTCAAACAGAAAGCATATCTTCTTTTTTATACGCGTTTGCGCTGATCGGAGCAACCATACTGGACTATACGGGTCGGAGATATGATTACATAAACATCTTCGGCATATAATGCTGAGGACATCTTCTCTTCTTCTTACGAGCTCTTCTCCCTTTCATCTTGGTGACCTGTGCAGTACACATACAACATAAATTACGAATGCATCTCATTTTCCTTTTCGATCTACACCTGTCAGGGCTTTTTAATTATGTGATAGAAATTATTTTACGTTTATTTACGCAGCCACCCGGTGTACACTTTCCTTTTCTTTTTTTTTGTTGTAGCCTTTTACTAGTCTACTTTTTTTCTGTTTTTTTTTTCACGGATTCTAATAAAGCATATCATAGCTAATTGGTTGTTTCAGCAGTAATTGTTTGGTTTCTCCGCTAGATATATTTTGGATGTTTATTGTAAAGCCAAATATAACAAGTGTTTCGTACTTCTCTGTTGGAAACCCTTTTACTTTTTTTTCTGCGTGCTCTGATGTACATGTTACAGGTGATGTTTAGCACATAAGATGACTTTCAAATGGCCTTGGCAATACGATTTTCCACCATTTTTTACGTAAGAAAAGTAGCAGTATTAAAAATTGAATATTGCAGACTTCAAGCTAATTTTGTAACTAAACAGAAACAATTAGAAGCTTGGTCTCAATTAGTGACAGATTACGCGCAATATAACAAGATACATACAATCGATCTAAACGAAGTTAGCAACAGCGAACTTTTCAATAACGCTAAACTTAACCGTTAGTCGAATTTTTACTGTCCTGAAATGAGATGTTTTTAGGTTCCTTGAATCAAGAAGGTGTACGTGCCGTTTTTGAATACTTGGAGCAAAAAAGTAAGTTTTTTATTATTAAAATATTGTAAAATATTTTTTAAGAAAATATCGAGTGGTTGGATCCCACAAAAACTCGCTGTCACATTTATTGGAGACGACCTGAAGAGTGGGGATCTTTGATATACGATTGGGCTCTCAGTAGTGGATTATTGAATACACCGTGCACACTGTACGAGGTCGCATACGGTGACGATACTACAGAAGAATGTGAGTATTGTTGTCTTCTCATAGTGCGTCCGTTTTTAGCTTTTCATAATTTGGAGAAAGAAGTTCTTTTAAAAGCGCTTCAGTTTTTGGAAACACAACGAAAAGCTCAGTTGATTAATATTGGAACAGAAAACGAAGGCGTCAAGTTTTTGCAATGTAAGGAATTAAATTTATAATTTTATAATCGTATTATTCTCAGAATGTCTAACTCTATCGTTCGTCCGCCTATTAAAGACGAAAGTGTTGATAGCACCACTTCACTTGTTGATCCTAGTATGTAATTTATTTTCTTTGGCAATTTTTTAAGATGCACCTTCTTTTTTTAAAAATAACGATCGAATTGATGAGGGAGATACTGTTTTGGTTTATGTTTCTTATGGCAATATGCACCCAGTTATAGTAAAACGTGGTATGACCCTAGCTATGAAGTATGGGGCTCTACGACATGAATTTCTTATTGGTAAACAGTAAGTTTATTAGCTAACTTATTCTTTTTATTCAAATAATTACCTATGCATATGTTTAGATGGGGTTCTCGTATCAGTGCCACTGCGGGTTATGTGTATGCATTGAAACCGTCAGCTGAGCTTTGGACCCGTTGTCTTCCACGGCGCACTCAAATTCTGTACACACACGACTGCGCTCTTATTTTACTTCTTCTTGATGCTAAGCCTGGATCGGTATGTTTCAGTAATCGTCTTCCTATTTGTTTAAAGGTTATATGTGAATCTGGAACGGGTAGTGGTAGTTTAAGCCATGTCATAGCAACATCAATAGCACCTACTGGCCATCTTTATACACATGACATCGAAGAGGCCCGAACCAAAAAAATTGAACAAGAGTTCGAAGTATACTTTTTTTATATATTTTTAATAATAATTATCTTTAGAGCCACGGTCTCGCCGATGTAACAACAGCGGTTGTGCAAAATGTTTGTACTGAGGGTTTCTTTGTTCGTAATGCGTGTGATGGTGTTTTTCTTGATGTACCAGCTCCGTGGGAAGCAATTCCGCATGCGGTCGAAGCCATTTCTCATAACCGCGGTGGCCGTCTCGTTTCTTTCAGCCCTTGCATTGAACAGGTAGTTTTTTTTAAGTAACTAACCTAATATTTATATTAGTCGTTTGGTTAATTTTCAGTTTTATTCAGGTGCAACGTGCTTGCGAAGCCATGAGAGAGTATGGGTTCGTTCAGATTGAAACGATCGAGTGCGTCCCAAAAACATTAAAAGTCAGTTGTTTAATTTTTTTTAAAATCTATTATTAACTCAATAGGTGGTTGAACAACGTCTTCTAAGTCTTGCCGAGTATGACTCTTGTGCTGAGAAGGAGATGGACACTTTTGTTCCAGCGGAGAAAGCCAAAAAACGTAAACTAGACGAGTATGTTTTGGTCCTATTATACATTTTTAATTATCCATTTTAGGAGCGTTCAAAATGGAAGTGGCTATTTGTCTACCATACCTTATCCATACAATCAACCCACTCATACTGGTTACTTAGCTCATGCTACAATGTTGCCAAGAAATTGAATTGCCTCTTCAATATCTTTCCAAAACTTCTTGTTTAGGTATTTATCTTCAGTATTTAGTTCTGCCATTTATTCTTGTAAAATTGTTATTTCAATAAATGGCTGAATAGCTTTGAATTCTTTTAATTGTCGAAATTGTCAAGAAACCAGAGTGTACAACTTGTATGCGCAGTTTGCCTCGTTGGCCGTTACACTTGTATCACACAGTTGAAAGAAGCCTGTTAAATGTACGGCCCTCGACAATCAGCTGTTACGGGGCGAGTGTCAGAGAGAGGACAGCCAGGCACGCAGACAACATTGATCGCCAGCATTGCATTGTGTGCTACGGAGCGGCAAGCCGTCCGTCTCTCGCCGGTCGACAGACGGCTGACTCTACCGATTCTGCTTGTCCTTCTGTATCCGATATCGACCTCGGATGGCCGTTTCCTCCCTCCGTCTGTCTAGTTCTAGTTCGCTCAACCTGTTCACAGGGCCCGTCGCTCCCCGTCTTTCTTTCTAGATTTCTAGCCCATTCCATCCGTCGTCTCTCTTTCACCCAACAGTACTCGCCCTTTTTCTCTTTTGTTCAAAATGAGCTCTCTTTCCCGCTGTGTCAGTCAGTCCTTGACTGCAGCTGGTCGCCAGACGTAGATTATGCATACTGTAAACTGCTATCAATCCGTTCTATAAACCGCCTCCTTCATCAAATGTTATTTGTCTACAGTTATAATCTACCACGCAGAGATTTGTCCAGATTTATTGGACTCAAGATGTGTCGATATCTGTGGGATTGGCGTAAACTGATCGATGGGAGTCAATCGATGATTGTTTGCCCAGTCTCAGCCCCCCTACTTGCTCACTTTCCCTCCCAACCCTCGTCTTCTCTTCGATTTTTCTAATCCTTCGACGTTATCTTTGTCTTATCGGGGAACGATCGGGTCCTCTTCGCCACGAGGGGCCTTAATTATTGGGGCTGCCAACACATGTCGCCATCTGCGAGGCGGAGGACGCGGCGGACCTTATCAGCCCTGGCTGAGGTCATGCGTCCTCAGGGTTACCGCCCGAAAACAAGTTTTGTGAGGCGAGAATCGATCGGGCCCTGTATTTTCTCCTTTAAATCCTCCTCCACCTTTTCCTCTTCACAAACACAGTCTCTATTGATTGTCCCTTTTCGCTTATCTCTCTCTCCCTTTGAGTCTCTTTAATTATAACCGCGACCTGGCCCGTAATTACGGACTAATTGTTAGATAATTTCAGGCCGGAGATGGAGTCGCAGTCCTCGCAGCCGTCCCTGCTGCGTCAGACGATTGCCGCAAGGCCAACACCCGCGGCACCAGCGACCCCGGCCACCACCCCGGCCTATGCCATGCCATTGGAGTTGATGGTTCCTTATCATAATACCCGGCCAGTTATTCCCTCTCATATGCCGAATTGCATATTTTCCAATCAGGTCAGTTAGTCCTATAATTTCTTGTAATATCTTCTGTAGCTCTGTGCTTGTGTCTATGGCTCATTGACATGCACTATTCCTCATGCGCCGATCGCCTATGGCCAGGCGTCTTCAAGTTTCGTCGCCCCCACCACATCCACCGCTGCGGCCGCCAGTATTCCGCCTCCGGGGGTGAGTTTCTTCTCGTCGTCTTCCCTTCATTCGAGTGTCTTTTCAGTTGGCCGAACCGTCCGTATCCTCGCATCGCGATCATCCAAATATTGAGGTATCCTGGCCAGTCCGACCCATCCGACCCCTCATTTTAGATGCTCCGGAGGGATACTCGTCTACCGTCATCATTTCTCAATCCACAACGGACAAGTGGGAGACTGAAACGGCAGGCTCAGCCACTACCACCCACTGTACAGGATGCCCTTGAAGAGGCGGAAAGAGAACGAGAAGCCAAATTAAGGAGGCTGCCCAGTGATAGTGGCAGTGATATTCAGGTAGACTACGAAATTCCGGGGAAATACAGAAAGACTTCTTCAGACGACCGAGGCACCCGAGACACCGACAAGTGCTCCGTCTGCCCCAGAGACGCCCCAACCCCCCAGCACATCCCAGTTGGTGACAGGTCCAGTCCCGTCGACCCACACAGCCTGTACTCGATGTCATGGCTCATCTCCTCAATGTGGCAATTGTACCAGTCATTGTACATGTTCCCTCCATCCTTTCAATCCTCCTCCTCGTGCTACCATCGTCCAACCAGCCGCGTAAGTCGTCTCTTTTGCTCCTCTACAATTTCATTTTCCAGTTCCCGTAATAATGGCTACGTATTACCCCAGGTGCCCCCTGGCCAATTGCCCCACATCTTCCCTAACAATCCTCTCCAACATCCGAATTACTACAATCCCGCGGCGCAGACAATTGCCGTCGACTACGGTTACCAGAACCGGATGCGCCATCAGCAGATGCTCAACAACCAGAATATGCTCAATAACGCCGTCCACCAACATTACCGGCTCACGTACTTGACCAATGGACAGCTCTACGTGCCCGTTCGCACTACGACCATGGTGAGTTCACCCGTTCAATCGGTCTTATCGGGGTTGGCAAGACCTAACAACACAGAAAATTCAGGGACTCGAAGCCTTGTTGGTCAATGTCACCCATCCGGAATTCCTCTTGGATCGTCCGCTGGATCGACATCATATGTTTGCCGGCCCTATCGCCGAGCCACAACCAATTGGATGTAGTCTACAAGACATCGAAAAATATTCGGAAAAGTTGCAATTTGTAAAGGATTGTGAGGTTGGTCTTACCAGGATCAAGATTGATATTTGTCTAGGTGCCGGAGACGGAACAAGAACGATGTATAGTATGTCAATGTGAATTGGAGACGGGCGAGGAAGTGCGCCATCTGGCTTGTAGCCACCAGTTCCATGTCGAGTGCATCGACCGTTGGCTGGGCTACAATAAGAAATGTCCGGTGTGTCGATTGGACATCGATCAACCAAAAAGTGCCAAAGATGCTGATTGGATAGAATAGATAAATTCCCCGGTGCCCTTTTGACCATATCTCGTGTGTGTACCTTTTACTTTTTTTGATACTCAGGACCGCCTTGAGCACTTATATTTTTATTTGGGGTCATTCATCCCTTTTTTCTGCCTATTATTGTATTTTTTTGCTCGTATTGGTAGTCATTTGCTCCCATTGGGTCTTTACCCTCAATTTACGGGTTTGCTTCTTAGTCGCCTTGCCCTAGCGTCTTTCTAGAGAAGTTTACTTTTTCTTGTATAACAGAATTCTATTTTGTGGTCACGTTTTAAATTTCTAGTCGCAACTGTCACTCATTTACAGATTTTTTTGTTGAGTGATACATTTTTTCAAAAGAAGGTCATAAATTTTCTAAATATGTGTACATTTTGTTATCGTTTCTTGTTCAGTATTTTTTCTGTCGATGTATCTAGAAGGAACAGCTTAGAAAAGTTGATAATGCTGGAGCTGATATTTTCTCCATAAACAATTTCCATTTCTTACTTGTGGCAAAAACAAAGCGCCCTACTTTTACAAAGTACTCTAAAAAACGTCGTGATGTTCTATAGAATTCTCGCGAAGTTTTTTTTAATCATATATTTTATATTACATTTATATGTTATGTTTCAGATAAGTACAATGGCTGAATTCGCTTCACAGCGTGGAATACCAGCAATGGAAGCAATTGTAAGTTCAATTCTTTTTTTTGCTGCATGGCTTTATCTTACGGGCTTTCTTAGTCTAGATGAGGGCTGGTGGTCTGTAGTAGTAACGGCTTTCGTGTGTGCTGCTTACTTGACCTCGGCCGACTCTCTTTGTGCAGATTGTTTGCTGCGCTACGTCGGGGATCTCCGTGCGCATACCCGTCTCGCGTGAAGGCTGGGACGTCAATTTATGTCGTGACGATAAGGGAGTGAATTTAATAAAAGTACAGTGATATCCCACGGACAACAATTTTTTCAATAAGTTACCCTTATTCGGTTTATAATTTTAGCGATTCTATGTATTTTTTTAAAAATAGAACAGCTGCGTCCACTCGTGAGGGGCAGTTTAATGTCTGCCTAGGGACGTTGTGGGGTTCCGAATCGAGGTTGCATAGTGCAGCAAAAGAGATTAGCTAGATTGCTATGGAGGTCATAAAATGGTCTTTCAATCAGCCACAAAAATGAAGAAATAATATGGGAATTGATCTAAAAATCCTAAAAAGGGAAATATTATAATTATCTTTTTAAAATGATCAATTGCTGTAGAACAAATTTGCATACCCGTAATGCATTATTCCATTGGGCTCTTAGAGTTCTTACTCTGTCGATCGCTCTCTTCAACCCTGGGTATCTCTTCTCGTTGTTCAATGCCTCGTCTCTCTTCTCTTATGCACTCTCTCGTTTCCTGCGTTCTCGTCGCGCTCCTCTTTCATCACAGTCTTCCACTCTGTCGCACCCTCTTCTCTTTACTGCCGTTACGCTAATGGTGTATTGACTAATCTCGTCTCTCGCCGCTCTCTTCCCTCTATTTTCTCATACTGTCTCGGCATGAGTAATTTCCCAGGTTCTCGTCGTTTATCCGTAGATGCCGGCGCTCTCTTCCCTGTCTGATGTCTGCCACTCTTCGACGTCCGCAGTATTTCGTTTTCGTTTATTCGACCGGCTCGCCAGACGATTCCATTCATTATTGTGGGAGCGCTGGCTGGGGACTGGCCGGAGAGCGCTCCTTCTGCGGGGACGTTGCGCGCCAGTGCGGATAATTTCTGAATAAAATTAGGACAAGAATTAAAAAGCGTAGAAAAATTGTATGTCTTCGTTTTATACTGCCAAAGAGGAAATAATAACAATTAAAGTACATATTGTCTAAGTTGATTTATGTTTTTTACAGGAAGATGTTGAATCTTATCTCAAGAAAGAACAGCAATCTATTGAAGATGCTCTCAAAGACATCGAAGAAAAATATCGTCGTTACAAATACGTGGAAAGTACCATGAGTTCACAGAAACAACGACTTCTTGAAAAACTTCCCGAGTTCCATAATAGCCTTGCCATTTTGGAAGTTCTTATCGAAAAAAAGGTATGTGTTACAAAATTATTCTGACAGGAAGCGAGATGGTACCAGAATATTTTCCAATTTCAGGCCAAGGGTGAACCATTTGAAACGACGTATCTCATGGCCGAAGAAGTGTATGCCAAGGCCGTAGTACAAAATCCTGAAAAAGTGAGGGAAAACATTTATAAATATTTTCTGTTGATATAGGTTGCTATTTGGTTAGGCGCAAATGTAATGGTTGAGTTTGAGTTGGACGATGCGAAGAAGCTTTTGACGAAAAATCGTGATACTATTCAAACAGTAAATTCTTATTTCTATTTTTCTATCTTTTCTATTTCAGAATGTCGACGAGTTGATAAGAGAGTTGGACTATGTAAAAGATCAGATTACAACTTCGGAAGTTAACATGGCTCATATCTACAATCATGGTGTTAAAAAAAGACAAACAGCCCAAGCTTCGAGCTAGATATTTTTCCTGCCTGTTTTGTTCCATTTTCTGGCTTTACCGGTATATCACATTGTTATGTTTGTTTAGTAAAGTTTTAAAACGAATTCCTGAAATTTGTGGGAATGTAAAAGTAATTGGGTAGTAAATCAACACTAGATCTTGACTCATATGTTTATGCTCTTGTAGTCGAGTTAGCCTAATAGCCAGGTTTCTTTGTAATCCTCTTAGAATGAGTAATCTTGTCTAAAAGTAAATTCTGAGCTCGTGTAATGCGAGCTTTTCTTTTGATGTTTCGGCCTAACATTCTTGACGGTCCTTCAACCAATTAGTCGATTGTCTTAGTCTCTGCGCAGCGAAAACAGAGAGGACGCCTGTGGAAAACCGGTCGAGAGACGCGGAGAAGAGATTGTGAAAACCGCGGAGACCCAGTGGTGGATTGATAAAGTGTGTATGTTAACGGTGGGCCACAAGAGCGCTGCGCACTGCCCCCGTGTGTCTCCTTCGGATAGATTTCTATTCATCTCATCATATATTATTTATTTATTTATTTGTATCCTCGCGTCTATTCTCCGTAATTCGATGATTGATCATATCTTTTTGGTTCATTTGAATTTCCCGGTACGTGACCATCCTTCGCTTTCAGCCTTTTTTTATCGATTTCTTTTGTATTTCCTCGAAGAAGTCCCTCCCATAAATTTATTGTCCATAAAAGCGGGCGTCTGTTTCTCTGTCTCAAAGTTACTGTAGAAAGAGAGCGAGCGGTGTCGTATCGTTATCGTGCCGGTCTATCTGCCCCCGCCCTATCATCTTCCATCTCCTTTTCTCTCATGGCCGCACGGCGACCTAATCCCCCTCGGAGTGCTTCTCTTTGGTGGCTTGGCTGTATGACCAAAAATGGGAATCATAAAGCTAGGTTACCAAAGCTAAGCCTCTCGAAATTCATGGGATTTCCCTCCATTTTATTTTCTATTTCACACAAATCCTGATTTCTTTCCCCATTTCATCACTTCGGAAGATTTTTTTCAAGCCAATCAATCCACTTCCAATACTCATATTTCGTAAATTTAAGCAGTTCCCAGACTTTATAATGGTAAATGTCATTCTCAGACAAAAGAGAGAGCTCTCTCGAAATCGGCGATCAAGTCGTCGGCATTTTCAAGTCCAATGCTCAAACGGAGTATGCCTGGCCCAATCGGAGCTGGGGCATTTTCCCCTCTGAGAAGTTGATCACCATGACTCCAACTAGCTGAAAGAGAGACGAGTCAACGACGAATTACGGCTATTTTTACCTGGATGTTCAATGAGACTCTCGACACCACCGAGGCTGACTGCGTGTACGACAAGGCGCAGATTCTAAAAGAAGAAGAGTCGACAGAGGGTGAGAGGATACCTCGACGAGGGCGATGGCGGCTTGTGTTGTGCCCAAATCCAAGGCAATCATCCCACCGAATCCACCTTCCAGCAGCTGAGACGCGATTCTGTGATATTTGTTAGATGGCAGACCAGCGTAATTCACAGAAATCACCTGCAAAAATAGCACAAAAAAGCGGAATAAGGTATACTTTGGAATGAGACTCAAGGAACTTGGCAACTTTCATGGCGGATGACGAGATTCGTTCGACTCGGAGACAGAGTGTCTTCAAACCACGAGAAACGAGAGACGCGTCGAAAGGCGACTGAAAAGAATCGAATCGGAAAAGGGAATATTCCTTACAAGAGCACTGCCAGTGGTCATCTGTTGAAGTTTCAACTGTTGCCAGTCGTCCATATTTTTAGCAGAAACACAGCCGGCGATTACATCCGTATGTCCGCCGATATATTTGGAACTAAAGCCGTCAATTTATAGAAAAAGGGTGGGTACCAGCTGTGAAGGGAAAAGTCGGCTCCCATTTTGATCGGTTTGAAAAGAACTGGAGAGGCAAATGTCGAGTCGATACATATTTTAATCTGAAAAGATGATGTCGCGCCCAGGGACTCGACGAACCTTGGCTTCATTGGCCAACTTGATGAGGGCGGATATATCGGGCATGTCCATCGTCGGATTAGCAATTACCTCAAAGTACAGGAGCTGAAAAGAGTCTATCTTATTATCCAACAAGCAGACCTTCGTGTTAGGCTTGATGGCCTTCCTGACGGCTTCGACGAAATCATCTTCTTTGACGAGATCGACAAATGTCTGCTCGACACCGAAACGGACGAGAGTCTCGGTTAGGAAGGAGAACGACCCGGAATACATCGGGTACATTCCAATCTTGATTGTGTTGGGTTATAGGAATAATAGTGTTTACCATGTGATCTCCTGCATTGAGGAATTCAAGGAAGACAGCGGAACAAGCGGCCAGACCGGAGTTGTAAGCAAGAGAAGCGGCGCCACCTTCCAGCTCGTGGATGGCGACCTCCACTGTTTCGACTGTAGGATTGCCACATCTTTGGTAGACGGCGTTTTGCCCCTGAATATGAAAATTATCTATGGATTTCCTGTAACATACATGTCCAGGTTCATGAAATTGTGCAACGGTGTTGTATCGATAGGTCGACGAGTGATAGATCGGGGTGACGAGAGGGTCGATTCTTTTTGGAATTACGGCCTTGGCACTGACGACTCTCGACTCCAGCGCTAGATGCCCGTGATCATCTTGGAATTTCTCATCGCTCTCATTCTTGGCTGGAGGCCAGTTAAATCCACTGAAATGGCGAGTAAAAAGAAGCAGAACGGCAGATGACCGACCTCATGCCGTGTCGATGCTACCAATTGAACCTTATCATTTCGATAAGACGGACTGCCCTTTCCGAAGTCATCCTCTGACCAGTGAACATTGAACTGGCATTGAAAAACGATGAAAAGAGAATTAACAGACTCTAAACACCAGAGGAAAATGATAAAAATACATGTTTAGTGGCAGAAAAGAGAAAGAAGAAATGGACAATTTGTCACCCCTCGGGGTCATCTCCAAAACAGTCGCGCTTTCGAATCGCCTTCGTCATTATTTGGCTCTCGATTCTCGTTTCAGTGTCGTCCTTCTTACCATTTTGTGTAATAATCGACGGTGTTTTACCACGAGACGATGTCCACTTGCCAGCTGACACCGTTCCTTTCCAGGATGGCCCTTCTCTTTTTGTCGATTATGTTGCTTCCAGTAGTCTCGTCAGCTCCGACCCCTGCCATGTGCAGTGCCTTTGCTAAATTCGCAGAAAAGTCAGTCGGTCTGCTCGGCAATCGAAGAGATTCAGATGGAATCCATTGCCAGAGACGTTGCTTTCCTGGTCGAAAGGCAATTGCGCCAAGATTCATCCTCGTCCGGCAGACATGAGCTGTGACGACGTCGTCCAGGTGAGGAGGAAAAGCATAGAACTCGAACCGAATTCAGTTTGTGGCCGACTGCAATTTCGGATCAAAGTCGAGAGATAGTAACCGAGCACTATCCAACCGATATTACGCGGTGAATCGACCTCGTCGACTTAGTAAATTCGATGTTTCAGCAGACGTATGGCAACTATCCTCGGGTATTGCCCAAATATATTTATTATACAGAGAGTACCGCCAGAGATTACGGTCAGTTTGGCAATTGGTGGGTCTTGAGGGGGAAGACATAAAGAGATCCGTCAGGTATTATCCAAATTATTATCCTCCAACTTATCTCGGATACTTCGACGGAGGACCGGCCAGTATTGCCCAATTGGAAAATGATTACAAATTTGCCAAGAGTGGCCATTACCCGTATCAAAGGGCGGATAACATCGTTAACATCGGCAACTATCCCCGAGTATCGCATAAAAATATATTTTTAAGGCTTACAACAGACCTCCCTTCCGACCTGTCTTCACGATCTTTTCTATTGTCTTCGGGCATCTCGTCGAAACAATAATTACGCTGAATACTACACCGCCAGACATGTCAGTCGTCCCCCGACAATCGATACTTTTGTTTTTCAGATTGCCCGACCTAAAGAAGAAGGTGGCATTTTGCCTCGAAAGTGATCATTAGTTTTCCTTTAATAAATCTAAATCTTTTTTTACCGTAAATGTGCTCCGCTGACATTGTCTGTGCCCTCCTCCTAAATAGTTTCCCTCGTCGGATCGATCACCGGGCCAAGTCTTTCAAAATTTTCATTCTTTTCTCTTTTTTTTGAGTCAGCTGTCACGTAGCAGTTGCCGGTCCGTATGCTTCTCAAAAGTCGTCGACATCTGTCCAGCTGTTCTGAGAATATTGTCATTTCCGGTGCTCTATTGCCCTTTGCCCTTACTTTTTTGGATATCACGAAATGTGGGGGAGGCCATGAGTCATCTTTCCTTTTACTAAGCACTCCCCCCCTCTTCCGTTCGTTTTAGGCACTGTCGACGGACATTATTTTCGAACCCGCCACACCCTTCTCCCGGCTTCAATTCTTACCACAACTTGTCGTTTATTATTCCCGTCCAATTCACTTTGTTTGTTCTTTTATTTCACAATTGCTTACCTTTGAAGCATTGTTGTTTTCGAAATATCCAAGATTTCGCGATCTCCTCTGACTTGGAAGACAACTTCAGCCTGTCAGCTGACTATTGACTGTCAGAACAAATTGTTTACCTAGCTCTTCTTTTTGGTGCTCGATTACTGGCTCAACGGCTGAAGTAGTCCTTGTTCCCAGTACAATAACTGTTCATTCTGCTCTCCAATCCATTTTTTTTTCTAAAATTTTCTCGGCTAAAAATGAAACTCTGGATTACATAATTCAGTGCGCATTATTATCCAACGACGCTCATTGACTCTTACACACTAACTGCATTGTAAAATTTTCTCTTCTTCATTCTGTTTTGGCCAGTTAGAATTTGGACTCATTTATATATATTAGTGTGGTTCGATCGCCATCTATCAATTTTCCTAAGCCAGTTCGCCTTTTTTTCGCAGCACTGATAAGAGTCTCTTCGACGTTTTCCGAGGACAACTCTAATTTTTCTATATTTGCCATAATATTTCTCTCTAATGATGGATTTTTAGTCAAAATGGCCCGTCGTCCTTATGATCTCTTGTTCAAGTTGCTTTTAATAGGTGATTCGGGAGTTGGCAAGACATGCATCCTATACAGGTTCAGTGATGATGCTTTCAATACTACATTTATTTCTACCATCGGTTAGTTTGTGTTTATCACTTTATTTCAACAAATATTTCAGGAATTGATTTCAAAATTAAAACTATTGAACTACGAGGAAAGAAAATCAAACTACAAATTTGGTTAGTTATCATATTCCATTTTTTAGAATAAATTCATGTTTCAGGGATACAGCTGGTCAAGAACGGTTTCATACTATTACAACATCTTATTATCGTGGAGCCATGGGCATTATGCTTGTTTATGATATTACCAATGCTAAAAGTTTTGATAATATTGCAAAATGGCTGAGGAATATTGATGAAGTAAGCATATTAAAAATAAAATATAAAATAAATATTTTTAGCATGCTTCTGAAGACGTAGTGAAGATGCTGTTAGGCAATAAATGCGATATGACCGAGAGGAGAGTTGTCAGCAAAGAAAGAGGCGAAAAAATTGCCGAAGATCATGGAATTCGATTTTTGGAAACTTCTGCCAAAGCTAACGTACATATAGACACCGCTTTCTATGAGCTTGCCGAAGCTATTTTGGATAAGGTATTTCTTAACATTTGTTTTTGTTTTTTTTTTCAAGAAATCTCATTATTTTTCAAAATGATTAAATTGGTGTAGACAAACTAAAGCAATAATTTTTATAATTCGAGGTTATTTTCAGATGCCAAGTCAACAAGAAGAGCCAAGAGTCACAGTAAATCCTTCTGACAGCGGAAGAACATCCAGCGGAGGAGGCTGCTGTTGATTCAACTATTCTCCTTTCTAATGCGTTGTAATCGGGTTCATCAATTATTAGAAGCCAGCTGCCTGCTGTTATCCATACGCGGTGCTTTCGCGACGTCTTCCCTGTCTTCTAGCCTTTGTCATATTTACACAAAATTCTATTTCGTTTTAGTTCATTTTCTTGTCCTATGTAGCCAACTCGAATTTTTCTTATCAACGCTGTGATCGTGCTATTTTGCAATGAATAATTTTTATCCTGATATTATCAAGTTTCACGGAAAATAATGGACGGACATTTCGGCATCAAGTCTAGCCATTGGGAAATACTGATCTGACAACCCCCAAATTTATTATCATAAAAATATCCGAATTCTGAATTAAAAATTTCGGATCCAAGCAGCATCCAGTTAGCTAGCTATACTGTAGAAGTGTGCATGGGCTCGGGGGCCCGAGACTTTATTATACTGAACAAAAAAAGGAAAAGCTCGGAAACGATGATGCCAGGGATTGAACACGCTTGACTAAATCGGCAGGTCACTAACCGGCTGAGCCATTGGGATCTCTTGTAATCAAAATTTGGTTGAAGAAAGTGAAATTTTCTGAAAAAAAAATTGTCGATTTCCCCTAAATTTTCGACCCTCTCAACCGAGTTCATCAAACATTACAGAATAATTCATTTTTACAGAGGACAATAACTCCTAAACAATCAGCCATGTAGCTTCTTTTCAGATTTGGCGACAAAGCATCACAAGGGAATGGGAGATAACGTCCTTTTCTTTCTCGATAAATGACAGTCTATCACATGTCTTCATTGCTGAACATTCTTTGTCCTCTGCTCTTGACTCTGACGAATTTGTCCTGTCCGACCCTAAATTGTCCTGTTTCAATGGTCTTCTGCTCGACTCGACCTGGTCGACAGCCAGTGGTCATCACAGGAATCTTGTTTCGACTGAAGAAGCCAAGTCGTTTGGATGGTTTCCTTTCCATTTTTCTCATAACATTGACCAGTAAAAGCGACAACCGAACTGTCATATCGGACACCGAAAGTCACCATGCCATCGTTGGTCCATCCTCGGATATGAGTCGCTCCGTTACCTGGGAAATGTCTTTTGTTTTGGTTGGATTAGTCGGGCGAATCCCCCGTTGCCTGTCAACAGGACTAATCTGGGATGGTCGAGACGACCAGGTGAGGAGTATTTGTGTAAGCAGAAGAGCCTAACAAGGTCATTAACACGCAGTCTATTGACCGACGCCAGCCGCAGACACTTGGAGATGTTGTGCAACCAATGCCAATTAGCGCCTCCTCAAGGCGATAAGAGCCATACCTGCTGATCCTTGTTTCACCTCGACGTTCGTTGAAAATGTTCCATGGAGTTGATGTCGATCTTGACTGATCTTCAACACGGATCCTTTGTCATTTCTCCATTCACCTGTGAGATCGTCGCAGTCAGCCCAAACTCCAACAAACAGTAACAGCACAGGTGCCAGCCACAACATCGGATGACCAGCGAAAGGCAGCAACTGATAAAATGACAGCAGATAGGAGAGAAACCAGTTGGGAGGAAAAAAGAACTGTCAATTATAAGGGGAAAATGGGCGGAAATAATTCAAAGGATCTGTCTATTTGTGCACCTGATCGACCATATGTCAGCGGTAGCCGATAATGAATAGTAGCTGATAATCCTTGTGTCATTAATTATCCATATCTGCCAACTGCTAATGTCACCTAATATGGCCGGGAATAGGTGTTGAATGACCTATTATGAGCAAACAGATCTGGTGTCTTCGCGTGCCCGCGGACTACGGTAAGCAAATGACTTTAAGAATCTATACTAAATGCCATTCCAGTTGACTTTTTTCTATGATCTGTCGGTGTGGTTATTCAGAGGCGCGTAGTTGTCTAATCCAAATGTCAATACTGGCCGACTGTATTCTCCAGTTCTTCTTCTACTTCTCTTTTAACACGATTGTCGCGCGGGCTACGGTTAATCACATCGGATTAGGTCCCATCACGATTAATTCAATAAAAGAATTTATCTCTAAATATTCAATCTCACATGACTAGGATTGTTCACAAGTGTCGAGTTGTCGCGTCTTTTCATCGTCGTCCGTCTTTTCCTTCTTGGGCCTTTTCCTTTCTCGTTCTTCTTCGCTCAATTCACAGTCGCTATCTTCTGACACCGTCTTGCCGCCACCGCCGCCACTCTCTTTGTTTTGTTTTCGATCCTTGGCTCGACGATTCTTGAACCAAACCTGGAAAATGGATAAGTGGTCGGCTACTGTTATCCCTCTAATTAGGATATTTTAACGGATCAATGGGCTAGGATGGAAATGACCGGGTGCACATCCCGGCGAGCCAGCTGTCGACTCACTTCGACCCGTTCCTCCTTCAGATCACATTCCATGGCTAATCTTTCTCGAGTCGTCACATCCGGATAATGCGTTGTCGAAAATGTCTTCTCCAGAATCTGAACTCTCCCCCTTTAGATTTCTCGTGGTAGATCCTACGTTGAGCTGTTCTTCGGAAAAGATTGTTCTATGTCTCCTCTTCCGTTTGGCACCGAGGTGGAAAGGTGTGAGCAAAGGTGGCAGAAGGGGAGCACCCATTAATCCAGGAGCTGAAAAAAACCACTTTAAAATGGGGAGAAGAGAGATAAACTTACGGAAGAAAGGATATGACATGGATGGCCATGGAGGAGGGAAAGCGTCGACGGGAAGAGCCGGGATTGGGAGGGAAACCCGTTGGGCGAGGAGATTCTCAATCGAGAAGCCGGCATTTGAACTACTCGGAGTTGCGGCCATGGCGGATAGACAACTCCGTAGCTGATCAGCACTGGGCATGTAATACGAATAGATGGACATTGCCTGAAATGAGAAGGTGTGAAGAAGACAAGAGAACGCCATTAGAAGAAGTGCTGCTGGGGGGCTACCGACCGGGGGCGGCCGCCCATTGGAAGGACCCGCCCCGAGCGCGCTAAAACCCAAATCTCCTCGACGTTTTACAATAGCGAAAAGAAGGTGGCAAACATAGAAAAGACGGGAAGAAGTGGTCGGGCTGGAACTGTGGCATTTTTTGGGGATTAGGGGCCTTTTTAGGAAACGGGACAGAATACGGTAAGTCATTGGATTAGGAAAAGAATTGTCGACAAATCGAAGAGTGTAAAGTGGAAAAGAAAAGGAGACGACGATGAGGAGGAGAACAAGGTCAATGTGGGGACAACCATATTCATGTCTCAATGAAGGACACGTAACTTATACCAACCTCCCCTACTTCGACAGAATAAGCAGAGAAGGCGGCTAAAAGGAGAAAATTTAAGAGATCGACACTGGCTGCTTGAGTCATTTTCCTTCCAAAGAGCAAAAAGATCTCCCTCAAAAGAGAAACGGATTTCCTCCGTCCGGACACGGGTTTTCATTCCCTAGCTGCTAATCTCCAAATTTGCGTTTGCGATTAAACCGGCTACCGTATCCCAGGCCACCTCAGGGCTACAGTAGCACTCGCTTATAAAAGGATTAACCCGCGCGACTAAACGCTAAGCTGACGAAGAATTCGCATCAATCGAATCTTTGTCTTCTTTTTGATGACAAAGAGGGACTGCCGTTGTTGTACTCGATTACGCAACGGAGTCACCAGCTGTTGGACAACTCAAGAAGCATCCTCTTTAGCCCACGGCGCTAATTATACAAATCTCTGCCTATTTAAGGTCGGAACTCGCTAAGCTCCGTAAACAATTTTAAATAGATCAGAAGGAAGAGGGAAAAGGTGTTAATAATTGAAGGACTACGGCGGTAACTCAAGAAACCAAATACAAACAAACACAACTGGTTTTTAAGGTGAGAAAAGGCGAGAGAAGAGGAAAGCAGGAGGGAGATGGACACAATCTCTCTCCTAGGTGATATCTCTCTTGGGGAGAAAAAGAAGAAGATGATAAATAGTTAATAAAGAGGAGGAGGGGCGACAACGACGAGGTGTCAGTCGATTCTTCTCTCGTATTTGCGCGCCCTTGCCTACTCACTCAAGCGAACTATCGGTCCGATGCGAGAAAAGGCGCACTACCGTATTCTTGGGTATTTGTATCATAATCCGTGTGGCCAGTGCCCGCTGATCCGGCCACACCTGTTAACTCCTTGTTTTCTTAATGCGTCGACAAATAGACGAGGTCGGAAGCCGTGCGGCGAGGAGGCGAGACGCCGACGCCATAGGCCGGAAGAGTCCCGCTGAGAGGAGCCAGGAGATAGGTGAGAGGATGACAACAAGAGTGAAAGTTGTACGAATTAGGGCCCACAGAGGATAATTACTAAATCTGATCGCGTCTTATGCACGGTTGAAAGAACTTGGGGAGATGGTGGCCGATAAACGGGCGGGACCTTTTTGACGCCGACTTGTTACTGTTTGGTTAGAAAATAATCCGAAAGAAATCAGCCATTTCACAAAGTCAATCGGCTGCAGATGCTTATGTTTCCCGGTATTTCGACTTCTCGTTGTACCATCACAGGAAGATTGAAAGATGGTCGCATCGGGTAAGCCAGTGGCTCGTCTTCTTATTCGCCTAAAATAGAGCAGGAAGAGAGAATTCTCAGTCGACGCTGACCATCGTGACGGGAGGAACCGGCTCCCCGGAACAACTTCAAATGACCCCAGCTGACTTCCATCGCATCCAAGAGGAGATGAAAAGTGCCACGTCTATCACTTTTACCCGTCGATCAGCTTGTCCGGCACATGAGACGCTCGTCGACCAAGAGGACGAGAAGAACAAGATTGTGGCCTTTTTTGTGACGGCTCTTCACATGACTCTAATGATGGTTTTTGTGCTATTCCCTCCCTGGCCACCTCGTATCTGTCGAAAGATTATGTTTCGTTCCCCGCCTCGTGGACAGTCCTACATGTTGATCTATGGGGAGGTCCGTCATTGCCCTTTTCTAATCGACCAATTTAGGGCGAAAACAGCAAGGCGACATTCTTTGCCCGAGAAGCTGTGGATCAGCCGAATGTTCGCCTTTGTCTGCCACCGTTACTTACCAAAAAAGTCGACGCAATCGATGTCTTCTATCATCTTCTTCGTAGTCAAGTGACCATTCTGCCAGTCGAGAAAGATGTCAACATCTGTTCGGTCTACCTGTGCTGTGACCTGACCCGAATGCACCTGCCCGAAGGCAGCAAAAGCCCGTATCTCATCATCTTCTGTCAGCCGAACAGTTCCGACCTCGGCACATGTCTCCTGATGGAACCCAACTTTGCCGATATCGCCGACTTTTTGTGGTGTGACATGCTCTTCTTCGATTATCCCGGCTACGGTGTCTCCGATGGTCAGCCATCGGAATATCTCGTCTATCGCAGTTCCGAGATTATCATGGAACATGCCAAGTCTTTGGGCTACGCCGAGGAGAATATCATCTTGATGGGATTTAGTCTGGGGACGGCAGCCGCCATCCATCTGGCTTCCATTTGTCCCAATGTGGCTTCTCTCATCCTGATGGCCCCGTTCACCTCGCTGCTTCGAGTCTTCTCCAATCGTCCCAAGATGGTTTCCAGTTGGGATATCGACTTCTTCAGAAGTATTGACAAAGCCTCAGCTGTGACTTGTCCCACGTTGGTTTGCCATGGGAAAAGAGACTTTATCGTCAAGTTGCGCCACGGCAAGACAATGGCAGCCGAGATTCCTGGAGCCGAGATGTTCGTCGTCGACAAAGCGAGCCATCAGAGTCTGCTCTGTCAGGTATTCTTTTTATAAATTGTAATAACTGTCAAACATAGCGGTCGATGTGGGATAAAGTCCAGGAATTCTTGGAGAAACATCTCGACATTATGCCCAAATGGAAGCGTCTTGTCAGGCAGATGACCGTCTCCTGTGAGAGTGAGTCGTCTTGTCTGTCATTCTCCATGTTCCATGTTTTAGCCTCTCCGTCACCATAAATTGAGAAAAATGTCGTCTGTAAGATGTTCCTGGCCACTATTTTCCAATAAAATTTCAATTCCTCTATCTTTTTCTTTCTATAAATCAGATGTCGTTCTGTCGTCTTGTCAGTATGCCGTCGTCCACCCCTTGGGAATGGTCCTTTTAATCTCGTCGAATAGACAATTTAATGACTCGTGAATGTGTACATACAAGAGATATTTTGTTGAAATATGTTGAGCAAATGTCGGCATCATTAAATGAATAAATGTGGGGCACGAAAGCTTATTACCAGGGTACAAAGAATCAGGAAAAATGTGAAAGTCACGAAACAGAGACGGTCGATTACCATTGCAGCAAACATCCAATCGGCTTTGTGCTTATTCATTAGCTGAAATTGTTATTATTTTAGTGGAAATAGGAGAAAGAAACTGACTTCTTCTTTCCGAACTTTGGCTGAGATGACCCGTAACTCTTCGATGAGCAATCCGAACTGGGCGTCGTCGAATGTCGTCTTATTCACCGGCGACTTCTCCTCGTCCAAATTTGGTCTCTAAAATAGAGATTGTTCCCTTTCTTCCCAAAATGTTTACCACAATTGAATTGTATTGGTAAGCTGATTGATTTGGCAATGGCGTCGAATTTAACGCGGTGTAGGTCCTTTCAGAGTTGTCGACTTTTTTTCTGACTTCGAGTCGTCCGCCGCTACAGAAATCGAGATGGACATTCTTCGTTTTGTGATCTCGTATCCGGCTGTGAACATCCACCAGGCCTTTCCGGGATGGTCCGATGTGTCCATTTTCATTGAAAATACAGAAAGGCGGAGGTCTCTCGATACAAAGCAACGACGGCAGCCATTCGAGGAGCACCTTACGAACCTTGAACTACGGATTAAAAGGGAGGACAGACACTTACGAAAGGAGCCATTGGTCGATGACTTTCGGGAGTCCGGTGATGGAAATTGAGGGCAATGACGGAACAGACGACACTCGCCCCGACTTCAAACATTATACACGAAAAGTAAACTTCTGGAAGCAAGGAGTCACAGGGAGGAGGGAGAGGGGACAAACCAATGAGCGGCAAAGCATCGGATGTCTGGGGCATCGCTTCGGCAACCATCAACCTGAAAAATAAAATAAAAGACGATCGGCAAGATAACCCACATAAAGACGCAAAGTGACATGAAAATGGTCACACCTGGAAAATAAAATAAGGAAAGATAGCAGAGATAACCCACAAAGATTGAGTTTTTCCCCGGATTCGGCTGGAAGAGTAAAGCCGAGAAGCGCCAGGGCGGAGATGAGCATCGAAGGAAGGACCAAATTGAACCCGTAATAGAGAGTCCGACGACGAATGCTGATGGTGAAAGTGATATCATAATATGGCTCTGGGCAACATTCATAGTAGAATATCGACCTCTTCGATGTTAATCCTAAATGGCTGGTATTGATAAAAATACAAAACAATTACCAAGCAATTCCCATTCTCCGTTTGGTTGATAAGTGCCAAAACTGACAGTCGAGTTGCGGAGATCAGTAAAGAACCCGGAATATGTCCAACTGCCCATTTTCAATTGGCAATTCTAGAAAGATTGCTAAGAGCGAAGAAGAGCAAATACCTGGGTGTCGAAGGGGAAATAGGCAATGTCGATGGAGCAGCTACTTCGAATAACCGCAGGTGGAATCCAGGTGACATTTCCCGTGCTGGAATTGGTCTTTTTTCGTATACTTGGCGGTGACAAAGAGGTCGATGAATAAGCCATGCGACTCACTGGTAGACGACGGCATTCACCGGCCAAGTTGAGTCAAATTGCTGGTCAACCGAATTATACAAGAGGACATCGGGTTTCCAGATGTTACCAATTGGCAGTCGGACTTCTTTTATACCTCAACAAATCTTGTCCGCTGTCGTCGAGTACTCACCTCCGAATTCTGCCGGATCCCATGTCAAGTAGATGTCGCTCCAAGACATTCGGAGCCAGACATTTGAGTGCATAACTTGATGTTTTTCATCCTTTAAAATGTTGTGATATGAGTACAATGTCCCCGGGGTCGCGAGATCATGAGGCGAACGCCCGACCGCGATTGTCTTTTTTCGGCCACCACCAGGAAATATGACCGCCCGACGAGGCCCCCCGGAGACTAATCGAGCAACAAATGGGGTGCAAATTCTGACCAGATAGGATACAAAAAAACCCACGATGTCGAGAATCTGTTGGAAGTCGAGTCCAAGAAGGACCAAAACTGGCTCTGTTTCATTTCGGACGGGTCGAGCCAATTTATTGTATCCGTCGGCTAATTTTGAGTACAGTCTCCTTTCGTGATCTCCCGCCCAGACCTCTGCAAATTGCTTTATTCCAAGTGTCACGGGGCTCTCTTTTGACTGGCCGCTGGGAGTATTCCATAGCTAATGAACGGCTGAATAAGACAGAGTCCGCGTAAGGGTCGAGCTAGGGGCGGACAAAAAATTCAAAGTTCTCCAAATCGGCTCAAATTTTCTGTACGACATAGCTGAAGGTAGAGAAGACGTTTGCAAGTGTTTTTATTTTGGTCCGCAGCGTAATGAATTTTTCGCAGAGGGCGAATTCCGCGACCTATAGATGCAAATAACTTTTTTATTTCTTAACTTTCTGGGGCGTTTTATGGCTCGTTCGACGTAGAATTTGATGCTCTACAACCTTTCTTATATTAGCAAACCAGGTTTATAAGGTCTTTACAAAGTTATGGAAATTTTTCGCATTTCGCAAATCTTAAAAAAATTCTAGAAAATCCAAATCTGACTTGCATATCGCAAATTTTGGATATGTTATTTCCCATCGTCTTAGCTATTTTTAAAAAAAATAAAATTGGAAATTGAGGTAGAAATTCCAAAGATATGATCGTTTCAAGACGGCTAGCTTGACTTCAATGAAAAATAAAAATAGACGCCAAGTGCAAAAATTTATTCTAAACCGTTCCTGATATTGTTTTTGATTTTTTACTGAATAAAAAACAATATTTTCATGCGTACTTTTTGAGAAATAGCTATCTCGAGTTTGTCTAATTTACAGCGTGAGCAAGAAAAGCGGAATACGTAATTGCGTACAAGATTCCGTGAACGAGCTCACTTTTCTGACGATTTGTTTTCCTCTTTTTTAACGTAAATAACAACATTGTATGTGTGTTTTTTACTGTAAAAAATCAAAAACAATATAAGGAAGAGTTTAAAACATATTTCAGCACTTGGCATCTATTTTTACTTTTCATTGAAGCCAAGCTAGCCGTCTTGAAACGATCATATCTTTGGAATTTCTACCTCAATTTCCAATTTTATTTTTTTTAAAAATAGCTAAGACGATGGGAAATAACATATCCAAAATTTGCGATATGCAAGTCAGATTTGGATTTTCTAGAATTTTTTCAAGATTTGCGAAAAGCGAAAATTTTCCATAACTTTGTAAAGACCTTATAAACCTACTTTGCTCATATAAGAAAGGTTGTAGAGCATCAAATTCTACGTCGAATGAGTTATAAAACGTCTCAAAAAGTTGAGAAATAAAAAAGTTATTTGCATCTATAGGTCGCGGAATTCGCCCTCTGCGAAAAATTCATTACGCTGCGGACCAAAATAAAAACACTTGCAAACGTCTTCTCTACCTTCAGCTATGTCGTACAGAAAATTTGAGCCGATTTGGAGAACTTCGAATTTTTTGTCCGCCATATGTCCCTGCAGCTCGAGTCTTACGCGGACGCTGTCATAATCCTCGTCCGCCTGTGCTCCGACTTTCCCGGCAATTCCCCCCTGTTACAGAATATTTGAAGAGGTGCCCGCCAATGGCTGTCATTTGAAAAACACTTCGTTTTTGATGTGGACACGCGTTGCCAGGAAGGCCTTTTTATAAACAGAGACAATCTATCATTCTCAGTCAAAATAGACGACTATTCAGGTGGACATCCACCCCACTTCACAGAAAATCGAATAAACTGACCTCTTTGTGGCTCGGAGCTGGTAACCGATGACAAGGAGAGGAAGGAAAAGGGAATAAAAAAGGATAAAGGACAAGGAAACATTAAGAATTAAGGGGAGGAACACCCTCTATGCCCGGGCCAGCTAATAACGAGCAAAGTCTTGAGGGTCCCTAGGGGAGGCGGGGCAACACAAACTCAGAGATACGATCACGCCCAATTTCCGCTAATAATCCATTTACACACCTTCTCTTGTCTACTTTTCTATCGATTATTAGAAATACTACGCTTTTTTATCTATTTCTTTACAGAGAGAACGACATCGCCTTTTCTAGTCGCTCCATCTATTAACAAACCTGGAAGAAAGGGAAGAAGAAGAAGAAGACCAAAGTGGACAAGGTGGCCGAAGCCCTCGGAGTATCTCATTCAAGGACGCCACCTGAATTATTCGATTAAAATATTGGACAGAGCAAAGCATCCTGAGGGAGAGATTGTATTGTAATGGGGAGATAACTGATCGGAGTGGAGGAGACCCCTCAGGGAATGGAGGATGCGCCCCGGACAAACATAAGGTTAGCCATTATGGCAGTCATTATGAGGAGGTATAAAAAGAGAGACGGGAGATGGGGAGGGCGGATATGTCAGCCAAAGGAGCGAGTGTCGGGGAACAGATGATAATCGCTAAAAAAATAGATAAATTATCTCGAGAGACAGCTAATAATGGAGAAACTTTTGAAGAGTCTCAGACATTCGATGGCCTTCGATATTTGAGGATTCATTTTCTAATTCCTGGCGGACGACACGAGCTATGGCCCGATGATTCTCTTTGTTCAATTTGAATGCATTAGTAGCCCGGGCCTTTTTTTTCTACGAAATATAAAGTGAACTCTGGCGGCCAAAATGGCAAAAGAGCCAGGATTAGTTCCGTATAAACATGAGGTGTATTATTGTTTAGATGAAAGTACACAGAAGACACATTTTGACATCAGGAAAGAGAGCAAAGACTTGGAACGAAATGAAAAGAGGATGTGAAAAATGAAAGACAAACAAAGACAGACCAACCCCATAATTGCAATTGGAGATGTTTTAAACTTTTGAGAAGAAGAAGAATCTTTTGGTTGCCTCCCCCACTTATAACGAATCTTAGCGGCAACAACTAATGCGAGAACATTTATCGGAGAGCCCTTTCTCTTTATTTTCAACTGGACTTAACGACCGAAGGCGGTTGAGGGTGGAAGATGGTTAGGCCTCCGGAAATGCACTCTATGAATAATCTGTGCATAGATCCAATTTCATCAGTCGGTTCAAGCCAAACATTTGAAGATCGCCAAGTGTGAATAAAAAACCACAAAAAAAACAACCTTTATTATAAATGGTCATCCCGCAAAAAATGGTAATAAATAATAAATACAACCTCTAATAATTAGTAAAAAAAAGATCACAGTTATAACCATCCCGTAATAATAAAAAAATATACAAAACAACTAATCTTTGTTGAGAAGAAGATAAATTTGTTGTACAGTCGGCAGTGCAGCAATTTGACGTCCTTCTTCATCGTACGCGCGATTCGCGAAAGCCGTGGCCCTAGCGAACGTCTCGGCAATTCTTTTACGAACGGGCGAAAGAAGAATGGATTCCGTTTCAGGCACTCCGATATAAAGAGAATACTTGGCTCGGATCTGAAAATATAGGTGTCAAAGATCATATGTAGACGTCTCATATTTCTATAAGGAAACCCAATCTGATTGTTACTGCTATTACTTTATACGTCAGAATTAAACCAAAAATCCTCGTGATAAAAATAAAAAGACAGCAAACGATAGATAAATTATGATACCCAAGCTACAAACCTCAGGCCAAGCCGTGTTTAATTCTTTGAAAGCAGCTGTAGCAATCTCATTCAGAGCTTTTGGTGATAAATTTGCATGGTTCTTTAGTTGAAAATCTGCCTTCAGAGACTAAATAGAGCATATTTACAATAAAAATATAGACTTGCCTCATCTTCTGCGGTGTCTACAAATTCAAGCATACTTTTAACAACAAAACTCGCGGAAATCACAAGCTTATTACAGGCAGCTCTCAATCGACTATCAATTATTTGGCGACTGTCTCCAGATTGCTCGCTCACGTGGACAGGCAACTAAAAAATAAAAAATAATTACACAAAATTTTTAAACTTACAGTAAAAAGTATTTCCAGAAATGCATTGTTAGAGCTGAGTTCAAACCATCTTCCTTTGTCTTCCAAGAAAGAGTTTTTCATTTTGGCGAAATCAATTGACAATTCCCTGGTAGGCAATGTAGCGTCAGCTCTTTGCGATGCTGCATGTCTATACGGTGTGGTCTGTTCTCGTAAAATTAGAAGATGTTTGACAACGAATAGGTCCGCATCCAATTCTTTCCATTTCGGTCCTTTAGAACCGGGCCTAGTTGCTATCTGCGCTGCAGCTGCTTCAAGCGATTCACAGCACATTCCAAGAAGATCACGAGCAAGGGATTGAAACACTCCCAGCTAAAAAAGACACTATAAACAAGAAGAGAGCTTACATCAAGACATTTAAAAAGCTTTGCCAGACACATTACGGTACGTCGAACAGTAGGATACCACAGACAATGCAAATCAACAGCGGAAATTGGCGTTGATTTGTTTTCTGTAGACACTTTTCTGGATCCATTTTCTTCTAAAAATAAAACAATATCAAATTAAATATACTACTTACCGCCGTTTAACGTATCGCCTTCAACCGGAGCAGCTTTTTCTGATCTACTAAGCTCAATGCTTTTCATCATTTCTAATTTTTCGGGATAAGCAAGATCACCAGAAGCAGGTGTATATCCAGCAATATCAGTAGCGCCGTAAGCGGAAGCTCTAAGAAAGTTACATATAAAAATTATAAAAATCAAACCTGTAAACTATCCTTTCAGCCACATCACCCACTAATTCACCCATAACACCGACAAAGCCTGCACGTGGATCAAAAACTGACGATTCATCACCGACTATCGAAGCCATTAAAGTACATCGTTCTTCTATCATTTCAACCTTAATAAAATAAAGAATAATAGTGAATAAAATTTAAAAAGTACCTTCAAAATTGTGCAGAGTTCGGCTAACGTTTCCAAATGTGGATTATGCACAACAATAGGACGTAACATATCATACAATAACCGGCAAAGTCCTTCAGTAAATTCTTCAAAAGGGTGTATTTGATTGTGCGGTAAAATCGAAATCAGCGAAGAAGTGGGGCTAAAAAAGGGTTAATTGTGTGTAAAAAAAGTAGTACCTTTGTATGCCTTTTGGTGATAAAGGATCTCCTAATTCGGTTGAGAAAAATTGACGATACAGGCGGAACTCGTCATCGCAAACTCTTAGAATAAACGAGCATCCATTTCTAGTAAGAGCACAGCTGGAGTCCTTATAAGATCTGTAACTATAATTAAACAAAATAGTAAATCACGCTGAGAACTCATATTAAATTAGATGCAAAACATAAATTATGTGAAAAAACTAACGCTGCTAAATGACTCAATGTCGCCTCAATAATTGGCCAAAGCAGTTGTTGTCTTATTTGGAAATAAGCATGCTGACACTCCGCTAACATTTCTTGAAACTCTGGCACGTTAGAAAATCGTGCTTCTGCTACAGATAATGCTGATCTAAAGTATTTTATAAACTAAACTTAAAAACGAACATACTTCACTGAATTGGCCCTGGAAGCGAAAACTCCATAAAGCAAGGCAAAAGTATCATCATCAGCTCCGATTCTGCCCAATTTGGCATAGTCCACCTGTAATTGGGCTTGACGATCTCTTACATCAGCAACAGATGCTTCAAGATCTGCTACAACCCCAGATCTAATCCAAGTCATAGCTCTGAAAGTATCTTACACTTGTTAAATTTAAAGAAAAACCTGCTAAGACATTGCTCGAATTTAGAATAATAAAGTGCCGATTGTCGATATTCCGGATGCTGCTTTAAAAATTTAAGACAATCATCAATTGTGGCCAGAATCCCTGTGAATGTTTGGCCAGTTACGGATAATTTAGTTGTGTTATTTAGTTTCTAAAATAGGGGTGAAATCATATTACCAGCTAAATACTTTCATAATTATATCAGCTTGCTTGAAGAAATGTAAATTTGTTTTTATCTGTTCTGCTCCTGCTGACAAAGCGGTCTGATAGGCTAAAGCACGATCACATGCTTCGTGAAGTGAAGATGTACGGGCTGTTACCCCTTCGTAAGCCGTACGAAGTTCGTTCATATTCTATAACGAGTCTATACAAATTCTCAAGTTTTAACATACTTGCTTACAATCGCCTATCCTTTCTTTTAAAACACGAAGCCTTTGCATATTAGAACGTAAGGTAACCACTTCCGGAGATTCTTGTTGTTCCAAATAAGATAATTCTTTGTTTCTTGCATCTTGTAATGCAACTGCAATAGTATCAGCCAGCAAAACGTCTCCAGAAACCGAGGCTTCCTCTGTAAAGAAAATTCAGCAATAGTTACAATAAATTAAAATATACCATCATCTAATTCTTCTTCTTTGCATTCTGGAAGGCCATGTTCAGAAACCCTCGCAGCAAGTAATTCAACTGTCCGAAGATGTAGCTGCTCAAAATCCATTTTTCTGAAAAATTCAATTAAGAAACTAATAAAATAAAGAAGCAATAAAAAAAGAGCATAAGTCGTGGCAATTGAGGGAAAGCTGTTTCTCACTCCGACCGGCCGAGGAACACAAAACAAATGCGCGTCAAACCAACAAGCGCCATTCGAATCTTTATTTGTTTCGTCTATCTTTGTGCTCACCTTCTAATTTCTTACATATTCATAATATTCCTGTGCTTTTTACCTATTGGATTCACAAACATGATATAAATGTCATAATTTTCAGATTACTTTTTTGATGGCGGATCAACCTTTTATTCCTGAAGTTGAAGAAGATGAAATAGACAATAAAGATGACAAGCCTACTATTTCCGAGAAGCCAACTGCTACTGAGGTGCAAGTTCAACAACAACCACAATCTTCGCAAAATACTGGTATCGCCCATTAAGATATTTTCAATTTGTCAACTATTTCAGATTTTGAGCAACGTTTTATCAATGATAAATGGTATGGACGGTTCAAATCAACTCAACAGTTAGTACAATACGTGGATAATGACTGGAAATCAGTAAATGAAGATGAATATGAGTTTATTCAGCAATTATGGATGGAAGCGGAGGCAGCTGAAATCCAAGTAAGTGTTTTTTACAATTTATTATATATTCATAGGTTGTAAACGGCGTAAAAATGAAATGGAATGCAACATCACAACAATGGGAACCGCAAACAGCGGAAGTCGATGAGGATTTCATTGCTTCATATCAAGCAAGCTACGGGGTTGAATATGATTACGGTATATTTTTATTTTTTATAGCTTTTATTCCTATCTTAGACAAAATGACTGAAGAATTCCATAAACAACAAGAACAAAAAATGAAAGAACGTGCAGAAAAAAAAGAAGAGAAGAAAAAACGAAAACTAAATGTTGAGCCGGAACCTGTCGGTAGGTAGAGTTTCTTCTTTAGCATGTAAATTTCTGATATTAGGTTGGGTTGATATGGATGAAAAGGTTAATGCTGTCTATGTTAGCAACCTTCCTTTGGACATCAACGAAGAAGAGTTCAAAGAATTTATGGCTAAAGCTGGTGTTATTCAACCTGATGCACGCAACCATAAGCCTAAAATCAAGCTTTACAGAGCCGAAGACGGCGGACTGAAAGGAGATGGCCGTTGCTGTTATGTCCGCAAAGTATTTTATCTTTTTGTGATTATAATTATTTTTTATTTAGGAATCCGTTGAACTTGCCCTAAACATTTTAGATGGTGCTCAATTGAAAGGAAAAGAAGTGAAAGTAGAAAAAGCTCATTTTGAGCTCAAAGGCGAATATGATCCTACTAAAAAGCCTAGGAAAATGACGGCTCAACAGAAAAAAAGCTATCTGGAGAGGCAAAAAAGGTTAGTTGTAACAAATATTGTTAATTTATTATTATTACAGAATTTTTGAATGGAAGCCTGATAAGCCCAGAAATTATCGTCCACTTTCAGATTGTACTGTTATTATAGGCAACCTTTTCACAATTGAAGAGCTAAATGTAAGATTCTTATTTTTTACTGTATTCCGTTTTAGAAAACACCTGCTCTTATTTTTGATATTAAACAAGATTTGGAAACCAGTTGTGCCAAATATGGAAAAGTCAAAAAAGTTGTTGTCTACGACGTATGTCATTTGATTATTAGATATAAAAATAAGCCGATTTAGAACAATCCTGACGGAATTTGCTCAGTGACTTTTGAAACTACAATGGAATCTGACCAAGCAGTAAAAATGCTCAATGGACGAGTAGTGAAAGGACGAACGTTGGTTTCATTTTCGTGTATTCTAAAAAATCATTTTACAGTTTAACAGCTCATTTATGGGATGGAAAAACCAGATATAAACGAGAAGAAACTGAAGAGGAGCGACGGTTGCGTGAATCAGGTAAATAATCGCGTATTCTGTAACCAAACATTTTAGAATGGGATCGTTTTGTGGGGACCAATAGTGATGACGACGACGAAGAAACAGAAGATGGAGAAAATGCTCCTCAGGATGGCGAACAAATGTCAGCCGACTAGTTTCTCTCATTTTAGTGTATCCATTCCGGTTTTTATCTCTCTTACTGGTATGTTCAAGAATTTGTTTTGTCTTCGTTTGTTTAATTTGTCAAATAAATGTTTTAAATCTAATATATATTTTTTATTGAAACAAATATTTGATTGGGATCTGTCTAGAGGAAGTTATGCAGGCAACCCGTATGAAGGAGACTCCAAAAGTAGCACTCAATCAGTGGCGGTACAGCTGGTAAGCTGTGTTTCCGACGTCTAAAATGGCTCGTTAAATAATAAAGACGAGATTACCGGCATATGTGCTTGTACTGCATGTGCCTTTTGTCGGCGGAGATCTTCAGTTATCAAACCTAAATAATTATTATGAAATATTTGACGATTTCTCACAAGTAAGACCAGTTCCAACAATTAAAATGACGCTCATTATAATGTTACACCAGAATGTGCTCATTCCATGCATAACTTTTCCCATAAGAAGAGTAAGTACAATTCCAAAAATCTGAGCACTGGCATTCAACAATCCGCTAGTGGTTCCTTCGGCTGCTGGATAAGTGATCTCGGCAGCAAATTCAAATCCGATCGGGAGATAGCCAGTCATAAAGAATCTAAACGGGGATATTTTGAAGGGAGGATAATTACCCAAGGGCGAAAGCATTGATGAAGACGATGACAATGTCGATGTCAATGGTGAAAGTGAAACTGAGCATCCCAAGGAAAGAGAAGAAATAGACGGCCACTGTCGTGTATTTGAACCGCTTGAATTTGTCGAGACACCAGCCACCGACGACTGAGCCCATCATTCCAGCGACGACAATAACCAATCCGATCTGACCGACTTGTTCCGATTTATCCGGGTAAATGGATAACACCATCTGGGCCAGGAGAGTCGACACCGCGTAGAAAACGCCCGTGTTTATTCCTAAAATTCTCGTTTATTTCCTCGTTTTCGACACTTCTTCCCCGTTATTTTATCGTCTTACACACTCGAATTAAAGACATTTCCCGACTCACCATAGGTAATAAACAATAAAACGAAGTCTTTGCTCGTCATTAGACCGATGAGCGTCGACCAGAAATTCGAGTCGAAAGCCTTTTCTTCTTGAGCAGTCAACTGGGCAAGACTGGGTGGTACGGGAGGACGAGCAGCGAAAAAGACGAGGATGAGAGTCAGAATGACGGTGTTGACCACGGCGGAGCTGAGGAACAACATGTTCAAGTCCCAGGCGATCTCATCCATTGTTCCGTTGTGAACCATCATTGGTGGGGTGACAAATCCGACGGCAATTCCCAACTGAAAAAAAGAGGGATATCCCATGGAGACACAAAGACAGCACCTGGTTGCCAAAGACGCCGAGAGCACAGGCTTTGGACACTTCGTCAGGACCGAACCAGACGGCCGCCAATCTTGGGGGAATACCCAAAGTGAACATTTGAGAGGCTCCCACGATGGTTTGCCCAATAAAAGTAATCCAGAAGCCATCTGGAAAGGGAGATGATCGGATAATATTCAAGGGGGAAGTATACCTGGATGGGTGGAGAGGATTCTGACCCATGCCCCGATGCAATTGCCGAGAGCACCGAGGAGAACCGAAACACGGAGTCCGTATTTGTCTAAGAGCCAGCTGAAAAACTGATCTTTGCCGTATTTTGTCTTCCTTTTGTGAGTTTGACGTAAGCTTTGACAGAGGTTGTCTGCCCCTCGCTGAGGACTGTTTGTTCTCGGAAGAACTAACCCCTTGACACATGTAAGCGCATGGCGAGAACAAGCCGACTTCTGTTTGGCCAGTCGGCTGGGACACCGTGACTTTTTTGAAATTACCCGGGTTCATTTTCAATTTTTGAAAGGCAACTGGATTCTTGGGACCACTGGAATAATAAAAGGAGCACACTAACAAGAAAAGAATGAGGATGTTGAGATATCGAGGCAGGCAAACAATGGACAAAATTTGAAGTAGCAGGGTGTCGGTAATCGAATCCCCGAACAGTTTCCCTCGTTTTTTAAAGACCCCCACTTACGCGGCAGGAATGAAGAAGAAGATATAAGTGAGCATGTAGATCATACTGGTCCAGTCGACGGCCGTGTACCCGACACCGTAGAATTGGGCGACGACATCGGCAATGATCGAGTACATGATCCATTGGGCGCCATTGGAGGCCGACAACAAGATGAACATGACGAGCATGGCCCACCGACGAGGGAAAACCCTCGGCTCGGCCAAGCATTGACCCTTCTCCTAAAAGAAATTGGTCTCTTTGGTCAAAAGTCAGACTCACCTGCTTGTCGAGACTCATGGAGGCGACTGGGCTGCTCAACGCGGCGGAGACCCGCCCTCCTCCAGGCTGAAAGCTACGTGATTACGGTGGCCCATTTAAGAGCTATTTGGCTGGTTACTTCCTTGTCCTTTATGCCTTTTCTTGACAGAAATCACGTGGTTGAATTGGGATAACACAAAACGCGCGAGCACAACTCGACTTTGTTTTGTATGAAAATCGGACAAGAGGAGGAAAGGGAAGACTCTCGATGTCTTATTTATTTGCTATCGGATCTACTGTAATTGAGGATAAAAAGACATCAGGATAGCCCAGATGATCTATAAAATAGCCAAGACGTTGGGACTTTTCCATCAATGGTCTCTTACTAAAAAAGTCTTTTGTTCCAATCGGAAATTGTTGCTTTTTTCCATTTTTGAACGTTCAAAGTCGAAGACGTTTCCCCCTTTTTTTAGCTCTTTTACTTGTTCAACAACCAGGTCAAACAAAGGATGGAAAAGGCCTCAAAACACGAGACGAGCGAGTACAGAAGGACACAATTTGTCCGTCAAAATCTGACAGAAAACGACTGAACCGAGAAGAAATGACAGGCGAAGGACGAGATGATCGGCTCGGTTTCGCACGATTGACGACTCTTCTGCCAGCTGACCGCGGGAGTCTCTTTCTCTCCTTTTTTAAAAGAGGGAACAACAAAAATTATCTCTTCTGAAAATGCCTGCCAATTCATTTGATCTCCAAAACATAAGATAAATATCTCAACCAGTGGTAGCTGATGGCTACTTCATCAGAACCAGACCGAAAAGATCCTGCGATGTCTCCTGGTGTCGTATTCGAAGATAGAAAACTCCTTCGACCTCGAGTCGACCGGAGACCACACGCATTTGATTAATCCCAGTTCAAAAGTACCAAACGAGTTCCGGTCGTAATCCCCTGTGAAAACGGCGTGTTTCTCTTGTAAAAACAGCTGTCACAAGCGCCGCCTGCTATGCAAACAGTCCGGCCGTCTTATCAAACTATTTTCTTCCTTCCGATCATTTTCTTACTACCAGTAGCCCTTTATTTTTAATAAAAGTCAAAACTCACCCCGCGAACGATAAATTCTCCCACGAGTCTACAGAAGCCTCGTCGTTTGACATCTTCATTTGGAGGAGAAGTCGAGGAGGAAGAGGAAGGAGAACTGGGAGGAGCAGTGGTATCAGTCATTTGAGGAGAGAGAATACGATCAGCGGGGAGGACAGGCTGCCCGACTGGTGGCAGACCGGCGATTAGATAATAACAAGTGTCTTTTCGCCTTTTTTAATGGTTCCAATATTTGACACCACGTGTGTTTTCGATGTCGAAAATGGGCACAGTTTGCATATCGCCTTTTTTTCCTTTCTTTTCTGATCAATTCTTGTAAACATTGGCCCAGAGGGACCGCCCCTTTTTTATCAAGAAGACCAACCATCATGTTAGATGGTAAGGCATCTAATATTTTAGAGATTGGTGCATTGACCATTTGTTATGGCATTTGTATTAACCTAGGCGAAACGAAGGAGGATGAGCTCGCTCACTTTGACAAAGAAAGGAATTGCTTGGGGAACTAACTACAGATGAAAGTGACCACGACGACGACAAAGGAAATACTTGAGATTTTTGAGAGGAAACAGGAGGTTGCCATGGAATGTCCATTTTGGACGAGTATCGAGTTACCGTCGGGAACACCCAGAACCCCGCCTTTTATGAGCCAACCAATTAATTTATGACTCACCTGCCTCGAAGAGCAAGGAGACAGCTCTGAAATTTATAACTTAACACTGGCAAGGAAAAGAGCAATAATGACAAAAAGAAAGAGGATGAGCGAGGGAATTTATTACGGGACGAAACATCTGGGAGAGGGAGACACTTGAATTCAGGGAGGAGAGATCGATGACAGTTCGAGCGACGGCCATCAGCAGATCCTCGACACCGAATGTGACAGTCCGGGAAATAGCCGACCGATGGCAGACATCCCTCTCATTTTTTGTCCTTTTTTTGAACGACTTTCGAATTTTGATTCTCATTTTTTTTGGAGGAGAGAAGAAGACAAAGGGAAGAGGCTGATTGAAGAGACAAATTGTCGACAGAGACGGAAAAAGTCGAGAGGGAGAGAGGCGGGGTCATTTGTTATAGACCAGGTGTGCCTCTGTGATAACACATACATCTTCTCTTATCCATTTAATCCATCCCACAAATAGTTACAGCCGGATGTCGGTTCTCTCCAATTAACACGTTGGCTGCCAGGTTGGCGATTTCCGGTCCTTTTCATCTTGGCCTACGGCACATTGTGTTGCAACGACAATCTTCTCGACGGGAGACAACGGAAAGGGCGAGTCGAAGTGGCCTGGGAGCAGGGGGGCAGGTGTTCGGGGAGGAGAAGACTTGAAATAAATGAGGAGCAAACCCAAATGAACAGACACAACCCGGACTGAGAACGGCCGAAAACTGCTCAATTTGTTTATTCCAACAAGAGAAAGCGATCCTTTTTAGAGCCAAATGAATATTTCAAAGAGTTTTGAAACAATGAGCAGGGAGGTCGGAAACTGCAAGCCGGATGTATCCTTAGATGCTCATTCAACTAGAAACTGACTCATGTTCTCAAATGGTTCAAACAATAAAAGGCAGTCTCGTCCGTCGTCACTGTACGTGGCCATTGCTGACACAGCTGTGCTTCCAACGAGTCCCCTTTTCCGCCACTGGAGTTGCTCCAAAATGTCTCGTGTTCTCCTCTTCCTGTTCGCCCTCTTTTCCTTGACAATCTCACAGGCTACTGATATTTCTACGACAACTTCTAGTTTGCCCACAAATATTTCACTGAATTCTAGTACTAGTGCACCCTCTGCCCCTTCACTGGCCACTACCCTTGGGACATCGGGCCCTCCTATCGTCAATTCAACTACAGCTGGTTCAGTTGTTCCTCCCTCTGAACAGTCTCCGACTAATGGAACTTTATCTCCGTCAGTAAACAATACGACAGTTGGGTCGACATCAGCTGATGTCGTCGACTTTTCCACTTCCACGACGGCAATCCCCACGGTGACAAGCCCATCTGTCCTTCCTACACCAGAAAAACCTCTACTTCGGCCGCCGTCGTTTGCTGTCGGCTCATTCTTCAGTGAGTTATTTCAACATAATTGCCCCCATTCGAATAAATTCAGTCGGTCTGGTGGTGGGCGTGATCATCACGTTAGGAGCGGGTGCAGGTATTTTCCTGTTCCGGAAGAGAAATCCCTCAAATGCATCGGTCGGTTATCGACCTTATCCATAGAAATCAAATATTTATTGACAAAAATGAATATTTTATTACCCATTGTTACCTGTTATAATTCGTCCCTTTTTGTTTCTTTCAATAATTCCTCAATTTTCTCGGCGGCCTCATCGTTTTCTTCGTATGTCACCACTCCATCCTGGTCGAAGTCAAGGATCCAAGCCAGTCCTGGATCTCGCAGGCGTCCTTTCTTGGCCTTCGTTTCTTTTTTGCTTTCCATTGTCATCTCATCTCTACTCATAACAGAATCCCATTCTTGTTGGCTGACAATTCCATCTTTGTTCAAGTCGAAATATCTGAAATTTCAATTGGAAATTACAAGGATATCAGCCACTTGATGTAGTACTCGACGGCCAAGGTATTGTCGATGTCTTTGTTTTTCCAGCTCTTTCCATAGTCTTTCATCTTTTTCGACCAAGCCAAAAGTTCTTCTTTGTCCAATCGAGTGTCATTATTCATGTCGAGGAATGAGAACATCAACTGGGGCGAGTATGGCTCGACGTCGACGATGTCCACAGCGACGCTGATCCAGTGCTCGTCTGTCGGAACATGCTTCCACACTGAAAAGCCTTCAATTTTAATCTATCAGGAATATCTCTCTCTTTCATCATCGACCTGTCGTCAACCGTGTTTAATCCGATACTGGTTAGCGACTAGACAAAAGACCGATTTCATTCATTTGCTGACGATATGGCGAAGCGCAGCGTTTCATCTGACAGCATGGCGGAAGAAGCGAAGGCCTACCACGAGAGATTGGACTCGTTTCTGGAGGATTGTCAGCGACAGCAAGCTGGCGCCCTGGCCACGACCCCGATCAAATCTCTTCACTCTTCCCAGGAGACGCCGGTGAATTTCCCGACAAATTCTTTACAACATTATGGCTACGTGATGCTGCCGGGCAAAGCGGACGAGTCGAAGCAACTGCGCATCGAGGTGGTCATGGAACCGACCGGCGAGAAGACCAACGGCAACACTTTCCTCATGGACATCGACATCGAAGTACACAAATGATACTCTCCGTTCCAATAAAGCATCACAAGTGACGACTTACCCTTACTCTTTCCTCTTTGTGCCAGTCGATACGGGATTTGTATTTTCCTCAATTCCTCCTTACATACACCGACGAGCCCCTTGTCTAGCCCGGGCAGTGTCATTCCCACGCCAAGCTGGATCCTCACCGGGTCCGACCCGTAGGTCTGATGAATTTTGCGTCCGTCCTCGACGAACAACTGAAAACGGTAAAGTGTGTCGATTGAGGACGTGGCCTTACTTTGTAGTGGAAAGTGACGAAATCTTTTCGACTGGCCGGGTGAGGACAGTTGGCGGGTACAAATGTCCGGTCCATTTTGATGTCCAACGGTTTTCCTCCGTTTGACATTTCTTCCAAATGTCGAATTTGGGCGGCTGTCATTGGTTTTCCCTCTCCTCTGAATATTCGTCTGTCACAAAATAAAGTCATCTCACCGTAGTTCAATGATGGGAATGGCATCTTCGACGGCTCTTCCGAGTGTTTCGTCGACGGCGCCTGACTGAACGAGAGGAAGAAGGAAGACGAAAAGAAGAGGTTGCATCCCAGGAAGAAAACGAAGGGGAAGGCGGTCGGCGACGACCTTGTTAATGCATAATAGTGGACATCGATCGGCACTGACCCCTACAGTCCAGCTGGTTTCCGTCGCGATTATCTTCTCGGTATAAGTAAACATTTATTCGAAAACCGTACGGCAGGAGAGATCACAACTTGGAGTCGGAAGTCGTCTTGAAGGGCAACGAAGCTGAGAAATAGACAGCGTCGATAGCCGCATTCGGAGGAATTGTGAGCATGACGGCCTCGGTAATTTGAGGGGTCAAGTCGAAGGAGGGATGCCGCTGGAGAACCCCCATGGCTATCACAACACAAAGCAAAGCAGTAACTCCATATGTATGGGCTTCGGTGAACTGTAAACAAAGCAATTTGTCTGCCCCTCCCTGGCTTCCGATAAGTAGGAATCAGGTGACACGACTCACATTAAATGAATGAACTGTATATCGAGCGTCCAAATGATAGCTATTGTGTTCGTCATCGGCCAAAAAGGCAGACAATGGCTTCCAGAAGTATCGCGACACCTAACTATTCGATTTTTGTTCAGTTTTGGTGGAATACCTCGTGTATATTGAGTGTCAGCCTCAGCTGTCGCTTGACAAAGGCGACGGTCGGCTGGATAATGACTCCGAATCTCGACCGAAACGGGGGCAGACATCCCAAAATGAAGTAGTCGTCCGTCGACACCCCGACTTCCTAAAACGGTTGGCGTCTGTTTTTAATGACACCAAAGTGGAGAGATGGCCATTCAAATGCCATTTCTGATAAAATTTGGTCGGAGTTTGGTCTGTTCGTGATCTCTCGACTCTCACCTCTTCTGCTTCTCGAATTGCCGTCTGCTGGAGATTCTTGTCATCATCGTCGAACATTCCTCCCGGGAAACAGACTTCTCCTGGATGAGTCCTCAAGTTCTCCGATCGAACACACAATAACACCTGGTACTCGTCGTCAAAATGGTCGAGGAGAATCAGAACACCCGCGTTCTGAAATGGCCTGATATTGTAGTGTAGCTGGCTTTACTTTTTCCCCGAGGGAATGTTCCCCCTCATTTTATGGCCGTCACGGGTGTGACTGTTTGTGTCTAAAATAGTTTCTTCTGTTTTGGGTATCCCCCCGATAAAAATTGTTTAGACGAGGCTACAAAGTAGCGGGGGAAATGACCTTTTCGACTGTCGGCAAGCCTGGCATCATCCGCAGTCGAAGGATCTTCTTTAATTCTTCTGCTTTCTTTGCCCTCGACATCTCTGAATTCCTTTTGATCGGGTGACATTCCATTGAGGATTAATTTGTGATAAGAGAGGAACACTCGATTGGGAAATGGACTAAAATCTCCGAATCCGCATTTGCCTAACTGGTCGAAAAGACGCTGGTCCCGTCAGCTGTTCACACTCCAATGATTGGCATTTCTCGTGTTTCATGACTGATGCAATCCCGTCGTCCTCTGGCCAAGATGCCTTATCGTCTCAAATTCGTTCGCCTCTCATTTTGGACTGTGCTTTGAATGCTCACCAAGACAGAACAACGATTTGTCATCAGAATGACGGGACAAGCTAGAATTATTGTAACCAGAGATGGACAGTGGCTATGTGTCATCGGAACAGATGTTTCTAGTCACGGAAATGTTGACGACTGCTAGATGGAATTGTCTCGCGGACAAGATGTTCACTTGGAGTTCTTACCCAAAGGACAATGGCTACTGGCCAAGGACGAGAAGGCACTTTCCCCCGGCCATAAAAGAGAACGAGGCGTCGTCTCTTTTTGCCTTTGCATTTGCAACGAACAAGGATTTATGCTTCTTTGTGGGTGTTGCTCTGGCCGGGTTGCGCAACGGTCGGGGTGCCATCTGTCAGGTCGGAGAGAGAGCTAATTGCGAGGAGGCGTGGCTTAATAGAATCGATCCTTCGAGGTCTTTTCCACACGTGTTCATCCCGTTCGGACACTGATCCTTGTCCTTTTCCCTTTTTCTTTTTTTCCGGAATTCAAAAAATATTCATCGCATTACAAATTTTGTTCGTGGGATGTCGCCGTCAATCATACGAGACTCTGACCGGCTAATGAATCGCTGCCGCGCAATTACTCCGTTTTCGGGAGTGTGCCTATGCAAATGACGGGAGTTGTGTTGGTTACGATCGATGGCCTATCTAAGCCGAAATCTAATCTCTCCTCCGATGAAACACGGATACTTTGCCGTGAATCGGCCGGTCTGAGTTGTCTTTCATTAGCATAAATGGCTGTTTGTGCTGGCCGGACAGGTGATTGACACCACCGCCCGGGCGAGCAACATCCCCCGGGGGTCAAATCGCCTTCTCTTGTTAGCTGTGTCGCTGTCTCTAATCTTTCGTAATTTTATAGAAAATGACATGACCGACGAGGACCACTACGACACTCCTTGGGAGTTTTTGGCTCGACCGACTTCGGTTCGTCTGTCATCCGCTGATATTCGACAGTCCGTCGTCAACCGTAGTCCAGGTGGCTGACTATCTCTCTCGTCGACTCATTTCGAGCCTTTTTAGACTCGCCCCAGCTGCCCGACTCGCCTTCTTTTTCGGCCCAGCTGCTCCAGCTGGGCAATTCACCCGGTGAATCGCGGCGACGGTCGCTCAAAACGAGGAATAACTCGGATCGGGCCAAGGAAGATGACCAACTATTGGAAAAGAATGTCGACCGGGTCGAGGCTGAAAAACGACTCGAGGGTCGACGGACAGGCGACTTCCTTCTGAGGTTTGTCTCTTTTTTCGAGTTACTTAGAATATTCCCCAGGGAGAAAGAACGGGGACATAACATTTGAAAGGACCTCCCAGACATTGCCTATCACTGTACGAATCGCGTGACCCCGGGGAAAAGAGAAATCAGACAAGAAAAGTGTTTCAGATATCGATCAGAGGGATCAGCGGCATTGAGTCTGAAGTCGCCATCAGGAATATTGCACATAAAATTAGAAAGAAAAGGAGACAAGTGGATTGTGGGAGAAGGGCCTTGTTTTCGAAGTATTGCTTCAGCCTTACATCATTATCGTATGTTTTACATTAAATTTCAAAAATATTAGAGAGATTTTAGACCGACATCCACTGCCTATTCGAGGAGCTGAGCCGCTGATTCTCAATCGACCCGTGGGACCCGACCGTCGTCATTAAAAAAAGATATTCTGGTGCTTTATCTCTGGGTTCTTCCCCGGTTTTTATTGTTAGAGGGGACATTGCCAGTGACTCCTACTTGTATTGTACATAATAAAAAGATTTAAATAGAAAAGAAAAGAAGGAATCGATGGCTGGAGCAGACTCTGTTTGATAAGACCGAGACTAAAAGACACGCGTGCGGCCAGTCAGTCAGGTTTAACTTCGACCCGTTCCTGCTTCTTGATGTTTTTGTCTTCCATCTGACTAAAAATCGCATCCCACGTTCTATCAGGTTTACAAATTGTTGGAGGAAGAGTCACAGCTTATCAGCTGTAGTTTGATGGATACAGGAAGAACGGAAGGAAACAAGGAGGCAGACGCGTCTGATATCGATCAACTGCCAGCTTCTCTGTTTTCTGAAACAGAAAAGACTCTTCATTCTTTTTCTCAGTAGCGTTCACTCACATTTATGCTCAAAATATATAAAAATGATCAAATTTCGTGCTATTTTTAGCGGCCGTTTCTTCTTTTGGCTACTCTACGTCGTAGCCTAATAAAAATTGCTATCATTTTGCCATAAATTGACACTAAAATTTTAGTGAGGCTCCTTCGACCCTCAGGGGCCAAAGTGACAGTCATTAGCGGCTGATGTAAGAACCGTCTGATTACATAAAATATTTTAATGGTAAACTTGGTCAGAAGATAGAGATAAAAGAGGGGCGGCCCCTGTATAAAAGCATTCGATGACACCTGTCTCTTATCAAAAATCCCATTTTTGGCAATATTATCAGCGCTACCAAATATTTCAATCTGGCTAGAAATATTACTATGGTTCCTTGGACCATTTCCCGTGTACAACCGGCTCAAAAAGGTTTGTCTTGGCTTCTCTTTTCAATTCGTTGTAAACACGAGCTGCTCTTTGTTCCTGCTTTTCTTCCGGCATTTCTTTTTTCAGCAGCTGCTTCTTGTTTCTTTGACCTACTTCTTTTATTTTCATTTTCACAATATCTTTTCTCATTTTTCGCTAACTACATGTTCTTTTATTTACAAAAATATTTGATTAGCCATAAACAATAAAATAATTCCCATTTGCTGCGCTCTTTCTGTTACAGCAAAGGTGAATAGCCCGAATAGATGGCCGCTGTCGATATTGTCATTCGCTGTCCCCCGTCGACGCTAAAACCTCTCACGCTATGGATTCAGATTCGATGGTCAATGTTGGTCTCCTCGTCATAAATGGACAAAATTCTAATCGACTTTCTTCTTTACTTTTGAATGCCGCTTCCGCTGTGAGAAATAGATTATATGTAAGGTTAGTTTCTCTTTTACGACGTATAATAACCTTTGGTTTTCTCAGAGTACAGGCTGCGCCCCTAGAAGCTATGCTTCCTTTGGTATACATCGAGTCATCGAAATGTTGTCCTGAGCTCGATGTTCGGGTTCTGTTGAACAATAAAATCCCGGAAACTTGCGAGCGCTCTTTTGGTGATACCATTTCTGAGGTACAACTTCCTTCTCCAAAATATAAAAAGGTGCATGAAATATTTTATACTCAACTATAAAAATTCAGGTCGTACTTGGTGGAACATTTGATCGCCTTCACAATGGACATAAAGTATTGCTGTCAAAAGCTGCTATGCTATCAAGTCAATCCATTGTATGTGGCGTAACAGACAAAGACATGATCAAAAGTATGTTTCCTTCTATCGGAACACTGAAGCTTTTTTTTATAGAAAAAACACTTTTTGAATTGATAGAACCCGTCGAAAAGAGAATGAATGCCGTTAAAGAATTTGTACATGATGTTTCCAATGTTACGATTTTACCTGAGCCAATATTGGACCCCTTCGGGCCATCCATTGTGCAAGAAGATCTAGAAGCTATTATTGTCAGCCAAGAAACATTAAAAGGCGGTGTGGCTGTCAATCAGAAAAGGGCAGAAAGGAATATGAACCAATTGGATGTAGTGGTAGTCGATTTATTGGAAGCTGAAGATGTTCTTCTTGCAGAAAATAAAATCAGCTCCAGTAGTAAAAGAAGGTATAATTTTCAATAGATTTTCTATTAATCCAAGCAATTTAAGGGAAGCGCTGGGGACTCTTCTGCGAAAACCTTTTTCTCATACGGAACGACCGTCTAGACCGTATATTATTGGGCTTACTGGAGGAATAGCATCGGGAAAAAGCACAATAGCAAAATATCTTTCTGGATTTGACGATTATGAGGTGTTTTATCTTTTAGCAACTTTTAATATTTTATTTTAATCAGATTATTGATTGTGACAAAGTAGCTCACCAGTGTTACCAACCAGGAACAGCGCTTACGCGAAAAATTGGTGAAACTTTCCCTGGCGTTGTTAATGAAAGCGGAGTCGTTGACAGGAAAGCTTTGGGGAATATTGTCTTTTTAAACAAAGTGAGTTTTGAACATATGTGGACTGATCATATTTTCTGCAGGAACGTCTGCTACAGCTGAATAATCTTGTTTGGCCAGAAGTAAGAAAAGAAGTGGAGCGACAGTGTGAAAATTCAAAAAAGCGAGTAGTTTGTGAGTTTCTATTCATTTATCCTAAAAACAATACCGGTTTTAGTTGTAGAAGCCGCTGCTATGATCGAAGCTGGCTGGGACATCACAATGAATGAAGTGTGGACTGTTTTTATCCCAAAAGACGAAGCAATACGGCGAATTCAAGGAAGGAATAATCTTTCTAAGGAAGATGTTTGTTATCCTGATTATCCCTCTCATACACTTTGCAGGCGGAAGCTCGGATTAACAGCCAACTCAGCAATAAGGAGCGTGTTGAGAAGAGTCACGTTGTATTTTTCTCGCTTTGGGAAAAAACAGTCACTCGGAGCCAAGTGGATAGAGCCCTACGGGAATTGAAAAATCGATCATAAAAATAAGATCAGTGATAACAAAATGGGTAAAATGCATAAGATATATAAATATTTAAATACTCAGCAAAAAAAGACAATCATTTATTGAAGACGATACACGTCATGAAAGATCATAAGGTCATCAGCAAGAGTTGTCCAATTTTATAAAGAGAGAGAACAAAATTGCTTGTAAATTATTCGGATTTGGGGATCAACGGCGTCAGTATCGAATAATTCTAATCCAACGTCGGAGCGATAGCGGCGTAGCTCAGCAGAATGCTGCAACAAAAACCGTATCGTACACACAAAAGGAACATACCAACAAAAACACTTGATTTAGTCTACCTTCAATCCAAGTGTAGTAAGCATCACGGAATTCTTTATTTTGCTTCATGTTCTTTTCCATATGTTCAGTCAGCACTATCGTGAATTTCTATAAATGTAATGAATTGCTAAGCACGAAAACCGCTTACATGTAAAACATCCAAAAATAGATTTTTTTGAAAATCAATAAGTTCGGCCAATTTCTTATTTTGTTTCTCAAGCTCTTCTTCATCTTCATTTGTAGTTTCCATTTCCACATCACCACTTCCCTGCTCTTCTTTATTTTTCGCCATTTTTTTCTCAATAATTTGTGCTTCACGTCTAACTTTGGAAATATGACGTGACAACTTTAGCAGTGCAGTATTCAGTATTTCGAACATCCATTGTCTAATAAAATACGAAATTTGGTCAGCATATAACTACCTGTCAAGCTCATCTTTCATATCGTCGCTAAAAATCCATTGAACGACTACGCAACAATCCAAAATCTGCATTTTTAATAGCTTATCAACAAGAATTATTATCATCTGTAAAATGGCTGATGGGAAAAAAATTAAACCAACTTGATGGTTAGTCTTCCAACACGAATATAATGTTTTAAGAAGGACTTCTTGCATCTCTTCAGAAACATCTTCTTTATCAGCTATTTCTTTTAGTGTATGATGGTACTTGGTAAGAGCCGCAAAGTTGTGGCTATAAGACTTAGCGGCTAGTTTTAAAAGCACCTTAAACAAATTAAATTATATATTCTGTATACGTTGTTACCGCAAAAAACACTCCGAAATACTCCGGATTGTAGAAATCTTCGCCAGATTTTATTTCTGCTAACATTACCTCGTCTGGGGCTCTGTCTTGAAATAGATTTGAAAATGTACGGGCGCGGTCGAAATTCGGATCCGCTTCTAAATGAAAAAAATAAGAAATTGTTGAATAAATCACCATCATCCAGCAAATATCGGATCTCCGGCTTTGGTGGCAAAACTCGCTCAAAATTCGCAGAACATTTTGCAACAAGTTCTTGAATTCTGTCGTAGTATGATAACCGCATGCATTTTTCTAAGACTTCACGTACAAAGATAAACTTGGGGCTCCAATTAGTACTCTAAAAGAACAGTTATACTGCTTAACAAATATGCGTCAACCTCAAGGCAGTCACTCCAATCCTCCCAGGTCCATCTATACTCGAAATTAGAAAGATGGAAACTGAACCAGTCCACAAATCTAAATTTTGATTAGAAAGTGTCATTTTCATACAAAAACACATAAAAAACTAAAATAACATACCTATCTATACAAGCTGGTTGCATTCCTCCAACTCTCTGATAAAGCAATTCGGCCGCAAGAGCTAAGACTGGTGGCACATTATTAGGTCTCATTTTGCACATTTCAATGAGGACAGAACCTAAACGGAAATATTTTATAAAAAAATATATCTATTAACCATAAAAAATAACTGGCTGGTCGCTTACAGGAAGACGGAACATTTCTCCAAATATAACTTCAATAATCATATGGACCATAGGTACATTGTATTCTTTTGCTAAATTGAGCAGCTCTTCCGCACTATAAATAAGAAGTTTTAAAAAGAATTTGGGAAAACGAACCATTGCCTGCGATCGTGAAAATAACTTTTCATAATCCAACTGAGCTCAGCCTCTATCAAAAATCGCTCGATTGAATGAGCACCAGGAAGAACAGCTCCCTGAGAAATAAAAAAAAATACAACAACTTGAAACAAACATCTTCAGCTGTGCAATCAGCGTAATCAAAGAGACGAAAGATGACTGACGGGGTAGGGTACACAGAATTATCCGAATGTGAAGGAGGGGAGAAACTGACTAAATAGTTCAAGTTATTATTTTTTCCGTACCTGGGCAGGTTATGATGCAGAGCATCTTGAAGTGTAGCATCAAATGCAACATAAGGACGACGAATATGATTGTCTTTCCAGCCGGCAGTTTTTAATTGCTTCAGCTGATTCCACAAACAATCAATGTAATCTTCTTGTTCGTGTGGAGTGTCTTTGTACCAAACGCGAAGTGTCTATTATTTAGGATATAACATATTGGAGTCAACACTTACGAGAACATGGTCTTTTTTCCTTTGTTCAACATATTTCTGTAACCCTTCCCATAAATTGTTTAATTCATCATGTTTTTTCTCATTCAGTTCGCAACCAATCCAAGGTAATGCATGCAGTACGGCATATACAAACCAGTCTGAGCGCACCTGTAGAAAAATTAATTTTTAAGCAAATACTGTCAAACCTGCGGTACTCCTTCTTCAAATGCGCACTGAAGAAGACTTTCCAAGAAATCAATAACCGAAGTAAGGGTTAATACTTTGCAATTACCCATATCAGCGAGAAACAATATCTGCACAAATATGGAAGTAAAAATGATTCGACTTACAATATGAAGAGCGTGCTCAAAATTATTCGAAGACAATTTCTCCTGTAGTACCGACGTCATTTTTTCCACTATCTAAAAAATATGAATTTAATATTAAAAGAAAATGACGGACATCTCCTCCGAAATTGTAGTTTTTTGCATTAAGAAGTCCAGCTAAGGTGGAATAAACTGTAAGTTTTTCCGGAAGCAGAGCGACACTGAAACAGTAAAGCAGATACCGACCGAAAATACCAAATGGACATGACATCAAGTATTTTTGTTTTATATCGCTCCAAATCCGCTTCCAGCACGTTACAAAGTCCTTCAAGATTACTTTCCAATGAAGCACCTCCGCACTATAAACATAAAAAAATAATAAAAAATATCCAATAAAACAAGCCTTTTCTCCGACGCGGGCAATTAAATCCTGCAGTTTACGCTCGATCTCATTGTATTCCTGGGGTCCACGGCGCCGCTTACCTTCAGGTCCACCGTCATCTTCTATAAATGTGAAAAAATATACAAGTCTAAAATTAAAACGTACGAAAATCATGATGTCTTCGATATCCAATACCGCTCATCTTTGCTAAATGCAAATATGCTAACAATAGAATATTATCCGGTTTTCCGGAAAAGAAAATCTAAGTAAAATAATGAATAAACATCTGAGTACAAATATGTTACTAAATTAACCGGTTTATCAGCTATAAATTTTAACAGAAAATATTGTGGATATGTTACAACAAATAAGTAGATGAAACTCTATAAAGACATGACATGAAAGGTACAAAATATTAACAGGATTCTTCCATATTCCTTAGTAATCGAATACCGTCCGTAACTGTTTTATAATCATCTTGAAGAGCCTCTTTTTTAATAACCGTCTAGGTGCGATTATGCCAAGGATACGTAAAAAGAATTACTTGAATAGGATCCTTGTCTAATACAGCTAGATTTGTCAGTAACTTCAGTGTTGAAAATTCTTCTTCTACAGTGGAGGGAACTTCTACGATGTAAAAAATAAAAATATCACCTCTACTTTTAATTCACCTTCGCTATTTTTATCCTCAACAAGATCATTCTCGGCAATTTCGTTGTTCTCATCATCAACAGGCATCAATTTCCCATATCCTAACGAAACCACAGTACCATCCGGAAGAACCTAATCCACTGTTATGCATACATTTAATAAGTACCTCATCAATGGTAGTTGAATCCAGTACTTGCAAACTTATCCCGGTTTCTGCATCGTACGCAGTTAGTGTAGCCCAAAATTCAAATGATCGAATTTCAGAATTATTTTGGTTAAGAATTGCGTCCATACGATAAATAGGAATGAGTACCTGAATCAGGATTTGAAAAAAAAAGTTATTTACTTGAACGCCTTCTGAATCAATTATATAAAATGGGCTATTCGCAACACGCAACAAATTAGATGATATAGAAACACCTGCCCGGAGTAAGAACTAAAATTATACTAATATTATTTTTTAACTAATAAGATCACTTCAAACACACCGCCATGGTTCCGTTGACACCAATGTGGATAAAACCTCAAGATGTTCATGCGTTTTAAATTATTTATGGCTATGTGGCTAAAAAGCGGTGGTTTTTCTTCATCTTGCTCACGAGGCCGGCGCTTCTGAGCCACGGTCTTAACCCAGTCGCCAAGACTTGGTGTAAACCTTAAAAAGCTAACTAAATCAGTCACAGAAAGATTGAAACAAGATCTAATTTTGTTGTAATGAGGCACATCAGCCGCCTTTTTTAAAGTACAAACTAGCGCTATATTTGCCCCATTAGGTTATGAAAATTAGCGAACCCTGAAATTGCATCATTACGACTTACTTCATTAATTTAGCTGGACAAAACACCCTCTGCACAAAACGGTAGGGAATATATAGCACGACGCCTCCTTTGTTGATTCTAATAATAACTCCAACAAAATCATAGCTATCAGTCTAAATTATGATCGCTGCAAATTATCTGCAAAATCACATACGCCATCCGCCTCTTCATCTTCCATATTATCCCATACAGAATCATTGCTATTATTCTCCAAATCAGGTTGATACAAAGGCTGAAAATAATATATAATAGATGAGAGAATTTGGCTACTTTAGCAGGAGCCATTAATTCAACAGATTTTCCAAATAAAAAGGGATCCGATCTGCAACATAATAATAATATTGCGTTTAAAAGCAGTGAATCAAAACGGAACGAATGTCCTGCGACGAAGACGCTATGGAAACAAAAATAAGAGTCAGAAATATTCAATTTGAAATTTTCAAAAACTACTACTTATATATCGATGAGGATAATCTGTCGATATCTTGATAATTCGAAGTTGTCTAAATTTACAATAATCAGATTTAAAATATAACATACATTATTACGCAGCCAGATTTGCCCGAAACAATCCGGAGACACAATGTCTGCTTTTTCCGTGTTTGGTTGGATGTTGTTCTTCTGACATGTCAACAAATAAGATTGTAGGGTGCTGGGAAAATTATGTTTCTGAAAAGATTGTATAATAATAAAATATGGTATCACATACTGGAAGGTCAGGATCAACACCATGGAATCTCACTACTTCCCAACCGTATTTTCCAGGCACAGCCTACAATATACTGCAAATATTCTATTAACAAAAAAATACCTCAACAATGCATTCTTTCATAAGGCTAAAATCAATAAACTTGTGCGAAAATTCAGGAAAGTATATTATACCTATAAATCTGTTTTCTAATCGAGGCATATTCATATAAATGTATTTCTCAACTCGACACATTATCTGAAATAAAGCGGCTAATAAATTATTGTAGACGTACAAATGCTGTTTGAATTTTTCCTATTTGATTAGGTATCTCAGTATAAGTGTAATCGACAATAATTGTATCTGGATTAGGATGGGATTTGATGTCCACTACATTGTCATGACTCATTACTTGTGCTCCCAACACAGATCTTGTTTCTGGAATAGATAAGCTCACTCTAAAAACTAGAAAATAACTGAAAACAGCTAAAAAACTTACTCATACCAAGCACCAATTTTAAAATTAAACACGCTCTTACAAATTCTGATGTAAGGCGTTTTCTCAGATGTATGTTCCCGTGAATACATGACCCATACCTAAAAATAAGAACTACTTTTGCGATTTAATTACTGGAGTATTGTTTCGAACCATTTGTTCGGTGACAACAAGGGCAATAATTGTTGGACTCATCAGTTTCGTTTTCATGCTAACTTCCTTATCCAATGCTTCTAAATTGTAGGAATACACGCTGAAAAATTTACCAAACCTAACGGTTTTGCATCGGGAACAATAGAATTTAAACCGGTAATTGTCGAGCCAGGTTGAATCACCTGAAGCGATAAGCCCAACGATTAGAAAAGGTCCTACATTTTTTTGAAGTGCTGCTAAATGATGCCGACGTTGAGTTTCATTCAGTTTTTGCTGGGTGCTGTTAAAGTAGATACTTGTCGACCTGAAATTAATAACGTGAACAAATTAATTTTAAAATGTCTGACACTTTCATTAAGTCGAGAGGTTTAATTTCAGCCTTTGGGGCAATTTGAGGAATGATCTCGGCACTTGGCGGAGAAATTTTAACAGTTGATGGGGAGTTTCTCTGGATCTCTCTGTCGGCGGGTAAGTGAACGTTGTGAGAAACATTTATAGGTTCTTCATATTCATATTCGTCTTCCGCCTGTAAAACGAATTCATAGGGATTCTGAAAATATGAATTACAAGATTTTCACTATGATTTTCGATCGGTCTGAATGATTTGATAATCCAAGGATACTTTTCGTCCTTTTTAGCAATGTTTACAAGACGAGAAATTGCCTAAAAAATGTGAAAATATAGATCTAGCCACCTGGATGAAGGGATAGTCAGCGCGAAAGCATTGCTCCCATGATTGCATTGACAATTTTAAGTGTTTAATATATGCATTCGGACGCACCGACTAAAATTATTCATTGAAAAGAAATGAACCAATGTCTTCCCTTACTTGAACAATTTTGAATATTCCTAGTGTAGGCGCATCGCGTAGATCATATATATCTTCCATCTAAAAAAGCAAATTTACAAAGCTAAACTATTGCTGAAAATGCGTGCAAAATACACAACTTACGGTTAATGAACTGCCTTCTTGCTGAAATATCTCTGAATTCCCAAAAGGTAGATTTAGTTGAAAAAAATTGTAAGTCGGTTGTCGCAAATTGGTAGCTCTTGTTCTAAGGCCAAAGTTAATTATTACCGCAATGACTCACTCAATATTTTCTGGCGCACTTCTTATATCGTCCAGTATCACATCGTATTGAAGCCAATGCCCAATTCTTGACTGTAATAATTATTTTCATTTTTTAAATAAAAAAGGCAAACCTGTGTCCAAATATGGTCGTCTATGTCATCCCGAAAAATGAATGAGTGATTATACTCACGGGACCATAACACTAAGTATGGATACATGTCATAATCATTAGCACGTACAATCACCCCTATAAAAAAGAGAATATTATTCCAATCTTAGAAAAGATTTACCATGCACTGTAGCAATGCGACAATGGTCCATTTATAATGAAAAGTAATTACTGAAAAAAATATCTAAATGCAACTGACAAGTGTAGCCGAAATAAAGTGTCCACTGGACACTGTCCAGGAGAAACACAACCAAAAAGAGTAGTCTTACAAATAGCATATCAACCAGTTTGGAAAAAATCTAGTAATTTTGAAAGTAAAGGGTGTATTTGGAAGGGTGGCAAAATGCCCAAATTCAAAAAGAAATAACTAAAATCCATACGATTTATAAAAAAAATAATTCTTCCAAGCTCAAATGAAGAATTTCTAGTAAACTAACCCCGGGGATAAGGACGCCTGAAATTCAGAAAACCCGCTCTTTCGAATCACCTATTTTCTAGACACAATTCTGAAATTCCGCCGTTCCTGGTTTATAAACTTTCAGCCTGATTGCTTACAAAAACGATATAAAAGTTGATTTTTTACCATCAAAGAAATCGCGTAGGAAGCTGAAAGAATTGCTGTGACATCTCCATGGTATATGCAATTTTTTCACTAAAAATCATGGATTTCTGTCGGGCCGATTTTAAGAAAGACGTGTAAATAGTTATATGGCAAAATTGCATGTTGCTCTATTGCTAAGTGCCGCGCGCTCCAATACAACGGCGAGCTGTGACTGGCGAACTGTGCAGCAAATTAGCGAGTACAAAATATGACATTTTTATCACAGATAGGATAATCACAACAATAATTGATATTATAAATATATAAAGGACACTTTATACACATTATGCGGACCTGAAGCTTCCAGCAATATCGATAAAACTGAATAATTCGAACAAAAATAAATTACGTGGGAGAAAGAGTACACAGGGAGATTACGACCGTAAGTAAAGCAAAATAAGCGGGAGCCATCAGCAACCCATGCTGGGAATATAGAGCAAATTTATGGCATCGGCCAGCGGGACAGTTTTCATGTGACGTTTTGTATCTTGGGAGAAGACTTGTTCCCGGTGACGCAGCGGTCGGACGTGGTCCTCACGGGCCATTCGATAAGCGCGGCTGGCATTTAACTTGAAATTGATTCTCTTTTTGTTAAATAATTGACTGACCACAGTGAGACGAACCATCTCAGCCAATTCAGCGGCACCTACAAGTGCGCCATCGAAAAGTGGCCCAAATTCGAGACTACTCGTCGTGTCGACCCGAACCCTGTAAATCTTGTCGCCAGCCTTTTCCAGAACTATCAACACATCACAGAATTTTGTGGCAATCGTTTCTCTTTTGTAAGGGCGGGAATGTTCTGACCAGACGACATGCACCTGAAATGGTCGTCTTTTTTTTCGCGATTGTCTAGTCAACCTCGTCATTTCCGATATGTTTCCATTTGTAGGTGACATCTCCCCCAAGGCGAGTGTTTACATGGAAAATGAGCTCGGTGTCAGGCGTCGCATAGTAAGGAGCCGTCGAATCGGCCGGCAATCCTCCCGGGTAACCGTCATGACTTCGTCCGATTTTCACCTCAAATAATTATGATCTTCAAATTGAAAATTTCTTACTTCCCAGCCCAATTCCTCCACAAATTTGTCAAATTCAGGAGACGCCTGGGAATTTGGGAGGATCGACTGCTTGTCTTCTTGATCTTCGCCGACATAGGCAACCAAAATTGAGAATTTGACATCAGCCCCGGAACAGAGGAAGATCACCCACGAGGGCACTTTGTGTGTCCGTTCGACTACCAGCTATACGGGTCGAATCTTCTTCAAGAAACACCGCAATCCAATGGAAATTACGGGCGATGTCGTCTCTCCGAATGATCGTCTCTGTTTCCGGCTAAGTGGCTATTGGGATAAACAGCTGGTCAGAATTCGTACCACCGGCGAGAGGGAACTCCTCCTGAACGGCGAGCAGCTGAAATGTTACCCGGATTATTTTGGATTTAATTCATTTATAATGGGATTAAATGAGCCCGAAAGCGGATTACCACCATCGGATAGTCGAAATCGAATGGATATGCGAGCATTGGAAGAGGGAAATCTTCTCGCAGCCGCCAAACATAAAAGACTGCTGGAAGACCATCAACGAGCCAGGAATAAGGCCAACCACAAGCCGTTGTGGTTCGAATCGGTACGGGATGAGGCCTCGAAGAAGATGATCTACTTCCCCAATAACAAATATTGGGAAGCTAAACGCAACGGATTTGTCGACGTCAAGGATATCGTCGCCCTCCACACCGCCGACTCATAGATAGACGCGTAATTTGATAATAAATCGTCGAAATCTATTCTTTCTCTTGTTTTTTCTTATTGAAATTGACCGGGAAAGGGAGAAAATCACTAAAAATCGGAAGAAGAAGCGAGAAAGAGTGACGCAATCGCACCCATAAACTCTCGGCTGATGCTTGTTATGACCCCCAATCCACTTCAACATGTTTTACCAAATTTTTGGTCTACCCAAGTTTAGGTAGAAGATCAAGCCGACCCTTCGAAAGAAGATGTTGGAGCAAATTTTGAAAAGCCTTCCCTTTGGAAGGCAATAAATGAAGCAAAATAAAGCTGGCAATGTGTGTTGGAAAAGCCGAGTGCATGAGAAGCGGAGCAAGTGCGGCTGTTAAACTGTACAATTCAACAATTGGCGCAACTATTTTCCAATGAAAGGAAAAATTTTTCTTCCAAATCTAATTATCTAAAGCGCTGTGCACAGCATTTTCGACTTTGTTTTGCTGCTGGAGGGTCTTTTTAAGTGCAGCATGCTGAAGAACTCCGCTCGAAAAAAAGACCCCTTTTTGATAGATGGGTGCATCAATTCAAAGAGAACCTGTAAAAAACCAGATTTTAACAAGTATGAAATGGGAAGAATTTTTTGACCATTCAATTATCAGCATGCCTACCAAGCGGAAGCTCCCGCATAAAAGAAGAAGGATGCCCCTGTCGACGATTTTGTCCGGAATCTGCCGTATGGTACAAAAGATCGATTGAGACAACTGTGGCCTGGAACGACGAGCAACACCGTGAGGGCCTTCTCGGAAAAGAGCCCCGATGCGAAAATGATGAACAAAATGATTGAATCCCTCAAGAAGGACCACCAGCAGTTGACCCAAAAACAGATTTCGTCGAGGATCCTCGCCATTGTCATCCTGCACAAGGAAATTGCGGGAAATATGCAGCCCCCTGCAAACAGACCGGCAAGGAGGGCTGTCAGAACCGTGACATCCGACGAGGCCATGAAGGTACAACGCCCTCTCGTTGATGAATAGAATAAATATGTATCCGGCATATAGTCTTTATTTCATGTAGTTATGTGTTGCAGGAGTATACTTTTGGGTGTACATAATTTATGCTTTATTTATTATCTTTGAACCAATCCCATTGGCCAATTGAGAGCTACAGCCCTAATACCGCTTATCTTTTTACCCATTTTTGCAATCACTCCGGCTGCAGTGGCCGATTGTAATCAAGCACCCGGCAGCATCCTGTTTGTACTCGGCCGGTTGTAAGTACAAACTAATGGTAATAATTAGGATTTATTACCAAGGATATAAAGCAATGTTGTTAAGATGGTATTAAGTTTGGGGGATAACGAGAAATGGGGGGACAAAGAATTATGTGTAAAAGAAATCTTTGTCCTTGGTCGGTTTATCGGCGTTTCGTCAGACAGCGGTGCAGGCTCGACTCAGCTACTTGTTCATGATGATGTGGTCTCTTCTCTCCCTCCTTTTATGCTGTTGATGTTGTGGCTGTGGAGGTGTTGAGTCATCTTCGGGCGGCGGCGGCGATTCGTCTCCTCATTTCATACGAAAACCCAAACATTACACGAAAAGGCATAGATTTAGATTAAATTCGCGCTAGTCGCGACACCTCCCGGGTAGGAAATTTCCAAATAAAAAGCTTTCCGGGAGGCTCCCGGGTGCTTGATTGCAACCCACTACAGAAGTAGCTACTTCTTATACTCTGTTTCAAACGAAAAAAAAACGGTCCTAAGGTTGTTAAAGGAACCGTCTCACAGGTGTGACAGCGTGTGACAGTTTGCGCGCAAAATTTGAAATTCTGCGCAAGCAAAATGGTTGTATTTTCGTTTTTGCTACTATTTCGCTATTTTCCAACGTTTTTATTTATTTTTTTGAGTGGCTAAAGTAGCTTTACGTGCTGCTTTACAATAGTAAACACTTTACACAAGCTAAATTGGCTCAAAACGAACATAGGTACCAAATTCACATCGAAGAAACTACTTTCCTCTTTTCTCTTCATTTTTCTTTATTTCTTGCTTGTTTAATCCAAGTTTTTTTGTTCTCCGAATTGAAGTAGTGCCTAAAGCTACTTTAGCAGTTCAATAAAATAAATAAAAACGTTGGAAAATAGCGAAATAGTAGCAAAAACGAAAATACAACCATTTTGCTTGCGCAGAATTTCAAATTTTGCGCGCAAACTGTCACACGCTGTCACACCTGTGAGACTGTTCCTGGTTAAAGGTTAATTCGATCTAAATAGAGCGCATCCGGGCGTCAGATGGGTCAGATTGATACTTTCATTTTTGACAACATGTATTTTTCTACCAATTTTGATATTCTTTCAATTCTAATTTTTATTGCATTTTATTGCTCGAATTTTTCTCTATCTAACAATAGAAAGAATCAGCAAAGTTCATGTCAAATGTAAAAAACGTATTTTTTACGAAAAAGCTCTTGTCAAAATTTTTTTGAATTTTCGGAAAATTGCGCCAAGCTCCCATCACGATCAAAAAAATTTACAAGCGCCCTCTCCCCTGAAATGCAGTCGGATATCTGTCTGAATCCAACTCTTTGAGACAGTGGTACCACCAATTTTTCCGTATCCGCTTTGTCAAACACTGTAACTTCAGAAGAAAACTGTAGGTCTGCTTAGAATCAATAAAAATCTATGCTTTCCTAATTCGTTCTTCTTAATTTTTTTCAAATTTCAAATCTATTCTGAACTTATCCCGAAGAACTGGATTTATCAATATAAATATCCTTTCTGGAAAACCAGATTTTCCTGGTGAAATTTTTCCAAACATCTCTTTCTCCTATGATATCAACCCCAATCTTACTTTTTGGGAAATGGCCACGACATAGCTCAAAGATAATAGTTTCGCTGTCCCTATATAACATCGACTCGTGCGAATCGTTCCTTCATTCGAAAAATTACTACTAGATTATCCAAGCTTGAAAATAAGTGACCAAATCGCTGCTGTCAAAAAATATAATAAAAATTGTAGTTGACCGGAGTATAATTTTCAGTACGATCGATGCAGCTCAACTTCCTCTGTTCGTCTTATCCCATTTTCAATCCCTTTCTATGTATAATATCCAGCTTGTCCATTTCTGTTTGAATTCCATTCTTTCCTGTAAAATTTTGTCAATTCGTGTTTTCCCCGGGTGGTCGGTCAGGATCTTCGCTTTTCCCCGGTCATTTCTCTCATTTTTCCTATCGTGAGATGACGGTCAAGGAGAAAATAGCCGAGAAGTTACTGCAACATAAAGCGAAGACGACATTGGATAAAATGGTCACAAGTCAGCCAGGAGTTGGAGGGAGAGACGACACCGACGACTCCGATGGCGGCACAACACCCGGGACGACAAGTGGCGGAGAGACTGACACCGACGGCAGCAAATGGTCCAAATTCAAGTCAGAAACTACCATAGTGACTCATTTAAATGGAATTTTAGAGACAAATTCAAGAAGAAATCAACCAAAAGAAGCAGTTCGAAAGCATCGACGACTGATGGAAAAGAAGAGGCAAGCAGCGAAGATGACGAAGAAGCTATGGATAGATTGGGACTCCAACAAGCGAAAAAAGACTCTAACTTTGGAAAAACAGTCTATTACGACACGGACAAAAAGACTACATGGAATGTCAGTCACTTTATCTATTTCTGAGAGGTGACGACCGGGGAAAACCGTCATTTCTGGTCAAAACTGAATTGTTTTGGTCATTTTCCAATTGTTGTCCAGAAAGCGGTTGATATGATTATTTTCTTGTAATCGATAGTCGTTTTTGACAAAAACCACCAAGTTAGCCACAAATGGTCAAGAAGTATAAGCGAAATTCACCTACGCCTGTAGATCGAAGCGAGACATCCTACTCACACAGTCTAGAGGCAACTCTTTCCTATTTACCTTATATACAGACAGAATAAGCTCTTTTTTTCAGGTTTTGATTCGCGTAATTGAGGGAAAAGATCTGCCGACTGGTGCCCTTCGTGTCCGCGCTGTCTTGGATACTCGTCAGAAGGCGACCAGAACCTGTACTGAAGGAGTCCCTCGATGGCGTCAAAATCTCAGTTTTTCATTAAAAAACAAGAGTCTCGAGAGTCTGGCCAGTGAAGTGTTGACCCTGAATGTGACCAGTGTTGGCAAAATTCGCGAACGTGTCCAAGCCACTTTTGCCGTCTTGATGTCGGCCATTTTACATTCGCCTCAACGAGCCATCATCAGCAAATGGGTGGCTTTGCGATCGCCGTCGGATGATGACGAAGAGACTGAAGATGTTCACGGAGCCAATTGCGGATTTTTGAAGATTAGCTGCGCCGTCTACGGGAATCAGGATGCCCCTCCTCATATGAATGACGATACACACAGCGACGAAGTCTGGAGTGGAGCACAATTGGAGGATTACACGCTGCGACTTCGAGTATTTCGTCTTCATCACATTGCCGCCCAAGTAGCCAAACAATGTTTTATGACCAAAAAGAAAAAACCAATTCATTTCATTGTTCGAGTCAGTTTTTTACTCTGCAATTTTAAATGAGATTGATTTTAGGTGTCAATGGGCAAATTGAAAATGGAAACGCATCCGGAAGAGATGACTCTGTTTACAGTGGAAGAAGAGAAAGAGACGAATGCAGTTCCCTTTGAGGAAGAACTTCTTCTGCCACTCCAATGGCCCACTTTGATCCAGAAAATCAACTTCGAATTAATTATGAGACAAGGCCGTCGACGGCGAGTATTGGGAGTGGCCTCATTGCCGATGAGATACCTCTACGAACCAGGAGACGACGGCTTCAAACCAACTTTTGGACCGGCATTTATCAATTTCTATGGACACGAACAGTTGCTGCGATTGAAGTGGCGGACAGAGAAACAACCGATTGAGGAATTTAGTGGCAGCAAATACTTGGCTCGTCTCCTGTGTTCTCTCGATTGTTGTGAATATATGGGAGATTCTGTAATGGTCCGAGATATCGGTCAGTTCTCATCTTTTTTTTATTTCTATCCCTGGATTTCCAAACAAAAAAGTGTTTGATTCAGGCCATGGTCCTCTTCTACAGTCGCGTATCTACGAGAAGACACTCCGCTACGTGCTCTACTGTTCATTCCAAGCTGCCAATATGATCAATCCCATTTATGCCTCGAAACCCGTCTCATTTCATGTTTCTATGGGTGAATACGGTAGCACTGGATGGCTGTCGCATAATTATAGAGCCAGCACATTTTCGGTTCGTTTTATCAAAAGAGCGGACAAAACGCTGCTCGAAATTGTGGTTGCCTTACCGCAATCAGATCAATTATTGTATTTTTTAAAAAGACGAAATATTACAGGCAATGCCGGATACGGATAAGCAGAAGTATTTTTTCATGCCGTGGGGCAATCATCGTCCAGCAGCCGAAATTGTCATGACATGGGAAGATGTCGAGCGTCGTGTCTGCCATTACAATGCCATCTATAAAGTCGTCGCAATGTTGTCCGATTTGATGAAAGAAATTAGCTCGGCTGGTAGTCAACCGCCACAAAAGGCCTCAATTCTGATGGAAGCCCTCGACCACACAGAAGAATTATTGGATCGATTGGTGAATTTGCCGAAATGTGGAAAGGATAAAGCGACAACGGAATTGGACCGACAATGGCAAGAAACCAGGAGGAAAATTGTCCGCAAAACATTGACCGAATTGGACAATTTGAGATGGGAAGAGGAAAAAACACCAGAAGAAGCGGTGGCCAAAGTCTTTCGAATGCTCAATCGTGTTAAAGAAACGATTACCACGGTGGCTGAAGAGATTCAGGTGTGCATTTTGGTCATTTACTGTATATCCAGTCATGTAGAAGGCGTGTAACTTGCTACTTTTAGATTTCGCTTCCTGCAGTGATAATTAAAATGTTGGCTGGTGAAGATGTCGTCGGCTATGCCAAGATTAATCCGGTCGAGATATTCAACCACGATAACGACGCGTTGATGGGCGAATGGTGTGGTCGAGTGCGCCAGATACCGTTGAAATGGCCAACCCTCGTTGATCGGAAAAGTCGACGGGAAGAGTCGCCCGCAGTTGTCCATGCCATCTTGTGGTTGGGACGAGAGTCGGCTGCCCAAGATTACGAGGAATTGATGCGACCAGCAGAGAAAAAACATTTTCTGGAAGTTTACGTGCATCAAAGAAAGTCGAAATTGAACCGAGAATGGACAGCGTGGAAGACGCCATTCACCGACGAACATCGAGTAATAGACATGGAACAGACCGTCAAGCGGGAAACATTCGGATACGAACATGTCGGCAATTGGATCTGTCGGACAAGCCATGATATGTGGATTGGAAAAGATGTCAACCAACCAATTTTTGTTGAAAGGTATCTGCCTCTATTCTACCGTAACCCCCAACTTGTCATTTCAGGGTCTATGAAGTTGAAAAACGTGGAAAAGATGGATGGGAAGCGGCTGGTTTTACGGATTATTACGGTGGCGACCCGGAGATTTCAATGCGAGAAGCCCCGAAAGGATGGGAATACTTGGACAAATGGGCAACGGATAAGCACGCGAACAACGGCGACAAAAGTGGATGGGTTTATTCGATGAGCGAAGAATTTTGGGGCGAATCTGGTACGGTGGACAGTGAAGAAAGACCGGGACATCGATTTCGACGGCGATGCATTGCCAGGACACGGCGATTGGTCAACCACGACAAGAACAACGAGCAACTGGCTCGATATGAGAAGACTTTGGGCGATGGAAAATGGGAGGTACTGCGTTTATTTTTAAAGAAGATTTTGAAAAAAAATATTTATAGTATGCTGCCAATTGGAAAGCTGCCTGGCACAGTTCGGATGTCTCGGATGCCGCGATCCGTCGTCGTCGTTTTCTCCTCGAAGTCGAGCGTAAAACGGACTTGCCCAGCGATCGAGAACACGACAATTTCTTCCTGCCACGTGTCTACGAGATTCACAATGTGACAACGGTCTGGCAGTTACGATGTTACCTTCTTTGGGCCAAAGATTTGATGCCAGTGGTGAAAATGTCGAGTCATGCCTTTGTTCGTGTCACATTTTTGACTCGTGCCCAGCAGAGTATCGTCGTGGCCAATTCACAGAATCCGATCTGGTGTGAGACGCTGATTTTTGACAAAATACCGATTCCGGGAGGCAAGAGACAAATTGTCGTCAATCCGCCGACCATAATGGTCGAAGTCAGAGGCGAGCGCCCGGATGACAGTGAGGTAAACTGCCCGTCAGGATAGAGTAATCTCAGCTTTTTTCAGATCTTCCTTGGTCGTTTTGAAGTTCAACCGCAAGTAATTTGCTCGCCGAGTGATCAACGTGCCCATCCCAGTTGGCACCAGCTCTTTTATCCAAATCGAAAGACTCGTGGCGCTGTATTGGCCGCCTTTGAATTGTATCACATGGATCCGACGAAAGATAATCTGCCGCTGATTCCGATGGTCAAAGAGAAAATGCCCGATTGTTTTGAGGTTCCTGGCGAGCTCAAACCTAAATTCGAATCGTATGCTGTCCAATTTCTTTGTTGGGGAGTTCGAAATCTACAAAAATATCATGTTAGTTCTTTATTTTCCCGATTTAATTGGCCGTTTATTTCCAGTTGATTACGGTAAAAAAGCCATTTGCGGAATTACTGATTGGCGATATGGAAATCTATTCGGATCCGGTTGAAAATACGGCAAAAGATCCGAATTTCCCGAATCCTTTGATCAACATTGAAGAGGTGAAAATGCCGGCTGCCTTGGAATTGGCCTGTCCAATGGTCATCAATTTACACGACACGAGGGCTCTTGGGCAGCGACCCATTGTGGGATTCTGTCACATTACCGACTTTACCAAGTATATTTGTCACAAGAAACACAAGGTATGGGTAGTATTTATTTATGGGAATTGGGTAAAATAGAGAAGCCGCGTTCCTGATCTAACGAATTTCAGGATCATGGTAGCTCACGAAAAAATGTGGATAAATTCCGTGATTACGTCGACGCCGAGAACCTGCGACAGGCCTCGATTCGAACTATTTCGACGCTGATGAAAGAAGGCGAACCGCCATTGGACTGGTGGAGCAAATATTACTACTCACAGGGTATCGTCACGAAAGCCCCCGGTTTCGAAGAATCTGGAATTGAATGTCTGACGGTCTATCGCGACGAACTCGAAAAAGTCGGCGGCTACAAATATTTCACCGATTTTTTGGACACATTTCCACTTTACAAATGCGCCAAAGGAAATTTTGATGATCCAGAAGAAAAGGAAAAAGTCGGAGAGCTGAAAGGCAAATTATTTATAATGCACATTGATGGAAAAGACAAGCGACCGGAACTGCCTGACCCGCCAGGAGTCGAATTTACCGGTGTCACCCGATGTCTGCTCCGTGTTTATGTGATCGAAGCCCGTGGATTGGTCAGTCAGCGGCGGTCCGGCCTCTGTGATCCGTATCTCGTTGTTCGTTGCGGGAAAAAGAACAAAAATTTAAAGAAATCTTATCGACCGGATACGGTAGAACCTGTTTTTGGCGAGCTGATTGAAATGGAAGTGGCCATCCCCATCGAGAATACGGTAACTGTGACCCTGATGGATAAGAGACGACTCTTGGCGGATGAAGAAATTGGATCGACGACAATTGACCTCGAAAATAGACTGTTGACCAAGTGGAGGGGTACTGTAGGTCTGCCCAAGCAATATACGATACACGGTGAATTGCCGTGGAGGGATCAAGTCACACCGTTGACTGCTCTTCGAAGGTAAGAATTTTCAATGTTGCTCCTTTACAATTCAAACGTCGAGAGTTCAATCCCTCAGATTGCAGTCGTTTTTTGCTGAAACTTTCTCTTCCAGGTATTGCAAGAAGATGATGTTACCAGCACCAGAAATACTCGAGCGCAAGGCTAAAGATGGTCAGCCAGATTGTGGACTGAAGGTTCTTGGAGTGGAAGTATGGTACGCGGATGTCAAACAATCATGGGAGAAGTACGTTTCTCACACCATTTGCAGCTATTTTTACTCTAAATTTCTGTATTCTATCGCCATTTTCAGAGAGGATAAGCGAAATAGAAAGCTATTAGAACGGCTAAAAGCTGCTGGAGATTCGGAACCAGCCGCAGATGGCCATGAAAAAGAACAGGCGAAAGACGACGGGGAATCAAAGAATAAACAGAAAAAATCGAGCAAAGAGCAAGAAGCAACTCGAAATAACAAAGGCGAGGTGAAAGAAGACGGCGACGACGAGGACGATGGAATGAGACGAGAAAATGGACAAAAGAAATGGCTGGCAGCTGCTTGGGGAGATGGCGGTGAAGATTGTCGAAAGAAGAGCACATTGAGAAAGCGACAAGAGAAGGAATTGACCGCGGACGAGCGGATGGCAAAAAGACGAGAAATGCGCAACAAAATTATCGGTACGTCTCTTCTCTTTTGAACCATATGGCGCGTGCCGCTGAAACATCGCGAGTTCGACCCACGCTAGAGACAATTTTTTACTTTTAGGTCTCCCAATGGAATGTGTCGCTTTGCAGGTGTTGAATATGATGAATCTGGTGCCGGAACATGTGGAGACGAGGACAATTCACTCGCCATTGTCACAGAATGTCAGCTGTGGTGAGGTTCGGATGTTCATCGACTTGTTCCCGTTGAATGTGGGCTCGATCCCGGCTCCTCTGGACATTTCTCCCCGTAGTCCCATGAAATATCAGCTACGCGTTGCTATTCTCAAAGTCTCGGATGCTATTCCCGTCAAAAGAAGCTTTGGCAAGCCGGTTAGCCCTTTAAAAAATTTATAACTATTATAAAATTGAAGGTGTGTGATTTGTATGTGAAAGTATTCATAAATGGACAGCAGAAACCGGAAAAAACGGATATTCATTACCGTAGCGAAGATGGAATGGGCGAATTCAATTGGCGTTTTGTGATTCCGTTGGATTTCAGCCCGTGGGAACAGAAGATTGTCGCCTATCGAAAGACGAGATTGTTCCGAAAAGCGCGAGAAGAACTCGTCGAACCGTTGGTCATCGTCCAATTATGGGATAAAAATGCCGTGAAAAAGGACAATCTGTTGGGAGAGATGGCCTTTGATATTACGGAATTGTCAGAAGGATTATTTGAACCGGAACAAATACAAAAATATACAAGACGACGCAAACAAAAGAAAAGATGCTGCTGTGGATGTTGCAGTTGCACTCGAAAATGCTGTTTTGTTCGATGTTGCTGCTTTTTGAAGGATACAAGATGTTGCTGCAAATTTAGCAAAAAACGAGAGCCAATGCCACGTGCTCCGCGATACAATCCGGATCCAAAAGAAGCAGACGATCCATTGAATTTATTTGAAGCTTCTTCGGTTCGTGGATGGTGGCCAATGCTAAGCAATAATGTACGACGAGAAGACAAAGCAGCAAGAAAGAAAAAAGACGATGATTATGATCCAGATACACTTTATGTCATGGGATTAGTGGAAATGGACATGCAACTGGTATCGATGGAAGAAGCCGAGGTTAATCCAGTTGGCAAAAAACGAAAAGAACCCAATCATGTCAGTCTAAAATATAATTTTTGGGGAAATCGACCTTGAAATTGTTTAGAGTCCCCATCTTTCGAAACCAAAACGCTCCAAATGGAATTGTCTCTGGATTACTTCGCGTATCAAACCAGCTTGTAGCTTCTTCTGGGGTCGATATGGACTTCAAATTGTCTTCTGGCTGTTGGTCATCTTCCTGCTTGGTGTTCTTCTCTTCGCAATTGTTACAAATTGGCCGACTATTCTCAACTTCATCGCCAATGCTTGATCCGATTCATTGTTCTTCTTCTATTTGTTGTTTTAGTAATAAAAATTAGTGATATTTTGTTGGGATTTTTCCACTGTTCTAATATTAAAAATAACTCCGATGAAATTTATTCGACTATAGCGTTTGAAGTCGTAAAAATAAAAATAAAAATGGAATTTTCAAACATCTGCCGGTTCTTTATTTTTTTCAGCTCTGACTGGATAGTACAGAATAAGAAATTTCCACCCTGCTTGAACGCTCCATCTAGATCGATCTAACCTTTAACCACCCGACCAATCGGGGTAGTAAGACTTTGTGCCATGAACGGTTTGCAGAAAAAGGATTTGCAAATGTAAAAGTTTGCGCAAAAACAGTTTTTGAAATTTCAAAATGCACGTCCACGCTTTGCAAATCATCACTTTGTGCAAAATTTTTCTGCAATTCGCATTTTTTTGTTGACGCCATTTTCTTGATTGAGTTTTGAACTTTTTTGCATTTTACTCATTTTCATTGGTTTTCATGACTGTTTTGTGTATTTTTTCCATTGTTTTCACTTGTGATAGACGAAAAAATATTGCATTATGCACAAATGCATCAATTGGATTTTTTACTTCATTGTTTTATTTTCCTTATCGTATTATATTTACACACAAGCATCAGATAAAGCTTCCCATAATAATTAAGAAATTATTGGAAACACTTACAACAACCCATGTGCAAAGGAGAAATGCAAAGGAGGATTTTGCAAAACAGCCGTAAGTTAATTGACAGTGAAAAAAACAAAAAATCTAAAAAAATCTCATTTGGGTAGGAAACTTATCCGTATGCTCATTCTTAGGAGATCTTCGTGTAAGTCGATCAAAATCTCAATTTTTTCAGTGCATGAAAAGCAAAAAGACGACAAGTTCTTGTAAGGAAATCGCATATACATTGTTTCTGACTACGAAATCATTAGATTATGCATAATAAAGACTTTTCTGATTCTTTTTCTGTTTGTTCTATGTCAGCATGAGTTAGACAGCACAAAAATAGAGCGAAAATCATAAAAAGAAGAAAAATATATAGTCCATTTCCAACGGCCGTTTTCTGCGCTCCAGGACCTTTAGGCACAGTCCTTTAATTTTTGCAATCAAATTTTTACTCTCAATTTTCATTTTTACTAGTTTTGATGATATCTTTTGCTCTTTCTATTGCAGAAATCACAGCGATCATTATAGAATGCGTAATAAATATTCTAAAAGTTGGAATCAGGCTAAAGACGATCATTTGTCTCGAAAAATTTAAAGGACTGTGCCTAAAGGTCCTGGAGCGCAGAAAACGGCCGTTGGAAATGGACTATATGACTAGAACTTCAAGTGAAATATTTGAATTCAGGCGTCAACCAAGAAATGCGGATTGCAGAAAAATTTTGCACAAAGTGATGATTTGCAAAGCGTGGACGTGCATTTTGATTTTTAAAAAAGTCATACGTTTTCATTTCGTTTATGCAACAAAATCTTACATTTTCAAACCGTTGATGGCACAAAGTCTTACCACCCCGACCAATCCGTTTGAAATCAGGCTATAACAGGGATTTTCAGGATGATTTTCGCGAAACCGAGGGATTTTTACAAAGATTTTCGGGCAATTTCCAGAGGGATTTTTGGGTAACTGTGCGGCTGATCGGTGAATTCATGTCGCATAAAATCATAATGAATTTATTCAAAAGTGTCATAGAGTAAATCGCATACAACAGCTTGTCGAGCCATGCTACCAATCAGTAGTTTCTTCGATTTTCTATGATAAGCTGCTGAGGAACTGGCCGAAATAAATTGGCCGTCGTCGGAGAAAATTTGCCAGATTTCTGCATTTTTCCAGTTTTCGGTGAATTTTACCCGAAGAACCTGAACCCGATTCAGATAAAAATTCGATGACCATTGTACCTGGGAAGGAGCGTAACTTTTGCGGTTATCCGCTTCTCCCACGTGAAGTATTAGTAAATTTACTACAGGATGAGCTCCCTAAAAGTCTTTTTTTTCCTCAAAAATTGATGAACAAACCATCCAGATAATGTTTTCTTCATCGACGTAGAAGTTGTCTGGTGCTGTTTTCAATTCAATTTTGCTGATTTCACTTATTTTATGAAAATCTTCAGTCAGTTCGAAGACTCGCAATGCTTTCTCATTGACAAATCCGACAATAAGATGTTTCTTTTGTCTGTCTGTAGCCACGGCCGTCGTAGAACTCATTCCTTCTCCTAACCAAAAAGATTCTTTCCCATCAAAATAAACAAGGCTGCCAGCTTTTTTAAATGAAATGAATTCCCAGAACATTCCCAGCTGTGATTGTGCCATTCCATCATTTGCAATTATTAGTTTCTCATTTCCCACTGTCACAATTGTATTTGGTCTGAAAAATAACATTTCTCCTTTTTTTTCTCACAACTTACCGTACAAATTTTTCATTTCTTATCGATTTTACAAAAATAAGTTCTTTCTTTGCTAAATCGACTTCGAAAACTTCTATAGAATGTGTAAAATTTGGTGGTTCATGGGAAATAATGTAGAGAATGATTTTATTCCCGTCTAGCCAATGGGATATTCCATGCGGATGGAACTTTTCCTGTAGATGCTCATTTTCTCCCGTTATTTTTTTGTCTTTACTCTGTGTGGCATACCACGGATGGGCAACTCCCTCGGATCATTTTTCGTATTCAAGTCGTACAGGAAAATTCTCCCCCGGGCTTCTGCAGGACGCTCTTGTACATAATACATCCCCGAAGTAATAAAAGCCAAATCCAACTCTTCAATGATCGCAAAATCTTCCGATCCATATTCTGAAGGCTGATATCAGCTGAGATTTATCCATACCAATGCCTTTCAACTGTTCACATTTCCCAGGTCGAATGCGATAGATCGACGATTTATTGAAATCGAGCAGAACTCTAAAGAAACTTTGCTAGTTTTGAATGTCAGCTTACAAAAAGTTGTAGGCATACAAACTGAGGCAGGAGAAAAGGCCCACCCAAAATAGCTTGAATAACATCTGTAATGGGTACATGAAGGGGCTGTGCAGCAAAGATAGTGTCAAGTTCGCTGGTCTTCCTCGGTCAACTCTAAGAATTGGAAGAAATCCCTTATATTCTTTTATTTTCAACAAATATAAACAGATTACAGCGATTTCTATTCAAATAAATTTATCATGGAGAGCCAATTTCGATAATTTCAAATAACTCACTGGACTCACGTCATTTTCGTCATGTCTAACAATCTAAAATTTTTATTTAGACAAAAAAACTAAAATATCCACCTCTGACTCTAATAGTTGGATTTGTTTTTTGAAAAGAGGACAATCGAGAACAAAAGATTCGTACTCGCCGCCTTCTCCGCAAGGATGTACTCCATATTTTTCTTGTAGTTTTATCATAGTCGGTTCAATCTGAAACAGAAAAGGAGTAAGCTAAATTTAATTTTAATAACTTCTTTCAATGTCATTCCTAAATTGTTGTGATTTAATCCGATAGCCGCTACTTTTATTATTATGGCATGTAAATCATTTTCAATCATTTCACGTAATAAATTCTGAAAACCAAAGTTTGAAGTAAAAATGGTTTACTGTTTGTTCTCGTTCCCATAAAAAACATAAAGGAATTAAATCCAACCGTTTGCATACGCCCTCAACTCGCTGTTTTTGATAACTGGACAATATAGCACCAGCAGACACACCTAAACTAAACGGATAAGCTTTGAATAGATAAATACCTTTGGCTGTCGGATGCTTCTCTTTGATTTCTTTGAGCAGTTCGTAGAGATCTTCAACTTCGTCTCCCGAAGTTTCCTGATATATATAAAACATATGGGTCAGGAATTTCCTTACAACATATTCAGACGTTTTATTTAGAGGAAGCCCGGAGATCACTCGTCTGTACAATGGAATACCCATGGCTTCAGTATATAACTCAAAATCAAACTAATGAGCTCATAAAACTCAATTACCGCTATTCCTTCACTCCCTACTGTTTGATACATATAAGAATCTAACTCTTTCGGAGCTTCTGGTTGTAGATTTGCAAGAGCAATAATTCGATGTCCTTCCTTTACGGCGCACATCAGATTGTAACAACTATCCTTCCCTCCAGATATGAGACCAATAATATCCATTCTATACCGACTATAACCAAAAATGCTCAATTTCAGTACAAGGCGCCGAAGAACAAATTTTAGAAAAACAACTTGATTGATTGAGCACGTGAAAATTTATTCAGCAGTGAATCAGTAAGGCAAAAGCATGCTATAATTGACGTAGACCCAATCAGACTAAAACAATGGCAATGATCGCAACCGACAACCGGTAAAGGGAAGGTCACTATGCAAAGCACGATTTGATGATATAAAAATTGGAGCAATTTTTACATGACAATAAGGCGAATATTGATATTACGAGAGGTAGGAGAGATCCACACCGTTTTGCTCTCGGTGACGAATAGCTAACTGCTCCTCAGCAAACTGCACGTACTGTTGGTGCTGCTCTGAAAAACAATGGTACAAAAGACTTTCTTTGCAACAAAAACATTGTCTGTAAAAAAAGGAATAAAGCCAACCGTCCAATCTTTGGTTGAGAGCCGTTTCATATTCCTGACGGATGCGCATTTCTTGTTCCTTCAGTAGCCGTTCACAAATTAGTTGAACTTGCTTCAGACTAAACTGCGGTTTCTCATTGAGATTGGTAAATTTGTTCTGGGAAACCTTCGTCGCGCATTCACCTTCGGAATCAGAGTTATACTGAAATAATAAGATTACCATGGAATGAAAATTTTCACAATACTTGAAGTAAGAAAAATATTGAAAAAAAAACTAAATTTCAATAACCAACCTGCGTAGGTGAAGTGGGCGTTCGGTAGTTGCACATGTTCTCATCCGCAGAATGATCCGAATCAGTCAATGTTCTCTTTGGAATAAGACGTCTTCGTTTTAGATTCCTAATTTCTGATCGCAAATAAGCACCGATTTGTGCAGAGGTGAGTTGACTTCCAGCTACATCGGCGAAAGCAGAGTTTACCTCACGCTGAAAATATTTTTGTTGAAAAAAATATTCAAAACATAGAAATACCAATAGTGGTAGTACTGCAACTGGCAACACCATTCGCGCGGTGTTTACAATCTCGTTGGATTTTATTCATTTTTACGCATTTTTCGTTTCTTTTCTCATTTTTATTGTTTCTTTGTTATTTCGAAGCGTTTTACAGCTTGCTAACTTTCATTTTCGATTATTTTTTTATTTATAAAAAATAACAAGGCATACTACAAGAAAACAGAACAACAGGAGAACCTAGACTTGGTAATATTTTGCAATAAGTTCGATAAGCCTAAGAAAGGGGTCAGAGCACATGGTTTTACCGTTGAGCGACAAGAACCAAAATCGGGCCAAATGGGTATTAATTGTTGCTTTCGCAACACCAGGACCGAGACGTAAAAGAGAGAGCTTGATTGTTTTCCACTTTCTTTCTATTGACTGAGTATGTCAACCAGTTACGGGATCCACAAAATTCACGCTTTTCAGTAATTTTAATTCAGTAATTTATATTCACGGAAAGTGGCAGTCAACAACTCAGGAGTCTTTATTGACTCATATAATGCCAATAATGATGGATCCACCCTTGACATTCTAAATTCATAAAAGAAATAAGCCAAGGATTATATAAAAAATAATCGAAAAAGAGAGTTAGCAAGCTGTAAAACGCTTCGAAATAACAAAAAAACAATAAAAATGAGAAAAGAAACGAAAAATGCGTAAAAATGAATAAAATCCAACGAGATTGTAAACACCGCGCGAATGGTGTTGCCAGTTGCAGTACTACCAAAATAGTTATCGATAGATGAAAAGTTCACTAACTTTAACAATACTTTGTGCAAAGCTGCTAGTAGAAGGCAAACTTGCTGCAATCGTTCCCATCTGTGGCCGGAAAGGTGAGCAATGAGTTGAGTGGCGTGCACGTTTGGCTTCAGTGGCAAATCCCTCCTCAACCAAGTACGAGTCATAATCATGCGGACGCTTCAAAGCTAATCCACAAGCCATTTTTACTGAAAATTCTAAAAATAAAGAAATGATACGAATACGTGAGGAAAAGAATTGAAAAGAAGTGAGTGACTGAAAGGCAGAAAATATAAAAATGAACTGAGTGTGCCGAGATCGATAGGTATAGTCTGTTTTGTCGAAAATAATCGAAAGTCAATTGTTACGAAATGAAGCGAAATTTCTAGAAGTTTCTTTACTGTGCATAACAGTTGCACTGGCTTATTTAGTCTACGTTACAGGATGGAATATTTTATAACAAAGATTGGAACTATAGGATAACTGTCCAAGCCAAAATTGTATAGACGCGACACGCGGCGCGGCGGTGATGGATTGGTTTTTGGCTACGGTCGGACATCCTGCGAATCTAACATCGTGCATTTGCGTAGAAACAATCCTTTCTAGATAAATTTCTTTTTGGAAAGGTGTGCAATGTCTCTTGGAAAACAAATAGCCACATTGATATGTTAACTTTTCACATATGAGTTTTATAATGAAAAATAGGCGTGAAACTGAATCGTGAAATGGCTCCGACTAAACATCAACAAACGCGTGCTCGGAATTCCGCGGAAGAAGCGGGCCATGATCATGAAGGCGGGCTTTTCGAACATTTTTATTGAATTTTGAAAGATTGGGATACTGTTGTGTATTGTTCGCGTCGTTTGCTATCGTTTTTCAACCAAAGGTCACCGATAAGGTTATTACACAACTTAGTTGATCAAACTCTTTTCTCACTAATTGCCATGTTCTGGAAGGTCTTCTGGTTGGGGCTTGCCTCTGTCTTCACACTTTGGATCTTCACCATACTGTGAGTTTTCATCGGATAAAAGATGACAATTCGACATGTAGCCTCGTGTTTGACATCAACAAAATTGCTTTTAATCACAAACCAGGACCATGTAAAAAACTACAAGGAATAGGTATCATTAGCTCGTATTTCATTGAAAGAGAAATTTTAGATCAAGGAGCAGAGGATATTGCTCTAATCGAGAGCACCGGCCTGGCCTTTATCACTTCCGGAATCTTCTACATGACCATTCGACCGCCTCATGTTGAGGGAAATATCTTCCTTTTTGATTTCAATCATCCAGAAAAAGACCCCGTCAAATTGCCACTCGTTGGAATGACAAACCGAGTATGGAATCTGAAAATGGAAAGAGTCTTTTAGGCGGGATTCCGACCCCACGGGATCAGCCATTTTCAACAGGGCAAAAAGCTCCGTCTCTTCGTCATCTCTCACAGCCAGCCCGACTTCCTCCACACAATTGAAATCTTCGAATTTGACTCGGAAAAAGTCCAATTGAATCACATCAAAACACTCAAAGACGACAAATTTGTCAGGTCGACCTATATTTTTTCGATCTGACAATTCATTTTTAGACCAAACAATCTGATTGCCCTCTCAGCGGAGAAATTGATAGTGTCAAATGACGGCACGGCACAAACGGGCTGGTTGAACATCCTCGAGATTTTGACATTTTACAAAGGCGGCAGTCTTGTCTATTTCGACGGTCAAAATTCGCATTGGCTGGCAGAGAGTGTCGTTTCCGCCAACGGAATTGCTCTCGATCGCCAAGGAAAACATCTGCTCGTATCCCACGTTAATTCCAAAGTTTTGGGTGTCTATAAACTTAGCCGAGACTACAAGTCCTTGTCCGAAGTCAGCTATCTCAAGTTGGGTACGGCGGCCGATAATCTCTGGGTCGATAAGGATAATGCCGTGTGGACGGTCTGTCTCCTCATTTCTTTATTGTAATCAACTCTTTTAGGGAGCTCATCCAGTCTTCCATCAGGGATGGGCTCACTTCGGCGACTGCGAAAACTTCGATAAATGGGCTCCGTCGCAGGTTCATCTCCCTCCTAACCTGCCCTCAATTACCGTAATCTTAGGTGCTCCGTATAAAATACAGTCCTGACTGGAAATCGTTCGAAGTCAATGAAGTATTCATGGACGACGGTCGTCTTCTGTCTGGAAGTGCCGTGGCTGTCTATTTCAAAGGGAAAATGTTGGCCGGCACTGTCTGTCGTCAGGCGGTCATCTGTGATGTTCTCCATAAAACATTTGAATAAAGTTTTTTATCTTCACAACAAGGCACGCGTTGAATTGAGATCAAAAGAAGGTATCTATCAAGTAAACATCAAGTTATTTGGTCTTTGTTCGTGTCACACAGCAGCGCTTTCCCGTTGAGACTGCCGATCAGAAGTCGCTCTTCATGGAAAAGCACCGCGCTGCTGGCCGAGACACTCGCCCCGTCATTCGCGTATGGCTCTGTGATTACCCACGATTTCCCACCTTCCTGAAACAGGTATGAATAAAGAAATAATACAAGAGAGTACCTGCATTCGAACACGAAGAATCTGGGAAGGGCTGACAGTGGATGGATCTCGCAAATGAATGACGGCTTGGTGGAGGACAGGGTGGAGGGAGATCCACAAGTCGCCCGTGGCCGACTCGACGAAAAGCCCCGAAGGCGACGAAAGCAGCGGAATGTCATGGAGAAACTCGACGGACAAGTCTTGGTTGACTTTGTAAGCTCGAACCAACTGAAAAGGATGAATCGAAGACAGGACAGCGGTCTCACCTCATTGAAAAGAGAACCCACGTAGAGAATATTCTTCTTTTTGTCATAAGCCAATGACGACGGTGAGGGTATTCTCGAGTCGAGTACTTTGAGATCCTTCCCATCGAATAAAACCAAAGAGCCGAAATTGGATTGAAAGAGCAGCTCGACTGTCTTCAAGAAAGATGTCGAGAAATAGGCGAGGTTTGTCAGAAACAGGCGATCTGGCCCGACGGCGACCACCGACGAGACACTCGCCAGGCGGGTGTCGATGACCGACTTCCTATGTAGAAGAGTTTTCTTCTCTTTGACAAAAGAGAACAATTCGAGTCCCTCGTGGCCAGGATAGGAATTGACGACATAGAGCGAGAGACGACCTTTGCTCTCGTAGGCTGATAAATGTCTCGGGGAGAAATGTTCCTAGACTCGTCCGATTAAGGAATATCCATTTAACTCACTTTTTCTAAGGTGGTGCCTTCTATTCTCAGCTTATCCCACTGGTAATTCTGAGTATTTTTGAGGTCGAACAGACCAATTTGCGGTGTGACGCCTGTTCTGGCCGGATGAGAAGACCCCAAAGACATAAAGACGCCACTCGATGTCATGTGAAAACCAGCTGCTCCATTTTCTATATTTTATTTTATAAGAGAATAAAATATTGTAGATAACCTATATTGGGAATATATCGACAGGGCCCAGGGGCATGGTTATAGACTCGTTTTGTGACATCTGCCATAAGAATTGTACGCATGGCAAAGGTCGTGATAAAAGCGATGATTATCCAAAGAGACAGGCGATGGACACTACTGCCCATATTCAACATATTCGTGGATTATAATTAGACTGACGAGAATACAGAAAACGCTGTTCGTGGATGACAATCGATGAGGTTGCGAGGAGACAGTTGGCCAGATGGCCATCCGGGCGCGTTGACCACATGCATTTTGGGGTAGCCATTGTCTCGGTTAATAGCTCTTTCTTTATTGAATATTATGATCTAAAAGTTATGCGAAAAAGGCAAGCAAAAAGGGACATTTCACAAGTAAAATTGCGTGAGGAGTGTCTGCGGATGGGGAAAAAAGGAATGGAATACTCTGAGTAACCTGAAAACGATGACAAACATCCATATAGATATTAAATTAAAGGAAGGATAAATAATGGGCAGAGACGGCTACTTGGTCACAATGTCAGGGGCCAAGCCACGTCTTTTGATGGCGTCGAGAACATCGTCTGGGATTGAATGATTCTTCGTCGGCGCTTGCAATGTCTCCCTTTGATTTGTGAACAAGTTCAATTGTTCCTATTTGATAGAAGTAAAAAGAGGAAGTGGACGCGACGTACCTTATAATGGTGGAGGATATCTTGGTCAGCGGGACAACTCTCGATGAAGGCCGCCGTTCTGTAGGCTGTCAAAATATAATTCCATAAATAGACGAGTTGATGCGGAATGGAGAAGCCAAGAAGTCGGTGGCCGATGATGCGGATGTGATGTAATCGGGGCATCAATTCGCAATCATATTCTGTCATTGACGACCCCAACAAATATCGGCTATTCCTCTCTTCCAATAGCTAGAAAAAAAAAGAATGAATAGAAAAGGACAGACGATACCTGGTCGATACCGGACAACTGTTCGACCACCCGATTGTAGTGTGTTTTGATCTGGACTGGCAGACTTTCGATGGTCGACGGCTCTTTCTTGCCTTTGTCGTGTTCTGTCTTAGCTCGGAGAAATAATTTAAAATTCTAGATAATATTCTGCCGTGGAATACAGGACTCGACATACCCTGTAGAGACTTTCGATGGTCTTTTCCGTGGCTGGATCTTTCTCAAACAAAGGCACATTGAATTCTTTGGCCAAATGGAAGATTCTTCCCTCGATCTCGCGGTTGTCCGAATATGTCAAACCTCTAATTTGATTGCTGGGAGATATTCACTACGAGACTCACTTTTCCTCCTCGATCATAATTGGTGGCTGTGCCCCGAGGAAATTCTTTTTAAAAGCCTCCGAGTTCACATTGACTGTTTTAACCTAAAATAGACGAAGTGAGCTTGAAGAGTCGACCGACCTCCACTCGAGCAACCCCAATTTCGTAGAGAGCAAACAGCTCCATCCAGAACTCTTGGCAAAAGAGGCAAGCGCCAATACGGCGACTGTCGATTCCAGAAGCCTGAATTCGATTTTATGAGAGAAAGCGGCTGTCTTACTTTGACATAGAGCTCTAAAAGAGGCTTTTTAACATAATCGCCATGTCCGTTGGCCTGGACCTGGTAGTCGTCGGCCATGTTTCTGGAAAAAAAAGATTGTTTATACCCATGGAAAAGGTGTTTGTTTGAGGAAGAAGGGATTAGCAGACCGGCGAAGAAAACGCTTTTCACACAAAAAATAGATTGGATTAGGAAAACTCGAAGTCAGAAGGGGAAATTGACGTATCTGATAAAGAAAATAAAAGGAAAAAGCGTAATTAGTCGACTGAAAAACGGAGCTACGGCTTGAAAATATTTGAATAGCGCATATTCGCGCCCCGAACAAAGGCGCGCGTAACTCAAATAGCAGGTCGCGTCAAGTTAAAAGTAAAAGGAAAGAAGAACAGTACTGAGGGGGGCGCGAGACAAACGAATCAATACAGAACCGACCTTAACCTTGACGAGAAGGTGGTCACTGACCAAAAAAACGACACACAAATTAACTAAACAAAAAGAAAAGGATGAGACCGGATCAATTATAAGAAAGAACAAAGGAAGAAGGAAACTATTACGGAGAAGAGAAGAGATACAGTTAGCCGAGGCGGTTGCGGCGAAGAAACGCGTGGACAGCGCCCGAATCGGGTTACGCGACCCATAAATAATTGGAGAAGAGAAATACTAAAAAGTAGAAGAGAGAGAGTTATAGCTGGGAGGCGGCGAGGCGAGGGCGATCGGCAAACAGTCCCGGCCCATTTCGCATAATCCTCTCACGGACGCATCATAAATTCGTTTTTGCCCGGAATTTGCCATGATTGTACTTTCTATAAGAAGAACTATCATTTGAGAGCTGCAACTCATCGCGGCGGGAAGAAGACGAATGGCAACGGGGGGTCACCAGCGGGACATACAAAAATCTGACAAAAAGAGCATCCGCGTGGTTCTGGTTTGACTAGCCGGGGAGGATCGCAAGAAAAGGATTATTTACGAGTTTAAGACGGGAATCTCTTTGCATCCGATTAGAAAGTGATTAACGGGCGAGAAATGGATGATAGGCAGATATTGGTCGAACATAAACAAACAAGAAGAATTTCGACATAAATCGGGGATATTGAAATCACAATCGATGTTCAATTGGGGGGAGAGAGACTCTAAACGCGGCGCCACTTGGGGAGAGAGAGAGAATCTGTTTATAACGGGTATGAGTCAGGAAACGGGGGCCCTGGTCATAAACACCAACGGGACAACTTTGATAAAATGGAACGTCGACAAACAAATTTAAGAGGAACCATAAACGAGTGTCGGAATGCGGCAGATATCTGACGGAGATAGCGACGGGTCATCCAAGAATTCAGCGCAAAGGGGAATCAATCGAGCAATGCAAACAGTGCAGGCGAGGAGGGAAAACAGCTCCAACGCCTACTGATAGCCTCTCGACTTGAGACGGTCACTTTCGCTCTCGGACGCCTCGTTCAAGTGCATCCGGGACTGTTGATCTCTGGCTGGCTGACCAGTCAGTAACAGTACAATGGCGGCGTATTCCCTTTATTAGAAGACAAAGACATTGTTGTCATCCGAAGATGGTGGCCTCTCCCTCTTCGCCATTGGAATGATATTCGACCGGGGGAGTGAAGCTGGGATTCTTGAATGATAATATTTTTCTAAAGACGGACTATATTGCAGAATATGGACTGCTACTTTTTATAAGCGAGAAGAACACCTCCTGCTGCCCCAGCTACAAGGAGAACTGCGACGAGAACACCCAGCACAATGCCTAACCATCCTCCTTCAGTTGGCGTCTCTTCGACAGAATCTTTGACTGCTTTGTATGCAACAACAAATCCTCTGAAATTGAATAGAAGGCATTTCTCGAACAAAGGAACTTGGCTGTGATACTTCCATCAGAAAGAAATTGAAGAGAGGCATTTCTTGTCGTCGACTCAAAGAGCGGCGCTGTGATGACATGGCCGTGGAGTTCGAGAATGTGAGAAGACAAATTATCGAAGGAATCAAAGAAAAAGAGAAAGTCGGAGTGAGGCTCGGTCTCGAAAAAGGTCACATTCATGAGGACATGGTAGCCGACGGGAGCCTGGATCAAATAGACACAATTCCTAAAAATTATTGGTTAATCTGCTGGTTATGTGACTGACATATTGAGACAATATTCCTCTGGATATCGAGGTGAGTAGAGTTCATCCCAGTGGTCGATGTCTGCTTTGAAGGGATTCCTTTCACATGCACATTCTATAAATTCTCGATAGTCAGATAAATATTGACCGAACGAGTTCTGCTCAGCCATTTCCATGTAATGTTGAAGGTGGACTGTCCAATTGCTGACTTGTTGGTGTATATTCCCTGCCGTCTATATGTCACCCTCACATATTTGTCGGTCATTGCCGTGTGTCGTCTCAAAGTCATTTTGTCATATTCTCCAGAATATCTGAAATCGATTCGATTGTCGAATATACTTTTGCTTGTTCACGTCGCGGTCACTTCGTCCGTCTCAACGTCAATATTTTCGTTTTCTCCAAAGAATTTGTAATTCAGGGTCATCCGGAAGTTCTGTAATTTTCCTTATTAAATTCACAGACAAAGCTGATTGGAGCAAGATGTTTACTGCCGATAGGAAGGCAGAATAATCGTGTCATCCCGGTAACTAACCGTTTTGTAATAGCTCGAAGCGGGTGGAATTCTGAATCGACATTTCATATCGCCACAATATGCAGGAATCTAAATGAAAAGTAACCACTACACAAGATGGATACCGTCATGGAGTACGTGCCAGTCATTGGAAGAGCTTTCGGAATATTCGACGGGCAAATGCAATCTAAACGTGGAATTGTCTGGAGACTATCCACCAATTACCACTCATCACATTGATTGCCTCGATTTGTAGAGTGAATCCGTGTAAATTGCTGTATCCAATGGGAGCACTGTAATCCATTTGTAGCTTGTCACCGATGAATATTTCTTCAGCTATTTGTCCCCTCGTGTCGTGGTTCAGTCTGAATATTTCGACCAGTCGATCCTCCTTCGCCTACTGTAAAATCTTCGTATGTTTGCCATCAGAGAAGTCGAGTTTATCCTCGTAATCTTCGGTGAAATGGATAGCCGTAACCTTGAATCCATTCTTGTAAGGAGAAGTGAGATTTGCTCGTGTAAAATGATAAAAACAGGCGATGTCTGTGCACAACATCGTCGGAAATCCCGGGGATGAGATGTTCAATGGCTTGTTTGCGACGAGTTCGTAGCTCGTTCTGGAACAGTTGCAGGCTGAAAATATAAACATTGCTGGGTCGATGGAGGCGGGGTACGGTCATAATCGAGACTGTAGAAGGTTATTTGACATTTGTCCAGATTCCTCCGTCTTCCGTAATAAGACGAGCTTCCGATGATGGCAATATCCGCTGAAGACGTCGATTTCTGTTTTGTGAGATCGTTGACCGTAAGACTTAATCGAATAAAACTCGAGAGAAAGGGGAAATACCTCCAATATTCACTGACTTCACCGGGGAGAGATGCTCTGATATACATTCCGTTGTCATAGGTATAGTCGCATTTGGCCCGGATCTCGATGGAAGCATTCGATGTGAGTCGAATGGCACAACCTATCTTCGCCCAATCGTCGACTTTTATGGTCCGAACAGTCGAGTCGACGTAGATAAAAGGATACGGACAGACCAGAGGGTCCCCATCTGAAATCGACAGATCTCTTTTAAAATAAGCCGGATACCTCCCAGATGTAGCCCTCCATCGACCCTCTCGTATTCGAGGAGAAATCGGCCAGGTACCGACTCGTCCGTAATTAGTTGAAGAAGTAATCCAATCTTAGGAGGAGCCACAAACCTGAGTGTCTCTCTTCGAGCCAGACTAAATCATCTCCTATTTTTCTCTGCTAATTGACTAACTCGCTGACTAAAATCTTTTCTTTTCTATCGTAGAGAACTCCTACAAAATAAATATAAAGATGGTCATGTCTCTCCATATCGAGAGTGTCGACGTCTACAGTCAATATAGTCGCCCGGGTTGGATGGGCTTCGATCTCGTAAACGCAGTTCAAATGGTTACAATACCTAGAAACAGCTATAAAATTAAAAACAAATACTCGTCGGGATAGCCGGGACTCTTTATTGTCCCTTGAAGTTCATCGGCGTCAAAAGTCATCAGACTGCAGTCACAGGAAGGAGAAACTGTAGGAGGATTGGTCTGACTGTCGTCGCCATCGGTGTCATCCTCGCCGATCGGCTGTCGTGGTTGTTCGGTGACATCAGCGAAGATGCCGGTAATCAGCAGTAAAAGGATAACCGACGGTGTCATGGTGTTCATCGACGGCGTGAAATGGGATACTCCGCTCTCCCGGGGAATAAACAGTGCCACCTACTGAAAACACTGTATTTATTGTATTGATTGTATACAAAAAAAGCAAAAAAATGCGAGATGAGGCAGATAATAACTTGGATGGATTTAGACGACAGAATGTGTTTGGGAATCGCCGCTGCGACGATTCGATCCACTGCGGACTAATGACTTGCTCTGGAAAAGATCAAGAGGAATATACAGGAAAATATCTCACCCTTGTCCGTCTTTCGACTCTTTTCGTCACTTCATTTTCCCTGTTTTCTCGAAGCGAACCCGATCGACAAGGCGTCTTGTCGCCGTCTTGAGCAGACCGTCGCATAGATGTCCGAGTACGGATCGTTGTCCATTGTGCCCGTAACTGTCGATAGTCGGTGATTTTTCCCTTCTGCTCGCCTACCTGTCTTCTCAGAGCGGGTGTCCGAGCCACCACGATTAGTGGATTCAAAACAGGATCAACAAAAGAAACAAGCCGAGCCACGTGATACCTGAAATTGTTGAAAATTATTCAAAAATATAATGATTACCATTTGGTCAACTGGGCGACGTCTCCTCTGTCTTGCACCCAAAACACGGCAATTTCGATGAATGTCTGTCCCAAAATGGAAATGAAGAAAGTGGAAATAGACAGAATCAGGGTGTGGAACAGTCGCTCTCTCCGCCTGTGGGGCGTATGCTCTCTGTAGACTTGTCAAATCAATTGACTTATTCTTACCGTAATCCATTGTGAATAAGTTCGTATTCTTTCCTTACACGATAATGATGGGCGATTGTGACGACAAAAATGACGACAGAAACAGCCAAGAAGACGAGAGTGAAGAGCGTATGCCCTCGTAACAGATAGGCACCAAAGGCGTGAAATACGCCGGTCTTGTCACATTGGCGAGCAATGTCGGCATAACTCGAAGCTGGCTCGCTAGATCAATTCTATTTGTGTTCGAAAAAATTGACTACCTTCCGCACGTATAAAGTACTCGGCCCTTCGAAAGAGTCAAGAAAAGTTGGTCCAAATTAGTGATGGCGACAATTTGGAGACCAGAAAAGGAGACATGAGTGATTATGAGGAAGGACCAAACGGCGGTGAAGAGCGACAAGACGGCAATTCGGCTGACACGAACAGTCGAGCCAGCCATCGAACGATTCATGACCACCTGAGACTATTTTGGGGAAAATATGACACTTACCAGAACAAGAACTAGGAGATGGATGAGTCCAATGAGACTGCCATTTTGAGCCAGGGAGAACAGCGTCTCTTGGACAAGATGTTTCCTGAATTCGTCTGCCGCAAAAAGATGTGTCTGTAATGTCTCGGCTACCACCAACTCGGCTGATTTATCGTGGAACTGAAACAATTTCAGGCACAATTAATATGCTCACATCTTCGTTGACTGACCCGTAGGGTTCGTCTGTCCAAAGATCGGTGAATAAAAAAGCAAAACTCATGAGGAAAAGCAAATTGCTGAACATAATATTGAAGACAAAAAGAACAGTCGCGGTGGAGAGAAGACGTCGTGTTTTGGCAAGAAGACATCCCAAGAGAAAAGTGTGAAGGAAGACGAGGACGAGGAGGGCGACTTCCACTTTGAACAATCGCCATGCTCGATCGGAAAGAGCCCTACAATTTTACATTTTGTTAGCTGTAAAGGAACAAATACACTAACCTAAAGCGTTTTTCATTTTGTAATTCGCAGATGTGGGTGCCATTGCAACAGGTTGCGAGTATCAGCGAATCTCCTTTGTCGTCGTCGCTCGTGTCGTTGGTAAAGGCAATGACAGCCAGGACATTCCGTCGACAACTGAAAACCCATCTCAAAATGAATTAAAGATGGACTGACACTTTATAACTTTCCAGTTGTCGGTACAATTTGACGGCGGCCAGTGAAAAATGCTGGAGGACAAGACGAGTCTTCAGGACCAGCGACGGTAATTCCGAATCGGCATGGATGTTTGCCAAAAGATTAGAGCTCAGAATGTTCATGAAGAGTGTGTCATTGGCCAGAGAAGATCCGATACGATGGGGGTCAACTTCTGGGGAAGACAGAAAAGAGACCAGAGACGTACAATTGCGACTAAAACGCTGGAAAACGGCCGAGAATTTGAGGAGTGGAGCCGTCGTAGAAGAGCATCTCTAGAAGAAGATAAGGAAGGGATAAGAGATCACCTGTCTAATCTTTTCTTGTCTCTTTTCGACGTGGGGAACGTAACATCGAGAATACAGAGAAGTGTACACGTCAGAAATCGTATTGCAGATTAATCTGAAATCTGGGGATTTGTTCATTCGATGAGATGTCGTCTTTACGAGCGGCCGGTACAGCCACTGGGCCACTCGTCTCTCTCGACCATACTCTCGTTATTTTCGATGTTGATCAGCCTCAAAATGCCAAGCAGAACATCACAATCAAGAAGTTGAGCGGCCATAAGTTCGTAGGATGGAGAATGTTGGCCAATGCGCCTACTCGGTACATCGTCAAGCCGAATTCCGGATTGTTGCGAGACGAGGGCGAAATGTCGACGACAATCGAGCTGGTCAACAATCGATTCAATCCACAGCATCAGATGGTCGTCGAGGTAATTGCCTTCGACGACGAAAAGAGATGGCCGGAGATTTGGAAGAAGCAGCTGCCGTCGGACGAGATGCAAGTGATCGAATTGGAATTGAGCACGACAGTTGTGAATATCGAGAGCGCGTCGAGGATGACGGAAGGCAACAAACCCAGTCAGACATTGGCACAAATGATGGAAATGAGTCAGACACGCGGGGCTGAAAGGGTCAAGGAGATGCAAGAAGTTCTGTTGATGTTGAAAACGGACAACACAACTCTGGCCAAGAATATGGAACAGACGGAGAAATTGAAGAAAGTCTTGGGAGAACAAATCCGAACGAAAAAGATGCAAATTGAGGAAAATGTCAAGAAGACGACCGAACTGGAAAAGGAACTAAAAATTCTGAAAGAGGACAGCCAGCGACGGGCGTTGCAGAAGGCCAACGAGCCGATTCCCCCCGCCGCTCCTCAGCCGCTCCAGAGCCCCTGTAGCCTCATGTAGACCAATCAAATAGTGGATAAATAAAGCTATTGCCAGTGTCTATTGTACTTACTCTCTTTCTTGATTCTCAGCTTCGTAAAGTATCTTGAATATTTTCGAGTAGACGTATAAATTGACCTTTTCCCTCGACGGCAGTTGGTATCCTTTGTCACAGATCTAAAAATATTTTTCTCTCTTTCCATAATGTCAACTTACAATGGCATAAGAATAACGAAGAAATCTCTTCTGAAAGTTTCGATGGAACATTTTCCTGTTTCGATTGTTTTGAAGGATTTGGTTGATGTCACAAAATCTGAGACTTTTATAAAAAGAAGTATTTCGGGGAAATTTACTTGAGAGATCTCATAAGCCAGGCAATTCCCCGAAATTTGGTCGGCACAAATATCTCGTAGTCCGAATAACACAACAAATAATTCTTCATGTAGAATTCGATGGATTTGTCGATTCCTCTGACAGGAAGATGTTATCCGTCAATTATTATAAGAAATACCTCGGATTGAGGACGAGTCTGTCCATTTCCCGGGTACAGAGAGCGTACGTCTTGGGACTGTCATCGAAGGGTGGCAGCCATCGAGAGAAATTGGCCAAGATGGACGAGAAAAGAAGAAGAAGAGTGCAGCATAGCCGCATTCACTAGACAGAAGATGTTAGTCGAAATAAGGACAATTAGAAAAGAGAAGAGATATAAACAAGAATAATCGAAGAAAATGGTCCCGTAATGTACTATCTCCGACGGTCCCAAGGGATCGATGCGAAGGGAATGAATTCGAGGCAATTGGGCACAATGTCCTCTGATGGCCGGCCGGCCCATCCGCGCTTCCTCCTCTTTCCGTCTTTCGAACACTTCCCCCAGAGATTCGGATTCGTTGACTTTGTCCTTTTTTGAGAATTATACGATACAAAAAGATGAGAGAAGAGATGTCGATGATACTTCCAGACGTTTTGGACTTGCAGGATTGCCCGCTCTGTTTGATTTATTTTTTAATAAAAGAGTAATATAAATATATTTATTTGACACGTGAAACGAAGGGGAAGAGATGTGTTTGCGGAGTGCACAACTGAGCGCTGAGGATCGTTTGGGGATGTCGTCTCTCTTGTTAAGATTTGCCACTAGAACCGAGTTGTACCCGGCAACAGATGAAGCCATTGTCATTTCCTGTGTACAGACAAGCCGAATTGTCTGGACAGCTTTGAGGGGTTCCCGCCCTCGCGTATGGGTTACATGTCCTGTAATTGCCAGCCAATTCGACAGGGACCAAGTTGGCTGGCTGGGGAGGACACACATTCGGCAGTCTCACGTCAGATTCCAATCCACAACAGATATATCTGAAACGGGAATGACTGCCAGAAATGACAAAGTGGGTACCTCTCAAGATTCGTACTGAATTGACAATGTCTGTTGGCACCACAACCTTGGATGGCGTCATTGAGAGGAGCAGAAGGAGAACAATACTTGTACTGGGCACCGCCTTCACCAGGGACAGGAACCAATTGAGGAGGACAATCTGGAAATAAAGACATCATAAAAAATATTGAAGGAGAATACTCACAGCCAGTATCGACGGAATCGGGTGATCGACAGCAATAGAAGGCATTGACAGAAGTTGTCGTGGTCGAGAACCAACAGAAGAAATTACCGGGACAAGCACCGTCAACATTGGGAGTACATTGCATGGGTTGGAGAGAAAGAGCTGAGATGAAGGGAGTCGACTGGGCAGGACACAGGGACTGCAGCTCTGTGCTAGCTCCGCAGCAGACATTTTGGTCGAGAAGAGGCGAAGAGTAGCAGGTGTAACCGTCGGGACATCCACCGCTGACACGGCCATTTCCGCCGGGATTGCTGCATTGGACAAGACGGGACCCATCCCCATCCTTGGCAACGACGGTACCGGGAGGACAAGCCTCCGAAAGACAATAATTTTGGCAGGATTTCTGGGAAGCGAAGTTGTTTCGGTTGCCTTCACATCCATTGTATTCGAATGTCTGGCAAGTCTTGCTGTCGGCGTTGAAGTACCAGCGAGTAATTCGAGTTGACGAACAGCGAACTCCGACGTCGCGAGGTTGACTGCAGACGTAATTCTTGGAGGGACAACAGAGGGACTTTGTCTGGTAGACAGTGCCGGTCCAAGTAGTAACCGGAGTACAATAATGAGTCGATGGACATTGTCGGTTTGTGGTACAAGCGCGAGCTGCTCCGTTTTGCTCCTTCCAGACCTGGAAATGGATGCGTCGTGAGACGTGTGGATTAGTCCCCTCTTCTTGCTCGGGGTAGCATTTTCTTGGCGCCAGTCGGCGGACGGCACAAAAAGGTACCGCAAACAGTCCGCGGCTGATTAGTCAATAGAGGGGATAAGCGGAGATTTGTGGGGACAAACACGAGCTGACCTCCATCAGCCGGTGATCAGCCTCGAAGAAAACGAACCTCTCCTCCGTCGGGACACGACTCCACTCGGCAATAGTCTTTGCAATCTTGTTGTGTGGCGAAGTTGTTGCTATTGCCATCGCAGCCATTGAAGGAGTACGTCTGACAAGTTCTCGTCGTCGAATCGTAGTACCAACGGGTGACAGCCGGGCCACAGCTGGCTCCAGATTTGTAAGACAAAGAACAAGTATACGCTGAAAAGGGAATAATTATTGAAATGGATAGAATTACCTTGGGTAGGACAACATCCATAGGTAGTTCCATCGTAGTAGCAGTAATGATTAGCGGGACAAGTTGTCGACGCGGCTGAACTGCCTCCACAGATGATGAAGTTGCCATTGGAATCAGTGAGGGCTGTGCCCTGGATACATTGAGGCTCGCTACGGGCATCACGACAATAATCTTGACATTCCTTGTATGTCTCGAAGTTGTTGGCATTGCCCTGACATCCAGAATAGATGAACTCTTCGCAGTTGCCCGTTTTGGCATTGAACCACCATCGGTTGGAGTAGGTGCCACAGTTGCCCTGCTCGCGAGGCAATTTACACACATATTGTGGTCTTGGGCAACATACTCCGCCGAACGAGCCCCCTGAACCTGAACCTCATTTTTAGTTGGAATGAGGTCTTAACGGGAAAAATTAAAAGAACAAAGGAAATGGGGAAAGCCGCGGGGAATGGTTTCTGACCTGAGGTCGACTCGCAACTGTGAGTCGACGGGCAGCTGTTGGCGCCACTTCCGGTGGGACTACACTCCATGTTCCGTTCACCGGACGAGTCTTTGAGAGGCTCGCCAGCACTGCACAAAACTGAAAAAGGCAGCTGACTAAGGAAAAAAGAGCCAACTTACTTCTTGAACAGAACTTCTCACAATGATCTTGACTGAGGAAATTGTTGAAGTTACCTCCTTGTCCCAAATACTGAAATCTCTCGTTTAAATGAAATTGGACAAGTGACTCACCGAGAATTGGATGCATCTTCCTTCACGGGAATCGTAGTAGAATCGAGGACTGGTGCTTCCACTGCCATCGGGAATTCCGACGTCGAAATATTCAGTCGGGAGTCCGCCCGCGGTGTTGTAGACTTCGGTTGGAATTCCACCATTTCGGGAGCAGATGAAGAGATAAGTTGGACAACATTGCTGGAGTGTGCCCATTGTGGTACACTGATAATTCGGATTGTTGCATCCATTGTCGTTGCCCTGGCAATAGACGGGCTCTTGTTTGACTCCCGTTGTCCTGTCTCGGTACAGCGGTAGACCACGGTTACATGCTGCAAATGAATGTCTTTTTTTATTTATTTCAACGTACTCTGTTTACAGTAAGATTCGCAATGATCCTTGGTCTGGAAATTGTTGGCATTTCCTCCTAAAATGTCTCATTTCTATTTTGTCTGGCCATTTGCCTACCGTATCCTTGATATTTGAGTTCTCGACATTCGCCAGTAATTGGGTCGTGATACCAATGGTTGAGAGTGGTGCCTCCTCCGGGAGGCGTGTATCCCTCATTCGGAGGTTGAATACAAGCAAAAGCTGAAATTTAGAGTGTTCCTCTCGTCTCGCCTTCTCGTTTAAAGGAACAGTCCAGGCTAGGGGGACGCTCGTGCTCACGTGTGCACACGAACCGCGAAAATGCGTTCGAATTTGAAAAATTCAAAATTATTTTTAGCATTTTCTTTGATTTTTTACATTATTTACTCTAGTTTTTTTTGCTGTTTCTACTTACAATATTATGGCGATTATTTTGCAAGTAAAAATAATGAGAAACAATGCATAAATTACATAATTCCAAAAATGCACGCTGTTCCAAATTACAAAATACGTAATTTGCGTGCTACGTACTCTGCGTACGCCTGCTCTTCCTACCGTAAGCCCGGACTGTTCCTTTAAGGAAGTACAGACCCGGGATATTGACTCTGTCGGGCCACGCGAAACAGACAAACAGTGCGCCCAGGTCAACCGACTCGCTGGCTGACCGCAACAGCCTCAAGGGATTGAATAGATGGCCAAACTGATGCCATTTATCCACGACGAACTAACCTCGACTCGGGCAACAGAAACTGATCGGATTGTTGACGGTACAATCGTCGCTGTCACAAATACAATCATAAGCCAAGGCACCAATAGCCTCACATGTCGCATCAGCTCCTAAAAATCTCTCTCATAAATTTATACTGGGATAGAAATAATCAAGAAATGATACTGTACCTCCATAACATTGCTGGACTTGGTTTTCAATGCGGAATTTGGGATTGTTTCCGTTTAATGGACAGAATCCATAATTGAGACAGACCTAAAAGTCTTTTTTTATTTTATCTTGGTGACAGGAGATTACCAATCCATCGCGAGTTCGGAATGGAGGCTGATTATTGGCACAACGACATTCTCCACTTCGACAGTAGGCGCCTGGCCAGACAGCTTCACATTGCCTGTTTTGTGTGCAGCCAGATTCTCCAGGATTGATTTCTAAATATTTCTTTTATTTTCTTCTACAAGTTCCCTATAATAATCATCCCCGTATTGGTTTTATATGATCTGTGACGACTGGCAGGCTCATGATGATACTTAGAAATACGTTATACAATAAAATAAAGCTACAGGATTTTATAGTGAAATTTGTGTAATTTATTTTACTATAAATTTACAATCGGGCCATGATCTCAAATAATCTATTAATACAAGCAGTTTGTCATACAACACGAGTAGAAAGACTAGGAGAATTGTAAAGTCAATTTTTGGACTAAGATAGGGGGAAGGAAAGAACTGGTCTGGAATAAAACTATTTACGGCGAGACAACAGAAAAAAGAAGCCTAACCAATGGGGGCATTCACAGAAGCCCCGGACTAGTAAAAAATAAAGAGCGAGTTGTATCACGATCAAGAGAATTAGACTTACTTCGCCAACAATATGAATCAATCTCAACATAGGTGGTTAGGCAAGCACATCGCTTGTTACCGGCACAATAATTACCAGTACCACAATCCGTCGAGACCTCACAAGGACGCCCCACAGTTCCGTGTTGCGCCCTAGTGGTTCTCGACAATAAAAGTACAACGGCGATGAGAAGCTGGAGAAGGTAGATCGGCCGTGGCCACGACATTGTGAGTCGAGTGCCCCTAAGGAGGCGTGGTCAGTACTCCTAGCAGCTCGCGCTCCACCCGAGAACTGTCGGCCTAAAACATACAACATTTAGCCGCCGAGCATACAGAGAGCCACGGGAGAGCTCTACGGACAGTGAAATACCCTAAAGAGTATTAGATACATTTCCTCGAAAATGTCAAAAATTAATGCTTCATGTTCGGTTGTTTTAGAATGACTGTTCCGCAGGTTACTTCTCCCTTAGGCAAAAACAAAATAAACTTACCTCGCATATAAACCCGTGTTGAACAAGATCTTGTACTAAACTTTGTGCTGAATCTTCTTCTGATATTTCTGTAGTTAATTGTCTGTTCATATCATCTTGTAATAATAGCCACACTGTTAATTCTCTGAAACCAAGACACCTATACGTAAATAGCAAAATGACTCACTTTCCCTGCGCTGTTATTTTCATTATTTTTATCTGTCTGTTCTCTCGATGAATCTGCTCTTCTGGTACAGCTGGTGGCGACGGCGTAGGGTCGGGTTCTGGCCGTTGTACTGTCGATGATAACGACAGAGAGGGTTGTTGCTTCTCATCAGGTTGGACATTTTGGGAAGTCGATGGTGCTGGTGCCAATATCGACTAAATCATTTATTATACACATATAAAGCCTCTGCGAACCGAAGGTATTTTAATTGGCTGATGGGCAAGCGGTGCGAATGCTGTTAACGGATATATTCCATTTCTCACATCGTCCAAGAACTTCTCCAAATCTACTTGAAACGCAGAAACTTGACAGTAAGCCATCTCTCGAAGTTTAGAAACTGCTGCGACCTGAAATGCGTCGGTAAAAAAATAAAAACAAAAATTTTCGCGTTCCTTTACAAAGGTTGGGCCAATTGCTGGAATAAAGGCAAATATTGACCGGTTGCGATAGTATATGGGACCAAAAAGGAAACAACTCACTTTTTCGTTGTCGGGAACGCGAAAAACACTATCAGACATATCATCGTATAATTTTGAATCAACAATTACATGTGCTGCTAACAATTTCAATGAGTGAACCTAAAAATTTTATAAAAATGTCAAATTGAACGATACCTCAAAAAGACAGGGATGAAAAAGAAGTTGACGAGCTGACGGTCGTTTTTCCGGGTTTTTATCTAAACAAAGAGCCAAAAAATCCTAAAATATAGAATGACGAAGGTTTTAGAAAAGACTAACTCTCTGTAGATCATCTTCGATGTTAGACAAACATTTGTTAAGATATTCGGCATTGATAGGCCCTTCATTCGTACCACTCGCCCAGGGCCCTCCGACAAGGGCAATTTCCAGTGCACATACTCCAAAAGCATAAATGTCAGCAGCTGGGCATAGATCTGTCATAACTAAATTCCGATGTAACAAATTCTAAAAAAACCTTACATTCATATTCTGGCGCCATGTAGTAGAAATTTTTAAGGTTATCCCTACAAGTCTTGACATGATGGTTAATAGCGTCAGGGGCAACTGAAAAAATGATATTAAAAAGCTGTTACAATTTCACTTCGTATCTATGGCAACGACAACTACAGCAGTGGTATTCTCCTAACATTTCCGGTTGGTGATTTCATAATATTGATCATGCTATCTCATCAGTTACTTAGGCGTGCCACCTGGTTCAAGGTATGTTCGGAAGTCTCTACTTTGAGTAAATAACAAGTGCGCATAGGACGGCCAGCACATAGAAGTACGAATGTGTGCGCGAATTCGACTTAAGACAACAAGCTATCTGATCGTCTGCCATCCATGAATGGCAGAGGGCACGAATTAAAGTGGGAAATATACGCGTATCGAAACTGGGCCCAAATTCACTGTTTTCGGTTGTCACGAAAGGAAAAGCAGCGGTTAATACAAAAAGAAAGTTAAAGAGAAGCATTACGCAGTATATTTCGCCACTGTATTAATTTTTGGGAGCTGGGAATAAGAGGGTTAATTTCGGAATTATTTTGTAATTTTTACGGTATAAGCATTTTTAGAGGAATTCAGAGTCTGCACATCTAGAGACATCTCATTCCTATTTGACCGAAACACTCACCCTCGTCGGTGGCTGAGAATTCCCCAACCAAATGGTTCCCTGACATATTACAATACACAGATGAAATTAACAAAAACACTTACCACATCCGATTTTAATAAGACCATTTTGCTGGATGAATATCGTGTTACATGTCAGATTTCCGTGTGTGATAGGTGGTTTTGAGCTATGCAAGTAATTCAGCGCTGATAATATTTGTGTTGTCCACTTCCTCCAAGCCTAAATTATTTTCATTGTTAAAACCACATTGTAAATGCCAGAATCAATTTAATTTAAACAATTTTACCTACCTTTAAACTGATATTTTTTGTTCCCGATTTTCTTGTTCGTTGTAAAAACACTGACATGGAACCCGATGACATGTATTCTGTTATGAAAATAATCTGAAATAGATTACTGTTGTGAAAATATCTTAATATACCCTTGGCTTCTCGGATTTGGTATCTGTCCAATAATGATGAAATTTTACAAGATTTGTATGCACTAAGCCCGTTAAATTATCAAATACAACATTGATTTTCTCCTGAAAATAATTCTTCTAGAAAATTTGTCTAAACGAAACCTCTTGAGCCCGAAATTTCTTTGTTTCAGAGAAAAGCACTTCATTCCAAACAACTTCATTACCTGCAAAATTTTTAGTAATAAATAGAAATAGAAAAGTTACCAGTTTCATTATCCATAGCTAAATAGGCAGCATCTATACCCGGAACATCTCTTTGTTTTACTTTTTCCCTTCTTTTGGACCACCGTTTGCATGGAGATTCTTCCAATATCTGTAAACAGCAGAATAAAAATAGATTTGTATTTCAACAAAATTGTTTACAGCTGCATGAAATGTAAATTCAAGAAAGTGGGAACCTCTTCGGCAGCATCCCCTTCAGAGTCTGAATCTTTAGAATCATCGTTCACCGTGGAGGTGGCCTCTTCTCCACCGCCAGCCATCCGTAACTACCCGCTACTGAAAAAAAATATAATGCTCATAAATTAAAAAATTATGGTCTAGGTGGACCGCAGGGAATTATTTATTTCTACATACAAAAAGGAAAGAAAAGATTATGTTTGAGAGAGAAAACAAAAAAAATACCATTTTGTTTCATAATTGAACGCAAATAAAGCAAATGCAATTTCTTATCTTTTACAATAGTTTAGAAATAGACCACGCCGGTTCTAGTAGTAAGATTACAGAAAAAAAACTAACCTTTTATCTATCCAGGGTGGAAGGGGGACGACCGAATTAACAGGGAAAATATATCTGAAACAGGCCAAGTAAAAAAATATCGATTGCAAATCAAACGAAGCTGCATGAACTGTCACGCGACTTGAGAGGGGGTGTGAATTGGTTTAGAAAATTCTCTGCTAATAATATACGGGATTGTGCGGTTCGCAGATAAAAGCTAGCCACGTGTTCGCAACGAAAACGAAGTTGAAAGCAAAGAAATGAAAAATGGATACATCATTGTCATAATGACGAATGCAGATCTGTGCATTTGTGGAGACAAATATTGGGTCAAGAGAACGAGCATTGACGCAAAATTGGTGCAAACCATGGATAAAACGGCTGGACGCAGCAGAAATATCCCATGAACACTAGTGCGAAGTAACATAATTGTCTGTCGGTGGTAAATCGAGGCATACCCCCTTCCCCTCGTGAATCAAGAAGAACACTCGATTGAAACGAGAAGTGCCAAGAAAAGTCAATAATTATAACGAATGAGCAACATTTACTCATAACAATAACAATTTTACTTGAGAGGAATGAATCTTGAAGAGTGGGTAGCTCCGATACCGGGTCTTCCGTGCTTAACGGGCTTGTAGGTGATAGCGAACTCTCCAAGGTAGTATCCGATCATCTCAGGCTTAATTTCGATCTGAAAATATCTTCATTGTGTTTGCAGAGCTATATTTCAACTAATATTGCATGTATTTCGTCTTATAGAACGACAAAAAAAATTGATTTCTCGCATTTTAGAAGAAAATAATAATTTTTGCTAGTTGTGACCCTCCAAGGTATAAAACCATCAAGGAAAATATCTAGCAAGATAAAAAAAAACAATGAGAAACATACTTGATTGAAGATCTTTCCGTTGTAAACTCCTACGACAGATCCGACCATTTCGGGAAGAATAATCATATCGCGGAGGTGAGTCTTCACACATGCGGGCTTCTCAAGAACAGTAGCAGCCTTCTTGGCTTTGTTTAGACGGGAAAGAAGTCCCAAATGTTTTCTCTTAAGGCCGCGAGCTAGACGTCTGCGCATTCTGCAGGGAAGCATTTTTGCGAATTGATCACTGAAAAAAACAACAATAAAAAGAATCGAAGACTTCCGCAAATAATGCGGAATATTATGTCAAAATATATCAAAGTACTAACCGGGACATATCAAGCAGTTGATCAAGGTCCACACCACGATAAGAGAACTTGCGGAAAGTTCTCTTCTTCTTGAGCTCGGCCAAATGAGCTTCGTCCTGGTCAGCCATATTTAACCCTGTAAATTGACTATATAGAGATAAATGTCAAAAATTGGAAGTAATTCTGGCAAAAAGTTGAGTTCTAAGATATTTCTACATTCAAAAGTTCTTACGCATACACAAAATACTGCAGTGGATTTTTCTAATAAAACCAATTCTTTCAACAGCAACAACAGAAACAAAATAAAGGGGGTAAATTTGAGATTAGGATACGCCACGGGGTTCCGATATTTCGCGGTGTCGAGCGGTTACTGTATAAATAAGGTCCCATCAAGATGACGGTAAACACAGTACGTCCACGTGCGTAAATGGAACGAGCGCGTTGGAAAAAAATTGGAGTATTGTTTTCACAAACTAATCTTTCCAGTATTGAAACTATTACATGAAATGCAAGGTCAAATGGTCAAAAAAATAATTACAAAATAAATGAATTTTCTTCTCTTTCTCGTCCTCCATGACCCACATATATTATTTATTCCAGTGAGTATCAATGGAAAATGAGCCCGGTTTGGTCGTCTTTTCTGAAAATTAGCCTACTACTATTTATTTTTGCTTCTAAAATAACGAATATCTATGGAATTACATCAATTGAAAATGGTATGCTAAGAATAAATATTACAGAATTTTTCTATTCAGCTGAAAACGATACAATGCGGGAAGGTGGAATCTTGAATCTGAAACATGAAGAAAAGGACAGCGAGGAGGATGACGACAGTGAACAACTGGACGAACCCCCTGACTACGGGTGAGTATGTCTTTCTCTCGAAAATACAAGGAATAATACAGAAACCGTGAGAAATTCATGGATGAAACTTTGGATCGTCTTCTCTGGCCAGGATCAAAACCTGAAAATCCATCCGTCATCGATAGTTCCTTCAATAGCCGGTTTCCCTTTTTATTTTCTTCTTTGCATGAATTCATTTACAGTAAAACATTCTCTTGCCCTCGAATAAAAACAGACCTCAAAACGGGGACATCCATTGGTGATTTGAGCCCAGAAGATATCGGAATTATAGCCGCCATGGGAGACGCCCTTTCGGTTTGTTCGAATCAAAATAAAAAGAAAATTATTATAGACGGGGAGTGGATTGTGGCCACGTACAAACATCGAATTTCGAGGAGCGTCTTTCGCCAGCGGAGGTGATGCCACCATCGATGGGCTGGTAACTATTCCTAGTAAGCTGTAAGAGGGCAAGTGATGAAGAGTTTTCAGATATTTTGAGAGAATTCAACCCGGATCTCGTCGGTGTCAGTCATGGTCAGTTTCTTCTTTTCTTTATATCAATTTCTGGTAGGTATGGGGACGAAAGACCAACTGCCAGAACATCAGTTGAATGTGGCCGAGAGCGGCGCGAATATGAAGGATCTACCGGCACAGGTACACCTGGATAAGGAGAGATGGATAGAGGACGTTTAGGCGAGGGAATTGGTCCGACGATTGGAGATCCTTGGTGAGGTCGAATACACACACGAATGGGTTATGGTCATCATCACCATCGGCACTGAAGAGGTCTTTCTGTCTCTTTCTTTCGACCTCAATTTATTCTAGGTGTGCAGCTCCTGTATTGGAGCTGAGATCGAACCAATCAAAGATGCCATCGACATCCTCCAGATGGGCATCCCCAAGGCCTTTGTCGTTCTCCTTGGCCCTCTTCATGTCTCCCCAATGAAACATCAGACTGAGAATTGGCTCAGGTAGGAGACTGGGCCTCATATCATTGAGAAATCTTCCAGCAAGAGATGTTCTTGTTTGGAGAAAAACGCCGACCACGTAGCCCAAAATTGGACAAAAGCCTTCAAGGAGATCCAAAATTACGTAGAGTACAATGTTTTCCGGGTGAGTATTCTCTTTCTCCACAAAAACATCTCCTTCAGGGTCCAACATTCGGCCTATTGGCACTTCCATCACTGACGATCACCTCCCGTTTCCCGGCGAGTCTTTTCCTTCCGCGGAGTCCTTTGCTCAATCGACGTGGCCACATGTATGCGACCAAATGGCTGTGGAACAGGTTGATAGCCGGCAGCAAATACAATTTATCGGAAGCCATCCTCTCCCAAGACACTTATTTCTGTCCTTCCACTGTGGGTTCTTCTTCCTTTTGTTTATTTCTCCGTCTAGGGTTGTCCATATTTCCGTACGTTTGCCAACCGAAAAGGATGTCAATTATTGAGTTTGAGTGAGGCGAAAGAGAAGGAAATCCAGTTGGGACCAGGAGGAAAAGTCTACAAGACGGTGAGTTACAGTAATTGGATAGAAGATCTCTGATTTCAGCCGAGGAGGACAAGAAAACGGCTCTATACGATCGCGTTGATAATTGTCTGTGTCGCATTTGTGGTGGTTTTTGTTTTCGGAACCATTTTCTACCAGAGAAGCAAACAAGGCGACCACGGCCGGTTCGAAGTGGTCCAAAAGGCCCAGTTGAAGTTCGAGGAAGCCAAAAAGGAAGAGGAACGAGCTCTCCTTCATCGACAGAGTACCCGTGCTCTCTCGACTGAAGTTCTTGGAGAAAAGGTCCCTCGAGCGATGAGTTTCCGAAGCAATCGTCTACAACTTTCCGAGTCCGATTCCTAAATTATTTCATCAGTTCTCATTATGTTCTAGTCATTCCCTTTCTACTTGTAATTCGTGTACATATTCCATTGGTTCATCTCCTCCTTGTATTTCACTTGCCTTTACCCCCAAATCAGGACATATCTCTAGCCAATTTACTTGTGATATGCATTTGCCTCACAATTTTCTTTCCAATAAATTCGAGTTTTAAAAAATTAGGAGGTATTGCCATCTGCACAAGGAAGCGAAATGCAAACAATCAATAAATCAAAGAGAAGGCAATTTTCTTGAATATGGATTTTTTGAAAGCGAAGAATGCTCTAGAGCGTCGCTTGATCGACTCTCATAATTTGTCATTTGAGTTGACCTCACATCTTCTGGATGACGGTTCCCTCGGCTCTCCTTTTCTTCCTCCTGTTCCCCGCAGTGGCCCTCTTCCTCGATGGGTCGCCGTCCCCGACTGAGGCGGCCCAAGAGATATCTACGACCACTGTCGACCCCTGTATCTGCAGCGACGAACGCTTCGACGAAAATGAAATAGACGGATACATCAAAAATCTGTAAGTCTTTACTTTCTGGTAGTTCAATTTTATTTAGAGAAGGATGTAAAAAGGAATACAGCTGCAATTTCATCGTCGAGCCGAAGAAGGGACACGTGGTGTCGATAAATGTTCAACAGCAGACGAGCAAGGCAAATGTCTATCTTTACTATTACAAAGGGTCGACTGAAAAGAAAGACATGATCTTCGTGACTGAGTATGACTACTTTAAAAGCAATAATATCCCTATTCCAGTATTGCCCATAGTGAAAACACAATCCAAGTGCCCGAGGGATACGGTATCTTTATCAAATTGAATGGAACAACCGAAAAAAACAGCTACTATTGGTACGATCGAGAAAATTTCCAAGCCAAATTTGAGCGATATAATAAGTGTAAAAGCAACGCCAGCCATTTTGATAATTGTTTTGACGATTTAGCAGAAGTATCAGATGTCTGTCCACAGCCCGTCCTTACCGTCAATTCCACAGTCCAAACGATCAAAGCAGCGGAATGGGTTCGTGCCGGATGTGCATTCCGTGTTTCTTCTCCCAATCCCATCCACATTCGTGCCAATTGTGGTGTTCGTTGGATGAACGCCGTCAGGGTCAGTGTCAACTTTGCCAATCAAACCAAAATCTATAAATCGTAAGTGGGCCTTTTATTATTACTGGCTCTATTCAGAGAAACAGCCGAAAGTTATAAAATATTGGATTGGGACCTGCCTTCTGCGGATTTCGATCTTTTTATCAGTGAGAAGTCTTATTATTCCTTTGGCGGATGCACTGTCAACTATTTCTCCCTCGATTACAATCGTCTGTTTTACCGGAACTTGAAGTGTAATTGTCTGTTTTTAGCTTGTAACTGTTCGGAGACCAATTTCAACCTTATCCTCAACAACCCGATCACCCTCTCCTCCCCCGGTTATCCTCGTCTTCTCTGCAACAATCTCAAATGTCACTACAATTTGACTATTGACCAATCGGCCTCCGTCGGAAATAAAGCAGCCTTCGTGGTCAGCGCCCTCCATCGTTCCAGAGCCACAGGCGACAGACTCGTCTTCAATATCGACAAAAAGTCTGCTGTCAGGTATGATGCCCTCATAGATTGAAATATAAAGTTTTAGTTTGGATGAGCACAACTCGAATATGACGGAAAGTGCCGTCTATGTCGGGAATCTACTCGAAATCGACTATACGGCCTCATCATTGCTGTCAGATGACCACGGCTTCATCGCCAACATCACCGCTGTCCACATTCCCAACGGTATATTAGTCGTCGTTTCTGTAGCATAGCCTCTTTTAGATTGTCTCTGCCCATCCTCTTTAAAGAAAGAACTCGACGGAAACACCTTTTCGATGGATATCAAGCCCCATTGTCAGATTATGAACTGCAAGTTCACAATTCCCAATAAATCTTCTCAATTTGTCAGCAGGGCAAGAACTCAACCAGCATTTATAAATATTCTTTAGACATTCCGTATGGAACTCGACCATTATCTTCCCCAAGATGGCGAGTCTCTCGATATAATTGCCGGCGATGTTCTTTATGAGCATTACCATGATGACGAGTACAAGGCTTTGAATAAGACGAAGAGAAGTGCCATCGATTATGTGACCAGTTCCGGTATCACCATTCAATATACTCGATTCATGACCAATAATATCTCTTCCGACAATTCTCGCTTCAATATGACCTGGAAATGGATGACATCCAGTGGTAAGACAGTCCTCCTTCTTTTATTTGCTTTGTTACAGACTGCAAATGTGACCTCATCCACGACTGGGCCGAACCTGAATCCAGAACTCTCTATTCCCCGGGGTATCCACAGCGATACTGCAGCTCGATGAATTGCACTTACCATCTGGAGGCCCACGAAGGATCAAATATCGAAATGAATGTGACCTTTTTCGAGACTGAACCCCACCGAGATTACCTTACTTTCTTCGACGGAGCTCCTTCGAGCTTCGATGCCATCAGTAGCAAGTTAAAACGATTGGATGGATACGTAAAGAAATCGCCGGTCATCCGGGCTGGTAGCAATGTGACCCTCGTTTTCACATCGGACAGCAATGTCAACAACAAGTAAGTCATTCACTGCCGTTGTCCTTCATAAATGTCTTCAGGGGTTTCGTCATCAAGTATCGATCCGTAGCTGTTCCCCTACCGACGGCAACTTCCGTGGCCAGTCACTGGATCGTCGTCCTTTTTCTGGCCGTTGTCTTTGTCGCTGCTGTGATTGTCGGCGGCGTCGTCGTCTACAAAAAGAAAGCCGCCAACAAGCCATTCGAATCAATCGTCAACCCTATTTATGGCTATTCCAATGTTCAAGATGTGCTTGTAATTCCCTCTACCGAATAAATATTCTATGGCTGAATGTCTCGGGTGTTTCGATATTTCAGTTGCCTGTTGGTATCATCTGCCGTTCCACTTTGGGTCGACAATTCACGCCAAAAACTCGAGAGAAAGAGAATGTGATTCGGGCGGAGAGTGTCGTTCCTCCGACTGTTTCCCACGACGTATTCATACGTCTCTGGGAAAGTTGTTCCCTTTTCCAACAATCGGCCGTCTCTTCCTCTCTCCTTTCTCCCTTCATTTTCAAGAGGCGCCAATCGATGTCGAAAATGCTTTTTGTGGTTCTCCGCCCAGCTGTGTTCCCTCCGCCGCAACATCCTCTCGTCATTCCTACTAGTCGACCGCAACTGGCCAATTTGTGTGGACATTAATACAGTAATTATTTCCTGGGGAACTGTTTTTTATAGTCCAAGGGTATTAGGTCAAGGCTCTGATTTTGAGGCCTTGAAACAGGTTCTAAGCAGGCCCATCTCTCATGTCCGGTACATGATCCACGTGAACATCGATGTACCTAATATAACTGGTCGTAGTGGGAATTAGCATTCCATGAAATGACAATGGGGGAGCATCCGGTGACCGAGAGAAAGTCGGTCAGAATGTGATATCACTTTCCTTTGTCTATTCTTGCAAAGTGTGTCTGTCCCTTTAACCTTGACCCTTTGGTTTACGTTTTTCCACCTAGATCCGTTTCCTCCTATTCGAATAGTAAACAGAGCGACATTCTGCCTGATCGAATCGATTCGTCCACCTGTGTCACCTCTCCCTCTCTTGCTGCCTTCCCTGTTTACACTTTGTGGAGATTGCTCTTTACTGGTGCGTTCTCCTTACGCCTAGTCAATATCTTCCAACCCTAATTAGGGGGTCGATCTCCTGCACAATGCCTCCTCCTACTGCCTTTCTTATCTCCTCTGTTCCCTTCCCCTTTCGCTAGTCTTTACCGATAAAGATTCTGATTCTTCCTCTAAAGGCAGGCCTTCCTCAGAGTACATGATCTCTGGTCGTCTACTAGAAAAAACAGTCATGTGCCAGCTGGATCTTTTATAAAAAAAGAAGTCGATCTCCGGCTTTTGGCCGTTCCCTTTCGTAGATTGGTATGCAAAATAGATTTGTTTTGGCCGGCCGTCCCCTTGCTACGATCTGATCGATAGACGCCCTATGAGGGAGAGACAGCCACGCCACATGGCTGGCCTCGTTCTGTCGGTTAGTAATTTCTTTTTTGACCGAACACCTTTTACGGCGACATTAATAATTTCAAAGGTTATGTCACTGGCGAACACCTTTCCTACCCAATTGTGTACACATTTCATTCGGGCTCCATCAAACTAATGGTCTTCTGTCCCCAGGCAACCACTTCCATAAAAAAATTCTCAATTCGACGTGGCCTTATTCGAAAGCGGGAATCGGTAGTCGCGTTGCCCCGAAAAGCAGTGCTTTCCTCGACAAGCTCGACTCTTTTAGCTTGTTCCTCTCAGCTGCCTGTTTTGGTGTCTCTTTCTCATTCCTCACTTTCTCCCGCCTTTTTGGAGAGTTCTCTCTCTGCTCTCTTTCTCTCGCGTTCTATGCCATTTTCCCCTTCCATACAATTGCTGTGTCGGGCTCGTTTTTGTAATTCTACAGTGCTTGCGCCACGTTGTCTCCCTCCATTTTTATCAAATAGCCAAGGGATGTTTCAGAGTTTTGGACAGCAGCTGCCTGTTCCCCGATGTCATTTATCAGGGCAACTTCCTTCTATCTTCTACTATTCCTTATCGCCTTGTTTAGTGGTAGCACTGCTTTTGGGTCACTTGTATACTCGCCTATTATCTTTTCCTTCATCAGCCCGTCGCCTCCCGCTTTCACCTAACTTCATAACCTTTAAATTGCATGTTTCCTTTCCAGCAGTTTTCTTCCATTATCTTGGCAAAGCCGTCGACTGACAGCTGCTGCCTTATTCGAACTGTTATCGGGACATTCATTTTTAGTCTTCGGGCATTCTTATTCATCTTCTGTAATGGTTCCCCCTGCCTCCCCGCAATGGTTGTACTGTTTAAACACCGTGCCGTTTTATTTATATTCTCCCCCTCTCATTCTCTTTTTATCCAACTAATTTATCTCTTCAATTTTTAGAGAGAAAAATGTCAGACCGCGGTAATTGCAAAAATGAGGAATATAATGTGGAGGAGGAAGAAATCAGAGTAAAAGGAGGCCACAGCAGCCGCGATTCAGGAAAACCGTCGAGTAATTCGACTGGATTGAAAAGTCCGACCCACAGCAGTAAGTCCAATTCCCAAAATAAGTTTACTAATAATTGTTTAGGCTCGATAGACGATCTTTCATCGAAGCTGGCCGGAACCCAAATTGTCCAGAGACCTCTGAAAGGAGTCGCCCCCGTTGCCAAAAGCGACTTGCCCGTGAGTTTTCCTCTCTCAGCCCTATAAAATGTCAAAATTTACAGTATACCAAGCAGGGCTTCGTCGAGCGTCCCCTTCCCATGGTTCAGGACAGTGGCGCCCGAACATTTGAGGTCGAGACGAATTACTACAGAGTCCATTTCCCTGAGAAAGTATTCGTCTATATGTACAACGTCGAATTCACAGAATCCCGTAAAAAGATGATCATGAAAAAACAGTATGTTTCTCCAATTATTCATAAAAACAAACCAACATTTTCAGGGAATTCACGTCGAAAGCTTTTTGGTGGGCCTACAAAATGACCGTCGACAGGAAGATGAACCTCTTCCCTCCTCATAAATGCTTGGCTTACAACGGAGTAAACATGTTGTGGTCCACCAAGCAGCTCAACTTGAGGGATCAGACGACTCTCCGTTTCCAAATCGAAGACGGAAAGGTTTGTTCTAATTGAGAAAACGGAATAACAAGCAAATTATAGGAATATCTGATGAATATAAAGTATACTGGTCGTCTCGTGGAATTGAAGCCCAATCCCGAAGGAGTCACAGATCAGATGAACTTGGTCACAGTCCTGGATGAGGTCCTCACGGCTCGATTGACTTGCCTTTACGAGTAAGTTATTTATTCCCTTTTCGAAAACTTATTCCCCTGTTCAGGGACATTTCTGCCCATTTCCACAAGGCTGGAAAGGCAATGTTCTACACACCCAGGGATCTCAACCGCCGTCAATACGTCGTCCAAATGGGAGGAGCCTTGGAGGGATGGACCGGTCTCCATGGAGCCATCAAGCCCAACCTCCAGGCGGGGCTCCTGTTGAACGTCGACATCGGCCATTCGGTGTTTTACAAGCAAGGCTTCTCCTTGATCGACTTCCTCTATGAAATCACTCGAAGTGAGCCGGTCACTCGCCATGGGATGAACGAGTTCGACAAGGATCTCCAGAGAAGTGGAATGGCTATGGCCCAGAGGAAGAAATTGGAGGCCGCTCTCAAAGGTATGATTTCTCTTCTCTCGGCAATAAAAGGCAATGGTTTCAGGCCACACATTGGAATACAGAATCCCCAACGGAAAAGCCAAGACCTTCCGTTTCAGTGCCATTGGACAGAAAGCTGCCTCCGCCCACATGTTCAAGGTTTGTTTATTTTGAATTAAATGTTTAATAGAGCAATTTAGAACAAGGAGACCAACAGGGATATGAGCATCGCCGAGTATTACTTCAGGGCTTACAATTACAGACTCCAATGCCCCTACCTGCCCTGCGTATGTGTTAGTTGACTTGCCCCTTCCCTCTCTAAATTGGCATTTTTTAGATCAGCAAATCGAAGAATAATTGGGCCCCCATAGAATTCATCTATACAAATAATGTTGCCCATAAATTCAAGGGAAAGATCCCTGAAAAGCAGCTCCGTAAAATGGTCCAGGAGACTGCTTATCCTCCAAATACCCGGAAACAGATCATCCAAGGAATGGCCTCCGTCAGAAATGGAACCGAGGTTCGTGACCGTCGAAATGAATGGAAATGATTGTCATATTTTTAGGATCATCCAGTCTACCTGGCCGAACAGGACGAGTACATGGCCAACTTCGGAGTAGCCGTCGACCGCACACTCCTCAAAGTCAAGGGATCCCTCCTTCCCCCGCCGACCCTCGAATTCGTTCGTTTATTTTTTTATTTATGGACTAAGAATTAATTTAGGGAGAAGGGTTGAAGTATCGAGACGATGACCATGTTGGAATTTGGGATCTGAAAGACGGGTCTACTCTCAAGTGAGTTTTTTCTTTTTGCCCCATGAAGATAAGTCCATTTTCAGGAAGATCAAGAACGATAAGCTTACCGTCGTCCCTGCCCTCGTCTTCCTGACTCCCCAAGAAAATGATCAGAGACAGCCCTATGATTTGAATCCTGCTCCTCTTGGAACTCTTATGGAAATTCTCTACAATTTCGGAGTCAACTGTCCTGGAGCCCGTGATCCCTACGTGGTCGAGAAGTTCGACTGTTATACCCAGAAATGGGACATCGTCGTCGACTGGATGAAAGAATTCAAGAGGGTTATTTTGGAGAAATTTGGGAAAGATACTATCCCGCTGGTTCTTTACGTCTTCCCTTACAAGTGTACCACCCGTCGACAGGTCCAAAATGACCGTTACAATTACTTCTCGGAGTACGGTGAGTTATTGGCTCGTTATCTTTTATAAAATCAATTTTATAGCCATGGTCAAGTACATTTGTGATGTCGTCACCGGTGTCCATTGCCAAGGAATACTCGCCAAGACTTATGCTGCTATGGGCGGAGGACTCGGAAATTCGACTGCTCAGAATGTCGCCTTGAAAGTCCTTGGAAAGATTGGAGCCACCCTTTACACAATTGAGGAGAATCCCTCAGATGATTGGTTTGTCATTCTCTTTTTCCCTTTTTAAAATTGAATATTTTACAGCTGGGCCAAATTCACTGATCCCAAGGAGCCGACTCTGATCCTGGGAATTGATGTCTCTCATGCCGGAGAACAAGACCGAAAGGAGGGTCGTTATGCCGCCGTCTCCGTCGCTGCCGTCGTCGGAAATGTAGATATTTCTGCCATGAAATATGAAGCCGCTGTCCGTGTGCAAGCCATCGGCCAAGAGAGAACTCTCAACATCTTCGAGGAGGCCAAGAAGAGAATATACGCTTTCAAGAAAGCTACCGACCGCTGGCCAGCCCACATCGTCATTTATCGTGATTCCGCCTCCGAGAGCCAGTTCCAAGAGATCCTCTACGAGGAGAAAGCAGCCATTATGCAGGCCATAAACAGCATCTGTCATCCTGAATTCAAGATTCCAACTTTGACCTATATTGTCCTCTCGAAGAGACACCACACTCGGTTTTTCCCTATTAATGAAGAAGACCGCACCGGAAAGTGAGTTCTCCTTTTGTATCCGAGAAAAATGACATTTTTAGGGCTGGAAACTTGAAGCCTGGAAGTATCGTCGAGAGCTCCATCACGTCGAAGACTTTCTTTGACTTCTTCCTCGTCAGCCAGCACGGACCACTTGGAACTTCTCGTCCCACCCACTATTATGTTCTCCACGACGAGTGGAACCCCAACAGTACCTTCTGGCAGGTAGAATTCAATCATTTAATGACATATATCAAAAATATTTCAGAAAATCACGTACTGCCTGACCTACGGGTTCATCCGCTGCACGAAGAGCATCAGCCAGCCGGCCCCAACGATGTATGCCCATCTTGCAGCCAAGAGAGCGAAAGATTATTTGAATGCCCACGTCAAGTAAGTCAATCGACTTTGGAAACAGAATAATCTGGTTATTTTCAGTGTCTGGCGAGATCGCCTCGATGGAATGACCGAGTACGAGCTCTTCGTAAATCTTGGAAAGAATATGGAGAAGCACGGGGACTTAGACGGAATGGTCTTCGTCTAGAGGGTGGTCTAACATCCGTCCCGCCCCGATCTCCGTCTTTATACGGGTTGGCTTTCTCTATCCCAATCTAGAGTATTGTGTCACTTGCCCCTTCCCAAATTTTTCAATAACCATACCATGTACAAATTGAACAATAAACCGTCAGTACCTTAAATAGTCTCACTTCTTCTTTCGATTGTCCTTTGTTCAGCCGAAAATGACAAAAAATGAATTGACACTGCGAATTGGTCGACAGTCAACACTTCTTCCGATCCGCTCCCTTTACAGCTCTTTAACCATAAAATAGACCAGGTGAATTGATTCGATGCATTGCTCTCGTCATGGCCGAAAATAAGGAAGCAGAGGGCGTTGTCTCCCCCCGGGGCTTCGTCTCCCCCTTCATTTGTATAATTGGCAGCAGCCTCCATCAAACACCTCAAATGAACATTCGCGCCAATTGCGTCAACACCCCCACTCCTCTTCCCAAAAGTGGACTGTACCCCCTTCCAGCTTGTTTTTCTCTTGGGGAACGTCTATTTATGCATGTGGCTGACGAAGCGATAAACTTATTTTCTGGAGGGACAGCTCTTCTTCTGTTTGGAGGATACTTTTTTGATGGAAAAGGACATCTCCCCAGATGCTAGTAGAAGGTTCCTTTTATTTCATGTTTTGTGATGAATCGAGCCATCAAATGACTTGTTCTTTTGTCCTTGGCTCCGCCACTTCAGCCCTAACTGAATATCCTCCCTCTGAATGGGGCAGATGTCCGGCTGACTGTCGGACGTCATCCATTGTTTTATGTAACTGACCAGTTGGCTATTGATCTCAGGCGCCTAAAAACCGACATGGGCCCCTGAGGCTGTGCCATGAAAACAGCCGCCGCTCTCTCCAGACGCCTCTTTATCGCATCCGCTTACTCACTCCACTCCATTAGGCACCCCCTCTCCCCCTCACGACCCTCGGATTTATCCGTACCGGAGACAATGACAAAGGCCGCGAAAATCCTCGGACTACCTGCAGCTAATCTGCCAAATTGGACAGTGAGGTCCAGGATTTATTCATGTCGAACCAGCTGGCCGGAAGAATTGCGTGACGGGTCCTGATTCACATGAATATTGTAGTCGCCCCTTCTTCTACTTTTACTTTCTCTCCTCTAAAAAGTTGATTGCGACATGTCGCAAAGAGAGGAAAGACGAAGGTTAAGTAAGCCAACTATACACCCGTCACCCCTCGCCGAGACACGACCTGAAGATGACAGATTTGCCAGCTCAGATACATGGCCTTTGTCTTCTCTCCCTCTATTTTCCTCTCTCCAGTTTTTGTCGGCCAGCAATCGTCGGGTCGTTGTGAATAATTCTCTCGTTGACTCCTCTTTGCCGCCTTTCCCTCTATATACTTGTTCGTTTTCAGAATGACATGGGGGCGAAGTTGACGTGTTCCTGTCCGGAGGCCTACTGTTTCGGGCCGTCGACCTACCGGCTGAGGTGAGTCGTCTCTCCCTCCGCTCTCTGTCCCTACTACTCGCTCTTTTGAATGGCCTTCGTCCCGCTTCAGAATTGAGTTAGCGCCCTGATATCGGCGACTGATTGTGGTGCCAAACGCGAGACTTCCACTTCTCCGGCAGCCGGCCATATGGGCCATTATGAGTCCCCCCTGCTCGTATTAATGCTCCTTCACCGCTCTCGAGTATGCTTATGCCCCTCGGGCTTCTCTAATGCTCATGAGACAGCCGTGACCAAGTAGTCGGGGGATAAAAGAAAAAGAGGCCCGAGGAAGGGCAGAGCTTCTTCTCGGATTTCCCCAATTTGCTGTCTTCTTTTGCTGTTTGTGCGTCGTTGAGTCGCTCCTGTCTCTGTTCGTGTCTTTCCACGCGTTTTGCGATTATCGTTTTGCAAACATGTAAACGCCAAGCTTTGCGACATTTTGTTGGTTGCGCTCTCTTCCGGACCCGGGTCCCATGACCCTTGTCAGGTAGACGTCTTTTCGTAATTGACTTTGGGTCCTTTTAAATATTATATGAGACCCCGATGATGGATGACACTGGCCTCATTTTTTGACTGACCACAAAGAAGTTTCAGGATCCACGCGGAGCTCTTCGAATTGTCGGCTGACGGGCAAAGGTGGCAACTCGTAGAGCCGCGGCTCCTCTACGTGACCGTAGACGGACGACGGGAAGACGGTGCCGCAGTTGTCCGGGCCACTTCACAAACCGGGAGGACAGTCCTCGACACAGTCATCAGTCATGGCAAGTTGTTTTTTCTCAGGAAGGCAGAGGGAACCCGAGCTATTCCCGTTCGGTTCCCACGAGCGAGCCAAGGCCCATATCCCATTCCATATTTTCTATTACTTTACCTTTTCCTTTTAATTTAGTAAAACACAATGATAAATAGCTTCTTTAAATGAGATGACTGGGCGATCCCCCACAGCGAGTCCTTGAAATGATACCCGTCGCGCGATGAATCCCGTGAAATGAAGTGCTTATCGGAAAGCGCAAACAGTCTATTTGCAGGCCAGCGTGTGGAGAAGATCAGTGACTGTTTCGTCTTCTGGAAGGATCACAGCAATAGGACCGTCGGGGTCAACACACTGGTTGGCAAAGACGCTGACGCCTTTTTGGCCGCCTGCTCGGCTCCTCCTTCGCCGTCGGCCATGCTCCAACATAACACCATGGCGGAGGTTGGTTTTACGGCTGATTCTCTCATAAAACCGGCACTGAAGGTCAGTGAATACGCCGTCTGGAGAGAGACACGACTGGAGAGATGCGACGACATCTACCATACCACAATGGTCAGTCTATTTTACTGTAACCACTTGATATTATTGACCCGCCTACTTCTTCTGAAATAACTTCCTCTTGTTTACTTTTGGCTACTTTTCTCTTTTTCAGTGTTCCGTCAACCCGCTCAGTCTAATCTTCCACCATAATCACGGCTTGGTTCACATAGATCTGGTAAGGCATAACGTCGACATACAGTAATCCAATTTATTCCAGTTGGAGTCGTGTGTCTTCCCTTCATCGACTGATAATAGCTCGTTTTTCGTGGCCTCTTCTTCCCGGATTTTCCGTTTTCGAGTGGCTGCTGAAGCGTCTGCTCTCATTCGACAAATGTTGAACATGTCTTCGCTGCTTCTGGCCAGAACGACATCTCCAGAAGTGGGAGTCAGCTACCTGCAAAGACAAGTGGCCAAGAATGAGGAGCGCATGGCCTTGGTGGGTACTGTTGACTCGAAACGATAGGTTGCACGCATGCTAATTCTCAGTTTGCACAGCTCTTCAGACCAAACACACTTGGCCATGTTCCTCTATTGTTTCGTTATTTCCAGGCTAAGAGCCAAGACAGCCACGGAGGTCTCGTCGAGACTCTTCAACTTCGACGTCTTCTCATTCAACAGCGACTAGCCGCTTTGGCGGGAAATGCTTTTGAAGTTGTCAAGGTGGGATATAGTCGGTGGTTGACGGGAGCCCTCGCTATCCCGCCCGTACCTGCTTCCAGATGTGTCGATTCTCGGCAGCTAGAGGGAGATTAATAGCCCTCGCCTCAAATCCACCCCTGGCAGTCCAAAATATATATTTTCCCCGTTTTCTTTATAAATTATCTTTTCAGGATCAATTGCCCCATTCCGTGAGGAATCTCGTCCTCTCCGATTGTCCTCTACCTTCGACTTTCGTTGCTCTCCACCAACTTCACGGTTTTCGGATGTGAGTTAACCCTTACAAAAGTTAGGAGATGATTTTTTTCAGGTGGCGAAAATCGGATAGTGGAAGAGAGTCCGATCTGCGTGCTCTGGTCAGCTCCGATGTGATTATGGCGACGCCCTCCTCCTCCACCCAACAAATCATTCCAGTTCTTCTCCCAAATGGTCGCACAGTTGCCATTTCTGCCACCACACAAGTGAGAACCTTCAATTCAATATATAAAAATGACAGGAGCCATCGAAATTATTGGAAAAAGTTTGTGCCAAACTCGCAATTCAACCGGACGCTTTTGAACTTCGTCGATCAGACGAGGGTTACTGTCTTCTTCTTCGAGAAGAATACGAAGTAGTCAAAAGAGAGGACAAACTCGGTCTGACAATATATGCCCACAATGAGAAGGGCGTTGTACGAGCCGAGGTCCGGGGAGTGGCTTCCTTTGCACCGCCGATGGCATCAGTCGGGGACCAGGTCATCGCCGTGGATGGGAAACACGTATCTCAAGTGAATTTGCTACAAAAAAAGGAGAATAATAGTCATTTAGGTATCATCTGCTGCTGATGTCGAGAGAATGCTAAGAGATGGACGAGTGATTCGATTGAGAAAGAAAGTGGCAGAAGGAGTCGTAAGACCAAAAGAGATCGTGGCTCCTCCGCCAACTGACAGTCGAGTTAAAATGGAGGAGAAAATGGTCCGCGGAGTCGAGGAATTGGTCCAAACAGAGAAGAAATATGTCGAGGATATCACTGAGGTGGGTTCCCTGGAAAACAGATGATAACAAGACAATTCAGATGCTGGAGAGATTCTTGTGTAACAAAGTTATCCGCGAGATCATGGAAGCCGCGCCCCGTCTGCAGAGAGTCCAGACAACATTTTTGAAGTCACTTCTCGAGGCGGCCGGAGACATTTCAGCCAAAAACAAACCGACCCGAGTCGAGATAAGGGTCAGTTTCTGAATAAGCAAGGAAATATTGAGTTTTATAGGATGCAATTCTGAGAATAAGCGCCCTTTTTGTCAACCGGTGTAGTGAGCTGAAGGTTTACGCGGAATACGCGGCCGGATATCTCCGTCTCCAACGAGAAATCCAACAGAGCAAAGAACTGCTGTCTTTTCTGGAATCAGCTAATAGTTCCGGAGAGCAACACTGCAACTACGAGAGTCGGATGATTCGACCCGTCCAGCGGCTGGTTCAATATCCTCTTTTGCTTCAAGCCATCCAAGGCGGATGTGATCCCAAGAGCATGGAAGCCAAGCAGATTGAGGTCGCCCAGAAGAAAATGCAGACATTGGCGGAATACGTCAACGAAATGCAAAGGGTACACGAGACATTCTCGCCCCATATCGATACCATTCGCAATTATTATAAACAACTCCTTCATCTCAAGGTAAGGTTCTCAGAATTCTCACAAGAAAAGAATTTTAGGGGCTTCGGCTAGAAATAAAAGATCTGCTGATATTCGCCCATATCCAATGGGGGCAAAGCGACCGGGGCCCCGTCGACTACGTTGTTTTCATCTTCCAGTCATTGATCCTTCTCTTACCAGCCAGAATTCGGGGAGATATCAAACCCAAATGGACTCGAGTCTTGCCGATAAACGAGGTCGAAGTAGACGAAACTCGGGGAGGAGAGACGGTCATCGTCCTTACTCACACCGCCTTCCGAGCCCCCAATGGCGAACTCAGTCATGGTCGGTCACTGCTTTTCTTTCTTGCCTACAACAATTTTCAGGCAATCCGGAAAGTGTCTACCACATTATTTGTTGTCAGTCACTTCTGAAAGACCAAATAGTCAAAAGTATTCGGAAGGCGAGGACCAATTTCGCCAAGGAGAATCGACGTCCGTTGAGTGGATCAAGTCAATCTGATGGCGGTTATGGAAGTGATCCGGCAAAGGAGAGAACCATATCTTGAACAAAAAGAATGACGCCTCAACTAGACGGGTTAGACAGGCCTTATGTACAAAAATCAATAAAGAACAAAATAAAATTTTGTTGAATTTTTTTATTGAGAGTGAGTCGGTCGACGAGCATTGGGATCGGGGCTCTTGGCCTCCAAAGCGGCCATCTGCTTCTGGACGAGTTCCTTCTGTCGCATCGTCAGAGCTTCTCTCTCCAGCATTGGCTTCAATGTCGTGAACCATACATCCAGCTTGGCCGAGACATGCATTACAGAGCCGCAATTGCCTTCGGCTCCGCAATAATTCGGGGCAGAGAAGAGAGTCACCAGCCGATTGTTGAAAACCCATTGATGACCTTTTTGGGCGACTTCATGAGCACGGCAGACGAGGTCGATGTCCAAAACAGAACAAATCTTATTGATGGAGGACTCGTCGAACACAACCGAACAAGCACGATTCGCATTGTATTGAAATCCGCTAGTACACGGGTCATGACTCGGGTCGGACCACATCAAATCGACGGCAATGCCGGTGTCGCAGGCAAGAGGGCTCTTCGGCTTTTTCATCTCACGCAGTTGAGTCCAACTCTTCGCGTGTGGTGAAATACCTCCATGCCTGAAAAGAATATTGAATAAATGGTCGATTAGAGGCAATACATGCAGAGAATACGACGACTGATGGCGGCACACAGAGGCAATTCATTGAAGACAGAATTGAACTTTTTCCAGAGAAGGGGCGACCTTTTACGGCGAAGTTCCTCATAGAAACCATAAATTCTATTCATTTTTGAACATTCGTGATTGCCGCGAAGAAGATAGACACGATCGGGATGAAGGATTTTGTAGCAGAGGAGGAGAGTGATAACCTCGAGAGATTTCTTGCCTCGATCGACATAATCGCCGAGAAAAAGAACCTTTGTCTGCGGGGGAAGTCCCACCACTGAGAACCATCTAAAATCATTTTAATAATTTAAATAAAAATAAATACTTGATGAGATCGGTCAATTGGCCGTGAATATCACCAAAAACAGTCAAAGGCGCCTGGATTTCGAGAAGAGCTGTTTCCGGTGCGAGTACAGCAATTGCCGATTGCAAAATCACATCGAGTTCGTTGTCGCTGATTCCACAGAGATGTCTCTGTTGTAGAATACGCTTGATGATCCGGTTACAAAGAAGTTTGACGTCGGTTGTCTTTTTGTCTAATTGGTGAGTATTGCCAGCCACCGCAGCCATTTTGGCCGCTATGAATGGCAGTGAATTTCGGAGATTTATTTAAGCTTGTTAAGACGGATTACATCAAACGTTTGTAAGACGTTGTTATTTTATCTTGGTCTGTAATTTGACAATTTATGTGCATCGTTCCACCGCACAAAGAAAATTTATGAGGAAACTTGAATTTTTTACGCGCGACCGGGCCCGCGTTATTTTTTTTTTTGACATAGCGTCGGTTGTGTATATAAAAATAGAAAAGAGAAAAAGTACAAATCACACTTTTATGCCTCTCTATTCGATTTGATAGCAAATTTGTGTAATATTATTCGAATGGTCAGTTTTCGGCTACGAGCCCTCGATCGATTCGCTGCCTTAGCACCTGATGCTAGCTTGCCTGAATCGAACTTTCCTCTTTTGTTTATTTTATTTTTGGTAATTGCGTTATATTTTCTCTGAAAGTGTCAAATTAGTATAAATCTCTTATAATTGAAAAGACATATTTTTTCGAAGTTATTTCCATATTCACAAGCTATTATATAGCTTACAGTGAATTGGACAAATCGCGAAATTAATGTACTTTTTATATTTCCGCAATGTTATAAAAATGGCATGCAATTTCTCTTGTTCACCAAATATACCCTCAATTTACTTTGTTTTGACGGGACATGATGAATCAATTGCGCTTTGCCAGATCAGACACATCTTTATTTTTGTAGTTGTCACATAAAATTTTTTTTTATTTTGCCTCTAAACTTCGTTTTATATATTCTCCATATTTTTATACATTCGCTGTAATTATTTTTAGTGTTACAGATGTCCAATCAACCGAGTGGCGCATCTAACGACACAGCCAACATTGCAGGAAGTCCGCCAGCAGCGGGAAGGGTTACTATACGGTATACAAAATATATTGCTTTTTTTTAAATATTTTTATTCCTTAGAGATTTATGCTGTCTTTTTTGTTGTCCACCACTACCATCCTCAATTGTGTCGAAGTTAGCATTTATGCCCCCAGAATCCAGTTACACAGTCAACGATACCAAGTAATATTTTCAAGATTTGTTTAATAATTATAAAATAGATTGAACTTAATACATGGCAGAGCTGAATGGCCACATCTTGAACATCCTCTTAATGAAGCTGCTGAAGTTTGCTTTGCTAGGTATTTTTATTTGCAATATTAATTATATTTTATATTCAAGAACAAGGAGAAGAAATAAAATTGCGTGCGTTATGGTTAAACCTGTTCCTGACGCACATTTCACTTTGCTCTTTTCTCATGGAAATGCTGTTGATATCGGTCAGATGTCATCGTTTTACTTTGGTTTAGGCAGTCGACTAGGCTGCAATGTTTTTAGCTACGATTATTCTGGTTCGTTGTTATTAATTTGGGTTGAAAAAATATTTGCAGGATATGGCTGTTCCTCAGGGAAACCGTCAGAGAAAAATCTTTACGCCGATATCAGCGCTGCATTTGAAACTCTGAAAAATAAATTTGGTATTTTTAATACGAATTTGTATTTATTTTTATAGGTGTGCCTGCCGAAAGAATTATTCTATATGGGCAGTCAATTGGTACAGTTCCAAGTGTTGATCTTGCTAGTCGAGACATCGTTGCTGCTCTAATTCTCCATTCACCTTTAATGAGCGGCATGCGTGTGGCATTTCCTGGTACTCAAAGAACTTGGTTTGCCAAACAATTAATTATAAAAAAACACATGTTAAAGGTGTTGTGATGCTTTCCCTTCGATTGAAAAAGTTCCTCGTGTTAAATGTCCAACATTAGTTATTCATGGAACTGATGATGAGGTATTTTTCTTTTTTTTTTAATTCAAATTTCTTCTTAGGTAATTGATTTCTCTCACGGGCTTTCTATTTATGAACGCTGCCCAGGATCGGTTGAACCCCTTTGGGTTGCTGGTGCTGGTCATAATGACATTGAAGTATGCATTACTTTTCTGATCACTAACTGCAATATCTTCAGATACACAGCGCCTACTTGGACCGTCTGCGCTCTTTTATCGAGCATGAAGCAACACCTCATAAAGATTCCGTTTCCCCTAATCGTGTTGAAGAACTCATTCGTTAGCATTCCATCTTTTTCTTTTTTTACCCGTACCTTGTACCATCTCCTTTTTTACGGGCTACCAATTCATGTCCTTTTTCGAGCTCCCCTGTTTTAGGATTCACATTTTTACGGGCCCATCCCAAATAATTTAATTCGTGCTTTCATTTCGTGTATTGTCGCATTCTACCTTTGATAAGTTTATTAACAACTGTAAAATCAACAATTTGTAACGTACATTTCCTTTCATAATGTCTTTTGTTTATTTTGAGACACATCCTAACTCAAACTGGTGATAAATATCGAGCAATTCTCTATCTGTACGTGGTGGGATCTTTTCTAAGGCTGTCTGAAAGTCGGACGAGCACACTTCTCCCACTAAATCTCTTTTCATAGCCACAAGTGCAGCATGTTGACATACGGCTACAAGTTCTGCTCCGGAATAACCTTAAGCGAAAATGAGCGCGTTCTATTGCCCAAACCTTCAGTATTATCCACTAGATTATCAAGAGCAACATCATTGGCTATTGGCATCTTTCTCATCCGAATTTCTAAAATTTGTTTTCGCGTTGATGGTGTAGGAAGCCCGACATGAATGGATCTGTCTAACCGCCCTAAACTATAATTTATTAGAAAAAAATGACTATTCGCACCTGGACGGAGTAAAGCTGAATCCAACTGATCAGGTCTATTTGTAGCAGCTAATAGGATAACGCCACTATTCTTTTCTAAACCATCTAATTCGGTCAGCAACTGAGTGAGAACACGATCGGAGACTCCTTCAATACATTTGTAAGATAACATTATACAATATAAACCTGTACTAGTGTCAGATCCGCGTGATCCTCCAACTGCATCAATTTCATCAAAAAACACTATTGTCGGTGCAACCTGTAAATAATGGGAACAGGCGACAAACAAACACTACTTGACGCGCACGAGCAAATAAATCTCTGACAGCTTTCTCAGAATCGCCAACCCATTTGCTGAACAATTCCGGTCCTTTTACAGAAAGAAAATTCATTTTAGCTTCGTTTGCTAAAGCTCGAGCAATTAATGTTTTGCTGCAACCAGGAGGCCCATAAAGTAATATCCCTAAAATATATAGCAACTAAACTCGTGAAAATGACTGCTGTACCTGTTGGTGGCGTCGACCCATAATGCTTGTATGCTTCTTTATGTGTTTGAGGCCAAATGACTGACCGTTGGATCTCAGATTTAAGATCTTCGTTGCCACCGATGTCTTCCCATTTGACATCAGGTATCTAAGATTTTACGCTTTTGGAAATAATGCTTGCTAAAACTTACTTCAAGTATCAGTTGCCTAATTCCCGTTGGCCTAATCAATTTTCTGGCTCCTTCCAATTTTTCCTCATTACTTTTACCTTTAGTATTACGAGCTCGAACAACTAGAGATTTCAAATCACCAGCAGTAAAACCATGAGTTCTTCTAAACCAAATATCAAAAATCATTTCGATAATATACCTCGCCAGCGTTTCTGTACATTCTTTAGCGACTGAGGTTTCTAGCAAATTATTTAAAATTTCCAATCGTTCACGTTCGTTTGGAACTTCAACCTCTACTTCGACCGGGAATCGAACTCGCACGCCCAGGTCAACTTCATCTTGATCACAAACTGATAGAACAACAGACGCAGCCTATGCCACTTTACTTAGAAAAAATTAAAAAGGTCACCTTAGAAGATTTTAGGAAATCTATGAAAACGGGGTAATCTTTGTGTTCTTTTTCGAGCATTTTTAAGTCTAAAATTACTATAGATCCTTTAGAAATAAGGCATGAGCGTTCTCCAAATGCTGTCATTGACTGTAATAAATAGGAATATAAAAAATAAATTGGATGTGAAGGTAACCTCGAAGTAAAATGAACTTTTCCCCAAGGCATTGCATAGCGCCTTCAGAACTTCTGACTTGCCGCTTCCGGGAAGACCCCACATCAGCACTGAACTACAAACACCGCCACTAAGCTGAACGGTTTAAAGAACTGTTGGCAACAGACCTCGTAAATGGATCCAGCAGATGTTCTCGAAGCACCGATTTAACAGAATGTAATCCTCCTACAGAGTTAAAATCGTATGTTTTTTCAAATTTATCATTGACAGGTACATTGGAGAGAAAAACAGAAAGATTGCTAGAAGTACGTAAAACGGTCGAAACTATCTTAACGTAATAGGTTACAGCATTATATGACTAAAACGAAAAAAAAAACTAGTGATAAACCTAACCTCGCCCTCATTTAATGAAATATCATGAAGTTTCAACTCGAGTGGAGAGCTAGCCATTACTTTCATCAATGATCCATAGTAGTTTATCGACAGAGGAACATCAGGTTCCAAGAAGCAGTTTGTAAGGTAAGACTAAGTTAACAATGTTTTGTTCATAGTGTTTCTCACTTCAATATAATCAACCATACTTGATTCAAGGGGTAGTCCTGTATCAATAATAGTAATTTCTAGGCGATCACACAATGTAAAATCATGAACAACTTCGAGTAGGCAAAATGAATCGGCGTTGAAACATTTTGACGAAGGAGCCATTTTCAATGCACCGATCTGAAAGTTGACACCTATTGTATACAATGTCGACTCACTTCTTTACATGGCCAAGCTATCATAATGACGGTTCTACCCTCATTATCGGTGATTCTCACAGGGGATCGAGGCTTAATCTCAAGATGCTCCATTGTCTGTGGATTTAACAATACTGAATAATTTCTAGTCCATCCTACGGAATCTGGTGGTATATACTCTATCAGATGGAGAATAAATTTATAAGAAATATCTACTAACCTATAACCCGGTCTATTTCCGTAATGTAACCTTTAATCGCAGTCTTTGGAATCAAAAGAGAGATGGGAGAATCCGCAATTGAGGTACCGCATAATTTTATATGATCCGGAACATCTTTTGTTAGTATTAGCCATTTGCACGCTTTACATTCAGTAAACACTTGAGATTTCTTTTTGGCGGACATCTGAGGAGATCTATCAATAAAAATTAAGATGGCAAAATATAAAAGAAAAGTATTGACTAAAACTCATTATTTAGGAATAAGAAGAGAATTTATTTCGTTCATACAAACTAGATTATTCTAGATACAACTTAACGGGTTCCGCGAGCCTTTGCTGCAGCAACCATTTCATCCTGAAGAACTTCCATGAGAGGAACGCGCTGACGAGTAACTCCTTCGGTGTCGAAACTACATTATTAAATAATACGTTAATGAAATACAACGTTAGAACTTACACAAGAGTTGGCTTCTTCCAGTAGTTATCACGAATTCTCTCCCAATCCCAAGGTGCAGTGGTGTGACCTAATGGAAATGTATCATAATGGGAGAAAATAACCCACTTCTATCGAGCCAGATCTCATTTTTTTCGAAAGAATAATACACGACGTAGCAGAAAATTATAAACCAGACCCCAGTAAGAGCATACAGTGGCCAAATTTCATAAGCATGACCAAGGCGACGGAACATGAATCTGGAATAAATTAAAATATGCAAGTCATTTTTTAAAATTTTTGATTGAGCGTTTAAAACTTTCAAGAAAATTGTCTATAAATAAGCTAACGTAAACTTACCGCATAGGGGTATCTCCAAGTTTCTGAGGGTTAGAGTATCTCTTATCCCTGGAAATATCGCGTTCGTATTTGAAGAAACCGCTCTCATTAGTCTTCAACGACTGATCTTGCTGTAACATTATTTTTATAACAGTCCACAAAGATAGGAAAACAGAAAACCATTTGATTAGGTTCATGTTATCACATAAATAATAGGAAATAATAAGCAAAATCTGTACCTTAATAGAGAGACCACCAGATGCACAGCGGATAACCATAATTCGAGCCATGCATCGTTGTGACACAAGGCGAGGTGTCAGCACCGACAGAGACATCCTGAAAAATGTTTTTTTAGAAATCCAAAGAAGCTTAGATTAAAAATAGACGACGATTAATTATTTTTCGCTTTTGGGGGAAAATAAAATTATAGCTATAATATCTTAGGTGTTACTTCTAAAATAAAAATTATCAAATCCAAAAGGTTGGTTTTACAAATTACAAATGAAACATTGTAAAACACAAAGATGCGTCAAAGTGCGTACACCCGCGCCATACACCTTCCCCCTTCATACGGTATATATACAACACCTACGCGAGCTTTACGAAAATATGCGTAAAATTCTACAGTATTTACGAAAATTTATACGAAGACAATAACTTTCAAAAATATAAGTCTGCGCATAAGATAAAACATATGAAAGATTGCGAAATATCGTAGTTGAAACTTTATTACAGTTAAGTTATATAGACAGAAAAGTAAATGTGGTCAGCAAATACAAATGGTTGGAAACAGATTTGATTTTCCTGATAAAGGCACATGAATAAAATAGTTGGATAGACATATCTTTGTCTTCCTTGTTGTTAAGAATGACGGACCCAACCCAGAAACTATGGTGCCAGGCATATTACAGGAAAATGATTGATTTTGACGGCCAGAGCGATTCCCAGACTAGATAACAAAAGACGGCCAACTATAGCCATAAGAGCCTGATGATAGAAGATGGGCTGTAGACCGAAGCACAATCAAGTCTGCTGCTGCAAACCATAACTGAAAAATGTACAACGGTCTCAAATTAAATTTTTTAAGGTACAGAAAATACATTTTTTTAAAAACTTACAGCTGAATGTTCAAATTATCCCTTGCTACACCCAGGCGGTCCATCCTTCATACATCTGTGAAAGCTTGGAAGAGCTTGTTGCTTGACGTATAAAATAAAGTTATCGTTTTGGTTGGTTTTCCTTAAAGATTACTTCGACTGGCTTGGATGTGACAGTCGGATGAAGAATAACTAACCTGTTCTCAATCGCACGATGGCAGGTCGAGACGACAGGGAATTTAGAAGAGTCAGTCAATTGCACTCGATGGTGACAATGACTAATTGACCTCGGCAATTGTAACAAAACAAGGAGAAACGTCCACGATGGGATAACTAAGACTCCTTGTAAATTTCCGGAAAGCAAAGAAAGAACTACTTTAGATCTGATAATCTAGAGTAGCACGGAAAGAAGAACAAAACAGTACAAACTGTGAGATAAAATATTAAATTTATTGTTTTGTTTCTGATAAAAAAATCACCAAACAATAATAAATGGCCACAAGGCAACGAAAAATTAGAACAACAATAAGTTCAAAAAGGAAACCAACAACTGATACTCACACAGAGTCCGAAAAATCACACGCTTCTCCCGAAGGGGAACAAGACTAAAAATTGTACAATTTTCCAGCGTTAGCCTGAAAAATTGTACGTAGGGTAACAAAAATTTGAAAGAGGTAAAAAGGCGGGTTTAGGTTACACAAACACAAGGAAAATTAAACAATCACATCTCCGTATTGTAGCGTCTTCTTCACATGCCCCTCCTGTCGTAGCGAGATCCCACGTGAGCATTGTGACGAGAGTAGCGAGGCTGTTTCCGGGGTGGTTCGGGATCGTGGTGTCGACGACGAGAGTACTGGTGATTTTGGTATCCAAAGAGAGCAGGTTGCTGATGGCGGTTGAATTGTTCTTGCTCTTCCTGTATCAATTGACGTCGAGTTGCAGTTGGCATCGTAATGATTCCTGTAAACGAGCCCTCTTCCTTCAATTCCGCGTGTAGAGTTTGAAAGTATAATTCCAACTGGTCCAGCGACAGTCCATCTTGGAAAAGCTTTTTTAGCTGGAGTCCCAATAGATTGTGCGATCTACCGATTTGAGAATTTTCTTCGACGGATTTTCCAGGCAGATGGAGATGTACATGCCGAATGTGTTTGTTGGTGTCGCACCAGCGCGTGAAAGTCGAATAGCCATTGATAGTTTGTCCAAAAGCTCGTTTCCATCCTTCCATGTCGAATACAGTCAATGGCAGGACAAGGAGTATCAGAGTTTTCTTCAAGGCGGCCGCTTTCTGAAGTTCCTGCAGTTGAGTGGACAGGGCTTCTTCTTTAATACCATGGGGCAGCATCAATATCATATTGCGATAATCACTGGTGAAGAGAAGTGCTGTCGCTTCTTTGATCTCCTTCTTGTAACTGGAGATGTCGCAATGGCGGAATTGGATTTTATTGACGAGTTGTAAAGTCGACGACATCGGAAAAACGAAAATGTCAGTGCCGGTGAAAGAATGCTTTGGCGGATCCATCGTCTTTTGTAAAATAGCATTGTAAGCAGAGTGTTCCATCTTTGGAATTGGCTGCTTCATGGTTACCGTAATACCAGCATGGATATCAAGTGCTATCCGTAGGTGACGACATTGCGCAGCGACGAATGAATATGCACGTGTCCAACAGTCATCGTTTATGTCGACAGTCATCCCATGTATCAGTAAGTGATGCTTTGTTGTTTGGTGTATAGACCTATCCTCTATAACGGCCAATATAGATGCAACTTGTGTAACAGTAGCTAATCCTTGCGAAGCGATATTATCCGGAACCATGTGATAGTTGTAAAAATTGAGCAAGTCGGCGACCGTAGAGGTTTCAATGGGGCAATATGCTACTGCGCCGTTTCCATTGTCCGATCCAACGCATCGATAATTTGGATGTAGTTCATCTAACGTATCTTCAACAATTTTTTCCGTTTCTCTAAAAACAGATACATTAATAAAAGCCAATTCAATATGTGGGGTGATCTGTCCCAGGGATTTTAAATGACGAGGGAGGATCTTTCGACGACGATTTTTATTCCATTCTGTCGTTTCTAAGGACGGCGGAACTATAATAAGCAAATCAAATTGAACACGTAATGGTTCTTCGTTCGAATAAATTAAAGTGATCAAAGCCGAATTGTCTGACACTTCTAGAACACGATATGGGCCTTTGATGTCAAATGTCAACTTCGGATGGCGATTGGTCGACGGCGGCAGCCGTAAAAAGACACGATCGCCCGTTTTGGGGAAACGTTTCGTTTCAGTTTTGAAACGTTTATCATAATATGATTTACATCTTTCCATTTCTTTTGCTATTCGATTTACAGCAATTTCTCTCGCCTCTTTCAGCGAGTCAAACAAACATTCTTTATATTGATCATAATCGACTTCCTGATATCGCGGGCGAGCTGGCATATCTGTCGAGATCGGTAAAATAGGATCTGTACCATGTAAAAGAAAATACGGAGAATCTCCAGTACTAGCATGGGCAGTTGTATTATAAGCATAAACTACGAAAGGTAAAATGTCATCCCAGTCAGCTGGGTTTACGAGACTTTTCTTCAGACTACGCTGAAGAGTACGATTAAACCGTTCAGTTATTCCATTTTCTCTAGGTGAATAACCTTTAGAGAACGTCCATTTAATTTTTGTTATACCACGAAGAACATCTAAAGTTTCATTGATAAATTCGGGACCTTGGTCGGAGAGAAAACATTCTGGCCATCGACCTTCGGCAATCCATCTGGTTGCGATGACGCGACCAACTATCTCAGCTGTCTTGTTTGGGATTGGATAAGCTCCTACCCATTTTGTAAAATGATCTATAAGGACGAGTACATAGCGATTTCCTTTTGTGGTAAGACCGAGTTCCATCAAATCGACTCCTACAAGCTCAAAAGGTCGAGACGTGACTATTGGTTTCAAAGGAGGAACTAAGATATCTTGGGCATTTGACAAGAAACACTTCTCGCAATTCTTGTGCCATATTATTACGTCTTTACACATATGTTCCCAATAATAGCTACGTCGTAAGATGGAGGAGATTTTCCTAGGACTAAAATGACCAGCGAATACACCTTGATGAGCAATGTCAAAAAGTGATCTCCTTTTCGAGGCGGGAACTGTTCTCCTAGGACAACTGTCATCTAGAATTAACCACAGATTTCCTTGATCTATTGCAAAATCTTGCACACGTAATTTCCTATGTCCATCATATAAACTCAACGAGGGAGGCTGAACAATTTCTTTGAGTTGTCGACTTTCGTTTTGTCCGACGGCATCACTCGACGTTTTGCTAAGAAATTCAATCAAATGTGAATACGTTATATCTTTCTCTAACTCAGTGAGCCAATTATCTTCTACCTGAACTGATTCTATCGTTTTACTAGACAAATCTTCACAAATATCAATGGTATCGTCGGGCGCAGGAGAAAGACCACGACTGAGAGCATCGGCGACGACATTTGCCTGACCTTTCACATATTCCAACTTTACATTGAAATGTTGAATTAGCATGGCCCATCTAATCATTCGAGCACTAATTTGCTTCTTAAAGAGACATAACAATGGGAGATGATCAGTTCGAACGACTGTCGACTTCATATTATAAATTAGACTTTGAAATTTTCGAAGGGCGACTACGACGGCGAGCGCTTCGAGATCTGTCACATGATAATTAGCTTCGGAAGCTGTCAGTCCCTTCGATGTGAACCATACCGGATGAAGACATGAATCTTTTCCTCTCTGACAAAGTACACTTCCAACTCCTTTATTTGAAGCATCCGTATAGATGATAAATCCATTTGAGCCATCCATGGCGCCTTCGATGTCCGGCTGCGCAAGGACAGGAGCTGTACACAAAGCATCTTTCAATTTATTAAAAGCTTTATCGCATTCTAGATTCCATTCGAATTTCTTTGTATTTTGTGTCAATTTAAACAATGGATTGGCAATCGAAGCGAATCGGAGGACAAATTTACGATAATATCCTGCCAAACCGAGAAAAGATCGTAGTTCCTTTGCCGATTTCGGTGGCGTGGCATTTTTGATTACTTCTACTTTCTTCGGGTCAGTCCGAATACCTTCTCCGTCAATAACGTGTCCCAAATACTGGACCGATTTTTCAAGAAATGTACACTTTTGAATCTTTACGGCGAGATTTGCTTTCCGCAATTCCTCCATGACTTCGTGCAATACAATAAAATGTCGCTCAATTGTATCGGTGCTGATTAAAATATCATCAATATAAATATGCACTTCTCTTTTATCATTCATAAATTTGGCAAGAACTGTATTCATCAGCCTTTGAAACGATGCGGGCGATGTTGCCAATCCAAAAGGCAACACTCGAAATTGAAACAAACCTTCCGATGTCAGAAAGGCAGTTTTCGGCTTGGCTGACTCATTCAAAGCTATTTGCCAAAATCCACTTGCTAAATCCAATGTGGAAAAGTATTTCTTTCCTTCCAATGATTGCAAAATACCATCAATCGGAGGCAAGGGGTACGCGTCGAGCGTGATCACCTTGTTTAATTCTCGAAAATCAATGCAGAGGCGTAAACTGCCATCTTTCTTCACAACTAATACAATCGGAGAAGCCCAAGGCGATGAGCTTGGTTCGATAACTTGACGATCTAACAACGATTTGATTATCTCACGAAATGGTTTTCGTACCCCTACCGGGACAGGACGAAGCTTTTGTCTAATAGGCGTGGCGCTTCCCGTGTCAATATCATGAACAACTAGGTTGGTCTGCCTCAATTCATCATCATCAATAGCAAAATAATCCTTAAATTTATCCAGGATATCAATAATTTCATATGGCAACGGTTCTTTTCGATTTTCCGATGCGATGTCGACTAATTTTCTCGTCCGGTCATCATCGTGACATCTCTCCTTGTCGACGGCGGACAATATCTCACCAATTTCTTGTACCTGCATGGAAGAGATTTGATAGACTCCTTCCGTATCTGCAGCATTACCAATATTTTGACCTTTTACAAATACCATCGTTTGCGGCGACGTATTATTAACTAAAATTCGACTATTTCCATTTTGGTCGAACTGACAAACTGCGGAGGTGAAAGTTTCACGTCCAAAAGCATCTTTATTTGACGAAACAAGGGCCGTTTTCTGTTGGTTGCCCATAAAATGAGCCATTTTCACCGATATCCAACGGGTTTCATTCGGCAACAATTCGATTCTCTTGGCTACTTCGACTCGATAATCCACTGGACTGATTTCGTGGGACTTGACGTCGACTTTTTCTGCCAATGTTCTCACAGCTTTGTTGGGACTACTAAATGTAAGTTTAATACCCAAATCAGCAAATGCATTTGTTCCAATCAACATATCCTTGGACTGTTGACCAGGAGGATCTTCCACAACATGAAAGACGACTTGTGACTCGATGTCGGTGACAAGTAGTTTGATATTGACCAAAACCTGTGCTCTTACTGGTATGGCAACTCCCGAAGCATTATAAATTTCAGTCGGCGTTCCTGGCAATGGATCCAATAATTTCAGGAAATTCTCTGGCTCAGGAAGAGTATTGATAATGTATTTATACGTCGACAAGGGGAGTACAGATGGCTGAGCTCCAGAGTCAACAAGAGCTATTCCTTTGACAGTACCGATAGAGACTTCGTACAACGATTTAGCTCCAAAATACGCGAGATCATTCACTACAAGACTACAAATATGCGAGGCAACTCCTGCGATACTAAACAATTTGTCTCGACTGGATGACTCTGATGGCTTCTGTATTCTCGACGGTCGACGGTCGACTTGTTCGATATTTTGGATCGATGATTGACGTCCATTTTGTTGACCATTTCGGTTATAATTACCATTATTGTTACCATTATTGCGCGGATTATTGTAAGAGGGAGCATTATTCTGATAATTCTGCTGTCTCGGGGGATTACGTTGATCTCCTGATGAATATCTTTGATTAGAAAAATTCGTCGAAGTGTTTGGATGTATTTCGGGTGTCGATGACCCATTATTTGACGAAAATGACGGATTATTACCACGGGACGAGTTATTTTGGTTATGGGGACACTGCGGTCGATAATGACCAACTTCCCCACATCCATGACATGTTACCGGCTGGCTGGTATTTGTTCTTTGCTGCCCCGCCTGGCCATGAAATGCTCCTCTTTGAGATGGGACATTTTGTCGATTTTTCTGCTGAGGGTTTCTTCCAACAGATTTCAAATTTTGATGATGTTGACGGACACGATCGACTCTACAAACAAATTTCTTTAACTCTGAATACACCGAAGAACGAGGAGTTTGTTCCAGAATCCGCAATGCATCTATCGAATTAGGCCAATCGACAATTCGTTCATATAATTCAGACGCCTGCATAAATGATAATTCTTCAGCAGGTATTGTCGGGTAAATTTTCTTAGTGAGATGCTCCAGGTTTTCACAGAATTGTGTCAGATTGTCGGATGACAGGACCAACGTGGAAAGCTCTCGCTTGGCCTGGAGACTACCAATTTGGGCATCTTTTCGAAGTAAGCGACGTAGATGATCGATGATGTTACATAAATTGCCTTTTTGTGTCTCTAAATCCAGGGATTTGAACAATTTGTAAGCATTTCCTTGTAGAAGTTTGACAAAAACTGAACGTCTTTCTATCTCCGAAAATGCAATGGGAGGATATTTCGCATCGAAATCGATCAGAAACTCGTCTAAAGTTCGACTATCATTCCCTTTGAATGGGGCTACCGGTGGTAACGATTGGGTTTTAAAATACAATTCGAAATGTGAAGGGACAACGGATGAATTGTTTTGTGTCCCCGAATTATAAAATTGCTCACTCTGATTCAATGGGTTCTGGGGCCGCTGTTCTCTTTTTGGAATTCCGAATGGGCACGGTATGTTCTCCTGAAAATTAGTTTCAGCCATTCCATCCGACTCAGAGATCATCGTACCTGGCGTATCCAGTAGGGTAGCGATCTGTAAACGAGCTTTTAATTCAGTTACTTGGCTATGTAGCCTATCGTTCTCGTTTATTATATCCCATATTTTGTCGTGCCATTTATCAAGAGGGGTTCCTATTCTCTGACAAAATACTTCTATCGCCCCAAATACTTCAGTAACAATTTGATTAGCCTGTGCTGGCGAGGTTGTCTGCGTGACCTTTCGGATGTTTTCAAAAATTACATGGCATGTCTTCATATATTTTAGTTCAATTTCCAACGCCGATGCATTTAATAATTGATATTTATCTAAAATATGAAAAATGGCGTTATCAACCGTGGCAAATTTTTCCAAAATAGCGATCTCTACTTTGACTTTCTCGACTACATCAGTATATGGATGTTTTACTGGGTCGAGAGTTTTAAATGGCACATTTTTCTTCAACAAATCCTCGATATTGAGTAATAATTGATTTAAAATTTTGCAAAGGCGAACTGCTCTTAACTCAGCAGAAATACTGACCTCCTCCGGCGTAAATTCTAGTTCTTTCACAGGTTGACCATCGCCGGCAGATCCGTTATCTCCTTTATCTCCAGACATTTCTTCGATCTGTAACACGATGGTATATCAGATGTAGCGAAGATTAATGGAAGAATTGCTTTTAAAGTACACTATACGATGAATACGATGGTAGTGCTGAAATTTATTCTTTTGTTGTATTTAGGGTATATCGATACGAATGACGGATGAGTGTAAGCGATATCCCGACGCACGATGGCAGTCTTATGTATTTATCTGGCACGGATAGTATAGGCCTAGTTTGGTTACGGCCCCCAAGTTATCGTTTTGGTTGGTTTTCCTTAAAGATTACTTCGACTGGCTTGGATGTGACAGTCGGATGAAGAATAACTAACCTGTTCTCAATCGCACGATGGCAGGTCGAGACGACAGGGAATTTAGAAGAGTCAGTCAATTGCACTCGATGGTGACAATGACTAATTGACCTCGGCAATTGTAACAAAACAAGGAGAAACGTCCACGATGGGATAACTAAGACTCCTTGTAAATTTCCGGAAAGCAAAGAAAGAACTACTTTAGATCTGATAATCTAGAGTAGCACGGAAAGAAGAACAAAACAGTACAAACTGTGAGATAAAATATTAAATTTATTGTTTTGTTTCTGATAAAAAAATCACCAAACAATAATAAATGGCCACAAGGCAACGAAAAATTAGAACAACAATAAGTTCAAAAAGGAAACCAACAACTGATACTCACACAGAGTCCGAAAAATCACACGCTTCTCCCGAAGGGGAACAAGACTAAAAATTGTACAATTTTCCAGCGTTAGCCTGAAAAATTGTACGTAGGGTAACAAAAATTTGAAAGAGGTAAAAAGGCGGGTTTAGGTTACACAAACACAAGGAAAATTAAACAATCACATCTCCGTATTGTAGCGTCTTCTTCACAATAATCCACCTATACATATGTAACTGTGATTATCTAGATGAATATACCTGTTCCTCCACAGTTAAAACGTTGTTCCCATCGATATTCCCTTCTAACCGGGATCTGACACGTTTCACAGCATTTTGAGCATAAACATTTTGTTCTTGTTGTTCATTTGTGATGAAACGATCCAGACCGGGAGGCGGTGATGTTGCTTTATCGTTAGTAATTTTGCTAGTTATCTCGACAGTTTCTTTTGTTTCGATGTCAAATATATCATGGTACATTCTTTAATTTTTTTAAGATATGCAAAATTTAAAAAATACTTATAAACATTTTCCTGGACTGTCCCAAGCTTGTCTAGACATAAACGAAGCTCATCAACATCTTTAGAATCCAACAGATGAAAAACTCTCATAACAGGATGATGGAAAAACTCCTTGTAATTTTTTAAATATACGGCAAATTGCTCATTGCACTAAAAAAAGAAAATTAAAAAGGAGATAAACAATATACCAGAGCCAGTGCTTTCATTAATGGACGAAAATGTTTCATCATTTGCTGCTCTTCGGAGAGCGCTGTTTGAAGTTTCCGCTTTTCATCTGTTTTCTGCTTTTCTAAGAGAACAAACTTTTCTTCAGTAGTCTCATCGATGAGAATTTTTTGGAGAATAATCTTTAGATTTGCTAAGATCTTATGCAGATTTGCGTAGTTTGTTAGCCATGGTTCATTATATTCCTTTTTACGAATTGCAAACATTTTCTTTGCAATTGGCTTTGCATCATGCATACGTAAATCGTTACCTGAAGTTAAGCTTAAAATTTATCTGAAAAAAAATAAATTACCGTATACTGCTAAAACAACTGCTACACTAACTGCGCCAGAGGTTGTTGTAAGATGATCTACAGATGCCCAATCCACTAAAGGATCGTAGACAAAAGCTTCCAAAATTGTTAATAAAACTTCTTGATTAGTTTGTAGATTTTTTAATACATGGTAACATGATTCCCGGAAGACGCCCTGGAATACATGTAATAATACAAAGAAACAAGCTATATGATCACAAACCTCTACATTTGTGGGTCCCATAGCATTCACAAGATTCTGAGTCAATCTGAACGGTACAGTTTCGGGTACGCGGAGGCTTTTTCCCTGTAAATTATCTTAGTTCCTAGAATACAACAAAACTAACTTTATCAAAGCAGACGTTATAATCAATATGGATTATTTCTCCTTTATCGATATTTACGAGTAGATTGTCCAAGTGCCTGTCGCCTAACCCTAATACTGCACCAATAATAGACATAACGGCTGTTGAACGCGCAAATCTACAGGCAACTCGCCACCACGTATCTGCACTTCCTGCCTTCATCCAAAGTTCCCTGAAAAAAAAAGCATTTTAACTTGGCGATCATGTGCACATGAACTACAAGGCAGTTACAATATTTGCCACACACCTGCTAAGAAGATCATTAGGTGTATCTTTCAACAAACTGTAGAACACATCTTTCATTACATCTTGGGGCCACTTTGACCTATCAGCAATCACTTCTGATTCTACTTTCTAAACGTGTTACATATAGAAGAAAATCATGTTTTTATATTACATTTTTAAGAAATGCTGCTCTCAGTGCCTTTTGAAACATTTCAGTTGGACGCTCTATTTCAGGAACTGCTGAAATTGTCCCATTCTTCTTTTCTAGTGAATGTTGTATTTGTGCTTGTCTTTGCTGCCATTTACGATATAGGAAAAATAATGGTGTTGCTCCTCCAACCCACTGAATTAAGCCAGATCGTGGGCCAAGCGGTGTTACGGCATAATGGCGTGCTGTATATTCTGGCCATGACCTGAATATTAAATATATTTTAACACAATAATCTGACTTTTTTGATGACCGTCGCAGCATAAGATTACAAATTTGAAGCAGCTGCATAACGCGCTCGTCTAAATGTAAATCTTCTTGTCCTTTAAATAAAAATATTTGCCTGCAACTATATATTACAAAGCAATTATTTTACAAAACTACTCTTTGCCATCGCTTCCGACAAACATCATCTTTTTAGGTCGTGTTTTAGTGGGCAATATTTGCGCAGTTGCTCCCACACGAGCCACTGTTACCACATCGCCATATACACTATTTTCCTGGCCAGGCAAGGGTATGGATGTATTAACCATCTAAACAAGAATTTTTGTCATATTTTAGAATTACTTACTTTGTAGAGTGCAGTGGAAATTTCGTGCATATTTAATATTTGAGCACCTCGCCGAGCATTTTTTTGTAATAACACTGATAAAAATTGCCGGAATGGTGTCCAAGCCTTGTCTGGGTTCTTAGCGAAATTCTTCGACTGTTCGAATGCTCGTTTTAATTCAGGCCCGTATTCTTCCAAGAAGAGCTTCTCATTTACAGTGGATGGTGTTTGTATGCATGTACGGTCATAAAGATCATTGAGGATTCGGTAAACCTGCCACTATGGTTAAATTAATAAATACAAAACGTACTGATGATGTAATTAGCAGGCTTTTTTCAGCAATAATCTCTGCTTTTTCTGTGGACAATAAATAGATTGAGGCGGATGTTTTCTCGGTTTCTTTTTTTATTTGCTCAAGTCGCTTATTCATTTCGTGATCCAAATTAGATAGCACGAATGTCCATCTGAAATAGTTTGGAACCAATTCAAATTCTTACTTTTCATCATTCAGTAAGCTTATTTTTTGCAGCTCATTGACGAACATTTGAACGTCAGCTACTAGAGATGGATATATTTCTTGCAATGTTTCTTTTAATTGCTGGCAACATTCAAACATCAAAGTTTTTTCTTTTTTAACATTTTCATGGTCATCCATTTCTTCAACCACAATGATATCTTCATTATCTTCAAAAACAGAAGTTGACGCGCCCGAAACAATTTGGAAAATTACTGAATGGGGGGAAGACACACCTAAATAAGGATTATAAAAAAAGTTTACGTGGAAAAAACCAATTTTCGAAATCAGCGAAATAATTGCATCGCGTACAAGCCTATTTGGATGAGAAAGTCGTGAAAATAACTGCGGGAGTATATCTAAAACATAAAATTTTTGGAAATGGAATTATTTTTTCACCTCTCCAGAAAAGTACATTGGTTTGAGAGAATCCAGTCGTAACAGCCGATGAAAGCATTTCCGCATGATCTGCAAGAAGGCCAAGAATACGAAGTGTGGCCGAAACTGTATCCATGGAGTGCTTAAATTTTTATAATTATATAAAATATACATATCATACTTGATCGCGGACACCGATGTGAGAAATAAAAGCGAAATATCCAGTAATGCTGCCATTCAGCAAGTTCAACTTGTTTTGGTACTGTTGATTCCAAGTTTCAATATATTTACTACCAGTTCCTAGGAAGCTAAATCAAAATGTAACAAATCCAATAATTTACTCACAATGTTGCTGTGCTTGGATCAACTAATTTATTTACAGCCGTATTCAACTCAATCATTGAGCTTGCTGTAAATAATAGATCCCATAATTTGTCAAAAGCTTCTTCGGGAACGTCTCCCATGAATGCCTATAACGATTTTTTAAAAGTTTCAAGGAGAGAAATACCCGATAGCGATTTATAAAATTTTCTTTACCGACCACTGTATAGGTGCTCTTCGCTGCAAAGTAAAACCAGTTGGCCAGCTTTAAATGGGCTTTTGCCGTTGAAGGAGAGACTTGTGCTGCTAGAGACAACAAATATTTGGAATAATCTCCTCCTAATCTTCGTACAGTGGTGTCCATTTGAGTCTACAAATAAATGTACAAAGAAGAAAACAAAACGGATACGATATTGTAACTAACCCAAAGAGCATTGTGAAACATTTCTGGCGGGAAGTAATTTATTATCTCATCATTATCTCCAATCCATTTTGCCAGCTTCAACGCTGTCTTACAGATTTGCATACTACAATCTTCAAATGTTATAGGAGAATATTGTCCTAAAGGGGCATGGTTGCCGTTAACAATCCGATTAAATACGGATGACGCGGGAGTACCATTAGGAAAATTTCCCTGAAAAGCATATAGATATGTGGCGAGTGTCCTTACATTAGAAATCACAAGCATTTGTTGCATTCTTACATTTTCAATCAACAAGGCTTGCTCTAATGCTAAAAACGACTGTGTCCATGCGCTGGCCTTTCTCATAACGTTATCAGAATCCCAATGCTGCAAAAAAAAAGTTATGTATATTGTCGCCATCTTACTATTTTGGACTTTTCCATAGTACACAATAGGTAACGTTTAGTGGCAGAGCTTGAGGGCGAAACAAAGTCGATTTTTTTCAATAGTTCTTCAGCTAACAAGTAATTATTTGTTTTTCTTGCCAGAATAGCTGGTAATTCGAAGACTGCTTGGCTCACTATGAAAGTGTATGTTAAAACGAGGTAAATCAAACCTTCCAATCTTTCTGCCCAGAAGCATAATTTCCTTGCATGATAAAGTCTTTCACCAAGATCAGAGTTGGAGTGCTCTAAAAACGAAGTGTCCAGTTCAATAGTTGCCGCCTAAGAAAGACTTATTATAACAAACATTTATACTACATCAGGTTCATGAAACTTCTTGTTCATTTTGCAGGCCAGCGCTGTCAGGATTTTCTCAACAACAGAAATTTTTCCATGGATTCTTTGGCCACTATCTGTCAAGAAGACGAGATGACCCAGCTCGGATAATTTGTCTTTCATATCTAACACTTCAGTTCTTGAAACCAAAATAAAAATAAACTGTCTACTATCTACCTTCGAAGTGTTTGCATTAAATGAGTTTCCGTTCCAAAAAGAAGTTTGTTGATGTCCCAACAAGCAATAGATGTGGCCGGTACACTATCAGCTTTTGCGAACGAGCATAATTCTTTTAACCTATAATGATAAATAACTACACCTTTTACTGTGACAATTACTTAGATAATGCATCAGCATCAAATCCTTTAGGAGTGCTATTCAAATTCTCGGCCTCCTTCCATATCGACATTTCTACTGGACAGCTGAAAGGATCCAAAAGTATTGGAAGTCGTAGCCGATTTAGTGATTCAAGAATCTGCGAAACAAGTCATATACTACAACCATGAAGGACACATACCATTTGTCGAATATGAATTTTCACTGTTTCAGGAATATCATCATGATTTAATGCAAGTGTGAGATGTTTTAAAGCATTTTCATATCTTAACAATTGAAACACTATAAATCTATAGTATACCTTGCGGAAGCCATTTCAATTACTCCAGTCAACCACGAAGCGTTGATCTTATATGTTTTCAAAGTCCACTTTTGCAATCCTTTAGCAGCTTGTGACGCACCCAACTCTGACATAGCCCTTCCTACTAACATAATTGTTGCTAAGGCATTGGGCGGAGGGGGTGGCAAAATTTTTTCTTTTGAGGTTTGCTCGGCTTTTAGCTGCCTTTTCTCAAGATCATCGAGTGCAGGGAAACCGAATCTGATAACCTGAAACTTCTAAATAACAGATCAACTTTCAATATACACCTGGGCATAATACCCAGCATGAAAAGCAACGATCATGGCAAACGGATACGTTCTGTTCAACCATTCCTTACAACTTGATAAATTTGCATGAAAGAACTGTCGTGCCAGCTGAATAAAATGCTTTTAGTAAAAAGAAAATTTTACCGGAGTAACAGGAGCCAATGGAAAATGCGTACCGGTGATTGTATTAAACATCATTTTATCGAAGATTTCAACAAATTCAAGTAAACATCGAACCCTCCACCATTCTTCAGCGTCTGTTAACTCTCTACAGAGATTTAAAACATTAAGAAATCTTATAAGTACCTAGATCGACCGTAGGCTTCGTCCTCGTCTTTATCCTCCTTGTAATTTCTTTTTGGTGATTTTAGACCATCATATTTTTTTTTCTTTGCTTCTCTACGGTCCTCAACCATTCCAAGAGCTACCTTCGCTAATCGCTGAATCTCAGCACCAATTGCATTGTAGGTATCGGACGCCTTTCCTAATGTTGTTTTCATTCGACTTTCAACACAATGCAACGCTATTTGAGCTAGAGCCCAACGCCATTTCTGATAAAATATGACGATTAAAAGTGAAAAAGAAAAAAAAAACCTGAACAAACTTATGAACTTCTTTTGGGACAGATTTGCTGTTTTGGTTGTTGTAAATAATATTAATTGTATCAAAAAGCCATGTCTGATCTTCTTCTCTAGAAAACGTCAAATAATATCTGGCAAGAAGAGAACTTACGGGTTCAGGGAAAGTGAAGGAGCAATTCCTTTTAAAAGGAAATCAGTCAAAATGCTAAAATCCGAAGAATTAAAAGTGGATGTTATCACGCGCGACTGTCGCGATTCGAGCATGTTCCATCCATCAGAAGAAACCGAGCATCTGAAAATAACAAAAAATTTAAAAAAAAAAGCAAAAGCATACCTTATGAATAACGATGGATCCACTCTGGCTCTAACTGTTTTTCCCATATCAATATCTAGTGTTCCGACCTGGAAAGTATATACGCACTTTTTTAACCTCACTTTTTCTGCTACTGCTGATACAATTTGAGCTACATTTTTTTCATACTCATTACTGAAAACACCTAAGCGACGAGATACTTCTTGTAAACTAAATTTAAGGTTTTGATGATAAGTAAGCTAACTACCACTCATTTACTTCCTCATCCAATAGAGCATTGATTACAGCTCTGTGCAAATCTATCCACTCGTTTCGTTTAGCTAGTTGGATTAAAAGACTTTCGTCTATTCGAAAGAGGAGTGAAGCCAACCATGAACAGACCAATTCCCTTAATTATAAAATTTTTTACAGAAGAGATAAGCTAACTGACTTTGTCTGCTTCCATTTAACTCCATTTTGTAAACACTTACATATTACGTGTAACTGCAGTTGCGCATGTTTGCTTGTTGTACTTTCAGCTACTTGGCTATTCATTGAAACTCCCATCCATTCGGATGTTGCCAGAAAGTAATCATGTGACGCACAATTTTTTACTATTAGTTTCAGCAAAGCGTGATGAACATTTGGAAACCGATTGGCGAATCCTGCATTAGTTATGGGGAATTCAGTGCACAGCACCTGCAGCAATGAAGGTTGCAAACCCATTATCTAAAACACGAAATTATTGCTATACAAAATAAAAAATAAAGAAGTTTACTCACAACTATCAAGGAATTCTTAATCGATGCGAGTTCTTCCAATGATTTAGCAAATAGCATAAGCTTCAATTCCGCTGTTAGCAGTTCATCTGCATCGACATCTTCACTTGTTAATGAGTTGAGTAATATTTGGGCGTTTGCTAAAATTGCGAATGATGTGAAAAGTAGAGTCCTACCACTCATAGATTGCTTGACGACTGAAAAAGACTCCTGCAAATTTTGAACAGAAGTGGGCTCCAGGACACCGGAAGTTACATTTTTTATGCTTTTGAGCATATGACTTTTCCTTGAAAAATAGACAACATAAATAAATAATTACAAAACCAACAATGATGGAGAAATGAGACGAGAAAATACGCCATTCTCTCCAATGATTTCATGTGTTTTTATGTATTTCCAGGTATGATCATTTTGCCCTAGATGTACTGCCAATATGCACTTCTATAAAAAATAATGGTATCATAAACAAACAAAAATAAACCTGAAAATCTTGAAAGAGCTTCGTATCTGTCGTCCATATGTCATATGAAGGCATTGTTGAAGAGATTTTAGCTTTTTTTAGATGATCACGTCCATCGTTTGACATCAGCAATCTGATCAATAATCAAATCGTATTTCATATATCGCAAATCAGGCGTTTTATTGAGACTTCTCTATATATCTGAAATATATTGATTGAAAAATGATAAAACATAGCGAGGACGATAAATGCCTGTCATGAAACCCATATAGAGGGACACATTCAACGGAAGTTGTGTTGCTAATAATTTTAATATACTACACATCTGTAGCATAATGATATTTGTCTAATATTTACGATAGTGCACGTGAACTTCGAATTTATAATGTTTTTCCTCAACAACAACAGAACTCTTGTCGTGCCTGCTGTTTACTGACGGCGCTTCATCTCATCGCGGAATGCGGTTTCCTTTGCGCGGAGAAAATTCTCTTCCTTCCAAACTGATGCATTGTTTACAAGTTATTCATGTTATTCCATGTGGAACTAATTTCGAATCTTGTTGGAAAAATGCATTTGTAAATTTTAAAGTTGCAAACGTTTGTTTTCAGACGGCACAAATGACTAGTGACCATCATCATTTGGGACACACTAGCGCTTCACCAAGCCGTCATATAACTTGTCCTGAAGAAGAACCGGAAAATGAAAAACTGTGGCAAGACTTTCAAGTTTGTTTTTTTTTTAATTTCCAATATAAATCTTGTAGAATTGTGCACAAACAGTTACACGTATGTATAGGGAAAATTCATGGAAACATTTACAAACTTCAGCAGCGGCAACCACGCAGTTATACAAAGTTTGAAGAAACTTTTTGTTTTCAAATGTACTTCGTTTTAGACAGCTGTAGAAGCAAGCAGGAAAGGATTTGATAAAGGCATAGCCGCAGGGAGAACAATGTTAGCCAAGGTAGTATTCTATCTATTGCAATTTTATTTAAGGTTTTATAGGAAATATTAGCAAAATTAACATCAAGTGGAAAAGTTGATTTGAATACTCTTTTGGAACATCTTTATCGTAATATGGGATTGTGTAATGAAGAGCCTCATTGTGTCAAACCAGGTGCAGATGGTGATACGGTATCCGCTGTTCTCGTGTTCCAACAGGTATGGTTCATTTGTGGTATGTTATAAGCGTAATTAAAGGCTCTCTCTGGTCCAAATCTTACGGCTTCACCTAACCGTACCGATCTTAATAATTTTCTTGCTAGCCAGCTTCAACGGCGGAAGAGGCCGAGATCACCCTCTTCTCCCACGACATTATATAAGAAATCAAAACGCTGTTAACCTGTGAGTTGAAAAAATATTCTAGCAATATTATTCGTTTTATTAATTTATTCAGAAATCGAGCTGATCTTCACCGGTTCTCGTGCTATCCTCATTGCAATTAGTGCCTCTTTTTAGTTTGCGCTCCAGTCTGCAACAGATTTACTAAAAATTAGCTGTTCTTATTCGGGTTTTAGAATTTTATCTTACACTCAAAAAGGTAATACACTTGAGCGTTTTAACGCTTGTATATAATTATGTGCTTATACTTCTCGTGTAGTAAACTTGCTTTCAATTAAATAAATTTTTTTCCCAGAGCTCTTCGAGTATGTTTTGTAGACGATTTTCGTTTAATAATTATAAGCTATCTTTATTTATCATCCCGGCTAAATATTTTTAGGTCTTGGCTAAAAATGGTTCGGAAGCTAAAAATTCATGAACAAAAATTGCTGAAGAAAACTGATTTCGTAACATGGGAGGTTGATCAGAAAGGAAGGCAAAATGAAATGATCGCAAGGTAAATTTGATTACTTTAATTTTTATACAGTTTTATGTTTCCTTTTAAGTTTCAGTTTTACATTTTATAGGTACCAAATTAAGAAGAGGGAACACTACGCTCTCTACAACAAATTAGCAGCGGAAGCTAGAGGCATTGCGGAAAAGTTGAAAGAACTCGCACAGAACGATCCAACTCGTATGAAAATAACAAGAGCAATGTTGAAGAAGTTTTATGATGCCGGTGTAATACCTACGGCAGATTCCGTTGAGCGACTTGGGAAAGTGAGTATCTTATTTGTTGCTTTATAAATTGTTTATGTTCATCTGATTTTTATTCCAGATTTCGGCGGCTTGTTTTGCTCGAAGACGACTTCCCGTGGTAATGAAGAGAATAGGCATGATAGATAGTATTAAAACCGCCAGTGATTTTGTACGTTGTATTTAATTTTACTCCGAAAACCTATTCAGGTTGAACACGGTCATGTACGTGTAGGCCCAAAGTTAGTAACAGATCCTGCATTTATGATTACTCGAGCGATGGAAGATGTTATTACATGGACAAACAACAGTAAAGTGAAACAACATGTCTTAGATTACAACAACACAAGGGATGATTTTGATCTCGCGTAGTATTCTATATTATTGTTATTGTTTTCGATGTTATCATCTTAAGATGAATATTTGATTTCTAAAAAGGTTTTTGATATTAAATATTATACAGTTTAGAGGGGGACTCGGGGTGATTCGTTATCGTCGTCTTGTTCCTCTTCCATAATTTGGGGCAATACTTTACTTGTGTGCTGACATAATGTTTCCAGCGCCTCCGTAATATCGGCTTTCCTAGTTGCCCACGTAAGCCGCTCCATAAGTCTCTGAAAAAAATATTGTTTTTTTTTGGTTTACTCTTTTACCTGTTGAGTATTTCCATAAAAATGACCGTCAACTAGGGTTTCCTGTTTACTGAATCCTCCTACGAGAGTAGTCAAATCAAAGACGGCGCACAGTTCGTTTTCCAATTCGTCTTTCGCATTTTTCTTTATAATGGCTGCTTCGATCATTTCCAACATTTTTTCATGTGATGTTCTATATAAAAGATCAATATGATCCATATTTGCATGTTTTGTGTTGTTTGTCTTTGATATGACCAAGGCCTGTATAGCTCGTAGTTCTAAGCTGGCTCTTTCTAGTTCGACATAGATTGATCTCAAATTTTCTTCCACCTGAAATATTGTCTTTATAGGACTTTGCTGTCTTCTACCTCAATTTGTTTTTCCACTCTTGTTTGTAAATATTCTAACGGCGCCCGAGAATTCAGTGATATGTTAGCATCGTGGGTCCTCAATCTGTCCACTAATTCTCGAGCAATCAATGCCAGTAACTCTATTTTATCGGATTGAATTCGATATCGATCTAATAGTAGTTTTAATTCTGGCTGATCTCTTACTTGTTTTGTTAGCAGTGAAAATGGATACAGTCGTATCACATGAACCATACGGCTGAAAAGCGATAGAAGAGGGATTTTCAGTATGGAATTCTGAACGGATTTCCATAAGAAAATGTAGAATTTTAGAACCTGGAAAGAGTTCGTTGAGAGGAATGGTGTGACGGTCAAGTTCAAAAGTTATTTTTAGATCTGAATTACGGTCGGGGGTTGCTTCGGCCAGTATATTATTTAGTGGAAGGCGGAACTTAGTGACACAAGTGGCTAAAACATATCTTGATGGATAGCGGGAGCATCAGCTGACTCTGAGAAGGCGAGCAAACGGCGACAACGTCGACAACAGTCGTCCAAGGCACTTTCTTGCCCTGGCGCAAATCCAAACCGATCGTGTCCCCCGTACGACGAGCTGTATATGTCAAGGGGGTACTGACTGACAATTCTACAGTATTCCCCATAGGTATTCCTTGAGCAACGACTCGGACCGGTATACGAGGTACTTCGCCACGGGAAACTGTCTAAGCCACGCGATTCTTCTTTTTGTTCAGTTTTTTACCTCATTTTTATCGGTCTCCACTTCAAATGACAGCGATAGTTTTGTGGCGACGGCTGTGAGTGGCAAAGCAGGGCCGCCTCCGATGCTTTTCTCCAATTCCCGTAACTCCTCGACCATACCCTTGAAATCTCGAACCCGATTGTCGTGGCTTGGCTGGCGAAGAAATTAAAGCAGATTAGGGAAAGTCTACCTTGAATAGATGGGGCTCGGTTCCTAGATAGCCGACTGTGAATCGGCCGTCGATGGACATCAAGGCGAGCATGTGTTGACAGCTCGAACTAAAGTAAATTGGGATGTCTTCAAGGGGGAATGAGATCACCTGAGAGAACTTCTACAGAAGGTGGCCGGTAAAAAGTCGGCCTGGCAATTCCAAAGTAGTTGGCTGTCTTTGAAGACAAGAAGGGTGTTGGAGGCCGTGGCCACCATAAATCGAATACACTCTGATTCTGAGAAAATATTAGAAATAACTGTAATTAACTGTACCATCTTCGCATTTATATAAATGGGCACTGATCGCGATGGATTCGAGTCGGACCTGCCACCGGATCCGGTCAGGCTCTGCCGCTGGTAGACAGAAGATATTTCTACGGGCCACAACCAAGACACTCGGTTGGGTGGGCAAATGGTCGACGGCGAATACATGAAGCGGCCAATCACCACAATTGAAACTCCAATCAAACTGAACCCCCATTGAAGGATATCAGGAAAACTTACTGAAATTTTTTTGCCGCTATTGCTTAGACTGGATAAAAGACTAAATTTGACACTGTAGATATGATAACCACAGGCGATATTTAGAGAACTCGTGGTACGGTGATAGGCAATGGGACCGGGGAAAAGAGCTGGCAAGGAAGCCCGTGAGAAAAGGCATTGGTCTCCTTGGAAAAGGTGCAGACGGCAGCTCACAGTCTCTACCAAAATTTGAAGACGTTGCTCGTCCTCGACTATGCACATACAATGGGCAGGCTCCCCAATGTCATGGGTAAATGCCAATTGAAAGGAAGTATTCGCAGGATCACGATCGTCTAAAATTTCGTTTGTCCAATATTAGGAAAAAAGCAACACCATAACGCAGTGTGTAATGGGCTAACGAATTGGTATGAAGAACAGCGACCACTGGATCTGGATATTGTAAAAAATTACCTATTGCCACCTGAACATTGAAATATGCATTCTAGAGATAATATACCTGGACAACAGGATCATCTGTTTGATGTTGAGCTAGAAATGATTCTTTACTCGATTGGGAACTTATACTAGGATCAATCACGGTAATCAGCCCATCTTCGCCACCGATCACAACTTGTTCTAGAGAAAATTATATCAGTACCGTATTATTCGGAAAACGAAGTTGAAAACCATATTCACCTCTTTCTCCTGCACATAGTTTGCCAATAGCAAATGTCGAACTATTAGGAACATTGTAAGAATAGGCTTCTATGAAGCGAAACAGGGACATTTGGTAGTCATGGAGACCAACGCAAACCCACGTAGAATTTCCCTCCCAATGCAAAGATAAGCACATATTTTACAGAAACATCAATAATTCAATAAATACATAAATAGATGATAACGGTTTGACAAGAATGTAATATCACGTAAGAGAACCAGCAGGAGAAAGCCAATACTAGTTAGTGTGGTAGAGACGATTTAAATGCTCTTCTTAGCTTCTCGTTTAGTCTTTTTGCCTCTGTTCTCTTTAGCTTGAATGGAGTTGTAGAGTTTGTATCCACAGAATGCTAAAATATTACCGATATAGTCTGTCACAAAAAAAGACGACATTTTTAAAGGTCTAACCAAGGAAACTAAATTAATTTTTTTCTCTAACTTGTGACTTCCAGCCTTTATAACTTCTATTGCAACTTGCATATTACATTTTTCTGATCATTTTGATATATAAATGAGTGTCCAACTCGCCAGAAAAGTATTATTGGTCAAAGAGGGAGTATTTCTGCCCGGATCGAGCATTAAGAATTTTGTAGCGTTGAAAGGTCTTTTATATATCAAAAAAATCAGAAAAATCTGATATGATTTATGCAATAAAAATCAGAAAGATTGGAAGTCACATAATAAAGAAAAAAATTAATTGAGTTTGGTTTTTGAACCAGTTAGACCTTTAAAAATGTCGTCTTTTTTTGTGACAGACTATAGATACAAAATGTTGGAAAAAGAAAAATTTATAGCGCAATAGGTAAAATGTTTTTTGATCTCGGGATATAACCATATATCGAAATGAATCGTATAGAAAAATTGATTTACCGTTGGATTGGTTAGTTTATTGAAAATAACCAGTGTGAAAAGAATGTCTAAATATAGTTTGCGTTTCCGGCAAAATGTAAATATATGCACGAGAAAAATAAACAAACGAGAATTCAGCTACTCACCTACAAGAGCTACAATGACAATTCCAGGGATGATGAATACGGAATTGTCGAAAGATTGCCCGAAGGGACCTAAACCAGATACTATTAGATGAATTCTGCTACTTCTAGCCGACGATTAAGAATTGAATGTTGATTATCTCATGAACAACTAAAACCGTCAAATAACTCACCTTTATTGCCAAGATCTACCATCTTTAGCTGGATCAAACACGGAGAATGAAGAGCTTCTACTGGTCTTTTGAGCGAAACTGATATACGACCACGTTGGAATATTTGACCGCAACGCGCGTCAGCCCGCGAAAGATATAAAATTGAAATCGAGCGCACTTCCTCGGACTCAATTCTCGTTAGAGATTCTGTCATTTTATATTTGTCACAACTTTTTTGTTTTGTCGTACGGTTTATTATAAGCTCATATAATATCAAGGGTATTTTTTGTGTTATATATACAAAAAAATCTACAACTAAACTAGCGTTGAAAATTGTGGGTTACAAACATAATGTAATTTACGTTTGTCCATAGAGGAAAGCCAATATTTCATACTTTGTGCAATGAAAATGACACAACCTATTAGTGCAAAAGCCCCAAATACTGCTGCGAAACCACGTGATGTTGAGCTTTTATTGGTGTCTAGCAAAAATGTCGAAAAAAGACCTAAATCATTTATTTAAATCTCGATTCATGTCTGTACCTATTGTGTAAATCAGTAATGCGGAAATCCATAGAATCTGCACGAGGTTTCGCAAAAAACTAGTATTTTCGATGTATGATACAGTTCTGTAAACTACTATTTCTATTCCTTATGGAAGCTTACATGGCAGTATCCGGATGATGAGTTTTTAAAAGTTTAAAAATCATCAGCACTTGAAAAAACGATATAAATAGCGAAGTTATCGACACTATTAGCACATAATTTTCTGCCATCTCAAATAATTGTACCATAATTTTCTAGTTTTATAGTATTACGGTCTTTCAATATGCTATTTACCTGTCTATGTCCTATATGAAACAAACTTTTTTCTGGTGGAAAAAGGCAGAGAAGCAACAGTATGAGCGATGCTGATGCTATCGACAGTGATTGCATTATGCTCCATTCAACTTTTTTCTTCCGATTTTCTTCCAAGTCTTCAGGGTATAGCGTTGGCATGGGTGGTGGTATAATTTTTCGTACTTCGGGCATTGATGTTCTTAAAAGAAGGATAAATATTCTAAAAATTAAACCTAGGTGGAGGGTCGTCCAATGTCGGGCGCCACCTACTAACTTCAGTCGGCCTAACATGCGTGCCAAACATATGGTTCAATTGTTAAAATTTGGTAGAGTGTAATAGCACTAATTGTAAACACGTGCTAGATTTTCGGCTTGCTCAGATGTAATAATTATAATAAATTCTAAATAATTGAATGGCCGCGTGACAGCGGTGATGGATGTAGTGTGAGAGTTTTACACACCTGCCCTCGACAGGTGAGACGGACGGCTGCTAAAATGAGGTGGTCCCATTGTTTTACACGGCTTATGTTTGTTACGCTCATAATTGACCTCGTTGTCTTTTTTTTGATAGCATTTCGTATTTTTTCATTTCAGGGACTGAAGTTCCCACTAACAACATGATGGGTGAATATGGTTATGCGCACAGTACAAGCTCACTTTATGGAGGGCAAAGACCGACATTTGGCGAAGATGGAACTGGCATGCCATATAATTCTCTTTTAAATATGTAAGTTTTTCATATGCTCATTAATTTTTCTTTTATAGGGTAGGATCCACTGTATTAAATCAAGATATCAGCTACGACACAAGTTCAAAGGACCCAACTATGGTTAGGTAATTAATTTTCTTCTGCTCGTTTCATTCCTGTCTAGAGCACGTGTCTTCATCGGAAATCTCGTTCGTGCTGGCATTACCAGAGACGATTTAATTGATCTTTGTAAACCGTATGGAAGACTTTTAGCTGTAACATTTTTTAAGGTGAACGTTTTGCCTTATATTTGGTTTGTGATACCGTAATGTTTTCTATTTAGATTATAATTTTACAAAATTTATCTATTCGTTTTAGGGCTATGCATTTGTTCAGTTCTCTGATGCCCAAGAAGCAGACGCTGCATGTACACAACTCAATGGAAAACGGTGGAAAGGAGCCATAATAGGTAGGTGTTAAACTCTTCTCAACCGCTGCGTCATTTTAACTTCTTTTTTTTCTTTACCTTTCTTTTTGCTTTGTTACTTGTGTTATTTTCCAAGAACTGTCTCTTTTCTGAAAGGCGCTAAATATATATGCAACAGTTCTGCAAACATAACGTTTATGGCGAATCGAAACGTTTGTTTTAATAACGATGTATCTCAGATGTTCATCTGGCAATGAGCGGGCCACAATTCAAGAAAAAACCTACAGTAGTAGAAGATACCAGGTTAGTTTTCTTATATACATTTTTTTGCAGGTCATTCTCGCAGGAGGGTAATCGTAAACATCATTTTCTTTTTTTTTCGCTTTCATTTTGATTGAAGATGAATTCGTTTTTTTGCTTAAAAACATTCGGCCAGTTTTATTCTGTGCAATGTGGGTTAAAAAGATTTTTTTTCCAAATAAGTACACATTTGTTTGTGTTTTTAAAATATTAAAATTAGCACAGTTTCATTCAATTAACAATATTAATTAAAAAAGTATTACTATCTCGAACTGAACAATGATAAAGCTAAAAAACTTTTTTACAGCCGAAAGCGACGCCATGACGATTATTCGCGTGATGATTCTGGTAGCGTTTTGGACGAGACTGTTGAACAAAATAGAAGAAATCGCGATTTTGCAATGTCAGATAGGACAAGTAATGATGAACTCTTCGATAGCGGTTTGCTTTTATAATAATTGTCATATTTTTAATTCATTTTAGCAATGGCTGATACTTTAATATGTGGAGGATGCCGTTTTGTAACTTGCGATTACGAGATTTTTAAGGACCATCGCATCGCTGGCTGTAAGAGTATAAGAGCTGAAAGTGTGTTGGATTTTGTTTGAATTCTTAACGTTATTCAGCTGAACCTAAAGCAATCAGATGTGCTTCCTGTAATCAACGTTTCCTGAGCGCTTGGGCTTTGATGTGCCATTTGACAGATTTCCATCGCATGCAGCTCTACCGTGAAGATGAAATTCAGGAAAAACCAGATGATGTAAGCAGCCATTTTTGATAGCTTGGGGAGGGACTTTTTTTATTACAGATCTTCCAAGTCGATGTACTAAATTTATTTTTCAGGATGAAACTCCTGCTAAACGTGCACCTTCACCTGTTGCTATCTATTCGTCAATTGAAAACAGCCAGCCGTTAACTATTAACGATCAGGTATGTTTTTTTTGCTTTTAATTACTGCTGAATTATCAAATAGGTCAATTCGGCTCCACAAGCTCCTATTGGTACCGGTTCCACTGGTACAACTCCAACACCGGAGGAATCTCAAACGCCTCGAAAAGAAATGATGGCAGCTGTGAAGGAGTCACCTCAATGGAACCCAATGACGGGCCAGACAATTCCTGGAATTCATGGTTTGGGAGAACCAGCACTTTCAGCATTATCAGAATGCGCTCCTCAAGCTATACCTACTTTGGGCACTATGTATGGAATGCGCTAACCTATTCACCTTTTTTCCTCTTTTATTTTTACTTCCCTTACATGTGAATTTGCATAGCTTGTATCATCTGAAAATAAAGATGACTTATGTCTATAACATATCTTCTTCATCTTCTGCAGATTGTCTTCTTGGATTACGCACGGGATAACTGCATCGTTCGAACATCTGATAAACAAATATTTTTTAATCTGGAAATATTACCGTAGATTGAGTCGCTGGAATGGAAAAGTGGGTGGCCCATCGAACACCTGCCAGCCCTGAGATTTGTTGAAGTACTAATTCACGGAATTCGGGATTCAGAAAAGCGTAAAGCATTGGATTCGAGACACACGACAGCATTGCAAGACTGAAAAATCTTTCTTTCGCTTCTATATTAAATGCAACTTACAAATGAGTGACTAAATTGGTGGCGTAAGTGTAATCCTGATCACCGAATGTAAGCATTTCAGTATTGTCAGTAAATTCGATGAGAGTCGACACGATGTTATGGGGAAGACTGGTGACCAGAAAGATGACCTATTAATTATGGATAAATAGATAAATAAAGGAATAAACCAACCACCATACTGACAAGAATAATTGTGACTCGCCTTCTTTGAGCGAGAACTCGTCTTTTGGCTTCAAACAGACGAGTCAACTAAAAATGAACATTTTAATCGGATTGATGGCTTGCCTGTTCTTGGTGTTGATGGGTTTCTCGTCCAGCGGTTGCAGCGACGACCTACGATGCGATCTTATAGATTTGAATTTGATATACTTACCAATAATAAATTTGATTGTTGGGCAATCGAAGTTAGACGAGATTTGGCACGTCGACTCAAAAATGAGAAAACCTGAAAAAGATTGGCGTCGAGATTTAACACGATTTTATTAATCTCGTTTAGTGTCCCCCAATACGGTCATTGTTCACTTGCAATGGGAGAAATCGACGTCGACAATTTGGCAGCTCGACTGTTGAATGTTGGTAGGTTGCGTGGGCGGAAGACTATTTTGAATGTTGAAGGTAGCGTCGGCGGAAGACTGACGACATGTGTCAATGACCAGGAGTTGTGTTCCCTCACACAGAAGGTAAAATGTCATAATTGATGTCGACTCTTCCCTCATTTCCAGGTCAAGCAGGTATTCACGAATCAGCCGTCGTTGATGGAGATTTCTCCTCCGGTCGTCGTCTGTGGCGACATCCACGGCCAGTACTCGGATTTGCTTCGTATCTTCGACAAAAATGGCTTTCCTCCTGAGGTCAACTACATGTTCTTGGGTGACTATGTCGACCGTGGCCGTCAAAACATTGAAACTATTTGTCTGATGTTTTGTCTCAAGATCAAATACCCGGAGAATTTCTTCATGTTGCGTGGCAACCACGAATGTCCGGCCATCAATCGAGTCTATGGCTTTTATGAAGAATGTAACCGTCGCTACAAGAGTAACCGACTCTGGGCCTGCTTCCAGGTTTCTCTCTACCTAGTGTTTCTAATTAAAATAAGTTATTAGGACGCGTTCAACTGGATGCCCCTGTGTGGTCTCATCGGTGGCCGTATCCTGTGCATGCATGGCGGACTGTCACCTCATCTCCAGAATCTCGACCAGCTGAGACAATTGCCTCGTCCTCAAGATCCTCCCAACCCGTCGATGGGTATTGACCTTCTCTGGGCTGACCCCGATCAATGGGTCAAAGGCTGGCAGATGAATACTCGCGGTGTCAGCTATGTCTTCGGACAGGACGTGGTCATGGATATTTGCGCCAGGCTTGACCTTGACTTGGTTGCTCGTGCTCATCAGTATGTCCACCTTGACATCCTCTCTTATATACTCGTCTATTTTTAGGGTAGTCCAAGATGGCTACGAGTTCTTTGCCTCGAAAAAGATGGTCACAATCTTCTCGGCTCCCCATTATTGTGGTCAATTTGATAACAGTGCAGCCACGATGTTAGTCAGTGAAGAGCTCGTCTGCAACTTTTCAATGTATCGCCCCACCACCAAAGCTGCTCGTCTCGCTGCCCAGCAATCATAATAAAGCTCAATAAACGAAATTTTTCTACTTATTTTGATATTTTCCTGCTCGAGTTGACTTGGCCTTTTCCGATATAAAAAACCAGCGGAAGCCCACCCACCGAATAGTAACAGATGGCCATAATACTGAAGGGAATTACAAATTGAATGACCAAAACAGAGATGGTATATAGCCGTTTCCAAGTGTTGTCTGGCCAATACTCCGTGCAGAATATACCACAGATATCTGCAGAGACAGGGAATTTGGGGAATGGTGGACAACTCACTAAGTTCGTCATATCGACGCATACGAACGTGGTAGATATACGGAAGAGAAATGAAAATGGCAAAACCCCAGAGGGAGATTGTGATACGGATGGCCGTCTCCCGTCGGAGAGGACTACCTAAAATTGGGAGAATCTGATAAAAAAGAAGGAGAAACATCCCTGGAGCTAACACCAGACGGAAATATCTGAAAGAAATACAAATTTGAATGGAAAGAACAAAGGGAATACCTGTCGATAGCTATAGCACAAAGTGAGAAAGTGCCGATAAAGACACCGACAGCCTGGACACCAGTCAACACTCGACATAACGGACCACCGAAGAACCATTCCTTGGCAATGTGAGTGACCGGAGTGAGGGGAATTGAAATCAAGGCGAGAATGACACCCGAGACGGCCAAATTCACAATAAAAATATTTTGAACTGTTTGGAGACTACGATTACGGACAGTCGCGTAGATGACACCTGAAAAAAGACAATCGACCTCGTGTATTTCTAATTCGGATTGGCGTGACCACAAATTATCTGAGAGAGTCTCGTAAACTCGTCACGAACTGACAGGAACGGGGCAAAAATGAAAAATAAAAGGAAAGACAACACCCACGATCCAATTAGCTACTTTTCGCTAAAGGGAAACCCTCTCCCAGGGCGTCAAACACCCTGAGATCTCGTTAAGATGAGTGCCACTCAAATTTCCGAAATGCGGGCGGCCGTTCTAGGAAAAGTGGTTCTATCACTATTCTTTCTATTTAAATGGAGATAATTTAAAGGAGGAGACGGACCTGTGTTGCCGAGAAGAGACAATAGAAAAACAGTCGAATAACAGATTGCCGCCACAAGGATGACGAGAGGATGCTGGGAGATGTCAGGATAGGCGTCGGTGTAGCTTCGACAGGCACGATGCGTCGAGTTCATCTGCCATTATAAAATTAGAATTCTCTTGTTAGAAGAGTTGAGCAGACATGCCCACAAGTCAGATTATTTTGAAAAAAGGAGAGTAAAACGGACACGAGTCAGGTAATGGCTGAGTCGGGGATGGACGTGGTCTCCCGGAGATAAATTGTGCTCTTCCGACGAGCTTCCCGAGATTTGCTTGACAAAGACAGCTGTGGCTAATCTTTTTGGAAAGTTCTCTCTTTGTCCTTTTTGGAGAGGACAAAGAAACATTTTAGGGCGGAGAAGAGCTACGAAAAAAGGTAGAATGAGCTGGACACTGAGTGACAGGACCAGAGGCCGGCAAATTCGACCCAGACACGCGAGGACACGATCTCCAGAAAGGGAGCAGACGAGGATGACGAGAGGAGGACGAGCTCTGGCCGGCCCCCGGGCCCCTATCCGTCAGGAACGCAGACCGCCGTGACGGCACGCTTTCATGACTCTATTTATTCGAGTCGAGTACTTTAAATAGCTGGAAATGGGCAGAGCATCGCCCCGGCCTATTGGGAGTTGATCTCGGGGATCATATCACATGCCGAGAAATAGAAAGATCTATAGTTTATTCACAGTAACTTCACAGTAATTCTAAGCCCGTTCTTGATCGAGGAAAGATCTGGCTCGTGGAACTGCCGATACACGTCCGTCAAACAATGGCAATGGCTGGGAGTCGTCAGTCACCAGCAGAAGCTGGTACGGCGCTGAACCGTCCTCGCAATATGTCTTGAAAAAGAATCTGAAGCAAGTCAATTATTGGGAGAAAGAGGAGAGAAGAACTCACTGGACAGGGTCATGACTAGAAATTGAGAATTGTCTTCGGAAATCACGAAGAGTTATGGTGCCGGTACCACAAGTGGGAGGGACATGGGCGACGACAGGGACGCCGTCTGGTCCTTTGTAGCTGATCGTCAGCAATTTTCGGCTACTTGTCCGCCTTTGGGCACTGCTTCGACTCGTCCGAGAGGCGTTTGAGAAACCGGAAGGGGCATTGGACTCAATTCCAGAAGAGTCATAGATGACCTGGCGAGATCTAAACAGAGAAGTAAATCCAGCAGAGAATGGAGGACAACCTGTCTTTTTGAGGAGCAGTGTAGGCAGGTGGCTGTCGACTGAAGGAATTGGTCATCTCCCTTCTCTCGACGGATCGAGGTAGCTCTCTCCTCCATTCGCTGGGGGATAACAGAGCTCCTCCTCGTGGCGATCGTTGAGCACTTCCTTTGACCGAGTCAACATCTCCCATTCGTTCCAGGAATCTATCCAAGTCTTCGTCCTCGTCTTCATCTTGGGCAAAGTCCGTGATGGCTTCTCTCGCTGTACATTTCCTGTCGGCAATGTCCCTCAACTGTCGTTCCGTGTCGTCATTTCTTCTCCTTTTATTGTATTCCTTCTGTAGCCTCTTGGCTAATTTTTCCGCAAAATGTCTCCTTCCTTCTTCTGTCGCGTGATCCGGTGCATCGTTTTCTCTCCACTGATCTACCCTCTAAACATCCTCATCAAAATGAATAAATACTTTTCTTACCGGTACTGTGAATGTTTGTGGTTGCGTCCGAAGTTGTTCTTCTCGAATTGATCGTAATCGATGTCGTCCATCGCCGGAGAAGGAACTGCTCACAGCGCTGTCGTTCTGGCTGGTGGTGGCTCTACCGACGTAGGGCGGACGGGCAGGACAAGCGAACATTCTCTCGACGGAGCTGAGCATGGCGAATGAGAGAGGACGGCAAGAATCAAAGGGAAAGTAAACATAGGCTGAGCCCCCTTTTGGCACGGTGCTATATGTTCATAATGCGGCGGATCAAAAGGAACTTTGATAATTGTTTCGCCCGGCAATTCCTACCTTTCGGCGTGTTCCCTCACATCCCGCGACATCAAAAGAGTCTCCGCCGTCAACTGTGTTCCATATCTTTCTTTTTCAGAATGCTTACGACGTCTTCTATCGTCGCCTCCAAGAGAAAACTGAAAAATATCTTCTTTATCCTCGTTGAAAAGTACAAATACTTGGTTAAAAGCGTCGATGAAGTGATCCGATGAGACAAATGCTTCGTGTAATTCCCGGAGATGATTCTCCAAAGGAGCCGCCAAGGGTTCGAAAATGGTTGCATCGGCCGGACTGTCAGGTGCAAGGTTTCTCACCCGGAGGGCAACTTCATTTCTTGCTCTCGAGGGGAAGAAACTACAGAGACCCGTCCGGGCTGAGATATACGTCTCGTAGATAATTTGGGCCAATTCGGTGGCTCGTTCGTTCCTCTCCTTGGCCATTCGTTCGAAAGATCGAAGGGCAAAGTGAAGTTCCAGAGGCTGAATATTGTGAATTTCGGTGTAATTCAGAGGGCTTCTCAGGCTGCGCCACATAACGACTGGTCGTTTAGGCGGACAGCCTTCAATTTTAGAGATGAAGCACACGCGGTTAAATAAACGATGGCTCAGATTTGGGAACAATGGGTCCGGCACTTACATGATTTTGGTGGTTGGCTTTGAGCCAGTCGTGGAAGGCATCCAACGCCGGTCGGTCATTTAACACAAATTCCAGCCGACGAGCCCAGCTCTGGGGCCATTCCATCGTTCTAAATACGGCAATTATTTAAAGGAAAATTTATTTAAAGAAGAAAATGGGAGAGAGGAAGATGGAGTAGGGGAGCTTGCACCCGGATGACCGCGCCTCGTCGACTGGGCGTTGTCCCAAAGACATTCTAGCCGTATTTACATGATATTATTCCTTTATAGTTTGTATTACCGTTTCTCTCTTTCAAATATTCTCTATTAGAAAAAAATCATCAAATGCTCTCCATAATTTGAAAGATATTTTATAAATTCGAGAGGAAATCAATAAGAGGAAAAAGATATTTTAACCACGTATTGGATTTCGCCATAAGGAAAGAACAGAAAAAAAGTGTAGGATTTTCGGGTGAAATGGATAGGGAAAAGTTTGTGGGACGACTTTGAAAGCGAGAAAATGGGCGGCAAGTTCAAAGAGGCGGCTGAGGTGTGGGAAAGACGGACAGATGCTAACGGACAGAAATTATTAGGGCACACGGCTGAGAAGGTGAAAAAGACCGGCAACTTCAAAAACGAAATAATTTTAAAAAGGGGATAATGGGTGGTCGGCTGTTATCCGACGCACAGGGAACCGGGGCTCAAGTAAAAGTTTGGCCGGCCTTGAGGGGATTGCGTGATGTCGAAATGAGATAAGTTGAGACGGAGAAGGATAATGGACACCCCTCTGGTCGACGGATAATAGGCTAATAATTTTGAGGCGCCAGCTGAAAAGAAGGCATAAAGGCAAACTTTACTGCTTTTCGCGACCGATCGAAGGCACTTTTACACAGGGCGGCTGTCGCCAAGACGGGGCCTCGGATCTTGGAAAAGGTGCAAAAGAGACCTGAAGGCGTCTCAGAATTGCGCGTTGCGGACGCGAGCGACACTTCAAAGGATACCGCCAGGGGCTCCCTATGGCGCCGTAGACCCTCTTTCGGCAGTGCGCTCTCTCTCGACTATCAGCCCGACCCGTGATCGGAGACGATTAATCACCCCCAGGCCCAACAAAACCACACCGATTTTACTCTCGTCCGGTGTGGGTTTCTTTTCAGCTTAGGGAGTCCCTTTCCTCTCTCGTCTCTTACTTATGGTCACTTTTTGTCAAATTAGATCACCATTTCTACTGTTTCTTCGACTACTTTATATTCTCATTATCCCTAGGTTGTCTTACAAATTGTAAAGTTGCAAAATGGTAGAAATTGTCGTCTTCTTTAAATATTCCACTCCACCACCCGGTATACCTTCCTTTTTTGTTATTTCGGATCAAACTGAAGAAGACAAAGGTAAGATTTTCAGAGATACAGCCCGACCTATATAAACAAGCGAAAGACTTTCTTTCGGCTGCCTGAAAAAGCCACATGTCAATGTGAATTCCAATAAATTCGTTACAATTTCTTTTCAGAAATGACAGTCCACCTAAAGGAGAATATTATAGAAGCCGAGGGGAAGATGGAAAATATAATAAAAAAAGGAATGAAATTGTTGGTTTTGTAAAGGGAAAAATGATTGATTTGTTATGGGCGACTGTGGGAAATGATAAGGAAACATTGCTGATAAAGGAGGCGGCCATTTGTGGAAGTCTTCGGAATCCATGGCTGAATATTTGACAGTTTCTGAAGGAGAGCCGTGTATTTTCGAGTCACCTCTCCTGCCTTTTAGGGAATGCATAGCCCCGTCAAAAATGACACGCCAAGGACTGCCTCCCCAGATGCCGCTGATTGTGGGTAGTCCCTAGACAATAACGCAATTACTAGTCCCGGACTGGGCCCAGATATCTCGCCCTAACACCTCTTCTCAAATGTTTGTACTCTTCTTCGGTCAGTCCTTTCCCCTTGGTTACAGTCTCTTCCTCTTCAGCCTTACTGTCCCCTTATGTCAATCCCCTTCGTGTCTCTCCCGAAGTTCCGACGGATCTGTCGCTGACTCTCTGTTCCCATTTGAATAAAGTCAAGACACATGACCATATGCAGGTGGGAGATTGACGATATCTGGCAGTTGTTGAGCAGTGGGAGATCTTAGATGGCCAGAGAAAGACTCGCTAATTGAGGACAGCCGGCTAAGAGCTTGTTTCCCGGCTCGGATTAGAGAATCGGCCTCCTAGAAGAAGACGCTGTTCACTTGTCAGCAACAAATAGAAGATCCAAAACCTTTTCAAACAGCATAAATTCTCGAAAATTCAAAATAGCTACCAAAAAATAGAAGGATACTGCGATGGCACAAGCAAGAAAACACAGACAGGAAAGGGTTTAATTTTCTGGAAGAACAGTCTCTCTAATTTTCATCATTTCAAATGACTCCTTCACTCTTGTAAATGTACTGATTTTGGCAAGTGTACGGTACCCGAGAGGCGGTATTTATTAAGTATTCGGAGAAACTCTTTTACGTATTTCTTGGAATTAAAGTAGCCGTTAGGGATTGCTAGATATCAGAAAAGTTGTCATATTTGAAGCTGCTATCATACCCAATAGAAATTCACGAATTTTAGTATTTCCCAGAGCCAGTGGCCCACTGTGCTTCTATCCGATCCTCAAAACATCGACGAAATCGCCTACACGACGAGAAACAGTCGACATCACTCGACTCGCTCGTCAGCATTTCCTGGAGAAATGTGGCTGCCAATGTTCAATGTCTGGTTCATTACAAGGTCAGTCCCCTTCCTTCAAATCTTCAACCTTCAGGGATATCAATCCGAGTATCGTTTCTCTCCAGACTTTGGTACCTACGAAAGTTGTCAGTTCGCGCTATCTCGGCATATTTTCAACTTGCCGGAGACGCCGTGGCAAGTCGACACACCACCGGCCCGGCTGAACGAGACCGATCCGGAATGTCCTCTGCTGGCACTTCCCGCCACCTACGGGGTATCGATGTTCTTTTTGTTCTCAGGTAATTTGTCTTCCAGGATTATGTCTCCTGTACGTTGAAGCCTAACACCTGGTACATTCTGGACTGGCATTCGTCCATAGCTGTCCAAACATTTCACAACGGCAGTTACGGTAGTCTCGACTTTGTTATAGAACTCGGCTATTTCAGGCACTCATTGGGCCAATTACTCGACATCTTTTGTGTTCCAGCCGACAGATCGACTATCTCTCAATGGGACAGAGGGTGACTGGCTCAGGAGGCTGCTCTCGATCGAGACGAGGTAATAATAGTCGTAAATGACGGGGCATATGGTATTACACGGATATCCCCTGCCATATTTCAGGGGCCTGTCACCGTTGACCCATCTGCTGTTCCCATATCCTCATGAATCAGCTGCCCCCTTGCTCGTATTTTTTCTTTAAGAGCCTTTTCTTCCCTCCCTGTCCGAGGGAGATGCAGGTCGCGATAGTCCTCTCCCGTTTGAAACATTGTTATTGTTTGAGGGCGGCTCCCTTTGAAGTGTGGCTCGATTAGTGGCTCCCGCGCAATTCCTGCCTCCAGTTCATTCGATGAGTCTGATGGATGAAAACACAAGCAGAGCATAGGGTCCCTAACAAAAAGCCGAGGGCCGTTTGTCACACGAGAACTCTTTCTTCTTTCCGCCGATCATATCGTCTGGGAAGAAGACGAATTTCGCTTTGGGAGAAGGACAGTTCGCCGGGGACGAGCAGTCTAGAAAAACCCCAGGCGAAAGGGTGCCGACAGCCGTGAGAAAGCGACCTGTCACCAACGACAGCGTGACCAATCCTGGGAAGAGACTAGTTCTGAACGAAAAAAGTAACCATAGAGTAGTGCAACCGAACACGAGATCCAGCTGGTTCACACGTGTCGAGCAGCAGATGTTGCCAACTTCCATTTAGTCATTCGGCTAATTATGTTAAACTTCAGGGTTACAAACTGTGAGACGACTTCCGCCCTGATTCAGATCGACCGTCACTGGGTTCCTCTGACTTCGTTGACTGTCTTCTACCGTATCACCCACCACCATCAGAAAGTATTTTCATTTCTTTTCTTTCGTCTATGTCTATTCAGGTCTTTTCTCGACTTCTCTCTGTCGAAATGGTTGACCGTTGGCTCCAACTCGACTTCCCTCTCCATCCGCATCCTGGTCTCCTAAGCTCATTCGACTAATTATGTTAAACTTCAGGACTCCATGAGATCTGTGTCCAACTCTCATCGTCAGCTGTTCCTTCCCTTCGTCAGAAATTATGTCGAGCCATTCTCGATCAGAATGACTGTCCGTTCTCCTCGTCATCTTCCCTTCTTCTACCTCTCGCCCTGTTTTTATTCCTCTTTCAGTCGACACCCTAACAAATCCGGCGTATTCCGACGCCATTTCTCTCACCAATAGCCGTTGTTGTTGCGCCTTATAAATCATTTCTGGTATCGATTCTTCTGATCGAATGGGGCCTACCGCGCGTGAATGGCCAAACGCCACACTAAAGAGGCTCGTAAACGGGCGATGCGGGCCCGGCGTTGACTAACATGCCCTCAGGGCTATTTCTACATTATAAAACTCGCAGTAATGTCATTTCAATGAAAAATACAACACTTTGATGGAGATTGAAGTAGACGACCGAGGTGCGACACCGCAGCTGGCTGTCGATATCCGAAAATGGAGTTGACCAATTCAAATGTTGAATTTGGGATATTCGAGTGGATATGATCAGATTAGAGATGAAGGGACCCGTATAACTTTTGGTTTGGGATAGGTCGATCGATCGGAGGCAAATGGGGGGAGAAGAGGGCAATAAATCGGCCGGCCGGCTGAAATATGGTACTGGCGAGGAGGCGGGGTCGGCGTAGCCACACGGAATGTTGGCCGCCACGCTGCTCGCCGTGCTCCTTATTCCAACTGCTCAAGGTGCCAGTATTTTCGACAGCGTGAGTTTCCCGAAGTCATAAAAGAGAAGTCGCCGCCAGCTGACCTTCCAATCAAAGAAGACGATGTCGGCGGCAATTGTTTTCTTTTATCTTTCCAACTTCTTCTCTTTGTAATTACTACCCACAACTCTTGCATTCTTCTTCAATATAAGCTTGTCACTCGACTTTTGGGCAGCTTGTTTCTGCATAGTTTTCCTTTGTTTTCGAGCTGCGTTGTTTTGTCACCCGGTAGCCTCGGGTCATTCGAAAAGATCCAGTCGACGTTGATAAATTGGCGCGAACTATGCAAATTTGAATTTGTTAGAAGACACCAAATGAAAAAGACGAGGGCAATTGCAGGCATCTCGAGGAAAATGTCAGCCAATCGACATCCCCATCTGCAAGGATATTCCCTACAATTATACGTACTATCCAAGCTCACTCCAGCAGTTGGATGCCCACGGGGTGAGTTTTTATTGTCCTCACGTTGCGTAGTCGCTCATTCGGGACACTATCTGGTGGACTTGACGACTCGTTAATAGCCGCTTCATAGGCGTTGATAACGGTTATGTGTGTTATGATAGTCGCGGGTAAAAGAGACACCGACCAGTCCTATCGCTTTATTCTCACCTCGAATTACCATAACAAAGACACCCCGATGGCCGTCGACCTGTCCACTTTTGAAGGCGTAAAACTTTTGACATCTGGAGAACTCTTACCGGCTGGCACCAATTCAACCGTTGGCGCCATCTGCCCTCTCCGCCCATTCCATGGTCTTTTGTTGAAGACGCCAAAAACTACGTTGGACGGGATGATATGTGTCATTAGATGGAGAGGCCAAAGGAATGAGCCCTCGGGGACGAGAGAGATCCGATCAGGTCTCGTACCGAAATGGCCTCCACATTTCATTTTTTGTGGCTGCGATGACAGCTTCGATGACCTTCTCACACGTCGATTGACTTGGCGATTGGTTGACTTTTCTTAGAAAGAATATTTGTCAGGTGACATCCAGCTGGTCAAAGTTATCCACCTGGCCATCTCCAGCTGTGTTTACAGTTCCAAGTTACAGGCACAAGCACAGACGGACCATTTCAAGCCACTCATCAAGACTAAATGCAATCCACACATTCAATTCTTCATCTGTTCGGTCTTCGCTCCAATGTGTCCATTGGACATGCCTCAGGAAGTGACCAGCTGTCGAGCTGTATGTGAACAGGTCAGTTCTACAGGAGGTCAGCACCTGTTTCCGTCCGTCCGCGTAATTGGCTGACCAGATGCCCCGACGGGCAGAACAAAAGCAAGAATAAGCCGACGGCTGATTGAGGATTTGAGATACACGATGAGTTTCAGGTCAAAAGGGATTGTATCAACATTTTGGTAGAATTTGGATTGGAATGGCCCGAGCTGCTCGAATGTGATCGGTTTCCAGAAGAGCCAAAGCTTTGTATGAAACAACCCGAACACGAAGTTCGCCATCATCAGAGCAGTCAAAGTCACGGATATTCTCTACCAAGAAGTGGATCTTGCCCTCAAGATCTTCTGGACATCGACCCGGCAGATCCACGAGGAACCTGCGCAACAAAATGTGGCCACGATTTGATGTTCTCGTCTTCTGACAAGACGACGGCTCGTTTTTGGCTTATCCTCTGGGGTGTCATGGACTTGACTGTCTCTCTCATCACTCTGGGAACATTCCTCATCGACAGAAAACGGTTCCGTTTTCCTCAGAGATGTGCCTTTTACATGGCTTTCTGTGGTGTCATGTACTCTCTGCCTCATCTGTTTCCTCTCTTCATGGGTTACGAAGCCATGGCTTGTGATCAGTGAGTTTCCTTCCTTCTCCTTCTCTATGAATTGTTTTCAGTTTACCCAATGGACAGGCGTACATGGTCTTCTCTGGCTTCGAGAATACCAACTGTCTGTTCTCTTTTGTGCTGACTTATTATTTCGGGACAGCCGTCTTCTTCTGGTGGTTCATGTTCGCTTTTACTTGGTCAGTTTCTAAATGGCTGCCGACGTAAAGCGCTCTCCCCCCGATCGCCCATAATGAAATACGCTTCCGTTTCTCTTCCACAAATGCGATTATGCTCCTCCGGGTACGCGCATTAATGGAAGAGCCTCAAAATAGTCGGGGAGAAAAAATATCCAGTCGGTTTCAGGTATCTTTCGGCCGGCTGTAAATGGGTGCCGGAGGGTGTGGCAGCTTATGGAGGATTCTTGCATTGTGCCTCATGGGGTGGCTCGGCCATTTTGACCATCGCCGTGTTGGTCACGCATCGAGTCGACGCCAACGAGTTGACCGGTCTCTGCGGCGTCGGCAACAGTGATGCCCAGACCCAGCTCTTTTTCAATTTGGCCCCGAAGGCTTTCCTCCTCGTCATGGGTGTCGTTTTCATGCTCATCGGAGTGTCCAGTATGTGCCGAGAAAGGGAAAACTTCAAGAATCGTGTAAGTATTGGAATCTCATAAGACGATAATGGCTGGCAATCTCCGTCTACGCCTCATCCCCCATGAGGAATCGAACGCCATCGTACACAATTGCCTTTTCAGGGGACGGACACTTCAAAATTGGAAAGACTCCTGGCCAAAACCATCACTTTCTTCGTCATCTTCCTCGTGCCCATGGTAGCCACTCTCATCTGCGACACTCATCATTATTTGACCATCCGAAAATGGCAACCCGTAACCACGGAATGCAAGGCTTTCTACGGCGGCGAGCGATGTATACGACCTCCTCTCCCCCAGGTAACCCGTCCTCCCTTCACTCAGACAACAGACAATTTTAGGTGGAGCCGTATCTTCTCGGTGTGATAATGTCCCTGGCAGCTGGTATCGCCCCGGCCGTCTGGATCCTCTCCGGCAAGTCTTTCGCCTCATGGACGAGATTCATCTGCTGTGGCTTGTGTGGATCGGCCCCCCAGAAGACACCGAACACAGCTTCACGACCTCTTTTGGAACCACCGTCGGCTCCACCACCTCAACCTCCTTCCAGCCATTATCTGCCTATGTCAACTCATTCTCAGAATGTCTGGAGACCGTCGAAAGTTCTCTAGTCGTTTTCTTTTCGCTTAATGTAATATTACGGGTCATTTGCCATATTGGAGACAGATTCAATGAATTATTTGTCCTTGACTTGTTCCTCTGACTCACTCCATTTCAATACTACCGGCTCCAATTATGTGAGCTTTTTCGGAGGCGGATTATGGCGACAGTCTCATGTCCGCCTGCCTGCTGTTTGTACTTTCCCTCGTCGCTTCCTATCCGACACAACAACAAAACATCGGTATTTTCATCTATTTTACTCTTTCCGATTAATTTACTTGGAGGATCGCTTTGCTAGGGTTAATCCCAGCCATTTTGTTAGATGAGCATCCCATCCAGCTAGTCAAAAAATATAAACGCATTTTGGAAGTATCAAGGGATCTTCGACTTGATCTTTTCCACCAGTAATAACCTTTGCATTCAGATTGGAAGTCGTTTCTTTATTTGACAAAAGATACCCGGGACAAGCTCATAGAGGAAATGACCAAAAATTCGGCTCTTTTGCACAACCAGGTTTGTTTTGTGTTTTTGAAAAAGGAACCAGTAGTCGAATACAATGGATTAACAAATGCCAGTTGGGGGGGATCTCGTTTTAAAAACATCGACAGTTTAGAAAAATGAGATGACCAAACTCGGACAGGCGACATTACCGACTGTAGGCGAACCGATAGGAAAACGACCGACAGAGGATGATGATTTGCTCTTCTTGAAAAGTAGACGAGAACTGTTATCAGAGTTGAAATTGTTTAGAGATGAAAGAACAGACAGAAGTCTACCAGAGGGAAACCCAAAGCGGATTCATTCCCGCGCCGCCGTACATTCCCCCGCTTCCTTATTATTTCATCCCTCATCCAAATTGTAAGTTTCCCCAGTGAACATGGCTCTGTCCCGTTCAGACTATCCTTTACTTGGCTCGAGGATCTTCGCCCGTCCCAGTCTGACGACGGCCGAACAACAAACTCGTCAACAGCTTCCTCTCCGTGGGATCTTCTCCTAATAAATCTTTTCTCTTTTGTTCATTGCGTTTTCCTTCTGACCGACGTCTTTCCTCCTCAACCAAAGTGTCAATAGGCTGTCCCGATCTCTGTCGGCAGATGTTTTTCTAAGGAACGGGCGCTCTCTTCCGAGGTATAATTAAGCCCGAGCCTGTTACGTAATCTCCGTCCGTACAGCGATGGCATTCAAAGTTGACCCCCCGGTCGACCCGCGGTGACCCGAGATTAGAGGTTGTCCTCCTGTTGCATCTCGGTCTTCTTTTTCTTTCTCTTTTATTTCCCCATAAATGTCATAGAGTTCAGTCATGTCTTGTGCTTCGTCTTGTTCTTCTTCTTCTGAACAATCCAAAGAAAATAAAGCAGCCGGCGATTACATTGAGAAGAGGAGAAAAAACAACGATTCGGCCAGACGATCCCGCGAAATTCGAAAACAAAGGGAGACGTCGACCAGGAAACGGATGGAAGTGAGTTTATCATTTCGACAAGACAACAAATCCATTTTTTAGGAACTAGAAGAAGAGAATCGACAATTATTGGATGAAGTGGCCATGCTACGGGTGGAATATTCTCAATTGCTAATTCTATTTCTGGCCAAGTCGAGCTCTGCTCAGCCCGAGTGATTCAAATAAACTATTTGGCGCCACTTGACCTGTTACGCAACTAGGCAGTCGAGGCTTTCTTTCTATTGACACAATTCAAAGACACCGAACTGAATCTTTATTAGGAATAAACGTGGGCAGTTCTACAGAGAAATTCAACGCGGTCGCCTCTGGCCGGATCCTTGACGAAAGACTTCACATTGTATTGTGTAAAGATGCTGCTCGTCGTCGAGTAGCCCATCATGTCGAAGTCGACAAAATAGGTGCCGATATATTTGGGGGTGTCAGGCTTTGTTCGGTCTCCCGGCTTGTCCAATATTGGCATGAATGCACGGCTTTTAATTGTAAAGATGACAGGAGTACAGCCGTCGACTTTTTGAGGCTTGCCGTTGACGACGTATTTGTCCAAATCTTTGAAGGGCACCCTCTTGAAAGCCATGAAATCTTCTTGGAGAAGGAAGAATTTGTCGTTTCCGATGGTTCGACCACCACTAGGCGAGAAGAAATGAGCTTGTCCGAAGCGGGTCTTCGTCGCTTCTTCATACTCGGCGAACAGAATCTCGTTGTTGTGTACGGCCACTGCGATTCCTTTAAATGGCGTCTTGCTATTCTTCGGATTGTCGATAGGAATCTTCCACGCGTGTCCTGTCTTTTCCACAGCCGGTACTACCATCTAAAAATACTCGATTTGACCAAAAATAACCCAAATACCGGGTAATCTTCCATATTTAGCGCTTGGCTCGAAAGATAAACCGTCGAAAATAAAAGCAAAATATGCAGAAAATGCATCGAAGAAAAAGAAGAAGACCGTCCAATAAAAGGCGACGATCTGTAATGACTGACAAGATTGAGCAGCGGATTCTTACTGGATTTCGACATGTCCATACCTCTCATTTCCGTTTTTTTTCTGACAGAACTTTGTTTAGAAAAAATGGAGAACTGTCTCTGGAACAAGTTCCCTAATTTGTCCGATTTTGGGAGAAAGAATCAGAGAACTTGTTTGTTTCGATGAAGGGAGAAATTGCTTTTCACGTGGTAGCTAGTCGACTTTTCCTTATCCAAGATATCTGGAGATCAACCCGGTAATCCGGTAGTATTGCAATGTTCTCGAAATAGTTTTGGGTGTTCCTTCTCTCCTTCTATGTTGGTAATTAGTCGCCAGTTGGCAGCAGGGGGTCGAATTAGTGGTTGTCCTTCGATTGCACAATCAGTCTCGCGCCCATCTCATCGTCTACAACTGTTTATCTGAACTGAAATCTGCCATTTCGATTTTGGCGGAACGGCATCAAATGGCGGCCCGTCGATTCGTCTTCGCGTCGTCTCCCGATCGCCCCAATTAACAAGGGAAATACTTCTCGCCCTGTCACTTCCTCGTAATCCATGCCATAGGCGACGGATATCCGCTGGTCATACAATCGAAACCATCGACAGCGTGTCAAGTGCAATTGTTCCAGGGTTTTTAATAGTCGAAAGTCGAGAAGATCCACGACCTCGGATAATGGCTGGTTGTCACGCCCCTTGGCCCTTGTAAATCGCCATATCTGCTCTCGTTGTCTGATTTATGTTGTGCGGGTTGATTCTCCACTCTTTTGTGGTCATTGCCTCAAGTCTTATCACTTTGGTGGAGTCTCCTCTTGTCACCTCCTCCGTCTCCTCTTTTGTCTCCCAATTGTTCATCTTGTCTCTCGGCCAAAGGTATCTCCTTCGGGTTGTAACCGGCCGCATTCCCGCGCACCTGCCATCTCTTGTCATTGCTCACTTCTTTTCAATGGCGGCCGCCCACGACATGGTCATTTGTCACTGGCTCTGGTACCTGTCGCCCCTCCCCTTCGACTCTTTTTGTCTATTCTGACATCCATTTCAGCCGATGTCTTGGGAAGGATTGCCCACTGAGCTGCAAGTATTCATCGTGTCCAAGCTTCCATTCTCGGATCTGCTGTCATGCCGTCGTGTCAACAAGAATATGAAAGACATTGTCGACGACAACAAGCGGCTCATGGCAAAAAGAACCATAAACTTGGTGAAGATCTCTTGTGAAGAAGAATTTGAAATGGTTGTTTGGAACAAAGAGCAAAGAAAAAGGAAGCGCTTCGAGGAAGAATTTCACTGGTCAACACGACGGTCAGTTTGATAGAAGTCGACTAATATTGAGGGTTTAGATTCAACAGAAACGGTATATCCTTGCCTGTGCCGGCTTGTATGGCTGGTAAACTGTCTCGTCTGGCAAGAGAAGCAATCGTCAAGCGATTGGAACTTTTCGAGATTACCCTCACCGAGGAATTTATCAAGCGTCTGATGAATGCTCTTCCAGACAAGACCATTGAGACCATCGAAATAAACATGAGCTCTTTCCATTTACTCCTCCCTGATCATTTTCTCAGGTATTCCAGTTTTCTACCAATATCAATCCGTTTTCCAGATTTCTTAATCATTTCAAGCCCGTGAATCTCCGTATCGGATGGATCAGATTGGTTCCAGATGGGTTTTTTTATAACCAGGAACTAATCAAATTCTTTGAAACAAGACAATCCCTGGAACTGATAAATATCACCAACTATGAGGTAGACAGAAAAAAAAAGATGGAAAAAACCCAATAAATTCAGAAGAAGCCGGTCCATATCCCGTTGGATATTCGCGAACTATTCCGAAATAGAATTTGGAGTTTCCATCTGGATAATTCTTGTGCTATCACCCCAGAAGATGTCTCAAATCTTGTCGATGTAAGTGACGAAAAAAAATGCAAGAGAAGGACAAATTTTAGACGATGACTTCAGCAGAAAGCACCCATCATGTGAGATTGGAATGCGACCATCCACCGCCAGATCAGTCTTCTTCCAAAGGAGCTTCCGTTCAAATATTTTGTGACGAATATGGGGTTTCAGCTCGAAAAGGGAGGAAATAAGTATAGAATCGGGCATTTATTAATAAAGAAACACATTACAGTTTATCAGTTGTTATTGCAAATTTAGCCGCAATAAATTTAATTCTAAGTTCTTCATTGTCATCATCCGTAAACGGATCAAAACCAATCCACATCTACAGTAAACGAAATAGAAATAGACAAATACCGTACCTCTTTTGAGAGATCAATACAAAATTCCGTTCCTTTGACGGAAATGGCAGACCACCCAATCGTCGGAATAAATTCCACAGGTTCGACACCCCGGCATTCAAAACTAACAATCGGCTGCCACTGGTTCTTAGATTTGCAATAATCCTTTACAGACTGCAGATAAATATCTAAATGGAACATTAGAACAGAACAGAACTCAACTGATTGTACCGCCCTCGTATCGGCAATATTTACACACTTTATGATAATAATTGACAGGCAAGCCACCACGTTCTTTTTCATAGAAAATCTAGAAAAAAATTGACATGGAAAAGCTCTTACTTTGCTAACTATCGAAATCCAATTCTTGCTGACATCACCGCATCGTCTGCATTTCAGTTTTACTTTCCATTCATAGGAAGGAGGATCTTCAATGTAGAGCCGTTCAATTCCGTGAAGATAACATTTGAGATAAAGAGTTCTTTTTGGCTAAATAATTGATAATTATATTTTTTTTTTGAAAAAACTGACCATTTTGAAAACAATTGCTGAAAAATTCCCCACTGAAAAGTAGCCTTTTTTTACAGGGAAATGTATTACATAACGGAGAAAGTTCCTCCTAGGAGCGGGCATTACAGAATTTGTCCTAACATAATTAAACAGGATCTATACAGATAATTCTGGTATTATTTACTGCAATGCTCCTCTTCACGGCTGTGGTTACACTTTCCTTTTGTCTTTCTACATTTTCTTACGTACCGATAATTGAAGCTGAATATTATAAATATTTAGTAGATTTTGGAGATTTGGAAGAGTACAGTAAGTGAATCCTATAATAAGGTTATCATCGCCTTACAGCCAGTGACATCATTGAAATTAGCTTGGAAGATTTTAGTTCCGTACGAGGCGTTCGACATTCACAGTGCAAAGAATACAGAGATAAATGCAAAGATTTCATCAAGTGTACAACGAAATGCGACGAACTTCTAATACCGATCAAAGAGCTGGAAAAGGCCATCTTTATAGTCCGAGACGAGGATTACGTAGAAGGGAAAACAAATGCTTGTATAGCGATGTACGCCTTCTGTATTCCAGCCCCTTATAGAATATTGAATAGTACACTTGATATATCCTCAGCTTACGATTATTGATCTTTTAAATACCAGAATGAAGTTCTATTTATAACTAATTGTTGATAGATTATTTTATGAGATCTAATGAACATTTAAAACGGATGCCATTATGAAAAATGAATGCACGTGCAATAATTATTTTTTGGACTGAAATTTCAGTCTAATGACTTGGTCAAGCAAAGAGATAAATGATTAGAAATATTCGAATATTGGGTATTCTTCTAAGAAATTTTCGAAGTCTTCGTACAGTTTACTGTCATCAATAATATTCACATAATCAAGTGAGTCCTGTCGGTTCAAAAATTATTGCTTACTACGAAAATATCTCACCATGTTGGAAGTGCTAAATGACCGCGTTTGAAGAGACCACGAAGACCGCGATGGCTTACGGGTAAGTTTATATTTTGTAGCTTCATCCTTTATCTTGTAATTCGCAGCGCATCTAGATGATCTACAAAAAAAATAACAAACTAAATAGAGGAACTTACACTAAATCGGGTAGACTGTTGTAACGTGTTCGAATATCAGGAAAACCCTCTTTTATCACCCATTTTTTTGAATTTTTCAATAAAGGAATGCATCGGCCAAAACCACGTGAATCATTATCGAAGTCATAGACCGATCTAAAGAAATAAAAATTTTCAAAAAATATAGTCTGTCAAGAAAAAGACGACAAATTAAGGTCTCATATTTGTTCCAATGGGACAAATAAACCGGCCATTTTTTCCAAATTTTCAATTACAAATGCGCCGTGTTCTTGCAACAAAAAGACCTTTATTTGTCGTCTTTTTTCTTGACAGACTAGAGTACAACTTACTCAAATAATAATAAACCGAATTTATCATATGGATGGCCTAACCGCCAATCAACAATGTTACCATACAGGTCTTTGAAAGGAGGAAACCCAGGACACTAAGACAAGAGATAAATAGATAGTGATATGTAGTAATGAGAAAAAAAAATAAGCTAAAATGCGCATACCATGAATGAAACTGAATCTGTCTTTGATCTTTCGTCAGGTGCGGGCTGCTCTTCTTCTATGCTTGTCGATGTCGCTGATGACCAAGACATTGGGGTCTATAAAACGATTATTTATGAAATATATATCCAACAATTATATATATCCAGCAACTACAGTGCTCCACAAAATGATAGAGCCACCCCCATTTTTTGCTAGGAAAATCCAAATTTTGCAGTTTTGATAAAACTGATTAATACAAAAGATGTGTTCAGATGTTACCAAATTTATGACCAAACGGAGGTTGGAGTTCAGAAAAAATTTAAAAAAATTTTCCACTTTTTTCAAAAAAGTCACTTTGGACAATCCACAAAATGATAGAGCCACTTTGAAAATTCGTTTATAACCTAACAAAAAAATCAGAAAAATAACAAGAAAAGATGGTCAGTATTCTGTCTGGCTTCCGTTACGCTAAATTAGCTGGAATATACGGAAGTCCATGCCTTGATAACAGCTGTACAGAGGTCTTTGGTCCAACTCGCCTCAACCCTCAGTAATTCCCAGTTTCAGCTGGCTGACCCAACGGTAGGCCCTTTTTTTCTTGATAAATATGGCCATTCGTCCATGTTCAAACGTTTCCGACACTGTTCGAATCAGGTGGATAGGTGGAACAGTCAGGAAGAGAGATTCTCTTACGCTCAAGCGTACGGTGGGCTGCTTCCGCAGGGGGAATGGGAGCGCCGTCTCGCTTAGAAGTGTAGCTCCGGCTGGAATTCTACGCTAAAATGATGGTAAACCATGGTGCAAAACGTTACGATAGTCAGTTCGCTTGATCTCCTTGGAAACAAGGCAGAGGTTGACTCCCCCGGTTGGTAAGGTGGCGGGTGACCGCCACCTACAGCATTTCTCTCCAGCCTGAGGGGTTTCTTTGGGAATAACGAATTTTATCTTTTTTTCAAAGTAATGGCAATATGATCTAAAGCCATCAGAACCACCGTAATTGAACTTATTGTTGTCAGAAAAGACAACCTGAAGCGCGAAAGTTTGGGCGGGTATCTCATCAACAGAAATGGTCAAACCCAGCCTTGTTTCACAGATGGTGAAGAGAACTAATAACTGTGGCGTTTTGCATTATGGTTTACTCCAATTTTGGCGTGTAAACCCAAAAGGTCGTGCCCTTTTATGTGAGATTGAGCACCCGTTCTCAAGGCAAGAACAGGTCGAAGCCGGCTTCCAAGTAAAGAAATCGCTCTTCCTGACTGTTCCACCTATCCACCTGATTCGAACAGTGTCGGAAACGTTTGAACATGGACGAATGGCCATATTTATCAAGAAAAAAAGGGCCTACCGTTGGGTCAGCCAGCTGAAACTGGGAATTACTGAGGGTTGAGGCGAGTTGGACCAAAGACCTCTGTACAGCTGTTATCAAGGCATGGACTTCCGTATATTCCAGCTAATTTAGCGTAACGGAAGCCAGACAGAATACTGACCATCTTTTCTTGTTATTTTTCTGATTTTTTTGTTAGGTTATAAACGAATTTTCAAAGTGGCTCTATCATTTTGTGGATTGTCCAAAGTGACTTTTTTGAAAAAAGTGGAAAATTTTTTTAAATTTTTTCTGAACTCCAACCTCCGTTTGGTCATAAATTTGGTAACATCTGAACACATCTTTTGTATTAATCAGTTTTATCAAAACTGCAAAATTTGGATTTTCCTAGCAAAAAATGGGGGTGGCTCTATCATTTTGTGGAGCACTGTATATCAGTGTATCCACGCGGATATGTATGCGACCGCAGAAAGAAATTTTTACCAGCAAAGGCTCACAAATGCTCCGGTGAAAAAATTACACTTTGTAAACAGCTTGCAATATTATTTGATATTTGTCCATGTCCAAGATATTTATGGATTGGCCGAGGTATATTTATTATTGCACTTTTCTATCACAGAGAGGCATTTACTGCTTTTTCGAGGCGTTAAATTTTGAGATCCAATTTCCTGGCTCTGAGTTCTCCACATTTGGAATAATCACAGCAACTTCTGTCACATTGATCTTTGTCATCAAAATTGCTTATGACGGCTCGTTTCATTCTTGCCGTGGTTGCATTGCTTGAAGAAGAAGAGCACGAACAAGAAGACGGCGACCGTTTCTTTCTTCCACACGGTCCACACTAAATACATTTTTTATTTCTGAAAGTAAACGTACGGAAATGCTGCGCTTATGACGAGTTATAAATGTCTGGAGAAGAGAGCATTTTGTACAGGATCCTGCAGAAGCTTGTCTCTTTTTGCGGCCTCCTAAACATGGCAAACATGACCGTTTTTGACGAATGTGCTCGTTCTCCTGTTCGACTTCTCTTTTCTTTCGACCACAAGGGAGACATCCCTAAAAGGCAATCTCTTATGACTCAAACGACAATTTCACCAGTCTCTTGACCCTACGATGGCTACCGTTGCAAGTTCCACAACCACCAGATGGCTGGGAAATATTGTTGAGACCGTTGCATTGTCGACAGCTGCTTTGTCGTTTGACTCTCCTTCTCATGCAAGATTGCCTCTTGACTCGACTATGATGTCGCGGATCGTCGAGGCTTCGTCGTCGTCGACAAGGACAAGATGGACATCCCCGGAAGCAGAGGGGAATCTGGAAAATGGTGTCGATTGACGGCGATCACTTACAGTAGGAAGACAGATTCGAGGAAGACTGATACAACAAGGCTGGGGGAGAACAATGGGCTGACAACAGATGGAGATCTGTGGACAACAGGGGATAGGCGGAGGAGGAGGACAGCAAGGAAGAGTCGCTGGAATATATTTCATCGACTAGGAGAGGAAATGACTTACGGAGACAACAAGGCTGAACTGGTCTGCAACAAATTTGAGGAGCACAACCACAACCCGCGCTACTGCCATAAGATCCAAGGTAAGCAGGCGACTGAGCTGGCGAAAAATATGACTGCAGAGGATTTTGGGAGTATCCCGCTGACTGCCCGGAATAGCTAGGTCCCGTCGGGTATCCAGCGGTTTCGCCAGCTATTACTCCTGGATTTAAAGGCGGTGAAGAAGGACGAGCAAGCGGACCTGGGATTACTTGGGATGAAGTGGCCTCGATGTACCCTCCTCCGATCACCGGCTCTAAATGGATGTTTTTTATCTTTCTAAAAAGGAAAACCCACGTCTGACTTTAATTTCCTCCTTACAACAAGCACAACAAGGCTGGAAAGTATCTGGAGTACTTCCCGTCGTTGATTTGAATATTTCTTCCTGCTCCCGACGGACAGGCAACTTCTGTAGTTTGTCGATCTCCTTATCAACCTCCAACAGATCATTCGGCACAGATTTCCCAAGATTTTCACCAGAGCTGGTTAGGGAGAGAGACTCGTCTCCTTTGAAATTGCTGTTCACTTCGAAGTCTTTGTCTGCCCGATATCCTTTTCCACCAGCTTCTCTCGACTGTTCTCCTGAATCCTCTCCGTCTTTAGTCTCGTGTGTGTCGGTGGGAAAGACAGATTTCTCAAGTGATTGGTCTCCGTTAGAAATAGAAGAAGGATTGTGAGTAGTGTCTCCGCCTGCTCCATTATTTGTTGAGCCTCCATCCAACGGAGGAGGACCAGTGACTGGTATGTGGTCAGGTGAGGGAGGATCTTCGAAGTGCATGTGGGTGAAAGTGTGCCAATGTTCGCTTGGCTCAGTTAATGTCATGGTCGACCCACCCTTGACTGTTCCCTTCTTCCCCAAATATTTCTTGTCTTTTCCATGTTCATATGGGTCAATTGGGTCGACTCCATCTCCGTTTTCCTCTTCTTTAGGCCCCGCCGACGGTCGATGTGTCGCCTTTCCGTGAGCTTGACTCGTTGTCTCCTCGAATCCATAGGGATTGTTTTGATCTACGCCTCCATGGTGAGAAGAAGAAGAAGATCCCGGCCTTCCATGCGTAGATTCTCCCTCATAATAAGATTCTGGAGCAGTTTCCCCGTGTCCGAGGGGTGGCACAGGACCTGATCCTCTTCCTCCAGCGCCTGGTGAGCCTGATTTGTCACTAGAAATTCCTTCTCGACCAGGTCCTCGTTGTCCTAGAGAATGGCCTTCTGAATTTGAACCAGATGGGGATGCTGAACTTGCTTATTATTATATTATAATTCTCCAAAACATACAATCTTTCTCATAATAAAATAAGTAGGGAGGCTCTGGTTCACTTCCATAAGGACTAGGAGGCACAGTTGCCGAAGCGGAGTCGATCTCCTCTGGCGGGTACATTCCGGGAGCATGGGGCAATTCCATGGCCATTACTAAGGCAGGCAAGAAGAGGAATAATGTCCTCATTTTCTAAATTCTCTTAGAAAAGCCACGTTTTTTTTAAATGAAAGTGACAAATTTTTTGTTTCGATCCGGACGGGCGGGAATGCGGTTCGACTGTCGGGCTTGATGATCGAAAAAAGAGAGAAAAGACAGTTCACGGAAGGCACTACGGTCATTTGGCGGGATGCGGGGTGTTTAAATGATAAATTGACCGGGAGCTGATTTATGAAGTTTTTATATCCCTGGGCGTGGTGGATGTTTGATTTCGAAAGAAAATTGTAAATTTCAACAGGTGCGTAATTTCGAGTCAAGAAGACGTCAAAGGGAGCATTTCCCGGGTTTTTTTGAAGACAATAGAAAAAGTTTAGTCATTTGAGTTTAGACATAATCTTATCGAGGGGAGATACAGTCATTTGAGTGAGTTCTCCTTCCCTATTCTGAGGTCCAGTTCAGGAAAGAAATAAAGTGGCCACAAAGTGGGGGATATAAAAAGGTGATGATGATGATGACGGCCGAAAGACTAGGTGAGTCCGAGAACGAGAATGCCAGTGATACGAAAAGGAGAAATAGCCAGCTTGCAACAAGCGCGGACAAAGAGGGTCACAGACCTGTTCCCAACCTAATGGATTGACTCGGAGGAGCTCAAATTTAGTTTATTTATTTCATGTGAGATTACATTTGGGGGAGATTGATCACTTTCTCATAAAACAATACCAAAACGCATAGAGCATCCCGGGAAGCCAAAAGAGAAACATCAGAATGAGAGCGATGAGCACATTAAGGTCACATTCTCTTCCTTTCCAGTAGACGGCAAGAGGCTGTAAAAATATTCAAATTGTCTGTCTAAAAACCGGGCATTAACAGGCCCCCCTCTATTCTCCTCATTAGTCACAGCCGACTGCCTTCTCGATCTCAATCGTTTAGCGCCAATGGGATTATTGGAGGGACTCGACCAAAGAATGGGCCACATTCGGCTTTGTTTGCCCATGGCAACTTCCTCTGATACGACTTATACCAGGCAAAAATAATTTCTGGATTTTGGAATGGCTTTAGTCGACTTCGATTACAGCAGATGACATACCGGGATGAAGATGCAGAGGATGACAAGGATCACGGGTTCCATATCGTCGGCCATGGCTGTCGAGGAAAAGGCGACAAAGTTGCTGCGAGGCGAGCAAGCGGCTGAATGGCGTCTATCTTGGCAAACAGAGAAGGTGATAAGGAAGGACGGCTTGACAAATACGGAAAGTTATGGACACTAGCCGTGGGTGGTGAGAAGTCTCATCATCTTTTTTTTTGCAGCGGAAGTGCTGATAAGGACTCCACCCTGACGGGCGAGGGACCTCCAATTTCAAGCGGACAGCTGTCACCATCAGCCACCTGTGGCCATTCACACCCTCAGACGACAAATTGTGGGTCCCCCACCACGGCTGCCATTTTCATCGTATCCCTCGTCTTAAATTTGGGCGACACACATTGTTTATTGTTTATTCCGGCGGCTCTTCTGCGAGACCGCACAATATTCAAACCTGTTTACCCGGGACACTTGAAAATTCAAAACTCATCAGGGGACCATTTACAGATGGCCGAGTTGTACTGATGGCAGCTGGCATCCGCCTCCACCGTCCCTGGAGACAGGATTGGTCCTCAAACTGAGAGATGACTCGACTCGACAAACATAAGAACGACGAAAAAAGAACTAGATAAATAATTTTTATTCAATTAAAATCGGGGCAGAAATACCGGAGACGGGATGGCGGATAGAAGGGCGGAAACGGCGGAAGCAAGCTTCAAAAGCTGAAATGGCTCGTTAAAGAAGAGGGAGAAGATCGATTCTCTGACCGCGGACCCCGCCCCCCGCCACACAGCATAACAACCTCATGGAGCAGCCAAGGATACGCCTTTGATTTCCTACGTCGGTCGATAACTCAGCTATCGATAAGTCAGCTATCGATATCGATGGATGGATGGACTGCGGGCTGTGGTGTGTGTTCTCCGAACGCCGTCGGCACGTCGAAAGGCTATGGCGGAGACGACTCCTCGTCACATCCGACGAGCGACGGGCCAGAAGAAGGTTATTCTTATTTATTCTGCTACTTTTTTGACTGTTACTGTACTTTCCTCACTAAGAAATATATTCTCTCAGTCTTTTTTTTTAAATAGATTTCTCTCTCAGCTGATCCTCTTCCTCATCTAATTATGACGAATCAGTCCATAATTAGCCATGTTGTCTTTCCGTCCAAATTTCATTAGTTCTTTTCACTTCTTCCAGTGTAATTACCGTGGGAAAGGCTCTTCCTCCTTTTTTTGAAGAATTCTTTGCAAGTGATCAGTCATTGTTTGTTTGAGTTGAATGTTTTGTTACAGCCTTTCCTCTGCAACAACTGCTTCGAAACTAGTAGCTAAACCACTTACATATGTCCTCGTCTGTTCTCTCTTCTTATTTGTCAGATAAATCAAAAAGTACCTGTAGTCAACCAGCTTTTCTAGCACCTCCCTCGCGCGATTAGGCACAGCAGTCGGAGTTTCTTCCGTTGGGATAATGGGGGCGAACAATGGGCGCCGCCAGCCGGCTTACCAGTATCGACTTGGCTTGAGCAGTAGCCTCGAATTTGCTTCCGGACTGTGAAAATATCTCACCCGTTTCGCATAAACGGGCCGTCCGCCGCGTTGTAACAGTCAAAAAAAGCCGGGACGGCCACTTGCGAATTATTACTCTCAAAATTTGTAGATTTCTCCGTCTGATGCGAGGATTCGACGCCGAAGATGTCGAAGTCATCAGGAAGGCCGTCGAGTCGGGCGGAGTCGATGCCAAGGCTTGTGCTCCAGGGCCACCGATGGACGAGAGACCGGACGAGGAGCCGTTGGAGGAGGATTCTGGTCTGATACCACAGATCGATCGACCCATGAGTATGCCTTACCTTTGCTGCAAATTGTGGAGGTGGAGGGAACTTCAGGTAAGCTGGCTCCTCTTTTTTTCGGAAAATTTCATTCAGGTGGATGCAGCCCTGCATCGCCTGGAGGCGTTGCCTTGGTGTCGATTCGGTCGAGTGACAATCAACAATGCAACAGTCAGCTGCTGCAACCCCTACCATTATGCCCTCTGGATCAGACCGGAGACGAGCTGCGCCGAAGACGATTCGGGATCCGAAGGCGGCGGACATCACACGACTGCCATCGGCAATGGCCATATCCAATACAGGAGACACCTCGGTGAGTCGAGTGGGTCCGTCGTCCCGGGCGGTAGGGGCTCCCTCCGGGCCAATATATATCAGTGTCGCTAGGCCTCCCGCGCATCCGGATGCACTCCGAGGATATCGGCTATCCCTGGGTCCAGATACAAACAAACAATAGACAGATAATCGCCAGGTTCTGTGTCGGTCTATTCTCAAAGGGTCCTTTGTCTCATTTTAATTGGACTTTTTTTAGCCTCACCCGACCATCTTCCCCGTTTCACTGGAGGAGATGGCTTTCCTGACCGACGGCCTCCATCGCCGCCATCCGAAACTCCTCCCGAGCCACCGGATTCCCCTCCTGGTAGCAGTACTTCATCGTCATTGCATCCGCCCGTCCGACTGCTCCATCAACAACCCCAAGGTGTGTTTCTCTATTCCACGCTCGGCCCGTCAAACCTATGTCATTGAGCATTGGAGCGCGTAATGTCGCCTAGCCGGGTTATCCAGTTACCGCTACTGTGTGACCCCCGGAGGCAATTTGGAGGTCGGCTTGGTGTTCTTCAACTGGCAGCCAAGTCGGCCATCCGGGAATTCTCTGCGTCTCTCGATTTTGGATAACTATTTTGGTCAAAGCTGCAAGGCACAATCGTGATTGAGACCCATTGTGGCAACACATTGATTTCCCGGCTGCCCCTCCCATTAAATAATTCCACACCGACCTCGTTGAGGTCATTTTTGAAGAGGAAGCTTTTAGGTTGGTTGGTAGACTCGGGGAAGTAAAGCAGGTACCACTCTTTCTGATATTTCCAAAATAGACGTCCGCTTTTTCCGTTGGGATGTCTCCGTTACTTTTCTTGTGTTTCTAGATGGCTTTAAGAATGAATAAATTTACCTCGCTTACGACACCCCGAACGAGCTCGTGTGCATAATTTGAATGAGTCCCCCAATGCCAATAACAGTCGGTCCGTTTCAGCCTGGGGCCAACTGGCTCGCTACGAGAGAAAAGAACTCGTAGGAGATGTCGTCCAACTCAGTGGTCAATTTGCCGCCATCGGCATTCTTTCCTCGTCAGTCCACGATGCTCAGCCCGTCTGCAGTGAATGGGATCTTCGGAACGAGGCCAGCTTTGCCTTGATACGACAATCCGAGCCTTTGGGTTCAGACGGGCCTGAGGATGTCTGGTTGTATAATAGGTACGAGTTATTTTACCCAACTAAAATACAACTTCTAGTGGGAACAAACCGCTGTTCCTGTCGTTGTCCGCCTGTTCCACAAAGTCTGATACTTTACGGCGTCTCTCCCCGGGTTATTGTATTCGAGTCCATCAGGTTTATTTTTATTTTATTCTTAAAATTATTTTTATTCAAGGGAGAAGCCTCAGCGACGACGCCGGCTCAGAATCTGCGCCGTGTGTCTCGAGATCCGGCTCTCTCTTCTGGCAGTCTGGTGATCTCCGTGGGCCGTGGCTGGGGTCCTAACTACAGTCGCGTCTACGTGACCGACATTCCGTGCAGATACGAGATCACATTTATTGCTTGATCTCGTCGGGTCGGCTCGTTTCACTCCAAAATTTTCAAAGCGAGCTTAGCCCGTCCGTGATATTTACTTGCCTCTCTCTTTCTTTGATCGGCTCACTCGCAAAATTCTCACTTTTTTTGTTTTTTTTTTGTTCGCCTTCATATGCTGGGAGCTTTGTTAGAGCTGCCATAATATTCAAATGCCAAAATGTCTTCTCTCCATTTCACTCTAACCGTATCCCGGTTATTTTTAGGCCACGTTTTGCCATTATAGAGATTAATTTTATTCTTTAAATGATTTTATTATGATATTCCAATAAACATGGTCTCATTAGGAATTGTTATCAGCCTCCAATGACCGCCGGCAGCATTCCAGTCAAGGAACTGTTGGGGAATTTCCCACGTCGGTTTTGGCAAAAGCGGCCGTTCCGTCAGATTAGCCGGTTTTTTGATAGGGGCAGGGGGATGGCGGCTATTCCAAAAGAGTGCCGGGAAAGTTTTCCAGGAAAAAGGTAACATCCATCTTTCATCATTTTCCCGAGAAATTCAAACGATCTTCAGCCTGTTGTTGATCCGATGTCGCTCTAAGTCAGCTTACGGGAAGCGATCTCCCGGGAGCTGGACCTCCGCAAAAAAAAGAATTTTTGTTTTGTGACTGGTCAGGTCTTCCAAGTTTCACCTCGCAGAGAAGTGGCCCGTTCCCGACGTTAAATGACAGTTATTCTAGTGTCATGTGTCACCCAAAAACTCTGCAATTCTTGTATAGAGACGTATTTTTCAGATCAGTAGCTGAAGGAGCCATGCAAGCTCGCGGTCGCCATGGAGAATGAAAAAAGAGCCGACCGGCGTAAGAAATGTAATGTCATTAGCTGTAACAGAGAAACCGACGAAGATGGTCGAGACGCTGAAATGCATGACAAGAGAGACGACCTTTTCCGTTTTGAGGGTTCTCCAATGGCAAATGGTGGACAAAAAGAACAGATGAGGAATAAAAATTAGTGGTTGCATTTTGGTAGGATATGGAGGGACATCCGAAGAAGACGGGCATTTTGTTCGTTACGAGAAGTTGAAGAAAAAAGGCTTTGTTGGGAATCGGAATAAAAAACAAAGATGAAAAGGTTTCGCTATATATCTCTGATTTAGTGCAGAATTTCCTCGTCCTTTTGACAGAAAATAAATACAACTTGGAAAAGTTCCCCTTTCATATCTAACACTCATAAAACTAAAAGAGAGCAGAGAGATTTATTCTTTGCTTTATTTTTATCGTCGTTCATCAAGACGAGCTCAGCGCTGGTTGTTGAGGCGGCGAATGTCGTCGGCCATCTTCTTCAGGTCATCTTTCTTCTCCTTAGGGAAATTGTCGAGGAAGACGAGATCCTGGTAGTGGCTGTTCAGATTGTCGGCAGTCTGTTCGGCACGAGTCAGCAGCTCAGCCAGACGGGGATCCTTCGACGCTCGGATGCGCTGCTCATCGGACAGGGTCTTCTGCAAATTGTCGACTTTGACAATAAGAGACTCGACCAGCTCGGTCAGTCTGTCCACTTTCTGCTCGATATGACATCCACTGCTGGTCTCATTCTTCGGGGCGATTGCCTTCTTCGGAGCCTTGGTCGATGTCTCCGGCTGGGAAATTATCGTCGAGCTCTTCTTCCTTGCCATCGTCTTTTGGCTGCATTTTTCGCTCTTGATCTTTTGACTTGGTGGGCTCTGTTTCGGGGTCGAATCGTTCTTCGTCTTCTTTTGCTTCTCCTTGTTCGACTCCTCACGGTACTCCCTTCTCTCTTCCGCTTCGATCCTTGCTTGTTTGTTCCGAGTAGCCAATGGAGAACGCTTCTTCTTGACGGAAACTGCCTTGCCCGAACCGTCCTGTTCCATTGCCGAAAGGGGCGATGACTTGTCTTCCGGCTCGACCATCACCGTGTCGCCCGACTTCTTCTTTTCCTTGCTCCTCGGCAGCTGTCTTTTTCGACTCTTCGTTGACTTCTCAGCCGCTGACTTTCCGGCCGCAGTCGTCACCACTCGACCCGAGCCAGTGTCGTCAATCTTCACGGCGTCCTCCGGGTGTCCCATGCGCTGGAAGGTCCAACGGCGGCGCATGTTTCCCTTCTCCGGCCACTCGGACATGTACAGGGAGACTCCTTGATTGGCGAATTTTTCATTTTCCAGTTCGGAGTCCAGTGTCATAGCTACCAGTCCAAAGCAAAGGTGAATACGTGAATGAAAAATTTCGAAGCTGCAGTCTTTGTTAATATTTTATCTTGTTTAAATTTCAACTTGTTCCAACTGAAACTGTGATAGTATAGGTGATAAAAATCTCTGCTCTTCTACCAGAATCTCGGTATGGAGCTGCTAGAACAAACGACTTTTTCAAAATTACTCAATATACATCAGTTTTTGGCTAAATTTCTGTAGGGCAAAAAACGAGCTTCCCTTCCAGGTTTTTGATTGGAAGACTAAAGACAATAGAGAAGGGGAGAAGACACCTATCATTTTTACAGAAGAGACTCATCATAACCATTGGAATAGGCACAAATCTGTCCGCCTCCTTAGATTATATGTGTTTTATTGTGATGACAAAGACTGCATCCACAGCCCACTGAAATAGTCGATGTTCTTGAAGGAGAACGTCGGCATTTCCTTCGGTCGGCTTCAAGCACAATCATCTGCCTGCTTAGGACATCTTCTTAGAAGACATGCGAAAGAATGTATCCAGGTTAATCTAAGAAGAGATTCCAGGGATTCGATTTCCGCCAGAACAAAAAAATTCTTTTTTGTTTTCGATACGAATCAGAAAGGTTTTTTATAGAATCCTTTTGCAAATTGTTATAGAAAATTTTATAATCGAAACAATGAATGTGCATTTTTTGTCGTGACTTCTATGACTTCTTCCAAAGAGATCCCTTTCACCTGAATGATAATTGTTATGTGTTTATCAAAGAAAAACCTACTTCTGATATAAATTTAGCTGATATAAGACAATTTGCAGGTTCATTTCGTTCTCCTTTGATGACTCCCAAAACGGGGGAATCTGTCTCCAATAAGAGGTTTTCTAACGGCACGGCTTCAACGAGAGCTCGACCCTGATGATTTCATAGAATAGAAGAAGTACATTGCCCACCTTTTCAGATATAGAGAAGATTGGAGGAATACTGAGGTAAATACCGGCTTGCATTGCTTTCAAGACAAGAGACGGGGGTCCACCAAAAGCGTGGAGAACGGCTCGCGAATAACCTTCATCTAACAAAATCCGAACAGTCTCTGCTTCAGCTGAACGAGAATGGCAATTTCTATAAATTATATATACCATTTTTTTCTGGAGTATCAAATCAAACTAACAAAGGGAGATCATATTGTTTGGCCCATTTTATTTGTTCTCTGAAAACTTGCTCTTGTATAAGCTTATCTTCACCCGACACTTTGAATAGAGTGTCAGTGAAATCGAGTCCAACCTATATGGAAGAAACTTCTCCACAGTAAAATAATAGCTAACCTCCCCAATACAGCCAACATCCTGTTGAAATCGGGCTAAAGTTCCGTCAACTTCTCTCAGTAGGTCAAACTTGACACTTCTGTTTCTCTTCTGAATGAGATTATTTTTCTAAATGAAAATACAGACCTGTATAGGATGAATACCAATTCCAGCAATAACGAAATCCGGATATTTTCTCTTCAAATCCAAAACGGCCTCGAACTGTGATGGATATTCTGGTAAGACTACGACTCGGGTGATTCCTGCCTCTTTTGCTCTCGTAATAACTTCATCCACGTCTGTTTTGAACTTCTTATCCGAAAGATGGCAGTGAACGTCAAACATTCTGTCTAAAAATATATTTTTATTTTTTCTTAATGAGCTTTCAAAAGGAAGCATGCTTCTCCGAGTTCGTTCGCACCCGTAAATTCTCGGTCAAAGACATGCCTGATATTTCGACGTTCACAAAGTCGGCCTGTAGCAGTTTTTTTCATAAAGATATGCTCATTTTTGCTGATGTGGGTGTTGCGGAGGAGGATAAGATATCACAGCTCGCCGGTTTGATTGAAACATCGGCGCCGCCTGTGTTTTGCTACTTTTTCCTTTTGTATTATAGTAATTCGGGCCTAGTAAAACACGAGAAAACAATAAAAAATCACAAAAATGCTTAAAAACGCTATTAGCATTGGAGCATGGCATGCATTTTTAGACCTTTAAGGTGCCTGCACTAGCGAACTGTGATATATATACAGAGCGCATTGTTCATCTTTTGAATTGTACAAGAATAAATTTTATATTTCAAAATTCGGAGAACTAATAAACTGACTGCTCCTTGTTCTATTCAATTTGAATGTGAACAGTTTTTATCTAAATTTTTGTGTATTATTTATATATTTATAGTTTTCTAAACTGTCGTAAAGATTGCCTTGGTTTGAGCCGCATAACGCACGAAATGTTTGAACAGCCGTGCAGAAACGCAGAGGACTGCTCGTTGAATTTGTTCTATTCTCATTTGTCAATATTTCTCTTTTTTTTTGTTTTAATATTCTTTGGCGTTTTTAAAACATGTTTTTTTTTTCAGACTCACTGTAAATACACTCTCATAGATAGAAATCTAGGTACATGTCTTTCGAAGTGGGAGCACGGGTTGACACAGGTGAGTTTTATTTTGCTGGTTTGCTAATCTCACTAATTCCAGAAAAAAATGGAAAAGGTACTGTGGCTTTTGTTGGAGCCACAGAATTTGCTGATAAAGAATGGGTCGGAGTTATTTTAGACGAGCCAAAAGGCAAAAATAACGGCACTGTACAAGGTGTTGCATACTTTAGCTGCGAGCCGAATTATGGTCTTTTTGTTAGACCGACTCAAGTAAGACTAATTTTCTATTTGATTTTTATAAAAATATTTTCTAGTTGAAGCCTGAGTCTTCCGGTCCACGTACAAGATCAATGGCTGCTGGTTTAAAAGCTCCCACTAGTGCTTTAAGAAAAGATTCTGCTGCAAAATCACCAATAGTATGCCATTTATTTAACATTTAGATTTTAATTTTGTTTAGACTAGCCCAAAAATGAGTCCTGCAGTTTCCAGAGAGAATATTTCTAAAACTGGTGCAGGCATAAGAAAACCTTCGTCTTCTTCAAAACTCACCGATATTCAAAATGAAGTAAGAATTTTTTTTTCCTGTTTTTCAGGTTTAAGATCATATTATTAATTTAGAAAAGTAAAACGCCAGTGAAATCGGCGCTTGCTAAAGATCCTCAGGTATATTGGTTGTAAGATCTGGCATGTTGCTTTTGTTTAGTTACCTACTTATTTGGCTAATTTTCAAAAAAATCTAATCCTTTGTTTTCTGGTAACTCCGTCATAATTATTTTCTTCAGCCGAGAATGTCAAGGGAGAACTCCAATTTATCAGCAAGAAATGTTTCTCCACAACCGGAACCTGAAAAGCAGCAACCTGTTTCGGAACTTGTCAAAAAAGTGGAGGATAAACAAGCCAGCATCCCTTCTACGCCAATCCATGTGCTTCCGATGAGTTTTGAAGACTCAACTCAAATCGAACGGTTTAAAGTGGAAATCAAAGATTTATCAGAAAAGCTAGATACTTTAAGGTGGTTCTTTCTTTATATCAACTTTTTATCATTTTTTTAGAATGAAACGAAGAGAAGATCAACAAAAAATTAAAGAATTAGAAGTGGAAGCTCAGAAAGTTCAGTCTTTGTATCAACTGCGCACAAAAATGGCCGACGAGAATAAAGATCTCATGCGACAATTAGAAGAATCTAAACGAGTAATAATTACATTTTAATGATAAAATAGTTTTATTCAGGAATTAATAGAATTAAAAGAATGGAAAAATATACATCAAGAACAGTTCAACAGTTCAGCAACTGAGTTGGAAATGATTACTATGGATAAAGAGATGGCCGAGGAAAAAGCTGACATGTTAGAAAAAGATGTAGGCCTTGCAGGATGTATATTCACGTTTTCAAAAATTTCAGAATGAATATTTAAAAGAACAAATTGAGGAGTTAAAAACAAACTTAGAAATTCTTCAACGAGAAATGGCCGACGCTGGCGCTGGTGGGGGAGCACCTATAGGAAATAGCGTGCAAATGAAACAGCTTGAAGCACAGAATGAAAAGTTTAAGCAGGCTGTGATAAAGTAAATTGCATGTTTTTTTTTATTTTGATTAATCTATAGGTTGCGTGATTTACATGATGATGCCAACAGGGCTAAGGAAAATGCTGAAAAGAAACTCGCTGACAAAGAACAAGAAATCAATGATATCCTCGAAGCTGCCGAAATATACAAGAAACAGGCTGAAGAAGCTGAGAAGCGGATAGTGGAATATCAAGAGCAGGTATATTTTATGCGACCTCTACTTGTGGTGTTGATTAGAAATCCCCATTTCACTAAAATTCTAGATTTATGATCTACTCGTTTGGGAAGAGGTGGGGATAATGTAGTAATTGAGGCATGCTTCAATTCCACTTTTTGACATTCAGAACATTTTGAAATTTAGGCGGATGCAGCTCTCGGTGCAGAAGAAATGGTAACTATATTAACATCGAAAAATATGGAAATGGAAGAAAGAATTGCGTTAGTTAAAACAAAACTGTTTTGTTATTTGTTTGCAGTAAACTTGAAGCGGACAAAGAAGAACTTGAAGCTATTCATGATATGGATGAACAGTTGGCGGAGACCCAAAAAGATATAGAACGTGATTTACGGAAAGATATGGAGGTCCTCAATGGCAAAATTCGGGAGGTACATTAACTGAATTTCCTTTTTAGCCATCAATTTCTAGCTTGTTCAAAAATTACTAACCGAAGAGAAACATAATGATGACTTAATGAAAACTATTATGAAATTCCGGGAAAAGACTGCGTCGTTAAACGAGCAAATTCAAGATCGAGATGATCAGGTATGACTATCATAATTTAGTGCACATTTTTTTTAATTCAGATATTGCGATATGAACAAGTATTAAGTGGACAAATTAATGAAGAAAAGAACGCGGCTAGTCTAGCTCTTCAACAGCAAGTCCATGCCAATAAAAACTTCCTTGAGGTTCATATTTTTTTTACAATCGAATTATTCAATCACAGGCTGTGGAACGTCATTTGAATGCAATTGAGCTGGAGTATGCGAGGAAGCACAATGGATATTTGAAAGCATTCTTACCAGATAATTTTACAAAACCTGGTGGCGACAACGATTGTGTCCTGCTTAACATTTTGTTTCCGCGCATTGTATCTAAGGCTAACATCTTCCCTAAACTTCTGGCAGATAAGGTTCGTTGATTTTTCTGTTATCCTATTTATATTTTAGTTCCCATCTGTTCCTGGCGGCATTCGTCGTGATCATATCACAAAATCTCATAAAGCTGAGCAATGGGGACAAGTTGCTAAAGTTAGCTATTTGTGTTCTTCTTTGTCAACGGTTTGCTCACAATTTGAGAGGTAACATTTTACATACTCTTCCTTATTTGAAGTTTAGTGCAATTCAAAAAATGAGCGTAGAGAGCTTGATCAGATTATCGCAAATGTTATCAGAGACGAGTAACCACGAAAAATCTCTCGATACATATATTGAACTTTTAAAACAAGGAAGGTTTGACGAAAATACAGCATTAGACCAATTGAAGAAGGCAATCAACTATTTCTTGGTTTTTTTTGTTTTTCCTTAAAATATATTATCATTTTGTAGAATAGTCTCTCCGTCAATGTTGGATACGAAGGGTTCTCTTATCAAAATTATATGCAATCTGTTGTTAAACAGATGACTACAGCTATACATTGGATGAGGACTTCCACACAGCGCATTTCTTTCTCTCTCATGGTATATTTAATAGTTTTTATTTATATTTAAAACTATAGGCTGGCAGTGAAAACTCCGACGTACAGGAGTTCGTTAACAAGATTAATTCCGAAATAGTGCAATGTGAACAGATTATTCTACGAATAAGTAAAGGAGTACCTGAGCAAGAGTTCAAAGTTCAACAACAAATATTGGAAGAAGCACAGTCTGCTCTTATAATTTTGGAAAAGTTAGCTGAATTATTACATGATAGTTCCACTAGATCCAGTGTACAAGTTTCAATGAATACAGGTATTTCAACAATCACCTCTTTGTAAACTAGTTTTTTTTTTTAAAGAAACCGACGGACTAGATGCTCCTAGATTAAAAGAAATCATCCATGCATCAGTAGAAAAATCCTTTGGTTCCACCATACTCGACAAAACATTTGAACCTGTAGAAAAGCAGTTCTTAGGACTTCGTAGTTCCCTTTCTGACATCCTTAGTGTCTTTGAAAATGGAAACTTCTCCGAAGTTGCTGAACCTAAGCAGGTATATACAATTGTGTCCATAAATGAATTTGTATAATCTAGGCATACCCAGCTATGTTAGAAAGAGCACATCTCAGAAAACAAGCAGCCGCTGAAGCCGAAGGTTTGCGATGGCAGTTAGAGAAGAAAGATGGAGAAATTCACGATCTTAAAGTGGAGATAAAGAACAGAGTAGAAGATATTAGCACAATCAAGGTATAAATTATGATGCAGCATACATAATATAATCAATACTGTTTCAGCTAAGACTTGATATGGCCGATGCACGCCTTAACAATTCCGGTCAGCAAGTTTCAGAAAAAGTTAAGTTATTGGAAGAGAAAGTTGAAAAGTTAACCATTGACATTAGCAGGCAGAAAAAGTTAGTTTTTACTTCAATTTCCAGTAATCATTTTGTTAAGTGAATACGAACAAGTGCAAGAAAGTCTGAAAAATGAGATCAACGAAATTCAGAAGGAGAATGATGACCTAAAAAAACAAAAAACAACAATGAATAAAATGGCTCTGTTCCAAGTATGTAAACTATCAATCCGTCTATCGTGTTCAGAGCATCCAAGGTGTGCAATCACAAGCAGCAGCTTCCAGCCCTACTAGAACTCCTACATCCGCCTTAGAAAGTCCGGCTACTAGAGCGGAAATTCAACTTCTTGAACTTAATTTGGAAGAAAGCCAAAGGAATCTTCGTGCTGCTAGTATGGAAATACTTCGTCTTCGCGTATCGTTTTTTTCTTTTTGTCATCTTGACGTATTTAGTCCGGAAATATTCTGAAAGGCATGACAGACGATTTGCCTGATGTTGTATGTGGACCAGAAACCCTTCGCTCTTCTAAAATTGGATCAACATTGGAATCACTTGAAAAAGAAGCTGAACATTTGAAGAGGGTTGTTCTATTTTATGAACTACCTCATTTGAACTTATTCAGGAAGAATTGAAATATTCCGTTTTTATTCCTGATGTTTCTAAACCTCTCCATGTGCAACAAGAAGAACGCGAAAAATTTTATCGTACAAAAGAAGTAATAGCAAACAGAATCTCTGCTGTCAGTTTTTTGTGAATTGTATTTGCTAATTACAATATTTACAGGTACGGGCACGTTTACGTCGATACTGGGCCAATGAAAATCCTGGTCTGCCATTCCCTTCGAAATTCCGTGTTGAACGACCTGTTGAAAAGTGCTCACATCAAATCAAGTTTAATTCGGAAGATTACCATAAAATATTGAGCAAATGGGGCTCTGTACAATAGAACTATTTATTTATATATTATTTGCTTACGAGTACGATGCATAAAGTGATATTTGAAATGTTTTATTCATGGTTGAGTTAAAAAGTTTGTACTCCCGAATGGTTAATATATAGCGACTACGCATGTATATGAGCGCCGAGTAGGTTTGCACGATACAAACGATAGATCCTTTTATAAAAGAACGTAATGTGTCTGTCTGTCCAGACAAGACGCGTGGGTCAGGGTTCGATCCCCGCCGCGGCCTAAATTTTTGTGGGGCGCGCCGTAAGGAGCGCAAGCAGTTGGTTATTTGTAGTTGGCCAATTTTGATGTTACTTTTCATTAGAAACATTACAATCCATATTTTCTTCATTTCTCGAAATTTCAAATTGCGCCTTTCGACCTGCGTCTCATCACGATCTGGTAGTCCTATAAAACACAAAATGCACACGCAATTTTCCCTTTTATTTATTTTTGTAAAACGTTCGGTGTTCGTTTTTCTTGCATTTTGCTGCATTAGAAACCACTTTTCTGCGTGACAGTTTGTAAATTAGTAATTGGTAATCGGTTTTACAGGATTTTTTAAAACACAAACTTCCATTTTGAACATCGTGAACTATGTCTCATCTTTCGCTTGCAGATTTCTATCAGTTATTGAGCGCATTTTCAGATATGTCGAAGTTCTTCCAGCATAGTTCTTCAGATTCTTCGTCGGAAAGTTCTGACGATGAAGTACAGGAGGTGCAGGTTAAGAAACTGCCGACGTAAGTAACCTTATTAAATGTTAATTATGTTTACCTTTTAGTACTAAGGATTTTAACTTCCCAAGCGACAGTGAAGAAGATGAAAAGCGTGTGGTTCGCGCCCATAAAGATAAAAAGTTCGATGAACTAAAGGATAAAGTGAGAAATATTCGCAACGCTAAGAATAACAAAGATTTTACAAAGTTGCTCTCAGGTTTTCTGCGTTCAGTATTGCTCATAACATTTTATAGAGTTCGACGAGCTTGTAAAAGTTTATGATAAATCCAAAACTGTTTTTGCTCGGCAAAATATTGAAAATCCTCGATTTTATGTCCGATGTGTTGTGGAAGTCGAAGACTTTGTGAATAAATTCTGGAAGGATAATGATGCTAAAAATGTATGTTTTACTTAACTTCTTTTCAAGGCTTTCCAGGCATTGTCTAAAGTAAACGGCAAGGCGCTAAAAGCCCTGCTTGGTAAGATCCGTAAATATAACAGCTCGTTTGGGCCATCCATTCAAGAATACCGCGACAATGCTGATCCAGAAGGTTATGAAAGTCCAGAGGAGGAAGAAGAAGAGGTATTTCTTGTCATGGGGTCATATTTGTATAACTATTTTAGCAAGTTGATGATGACGAAAACGAAGTGCAGGTAGTAAAACCCTCGGTTGACAAAGGGGGTAAGAAAAAGACAACTGCCAAGACTACAACTGACGATTTTTCTGATCCGGAAAGTTGGGCTGACACTACCACGGATACTGAGACAACTGATTCTGAAGTGGATACGGGAACAATGGAGGATCTTCGTAGATACTTTTTAAAGTAACTATTCATATTGGTTCAGTATATTTCCGTTTATTTAGGAAGGAGTTCCAGACAGGTGACGAAACTAAGAAAACTGATCGACTGCAACGACGGCGAGAGAAGGAACGCGAAAGGAAGGCTGCCAAATTTGTTGAAGATGAATCGGATGAAGAAGAAGGATGGACAGAAGTTGGAAAAGAGAAACAGATACAACTCTTTGATCCTAAACAAGAAGTCACCCATGAAGCCATGATCAATAAAATTGAGGAAGTTATGGGATCTCGCGGAAGGCTTGGCACAAACCGTAAGTACCATGTGAAACAGCTCCAAGAGTTGTACCGTATTTCGGAAGAGGTATAATATTATATTTTTATATAATTTTTTTCTTTAGAAGAACCTTGGATCGGGAATTCTTGTGAAGCTTGTATTTAACATTGTCTCGTCACTGTTTGAGCTGAATGCTAAAATTAGTGATTTCATGGAGTACGGAAACTTTACAAAGTAGGTTTTGCATTCAAATATTTCCAAATTACTAAGTTACTTTTTTATCTGTTAATTTTTTCTAGGACATTGTCTGCAGTTAATCAATTGCTTGATATGCTAATTACGTACAAGGATAATTTGTCAATGTCAGTCAAGTACACAGAGGAAGATGAAAATCTGAAAGACGATTCTATTCCTTACAAAATTCGTGGGTCTTTTCTGATGACTGTTACACGCTTGGATAGTGAACTGACTAAGATTTTACAGAATGCTGATTGTCATTCAAATGATTATATTGAAAAGTATGTACTGCAAGAATCCTCGTGAGCTGAATTCTAATTTTCAGGTTGAAGGGAGAGAAAGACATGTGTACGTTAATTGAGAGAACTGAACGCTATGTTGAAGACAATATGGACAAAAATATTTTCGAACTTGATGAGATTTGCAAAGTCTATATGATGCGTATTGAACATCTTTACTATAAGGTTTATTTCACGTTGACAATCTTATATTTTTTATAGTATCAAGATCATTATGACGGCTCTGAGCCCGTTTCTCAAATAATGGAGCGTCTTTGCAAGAAAATTTATTCACTTGACGAAGAAAAAAGACTTCGCCAGCGTGCCATGTTGTGTCATATTTATTGGCTAGCACTTCATGATGAATGGCACAGAGCCCGTGATATGATGCTTATGTCACATCTTCAGGCAATTGTAGACCATTCTGATACGGATACCCAAGTACGTATTTTGTTGTAATAGTATTTTTCATTTTTTTTTTTCGTTTACATGGCATCACCTTCTAGATTCTTTACAATCGCGCAATATGTCAACTCGGCCTTTGCGCCTTCCGACACGGATTTATCAAGGAGGCCCATCAAGGATTGTCTGAAATACAAAATACACAGCGCGCAAAAGAACTTCTTGCCCAAGCTGTAACAATGAGACAACATGAGAGAACAGCCGAGCAGGTATGAATATGAAACCACGAAATTTCTTATCTTTTTCTAGGAAAAACTCGAACGCCAGCGTCAAGTTCCTTACCATATGCATGTAAACGTTGAACTAATGGAATGTGTTTATCTCATCTGCTCTATGCTGCTTGAAATTCCCCATATGGCCAGCTGTGAATTTGAAATGCGTCGCCGGCTTCTCAGTCGCAGTTTCCATTATCAACTGAAACAGAGCGAAAAGGCTTCTCTGGTTGGACCACCAGAAAATACTCGCGAGCATGTTGTTGCCGCATCACGAGCAATGCTTGCTGGTGATTGGAAGAAATGTAGAGATTACATCGTCAATGATAAGATGAATCAGAAAGTCTGGAATCTATTCAGGAATTCGGAGAACGTCAAAAATATGGTCGTTCGACGAATCCAAGAAGAATCCTTGAGGTTCGTAAACTGTAGATATTTTTTGAATATTTTCAGGACGTACCTTCTTATGTATTCCACAGTTTACACAACTGTGTCTCTTGAAAAGCTTGCAACATTATTTGAGCTAGAAAAGAAGCAAATTCACAGCGTGATTAGGTAAGTCTATCCTATTTTTAAGTTTTTCCACTTTCCAACAGACGTTAATATGGTATTTTTTAGTAAGATGATCATTCAAGAAGAACTTTCTGCGACTTTGGATGAGCCTACTGATTGTTTGATTATGCACCGTGTGGAACCTAGCCGACTGCAAATGCTGGCATTGAACCTGACGGATAAAATCCAAATGTTGGCTGAAAATAATGAGCAGATTTTGGAACCACGCACTGGGAGAGCCGGCTACAGTGGTACCGCCGTTTGGTTTCCCGGACGCGAACGTCAAGGAGAAAAGCAAAGAGGAACCGGAAACCTCCAGGTACGATTTTCTGTAGAAGACGTGAATTTTCTTACAATTTTTAATGTCGGCGTAAACATTGCCATGTCAGCGAAAAGTTCTCGTGCGCTTGATAAGATTTCTTTGCAGGGTGACCGCCGAACCGGCCAATCTCAAGGATCAAGACAAGGAGCCAATGTTTGGGGTTCTCAAAGTAATCGTCGTCGTGATCGCGATAGTCAAAGACGGAATTAGTTTCTCTACGTCTCATCACCCTTTCCTTCCTATTGTTAAAATTTCGTTATGCGCCCGCATCATTTAACTTTTACAATTGAAATGATGCGGGCGCATACTATTTATTCGTTGTCTTTTAGTCATTTTATGTCTACTTGATTTGTTACTGTTGGGATTATATTCTTAAAGGTACTATAAACCGTTTGTTGTTTATCGCCTATCATTAATTGATTACAGTGACAGAGGCGGGGTTTCCTTCAAGACGGGTGACCTCGCGTCCCCTGTATCACAAAATGTCCGACTTTGACCACGTGAGTATGCCTTTTTTTACCGGGGTTGTGCCTTTTCTCGACATCATTAGAATGGAGGTTCTTCCATCCAAATCCAAGCGTAAAGTGCTATTGTGAGGCTCCTTTTAGCCCCCCTGGGGCCCCGAAGAATCGATCAGGAACGCCAATTACGCGACGGCTTGCTGCTCCGCCTAGCCACCTGATGCATCTCTCTTCAGCTTGTCTACCAGTCCGGATTCGGCAACGAGTTTGCTTCGGCTGATCCTCGTGTCCCCGACGCTCTTCCCATCGGTAAGAATAGCCCCCAACAATGTCCTCATGGACTCTACGCCGAGCAGCTGAGTGGAAGCGCATTTACGGCGCCTCGCCATCAAAACAGAAGGAGGTGATTTTTAGACGACGGTCGCCATGGTGACCAACTTATTTGCAGTTGGCTGTATCGCATCCGGCCCTCTGTTGTTCATCGGCCATTCAGCCCCATCGATGGCAGCAAGCAACTGACCAATGACTTCTCGGCTTTCACTCCCAACCCCAACCAACTGCGCTGGCATCCTCATCCTCTTCCCAATGGAAACGTCGATTTTGTCCAGGTAATTCTTAATTACGAATATTTGTATATCCCTCCATTTCCAGGGATTGTACACAATTTGTGGAGGAGGAGACGTCGTCTCCCGAAATGGCCTGGCCATCCACATGTATTCCTGCAATGTCGACATGAAAGACCGAGCCTTTTACAATGCTGACGGAGATTTTCTCATTGGTCAGGCGTCTTCTTTCTGTATTCCCTATCTAAAAATGCTTTCTTTTTGGCTCCTCTTGACCGGAAGAGCATCGCCATTTGCGTGATTTGCAATTCTAACGAGCCAAGAGACCAGACAGGCTCGTTTCCAATTGAAATTTGATATTTCAGTTCCCCAGCAAGGAGCCCTTCTGTTGACGACAGAATTCGGCCGTTTGAAGGTCAATCCTCTAGAAATTGTGATAATTCCCCAAGGTGCGTGAGTGGCTCTTCTTTTGTAACAAGTTTAGGCATTCGGTTCTCCGTCGGTGTTGAAGGACCCTCCCGAGGGTACATTCTCGAAGTTTGGGGCACACATTTCCAGCTGCCAGACCTTGGCCCCATCGGTACGTCGTAATCAAACACCCAAAAGTGAAGGATGTTGATTGAGAAATTCTATCCCCGGGGGGATGGGCTGTCTAATGAGCCGGATGATCAAATGGCCTTTGTTTTCAGGAGCAAACGGGCTGGCAAATCCACGAGACTTTGAGACTCCGACGGCTTGGTTCGAAGATGTCGACAAGCCGTTCGAGATCGTCTCCAAATATCAAGGAGCCCTCTTCTCGGCCGGGCAGGACCATTCTTGTTTCGACGTCGTCGGATGGCATGGGAACTATGCCCCTTATAAATACGATCTGCGCCGTTTCATGACTATCAACACTGTCAGCTTCGATCATTGCGTATGTTTTGGAATATTTTAGTGGGGGCAAATGGCAACTCGCAAAAAGACTGAATAGGGATTAACCCGTGGATCAACGGAGTAAACGACGTCCACTCACTTGTTCCTCTCATTTTATTATAGCTGCTTTTCAAATAAAAATATTTGTTTAGGATCCTTCCATCTTCACCGTTCTCACGGCTCCGTCAAACAAGCCAGGCACGGCCATCGCCGATTTCGTCATTTTCCCTCCTCGTTGGGGAGTCGCCGACGACACTTTCCGTCCTCCATATTACCACCGTAACCTCTTGTCCTTCTCTTTTTTATTCTTTATCTCCCAGGTAACTGCATGTCTGAGTTTATGGGGCTTGTCTTGGGCGCCTACGAGGCCAAGGAGGGCGGATTCCGTCCGGGAGGAGCCTCGTTACACTCGATGATGACCCCTCATGGGCCAGACTACGCCTGCTTCGAGAAGGCATCGACCGACGTGCTCAAACCTCAGCGGGTCGCCGACAACACGATGGCCTTTATGTTTGAGTCTTCGCTGAACATGGTTGTCACCAAGTGGGCCTTGTCGGAAAATGTCGACAAAGATTATCACAAAGATTGGCAACCACTCAAGAAACATTTCCACCTCTAGTCGAAATATCAATTATAAATTGTCATATTCTTTATTTTTTCTTATTCCCATGGTTTTTTCCATATAATATTTTTTATATCAAACTGGAATCGGAATACAAAGCGAATTTTTATAGATGGCGACAGCGTCGACAGCCTCGTCGACAGGCATTGCGCGCTACAGAAATCCAGGTGGCGAGAGTGTCGTGTTGTGAAAGAGCATGCAAATGTTTTGTGTCGTGGCCAATATGTCAAACGAGCCCCCAATTAGAGGAGCATTGAGACCGTCGAGTGCAATGGATGGCCGAATTTATAATCAAATTTAGGCGGTGGACGAGAGTTGGCACAAGACACAGAAATATTCTCATTGGATGAAGAAGGCACAACAGATGAAATGAAGTAAGTTAAACAAAAACAAAAAGACAGTAGGGACTCTTTATTCGGGCATCACTACTTTTTGTTCATCTTCTCCATGTGAGCTTGCATCTCCGTCTCGGCTTCATCGTGTGAGGTCAGGGCAAGGCCGATGGCACAATATTTCCTGGTATTTGGCTTGTCCTTCATTCTGTCGTACGTTTTGGCGATGAAGTAGACATTTTCAAGCCAATCGGGGCGAAGCTCATGGACAGCCAGCAAATCGGCCAAGGCCTCCTCGTAGGTGGCAGTCGGCGGATTGGCAAAGAAAGTGGCGGCGACTTTTCTCTCCAACCAAGTCAATCCAGCCACTTCGAAGGCAAAACGACCTCTCATATGCAAAAGAGTGTACTCCTTGCGGTCGATGGCCAGGGCTTTATCCAAGTATTCCTATACACAAATTATAAACATGTCAAGTATTATTCTACCTTGAATTTGTGGCCTTGTTCGATCTTTTCCTTCGTTCCAAGATGTTCCGTCAGCTGTCCCGTCGTGGCCGCTGCGTATTTGAGAATTTGAAAAGAGGTCGAGTCGATCTTATAGGCCTCGACGCAGTATCCTTGTCCCTCGACGATCAGCGCTTTCTTCTTATTCTTGTCAGCTGTTTTGGAGGCCAGCTCATGGCAGGCGCGACCCAGACGCCAGAGCATCTCCTTGTCGCGGTCACCCTTGTCGTAGCGCCCTTTCAATTCCGTGTACACTTGTGTCACATCGTCAGTTCCAAATCGCTTGTCAATCTCTGCATAAGCGTCCTAAACGAAATATCTGTACTCTGATTTTATGAGAAAATCGTTCCGGTAACACAACACATAAAAGTAGCCAAAAAGTAGCAAGTGCAAAAAGTACCAACCGCCATGTTAGTCAGTTGTGAAGAAGTGTGAGAGAATGACCGATTCACTTTTACAAGATTTTCTTTACAAGTCTCGACAATTTTCAGAACAGCCGGAACGGGAACTTCGGAGAAATCTCGACTATTTGATTGTCCACTGGACAGCGATGAAGAGGAGGACAAGCCGACTCCGAAGAAAGTTGTCCACAAAGCGCAGCCGACAGTCAAGAGTCGTCTCGACGCGTTCGAAGGTGACGGCGACAGTCTCTCCGACGAACTCGATCTCCTGCCACCCCTTCCCGGCGCGTCGAATGCAAATTCCTCGTGGTTGAACAGGTATATTCCTTTCGGAGAAATCATGAGTTGTTCAGATTCCATGCGTTGAATTGCTGTAACCCCCGAATCCCCAACAAGTGTCTCATCATGTAATCTTCTTCTGCTCCGATCCTCTCAACGGGTGTCTTCCTTCGCAATAGCCAACGATCTCAATTCTCAACCCGCCAAAAGACCTCCAAATAAATTTATTATTATTACTAACAGTTATTGTCCCATTCGTTCCCAGGGATCAAATTCGGGCGACGACTTTATCGTGGCCGTCGATCGGAGGGTAGGTAGCTTCACTTGGCGGACATACGTCGGGCGACGTCGAGGCAATGCCGAAGCACTTCCGGCGGCTCGTGTGTGTGTTCCACGAAGGGCGACAAGCCGAGGTGGCTTGTGTTCTTCTTCTCCAGCTTTCGAGTCAATTGGCTCCTTCTTGAAATTGTTTAACAATTCATCCAAGGCATCGATGTCTTCATTGGAGAGATCGGCCGGAGTGACCTCAGTTGTCGTCGTCGTCGGACGGAGCAAGCGAGAGGACAACGTCGACACTTCTTCTTCGATAGAATTCTTTGTCAACTGAAATAATTTCATTTTTGAGAAGAGCAAAGACTGACGGATTTGACCTCCTGATCATTCAGCAATGATTTTGGGATATCCAATGGCTGTTTCCTGTCTTCTGTGGCTGAACCAAACGCTAAATTTAGTTTGTCGAATTCCTGGAAGAGAGAAGAATTTACCTTTGACGAAGGGATCCATGGGTTTTATCCTGTTCAAGTAGATGATTCCTGACTGGGGAAGATCTCTGATTTTACCATGTGGAGCCGTTTTCTGCTGGGGAAACATATCCCGAGGATGGTATTCAGGATTAGCCGGATGAAGGTAAAGAAAAGATTCTGCCCATACTGCAGAAAAAAGGAAAAGCGGGAGAAGAGAAAGCAACATCGAGGATGAGAGACTGGACCTCGTCCGGGGGTCGCCTGGCCAGTTCTCCCCGAACGGGACGGGTTCGAGATAACCTGATGTCTCACGGAAGTTTAACAGGTGATGCTAGCCAGACCCGTCTTAGGGTCACTCTCTTCATTATAATTATCACATAAAATCTATCGGGCGCTGCTGAGAATTGGCTGTTCTGTCGCATTGAGTATTCCATTCTTTCTCTTTCCACAAATGCAACTGAAAATATGAGTTTCTATTGAAAAAAAGGACAAACTTCTTCATCAAAAGACGGAATTCCTTCATTCGAAGATAACAAAGTGGCTGGAGGAGACTGTGGAGAGCCACGAAGACGTAACACGTGTACTTGACGTAGAGGAGAGCACCGCTGTTAGATCTGAAGTACGACAATACTTATCATTTTGCTCGGATTACACCTGTTGATGTGCATAATTTGAATTATTTGGACGGAGCTATAGGCAACAAGAAACATGAGATACACCGCGATGACCGATCCAATGACCATCACAAATTTCCTCCTCCGCAGCAATTGAGGGGCGTCAGCCGTCTAACAATTTTCTGTTTTTTCATATATTTGTCATACCTGGCGCAAGACATCTTCCTCGATAAGACGACTGATGACACGGAAAAGGATGACATAAGTGCCGGTGGTCACGGCAAGACAAGAAAAACAGAAAAGGAGGAGGCCGACATGATAGATGACGTCGATGGAAAGAGATCGGTCGACATGTTGAATACACGAAGAAATGGAAGAAATCTCTGGGAGAAGATGACTGCTTTTGTGCTCCTTTACCTGTGGGACAATCTTTATCGATGAGAATTGATCTATTCATACTTCCGATGACACTATTGACCAAGGTAACAGTAGCCGAGAAAATCCAAGCGACCAAGATCATGATCATAACTCTCGTCCTAAACAGTTTTAACCTCAAGAAACAGATGAAATACCTTGTGACGAGGGACGCGTATCGTAGGGGATAACAGATGTAGACATACTCGTGAAGAGTCACCAACGCCAAATTCAAAATGGTTGCCAAATTACAAAATCGGAGGAGAAAGCCACTGTGCTGGTCGACTTTTATAGCCCACAAAGACTGAAAGACGCCTGTCGATGGAAAAAGGAAGACGACTGACCCCAGAGTTACCCATTTCTCCGCTGAGAAGTTTCAAGGCGAACAGAATTGTAGCCAATCCTATGATTTTTTCGATTTGAGAAAGCCGCCGTGCAAACCTTTGAAGCAGTCGACGACGGCGAAATTGAGGATGAGAGTGTAGAAAACGGGCGCATGTCTCCTTTTCTTGAGACAGAGAGCACCGACGAGAGTACCATTGATGACAATCGACAACATTCCCATAACCACAAAAGTGCCTCCAAAGACACGAGACACATTCTGATAGGCTTCTAAAGAAAAGAACATTTAGAGGGATTACGGTAGATGGACAGACCACGTTGCTTGGCGAACTTAGCAAAGGCGCTGAGGACGGCCTCCTCGCTCGCGTTGTCGGCCATTTCTATGACAAACGATTTGGAAGAGGAGGAGGAGACATAAAATAGAAAAGACTCGGCCGTGTGAAAAGAGGATGGTTTGGGAGGACGAATAACAACGGAACGTGAGGATTGCAAAAAGCGAAGTTAGCAACTTTTATACAATGTAATCGGGGAGGTTTAGTCACAGCTGAGACCCCGGGGAGGCGACGTAATTAAGTGAATTGCGACGGACCAAAATACAACAATTAGAAAAGAGATCATTTTATAAAGGAAAAGCCACGTGACGCAATCTAATGAGAAAAAGATTTACCATCAGGAATTATTTCTCATTTATCTAAAGAAATCTCGCAGAGAGAGAAATGGCGAGTATCTAAAGGAGATGTTGAATCTGGCTGATGGATAGCTGGACCCAAGAGGACGAGAAAAACTGTCCCTTGTGGTGTTGAGCCGTCAAATGAAATAGTTGGAGAAGCACAATTATTCCTGCCGAATGACGTTGGAGACCAAACGGACGGGATAAACATAATTAACGACAATTTGTAGGCGAAAAAAAGGAGATGATCTTGGGGAAGTAAGAGCCAACCCGTGGATAATGACAATGTTCCCTAGACATGCCACACCCAACTTCGATGGACAACTTCAAAAAAGGTCGACGTGGACGACTGTCAGACTGGGAAATCTCAAAACTGACAAACGACCGCCAGTTATGATTTGGCCCCCATAGAAACTGACGTTCATTTTGATGTTGGAACAGTCGACGGATATTTATAATGGGATGCGCGAAGAATATTGAGACGGGATGAATGGAACAAGAGGCAACCCAGTCACGAGGAGAAGGCTCAACGAGTACAAATGGCCTTGTCCTTTCCTCAATTACAGACGTCGACTGTAAAAAGTAGAACAAGTTTGGACAAAGGAGCTTACGTGTTGGAGCCATTTCTCAAATAGAAAAGTAGCTCTTATGAGGAAGGAAGGACATAAAGGCGTCGAAGACAAAACAATTTGAGCCATGACTTCGCCATAGGATGAAGGATGTTGTGTGTGAGGGTGAACGGGAGGGAAAAGTTTGTAGAGACCAGGGTATTAGGTGTCTCTGATGGAATATTCGGTTGATGACGACGATGGCGCTGCCTGCCCCAGGCGAAATCTCGTTGGCCAACGGTAGCCATCTCAAGCTCATTAGCTGATAGGATTGCCACTTTAATTTAGACACGGCTGCCCGTCAATCTAAAGCTATGTGCGAACGAGGGGCCCAAACAATAGAGGCGACATAACTTTGGAACACATAAAAAGACTACGGGGAGAGAGAGAGGCTGTTGACAACCAATTTCCATAAGATCTCCTGTCGAAGGTGTTGTTTGTGAATTGACAGGTGTTTCGATAAATGTTCAAGTAATCTTTGCGGAGAAAAGTGAATGTTGTGTCAGAATGACTGACTATTTATGATAGAGCCGAGGCCAGAATAGCTCAAAAGTGCACATTTTGTGTGACTGTTTTGGGGTTTTGGGTGGGAGGGATGGGGGAACGAGCCGGCGGTGACAATGCAATTTACTTCGAAGGAAGAGAAAAACTTAAAGTAGGAAGCCCAAAAAAGGGATGAGGATAATTAGAAACGGCAATTCAAAAGGCCACTTTGATAGTCGAGAATTCGTGTAAAAGTGGCAATGAGCCGTGCAAACTCAATGAGGGTGGATGACTACATGAAGGCCTGTAAAGGACGGAAGAGACGGGCAAAACACCTGGCAGCCACATGCCATGCAAACGGGCTCATATAGCCCCTAGTTGTCGAGATGTTCCTAATCTTTACAGGTCTTGAAATACGGGAGACACAATAGAACCAATTAGACAGTCGATGACTCAAGAAGAAGTTGAGCATATATGTTCATAGAGAATAGAAGCCCCTGGCATCGAGTCATCTTCGCCATTATAAAAAGAAGCCATTCCTTTTGTCTTTCTGTGTGATTACTCGTTCCCCTACAAGAAGAGAGTATTTGATCCTTGATCATCGACTCAATCTCTTGTGAAACTGTCGAACACCGAGCTCTTGTCATTTCTCCTGCCCACGTTTGTCCCTGCCATTTCCGGTCGCCTTGATATGGGCCAATTTCGGCGGGGTTGATTTGCCCGCTGGCCAATCTTGGTCTCTTCGTCGTTTCAAGTGTTTCCGTAGGGATTTGTTTTCTGTTGACAAGGGCGTGTCCCCCTATCGACTGCGCACAGTGTCCTTCTTCTCCTGTTCCTCCCTCCCCAGGGTTGTTGTAATCCTCGGACATCGATCTCTCCCGCCTCCGCTCGGCAAAAAGTCCGATGGACATGCTAATTCGGTCGACCAACTAATTGGAGGTCATCCGTCTGTCCACCTGCCGTGTTTATTTTCTTCAAAATCAGTGGCATTCCCGCGTTCGGGGCGGCTTATCGGTGTTTCGTCACCGGCTGTCCATTTCGAGACCTCCCCCCTCTGGTACTCGGCCTATTATTTGTCCAGCCGGTAGTCCCGCTGTGCGAGGCTCTACTCGCCTTGTTAGTCAACTAGCTCATAAATTTCTGCGTGTTCGTGTCTTGTAATTGAAAACACTCCTTCCAGATCGACTATATTCCTGGCCGCCCTTTTCAAACAACGAAATTAGTCCGGAAGCGAGGTCCCCCGTCGACCCGTTGCCATTCGCTGTCTATCGATTTTACCCGGGTACAGCCGCCACCCGGCGGTTTTAAAGGACTGTGCCGGACTAATCCATCCCTCGGCCATATGTTCTCTTTCTCCTCATAAACATCGTCTCAGTTGTGTTCATTTATTTGTCTCTTTCTGATAACCGAGACATTCTCTATCCTGGCGCCCTCGTCCTTGACTTGTTTACGACTCAGCCTCGCATGTATATCATTCTTTTTCTCTTTTCGGCCGAGTAGTTAACTCCTTTTTGCCAGAGGGAATGTCATCTGGATATATTCTCTCTCAAAACCATCGATTTTTAAAAAAACGACATTGGCTGCAAAAGACAACAAAGTTGCAGCTGGCGAGATTCGATTGTTTACCACCAGTCCGCAATATATTCTTTCCCCGTAATTAACCCCTAAAATCCGGTGTTTTCAATCCCGGTCTCCCTTTAAATTGTATCAGTTCATCTGTCAATCACCCGGTCGAATTCCTCGAATACTTCTTTTCATCTAATTAAGAGTTCTTTGTCTCCTGCTTGAGTCATTCGTTTATCCTTCTTTTTTTGTCTGTTAGTCACACCCCCTCGCCGGTGCTTCGTCTGCCACTTTCGTCCCTTTTATGTGGTTGCCTCTCTTTCGTCATCACTCTGCTCATATTAGCCCGGAGATTGGATCTCTTTCGGTCACAGTACCTTTTCGACTTACTTCTTGTGTTTGTCGTTTGTCTTTTCTCTCTTTCCGCTCTCATTTTTCGCACTTGTCCTTACCTGAATTTGATTGTTTGTTCTCTTTTTTTCTCTTTTTGCTTTTATTATAATCGTGAGCTTTAGATGGCCTATCTCCCGGTTTCCGAGGAGCCGCTCGTCTATATTCTTGGACCTGGTCAGTCCGTCTCGTCCTCCGATATTGTCTCCTTTTAGATTCGATGCTGTTCGATTTCCGGGGTGCTTATACTTTGATAGACAGCGGTGATTCGGCAGTCACTTTGACTAAACACATTCGCCAAGTTAACTGTCTTCTGACTCCGGCACCATCTGACAAGGCCATACAGAATGCTCTCTTCCAGAATAAGGTCTGGTTTATTGTAATTTCTCCCTTTAAAAAAGAGTTTAGAATCGTCTTGTCCCAGTTGTTGGATCGGTCATCGGAAAAGAACTAAACCATAAATTGAGCGAGCAGGGTATTCCAGCCATAGTCGCCAAGCAATCCGATAAATATGAACCCATCACTCTCTACAAAGTGAGTTCTCGCCTATTTTCTTTTATTTTTTTTATTTCAGAGTTTGGCAGAAGGTCGACTGGAGTTGTTTGTCTTAGATGGTGGCCAGAAACCTTCTTTTGACGCTCTACAGAAAGCCCTCGACAAAGGAGATTCGGCCGCTTTGGAAAGTGCCGCCGAGAAATTCGGAATGATCTTCGTCCTTGTGTGGTACCCGGCTAAATTGAACGAGAAAGTTAAACGCATACTGTACACAGGTTTGTCCCTGACTTTGTTTTGTTGACGGGTAGATAATTCCAGGCACCGCCAGTACAGAAAGAGTTGTGCTCGCCTTGGAGAAGGCTTCCTCCCTTACTTTGTTGCAGACTCCTTCTGCCACAACCGGTCAAGCCAATGCCGGAATTGCTCCTCCGCCAAAGAATAAAGTCACTACAGCCAGACCCAATGGAGCACCGACAGCCAGGGCTGCCCCAGCTCGTCCAGCTCCCACAACAAGAACTGCACCTCCGGCGAAACCAGCTCGAGCCCCAGCTAAAGAGGTCTTGAAGCCTCCTCCGACCAATACAACAGCTCGCCCGGCTCGTCCTTCCACAACTTCTTCGACTGTTACTTCCGCTCGCTCTGCCAAACCGGCAGCTCCCGCTGCTCGCTCTACTGCCGCTCCAGCAAGAAAGGCAACCGAGCCAGCTGCCGTCAAAAAGACGGCGTGAGTTATTCAACCTGTCCATACCAAATAACCCATTGCAGTGCCCCTCTCCGTGGTGCTGCCGCCAGTAAGCCAGTTGCTCCTTCGGCTGCTGCTAAGAAGCCCGAGCCGAAAAAAGTCGATCAGAAGACTCCAGCTCCGGCTAAGCCTAAGGAGGCGCCCAAAGAAGCCCCGAAAGCTGTTCCCAAGGTTAGAATTGCTTTTTTTTTAAAAAATTTGTTTGGTTTGTGTATGCTTTTTATTGTGGTCTTTAGCCGGCCGAGCATGTGCCACCCGTAGTGCCCCCTCAGCCAGAAAATCCTCTGGTGACCATTGCCGACGAGCCATCTCGTCCCATCGACCAGGTCTCTTCGCTCCTTGGCTTTTTTTGCTCATTATAGCGCTTTAGTCGTCCTCTGTGCCCATAGTATCTGATCCCGGAAATCACGAACTCGCCCCGGAGGTCAGGGTCATCCCTGCCACTCCAGAACCGCCCCACAAGGATGATGACGATCACAAGCCACAAGTTCCTGAGGTAGTCAATCCTGTTCTGTTGTAGCTATTTTCTTCTTTTATCCATATTGTGACAGTTTAAGAGTGCTCCCTTTTAGCATGTTGTCCATCCTGCACCAGAAGAGCCTGAACCCGACCATCACAAGGATAAGCCGGCTGAGCCGACTCCTGCCGAGCCCAGGCCCACTGAACCTGCTCCTGGTTTCAATGTATTTATTTTTGGCTTTTTGTCTTATTCTCACTTTGTAGGAGCCCCATGTTCCTCAGCCAGCAGATAAGAATGGCCTGTTGGATGACGTCGAGGAGCCGATGGTGATCAGAAGAATCAGCATGGACACTGACTTGACCGAGGAAGCACAGAAATTTGCTGAAGAATTCGAGCAGGTCTATCATTTTGTTATCACATTGAAAGAATTTCTTTAGAAAGCGAAGTTGGAAGAAAATGGAAACAATGTCGATCAGAACAAATCAGCCCTGGATGATCTGCTCTCGGGTATTCCACTCGACTCCAATCAACTGGTCGACGCGGCCATTGCCGCTTCTCTTTCGCAGACTTTGTCGGGAGAGGTAGACTTCCGCCCACCAAATCCACAAATCTAATGATTTTAGCCTAACGAATTTTACCACCAGCAACACCCGGACACTCAGAAACAAGAGCCAATCACAAACGGAGGTCATCACGAGGAAGATGCCGACGGCAAGATGAGAGCCATGCAAACCAGATCCAGTGTGGTCGAGGCTGGCGACGACAATAAAGTCTATGAAGAGCCGGACAAGGCTCTGGATGATATTCTGTCCCATGTGACAAGCCAGTCTGAAGAGGTTGACCGACGTCAAAGTCAAGACAACGATGGATTTAAACCGGTCGATTTCAATGAGCTTCCCCCTCAGCCAATGCATATGGTCCTTAATAAGAGTAGGTGTCCTGCACTAATAAGACTTCCTTTTCTAGTTAAACCTTCTCTCAAGAATGATCGCTACTTCGAATTAGTCACCGTACCACACAAAGCTGGAAAATGTACTTTGGAGAATTTGGACGAGGCCCGAGACTTTTTCCGGACAATTCGATCAACAGTTTATGTTCTGGCCAGCGAGGACATCCAGCAGTTTGTCTTGGATGGATGGCTTGAAGGAAAGAAAGCTTGGCAGAAAACTGGTTCATTTTTTCCTCAATTGTCTTATTGTCCCTCATTCAGATGCTCCTTCTTCTCTTTACCCGTCGGTCTCCACTCCAACCATCCAGGCATTTACTACAGCTCATCGATCGGACATGGAACAGGAACATATGACCATTCATCCTTCGATCGCGAATACAAATTTGTTGATCCAAGCAGACGACGGCCCGGAAGAATTCAAAACCGCCAAGCTGCTACTGTAAAATTGTAATCTAGTGACTTTTATTTATTCTTAAATATTTCCCGTTGACATTAATAAAATTTCATTTTATACCCGAACAACAACAAAAAATTACTCGTAAGTTTTCGGTAACATGGGAGAATAAGAAGGGTCTTGGGAGGGGGCAGGCCGAGGACGAGCTGTCGTCTTGAGGGTCTGCTGGGTGAGGGCATCTGTCGACCGCCAACAACAACAAACCGAAAAAGTTTTTAGGAATTCTCTGAAATATTTGTATCCGTAAGGAGACGAGCAATGTGGAGTACCTTCGGAAAACATGTGACATCAGAGCACAAAGGACAAAATTAACGGCACTGTTTGTTAGGGACAAAAGGTCGAAGAAGCTGCCCAACAGAGAACTCAACTGCCGGTAACGGGGATTTATTCCCGCTGCCAAATTCATCAATCCCTGTGGGAGTTCGGTGATAAGAAAGACTGCGACGATGACCACTAACATTGAGGTTGTTCTCTCGGCCTAAAATCTTTGTCTCTGGGGAGACATGACAAACAATTTGGCGGCCTTTCAAAAAGCATCTAATAAGATCTGTTGCCCCACCTGGGAATTGCCCGTATTTTGCATTCCACCACACAGTCTGGATCGCCTTTCCCTCGCTTCCATCAGCATTCTGACCAGCAATGTCATAAATATTGTCAATAAAATACAAGGAATCAATTTGAGCATCCAGGCTGAAATTGCTCGAAATGAAGAAAAGACGAGAGAGGAGGAGTACCGACTATCCAATAGTTGGCCTTTTCCCACGAACAACTCCAAAAAGAAGGTCGAATAAACTCGTAGTGGGGAATCATGTCGTCGGCACTCCAATAATCTTTGTAATTCTCATCGTAGAGACACGTCTCCGGTACATTTATCATCGAAGTGTAGTTGATTTGATAGGCGAGCATATTGATGACAGAACCAAGAAATGCTGTCAAAGTGCCGAGGGCAATAGCCACGATGGCGGCTCCCATTCCATTACAAGGCGGCAGACGACTATTCGCATGGCTTCCTCGGTAGAGGACCAGAAATCTGATGTCCTCATTGAAAGGGAAAATAAAATAAAGAGAACCTGAGGACAGCCATATTGACAGTTAACCAAAGACTGACAGAGTGCACAAAAACGGAAACACACGCATAGAATTTGGTATAAAGAACCCAAGCATAATGAAAAAACCATGGATGACACATGGCCACCTGAAGACATTCGACGAAAAGAGAGGAGACATACCGGTTTGAAGAGAAAATAAGCAGCCATGAGAAAACCATCGCAGAAGGCGATCACAATAAGCAAAACATTGAAGGGACTCTTCCTGTAAATTAGCGAAATTACGGGCCCTCGACGGATTTGTGTTTTTGCCAGGAAGGGTAGAGGATCTCGTAAAATGTTGATGACATTATGGGGCACTCTCTCTCTCTCTTTTGCCAGACTTGGATGTTTGGAACAGGCAGGTGTGGGAAGAAATTTCTGTTTATAAATAAATCGGCGGAAGAATTTTCGCGTACTTCCGATTTGATAATACACGTTGGCCTACGGTAATCTGTGGACAGTTACCTCATAACAGGTCGAAGTAGAACAGCAATTATGGCAAGATTGGCGAATACTCCCAGGACACAAAGGAGACGATAGATGTAGCCATAGACAGGATTGAAAACATCAAGAAAAGGAGCCAATACCTGGAAAAATAAGTCCATTTGGTCTCTCGCTCCCCCGCCACTTCATTATCCCCAAGGTGCCGTTCCTCTTCTCTTTGCACATTTCAAGAGACGAACTGATTCGATTTGGTCGCCTCAGTTGTGCCCTAAGGCAAAAGCCGAGGATTCTGCTTGAATATTCGAACACAACGCGCTTGTACCTACGCAGAGATGACTCGTTCTCTCATCTATTCTCTCTCTCTTGTTTTTTCCTCGATATTTTCATATGTTGTTGGGTGAACATAAAAACTGAGAGTATTACCAGCTGGCTAAAACGGAGGGTAATTAGTGGTAAAAGTGGATAAACAAAGCTCAAAAGAAAGAGAGAGGCCCCTGCTGATTTTAGTCATGTACATAAGTGACGAAGTCAAGACGAAAAGTAGTTGTAGAGTCTCACCCACACAGCCAGCCAACCCCCTTAATCGTCAAATTCTAAAATGGCCGATTGAATGCGCCAGTATCGTCGCGTTTTGTGGCCCTCGATTTGGGAGGGGAAATGAGCTGGCTCGATCCATTACGAGACGTCATTATGAGTCCACGTCAAAACTATTGTCAAATTTCGGGCCCTCTTGAATTGAATCCTCGTGTGTGTGCAGCAGCAGGTGCCTCTCTTTGGCTCTCAATTAGGTGGATTACAGGACTCTCGATCTCGACGAAGCCGACCACTCGAATATTCCACATTTCGGGGCTTGACACGCAACTCCGAGAGTCATGTGGAGAGGAAGATGTGCCTCATTCGAGGAATAAATATCAGAATAAACAAAGCCACCAAAAAGATACGCGTCACCTTGCAAAAAGCGATACGCAATTGCGATACCCGAAAAGAAGGCGGTAACTCGATAATCTCTGGAACTTCGGAGACTTTTTTGAGACCAAAAACTCGGTTGACTTCATAGAATCCAACTAAGAGAGCAGACGGATTGGAATGTGAGTAAGAAGCGGCTCTATTTACACCCTACAACCCTGGAAAGCCCATTGGCTACAGAAAATATTCGAGAGTTGGGACTCTTTCGGTCTCATTGGATTGGGCTCATTAGCAATCAGTATGGATGTGTGTTTATTTTGGGCACCAAATTAGTGAGTCGTCAAAAGTAGAAAAAGAGGAAAAGACTCACATTCTTATAGTATTCACGAGCCTCAATAGTTTGATTGTAGTTGAGACCGGCGCACTCCATCGAATCACCTAATTGGGGCTCCTGACGAAAGAATCACTTCTAGTAGGCGGGGGAGAGGCTCCGCATTGTGTATTTCTTCTCGTCTTCAGCCACGCCCCTTCACCTGAAAAGTTATATTTGTGTTTGGAGGAAAAGCACAGCAAGAGAACATTTGGAATGAAGCAATATGGACAGGAAATGGGAGGGGCAGACTCGTAATTACTGGCGAATAGAAACTGTGAGCAGCGGCTGACAAGAGAAATATCCAGATAAACAGCAGGACTAAGTAATGAGAAGTAACAAAGGCACTTTAGCCAAAATATTAGAGAAGGACGGGCCCTATGGGAGGAGAAAGAGTGAAAACAGCTCCAATCAGCTCAATTGTAGGGAAGCCACGACGACAGATATTTATGAGAGGAGCTATTAAATTGGACGAGGTCCAGTGAACTGATTACTGATTCGATTGCCGTCGAATGACAAACGGGCTCGATAGAGGAAACAGACAAAATCGAAGAGTTATGGCCCGAGATGACAATTCTTGACACAAATGGCAAATAGAAAAGGGATTCATCGAGGACGAGCCGGCTTGAAAACAGGCGGGCAGGAGGCAGCCAAGCGAGGGCTGTCAGATACACACGACGATGGCTCGATGTTGGCCAGAACAAAATATATCGAGCACGTGGGACATCTTTTATAAACATCTCCCTCTGGTGGGATTAGAGCCAGTCTTTAAAGGAGAAAACCTTGACATCCGGGTCAAGAGTCGACTGCTGAAATTCAGTCGAGCTCAAATAATGGAGGTTTCGAGTGGCTGAGAAATGGCCCCCGGGCTGAGATATGGAAAGTAAGAGACGAAGCTGCCTCCCTCCCTCTCTCTCCCAACGAAGCTAATAACCGTAGCAAATCGGGGAAAAGAGTCGTCCTTCGTCATGGCCATTACTATTATTGGAACATTGACTATTCTACGAGCCACAAAGGGGAAAAAACTTCTTTTGATAATGGGCACAAATTTCACGAAAGCAATTCCTTATTCAGACAACGACGTCATTCCTAGCTCCTCGCACATTAGTTGATGGCGAGGTTTCCCCTTTTCTCCTTTTTTTTCTCTTGTACACAGATTGAAAGACAAAATAGTTTATGGCTCTTGTTCATCCCGAAACGAGACTCTCGTACTCGGCCGATGACTTCTTGTTGGGCAGAGTTCCATTGCCAGTCGCTGGTTCGCATCCCCCGCTTCTTGAGGTTCCGCCCATTTTTCACTTCTTCCTGTAATTTATCTCATTCACTTCCAACTGTATCTCCTCTTACCATGACCAAATATTTGAAATATTAAACCCGAGACTATTAAAATGGCGGAGAAAATGTAGAAAACTATGCTCCAGTCGCCGTCATCGCCCTGAGACCCGTCATAGGAGAAGACAAAAGGCATGGTTTACCTGAACAAGAGCCAAGATGACAGGCGCCACCGAACTACCAATTTGGGAGTAAATTTGAGAATAAGCGGAAAGGAAGGCTGTGAACTGGCAAGATGTTAACTGGCTCAGAAAAAGATTTACCATGGGTAAAGCAGCCACAACGGAGGTATTATAACCGGCAACGTAGGCCGAGAAAAAGACCATTGACAATATGACCAAAAACGAGGCCAACAAGGCATTGTCGATAAAACCAACGAGAAGAAGGACGACAGCTGTTCCGAAACTGGCTGAAGGAAATCTCTTCTGTCAAAATGGAATAAGCTACCGATCCCATTGAATAACTTGGTGACTACAGTGACCGACATTTTACGCGTTTTCAGTTGATCAGCTGCCGTTCCAGCAAGCAATTTGGCGATAATTTGAATACAAAAAGGGAGGGCAGACAGTAGGCCATTCTAGAGAGGAATATCATAGAAAAGAGGAAGAGCCTACCAAGGACATGTGCATCTTCATGGCGGTTTGGTTGAAAAGGGGAAGATACGTGATGAGACCGACGAGGACGAATGACTGCGCGAAGCTACAGAGACAGATGGCGTTGACACACGGATTTACAATTATCTGGAAAGGGGAAGATTCGAAGTTGAGGAGTTATATACTCGAATATAAGGAGTTTCCACCGGGATAGTGGCTGTCCTAACTCTCCCGCCGATATGTTCCAATTCGACTGCCGTTATGAATTTACTGAGTCTTGGTTTGTCAGCTGCCAGAAATGCCCAGACTATCAACATGGCCCCGGATAATGTCCCTAGAAGGAGGACATAACTTGACACAAATCCATCTTACCATAGAAAATCCAAGCCAATGGCCATCCGCCGAGAAGAGGGGCTTGAGACAATTTGGCAGTAAACAACATTCCTACAGCTATTCCCACTTGGTTTCCAGTTGTATAGACAGCCATCGCTGTGCTTTTTTCTTGAATAGGGAACCATTTACTTATTAGAACTGAAGCAGCTGGGATAAGGAAGCCTGGAATGTATTTTACCCGCTGCCGAACACGGCCCTACCGAAACCAAAACCCATGACACCACGAAGAAGCGAGAGTAGAAGAGCATTTCGAAAGAGAATGACGATGAGCGGAGTACAGAAAGCACCGGCAGCGGTGGTCATCAAAGTCACCGAGACAAGATTCTTCGGTCCGAATTTATTGATCAGAACACTTGATGTCAACACCGAAATCATTCCTCCAATGTAATACGAAGTGTGGGTCCATGACTGTTGTCGAAGAGACCAACTAAGCTCGAGGGGCTCCTAAAAACTTGAGAAAATATCGAGGAGAACTCACATGGCAATTGGCAGAACCATTAGAGATGGGATCGGAGACGATACACAGAAGAGAAATGGACAGAGAACTTCGCCCAGCCGAGACGACGCAGAGCACAGCTGCCAATAAGGCCAACAACTGGAGACGAACTGATCGGATACTCCATAAGGCTGCAAAAATCAGTTATCGACGAACAAACAAAGTGACCAGCCACTTTTATGGCTGAGATAGTCTGCCTGTCTCCTGCTTGACGTGGCCACACTTTTTTTAATATTTTCGTTTTTTTTGGAAGTAGTAAATTGGTTGATAATTATAAGCAACTTACGCATAGGCACAGTCTGGTAAGCCATCGAGGATTAGGCGGCGGAGAGTCCTTATCACCCAGCAATCGAAATTGTGTGCTTTTTCAGTACTCACCACCCAGATAGCATCGCCACATTTTGTTTTTCCTTTCCTGTTCTTGTCTAAATTTTGTTACTTCTCCCTCGGTTGACACCAGTTCATCGTTCTTTCTTCCTTACGAGTCATTTTTCGTATATTTATTGTAAAAATGAGTTTTTTTATAGAGGGTAGACCGAAGTTCTGCTGATAACAAAAAAGATGACATCAGCAGAAAAAAGGAGTATGCGATCGGTGCAGAAGCCACTTGCAGACAGAAGGAGACGGTCATCCACGGAGATAGTAACCCCAGTAGACGATGTTGAACACGATAAAACACTGAAAATCTGACTTTTTCATTTAATTGGTCGAATACAAACAGTAGGAAAAGCATAGAAACTGAAACGATCCAATTTGGCGCCGAAATCGAGCAACAGTCCTTTTTTGTGGAGATAAGTGGCATGTTTCCGTTTAGCCAATTCGTCATGTTCATGCTCTTCATTTCCAGGATCATTTCCGGGATCAAAAGCCTTGACAAAATGAAAAATGGCATTTAGAGTTGGATTAGATCGGCCCGTCTTCAGGACGAGCTTTTTGTCCTAAAATCAAGTTGGGTAGACCATTTTGAGAGATCTACCTGGTAGGCGACAAAAGCAACTTCCAACATTGACGCGAAAATAAAGGCGACACAAGTGAACATCCTGAAATAAGCGAGGATTGGGAGAGAGGTTTACCAGATGTCGATAGCCTTGACATAAGATACTGGCGGAAGGGAACGAACGGCATTGCCGACCTGGAAGATACATTTTGAATTGAATAGAAAGACCTGGAATGTGAGGGACATCAGACTATTGATACCGAGGGTAATCCGGGCTGGAAGAGCCTTCGTCTATAAGAAATTGAGGAAGCGAGATAGACGCTTACATCGATACAAAAGGCTATCCAAGAAATGAAGACACTGAGATATGTCGGGAAATACATTTGGAGAATGTAGAAACCATAGCGACGTTGGAGGCGAAATTCGAGAGTCAGCCGATACCAGTCGCCCGCTTTGTAATTCTCGACGTGTTTGTAGAATTTGGTGTCGACCAAATCAAAATCGGCCAAAGTGACCTCGGTGGGATTGGGAACCGTCACCGCTGTACTCATCCAGCCAACAGATACTGTCGCCACATTGTAGGAATACGATTCAAACACCTCAAGAAGTCTCCTTCAGAGAGAATTGCGACCACTTACCAATGAACAGACCTGGATCTTTTTTTTTATTTTGTTTAAATTTTCTACTGACCTGCTCATCAATGGGAAAACGTGCCAGATCCATTGCGCAAGGAGATTGCACTTTTACCTGAATGTGTTTTTACAATGAAAAAAGCAGAATACTCGATAATTGAGCCAGACTGTGCCATTTGGAAGAATCCTGAACATATTCTTTTATTGAATCAAAAGACTTGCTTACATCAGAAGAACGTTGGGTTTAGGTGACATGTGGACTTCGGTGGCTAAACTGGCCTACAGGAATCCTGCATCAATCGACTAACCCTTTGTATTGACGAGACAAACATTTGGAGACCAAAGATATTTCTCAAATGTATCGTCAAAGGACAAATTTCTCCGACAAGAATCAAAATGAGAAAAGGCTAGCCGCTCGTCATGCCATATTGCACTGACAATTAAATAAACAAATAAAAACAAATACCTGAACCAAATATCAGCGGAAAAACTGTTGCTAAGGACAGACAATTCCATAATATCTTGGACGGTGACTTCGACAGAAACAGGCACTGGAAGAGGCAGGGGAATTTCCGATCGACTGTAATTGGCCATCAAAGTATCCAGCAGATCTTCGGGACTCATCATCGGTTTTGTACATTGTTCAGCTGAGAAATTGACACAATTACAATAAAAATAAAAGCAGACTTGCGGGGAGGATAAGAGCCAGGAGGAGAGCCCACCGCAGCATGTGTCGACTTTTCGGAAATTGAATCGAGGCGCCCACCTCCCATTTGAATATGGAAGATTGTCCGGATAAATCTTAAGAAAACAATCAAGATACACTCGTCGACCCCTCCGCGTCATTATCATTACACACTTGTAACCCGGACATTGTGTCATATTTTCGAAGATTGCATCATTTCTTCGTTTTTGACCCGCTCTCCCAGCCTAAGCTCTTCTTATCGCGTTTTACCGAAAATTTTCGAGACGCGGTGCCATTCGACCCATTTATCTGAGACCGTAAATGGCTTTTCTTATCAATTACCCCCACGTCCAAGATGTCTCCCCGTCGGGTTGCCGTGATTGGAGCCGGCCCAGCTGGCCTCGTGGCTGCAACTCATTCCATTCGAGAAGAACATCATGTGACTGTTTATGAGCAGAGTGACCAACCTGGGGGCATTTGGGTCTATTCGGATGATCCTAAGCATCATTCTGCTATTTATGACCGAATGCTCACAAATTTACCAAAGCAGATGATGATGTTCAATGGGGTGAAATTTAAAGAAGAACTTCCCAGTTTCATGACCAGTCAACAGGTATCCCTTTTCACATTTCTCCCATAGACTCCCCGCCTAGGTCCTCGACTATCTGGTAAAATATGCCGAGGGGTTGCCTATCCAATTCAATACTAAAGTTGTCTACGTGTCCAGAAAAGGAGACGAATGGCTAATAAGGACAGAACATTTGGGAGAGACGAAAGAAGAATTGTTTGATGTTGTCTTTGTCTGTAACGGACATTACGTCCAGCCGAGGATACCCTTCGACACAAGTCGATTTACTGGTAAATTAACTTCATGGGTTATTCGTATTTGTAGGTCGATTGATACACAGTCATGACTATAGGAGGGCCGAAGATTTTCGGGGTAGACGAGTGGCAGTCATTGGTACAGGTCCTTCCGGGATTGACATTGCTCTGCAATTGGCTGACACTGCCACGGAGGTATTATTTCTCTTTCCTATCAATTTTGTGATTTTATTTAGATATTGTTTATTGGAAATAGAGCCAAGTATCCTGTTCTCCCAGTGAATATTACCCAATACAGTGCCCATGTCGTCGGTAGGACACGGATATATCCTCAACCAGCTGTATTTAGCCATGGAAAATAATACGCTGACACTGGATAATGGGAAAGAATTGACCGAGGTCGATGTTGCCATAGTTTGTACTGGATACAACATGGATTTCCCTTTTTTGGAGAAGAACCTGATCGAAATCCTCCACGATGGACAAATGGTCTCGCCTCTTTGGCAACACGTCGCCCACAAGGAATACCCGGACAGCCTCTTTTTTATTGGTAACTTGTCTATCTCGTCACACAGTTATATTCAGGGCTAAATCTTATGGTGGTCACTAACACGTTATTTGAGCATCAAGCAAAGTTCGCCCTGGCTCTTGTCAATGGAAAAGCGACTATTCCGACGAGGCAAGAAATGGACGACTGGGAAGAGAGCCGAATGAAATCTTTGGCTGAAACTGGCCGGCAACCGAGACAATTCCATTCAATGAGTATGTTGAATAAAAGCTTATTCTCGACAAAATATGTTCAGCAAGTGAGCAATGGGCATATATGGACGAGTTAGCAGAAATCGGTCATTTTGAAAAATGGTCACATCATAAGGTTTATTTGAAAATTAAGAAAACTATCAGAGAACTTTCAGGTTATGAGTAAAATGTATGATTACATTTTCACAATTAGATCTCAAGATGTCGTCAATTACAAAAAAGTCGATTTCCGATTGGATGGGGATGATTTCAGTGTGACTTGGTTAAATAAATAGTCAATTCTGCTCCGATTTTTTTAAACCACCATGACATATGGCATTTCTCGCCCTCTGCGTCCCTGCCACTGCCGTTCTCGCCTCTTCTCTGCCGGTCATCGGCTATCCTGGGAGATGCTGTCCCTTCTTCTTCTCGTTTCTTTCTTTTTTTCCCTTTCTTCCGCTTCTAATCCTCCCAGTGTTGTCATCGATTTAAATGAAAGATTTCTCGAGGTAAAAGATGACGGATTATGGATAGTCAAGGTAATTTCTCTTCATTTCCCGATTATTATCATTTCCTAGTTCTACGCCCCGTGGTGTGCCCATTGCAAAAGACTTGTCCCTACTTGGGAACATCTTGGCCATGCTCTCCAAGATAAAAATTTGCCTATTCGAGTGGCCAAAATGGATTGCACCAGGTATCAATTTCTCTCCAGAAAAGTCAATAAAGATCAATATTCCAGATTCCAGTCGGCTTGTCAAACAATGCAGATTCGAGGCTATCCGACCATTTTCTTGTATGAATTTCTCTCATTTAATAGAAATATCTTGAATTTACAGTTTCCGAAATGGAAAGACAGTCGAATTCCACGGTGAGCGGACTAAAGAGGCCTTGGTCAATTTTGCCGAGAAATGTTCTGCCGATGTCGTCGAGAAAGTCAATGCCGTCAAGATCTCCGACGTTAGTTTCTAATAATATTTTATATTTTGAATCATTTCAGATGAGAAGAAAGGCCAAGCACGATCCATTCTTTTTAATTGTGGCCGACAGTGACGATGCTCTCCGAGAGGAATTTATGTCTGCCGCCGAAAAACTCTTCTCCAAGGTTCGATTCGTCTCGGCGGCGGCAGAAAGTGTCCCCCAAGAGTTGAGAGATACCGACGCCAAAGTGGCCGTCTTCAAAGACGACATCTTCATGACATTCGATGGTCAACCAGGTAATATAATCCATTCCAAAGGCAAGTCCCATCACAGACGAGTTCTATTCGTGGGTACTCCGCGAGCGATGGCCTCTTTTCCCCCAAGCTCTTCATTCAAATATTGCTGAAATGGCCACCTCGGGCAAACTCCTCGTCCTTTCAGCTGTCAGCGATGTAAGTCTTTTCTTTGTTTGCTTATTTCCATCAATTCTAGTTGGATCGTTTCAATATGTCCTCTCCTACTGGTCAATTCTACGAGAAAGTCGCCACTGCTGCCAAAGAGATGAAAAAGTCGGAGATTCTCTGGGAGCAGTTCCAATTCGCCTGGCTCGACGGGTCGGACATCGTCAGTGGAATCGCAATGACAAAAATGGCGGAGCCGGCCATTCTCGTCTTCAATTATACCTCCTATGAATTCTTTATGCCTTTCGACGAGCCAGAAAAGATGACATCCAACTCGATAATCACCTGGTTGGAGCAACTAAATGACGGTATCTCCTCGGGCACGGCGGTGCCATTAGGCGGTCGAGGCTGGCTAACGAGAGCTCGTCGACTAGTCTACGACGTCTACACCAACGTGGCTCAGATGTTCGCCTCCCAGCCACTTCTCTCTTGTTGTCTTTTCGGAGTGCCTATCGCCTTTCTCAGTATCATTTGCTACAGGTAAGGATCCATACATTGTTCCCTTCAATTGGCGCCTTCAGTATCTGTTCGGCTGATTTTTCTGTCGAGAGAGACGAGTTTTATCCAGACGAAGAAGAGGAGGAATTACTGACGGACACGGAGGACGGACAACAACATGAGAATTACGACCCCGACCACCAGAAGAACGAGTGACCTCGACGGGTAGCCGGTCATTTGCCTGGACTTGCTCAAGCCAGATCTCATCTTCTCTAGTCATTTTATGTTTATTCAGCTGCTCTTACAAGACGTTATCATCTTATATAAATACAATATTATCACGTAATATATTAGTACAAATAAGGGCTACAGCGGGGAGCCTGTTCCAAGGATTGCATTTCTTGTTCGACCATGACCATTTCTGGTTCCAGTCGCTGTTTCTTCTTGGCCATTACCACATGTGTTACAATTATTGGACAATTATGTCTCCTAGAATTTCTTATTTTAAATTCTAAATTCAACGGATACCATGAGGAACTCTCTCCATTGAACTCGACGCGATTATTTCCTTTGGTCAAATGGGCTCCAGCGTGGAAAACCATAGGCCATTCCGCATCTTGGGCGTGGGTCATTTTGTTGCCGTTTAAAGTTGGAGCCTGAAATGATGAGGGGTTGCAATTATTAGATTTTCGTTAATAGTCGAGACAGTTAATCCTCCTCTTTGCCTCCAAAGTTTCAACTGGAAACCTTTTACTTGCCTCCAGAAGCACGAAATCGCCCCAACAACGAGCTTTCCACTGTCCGCCGCTGTTGGATACGATGTAGACAAATAGAAGATAACCATGTTCAGGACTGGGAGGGGCAAATAATCGCATATTGAAATCCGTAGTGAATTTGGGGCTGGATGAGCCGGACTGCTGCATGTAAGAGGTTAAATCCACCAGATAATCTTCCATATTACTGAAACGAAAATAAGCAAGAAGAAAAAAGAGGGCTTTACGCTGAGAGAAGGAATCGGTTTCTGGCAATTCGGCAGGTCTCGGCCAACTTGGCTTTGTAGGACAGGATGGCAGCCCACGCTTTGTCTCTCCGCTGGGAGGGATTTTTGCTGAATAGATATACAAAAAGCCCCAGGGCACTCTTACCTAGCCTCTTGGGCTTCCAAAGCGTGAAAACTGGAACCAGCCTCGAGGAGACATTTAACCAAAATCGGGTCATTCTTTCTAAAAACAACAATAAATCACAGTCAAAAAGGGATATACTCGTAGGCGAGATGAAGTGCTGTCTGTCCTCGTTTGTTCTTCAAATCCAAATCCGGATGGTAACTGAGAAGAGTTTTCAGGGTACAAAGCTGGATAAGGTCACTTTATAAGAAAGATAAAAATAATTACCTGACCAAGATGTACAGCAAGATGAAGAGGAGTACACGAATCGCCGGCACGCTGATCATTGACAAGGGGAGACTGTGAGAATCGACAGATGTATCTTACAATCCCATCAACATTGTGTCCTCTATCACAAGATTTGTGTTTAGCAAACAACTGGGTTAAGATTAATTAATAATTCCGATAAAACTAACCATATGCAGCCAATTGATCTTGTTGGCATAATGGGTATTCAACAATGAAATCACATCATCGCAATGAATTTGACGAAGAATTGTATCGACAGTCTTCTCATTTCCTTCTTCGACAGCGAGACGAAATTCCTACAAAAGATTTGTTTGTCTTTGTAGTTGATTCTCACCTCGACTGGTACGTGGCGATTCTTAGAAGGAGAACGGGGCGATTCACGGTGGGCCCACTTAGTAATTATGGGAAAATCGGGCAAATCTAACGGCGTATCCGGATTTTTTCTTCCATTTTTCTGCTAAATTACAATGTTAGGGATATTTGCTAGATCTGTACCACTTCTGGGGCCACTTGGTTGACAACCACGCTTGAATGATCCTCTTCCAAAGAATGTTTCCTTTTAGAGACGGTTTTGACCCGCACCACCTCAGGTTTAGCCTTTTCTTTTTTCTCAACTTTGCGTTTATCCTCTTTCTTTTCCTCCTGCAACTGTTCTGCTCGTTTTTTTGGTTTAGGCTCCTCTTCTTTTAACGGTTCAGGTTCATTTTCTGTTATATCCATAGGAATCTCGTCTTCCGTGGTAAAAATATCGTCGGGTGGTTGAGCCTAAAGTAACGGAATGTATCACAAAACTTTAAAGCCTCACTTTTACTTTGAGCTTAGACTGTCTTCGAGGAGCTCTCTGGGTTTTCGGTTTCTTTTCTGTTTCTTTAGAAATCGACGGCTAAGCAAGATTTTTAAAAAAAAAATTGATAGAGAAAAATACCTGTGAAGGAACTGGAGAATTTGTACTGCGAAAGGCGTTGATTCTTCCGCGAGTTATCCTTTCACCGGGATTAATTTTGGCCAACAGCTGTAATACAAGTGTAACGTGTGTCTGGTTTTAGATAAAACTACCAGCTCCGTCTGGGAAGTCTTGTGCGTGAAATCAATCAGCGTTTTGGCTTCACCCTTCAGATTCCCCACTTTCATTCCGAAGCACTCATCGTCCTCCTGCATTTCCCTTGCCTGGGAAACATCCGCCACTGTTTCTATTGCTTCATCGATGAGCACCCAGTTCTGCTTCTTCTCGCCTGAACACAATTTGACAACTATTGGAAACGTGACTCACGCTGCTTTCTTTGAGTATTTGTAAACTGTGCTATTTTCTCGGGATTTTGTTTTTTGAACTCCTCGATCATTTCTTTTAACACTTTGTTTCCTGTAAAAAATTACAACTGATGGCATTTTACAAGTTCAATCAATAAAAAAACTTATATATATACGAGTAAAGTGATTTCGCCTTTGTGGGCGCAAATGAAGCATAAAGTTTCGTCCTTACTTCTCAAATTTGCTCCGAACTCCCAGGTGTTGTCCTTTTCGTCGAAGCCTTCCCATTTGACAAGATACACCCATTGGTTATTTTCTCCTTTTTTCACATCGAGAATTGCCTCTACAGTCTTCAAAAAATTATCCCGTTTCTGTCTTAAAAATGTTAACTTACTTCTTCTTGCTCTTCTCCTTCGTTTTGCTCTCCAACCTGTTCCGGATCAGATTGATTCGTAGTTTCTTCAGCAGTTGACATAGCTGATCTAAATAAATAGCTGAGCTCATTAAGTGTCGCTTTATAAAAAAATGTAATCGAAGCTGGCCCCCCGAATGCGATATGGCTTTTCGAACTGTCAATGCGTCTAAACAAAAATGCCGAACACTTTCCACGTCCAGCCATCTTCGCTATTTATACCAACTTCTCATATATATATAGTCGGTTTCCAACTCTGGGGGAAACGGGCGCTGCGGGACTCAATAAGCGCGGGAGTTCAAACTGCTCAAACTTCAATAATTTCGTTTTTACTGGTTTTATTGTTATTTCTTTCATTTTTTTAATTCGATGATGTTATTATGGTTGGTTTTTTTATTTGTAATGGAAAGAGACCAACTGGGAAACCTCTCTCCTGTCGATCTTGATCAACCGATGGGGGATTGAACACGAGGAGGGGCAGATTACGCTGCATGACTACCAGAGTGATTATACCTAAGGAAATGAAAAGCATGGAAGAAAACGAGAAGAACTACGGAAAGATCAAGAAGAAATTCTACATTTCAAATCTGCAATTTTGCTTTTTTGGCCGTTTAACTCACATTAAGCTATATTTCTTTTAAAAAAAAGTTTATTCCAAATATTATCTAACTATACAAAGAAATATACAGAAAAATAAGCATAGATATAATCAAAAAATAAATAAACAACAATAGAAATAACAATAAAACCAGTAAAAACGAAATTATTGAAGTTTGAGCAGTTTGAACTCCCGCGCTTATTGAGTCCCGCAGCGCCCGTTTCCCCCAGAGTTGGAAACCGACTATATAGTCTGTTTCAAATGGAAATGTCTCGCTGCGCAACGGCGAGATTTCAATTTTTTTCGATTTAACCTTTAACTAAAACATATCCATTTGAAACAGGCTATATATACTATCTTTTTTTACTTTTTCATAAAAAACTGTAATTTTAAATACATATACAAACTTTAGATGCTCAAAACGGGCGTTTGCTTGGCCCATGCAATGCGGCAAACCCAAATTCGTGCGCTGAGTTCCGGTAAAGATCTGCCAATCATTCGTACTCCAGATGCAAAACGAAAGGATTTAGATGATCTTCTTGAAGTACCTACCCCAAAAGTAAGCAATTTTGATGTAAAATATATTATGCAAATGTTTTTGAATTGATTTAAATAATAAATCGCTGTTTCTAGACTCCTGTTGCTGTGTCTACCGATGAAACAATGGACATTGGAGGAGTCCCTCTAGAACATCAAGAAGAACGTATTGCCCGTATTTTCCGCCCTGCTCGCGAAGCAACACAGACGCCATGGAATAATACAACGGTATTATTTATTTGTACACAGTTGCCTTACGATTGTTAGTCATCAAATATGAAAATTATTTAAACTTTTTATCGTTTTAACATAATGTTTACAATTTTCCAGGTGTGGCGTATTGAATTGGATAATCGTCAACGATGGGAAAACCCTCTCATGGGTTGGTGCAGTTCGTAAGTTACTTTTTTGTTGAATATCTAGTGCCTCGTTTTAGTGGCGACCCGTTGTCGAACATAGGAATGAGTATGAAGTTTGCCTCGAAAGAAGATGCAATCGCATTTTGCGAGAAAAATAGATGGTCCTATGAAGTGGAGGTATATACAAGCTATTGATAGTTATTAATTGCTCTTCAGAAAGAAAATGTGCGCCAAATCAAACCCAAGAACTATGGTATGAATTTCTCTTGGAACCGTAAATCGCGTGTGAGCACAAAGTAGACAGCTTTCAATTATTTGATTAACTAGAAAAGATGGAATAAAATATACGATATGTATATATCTTTATTAATATAAAATTCGACGTAAAATCCGTTTGTAATATTTAATAATTAAGATTTCCATAAATAATAAAGCGACAGAAAAACGGCAAAAATGTCTCTTTCAATGACACCAGCTAACAACCGTCAAGGGGCGCCGGAAGGGACTGCAACAATACAAAAATTATTAGATGAAAATTCACAACTACTTTCTCGAATTAAGGAACTGCAAACCTTAGTTAGTTTAATTTTATTCTTTCCTAATCGAATTATCAAGGGTAAAACAGAAGAGATCAATACTCATCAACAATTACTACATCGAAATTTAGTTTTTTTAGCTAAAGCTGCCGATCAATCTCTTCTTTCTCGGTTAATGGTAATTTCTTTCAGTAGATACCAGGAGGAAACTCTTTTCAGCCAGAGAATCCCACACCACAAGTAGAGCATCCTGCACCGACTCCCCAGCAACAACCTTCAATGAATCAAATGCACCCTAGCCAGCCGATGAACATGGTCTCGCAAATGGGAATGCCACACTATTCCTATCCACCCCAGGTATCATTTTTATTACTTTGAAACGCCAATATTTGTTAGCAAGGAATGCATCCTCATGGTTATCCTGGACAGCCGTATGATCCACAACAACAACCTCCATCTGGACCACCAATGGGTTATATGGGTCCTCGCTGATCTCTGTATAATTACATCATTTGTTTGTATATATAAACATTCAAGTAAACTATTTATTAAGCTCATATTTTATAGACAAAAGTATAAAAATGCAAAAGGAAGGCACCGGCATTACTCGTTGTATGGCATCGGTTCATTGCTTCTATATGTTTCCAAATAATTTTCATTGAACTGAACTACAATAACGGATATATCGTCTCGATAGTTTCTGGCACGTCCGGGTGCTACCTAAAAGATCAAAATTTCTGAAGTTTCATACATTCAAACCTGTAATATATCTATCAACCGTTCATACTGTTTGCTGGCTCCCCCACTAACACCTCCTAAAGCATGTCTAATAATGTGCGTTGCGCAGTTGTCATCCAGAGGGGTTTTGTACATTTTAGCTCCCCGTTTCCTTTCACAAAGGTCTGCGTGTACCTAAGCAGAAGAATAAGAAAATTAAAAAATTTTACCTGTTTCAGAGTTGCGCCGCTTTTTGGTTGATAAGGTTGTAATGTTTGTGTGCCTAAGGTATGGTCATGGACCAATCTAACTACAGTGTCTGGATCAAGCCATTCCCACAAACCGTCAGTAGCTAGCACAAGAAATTTATCATTCATCGTCAGTTTATGGTAGAAAACTTCAGGAGAAACAGTAAGATAAGGAGGAGTGAATAAATGAGCAGGCGGAGAACCATTACCCAATGGTTCTAAAACTATCTGAAATTAAAAGTATTCATTGTAAAAAATTAAGTAAAATTAACTTTTTGTAGCTCGAGAGGCCATTTGTATCGAACATCGCCAAATGCTCGTAAAGGTAGTAGTTCTCCTAACAATCGTCCACCGCGCAAAATATGCGATTCGCTAGTAGGATGACTGTTTCTTATTCTTGCAACCTGTAAGGCGTAGTAAGCTGTCTGATTTTACATACCTCGTCAGCATTATCCACGCAATGAGCTCTTGAAAGCTGTCGAGCAATTACTCCACCATTCGGACTTTTAACTCCTGAAAAAAAATTTTGTGACTTACATAAACGATTATTAAAAACCAAACCTAACACAGCGGCTCCGTCACCAGAATTTGCTACGTGAAGATGACCATGACGAACATGAGCAAGGGTAGCACAGGATCCTGATGCAGCAATCATGGCCGAAATCCTGTTACGAAATGTGCTAACAATATCAAAAATGAAACCTGTCTATGCGTCCTTTATTATCTGGTAAAGCTGCTTGAGAAATGTCTAAATCGCAGGCTTCAAAAGCAGCCTAATTTTAAAATATTTGCATATAGATAAATAGTACTTTTAAAGCTTCTCGAACTGTTCCATTATATAGTTCTTGTGAATTGATAAATATTTTATGATAATCAGCAACATCGCTATGTGGTGAATCTCTAAATATACCTATTAAATTATATTGATATCTTAAACCTACACGAATAGATTTTCTGCTGATACATCTGCGCTACTAAACAACCATTCTAATCGATTTTCTAATGGAATACTGTTCTTCTATACAAAAAAAGCTTATGAATCAATCAATAGGCAAACTAACTTCATGTTTTTGAAGCACAGACGCACACACATACGGATAAAGATTAGTACAAACATGTCTACTACAATGTGGACCACCGTGGCCATCAAATACACCAAGAAAAAAAGCATTTGAAGAAAGGCCTGCAAATTAAAAAAAAATTATATGAAAAAAATATATGAGATCTTACATTTTGCTGCTGAATAAAAATCTTCTATAGGCTTGTTAGCTGCTAATTGGCAAATATCTATTCTAAGTATAGCATCTTCATTTACGTTAATTTGTCGCTCTTGAGCTCTGCAAAATAAAATATAACAGATACTAATAAAGAAAAAACCTCAAATGGGAATCAGCATTCCACCGTGAATTTCTATTATATCTCACTGCCGTAATGCTGAGACGACTATTCAGCATTACATCCGTAGATTTCTATTGTATATAGTAAGAACGGTATATATAAAATAAGTAGTCCCCAGAGGTAGTTGAAAAAAAAAACAGCTGAAATGACACGTACACAAAACCATAAACGGGAATAATAATGGCAAAAAACTGAACTATAAGGTATTTAGGCAATAATAAAAGAAAACATTATAATAAACGATAAAACTTTCAATAAAGTGAATTGATTGTGACAGAGAAAATAAATCATTGTGAGGCTATAGCGCTGCTGCTTGTTGTTTGTGCGCGCCGTTGGGTCATTTGTGATGGCATTCAGACTGTTGCAATCGCTTTTGAATATTTCTATTCAACCGTTTCTTCAATTTCTATTGCAAAAAGAATTACAAAAATTCGCATGGATATCCATATATATATTAGACTATACTTTATCGATTATACCCGACATCAAAAAGTAGCACACAAAATCCTCTACAAAAAAATCTGAGCCACAAAAGTTTTACGTTTACCATGGATACATCGGAATGAATTGAATGCCATCTGTAGATTAACGAATCCAGCAGAGGACAATACAAAGGATTGGCAGGGGGTATTTTTAACAAACATCGAATCATCGACGAGTGCATCTTAGCCACACAAAAAAACGTATATAAGTCAATGTTGCAAAATAGGAACAATCTGCGATTATTTCAATGTAACCAGCCTGGTGGACGCCAACGAGTAAAACCGTCAGTTTGGAAACAGACAGCTTCAGTAAATTTTCAACAACATTTCATCTAAAAGAATTGAGAGAGACGAAGATCACAGGCGGCCAAAGAACGAACGAAGCTGTCTGCTTCCATCTACCCTCATTCCTCACTTTCCCGCACATAAATATAGCCAATCAGCCAATTTCCCGCAAACTGTCAGATATTTTACGTTTTAATCATATTTGTTCTATACTTTGAGAATCTACCCTCATTCCTCACGAAGACAATTATTTTATCTCGAAAACACCATAAGCTTCTTTATTATAGTACCCGGAAAAACTTTGACGAATATGTACAGATCACAACACAAAAGTGTGGTTGAAATAGTCGATCTCTTCTGTAGAATTTGTCCCGTAAATAAATTCCGGTCGCAGTTCGAGAACAGCGTTTATTCCTCCCATAAGTATTATCAAGCAAAGTGTTGCCATTATGAAGATGTACACCGGCACACAAGAGAAGGGCGGCCTTGGGGGTCCTTCGATAGATTTTGGCGGAGGAGAAGGGCTGACTGTCACCTTTGGATTGGCATTTCTTGGAGACAGAGGTTTCTCATCTGGTCCGTCGGGACCCACAGGAAGCATAGAACTAGCCAAATATCTAAATTTATTAGATTGAGGGATTATTATAAGTGTAAGGTGTAAATAATTGAAAAGGGTGAATGGGCAATCGATGAATCGTCAACTGGTTTTGGCCGGGGATGGACAGTTGCCCATGTTTCTGAACTCAAGTTGGCCAAGGTACTTATTATGTAAAAATAGATGGTCGAATGATCCATACAGTCAACCGCCTTGTACAAGGTTATACCCCGATATAGACAGAAAATCTCGGCAAGGAGGCTTCGTTCAATAGATTTTCTCACACGTCTCAAAAGACATAAAAGGGAAATCGCGTGATTCTTTTTGTAGACAAAATTCGTTTATAGCCAGGGGTTTTCTTCTGATTCGAATAAGCGACCAAATAAACCGGGGCTCCCCTAGTCTCGAAAAATCCGACATCTGAACCGGTACTTTTTTGAGAAAAAAAGTCGCCTTCGAACCGGGACATTTTTGAACTGGGACAGGTTCGCACCGGCCGCTTTCGAACTCGGACAGGGTTGAACTATGATGAATTCGAACTTTACATTTTCGAATTGAGACAGTCTCGAACTAGATAGACTCAAACTAGGACGATCACGAATTTTTTTTGCAAAATCATGTCAAATTCCCAAAATTCCCAAAAATTGATCGATTTTATGAATTTTTGAAGCGTTCTTACAGGAAAAAAGTTCGAGATCGTCCTAGTTTGAATCCATCATAGTTCAACCCTGTCCGAGTTCGAAAGCGGTCGGTGCGAACCTGTCCCAGTTCAAAAATGTCCCGGTTCAAAGGCGACTTTTTTTTCCGAAAAAGTACCGGTTTAGATGTGGGATTTTTCGAGACTAGGGGAGCCCCAAGAAACCAACTTGTTATACTTTCTGTTTATTCTATCGCGTGTTCCCCGGGTAAACCTAGTCGTGACGCGGATTATTTTTAATATTTACCTGAGCTTCTGTCGAACAGCAGAGAATATTCTCTCATTGTTCGAGGAAAAGAGAACGGAGGTCGAGGAAGCACTGAAATGGAAACTGCTGTCTCCTGGGAGACGAACCCTAACGAATCCAAGTCCAAGGAAAGACTTTCTGCTGATATTTCCGTCACTTCTGTTGAATGGAGAGAGTCGCGATCCTAAAGAAGCCGGTTACAAGTATTCTTTGGGTATGATAGGTTACTCTAATAATGGCTAAGCAAATGGACACGTCAAAGGGAGAAAAATACCTGGATGAAGGACGTTTCAGGTTGTTTGAAGACACCTGACATGAAACTAATTTAATGGGAAGATGGCACAGAGGAAGTTGACTGAGGCGCTTAGGGCGACGGCCGACCATGTAGCCATGGGGAAAACATACAGGGCGCGACGATTACGCAAAACAGCACGATCGGGAAAGTCAAATATCTAGGTCACGAAGACAAAATGTCATCTTCCATCTATGGAATAACGGAATTCATGGTTTTCAATTGATTTTTAGAATTTAGAACTAAAAGCAGGAATCACTTACTCTTCGCGTATGGTATAAGGACTTCCTAAATGAGATAGATTGATAAGCATCTTTTTATTCAATGTATTTCAAAGTACGAAATGCTACACAATAATAACAATTCAAGCGATCATTCTTCCTCATTGAAATCGACTTTACGACGCTTCAACATAGGCACCGCACTCGGTTCGGTAGCAGGGTTTCCACCTTTCCATGTAGGTGCCTTAAAAATATAAATAATATATAGCTTAGAAATTCCCATTAAAAAATAAAAATTCCAAAAAAATGACATAAGAGATGTAACCAAACGATTCAACCGAAAACAGGAATTACCTCAAAATTGTCTAATGTGCGTGTATTTGGGTCACTGATTGGATTTGTGTCGATAATAAAATCATCTTCTCCAAATAACTGCAAATGATGTAAATAAAGAAAAAAAAAGATAAAACCTCTTCGTCGTTTAATTGTATTTCATTTGGATTAACATCTGTTGCTTCATGCATATAATATGGTAAGCCAAGAGTTGACGAATCCAAATCGGCGAGCATTTTATTCAAATCTTGTATTCCCAGCCAACGACAAAATCGAGTAGTTTGCGGATTTCTAAAAAAGGTAATAACAAAATATAGAAATTATTTTAAGACCTGTAGTAAACGGATGGCATAGGATTGGCAACATAATCACCAGTACAAGGTTCAGCAGTCCTCTTAAAATCTTCCGGTATTTTTAAATCACCAAGAAATTCTATTTCAGCCAACTCCTCAGTAGTGGGTCTAAAATCCCAGCGTTCATTATTACTATGACTAGATGGTAGATAAGTTTTCTGAAAAAAGCATGACATCATACGTAGCAAATACTTGATTCGAAGTGCTTGTAAAATTATCAGTATTTTTTAAAACGGCGAGCCATTCAGGATCATAAAATAAATCCACAGTGTTAGCATCATCACTAATGTCAATATTTAGCGCCTAAACTTACATAAAAGTAAACAAATTAAAGCCGAAGACTCACGTGTACAAAATGTCTTCCTGGTATCGGCTTATTTAAGGCTAGAAACTTTGTCGGCTGTGCAGACTGTCCATTGTCATTCTTTTTATGAGGTACTAATGCGGCGAACATACAGTGTAGATGTGCAGAAAACCAATATCTTGGTCGTGTCTCCTGATAAATATTTGGAGAATCATTTTATATTTACCCATAACAAGGTCATTGTAGATGGATTTCCCAATCTCTTTTTTTCGATATCTTCAGTAAAATGGGGTTTAAATCTCAAAAGTTTTTTCACATTTCCAAAATCAGTAATTTCATTTGGCCAATCATGTGTAATCATTATATCCAAACTATTCTATAAGGAATTACAACGAGAAAAAATACGTCAACCACTGTATCCTTATCGTCGGCAGGTCTTAATTGCCTCAGTCTCCAAACATCCAAATTTCGCACATGATAAGCCGATATCATTGTATCTTTATTAAATGGTGGACGCTCGAAATGCCCTAAAAGAGGTGGTAGTTTTAAACCAACAATAATACCCTTGTGGAAATCGAATGGTTTGAAAATTCCTGATAATCCTCCTATTCGAAGACCAGCAAATCTGTATCAATAAATATTATTCAAGCAAAAACCATACCTTATTACATTAGAAAATCCCATATAGTAAATTCGTGGAGCAACCCAACCACCATTAGGCAATTCACAGAGATATCCAGATGCTTCGTGATTTCCGCCAACAAAAATAGTTAAAATTGGAGCAATCTGAATTATGTTATGTTAATATTAATATTACGCTAACTTTACCTTTTCCCCATTGTAATATTTATAAAATGTTTTGAGATCCTTATATTTGTTGTTTACATGCATCTGCTCAAGATCGCCGTAGTTTCTAATTGACTAAATTAATATCATAGATATAACAAAATCAAACTACTTGATAATCACCGCAACATATCAAGAGATCAAATTTATACCCTTGTTGTTTCTCAATTTCTGCTAAAGTTGAGTAGATGATATCCATTTCCCCATGAGAACATCCAGCGATTGCAAGGTGAAGTTTTCTATATCGAAAGTTGTGAATATGTCTAACAATGTATACCTGGTATTGCTGACATCTGACACCGGATCGTTACTATTCCTAGATTAGATAATTGTTGAAAACGCAAGAAAACTGACTTTGGCGATGTTGTGGGAGCCGCGCTTTCTAAGATACCACAATCATCTTCAGACATCTACCGATTAAAAATAAACAACGGCTTCGAAAAATGTAATGATAAAGTTAATTAACTTATTTGAAAATAATAAGCAATGTATGAAAAGTTTATAAAAAATAAAAAATTTGTCAATAAGTAATACTATCGATAACTTTTCTTATCGTCGAAAATAATCAACTTTTTGCATATCAACAAGGGGGGCCAATTGGTCACAGAAATCCCTTATCTTTTTGGCTGTCTATAAATATAGAATTGATTTAAAAGAAAACTGTCAGTTACCGGTGCATATTCTGCTCCATCAGGCAGACATTCACTTACTTCTATTATATGAGATTCCGAAACTCTCTTTAAATTGTCGTATATTCCAGCCTAAGCTAAAATGAGAAAAAAAAGAGGAACTTGCTTTTTCAGTTTTCTGAATATTGTAGAGTAGAATTTTAATGTTGCTAAATGAATAACATATGCCTTTAGCTATATATTCATAATCCATGCGAAGCCCTACAACGATTTTGTATAAACCATAGATACTTACCAATTGTTTTCACAAACTCCATCATGTTACTAGAAAAAGTAATACTATCGATAACTTTTCTAACAATGACAGCACATTTAGGATCAGGCTCAGGGCCTAAATGAAGCCTTTTAAAATAACCGAACCAAAACATACTTCCGATATAACGGTATTGCCAGACATTATGATGAGGACTTGTATTCTCCACATTAAACCGACGGCGAAGTCTAAAATATTATGATGTTGCTGTAAAAAAATAAGCTGACCTAATGCAGACATCTGGATCATTGCCTGTTTTCAAACTGAAAGACATTTCATGTTCATGAAATTCTGTTGAGCCTGGATCGCAAAGACCTACTAAGCGTCTTTCTAAATCCTGAAACGTATATATTAGAAATATAAATACAACACCAGAAAACATACCGGAACGTAAGTATCAAGAATAGATCCATATAAAACACATTCTTGCATTTGGTAAGGAAACGATGTCATATTTTGTAGTGAGCATGTCTGCAGAAAATTTACATAAAGTGAACGCAACTTACTAAACGTCCTTCCGGAGTGAGGTCCATATCAAAATGTATGTTTTTGAAGTTGAAAAAGAAGAAATATTTTATAAAGAGAAGCTCAATAAGGCGGTGAATATGTGGAGACTTTTTAGTTTTCGAATTTTGAATTCGAAGAGTACGCGTGTCAATGAAAACTTGGGCTATCTTGTGGCATGAATTGCATATTTTCTCTTATGTTGTTTGCTATTTCATAAATGGTTTTTGCAGATTTATGAGTACAGATGAAGAAGCAGCGACATCACGAAGACGAACATGATGAATTTGAAGAGACTAGAAATACTACACTTCTCACGAAAAGCTACAATCTACTGGACTGGGTTGACAACCTTGAAATAGGCTCACCAAATCTTCTCATTCCACCTCAGATAGCTAATTATGTAGGATCGTCTCCTTTCTGTAGGTTTGCTATAACGCCGTAAGTCTTTTTTTGTGTTTATGGTACAATATGATTTAGACGTTTAGACAGAATTGCTATAATAAATTTTAATAGAGAATTGAATGTTTATATTTTGGATGGTGACAATGTGATTCAAGAATCAAGAGTGCAAGGTGAGATTATCTTTTTTTAACTTCATCAATAGAATTGTAGTGCTGGAAGAGGAATTTCCGGAGTACTGCCTCTTACAGTATTCTGACTGTGGTAATTTGCTACTTTCTACACGAAGTAGCGCAGAAATCGATGTTTTTGATCATACAGGGGGCTACTGTTATGGTATTCCTTTGGTAAGAATAGCTCTATAGTGTTATAATTTCTTTAGGAAACTACTACGTTGAACTTAGATCTGAGAAGCGCTATATGTTGCATGCAAACAATTAAAAATAATTCTGTATCTTGTGACTCCAAATACCTTGATTGGCTATATGTGATGCAATATAATGGAACGTTTTCTGTTTTTAAAATTGGGTATGTTATTTTACTGACGTTTTTTTTAAATCAAGTTCAGACGTCTATCACGGTATTGCCCAATGTGGTCTTGTCAGTTAAACATTGGTCTGGTCAATAGTTTCACCATATTGAAGGAGTACAATCTGTTGCTTGTCGGCGCTCATTATTCCGTTCAAGGTTTTATCGCAACAATTTTGGCTCATTATTTAGGTAATACGAAACCTCCTGGTGGATTATGTTCTTTTCGTCTAATTGACGAGGAGCCGTTCGTAGATCCCATTAGAACGTTAGAACACAATGGTATGTAAGCTGCCTCCCTAAATAGCAGCCATTTAGCCGGGTGGCAGAGCTACCTCCCTTTTTCTTCTTCACAATATGCCTTTATATCGTCTATGTCACTCAGTCTAACCTCCCCGCATAAGCTAGCATGCATATCTACAAATGGTGATCTGTTCATATATGATTTGCCTTCAACCGGTGTCAACACTATTATTAAACAGTTGGGGAATTTAAAACCTGTTCAAGCAACTTTTGTAGATGAAAATGTAGGATTCTACTGGATAATAAAATTGAATATAAATTTAGGAAATTGCAGTGTTATTTAGTGATGGTACTCTTATGCGATCTGAGGTAGATGATATACAAAATACTATCATGGAGCATTTAACTTCTGAAAAATTTGATGGAAGGGCGGAGATGTTGTCTCCGAAAGCCCGGGAACTTTTTATTTTAGTAGAAAAGGTTAATCTTCTTTGTCGATTTTTAAAATATTTTTAGAAAGGAAGTGGAGTCCATAGGGAAATTGTAAGTGAAAGAACTTTTTTGGCAGCTCGTATATGGATGTACACTATTTGGTCAACTCTTAAATCAGTTAGTACTTTTTCCTGTTAAGTCATAAGAAATTACAGCTTATTGGAATGGCTGTTGGCGATGCACCAGCACCACTACAAATGATGAAGCATTCAGATAGCTACAGTTTCGCATTGTATTATTTGCCTACTAGAACTCTGCAGCAGCTGTTAGACCGTACAGTAAGTTATTTTAGCAATTCAGCTAGTCCACAATTTTAGTTAAATGATAAAGATTATGAAAGTGCAAAACAGCTTGCTGCAAGTTACGATTCTATTAATATTAATACAATTTTGAAACGTGAATGGATGGATGTCAATGAGTCTGATTCTGTGACTATTGATACTGTTCAAAATATTCTGGTAGATCATCACAGTTATATTGTAACCGTCTTCAGAATAATATTACTGATAAAAAATGGGTTGCAGAAGCATGTCTGACCTGTTCATCTTCAAACCTGGAAGCGCAGCGAGCTATTGCCAAATTAGGTGAGAAAATACTTCTGTAAAGTAGTCATTGGTTAGATGAGCGTAATTGTTAAAAAGATTTTTTTAAAACAACTTTTACAGGGATGTCATTGAATTCGATTCCTGTGGAAACTAAAGTTCGTCTTCTACATAATGCTCGTATTTTGTCGGCATGTGTAAATATTTCATTTTATCTTAAGCATCGTTCGAAATCTTTGCTCACTATTGCTCAAGAATTAGCCAAGGTTTTTTGAAAGTGCTTTACGAATTGTTATTTTTTCTAGCTAGGCGATGTTGCTTCTCTTCAAAGACTAATGGAAAAGAATTTGGAATTGTTGAAGTCACATCTACTCTCTATACTTTCACATTTTCCTCCCGCTCTTCCCCCAGTAAAATATATGTTATTGCTTCCTTTGAGCGATGACATTCTTCAAATTAAAGAGGCTTGTTACTTTCAAAAATTTTAATTTATTTCAGGAACGTGATTCTTATATTTATGAGGTTGAGAGCTACCTGCTTCAGGAAAATCCTTCCTTAATGTATTATGTTAATTTTAATGGCGCCGAAAAAATTAACGAGTATAAGAATTAATTGTTTTTTTGTTAACTGTTATTTTAAGATCTGATAACTATCTCGAATGGGTCAGAAAACGCTCAAGCGACATAGAAAACGACACAGGACTTTACAACAATAGTTTACAGTTACTTACCATCAGTGAAAAGAATGGGTTTACGGTACGTATTATTCATTAACCTCATTTATGCTTCTCATCTAGGAACTTGCTGAAGACGTCATGGTGTGGAAAATATTTGTATCGTACGTGAACATGTGTACTGCTATTAATGAAAATTTTTCTGGATTTTGTAGTCGTTCCAATGAAATAATCATATCCAACCTATCTAAAGTAAGATACATTATAATACTCATCTCATATCATTTCAGTTAAATGCCGAGCAGATATTTACGCAAGCACCAGAAATTATTAATTTGATGGAATTTCGCGTAAAAGACGAAGGAAGTCTCAGAGAATTCATGCAAACAATATTGCTAAACACCTGTGAACGAACCACAAAAGTTTTAAGAAGGTTTAGAGAATTACGACCTACTTTTGTGGATGAAGATATGGTTTTTAACTTTTAGAAATATTGTAATTAATAATGTTCAGGTTACATTATGCTTGTGTTGTTCACCACTCACAGGAAAGCCTCTGCTAGATGAACTACGAGCATTGAATGTCTATCCCGAACTATGTTCGGCTATCAGAGCCTTGCTTGATTTACGTGTCACGCCTACGTTCCAACGACTTTTGGATAGTAAAAGTGACGCGTAAGAAGATCAGTGGTCTGTTCACCATAATTTTAAGGATTGTTGCAAGAAGTATTCTAACTCAGGCAATTGCTAATATGCGTGTTGAAACACCTGAAGAATGGGAAACTTTAAAGGATGATGTTTTACATTTAGCTGACAGGTAGTTATATTTAAATTTACCAGCTATACTTTTAGTATCTATAATAAGCTGGTTCCACGTGAAGAAGTTATCCAACTGTTGGCGAAAGAGCTGCTTTTGAACGATGTTTTACGCAGGGAATCTTCATTATTGGGAACGTTGTTGACACTAGAAAAGAATGGAAATAAAGAGTTTGACGGTCATAAACTAGGACAGAGCAAATCCGCAGAGGTAATATTTCATTATTATTTCTTTATGAATTTTTAAGGTATTGATGAAATTAAGTTTAGAAGTTATGAACAATGCAGTGCAGAAAAATGATGCGAATTTGGACAAAAGCCGTTTTTTTGCTATCCTTGCTAGACCAGTATAAATTTTGTCGCTCTTTTTTGATATTTTTTTAGATTTCACCTAAAAGTGCTCAAGAACAATTAAAATTTTTAGATGCTATTGATATTATGCATGAGTTAGGCTCAACCATTATGCCAGCTACTGTCAGGTATTGTTGTACCAAAATTCAAAACGTAATAATTCAGGTTATATGATCCTATGCAGATTTTACATGAAATGGTGGAATATAAAAATAATTATAAAAAGGTGCTAATAATGATCTCGATATCTTCATGGATTTTATTTACAGGGAAAGACACTCGCCAAATTGGCAACTCTCCTTGATGTTCCGACTCCCGTATCAACTGCTTTAAGCTTAGCGTCTTTAGTCGCCATTCAAAAAAAGGATGAAGAATGTTTAGCAAAGTATATTGCCGAAATAATGAAGGTAGTAATATTTTTCTTGCTTAATTCGCAAGTTACTCTAGGCAAGAGATATTCCAATCGTTCACAAATTGTGCATGCAGATAATCAAATCTTCGTATGTTCTCTCAGTCAGTTTTATGTCAGTCGTTTTAAATACCAGTATTACATAGGCTTTGGAAGATGTTTATGCTTGCGCTTTGCTGAATTGCCCAGATGATGAGCTTACGGACACACTGGATATTATTGATGAAAATAGACGGCTAAAAAGAGGAATTATTCCTATTCTTCCTGATCTTTCTCAAGACATAATAGTTGATCCTTCATGTTCAACAGTAAGTATCCTTGATTATATCGCCTTTGTGGCCATTGTGTTTCACTTCGTGTGCTTGCAGGTAGACGGATATCTCCCACGGGATCCTCTTTCTGAAAACTGTCGCCTGGCGATTACAAATTTATCATCAAATGTGAAACCCGCAACGGTTAGACGATATTTTTTCTGTGTAATATAATTTTAGGCAGCGCGTGTATGGTCGAGAGAAAGTGCAGCTGCAGCGGTCAGTTTTGCAATCATGAGCAGCGGTAATGAAGAACAGCCATGGACAGAGAATGAAACGCTGCAACGTTATGAGCAAGTACGCTTTTTGGTGTTTTCTAACAAATGTATAGGCTCTCCGTCATTTTATGACAAAAATGTCTCCGTTGTTAGTAGAAAAAGTACCACCAAAGTTCCTTATTGAAAAATACAATAAAATGCAAGGATATGATACTCCACTAGATAGAATTGAAATGCAAGGCGAGTTGTTTACGTGAACTGCGAAGATACTGATTTCAGGTGTTAACAGGGAGAGATTTATCACGGATCCGGTATATCGAGAAGACAGCCTTGACGGCCTTTCAATGTATTTTTCAGAACTTTCAATAATACTCTTCAGGACTGATGATGACGATGTTTTCGCCGATGCTATTGCTTTAGCGAATCAATTTCATGTAAATGAATGGCGGCTACATATGACTTCTTTAGAGAATGCCCTAACCACGTCAGTTGCTTTGTTTCCTGTAAAAGTAATTTAGCTGTACCCCGAGTGAGACAAAAAAAATTTTAAAAGCTAGAGGACATCTTAGCAAGTTAAAAACTAATTTGGAAAAAGTGAGCACTTGTTATTTTTTTATCTTATTAATTTAGTTTCATCATGCGCTTCGCTCTAATGTTTTCCCATTATTGGAAACGAACGATATGTTTATTGCTTATTTAAGTTTGTTTTCGGATGACCAGCCAGAAAAGTTGGCATCACCAGTGTTGAAAAAGATTTTAGAAAGAAAGAAAGGTTTGTTTTATTTAATATTCTAAAGATATGTTGCAGAGATAAAAGCGAAAAAACTTTTTACTGATATAGAGTATCTGTCTGCCGTGATAATTTCAATGCCAGACAAATTTATTATTTCCTTTGCAGACGGATTAAGGAAATACCAGGTTTAAAAATTTATACTTGTATTGACTTTTCCTGTCTAATAGGTGGGAATAGAAGCGTGCGAGAAAGCTGCACATGTTCTTCTGAATGGTACGGAAATCCGACCACCTTCTTCAGTATTAGTTCTATTTTCATTGCTAGGAGAAGAGGAGAGCGCTATTACTGACCTCATAGCTTCGAAATCGGTAAATTTCTTTTCAATAAAGATGTTTCGGTTCTTTTTAGTTAGATGAAGAGATTCGATACTTAGAAAATTCTGTTGTCATTCTTGAAGCAACACCGAACTCATCGGAAAACCTTTTGAGATTAGTGCAGTGAGCGGAGTTTATTTGTTGTGAAACAAGATGTTTTTCAGAGAAAGACTTAATTTGCTTAAAATGCCAGTAAAAATGTCCTCTTCTCTGGAACCTACTGAACCAACATCCGTATTGATAAGCCGTCGCCGGCAGTAAATTGAAAATGCGGATTGTTTTAGATCACTTGTGCTGTATGTTTTATTTTAGTTTTTGTGTCAGATAGGGTCACTTCATTTTCGGGTGCTATTGTGATACGATAGGTGCGGTTTGTAATTTTTTTAGATGTATTTAATAAGGGAATTTAATTTATCCTGTGTAATCCATACTTTCTGTCGAGCTCAGTGTGTATTTAGACGAGGAATTTTTTGAAAATTTCAAAATAGATGTGGCCACGTTTTGCCGGCACGACTAAAAGAAAATGTGAAATATTGGAGTTCGAAGAATGTTTTAATACTCCATGCACAAGCCGAACAAAACGGAGAAGCGCAGGTATATTTGTATAGGAAACTTGAGAATTTTTGAGTTTAGATTCACCAGGATGGCGCAAACGGAAAATTGCGCCAGTAATTGTAGAAGATAAAGAAAATAATGTCAAGTCAACGTTTCCAGTGCGACCTAATTTTTCTTTCGCAAAATCACCTTCTGCATTATCTGCAAACAATAGATCTCTTAGAGTGACCGGGTTTGTTGCAATATATTAATTATTATAATTATTGCAGTCATAACCAAAACAATGAACAGGCAAATATAAGCTCGGATTCATCGTCCATGATTGAAGAAAATCCACCTGGGAACAAAAGCTTTAACACTTTCGGATGGCGGAAACGATACAGCAGTAAAATGATGTAAACATTACTCAAAATTTGTTATCCTTTTTTAGAGACAGTATTAAACAAGAAAATGAGGCGAAAATAGAATTAGATGAGTCGACTATAGATATAAATTCAGAACGCAACTCTCCGACAAAAGAAAATGATGATAGTTACGATAAAATCATTATCGAAGCATCGGAAAGAGTATCTCCACAGAAATACGTAGGTTTTGAGAATTTTTGCCTTTTATTTACAGTAGGACCAGAAATAATTATTTGTAATTTTAGAGATGTTTCGAAGATACGATATGTGAAGTGGATTCTGTGGCTGATCCTTTTCCAGTGCCAGAAATAAGGCCGTCTTCATTTCAAAGCAGTTCATCATCCTCAACTTTTCGATATGGCTTTTTTGGTCAAAGACGATTGGTAGAATCACCGCCTTCCCCGAAGAGGCATAAAAAACGCAAATTAAGTGGACTGCCATGTAAGTTTCATGCAGTTCTATAGTAACAAATGTATTAAAGCAAAAATTGCTTCACATCTGGCATCCTGCCGAGCTGAGAGGCTGTTTCAAAAAAGGGATCCAAATGTGAAAACAATGAATGTTCGCATTGAGAAAACTGTCAGGTTAGCTAGAACTATAAATGTTTTCATATCTGATGACTCCTAAAACTAATGTCACTATGTTATGTAGACAGTGATTGACAAGGATGTTGTGCGCTTCTTTTTCATGCGAAATAGCTGTAGCATTTATTAATTTTAGCAGTGTTGCGACATTTATACACTAATGTAATGTTTTTGCAAGCATCATTTGGAGGTTCACACCTCTGCTATCTGCTTTTGCGCCCTCTTATCACAACTTCCTTCCCAATAAAACTTTCAGATGCTGGGGTGTCTCCATCTCGAAGTTGTCTTCTAACCAGCAGCAGCTCTTCTGCCGTCGTCCGAACGCAACGGTTCCCGCCTCTGGTCCCGCCTCCTTTCGCCTCGCATTGCCACTGCCGCAAGTGCAGATCTACAGCCACAAGCCACCAGCTCTTCTACATCCGGTTTTTGTCCAATCTATGCTATAGATGAGATTGAAACCCTTATTACAATCGCTTCTATTTTTATTTACAATAGCACGAGTTTATTCAATCAGGTATGTTTTTCGGTCTGTGTCATACTCATTTTTTGTATCTACTGCAATTGAATAAAACAATCATAACCAGAACGTTTTGGAAAGATAAAGATCCTGAGTAGAAAGACAAGACTCAGGTCATAAACTCCCGTACCTTCTAGTTTTATCGCATGAGAAAGTGAGCTGTTTTGCTGATAAACCATTCTCCGTAATTATTACCCATTCCACAAACAGTCTGAAACATGAATTGCCGGTGTTTTTATAGTTTAGTAATGAATCGGCTTATGATGAAATGGCTATGTCAATAGTTTCAAATTTCTTTGCTTTTTACAGTCCAGTTTCTCCGAATCGGCACCGCCAACTATTCACTTTTACTATAACTTTTGCTGGAACTAATTAATATGCGACCAGAAGATGGGGAGAAGGCACACAGCTGGAAGTTGTAAAAGTGGCCACAAAGGGGATAAATAACTAGTAGCAGACAGTGGCTATGATTTGTGTTTACGAGCAACCTATGATCTGCCTCTTTAGATGTCAATGCTCCATCTCTGGGCCTGCTCCGTGTTACAAAAATTGGTGTGAGATCAATACTCAAAATGGAAAGGTGTGTACTCTTCCCTCCAAAATCAAGATGATTTTAGGAAGCAGCCTGTGCCCTGGTACAGACTGGTCATATTCGCAATTTGGCCTGTGTTCGAGTGAAAAAAGACAGCGTCGACGGGTGTAAGGTGGATCGCGTCGACGGTAAGCTACAGGTTCGTTTGTACTTCAATCGAAGAGTAAATTCTTAAAGTAAATGTTAGTTGAAGCGAGTCACCGTAATGAGCAGCTAGGTGCGAATCGCCTTCTGTTTGCCTCGGTAGCGCCGATTGCGAAAGCACGACCGAAATATATGCAAATAAGCAAATAGGCAGACAGACTCTCGAGAGTTAAAAGATGTCCCCTCAAAGAAAAATGGACAATTTCTAGGTACGATGCTGGTGTCGTGGATCGGATTACTGTAACGTCGATTTAGCTGAAAGAGTTGAAGAAGAACAAACCGCCGAGACCGCCATCAGCGCCGAGGTACTGTTCCCCAGATGTTCACGGGAAAAAAGCCCGTGCCGATAGAACAAAAGATTCTTTGAGGGAGAGAAAAAGAGCTCGTTCGCTCGCTGCCAAAAAAACTACAAAAAGAGCATCTTATCATCGATTTCTTATCGGAATTTGCAGGAGATCCAGACGACGACGACAAGTCGAATAGTGCCGTCATTGGCCAAGGACGTGTTCACCATCGACGCGGCCTACGAGGTCGACGATCCTAAGTAAGTCTGTCTCATTGGCTAATTGTCTCCCTGTGTGTATGTGCAGTCGGCTGGTCACTATATGGGGGAAGAGGGCTCAAATGACAAGTCAAACAGCCATATCGCAGCTGCAATCGCACAATGGCTGCGTGGGAGAATAACGCAACAGCCAGGCCTTAAACCGTACTTGGCACTTCCGTCGCGGTCATTTTATAGACGACAAAAGGGTCGACATCAAAGGGAACCTATTTCAGTGTGATGGGAGTTTCCTATGATGACGATGATTACTCCATCGAGGCAGATTTCCCCTTGATACAGTCGCCGGTTACCACTCCGCCGACCCTTCCTCCCAAGTGAGTCCAGCTGTACAGTTCTCCTTCACCCGACAAACAGGCCAGGTGTTAGATGGGACATTCCATTTTGAAAGTTCTATTGATGAGGGGGACGAGAGGCGCAGATGAATCAGGCTGCAGACAGGGTGATTCAGTTACATGGGAATCTGAAACGTCTTTTAGTCGGGCAGATGTTCCCACGTGGAGAAGGGCGAGGACGCCGTTTGACACGAGAAAAAGAGGCCGCGCGAAAGTTTTTTGCACTTGCTCGGCTACTCATTTACGAAATTCGTGACCTGGCGACGGCACCGACTTAAAATATCAGTTGATTCACCCCGCTCTGCGACTGTCATCTTTCCGGTCGAATTAAGCTCCAGCCGAACAGAAAACAGCCAGCAAACACAGAGGCTTGTTTAAACGCACTTATCCATAAGCACGGCGGGTAGGGACCCCTTTGACTCATCAAAATGAATCATCACAGAAATAATAATAAGATTGTTTTAAGGAGGATTGTCACTCCGGATCCGAGTATTCCCCATTGGAGAAGGGAATATCCCGTACCGGAACCAGATGACCTGCCACCGCCACCTAGAACACCACCTCGACCAGCTGAGACTAACGGAAATTGGCCGGCGAAGATCCCTGAACGGGTGACAGAGAGGATAACCGCCGCAACAATGGATCCGAGAAGAGCGGAATGGTATGAAATGGAGAGGAGAAGACAACAGGAAAGACGAGAGCCACCTCGTCAACCACCGGCTACTTCTACTACAACTACGACGACGACTACCACTCTACCACCCACCACTACCAGCACAATCACGACGACGAGTAGACGGCCAACAACCACCTCTACCAGTACAACCACTACTACGACTCCTACTACAACTCCAACAACAAGGAAACCAACTACAATGACCACCACCACTGCCAGTACGACTCCTACAACAACGACATCGACAGAGTCTGTCATAGGTATCGGACATATCGACGACGTAAATAAATATTACAGATCATTATATTCACCTACGAGAAAACCAAGAAATGGCAAAAAGGCTCTACAATCAACACAAAAACCGATACAGACCGTATGATCTGCTCGCCCCAAAGAATACGACGTCGACGAGTACTACTAGTACGACGAGTCTGACGACGACCAAGGAACCGTCGACTACTCGAAGAACTACAACAACCACAAAAAGAAGTACGGAGAGGACAACGACAACTAGGAGAACAACTACTGTGGAGGAGGGAGAGAGAGAAGACTTCTCGGAGGGGGAGCCGCTTGTGTCTGTCTACGGGTCGAGTGACGAGGATCTGCCTAAGAGATCATCCGCGTCGAAGATATTGCTTGCCATTTTGTTTTTTGGTCTTTCTTTTGTTTTTTAAAAATCCTGGTTTGCTCATAGAAACGGGTCCATATAAAGATTTATTTGACAACCGTAACAGAGAGATCTCATTCACAAACTTTGAGGAAATTCACAATCAAAAGACAGAGGAAAGGGCAAGTTGATTTACAAGGGTTACTGGTCATTAGTGGCTGGCGGATGGCCGTAGTAGTTGTTCGGTAGCATAGCCGGCATCCGTGACAGACTGGAGATGGGTGAGGTGATGTCCGAAGCCTGGTGTTTGTGTACTTGTGATTTCACCTCTGCTATAATATTCTTGAAATATAAAGCAACTCCAGCTAATACCACGTGGCTGAAGCCATGGGTAAACTGAAACGAGTCTAAATTATCTAAATGGAATCAAAACTGACCAGACTCAAAGTCATGATTGCCTTGTCTACGGGAGTCTCACATTGTAGGTCATCGGGCATTTGATCGGCGTGATGTTTGCTTATTATGTAATTCAAGAACCTTTCAATGAATTCGGCTTGCTTGAGGATCTCTTCAGTGCTGGTGTCGTTCATCAGTTCTGTCGCGTAATCCTTGCCAATCACATCAGCTCCACCTTTGTCTTTCATCAGTTCATTGAAATCCTGCGCCAGTAGGTGAGCTTCTCCTTCACAAAAAGCAGTAAACCCTGTCATCCTACACGTTTTCCGCCGTCCCTGTGGCAGGTCGATGTTGAAATTTCGTAGATTGGACCGTAACTTGCTTCCGTTATCCTTTGCTTTGGCACTGAAATATCTTTTTGGCCAAGAATAACGGGATAGCTGACTTTCTGAGGATCGAATTGAGAAGACTTGTATGCAGCGTCTCGGGAGCGCTCATCCGTCGACAGATCTCCCCAATGGTGACGAGATGCTTTTTCGTGTGACTGAGAAGACCCAGTCGACCAGAGACTTCGTCCAGTTTCGAATTCCGCTCCTTTTTGTCTTTTATCAACGGCGCGTATTCATAGTTAGGTGCAGCGGACATATCAGGCGAGTAGTCATCTCCATACTGAAATATGATATTTTATAGCATTGAAATTCCTACATTCTCTCCCAAGGTGAATCCCGTGTTCATAGCCAAGTTGGCTCCGGTAAACATTTGAGACATTGGTGGCATCTGGGGCATTGGGACGGACGGTGTCTGCTGATGAGTGGCGAAGAGATTGTAATTGGGCAAGTAGCCGCCGGAGTACATCTGGAGACCATTTCCCTGGAAAGGAGCCATCTGAACATTCGATTGACATCTCTTTTTCAACGTACTGAAGTATAAGTGCCATCAGGCTGGGGCATACCAGAAGGACCTTGCGATGGAAACATCTGAAAACGAGATGTTTAGAGGCTACGACGGCAGATGTCTTTGAAGAAAGAGGACCTTAGGGACTGTATGACCCAAGGGAGAACCGCCAGGGAATACAAGGACTTGTCGACTGATGAAAATGGCGGCCGGATACACGCTTGTCGCAAGTCGAGGCCCTCTCTAATTTGGATAATATACAATGTCCTTTGTTCTCGGCAGGGTCAAAAGGGCGAAAGTGGGAAAAGAACCAATGGACATGAACAAAAGCCGGCGATATCTAATCGACTGTGAAAACATTTATATTGGCTTACCGTCGGGTAGATGGCATGCGGGTTGTCGTCATTCTCAGACGAGATTGAGACCATGGCCAGATGCCAGGAGGACGGACAAAGTAGAGACTGATGGGAAAGCGAAAAAAAAATTGACCGACGTCGCTTTGTTCTGGGAAATTAGAGAGAAGAGAGAGCTTTTTCCTTAATTTTTGGATAATTATTGAATATCCTGTTAGTCGTTTTCTATTGCCTCTTCTTCTGTAGATTTATCAAGAAAAATTGGAATGTGAAAGTTTATTTGAGTTGAGTATCACATTTGAGGGCAGTGTCAATTCCGACCCGATCCTTCTCACAGCACCGATTTCGTCTGATTTCTTCGAAGCAAGGCCGACACCAGGATGGAAACGGTCAGCAGAGCCATCGTAGCACAAGCAGCTCCCGTGATGGCAGCAGTCTTTGTCGCCACGCAAACAGGATATCGTGTGGCTGCCCTTCCATGAGGTGTCACCTCGACATTCTCGTCGTCGGAACCATCTTCATCGATATCCAAGACAGTTATTCTCTGTGCTGAGAGATCCATTGTATTATCCGAAGACATCTGAACATATTCTTTCATTTGAAAATACGCGAGCCGAACCCATGTGGTGTCGTTGGATCCAATCCTTCGGGGTGTCTCCCTTTTGAATCGACGAAGTCCGGACGGACCACAGCGTGGCGGGGTCTTTCCTTCGCACATTCCTTCGGATATCATACAAGTGCTCACCGCGCATTGGAAATATGTTGTCACCTGGAATGGGTCGAATAGCTGTTATCCATCGTTATACCTTATCAGCAAATTTGAAGACGTTGACTTCAGCATAGGCAAGATTTGCCTCTTTATTGTAGGTCAAATCCGGCACAATTATGGGGTCGATGGCACAACCATGCTCGTCTAACAGCGGTTTCTGCTCTTGTCCATTTCCGTCATCAACAAAACAGCTGTGCACCAACATCGAGAACATATCTGAGCGGTTAGATGTGGCAGAGATAAAGTGAGGAAAAACCACTCTCACACTGCCAAACGTGATATACAGGATCGCCGACTTTTGCGAATTGGACGAGAGGACCAGAGACGGAGTCTTTCCGGACAGAATAAGTGCAAAGCGGCATCCGTGCGGTGTCGATCAAGTCTGTTGTGGGTATTTGGCTGTAAATAAAAGACATTTGTGAGTAGGAGACTACCTACGAAACGGTCAGTCCAGAAGTGACCACTTTGTCCGCCTAAAACAAATTTGTTTGCTTAGAAGGAGATCTGGAGGACTTACCTCCATATAGAAGCAAGTACATCGATAGGCACGGTCGACCTAAAATAATTGCATCAGAAAGGATAAAAGAACACGGCTACCTTGGTGATAAATGTGTTGTGGAAACTAATGACAATGACGATCGACATCTCCAAACCTCTTCTCTCCGGTTCAATCTGCAACGGCGACTCTCAATACTTTCTTCTTTTTTGGATGTTCTACTCGACCAAATATTCTGACCGTTGTCGACTTGGTTCCCCACAGGTTCATTCATTCCCCAGAATGTTTCCTGTTTATGACCTGGGTCCCCCTGTCGACCCTGAACATTTCAGAAGACGACCTTCGGGCATTATCCCGTTCTATTACTGGAGCCCCTCGAGAGGCTTCAACGCAAACAGAAAGTAATCGAACCCAGGTTGCGAACACCGATCAAACGAACACAGACACACTTGCCATTCTTTGTCGACGCATATTACAAGCTCCGTTTTGTAGCTCAAATTGGACAGACGGTGATGTGTTCGTTATGTACTTCTGCTCACAGGCATCCTGGAAACAGGCGACTGTAAATTAGGAGATCTCGAATTCTACCTTGTCCACCATGCCACGTACAAAGATTCTTCCCTGGAAAGGTCTTTGTGTTTTAAAGGTGAGCCGGACTCTGTCCTAAAATACGGTCAACTCTTTTGGATCCTAAAATTTCATGGCTTACCTCCATGCAGTCGACAGTTGGTAATTCTAAAAGAGGATATGAGGTCGAAAGACAGGAGAGACGGTACCTGCGATGCCGTTATCAAGTTGAGCAGGGCCAGACTTCCTCGGAGCTGGGGCAGGTTCCCAAGCAGTGGCCACTGATAGAACTGAAAGGAGAAAGAGGAGCATGGCTGGCTGGCAATACTCAGGTCGAGGAGGGGTTTATGTAGAGCGCCTTCGGCAGGCAGCCCGCCCTCGAGGCCTTGGGGATACGGTAGGGGGACATGATACGACCTCCGCAGCTGTTTGCTGTTCTTTCAAGAGTCTCACACAATTCACTCTCGCTTCCCCTTCCGATATGACTCAATTCGGTTAAAACAACGAGAACTGTCCCATTTTACGAGTGGAATAATTGAGGGACGAGGACTTTCTGGGTAGAATGTGCCAATTATCGGCCTCATGTTCCAATGGAAGGGTTACTGTAATTCTGGCAGGAACAACAGTCACTTCTGTCATTTTGAAAAAGTCTCTCGAAGTAAATTTTGATCGATTAAACAATATTCCATTGCCTGTCCCATTGACCAAGATGAGAAGAAAATATCGACAAATTTGCAAAAGTAGGCTACAATCTCGGCACTTGTCCTTGCGTTCTTCTCTTTGGCAAGCGTTCGTTTTGCCGAGACCATCGGCCTTCGAGAAGTGAACCCATTAGAATCAAGGAGTTGCCAATAAGAAGAATGAGACAGATATCAGTGGCCTCGTAGAGAGCAATAAGCTCGTATTGTTGGCCGGCCTTGTTCTCCTTTGTCTCCAGTGGCAGCCGCTGCCATGGCCTCGTCTCAACATAAAAATCGAAGACATATTCTGCCGCACATCTTTATTACTTTTACCATTCATTCGATCCGTCAAAGGGCTCGTCACGGGGTCGAATATAACCAGAATTGGAGAAATTTTCCATTTCGCGGTCTGCCACGTTATAGCTGCTCATACGGCTAACAAAGACAATGCAGCCATTGACGACACGGTAGAAGATGACCTCCAAGAGATGTGAGACAGCCACCAGCCATGCGAACAACTCGACGCACTTCCAACCACACGGGTACAGCATCGTCTCGCCGTAGTTGAAGGCCGATTTGGTATCCCATTCGGCACGGAAGACGTAGAGAAGGACGGCCACCGTCAGATCGAGGACAATGTGTACAGAGGCGGTGACACGAGATCCTGTCTAAAATGGGCGAAAATAGTAAGAAGAATATCACAAATATACCTGGCTGAACTCGTTGCCAGTGAAGAAAGCGTACGCCGTCTCGGCTGAAAGGATAAAAGCCAAGATGACGAGAACAGCCGACGAACAGCTGAGAATGTCCCAGGTGACACCGTTTCGATGGGTGACCATGTCACCTCGAGTGAGGTCAATACATCTGAAATGGAAATGTGAAAGAATAAAAGTAAATTAACCCTTTGATGGACTTGGTGCTTCGATTGCCGTACAACTCGTAGGGGAATGTATTGGGTCGCTCGAAGAGATAGGCCTTCTTCTCCGCCACTTCCTCCTCGATCGTTTCGTTGCCAGCCAATTTCTTCTCATCTGCCGACTTCGTGGCACTTTGCTTCATTACTATGGTAACATTTTCCATTTTTTGGATATTCATCGTCACATGATTATTGGTAACAACGGTCGTCGTCTCGTCGTGTCCGATGACATCATTTTTGACAGGTTCAGTCGTGGTCTTTGACGTCTCGACCTCGATCTTTACAGGCTCGTTGCCACCCAATAGAGTCAAAAATTCCGTGGTCGCAATGAGATAATTCTCACAATTTTTTGGCTCCAGAGTGTTTAATACCTGTAGACGTGAAATTGTATAAAAAAGAGAAACTGACATGTTCGACTCCTTCGGAAATGTCGAAGCCGGGCTTTTCATAGCAAATTGTTCTATTGCGTACGAGAAGGTAAGAACAGACGAGGAACAGAAAGATTTGGGTGATTTTAACAGGGTAGATCACACGCATTCTGAACAACTGGCAATAAAAGAAGAAGCCAAGAAAAAAGAACCAACCGGATTGTTGAAGTTCAATCAGTAAACTGACTGGATTACCAGCCATCAGTTGACCGACGGCCGACTTATCAGGACGAAACTTGACATGCCCATCGACAGGCGGAAAAATCAAATCTTTATTACAAATATTTTTTGATTATTTGATGCATAATAAAAGGCACTGTTTCTCTTTAAATGAGCTTTTCGATTGTAGCCTGGTGCTCATCCGGCTGATATTGGAGGCCATTGTACAGCTTGTAGAAACAGTCATGGCAGTATGGCTTCTTGTCGTGTTCTCGATAAGTGCCGTGCATATTCAACGCCTAGAAAGGATTGTTCCGAGTCATGTAGACGGATACCTTTTGGCAATAAGTGCACATGAAATGATAAGTATGAAACTTTTGAGCGCGATCGCTGTTTGGCGCCAGGGCTGTGAGAATGGGACCGTCGATCTCCTCGGAGCAGTAAGCACAAATGACGGGAGGCGCTGCTGGTGGTTCAGCCTATAGTTATCGGTTGTAAATTATGTAGAAAAGAGGATTGCCTCGATTTGAAGAGTTCTCCTGGGAGTCTCCGACCTCGCCCGTCGACGTCTCATAGACTCGGTCTGTTGTTCGGTGACCTCCACTCCATAATCGGTCTCGTTAATGTTGTAATTCTGCTCCGCAGCTGTAACAGCAGAAGTTTGGATAAAAAAGTTAATAGCTTACGTGGACGTGGACGAGGAGCAGGGAAGTCATCAGGAGCTGGTGTCAGACGTAGTCTATACTCGATCTCCGTCTTCTGTTCCTGGTCGCCCTTCTTCCGACGCTCTAATGATCCTCGTCGAAGAACCTCGGCAGTAGCATTGACATCATAAACCAAGGCGGCTAACGTATCTGTCACAGCATTTTTCTCTAAAAAAAAGATTTATACAGCTGTTAGGAGTAATAGCTACCTTGGTCTTTTTTGACTTTTCCGAGGGTGTTGTTCATTTCATCGGCGGAGACAGCCCGCAGACGAGCAGCCAGCCAATCATCATTTGGATCGACGGAGATTCTTCCCGTCACCTCCATTTCCGTTTGGAATTGTTTTCTTTCCATCCTCTTTATTTCACAATATCTCCCAAAAAGGCATATCAACCCACCCACTGTTCTTGCTTTCGTCGAATAATCTCCGTAGTTTGCTCGACGTCTTCCTTCAAAGCACTCAAAGTGCCAGCCACCACCTCATCCTCTGAAAACCCTCCTTTACTGCGAATCGTCAATTAACCTACGTCTAGAGGGTTCCTCGTCGTTTTTGAAAGCCTTGTTAGAAGATCGACTCTCACTTCTCCACCTAGCCACGTTACGTTCGACCGGATCAGGAATGGACGAGCCACGGGAGTCACTCCTCATCTCGTGGCGCGACTCACTCCGCCATTGGTAACTCCCAGCCGGTGTGGGAGAGACGGCTGTCATTACCTGGAAGCTGTCGAGGCTGTAGGAAAGCATCGGAAGGAATGGCAGAAAAGGAGAAAGAGCACGGTGAAGGGCAAACAAACAACCAGAAATGGTAAACAGGGGGAGACCGACTTACGTGTCTAACAGTGACCTGATATCTCCTCTCTCCCGGGAGCAAGCCGGCCATCTCCGAAAGGCAGCGCAATTTTTATATAACAGCTGGCTGGCGAGAAAATGCCGCGGGGAAACAGACAATCGATTCGACTGTCGAAATGAGGAAAAGACACATCGAAAGTCGCTACTACAGATCGAGAGAGGCCTTTGTTTTCAGGGAGACAATTGACGCAGAGAAGCACACAAATAAGTTATTTACAGAAACAACTGGACAAGAGAGGAAAACGACTTTAAAAGGAAAAGAAGGAAGAGTTATGAGAGTTGAGCTAAAAGAAAGGTGGGGCAAAAAACAACGTAAACGCGTAGGTGGCTGACATGTGTCATCTGGCAGACCCTCCTGGTTTTACTTGATCTAATCATCGTCTAAAATAAAACAACAGGCAAAATACTTCAAGTTTGAAAGTTGACAGAGAAAAGAGGAAACAGAAGGATAACTAGTAAAAGCCACGGGGTGGTCTAGTCGGCCCAGAGGGAATCATCTCTTACTATGACTAGCTAGAAAACATCGAGAGGAATGTAAATACAAACAAATATATACTGGAAGGAGAAGTGAAGACATTGATCCAGGGAGAAGTGTACCCGGAGTGTAAGGACGAGCCCGTGGTGTTACAGCTGCCTGCCCCCACAGCCCCTCCAGCCGCCGTGCTCATTTGAATAGCAACAGCTGTTATCTCATGATTTCATTCCTTGACCTCTAGGTCATAATTACTCTCCCCGAATAAGATTTGCACCGATTGCAGCATGTCTCTCGCTCCCCTCTCTTTTGGTTCGTCCATCTATTCTCTCCCTCGCCCATTTTCCAGTCGACTGACTTTTTCTCTTCTTTCCGGAAGACATATGCCAGGCGGCATTGATTCCTAACCTAGAGACTAAATCTCGACCCTAAGCTGCCGAGGAGAAGACTCTTCTCTGGGCCCTCTCCACTCGTGGACCTCTCCGAGACCCGTGGGAATTGTCATAACAGAGCCAAATCCATCGGCGGCTACTTCTCTAATCGTCTGATTCCCGGTCATTAGACTCTCGTCCATCCATCTGCCTTTCCTTTCTTCAGAATTGTCCTAATTTCAGATAGATTTCCTGTGACTACCGGCTGTGGGAAAGTAAATGCACGGGATCGTCAAGTGACAGGTATGATTTATTTCGCCTTCTTGTTTTTTGATACGGAGCGGGTGAATAAAGAGGAGAGCGAAATGTGTGTGCCAGGCTGGCCAGCGTAGAGTGCGGCAGATCAAGAGCGACGCTAGTGACCACCAGAAGCCAGAGAAATTCCAGATGACCGTCTTCGAGTGGCAATGGCTACTTTTCTTTTGGATGGCCCCTCTTTATTCTGGCCAACATCTTGTTCGTGAGTCTCTTTTTCCATTACCTACGAGAGAGAGCGCGCGGTGGTCTTCTTCCTGCCGAATTGAAGGTGGTCCGCGGGGATTCTTCTTATTGATGGCCGCAGTTAATCCCAGGACTACGACGACGACCAGCACAACACTCGTCGCACTCCCCGGAGCGGCGGCCCGCCTCAAAGTTTGTCTTGGACTGTCTGTTTGGACGGCGCGGCTGATACTCAGCCGGATCAATCCCTGTGCCCTGCTGCTAATCTACATTCCCTTCACTTGTCCCTTCTTGTTTGCTTCATTCATTTTGATTCCAAGTCTTTAGCCTGTATGGATCGTACGCTCGAACGGGTAGTTGAGACAAGAATAGATCTGTTGGAATGGGAAAGAGCCGAGCCGAAAGAGGATTGTGCGGCATGTCGAGCCCTCGATTGCGACATTCTTTTTGCTCTTCTTTTTACCATCGTCATCGCCTGTCTCCTTGTTCTCATCATGATCTTCTGGCTCAAAGGCGTTCTTCAATACGAAGAGTAAGCTTTTCTCTCTGTTCGGGGGATGATAAGACCACTGCGCTCTCTCTGTGTCTTTTTTGTCGTGTTTAAATGTTGTAAAAAGACCGCGATAATCTCAGCATGCGATCGCGAATTCGTTGAGTCGGAGATGAAGGAATTCGAGAGTCGAGAGTTCTCCTTCCCCCTGCTGCCAAAAACTCCGACCGAACAAGAGGCCACCGGCGACGGAGTCGAGCCCAGTAACCTACAGGTGCTGTCTACTCGACTTTTATCTCTTTTTCCATTAAAAAGCTATTATCTTTTTCAGTGTATATACTCGTTTATCGCGAGACAAGGGAAACGCGTAAAGTTAGAATTCGACTACTTCCAATTGGCTGGGGGCTCAGAAAGGCAAGTCTTCTTTTTGTTTCCATTCATTTTGTTCAGTTGCGACATCGAGTATGTCGACATCTATTCCGAGTTGACCTCAGTTGAATCTGATCTCCTGTCTGCCCCTCTTGCCGGCCGTTATTGTGGCTCCGTCGCTCCCCAAGTTGTCATCAGTCTTCATTATGTTCTCAAACTTGTCTTTCATTCTCGTTCTCGCGATGGCAGTCAACGGTATCGTTTCAGTGGCCGCTACTCATTCGTCGATGAATGTCCGTTTTCCATTAGTCATCCGTGTATGTTCTTTTTTTCAGCCGAATATAATATTGGCACTCGTCTCCCCGGCCCATGTAATTTCCTTTTGGATTCACATAAACACAAACGGGGCAGTATCTATTCGCCCACATACCCGGGCACTTATCCTAAGAATTTCCACTGCTCCTATCATCTCAAAGGCAGGGCTCGTCAAAGGATACGCATCCTTTTCCGAGATTTTGACATCTATTTCGGAGGAGAACAGTAAGCACCCTTTTTCTATATTTCCAAAATAATTATTAGCTGTCCTTATGACTCGTTGACCATCTTCGACGGCGCCACTCCTACAGCTCCAATTATTCGAAAAGTCTGTGGACTTCAAAAAGGAATGGAAGTCTACAGCGAAGGCCCCGACCTCCTTATCCATTTCAATACAACCAATCCGGCTAAAGCTGAACCTCGAGGGTAATCTCCTTCTTTGGAAGTTATTTATTCTTGTTCAGATTCATGATCGAATTTGAATTTTCGTCGAGGTTTGTGGACGTGGAGCAGTTGATTGGAGGCGAGCAAGGTGTCACCCACATGAGAGGAAGTGAATGTGATGTTCGAGTGACCAGTATCCGGGAGACTGTCCATTATATTCAAAGCCCAAAGGTAGAACATATTTGGATAAGAAATGAATTTGTTCCAGTATCCCGAGATGTATCCCCAGAACACAAGTTGTAGTTATATCCTCGATGGATATCAAGGTGACCAAGATCTCGAAAAAGTCATCGTCTATTTTGAAACTTTCGCTGTCCTTTCCAACACAGACGTGTATGTTTTGTTTTTTTTAGTTTGAATTTAAGTGCTTGCAGTAGTCCTGCTCCTGATTCTACCCCGGATGATGTGGCATGTCCGTACGCGTGGGTCGGTTTAGCCACGTCTGACAGTAATATGAAAGCGGTCCTCTCTTCCACGGACGAGAGTAATTTCGACACGACCCTTTGCGACAGAATGCTCGCTGGTCGGTTTTCTTCTGTTTCATTCGACATCATCTTTAGGCAGTCCCCTCCTTGGTCCATATTTCAGTTCTGGTCCCAGGATGGTCATTCAATTTGGAACAACGGACAACATCACATCAGATGGACTATCGACTTATGGATTCCGTGCTCGGGTCGAATTTAAGACCGATTTTGGTATTCTCGGAGAGCCCATGGGCACTTCAAACGAGTGTCTCTTCCGTTTCACCAGTTCGACTGGCTTTTTCAACAGCCCCCGTTACCCTGCCAATGTGAGTCTTTTTGAAATAATTTAATACAACCTGATTACAGTATCCCTTAAATATTAACTGTACATATTTTATCGAAGGACGACCGGGACAACAGATTCTGGTCCATTTCGAGCAGTTTGCTTTACACGAGGCGAAAGAAGAAGACAAGTAAGTCGAACTGGAAACAGTCACAGTCGACAGATGTCGAGATTGGTTGGAGATCTACGATGTGTTTATCGGAAAAGATGGCAAAGAGATCCTGTGGCTACAGGAGAGATATTGCTCGGGATTCTTCCCCGGTCCGACGGTCTCCGCCTTCGGAGCTCATTCAATGCGAGTCGTCTTTTCAAGCGACGGGTCTGGATCAGGCAACGGGTTCAAGGCGTTATATGAGATAAGAAAAGCACCGGCAGAAGACATTCCACCCATTGGTACGGATAGATCTTTTATATAATCAAAGAAATATTCAGAGAGGAGTGAGCACAGGACGGACGGACACTTGCGGTGTGGTCGACGGATTGTCGCCTCAGAAACAAATCCCACCGGCTACGTCATGTCCCCAAATTTCCCGATCAAATACAACAAAGATGTTCATTGTGATTGGGAGATCGAAGCTCGTCCTGGTCATCGGGTTAGTCTCCCTCACAATGTTTTCGACAGCCACTTGTCAGATTTTACTCAACATGGTCAAATTGAATATCGAAGGCTCAATGACAACGAGCCCAGTTGGATGTCAGAAGGCTGTTCTTCGTGTGGGCGGCGCCCCGAAAAATGAATATTGTGGGACGGAAGTCAGTGTCTTCACCCCTTTTGTCACCGAGAATAACACTGTCCGAATCAGTTTCCTCACCAGTCCAGACAAAGTCAACGGGCTGGAAGGATTCAACATGACATGGACAGAAGTCCGCCAAGTGAGAGGAGGTGGGTCGATTGAGGAAAAAGACACGAGATTGTCAGATATGTCAGAATGTAATGGCGATACGGAATATCTGTGTACGTACAGTCAATTGTGTATCAGTTCTCTTCTCCGATGCAATGGCGACGCCAATTGTGGCCATCACGACGACACCGACGAGGGTCATTGTGAGTTTTCATTCCAAATTAACACCGTTTCCCTTGCTGGGCTGTTTTTATGCTTTTTTGGCTGATTCTAACCGCATGTCCCAGGTGCCGAGCCGAATGGCCGTCTCGCCCTCTTCTTCTCACCTTCTTCTTCCTCATCGACTGTCATCCTCGGGTTGTTCTACATATCGTCGACATTCTTACACTTATAATAAAGATTGCCGTGGCTTACTCAATGCTTATAATAATTCTAAAAACGAAGAAATATTCAGGTGAAATAAAACAAGGGACAACAGATAGGACAATTGTTGTGGCTGGGATATTCTGTGGTGGTATCTTCATGTTTATTTTCGTCTTCTTCTGTTATTTATTTAAGAAAAAATTAGAAAGAAAGAAGATGGCCGAACAAACGAATGGACGGCGGAGGGTGAGACAGCCGTACAGGTCGCATCAACCCAAAACAAGCCATCATCACAACGAGGCGTATGTCCTTTTCTCTTTCGATTAAAAGATTCCTTCCAGTGAATTGTCCTCTCCGGCGACATCTCGTTTTGTCCATCATGATGCCACCAATATCCATCCTCCTCAAGTGCTGACTCCAATCGGACAGACTTTCTTCGGCTGATTCTTTCACGTGTCTGCCCCGTCCGGTTCTCTTCCCGTCATCGATCTCTTCTCCCATTGCAATCGTCTCGTCTTTTTCTTTGCTCATTCTCATATTTTGACATCTCATTTTGTGATTAATTAAATCTCTTTCATAAATATTTCTCTATTTTTTGAGGGTATGTCGGCCGGCTCAGTCGCCACTTGGCATGATGACAGTGACGTCCCTAAAATGGAGCTGTTGAATGCGTGTTACAGGTAAATTGTTTGTGAACATTTTTATTCAAAAAAATGATAGGAATGACATTCGAAAAGTAGCCGACTCGTTGAAATGTGGAGTGCCGGTAGATGCGACGGATGATGACCTTGTCACTCCTCTCCATATCGCGGCTTTTACTGGAAATCGAGAATTGGCCCTGCTTTTACTCGATTCTGGGGCTGATTTGGAAGCCACTTCCCGAACCGGGATGACAGCATTTCTTCATGCTTGTCGAGAGGGAAAAATGGAAGTCATCGACTTGTTGTTACAGAAAGGTGCCGACATTATGAAGTTCACGTGAGTTGATTCTATTTATTTTGTAAAAGAAGAGTTTTCAGGAGGATGGGAGCCTCGGCTCTGACATTGGCAGCAGCTGGCGGACATTTAGAAGTTATCAAGAAACTCGTTGGATTGCGAGTGCCCGTCTCTGAGGCCAGAGACACTTGCCCGACGCCGTTGATCACCTCCGTCTTCAGAAACTTTTCTCCAATTTGCGTCTATCTTATTGGAAAGTAAGTCGGCTTGACCTGTTTTTTTCGGGTAGAGACAGATTACCGGGGCTATCGTGTCGAGGTGGGGCCAGTCAGTAGAAATTCATTCAACCGCCTTCCTCCTTCTCAAGTGGTCGATGGATAATTTCAAAGAAGTCTACGAGTCCGTCTCCAAGGTCGTGGATTTGACCTCGAGACAGTTGGATACCCTGCTTACCAGCCAAAGGGATTGCTGGTCGCCTAATCCTCGTGAACATTCCACGGAGACTGCCTACAGCCATACTCTCTCCAATGTGACGGCCGCCTCGATCAGTCCTAACAAGAGACGCAGCCTTACTCCGCTTGGCTCGATCCGTAATGAACATAACCGCTCGAGGACGAGTATCCGTCGAGCCGATCTCTTCAGCCGAAAGTCTGTCACCTCGTCGGACATGGATCGACCTACTTCGGGAGTCGAAACGGCCCATCGCATCAGCGACAGGAGCACCAGTCGATCTCAACGTTTGTTAGCTGAAGAAATTTTAAACTGCGCCATTTTAGTTCCTCCTCTTGTGATCATCCAGACGACGTCGCAGACTCGCAGTCCCATGTCTTCTCGATCCGAATTGCACACCGCTGTGACGCCCGCCACTGCTAAATCTACTCCCCAAGACATCAAGTGGAGTAACCCACAGTCTGTGAAAACTGCTAGAGAGACTTCTCCTTCCGTCAGTACTGGTCGTCAATTGACCCCGAAGAGCAAGTTGAACACGGCCGTGGAGGACATCAGCACGCGGACTGCCAAGATGGCAACTCCTCAAAATAAGGAACAGACGAAGAGCGGAAAGGACATGGTCGTCGAGAAACTCGCCGATGGACGGCTAAAAGTTTCGATGACGATGGACATCTCGGCCCCGGGCGGACGGGTCGGACTCGCTGGACAAGCCCCGGATGGCATGAAGGTCAAGTGGGTCACCGTCAACGGCACCAGGATCTTCAACGGAATTTAAAGAGATCCTCATTTTGTCGATGCCAATAAATCTGGGTTTCTAATAATTCTTGTGTTGTTTTCTTCTCGTGTTTATTTCTCTCTTTCAGAGGTGCTCCTCCCGACATCGCCGATAATTTGCTCGGTTTGTCGGCTCTTTCTTGTGCTGTTCTCCTTTTCAATCGAAGTATGTTGATCACTTTGCTGGACAAAGGAGCTGATCCAACCAAAAAGTGGGGCTAGTTCAGGTGATCGTAGCCAGTTTAGGTTGTACATGAAAAAATCCGCCTATGAGCTGGCCCAAAGTCTCAAAAGACAAGACGCCGTCAATTTGTTTTATCAGAGAATGACAGGAAGAAACTCAGGCATGAGACCAAGTCACATAACCCTGAGCTTTTTAGAGAGAAAAGATGTCCGATTGGCGCTAATGGAAGACGACTTTGACAAGGAAGAACTTCTCCAGCAACGGCGACTCCGACTTCCCTCCGGGTGTAGTCCTCTCCACTTCTCCGTGGCCATCGGAAATATTAACGCTGTCCGATGCTTGGCTGGAGACGGAATGTTTTTGGACGAGGGAGAGCAAAAGTTCGGACTGTCACCGCTACAAACGGCTGCCCTCCTGGGGTGGGTCAATTTACTCTGACAAATGAAAAGTCTTCAGACAAACGGATGTAATCACATTTCTTTTGGATAAAGGAGCTTCTACCCAATATTTAAATCAACACAAAATGACCGCTTTTGATTATTACATAGCCAATGGAGGTAGGCTATCTCGATACTTGGCTGGAGATTTTTAGGCGAGGCAAATGAGAACAATCGAACAGCCCTGCATTGTTTTCGAAGAAGGAAAAGCGACTTGAATCTAAGTGGAAGTTCTGGCGGTGGCACACTTAGAAAAGTCTTCCCAAATATGGGAACCGTGGGAATTATCTCGAGAAAAATATTAGGAGAGAAGCCAGCAGAGTTGCCGCCAGTCGAAGCGAGACAATGGCGGGAAACTCGGATGCACACTTTCCCTATGCAAGGAAGAAACTATCGGGTAATTCATGAGCAAAAGGGTCAAAACAGAAATTTAGAAATTTGTGACTGTTGAAGACTTGTTGCATCAGGAGCGGACCCTCTTTCCCAAGAAAAGCAACAATGACGACACAGTCATGGATGTTGTCCGCTCTTTGGCGACCGAGGCGACATCATTCGCAGTCACTTCATTCTACGACTGGTACTCGGTCGGGGCGGAAAGAAGAGTACACAAACTGGAACGACGACCTGAACCCAAGGAATACGACGTGGCCATTGCCAATTCTCTCGCTTATGTGAGTTTACTGATGGAAAAGTAGCCGATATTCAGGGATATCGACGACCACAATCTCACGAGCAGAAGACAAAGAAATTTCCAATCTATCGAGTGTCGACGATTTTCAGTAATCGAGAAACTTCTCCTTCCTCTTCGGGTAATATTCTATCCTTGATTACCGTAAATTCTCTATTATAAGTCCCTCCCCCCTCATGGGTCCCATTGCCGTCTCATTTTCTCTGTCATACACGTTTTTCAGTGTTCTTTTTTTTTAAAATTCGCATTTTGTCTCTAGTTTGTACTCCTCTAGGACTCCTTTGAACTTCTCAACGTATAACAGAGAGAAATCACTCGACGTAGATGTCGTTAGAAGGGGGCTTATAATAGATAATTTACGGTATACGCCTTTTCCTGTCTCAGGTAGTTACAATTCATTCCGTAAAATAGCCGCCGGCTACTCCGAGACTCCGTCTGCCAACCAGTCAAGACAGACACCGCGGATGCTGAAAAAGTCGAAAGATACTTTGGAAGTGGAGAAACATCCAGAAATGAGAAAGTAGGGGAGGAGATAAGGGAAAAGAGCTGATTCAGGTCTGTGTCTGCCGGTCAACTTCAACCGAAAGGTTCACCAAAGGCGACATCGACCATGATGGCTCACTATGGAAATTCTAGCAACCAAATCAGTCAGTCTCAGCCGCTTTAGAGAACATAACAGAAGATTTTAGAGTATAGATTCTTCCAAGATCTCCGGGGTGCTGATCGCCATGACCTTGTCAATCTTCTGGAAGAAGCTGAACTGGTTGGAGATGTGAGGCAGTTACCCGCCCTTATGATTATTCTTTTCAGCAATTGCTCAAATTCACTGAACAGAACTTTGTCGAGATGGGAATCAAGGATCCGGCCGGTCTCCGTCTGCTGAGAGATCTCCAATTGAGTCACAGCCGTGTCATCCCGTATCATGGCTCAATCCATTAATGTCTTCATTCTGTTCTCACTGTACGGGTATATAAAATAAAGAGTTGCAGTCGTGGGGGGAAGACACGTAAAGTGCATAGCCATCTCAAAAACACTCGTCGTCTCTGTTTGACCTCCCTCTTTCGAACTTTTTCTCGGCAGCTGTTATCTCAGTGACCGCTGGTTATCGTTCCGCCAGCCGTCTGTTCGGCAACTGACCATTCTGTCTCGTCTTTTATCTCTCTCTTTAGTTTCCTCTAATTACCGATCTCGGTTCCCAAGACAACCTCTTTTACCCGCCAATTATTCATCTATAAGCAAACAACTTGTCTGATTAGGAGGAGAAGTAGTCGGCTCACTTCCCAGGCCTCTGTTTATGTCGGTGTTTGTCCTCTTGAGAGACGTCGGATTACGTATTGTTGCGTATTCGTTTGAAAAAACCAGCTGACAACTCTTGTTGACAGCCTTTTCCAGTTGTTTTTCTTGTTTACTCCATCACATTCGATCCTCGGTTATCTTCCTTCTTGTCTCCTCTTCTATCAAATGGGTCAATTTCTCTCGATTCCATTCCCAATAATAACAAATTGTGCAAAAAAGTGGATGATCAAAAGGGGATTTGTTCTATTTTGGCTGTGTTTGTCTCTCCTGAATCAGCTAATGGAATCTCATGACTCTTCTGTCTGCCCCTTTCAAAAATACCATCGCCCGCCGTCCTGTAAGTGCGTCGTCCCCATGGCCAAAGGGCATTCCTCGTACTATTCTTATCTTTCTTAGGTTTTCTCCTGATTCATAAAAGTGTTCCTGACCTGTCCTCCGGTCATCGATTTTGTCGCTTTCCCTCGACGCTTTAGCCTGTCGCTTGTTCGAGCCTGGCCGATCTCTGTCACTTTGCCTTTGACCCATTGCCTTATCTAATCTGACCATTCTGAAAAATGACCACATCTTCCCGAAATCTAGAAAAATTCTCTCCTCTCTTTGCTCATTCTCACTAATAATTTAGACCATTCTCGGATGCATTGGGAAACGATGAAGGCTTCCCTGTACCTCGACAATGGTGCCGTCTTCACGGGTCACACATTCGGAGCAACAAAGAGTGTCGTCGGTGAAATTGGTCAGTCTCTTCTTCCTCCTTTCTTAATAGATCAAATCCAGTATTTCAAACGGGTATGGTCGGGTATGTGGAGTCGTTGACGGATCCCAGTTATGCTCAGCAATTGCTGGTTCTCACATATCCTCTCATTGGAAATTATGGTGTGCCTCGTCTAACCTTCGACGCTTACGGTCTTCCGTCTTCTTTCGAATCCGACCGTGTGTGGCCAGCTGCCCTTATTGTTGACAGGTAACCGACAGACTTTCCAATGAACTAAAAATGTCAGGATTTGTCCCGAAGGAGAACACAGCCATTGGGATGCCGAACAGTCGCTGGATGCCTATCTTCGGAAGGCAGGAGTACCCGGTCTCCATGGAATAGACATCAGAAAATTGACAAAAATGATCAGGGAACGGGGAACTATGAAGGCAAAGGTGGGAACAAGAGCAGGATGAGAGAATAAAGAACATGATTTAGCTGATTATCGATGGAGACGAAGCGAGCTCTTTCGAATTCAAAGATATCAACCAAGAGAATCTCGTGGCTGTCGTATCTCGTCGAGAGCCAAAATTCTTTGGATCGGGAGAGCGGGTCATTCTGGCAGTCGACTGTGGCCTCAAATACAATCAGATTCGCTGTCTGGCTAAAAGAGGAGTCCGGGTAAAAGTCGTTCCGTGGGATCATCCTATTGAACAGGAAAAAGGTTAGAAGCTCTAAAAATACTAACGGTTTCCTGTTCAGATTATGATGGCCTATTCCTTTCCAATGGTCCCGGTGACCCGGAGATCTGTGCCCCGTTGGTCAAGCGTCTATCGACGGTCCTTTCTAGCACATCGAAGCCAGTCTTCGGAATTTGTCTCGGTCATCAGCTAATGGCACGGGCAGCCGGTGCCTCGACATATAAATTAGAGTAAGAACAAGGGATGACTATGACTGACAATGGTTTAGATATGGTAATCGTGGTCATAATCAGCCGTGTACCCACAACGGATCTCACAAGGACAAAGATATCCGCAACCGGTGCTTCATCACTTCCCAGAATCACGGGTTCGCCGTCAAGCCGAAGACTCTTCCGTCCAACTGGGAAATTCTCTTCACCAATGAAAATGACAAGACAAACGAGGGCATCGTACACAGTTTCAAGCCATTCTTCAGGTATTCGAGTCAATTTCTCTCATTGTAAATGCCCATTTTCAGTGTCCAGTTCCACCCTGAGCATACTGCCGGCCCCACGGACTGCGAATTTCTCTTTGACGTCTTTATTGATGCCGTCGACAGAAATATCAGAAAAGAACAATATTGTGTAAAAGACATGATAGCCGAGAGGATCGCCTATAAGACGGATTACCATGTCCCGAAGCAGAAGAAAGTCCTCGTCCTTGGATCCGGAGGATTGACTATCGGGCAAGCAGGAGAATTCGATTATTCGGGAGCACAGGTGGGAGATGTCAAAGTCGGAGAAACGACAGATTACAGGCTTTGAAAGCTTTGAGAGAAGAAGGAATCAGGACTGTGCTGATCAATCCGAACGTGGCCACAGTCCAGACATCGAAGGGGTTCGCTGATCAGACATATTTCATGCCTATTACAAAAGATATTGTCACTGACGTTGGTTTTTTGATTTCAACCAAAAAAATATTGCTTTTAGATAATTAAAAAAGAGCGTCCGACAGGTATTCTGTGTACTTTTGGTGGACAGACCGCCTTGAACTGTGCCGTCGATCTCTACAAGGACGGCGTCTTCAAACAATATAATGTCCAGGTCTTGGGAACCCCAATTGAGACAATAATGAAGACGGAAGATCGAGAATTATTTAATCAGGAGATTGCGGCAGTCAAGGAGAAAGTAGCGCCGAGTCAAGCGGCGACAACATTGAAAGGAGCTGTTGAGGCAGCGGAGAAACTTGGCTATCCTGTCCTTGTGAGAGCGGCCTTTGCCCTGGGAGGACTCGGTTCTGGTTTCGCCAACAACCACGACGAGCTGGTTACCATCGCCCAACAAGCTTTGGCCCATTCGAATCAAGTTCTCATTGACAAAAGTCTCAAAGGATGGAAAGAGGTACGCTCTAATTATTTCTCAAATAAACACAATTTAGCTGGAATACGAGGTGGTTCGAGATGCCTACGATAATTGTATCACCGTATGTAACATGGAAAATGTCGATCCATTGGGAATTCACACTGGGGAGAGTGTCGTCGTCGCCCCATCGCAGACACTTTCGGACAAAGAATACAATGCTCTCCGTACCTGTGCCCTAAAAGTCATCCGCCATTTGGGAATTGTCGGCGAATGCAACATCCAATATGCCCTTAACCCGGACAAACTCGAATATTTTATCATTGAAGTCAATGCTCGGCTTAGTCGATCCTCTGCTTTAGCCTCAAAGGCAACTGGATATCCTCTAGCCTATGTCGCCGCCAAATTGGCACTGGGCCACGAACTCCCCAAAATCAAAAACAGCGTCACTGGTTAGATTTAATCTATTGCTGTAACGTCTTTTTTAGGAACAACAACTGCCTGCTTTGAGCCGAGTTTGGATTATTGTGTTGTGAAGATTCCGAGATGGGACTTGGGCAAATTCGCCCGAGTGAGCACCCAAATTGGCAGTTCGATGAAATCCGTCGGAGAGGTCATGGGAATCGGACGATGTTTCGAGGAAGCTTTTCAAAAGGCGCTTCGGATGGTGAGCGACGCTGCCGACGGATTCTCGCCCTACACATTCCCTCGTCAAGTGACAGACAAAGATTTGGAGAATCCAACCGACAAAAGAATGTTCGCCTTGGCAAGAGGAATGTATTATGGCGACTTCAACGTCGAGAGAACATTCGAACTGACCAAAATCGACAGATGGTTCTTGTACAGAATGTGGAATATCCTCGACATTCATCATCGACTGGACAAAGAGGAGGTTTGTCATTTCAGTCTTTATTTTCATATTGATTCAGTTACCTACTCTGACCGCTGCTCTTCTTCGTGAGGCAAAAGAAGCCGGTTTTAGTGACAAGCAAGTAGCCAAGCGAGTCAAGAGGTAGGATGCTCTTCTTGCAAGTGAAGTCTATTCCATTTCAGTACAGAATACAATATTCGACAAAAAAGACTTGAGCTGGGAATAATTCCCTCAGTGAAACAGATCGACACGGTCGCTGGGGAATGGCCAGCCCAGACGAATTATCTCTACCTGACATACAATGGAGAGGAGAATGACGTCGAATTCAATCTGGTTGGTAAAAAGACACTGATATGAACAAAGAAATTTCAGACAAATGGAGTGATCGTCCTCGGCTCTGGAGTCTACAGAATCGGATCCTCCGTGGAATTTGACGCGTCTTGTGTCGGTTGTGTCAAGGAATTGAAGACTCTCGGTTACACGGCCATTATGATAAACTGTAATCCGGAGACAGTGTCCACGGACTACGACATGTGTGACCGGCTCTACTTCGAGGAAATCTCCTTCGAAACGGTCATCGACGTTTATGATGCCGAAAATCCCAAGGGAGTTATTCTGGCCTTTGGAGGACAGGCCCCCAACAATATCGCCACGAATCTCAAACGGTCCCAGGTATTTCTATTCAATTCAATCCAAACAAATATCAGGTGAACATCTTCGGAACATCGCCGGATGACATTGACAACGCGGAGGATCGATTCAAGTTCAGTCGAATGATGGAATCTCTGAAAATTGAGCAGCCTCAATGGAAGAAGAGCGAAAACATCGAGGATGCAAAGGTAATCGCTGTCTTCCCTCTTGACAATACTTTTTTTTCCATTATAGGCTTTCTGTGCATCTGTGGGCTATCCTTGTCTGATTCGACCGTCTTATGTCCTCTCCGGAGCTGCTATGAATGTCGCCCATAACGAAGATGACCTGGCTTCTTTCTTGAAACAAGCAGCCGTTGTAGCCAAGGAACATCCCGTCGTAGTGTCAAAATTCATCAATGAAGCCAAGGAAATCGACGTCGACGCTGTGGCCATGGATGGACAAGTTCTCGTGACTGCCGTCAGTGAACACGTCGAAAACGCCGGAATTCATTCGGGAGATGCCACTCTGGTTACACCTCCTCAAGATATGAACGCGGTTTGTTTTTAATTTTTAATTATGAAAGGCTATGATTTAGGTTACCCTTGAAAAGATCAAAGACATCACCCATCGAGTCGCCCAGGCCTTCAAAGTCAACGGTCCCTTCAATATGCAACTGATTGCCAAAGACAACGAATTGAAAGTCATCGAATGCAACCTCCGAGTCTCGCGGTCATTCCCCTTCGTTTCCAAAACACTTGACTTTGACTTTGTTGCACTCGCCACTCGGGCCATGATGTCAGCCGACAATCCAAATCTGAAGCATACAATCAAACAACATCCTGTACTCAGAGGAAAAGGACGCGTCGGAGTCAAGGTACAACGTCTTCTATGCCCCTTACTTATCCAATTCTACTAGGTACCGCAGTTCTCTTTCTCTCGTCTTGCCGGGGCCGACGTGATGTTGGGAGTCGAGATGGCCTCGACAGGAGAAGTCGCCTGTTTCGGAAAAGATCGCTATGAAGCCTATCTCAAGGCTCTAATCTCCACAGGATTCCAAGTTCCCAAAAAGAACATCTTCCTGTCTATCGGAGGATATCATGTAAGTCTTTTCCGCCCTTATCTCATATCAATTTATAGGCAAAGGAGCAATTCCTAAAAAGTGTCCAGACCCTGGAATCTCTTGGTTTTGAATTGTATGGATCCAAAGGAACAGCCGATTATTACCAGTCGAAGAACATCAAGATCCGTCCTGTCGACTGGCCATTCGAGGAAGGATCAAGCGACGAGAAGACCGGAGCTGGGTCGAGATCGGTCGTGGAATTCCTGGAGACGAAAGAATTCCACCTGGTCATCAATCTGCCGATCCGAGGTAGCGGAGCCTATCGTGTCAGTGCCTTCCGTACTCATGGCTACAAGACGCGTCGAATGGCTGTTGACAACGGAATTCCTTTGATTACTGATATCAAATGTGCCAAGTTGTTCATCGAAGCTCTTCGAGTGGTCGGTCCCCGTCCCAGTGTCAACTCCCAAATCGACAGTATCACCGGCAGAACACTCAAAAGGATTCCTGGATTGATTGATATCCATGTCCACGTTCGAGAACCGGGTGCAACTCACAAAGAAGACTGGCTCACGTGTACCAAGGCCGCTTTGGCCGGTGGAATTACCCAAATCCTTGCCATGCCCAACACCAATCCTCCAGTAACCGACCTCAACGCCTTCAACTTGACTGATGAGGTATCTTGGATAATTTTAAATAGAATAATATCGATTTAGCTGGCCTCACAGAAGGCTGTCGTCGACTATGCCTTGTTCTTCGGAGCGACTCCAGACAATTCGACCGGCGTCGCTTCCATGGCTTCCGCTGCTGCCGGTCTCAAAATGTACCTCAACCAGACATTTAGCACCCTTCAAATGGATTCTGTTACCGATTGGATGAAAGTAGACTGACTCCTGCAAATATTTTTAAATGTCCTTTTCAGCACATCAAAGCTTTCCCACCTTACCGTCCAATTGTATGTCACGCCGAGAAACAGACATTGGCTGCTGTGATGTGCATGGCTCAGTTGGCAGGAAGAGCCAGTTAGTTTTTGCGTTGAGCTCATACAGGGTTCTTTAATTTCAGTCCATGTCGCCCATGTGGCCACAGAAGAAGAAATCCTGTTGATCAAAGAAGCAAAGGACAAAGGTTGGCAAGTGACGTGTGAGGTCTGCCCCCATCATCTCTTCCTCACTCACGACGATCTCCCCGATGGAATACGTGAAGTCCGCCCTCGCCTTGCTCGTCCGGAAGATCAGAAGGCCCTCTGGGATCACATGGCTTATATCGACTGTTTCTCAACTGATCACGCTCCTCACACTTGGGAAGAGAAGACAAGTGAGAAAGTGCCTCCTGGATTCCCCGGCGTCGAGTACATGCTACCTCTTCTGCTGACTGCGGTTCATCAAGGACGTCTAACTTTGAAGTAAGCCTTCTTTGTATTTGTCGACTCTTCTTTTTTTCAGAGATGTCGTCGATCGTCTCCATCACAATCCTCGAAAAATATTCAATATTCCTGAACAGCCGGATACATTTGTCGAAGTGGATCTTCATGAAGAATGGACTATTCCGGGTGACGGCGGCTACAGCAAATGTGGTTGGACTCCGTACAAAGACAGAAAAGTCCGGGGAAAAGTCAGCAAAGTAGTGATCCGAGGAGAGGAAGCTCTCGTCAACGGTGAAGTTGTCGTCCAGCCCGGATTCGGAGTCAATTTCCGTACGACAAGATATCCAGTGGATGAAGATGCCGAGATCGAGGAAGCTCTCGAAGACAAAGAGGACACCACCGACCAAAGCGAAGCCAGCGAGTCGCCTCTTCCTCCTCGTATCATCTCGCCGACCGATGCCGCTCTTGCCGGACATCATATCCTGTCTGTCCATCAATTCAACAAGAGCATGGTACACTCTCCCATATTCAGAATAAACGACTTTTTCAGTTGAGCCGAATCTTCGACGTAGCCAATCGTTTCCGAGGAGATGTCGACCGACATATTCCTATCACTTTGCTCCAGGTCTGTTGTTGTATTGTCCTACTGGAAGTTCTAATTTTCAGGGATACATAATGGGATCGATGTTCTACGAGCCATCGACTCGAACCAGCTGCTCTTTCAGTGCTGCCATGCAGCGTCTCGGGGGAACTGTCACTTCCATGGACGCTGAATCTTCTTCAGTGAAAAAGGGCGAATCTCTCGAAGATTCGGTGACCATGATGGCTGGCTACACGGATGTCGTCGTCTTGCGTCATCCCGAGAAAGGGGCTGCTCAAAGGGCCGCCGCTGTGACTCGTACTCCCGTGATCAACGCCGGCGACGGAACAGGAGAACATCCGACACAGGCCTTGCTGGATCTTTATACTATTCGTCAGGAACTGGGAACTGTCAACGGCAGTACAATTGCTCTGGTTGGAGATCTCAAAAACGGCAGGACTGTACACTCCCTAGCCAAACTTCTCTGTGTCTACAAGGTAAAATATTTGAGAAACAGGCTGAATAGATTATTTTAGGATGTTACAATTCATTATGTGACACCGGCTTCGGAACTGCAAATGCCCGACGAGATTCTGGACTACGTCAAGGAGAAGGCTGGATTTATCCAAAAGAAATTCACAAATTTGGCCGAAGGAATCCGTCATGTTGATGTCGTCTATGTAACTCGTATTCAAAAAGAACGTTTTGCTAACAAAGAAGACTATGAAAAGGTCAAAGGAAGCTATGTCCTGACTCCGAAACTCTTGGACGAAGCGGCCAGAGAGGACGAAGACAATGCCAATGTCTTCGGTTCGTAATCCTATACTTTTTAAAATACACTGATCGATTATAGGCCAGCATAAGATCAAGCGCCCGATTGTGATGCATCCTCTTCCCCGAGTCGACGAAATCAGCAAAGAATTGGACCACGATGATCGCGCCGCCTACTTCCGCCAGGCTCAAAATGGCAAATTTGTTCGGATGGCTCTACTCGCAATTGTTCTCGGAAAGGCATAGATAATTTATTGTTTTCTTTTGGTTGTATATTGTGCCAATTCTACATGTTTTACGAGTATTTTCTACAAATAAATTATCACGAGAAATCAAGTAGATTGAATTACCGGTTAGTTTTAGTGAGAAAACCGATAGAGATTAAACATGGAGATCTTCTTGGGACATGTAATGGGAAGGAGCGGCAGTATCAGGCAATTTGGGGGTAAGACAGAAAGAAATGGCAGCACTTCTTCGGGGAGATGGGACATATCTCGGAGGGCTGTGCTTCGGGACAGCGGCTACTTCACATTTTGAAGGGGCGGGGAGCAGCAATTGATGCTTATGGAATGACTGTCTCTTATAGCAAAGGAGAAAATAAAGGATGACGGCAACAACCAAAACAAAGAGGGCGACGGTGATAATGATGGCGGAGACGAGAACTGAAAGTGAGAAGATCTAGGTGAATAGATGGCACACTATACTCACCGGGATCCATTTCACGCAGTCTGGATATCTTGTTTGGTGACTCAATTATCACTTCTCCAATTGGACGTGGAATCGACGTCGCGGTCGACGGCCGAGGTGAGGATGTTGTGGTAGGTGGAATCGTTGAAGACAAAGTATTTGAAGTCAAAGTTTGGATTGCTTTGGAAGTCGACTGGATGATCTCCGAAGCGAACCTCTGGGTGGTCCTGGGAGGTCGAGTGCTTGTGGTTGTCGTGGTCACCTGTCGTTCTAAAAATACAATACTTCTCTTTAATATCTCGATAAAAGGCACCGTCACAACGATCTCCTATCCAGCCATTTCGACATTTTCTCAAACCAGAAACGTCACAAGTATAACGACCGTCGTTCTCGTCGGGGACACATCGCTTTGCGCAATTTGGCCCATAGAAATTCCTGTAATCTGGTAATATTTATAGAAGAGTGAGCATACGGTTCACAGCCGAGATGGTAGACAATGGCGAGTTCGTTGTCGACGGCTGTCACTCGGATTTCATTTTTCTTCCGTTGTGGGTAAATTGTGAAGTTGTTCCTCTCTCCTTGAGCCCCTTCGATGAGTGCTTTCCATTCAATCTACTTCAATTCATCGAGGGATAAATGTGTTCCCTTACCGGTCGTTGATCAAGGTATATCCGAATTTCTCTGTTCATTTGGATCGAGAATGACGCATCCTCATGTCGAAGTCTCATCTGCAGGGCGGGCATTTCTCCCGTCGGATGAAATGTCAAATACAGGACATAGTGCTGGTAACACCAGACAGTCTGAAATATTTTCTTCAATTAAAAAAAAAGAAAACCTTACCGGAAAGAAGAGAATTCCCAAGAGGAATGAGTTCATGGTCGAGGAATGCTTGTAAATAAAAATCGAGGAAAAGCGAAGTCGTCGCCATTCTTATCGATGCCAACGGCATTCAGATGCCGACTGGGTGGCCATCGATTATAATTAATTTCCATGGGAAAGTTGATTAAGAACTGCAAATTATCGACTGATCTTGCCGCTCTTTGAATTGCTCGACCTCTTCCGAATGTGGAGTCTTCCCAAAAATTTTCCTCAATTGGTTGGATCATTTGACCCGACGGTAGTTTATATTCTCGACGGGGAATCAAATTCCAATCTGCCGTGGCTGACATGACGACAGTCGCCGACCAGCGGTCTCCAACTCGTAGAAAATGGCTGCTATTGGCTCAATTCCTAAACTTTTGTCTGGTGATGGCATTATACACACATGCCCATTATAAACTACTCGTTAGTTTGGTTTATTTTGTCTTTGAGACTTCTCCAGACATACGAATGTGGCAGCTGTACAAGACGGGCCAAGAGGTCGACGATAAAAGTCAAAGATATGCCTGGCGATTTCAACGATTACACGGTCATCATCGGAGAAGACACAATTATTCCCGTATGACGATGTCTATTAAATTCATTCAAATTACAGAGAAATGTATTGGAAAAATCATGTGATAAAATCCATCATCATTGTTCTGAATCGGGCATGAAACTCATGGTAGAGCAGGGATTGTTGATCTATCAAATTTTTAGGGATTCCAAGGGCCAAGAGGAGATCCAGGTTCACCGGGACCGGTTGGTCCTCCGGGAAAAAGAGGATCAATGGGAAATGTCGGCCCTGTCGGATTGGTATTCTAAAGAACAGGAATGACTGGCTAAAAAGTATTTCAGGTAGGAGATGCCGGTGAAATTGGACCGCCGGGCAGGACAGGCCGATGTAATTGTTCCTTTCCTGACATGTATGTTCATCGAGTGCCTGTTCCCGGTCCCCCAATTATCAAGGTTTTGACTCGACAGCTGTACAGTGTCAATGTCTCGATTCAGATCGAAGAGAAAATGGTCCCTGTTCCGGTGGTCGTCGTCAAAGAAGTCGAGGTTACAAAATTGGTTCCCTTTGAGCCGACTCCGCCAGGCTTTGGCCCTCCTCCGGGCTGGGCACCCGGGATGCCCAAACCTGGTCGGACACGGAAATTGCCTAGATTCTCGACGGTGACGACCCTTTCGACATCCAAGAGAAGGAAGACGACGCCTTCTCCAATAGGGCCTATTCCACCAGGTGGCTGTTACTCGACCAAGGATAAAAAGCATTTTAGATGACAATACGACTTACTTCGATTGGGGCAATTACACAAATGTCACCACTCCAGAACCATACACTGGACCCCCCACTCTCGGATACAACAGACGAGAATGCATGTTGGCTGCGGTGGGAATACCCGTCCTTCATGCAGAGTCACAATATGGCCAAGTCGGCAGTTGGATGCGAGACGCCCGTCCGATGAACACGGCCATGGGCGAGAAAAGATGGGTGACTGACGGATTCGCCTCGCCTGTACTCTACGAGTACGAAAATGAGAAACAAATGATGAACAAAGTGCAGAAGATAAAGTGAGGAACTCGTGCACTCTGAGAGATAACTGGTTCAGATACTACGTCGATTATCTGGCTTCGGGGACAGGTAACCTCATCTACAATGGCTCTTATTTCTATCACAAACATGGAACAATCAATCTCGTTCGTTATGATCTCGAATCGAGTCATCAAATCGAAGGAGATCTGCCCGAAATGGCATTTGTCGACTGTGGTCGTCTACCTGACCATACTTTTGAAGTATTATCCAGTGTCTATCAATAAATGGCCTGATTTCTAGGAATGCAACGAGACTGACCGCCATCCGTGGCTGTATAACCGTCCCCACAATTTTGTCGACTTTGCTGTCGACGAGAATGGCCTGTGGGTCATCTACATGAGGGAAGAGAACAATACTCTCATGGTCAGCAAAATCGAAGAGGTGTCAGCGTACTTCTCTTCCTTATTCTTCTCTTAGGATTTCACAATAGTTCGTACTTGGGAATTGGAAGGAACCAATGGTACTGGTCTGTCGGACGCGTTTATAATGTGCGGAGTGTTGTACGGCCTCCAGGATTCGGATAAAAGAGACACGGTCATCACCTACGCCTATGATTTGTTCAGGTGTTTCGTTTTTCATCGATTTGTCACCATTTCCAGGAATGAGACTATTCCCGGTCAAGTCAAATGGTACAATCCCTACAGCGGTCTGACGATGCTTCATTACAATCCGGTCGATAGTCGACTGTATTTCTTCGACGAGCGTCGACTACTCTCGGTCAATGTCCGGATAGAAGAAGAAGACATTGAATATGATGATTAGTCCTATCTATCGAATAAATGTGTGCCAAAAAGGGAGAAGACACTGAGGAGGGCGAACCCGGCCGCCATAAACCTCCATCCCCCGCACCATATGTGTTCCCATCGCGACCTCTCTTCCTCCTCCAAATTTGTCATCGACCTCGAGGGATTTCGCGGATCAGATCAATGTTGCTGATCATTTAGCTGCCAACGTGCTTTGTTTGGTTCGGCTGCCAGTGTTTCCTTTCATAAATCCACGTATTTCAGCTCATCCACATTATACACGTCGCCAATTTTGTCTCTCATTCCCTCAGTTTTAATTAGTCGAGACAGTCAGACCCGCCATCTCTCGTTTCCCGTCTGATATCGCTCTCTTCCTCCCACTTTCTCCTCTTTTGACGTAATCTCTTTTGACTATAAAATGACGGAAGAACAGTGCTGGAGACGGCAGCGTCTAACCGAAAATAGGTATTCCTTCCAGGTTTTCCCAACTTTGAAATACATTTCTTTACTTTATTCTACTAGCTCAATTCCCTTTGATTCTTTTTTTTCTTCTCTGCGTAGGGTCTGACTAAATCCTTCTTTAGTCGTAAAGATTCCCCCTTCGGTAGCTCGTCGATCTTCCACCATTCCCGGGCCAACAATGAACACCAAGGTCAGTTGTGTCGAGGGGAAACAGTAGCGAGCGAGGTTTTATCTCTGGGTGAGCAAACATGGCCAGACTACAGCCAAGCTATTCCTGGCTCGACCGCCGTAAACTTGTCATTTCCAAAAAGGCGACCTTGTTTCCCATGTTAAAAAATGACCTTGCAACGGATCTTTCAACTTTTAGCGGATCGGTTCTAGGTCGAGCGAATTACATGTGTCGGAGCCGGGTATGTTGGCGGGCCAACGTGTGCCATGATCGCCTGGAAATGTCCGGATATCCAAGTAACCGTCGTCGACATGAACCAAGCCAAAATTGAGCAATGGAATTCGGACAAGCTGCCCATTTTCGAGGTAGAAATGTCAAATAATGGCGACAGCATACATTCAGCCGGGTCTCGAAGAGATTGTTATGTCATGTCGTGGGAAGAATCTTCATTTCTCGGCTGACGTGGCCAGATGTGTCCGCGAGGCCGACCTCATCTTCATCTCGGTCAATACTCCGACCAAAACCTATGGAAGAGGCAAAGGAATGGCTCCCGACCTCAAATATGTCGAGTCCGTGGCCAGAACAATTGCTGAAAACTCCAATGGACCCAAGGTTTATTCTCTTTTTCGAATTGCAAACAAAGAATTCGCAGATAGTCGTGGAAAAGAGCACGGTCCCCGTAAGGGCAGCCGAGAGTATCGGTGCCATTCTTCGTGATGCGATGAAGAACAACGATCAACTCTGCTTCCAGGTTTCCCTTCTCTCGATAAACAAAACAAACAAAGATTTAGGTTCTATCCAACCCCGAATTCTTGGCCGAAGGAACGGCAATCAGCGACTTGGCTAATCCAGACCGTGTGCTGATCGGAGGAGAGAACTCGGCCAACGGGGCGGCGGCCATCAGTGCTCTTGTTCGCGTTTACGAACATTGGGTCCCACGAGAAAGGATCATCACCACAAACACGTGGAGCTCGGAATTGACGAAACTTGTAGCTAACGCTTACTTGGCTCAAAGAATTTCGTCGATAAATTCAATTTCGGCGATTTGTGAAGCAACGGGGGCAGATGTCAAGGAGGTTGCCCATGCTGTCGGACACGACTCCCGAATCGGGAATAAATTCCTCCAGGCGAGTGTTGGTATGTCTCTCTCCTTTTTCTGAGACAACACATTCCGTTTAGGGTTTGGTGGTAGTTGTTTCCAAAAGGATGTCCTGTCGTTGGTTTACCTGTGCGAGTCATTGAACCTGAAAAAGGTAGCCGACTATTGGATGGGCGTCATCGAGATCAACGACTGGCAACGTCGTCGCTTCGCGGACAAGATCATTGCCGAATTATTCAACACCGTCACCGACAAAAAGATCGCCGTATTCGGGTTCGCCTTCAAGAAAAACACTGGTGACACGAGGTATGCCATCAATTTCTAATCAAAAAAGATTTAGAGAGTCGTCGGCCATCTATGTCATCAAGCATTTGATGGAAGAACGAGCAAAAATCTCCATTTATGATCCAAAAGTCAGCGAAGTTCAGATGCGATGGGATCTGGAACAGAAGACGGAACCGGACATGGTGACGGACTTGGTCACAGTACACGGCGATCCGTACGAGGCGGCCAAAGGAGCTCACGCCATTGTGGTGTTGACTGAATGGGACGAGTTCAAGGAGTACGACTACAAGCGTATCCACGGGTCAATGCAACATCCCGCTGCCATTTTCGATGGTCGACTCATCCTCGACCAGAAACATCTTCGTGAAATTGGTTTCCGTACATTCGCCATTGGTCAGTTTGTCTCTTCTTCAATAAAAAAGGACAAATTTCAGGTTCGACCCCTGACCAGGCATATAATTTATTCGGGCAAAGCGGCTATTAGACGGGCATTTTATTTCTTTCTTTCCGCATAATGTGATATTTCCACATAAATTCTTTATTCTTCAATACATAAAGTATTTAGGTAAGGATAAGTAAAGCGTATTTTTCTATGAAAAGATCACAACGATTTTCAAGGTTTCCCTCCCGGCGAGGAGTACAGAGGGACAAAAAAAAGACAAAAACATAAGACATTGTACAAGTTCGTTGCTTCTCGGCAGCTCTCTATGGTACAGCGAAAAAAAAAAGTGGAGACGAGACATCTTAGGCATCTGATACTCGGCCCAGTCGACGCAACCTCACTGAAAATTCGACAATATTTCCGGGTTCGGGGAACGGCTCTCTCCCGTCAAACGAAAGATTACAGCGGAAATTAATCCAGACACGTCCGAAACAGTTTCTATTTTGCAAAGGACAAGACGTCAGCTGCCCGGACATCGAACACTTACATCGCTCATAATTTCTTTCGAGGGCCTCAGATACACGATGACGAGCCTCCATCGACTGGAAGGCGACTCCAACCCGTAAGAGAGAATCATTATCCTCAACTGTCATCATCATGTCCATTTCAATTTGGTTTCCAAGTACTGATTGTCTCTGAAATTGTCAATTTGTTTCGTCGACGAACATCATTGTTTGTTCCCGCCAAAAGACACTGAACCCTCGGACAAAAAAAACGTGGCCGCTAATGCATCTTCCAAATATTTGTCTGTTTGACGGTCACATGCGTGAATCTTCTATTCACTCACCTGGTTCTCGGCTCGGAATTCTACTAAACTTTGTGTTTTAAGAGTCGCCCGCAATAATTTGGCCAACATTTCGGGTGTAATATAGTTAGATTCGATGTTTAGTATTCGAAGCGACGGCGAGGATTCCAATAATTCTACGAGACCCTAAGAAATTGAAATAAAAGACAAAAAATAAGAAAACTCACTCGGGCTTCGCTATCGGAAATGGCAGTATTGGCCATAGTCAATTTCTGAATATGTTTACTGTTACAGGCGGCATTTATCAGGGATCGAATCCTTTCCTATAAGCATTTTCTTTTGTTGGCAAGGCAATGAACCCACCTTGGACACCCTTTTCATGTTGTTGATGTTGACTTCGGTCAGATCCTGATCATCGACTTCCAGCCGTTTGATGCATTCGTCGACGTCCGTCTCATTGTCCGGCTCATCTGGCATCATCTTGGGCTCATAGGCTCGAATCACCCCGCTGATATTTGATTTTAAATAGAAAAAAAAGAGAAAAGATTACCTGAATGTGGTGCCCGTACTGTCGTCTTGGCCTTTTCCTTTGAGGGCGTTGTAATATTGTGGCTGATTGAGGACATTGTGCATTCCGAGGATGCCGGCCAGGTCGACGAGATCCTTCTCCGGAGCGTAGTCTAAGGCTTCTTCGAGGTCGTCGTCGTCGAGATCTAACTCGATTGGCATTTCAATCGGACCAGTGGCCGGCTCTTCCTTGTCGTCGTCCATACTCTTCCCTTCCCAAATCTTCCCTAAAACAATTATTTTTAAAAAAATAAAAATGAAAATACAAGACCTCGTTTCAATCCGGGAGAGTAAGGGACGACATCTTCCCAATCTTTTTCGGTTTTGGCCTGTTCTTCCAAATAATTCAACAATTTCTCCCGTTTGTATGGGCCCGTTGGGGTCTTTGTCGTCTGGTCCCGGCATCTTTGTGACGGCGGAAGCATCGAGTTCTGAAAAGTTTGAGTCTATTTTCGCTGACAAACACTCGACCGGCCCTCCCAAGAGCTCCGAAAAAGGCATTGACACTGTCGCTGTGACATTTATTTGTCATGGGAACACGAGTTTTTCCTGCGGAGCCCGTCCATGACCACAAATACCTTCGGCATGAGCACATGTTGCCCTGGGGGAGCCGAGGCCATCACACATTTTACTAGCCACCAACAGAGGCCGTCAGCCGGCTCGAGTGCCGACTGATTCGAGTGATTGGTTCGGCACCGTTTTATGTAAATATTACGAGTGTCAATCAATAATTGACGGCGATCAGGTGACTATTCGAGAAGGTCATCGATCGATTTTATAAAAGAGAGAGAAAGTTTTGTTGATAGAGAATGTTCCCAGCCATTTTCCGGTCTTTTTATGGTCGACTGTATAGCCAGTGAATAATCCATGCGAACCCTTTCCAGATATTTCTTCTCTGCATATTTTGTTCGGATCAGCAGCTGTGGAAATTTGAAACCCAAGGACAGACTGAGAGTTTCTATGAAAAACAGCGAGAAGCATTAGGCGCCAATGGCTCCGAGAGGCAGGAATGGGGAAGTAAAAAAAGGACAAAAACTCACGTCTGGGTCGAAATCGTTGTTTAAATCTTCGAGTTCTTCCGGGCTCAAATGGGCTAAAATTCCTTCCAAATCTGTGTCATCAAGATCCTGAAAATTATTGGAATTATAATTTGAAATAGAGAGTGAATTGCCGACGCGTCATTAATAAAATGTGGTCGCGTATTCAAATTAATCAGGATTTGGATTTTTACACGAAAACATTTGTCGATCAGTCGAGGAGTCGATGCGCCCTGTCCAAGAGTCGATGAGATCCTTTGAAGTACCTTTTTGAATCTTCGACTCTTCTGGGCAGGAATTCCGCCTCCGCAATCGTGCATGGTTGTTGCCGATCACGACGACTGGTAGAAGTAATAAGCAGTAAAATGGTCTAACAGCCGCCCATGTGGGATTTGGAAAATAAAGTTATTTTCAGATCGCATCGAACTGGGCCAAAATAATAAAAAGGAAAACTCACCCTGATTCCTTTCGACTGAATTTTGCCCAAAGCGGCCGCCTTGGATGGCAACCCCGAGGTAGCCGCCGTGAAAGACTTCTCCTCGGAGTAATAGCTGTAATAACATATTATAGCTCATATAAAATATTAAATAAAACCTATGGTAGACACGTGATCGTGGGAAAAAGGGTCCATTGGAGTCCATTTCGACTCCCAGCTCGGCGGCAGAACTGTCGAAGGGTGCGCGGACGGGAGGAGCCGCGGCCCAAAGCAAACAACGCACAAACACTTCAACACTTCCCCTAACCTACTCTTGAGGATTTCTGTTTATTTTAGGATAATTAGGCGGCGTGACAGCTGCTCTTTTTTTAATATTTTTTATTATTTTAATCAGGGGAATATCTGGGAACTGGCGAAGAGGTGATGGGTCAAATAACAGGAAAAAAATCTTAAAAACTTACTCGCTCTTGCTCATTTTGGAAGTAAGCGAAGAAACGGCAGATTACACGGGACAAAACCAGGCAATCGATATTGGGGGCACAAATGACGGCCTGGCCGGAGAGGCGGCTGCCTCGAACCCATAGCACATCACAGCGCTTTCCGGATAACATATTTTTCATGAACATGAACATCTAAATAATTGTATTAGTCGGTAGTTTTAAGAAAGAAAAAAAGAATCGAGACGAAAAAAGAAAACGGCGAACGGCGATAAAAATGGCGGTGACCATAATGAATAAGCCGAATTGAACGACGATTCATCAAAGGATCTTTTGAAGGAAGAAATGAAACATCGAAAACAAAAAAAAATACAAACGAAGAAGGACACGCCTCGATCGGGACGACGGATCACCATGGCAACTACGTGCTCGTTAGATGATGACCAATGAAAGACGACGACAATCAACAGCAGCATGTACGAGTGGAGAGCGAACTCATTTGATAATGTCGAAAGTATCCGCGAGATATTGACAGTATCCCCGCGTGTTTTGTTTGCCTTTGTCTTACGATAACCAGGCAGATAAAAAAAAATATAATAATTTATTATGTTTTGTGACCCGTAGAGAACCAAAAATAAAAGAAGATTTCTTAAACCGGTTTGAAGTGAAAAGCTTGAAGGCAGGTTGGACCCGTTGGAGGTAAGTTTTGAGCGAAAGACGAAGACTAAACATCGGGCAAATTCCAAGACCTGGAGATGATTATAAGGAGAAAGGCGATAGGGAAACGAACCATGAGAGTCTCAAGTCATTTAGACGTTGAGTTTCATTTAAACTGGGATCTCGACACGCGGCCAGGTAACGGTTGTTCGTCGACCACGTCGTCCCATAGATTTTCTTCACGAGATTTTCACAAAAGACCTAAAGACAGGGCGAAAATAGGCGTGGAAAGGGGGAAATACTTCAAGATTTGTGTTTCTCCGATCGGAACAAGTCATTGTGTCAAGACAGAAACCTCGACAATCGAATCCGATGGTACAGTCGGCGTCAGTCGAACAGGGTTTTCCTTTCAAGAGAGATGTCAGTTTCGACTGTGTGTAGACATTGTCCGCATCCATCAAAACGAATCTGGAAGGATTAGAAAGGAGCGAGGGAAGAGGATACCTTTTGGGATAGTCGGCCGACAGACCAAGATTCTCGAAACTGACATCACACCATTGAAGTGGCTCGTTTAAGAACTCATACAACAGTTTCAATGTCCCCATTATATGGACAAGAATCTTCCCCTAAAAAGAATTCGTCGAGGGCAAAAAAAAACGCGCAGACCTTGAGATTCATGTAATATTTCTTCATTTTAAAAGCGACCAAAGCTTCGGGTTCGTAGAAATGGCCACAGGTTCCAATTAGCTGGAATGGACAGGATGTCTGTCGAAGAGAATCGAATACCTTGGGAGTGACTCTCGTTAAAGGAAGAACTCGGAAAAGAATAAACTCCGGCTGTTGAAGGAGAGACCACAAAGAAGTACGATCGGCTTTGGACAGAGCCTCGCCCGGTATCCTAAGAAAGTGAATAAGAATACGAAGAGGGGAAGATACCTCAACAGAGTCGGCCACAATGTCTCCATCAAATGTCGTTTGAATTCTCGGGGCCATCCCAATTTGAGTTCTTGGTTGATGAGATCGACAACTTTGTCGCTGAACTCATCCTGGCTGATCTTGAGGTCGGGTGGGGCGAACTGGTCATAGCTGGCCCGAGAACTTTTCAACACGGCGAGTTGTCCTCCTTCCTTCAGAACAATGACCACCTGTCAATTTTATGTCTCATGAATGAATAAATTTACCTTGTGTCCCTCATAAAAGTCGTTGATTTCCCAATTTCTCTTATAACAAAGTCGACTACACGAATCGCCGGAGATGGCCCCATCCTCGTAAGCATCACACAGCTCATTGAGTAATGTTCTCGCCCTGAAAGACTCTCTCTCTCTTTTTTATTGACTAATTCGGGAGAGTCTCGAATGACCGGAAATGATGTCTCACCTTTGGGCATCAATACCCGCCCGCGGTGCCGTTTGCACTTGTTCCCCTAGTGATGTTACTCGTTGGGGTAATGCCGATATAGCTGAATATATCCATTATTAAAAGGAAGACGAGGAATAGACAACCTGCAAAGAGGAGATAGATCAACATGACGGCAGCCAAAGAGATGGCGACTCGACCGTAACGGGTACAGAGGATGAAGTAGCACGGCGAGTCGGCACAGTCACAATCCTCGGCACACCTAAAACAGGAGATCAAAAAGAGGCCGGATAATCCAATGGAGAAGGGCAGGCGGGGCTAGGGAATGGCCATTTCGGAGAGACAATTCATACCAAAAGCGCGGGAAAAGAAGAAGTCGTCATGGAAACTGCTCTTTGTGATAAAAAGTTGAAAGGGAAAGGGAGGAGGAGCCTCTTGTTAATTATCGTAATTAGCTCTATCGAGAGGCGACCCTTGCAAACAAACCTAATTTAGGAAGATTCCTGGAGAAGAGGAAGTAGATTAGAAATCAATAAAAAGGGGAGGCACATTGACAGGCGACACCAAAACAGCGGGAGGTGTAAACTCCTCTGGGGGGACCGCCACCCGGGTCATGGTGCCAGATGTCCACTGATTTACGGGGGGTTAGGCTACACAAATTAAAAATGCTTACGAGCCGGAGGGGAAAAGCCCAAGTTGTGCCGACGAGATATCAATGCTAAAGGACAGGATCGAAAGAAAGAGAAAGGACAATCCAAAACGATGACGCATTTTTGACCAGAAAGGGGGAGACAGCCCTCGGGCATAATTGAATAGAAAATGATGAAGAAAGGTGTGTCAATGAAAGAGAGAAACAGATAGTGGAACCAGTTGGGAGGGCCGATGGCAGAAAGAAGCACTACGAGGTCATACGATAAGGAAATATACTCACTGTTCACAGCAGTCATCCTCTGCCGTCTGGCGTCTTTGCTCCGCTCGAGCAACCTGAAACAATTCTCTGTATGACGGATGGATTCGACCTCGACCCCCTTCGACTTACTCTCGACAGTGGCAGCGGTACTAAGCGAGTGAAATTCCTCCCTGAGGATCGTGAGTACATCTCGTGTCTATTCTGGCAAAAGGGAGGATAAAGAGGAAGCAAAAGACGATACGGCCATCAATAGCCTTGACTCGACATGAACTGGTTACCGGTGGTTGAACCGGTTCAAAGAGGACTCACAACTCACCAACCATATCATGACAGACACGAAGAAAGATTAATTCGAGGAGAACAAACAAACACAACAACTTGATCAGGTGAACAAACTCAAATGGAAATGAGGAAGCAAACAATCGGATCGATCGCTTTCAAAAAATGAGAAATATTTAGGAGGTCTGAGGGCGACAAATGACGCAGGGCGGGGTGGTCTTTGTAATGTGTCGTGGTCAATCTGTCCCCAACTTACGAGAAAATCGCCGGAATCACGAGAAGTCTCCGGTAAAAATGGTATTATCTCCATTGTCGACACGTCGTATACTCAGAAGACAACAACAATCATTCTGAAATTATGATTTGATTCGACTCTATACAACAATATCAATTGTAATTGTAGTTATTTATATAGAAAATAAAGAGAAAATGAAGACTCTCAAAATGAGATGGATAATTCGATTGGATAAAGGCCCGAACCAATTTCTCGTGACCGCGAAAATGACTGATATCGTTTCTGAATAGACGAATATCACTTGATGTCACAACTTTTTGTTGTTTTCCCCAAGTTTTGACTATTTCTTGTCCCTTTTCCATCTAGAAATTAGAATATTTAGATATCTTCATGGAAAACTGAAAATGGATTCATATCTTTTGGAGAGAGAGCTGTATGGAGGAGTGAAACGGAATCGTCGACTGTCGACTCGGGTATTTATGAGAGAATTGGAGAAAACTTTGATCGAGCGACTAGGAGTCTCGGCCACCCTCGAGGTAGGTGCCCGTCTGCAATGAAAACTATTATATTTTAGGGCCATAAAGGCTGTGTTAACTCTCTGAGGTATTCGTTTAGTTTTCTTTTATTCTTAAATTTAGATGGAGCTCAACCGGAGATCTTTTACTGTCTGGGTCGGATGACCACACGGCCATCATCTGGGATCAGTCGGGCGACTTGCGCCATGTCGTCAAGACGGAGCACGAGGGGAATATCTTTGGAGTCGAGTTCTTGCCTTATGGGAAAGACCGGATAGTGGCGACCTGTGCCGCCGACCACATGGTAAAAGCCCATGACATCGTCAAAGGAGGTCAGCCCCTCGCCTTTGATTTCCTACCTTTAATTTTTAGAGGAAATATACAATTACGGGGCAGACGACAGAGTCAAACGGCTGGCGACTGCCCAGGATGAACCATATATTTTCTGGTCGGCCTGTGAGGATGGCTACATCCGGTACTCCTTTGGTTTTCTATTATTTCTCTGTTCAGACAACACGACGTCAGGACAAACACGGCGGAGAAAATAATTTCGGATATTGGCAATCGAATAACAAAGACATTGTCCATCTGTCAAGGAAGAACTGAGCTGGTCAGCCAGTCTCCGACCAACATCTAGTTGATGTCTTTTCAGCTGGCCGTCGGTCTAAATATCTTTTATGTGTCAGTCTTCGACCGGCGGATGGTCCGAGGAGAACATCCCGAGCCGATGTTACGATGTGCTCCGAGTAAGGTTACTTGGACCGATGGATGGTCGACACCCTTTTCAGCCGATTTTCTCGGTCTACCCGATCCAATGCATCATAGTTACACTTATTCGACCCACGTTGCATTTGATTATTCTGGTCACGAACTCATTGTCAACCAAAATGGCGGAATTTACGGTGGCACCGTATTCGTTTACAATCTAACCGAATCGTCTAATCCAGTGCCGACGATCCAGAAATTGCAGGCGATTCTTGAAGAAACCGGCGGTTTGTCCTCCTTCTCACTTCATTCAATTGAAGATCTAGAAATCACCGTGGTTGAATTTCCTAGCCAAACGGATGTCAGTCTTGATGAAACCGTGGCCAAAATGAAAAACGAAGCCAAGGAAAAAATGGAGGAAGGACCAAGTAGAGATCTGCCCGGGGCAATTCGAATCTATTCGGAGTGTCTCGGTGGCAACTTCCAGATGAATGACAGTCAACGGGCGTTGATTTATGCGAACAGAGGACTGGCGAGATTACTTTGCAACAAACCCGGTGATTTGTATTCGTCTGTCAGAGACAGTATCGAGGTCAGTCTCACTCGACATCGGACATTGTTTAGGCCATCCGGCTCATTCCCGGATATCGGAAACCATATTTTCGGCTAATGAAATCCCTTATTCTAATGAAACAGCTAAAACTGGCAAGAGATGTCTTGACAGTATTTAGACAGCGATTTAATGGGTCACCGGACCTCAATGCCCTGGAAAGAGCGGTAATTTGTGTGCATTTTGTTCTATCCAAAAATTACAGCTGATCAGAGAAGAAAAATTACCTGAAAATAGTCAGTATTACGATCTTCGGAATCCCTTTATTCCCATGGTCGACTATGAATGTTAGTTTTGGTTTTACAGCTGCCGAATATAAATTTGTAGCTCGTTACACAGGACATAAAAATATGCACACAGACATAAAAGAGGCCAATTTCCTCGGTACAGATAATCAATATATTGGTAACGTGTGACTTCATTTAATATTTGGCCCCTTTTAGTGTCAGGCTCAGATTGTGGCAAGATTGTCGTTTGGAGTCGGCAAACGGGTCTCGTCATAGTTTGTTTATTGATGAATAAACTATAAACTCATAACAATTTAGGAAGTATTTCAAGGAGATGATGAAATTTTGAATATAATCCAACCACATCCTGACAAATTCTTATTAGCTACTTCGGGAATCGAACACTGTATTCGATTTTGGGAACCACTGTCGGAGAAACAAGAGGTATCATTGTCCTCAATTATAAACTCCCTAACAATTGTAGGAGCCTCGTCGCCGGCCAATCGAAGAACTTTCTTCAGGACCAACGAATTTACAATATTTTCTTATGCGGGGTAACCCATCCATCAATCTATATATCCTAAATTTCAGCTCTAGTCGATGATATTGAGCGCAACAGGGTTAATGAACGAGATTGAGCAGCTGATAAAAACACGGGTTCCATTCTAGTTCGGCAAATCATATGATAGAATTGTAAAAAATATAAAGTTTATTATAAGTAATATTTTAACCGTATCTCTCTGAGCTTTAGGAAATGGAAAAGTATCACAGCAAGTGACCCGTATTTTTGAAACCGTGTGCGTTCAGTTACAAGAAAAGGACTAGAAAATAAGAATAAGTTACCCGTGGCAACAAATTGGCAAGGAAATTAACAGGGGACTTCTCGTTTCAAAATATCACGCGATTCTTCTTCTAAGAGATCTACTAGGACACGTGTGTAAAGAGGAAGCAAATTCACTTCGACAACCTAAAAATATGAACATTATTTAGAAAATTGCAGAGTTAACCTTATAATTTAAGGTGCTCAATCCATCTTGTCGCCATCGTTTTTTAGTTTTTGCCATCAGTTTATAACGACATCTTAAAAAATTAAAATAAAAATATAAAAAAAGGGCTTACTTATTAATGGGATTACTTGTCTCATGGGAATGCTTGATCATTTTATACCTAGCAATTGTAGCAGGATACCGTGATATTTTATAACCAGCAAGAACAACCCTTAACAGTAACAGTAAGGAGTAAAGTAAATTAAACCTGGTTGAAAGATCGTCATCTTCGCCTCCCCATCCCCAATAATCATTAGAAAATCCATTTATTTTTTTGAATTGATCAATTGTTAGCGCACTGATACCACCGAAAATAGAACCATAAGGCAGCCTAAAATGCACACATAAAATATAAGCATGTATGGCATACCTGTAGTCGAATTTGTCAATAGCAACACTCATATGCCTTGGCTGTACTGGACACGAATAGAGATTTCGGTCATCTTCGGGAAGCAGATCAACGTCATGAAAAATGAAACACTCCCATGGATAAAGTTTCATCGCTTCGGCATAACCCACATTCATCAACTGAAAATTCAAATTTATAATTCTTAAAAATGACTTGCATATTCTACCATTTTTAAAAAGAAAATAATTAATATACCTTGGCTCTATTGAATGTCTGATTAGCTATTTGCTCGGCAATAATAATAGTATAATCAAGTTGTTGTTTTTGCAAGAATGCATGGATATTATGAAGAAATATTCTTAAATGTTCCTCACGATCGCGATAAGGAATAACAATAGCAACCTAAAACATATTTCAATGACAAAGAAAATTGATGGCCAACTCTATGCTGAGATGAGCAATTTATTGGCTTCCCATGGCCTCCTTTCTCTAAGATAGGGTACAATTTTTTGATAGATTTCATGGATGGACCGTCTTGCCACACCCTAAAAGACCTCTGTATATATGAAACTGGTATTATTCTTAAAGGGACGATAAGACAGGATTTGAATCTGCTGGAACTGCGCGCTTTGATTACTGTAGCTTTTTGTAAAAATTGTCTGCATGCAATATTATCATTTTTTATTGTTTTCTCGTGTTTTGCAAGCATTGAATTACTAAAGAGCAAAAAAAGAAATAGGCAAAACGTAGCAGAATACAAAAGATACTAAAAATTCAGGCAAAATGAAGTTTTTGAGACAAAAATGTTATTTTATCGAGTTACCAACTCGTTCATATATCAAAATGTTTCTAAAAATCAGCTGAGTCGATTGCAATACAAATCAAATCACGAAAATAAGGAGCAACAAAGAAAAACATAAATTTTCTTTTGGAATCGCAAAATTTGTGCATGATGTTTACGCGTACTCTAAAATTTCGCGGAAGTTCCGCAGAATTCAAATCCTGCCTTTCCGTCCCTTTAATGCTTACATATAATGAAAAACAGATAATATTACTTAGTTGACAAACCTTATCGGTCCGACTAGCTTAGGTGGTTTCTGAGGGCAAGATTTTAATTGGGAAGGTTGACGTTGAAATGTCCAATTTTTCAGCCAGACCAATTCTGAAACAGAGGCTTCAGAGAATCCATCAATTTTCAACAGCTAACAATAATACAATAAAAATGTCAAATCCATTCTCGAAGTAAAAATTGATTTAAATGTTCAATAGGTGCTTTTTCTCGCTTCTAAAATTGTCTTTCCAAATAATGTTACCTGGATTTATTGTAGTATGTTCCATTGTACCATTTTGAGATGGATTAGAATTAGTAATGCTATCATGTGTAACTGTATTTTGTATTATAGAAGCCATAGGGTCATAATCGATGTCATCCACACCTTAAGTATGTGTTCAAAAATAAAACAACTTACTAATGGCGTTAAAATTGATATCATTAGGCCGTCCATTGATCAAAAGATGCAATGCACCACCAATGAGAAACAGTATAATTACCAGCCGCGCCTTGCTGGATGTTGGAAACATTTTCTCTTAAATCCTTTTCAAGGAAACATCGTATATAGCAGCTGAAAAGAAACGAGAACTGAGTCAGAAAGATGAATAAGAAGCCAACACGACAAAATGATAAGATAACTTGATATCTCTCGCTTTACACTGCGATGATAGCGAAAAAAGAGGACAGTCAGACTTATTAGACGTGTTGCCTCGCATTGTTGCCATAGCTAAACCAGCTTTGGCACAATGCCTACATTTGAGGCATTCTCCCATTATTCATAAAAGAAGTCATCTCAGACGGCGTAACTGAAGGTCAAGGGGCAATAAGCAATTTTGTAAATGGTGTTGATTAGCAAGAATCGCGCAGGGTCCTGTTTTCTGTATACCAGAAGATTGTAGAAAATGATAACCGTAAATGTATGGGACAGTGCAAAATATCCGACCGAAGATGTAACCAACTACAAACCGAGATATAAGTATATCTTTATATCTATGTCAAAATCTAGCAAAAATTGTAATAATATGCTTCAAGAGTCTCTTTGCTGTATGCAAAATGAGCGGAGCCTGTAAAATATGCGTCAAGTTTGTTTGTCTATTTGCTTGTCTAGCTGTGGTGCTTTCAATGCAGATTTACGGCTCGATATTAGATGGACTGCCGATTATGGACGGCCATATTAATACCATGGACAAACCGAACTTACCTTTACAGCTGTAGCTTTCTGGCTATAAAAGCAGAATTAATGCTGTGACATAGATTCCGTAGTAGAGTGACTATATAGAAGAATACCGTGCAATATCGGCCTGCTGCGATTGCCGTGTAAACAGCGTGCGATGACATTAGATCGAAAACATCACTATGCTTTCTCATATAGTCCATTTCCAACGGCCGTTTTCTGCGCTCCAGGACCTTTAGGCACAGTCCTTTAATTTTTTCGAGACAAATGTTCGTTTTTAGGCTGCTTTCAATCTTTGGAATAATTCTTACGCATTCCATAATGATCACTGCGATTTCCCCAATCGAAAAAGCGAAAAATATTGCCAAAACTAGAAAAACTGAAAATCAAGAGCAAAAATTTGATTGCAAAAATTAAAGGACTGTGCCTAAAGGTCCTGGAGCGCAGAAAACGGCCGTTGGAAATGGACTATATCAGCCGTTGTCGTATTTTTGACTAATTTTACTCTTGTAGATCGCACGATGCCTAAAAAATTCACGAATGAAAATCCAAAAGTAACTGCTGCCCGTGACCGCAAAGCTGACGCTAAAAAAGTGGAAGCAGAAAAGAAGCAAAAGGTAATCGTAAAATATTAAATGTAAGTATTCTACTCGAATACTAGGCCGCTGAGGATGCTTATTGGGCAGATGATGATAAGCTTGCAAATAGGAAACTGCAACGGAAGGTATGCTGGTATATATATATAACTTCCGTTTAATACTTTGTTTACAGGATGATGCTGAAGCGAAAAAAGCAGACGCTCTAAAAAGGAAGGAAGAAAATCGCAAACTAGCTGAGGAAGAAATGACTAAGCTGGGTGGAAAATCAGGTAACACACAAAAAGTTACCAGGTATCACATAGTTTTCTTCTATTTGGTTGTTTAGACATGAAATCGATCGTCAAAGAGAAGCTGCCCTTTTGGCTAAACTTCAAGAAGATCGTAGGAAAGAGCAACAGGCTCAAAAAATAGAGGTTAATTGTATAATTTCTAGAAGAATCATGGCTATTATAGGTAGTAGAACATTTAGAGGAGAATGTGAACAAGCTTAATATTGACACTGAATCTGCAAGGAATGTCGATGAAGCTATAAATGTTCTCGGAGGGGCCGAAGACGATTTTGACAAACATCCCGAAAAACGAATGCGTGCTGCTTATATCGTAAGGATTATCGTTTACAGTTGTGATATTTGTAGGCTTTCGAGGAAAAACGTTTACCCCAGTTGAAAACAGAGCATCCTACCTTCCGCTTATCTCAACTAAAACAAATTTTAAGAAAAGAATGGATGAAATCACCGGAAAACCCTTTGAATCAGAAGCTTTTAGGAAATTGATTCATTTTCAGGAGATATAAGACGGGTATACAACCTGCTGTGAATAAAAATAAAAACATGATACTTTTTCAACAACTGCAACTGATGGTATCGATCTAGTACTTATTTATCGCATTATCATATACCGTAAACAATCAAGTGAATTAGCATGGTGTGCATTTATTATGACGGGGGTGATCCTGTCACGATGTCATTGGAAGAGTTGCAGACGAAAACGCCAGCTCAAATAATTGAAGAAATCATTAAAAATGCCACTGATTGTTCTTCCGGTACATATAACTTGCTTTTTTTGTGAATGTTGCATTTCAGTTTTAACACGCTGTGGTATAAAATTTCCTAATGATAAGACGCTAAGCTCTGCTTCTATTTCTGAGGACGATTTTTTACGAATTATCCATATGGAATCTTCTCCTTCTTCCGTTAATGCAAAAATGGTATTGACTCTATTTATGTTGATTTTTATTTTGCTTTAGAGTGAGGAAGAAATTGATGCACTGCGTAAGGAATGCAGTAAAAAGCATCGGAGCATGTACAGAGAGAATAACAGGGCCGTACGTAGTTGTGGTAAACATAACCAATGTTTTTCAGCTTTTGAATGACATGTACTCGAGATTGACACATGTGGATTTTTTTAAGGAAAAACTACAAGAATTTCCTGAACTCTCTCAACATCCTGATGCATTACCTTATGTCGCTGATCCATTTTTACTTTTTACGATCCTTACTAATCCCGATGTAGGTTTTTAAATCAATTTTATTATCGCTGTCATTCAGAATCGCCAACTGTGTCTTGAAAACCCCGTACTCCTTTTGATCATTCAAAGTGTTATTCGTAGTACCGTGGAGGGTTATTATAATTATGAAACTATCAATCTTTTTAGTACCAACGTTTTGGTATCATGGATGGGCCACCTCTTGGAAGTCAGCAAAGAGGCCAACAAGTGCAGCCAAACCCGTCTGGAGGTATCACTGCCGAATTCTTGCAACAAGTACAAATGCTATTGATTAAAATTAAGACGTTTACAGGCAATTAATTTTGCGATGAATAATGCTAATGTACAACAAGGAGTCCCTGCTCAACAGTTCGTGCAGCCTAATATCGCTGTTCCACAAAATAATCCTCTAGAAGAAGCCAGGTTTTCTTTTATATAATAGCATATGTCTTTGATTCAGACAGCGATTCAGTGCTGAATTGGCACAAATGCGTGAATTCGGATTTATGGATGACGATCTGAATCTTACAATTCTTATGCAATGTCAAGGAAATGTTGCGACAGCAATGGAGATACTTATTGATACAAATTCGTAGTATCGCGGATAGTTACTTGTTTGATATTTGTAAATCTAAATCCCGTCCCAATTTTTTAAATATACAGTTTCCTTTTATATTTTCTTGTAGTAAATCCAAAAACAAGGAAGATTCATTAGTAGAGATCTTTGCATGCCCGTTAGCGGTGTTGCTTCCAGAAATCATCATTGTGGAATCATATTGAAACCAGCCTCGGTTTTCCAGTGATAGTACGGAGCGCCTGCAGAGTAAAGAAATTAAAAATATGGTATCGAGTGAAGTACCAGGGGAGTAGCACGTATTATCAATTAAGGTTCTTCCATTATTGGCCCAGTACATGACGTAGAAATTGCACATTTCATCATCTCCGCTGCTGCCCATGGTAATAACACGATCTTCGTCATTTTTCATCTGGCATCTGAAATTGGGAGATCTAATTTTTTTATCTTTTCCCGAAATACCTGGCCGCAATCATGTCCCCACTGTGGATTACTAATGTTTTGTTCTCGACTGGAACAAACATCTGAGCTAATTGCGGATCTCGGCGGCCAATCAGAGTCCAGTGGTCGTCTCCCTTCTCATCCTGAATATCATTTTCAATTCAAGCAGTAATAATGGGGACTCAGAACTCAATTTCAGGGCGAAAATAAGGAGACATCGACATAACAAGCTAACCTCTTGGATGACCCAGCCGGAGACATCTTTTCCATGTCGATGTGTGTGTGTTCGGAAAGCGAATGGATGGATCTCGACATCCTCGTTGATAATGCAGGCAGTCTCAAAAGTCTCTTCGCTCTTGGGGGCCATGGCTCCTCCTGTGACAAGTAGCAGAGTGGCAGCCTCTTTTGGCTGGACTTCTTCCGTGTAAGTGACAGTGACTCCGCTCTCGTCGGCCTCCTTCAATTCGTGCATGTAGTGCACCTGCATGACCAGGTAGCGGATGCCAGAGTCGCCGCCTACGCGGAATCCCACGCCTAAACGTAATTCGATTATTATTGAGGCGACGGCTTTCAAGTGATTTTAGAGTCTCGTGTTTAAATCGGGAGAATAAACGGACCTTGCGGCAGGGTCAATTCTGGGGCATCCTTGGCCCAAGCGTAAAGAATAGCCGGTTTGGAGGCACAAGTCGGTGCTCGTTCCATCGAATCGTCACGAGCTGTCATTTCTCCGCAATCCCTGGATATCAGGCTTATTGTTAGGGAAAAGGAAATTGTACCAGGCGACGTCGTTGCTTCCCGGTTCTTCGCAACCAAAAAGAAGAATATGATGTGCATTGTGATGTTCCGAAATGGCTTTGAATCCGGCTGAAACAAATTTCTTCTTTTAATCAGTCGACTTACTCAGAAAATGTTCCTCAGTGATGTCCAGGGGAACCGAAGTACAGACATAAGTATCGGCCTAGAATATGTTTGTATATAAAAGTGGAGTTAACCGTACCTGGGGAATTACTTGGGGCATTCGAATATCGGCTTTATCGGCCCTGACGGCCAAGAAGCCGCCCAGCAACAAGCCGAGCAGCATCGCGAATGGAGCCAAATCGATACTGAGGCAGCAGCACTTCACGTCAGATGACGTCGACGGCATTCGCGCGATTCGGACGTCATATAAATAAGAACTTCTACTGTAAACTGTTCATCACTATACTTTCTTTTCTCTTGTAAACAAAAAGTTCTGATGTCAATCAATGTCCAGCTGGCTGCATTTCACTGACGAGAGCAGATCCTGGGCTATATTCTTATATGAAGTTTAGCGAAATTCCCTATAGAGAAAATCTAAACTCGATGAGTATGCCAAAAATGAGCCAAATTTTGCTATTTTCATTCGAAATTTTTTTATACTAAAAGCTACAGAATTGAAAGCTGGTTAAGTAAGGCCAGAATCTGCTCTTCCTCATACAACTTACCGTTTTTCAAAAGATTGAGTTTCAACGAGAACGAATTATCGATTGCCAAAGCGGCCGAATTTCTCTCGAAAAATTTTGCAACCATTTCGGGTCGGGCCGGCCCGTAAATATTTCGCAATTGCACGGGTCGGGCCCGCATCCCAGAGTCAAGATGTTCAAGCCGAGTGTTATTTCAATAACGGCTACTGCAGTGGTAGTTATGTCGATTCAAGTAACGTGAAACTCAATATAAACATTTATTCGTAACTACTTCCAAATAATTCTTCCTATTATGCACTATAAAAGATGAAACAGCACTCTGTGAGATAATGTAAATCACCCGAATATTTTCGATTGCATACATATCAAAATATCTACATAAAACCGGAGGAACCAGAAAAAAATTATGAGTATGCTAATAGGCGACAAACAAGCTTACCAGGCAAGCAAATCATATCGCTTAAGTAACGACAGACTGAAGTAAATGTGAGTGGTGGACGGGATCCATTACAGTATAAAACATATGTACACCCATCTGCGTAAACGTTATTAAGTCGGTAATAGTTGCTGAAGATCTAACTAGTTGTGTTTAATACTGAACTTACACTAGTGTTTCATGATGAACAAAACCATTTCTTTTGTAGAATGTAATGGCTGGAACATTGCTAGACAATACATGCAAATATATAGCTCTAGGAAAGGGAGGACTTTCTACAACCTAAAATAAGAATGTTTAAAAAAGCATCATCCTAACCGTTTCCATAAGATGCTTCAAAAGACGAGTTGCTAAACCTGCTCGGCGAAACTCTTTTGAGACAGCAAGAGAAAGAATGTAAACGACGTACCCATGAGACTCCAAGAGGATGTTTCGATCCTTAATAAATTAAACTTCTAATTGCGTTAATCTCCTCTCTAATTATTGTATTTTTTAAATTATCGTGGGTATTAAATTTAAGCTTTTTTTTGCGAATCTCTTATAAACAGTTTAAAAAACGCCTTTTATCTAAGGATTCAGCTCCGTTACATCAAACATATAAATATAACTTGAGAAAATCTTACCTCAGGGTTACAGGTAGTTATCTTCTTAGTTTCAGCTACAATCATAGCAGCCAACGCGTCACCATCAAAAAGGCCCCAACTAATGAGGGACCCGCATACCACTTCTTCAAACCTCAAATAAATTAAGTACGCATAATTAAACGCTTGAAATTTACCAGCAAAGAGGATATTCGATAGGAAAAGAAGCCGAACAAAGTTCTTTGACAGCATGAATATCAGAAGGTATAAGAGGACGTAAGAAAAAACGAGACGAGTCCTCATCGAGAAGACCACTAGACTCTTCAGGGGAAACACTCTCTAAAAAAGAAGTCAGAACAGTAAAAAAGACTATCTAACCATGTCTCGTCATCGTAGAAGTGCGCAATCAGTAATTTGAAAATAGATATCGATAGCTGACACTCAACATTCCAATATCTTAAAATAAGCAGCAAAAATTCCATAATACTCAAAGATTATTGTCATGTCTTAACGGCCTAAACTGAACCAGTTAACCATGCAATATTTAAAAAAAGAAAAATAGACGGTTATAAACCGCTATATACAATATAAACATCCACATTGTATCCTTTTTAATTGCAAAACGAGTGTAAAAGTCTAGGATTTAAACTATCACTTATTATAATAGAAAGGAGCTACGAGATAGTTGGTATCCGTGAGATTCGAGGCTAAAATTAATTATGATATAATTCAATAAACTTACAGAAAGACAGCCATTTACTGAGTTTTGCTCTAATTTCCCCGTCAGAAAGATTGTTATATGTCAATCGACGAATATACATATGCTGGAAGAACAATAATTACTTCAGTTTATTACATATTGCGTTCGAATTTAAAATTATGAATGATTCATAAAAGAAAATAAAAACCTACAAAGTAAAGCTGTTGAGACGTCAACCCATTTAACTGAGCATGTAATTGGTTATCTAATTGCTTCAAATATATTGCTCTGTCCTTTAATCGCTTATGCAAGTTGAAAGGTAGAGGAAGATATCCATGAAACCGTCCTAATGTTATCTAAATAACGTCTGTAATATCCAGAACCAATTCAATCGTACCAAATCATTATAAGAAAGATTATCAACCGTATGGTTTGATGAATCTATAAGACGCTGAAATTACATATAACACATCTAAAGAACTATGTTAATTACCTTTTTAAAAGTGGTTTCCGATTGAGAAGCCAATTCCATTGACTTCTCTACGTCTTTTAAAAAGAAATCTTTTCTCTGAGTATCTGTCCAAAAGTGACGAGTAAGAACAAAACGAGGGAAGAAAATCCTAAATTATAATGATGAATTTCAAGAAAACAAATTAAATCAAATGTCACAAAACGCACATCGCAAAGCCAATAATGTAGACTGTAAACGGGAGCGGCAACAGCGTCAAAACGACGAGCAGTTTAGGACCTTCAGTCGGTGTCTGGAAACTTCACTATAAAACGGGTATAAACTGGCATGTTAAAAACTACGGTATTGCTAGCGATATGTACACTAAAAAAGATGTACAAAACAAGTGTTTCAATCATTATTTTTGAAATCAATCGCAGGCGAAATTATATTAATTTTTCAGCTTCTAAAACCAGACAGACTGAAGGTCCCAACATTTGGATGTGTGCTTTGTGACAAAAGGACAACTCTCGCTAACGCACAATAAACATAACCAAATATGGGAATTTGACATAAGCAGACGAAAGACATGAAACGAGGAAGTCCGCCTAACATCTATTAATTGTATTGCGGGATATATAAAATTGTTGTTCGCATGCAAAGAAATTTCACTAATACAAAGAATGAATCAACTGCGCGATCGCTAATTATGCTCAATTCTAAGAAAATATGGCAGCGAAATCTGCACGGGCCATGAATATGCCCCTCAAATGCATATGCAGAAATTTTTTAACTCACAACAAAAGAATTAAAATGTCTCCCGGGCCAGGTATTTGTAAAACGATCATCAGAAAAACCATTTTGCCGAGCTCACCTCCACTCTATCGGTGTGATAAACAAAAGTTTTAGTATTTTATACCTGCACTAAAGTTTCTAAATCCGAGAAAGACAATTCATTAAGCCTCTTCCCAGATCTTAATGATTTTCTGGCATAATAGTAAGTCTTGATATCGGAAAAACACCATCGCGAACCTAGATTTGAACATTTCGAATCAAAGAGAGAAAATGCATACCATCAACAACCATACGATGAATCGCTTGGATTTTCGGCCATTGACTAATAAATTTATCGTACTTATATGATAGAGTGCCGGGTTTCGGTGGTGCAGCTGGCGGGGGACCGCTGGACGTCAACCTGTAAAGTGAGAAATTACAGAAATTACCATTTATTTACATACCTAACTGCCAGATAATATGCAGTTTTTTGATTACTAAGAAAACCACGAAAAAGCATTCTAAAATCTAAGTATAAGATGTACAGAAGACAAAAATAAAAGTAACTGTAGTGTTTTATAACAAAAACCTTTCAAATCGAAACCAATCGTACTCCTTTACTGAAAAAATATCGACAAGAAGCAACAACAATTATGCATTATCCCGAAATATTCACGGTAAATAACAAAATAAACGAGTGAATCACAATATATTGGGAGACATAGTTTTAAAACATTAACTAGTCACAGTCGTGTAACTGAATCGAACGAACCTATTGCTCCTTGAGAACGTTCTGATCCCGGAGATTGTTCATGACCTTCCGAGGTACCAGTTTCGTCATTGTTTCCTTTAAAGAGACTCTCCGGAATTTTTTACAAGTTGCTTTTATTAAACAGAGCTGATTTTTCTGATTATCATGCACTAATTTTTATTGATGGGCAATTTTTCTATAAAAAGATACAGATTTTTAAAGTTGCAATCTCTCGGTCTAGGCCAAAAGATTTGAATTGGCGGGCCCTCCATTTGGCTTGCAATTAATTGCGTTTATTTTTGAATATCTGCTCGTTTTCTGGTTATTTCTTGTACTAAAAATAATGAAGAAAGGATAGCAATAATTTTGAACATCATTTGCTGCATGTAACCCAATAGTTATATTGAAAATTTAATTTATTTTGAATAAAATGAGTGTTCACGAAAAAAAATTCTCTAAATCCTCAGACCTGGTCGAAAAACTCCCTGACTGTTCCTTTAAACTATTCTTATATTTCCCAGGTAGGATTAAATATTTTTTTCAGTTTATTTTGGAAAGCAAAAAACAACTTGTGCACCTACCTCGTTTCATCAGTTTCTTTTCATCTAATTCAATTATTCTTAGCAAAATCTCCTTTTCCCTGAGAATATAGGCCAACTGGATAGATCGCGCTGATAACTGTATAATTTTTGTTATATTCTGGAAGAAAAGTTACTGCGAAGCGTTTCTAAACCTGGTATATTAAAACAAGCTTCATTTTGAGGAATGAATTCATCAACGTGACCAATGATGTATGTGTTTCTCCAATAACAGATAAACCATTCACGGATAATACGACATCGCCTTAAAATCGTAATTTAAATTATCCAAAAGATGTACTACCTCTTTTTATGCCAGCAATAGCTGCCGGACTCTTATCACGAACATAATCGACATAAGTTAGTTGTTCTGTGAAACCGCGGCCTCTCCTTTGAAAAACGTAACTCTGAAGTTTTATTATCTGTATGGTCAGCAACACCAATAATGATTGAAAGGTAAGTATAACGAACTACTTTTAAGATCAAATTCAGAAACAACTCACTTGCAAAGCAAACCCAAACGTAGTTTCCAGCGTTTTGCGTACAACCATTACTGTTCTCGGAATGCTATATATTGCCAATGAGCTTTCGTTCTCAGTATGCTAAAATAGTATAATATAGTTAAAAAATTTTATACTACTGCTTACAAGCGAACTGGAATCCATTTTCTTTTTGTGCCAACAACAGAACAAATTTTCTATCTATTAGACGATGATTAATTAACTTATGGGAAATATAAACACCATCCAATGTTATCACGTTATCACGTTATCACAAACGAGTGGAGAAAAACCGGATTGACGGCCAGAGGAAGTGCGCAGAAACCATTACAAGAGCAACTACACATTCGACTTCATTCTTTTTCATTCGTACCACTACATATATTTTTTCTAAGCATGTTTTTCACACCTAAAATAAAGATACATCAGCTGATAATTTAAATACTATTGGAAATCCTTTGAGGTTCAATGCAGTTAAATTATAAAATTTATTCAAGTAATTGTATCATAGGTTTTAACTTCAAATTATGTACAAACAACATTTGATATCCACGGACACATATCAAATAGTATCCGATGTTTAGACACGACCGGTGGGAAAAACAAAGGTGATGTAGTCGGACCAAGCATGGCCTTCGGCACGGTAGGACTAGAAATTTAAAAAAATATCAAAAATTCTTACCTGAAAAATGCATTCCCATGCCAGCAATACGGCTATCCAAAAAATTATCCCTATTCCGCTGAGTATAACATACCGACAAATAAACCATAATTTTTTCTCAAAAAAGTTACCTTTTTATAATTGAACGAGTTTCAGATGGAGGCGCTTTGAAAGCGTCGTTAAAAAACCAACAGAAATTAGTGATCCAAACAAATGGCAACAGTGCGAAACCAATATAAAAATACCTGAACTTTACAAAATCACAGACAACAAATTCAAATTCCACTTTCTACATAGCTTTACTTTCTCGCTAGCATCTAACTTCTTGAGATCCATTGAACCTAAATAAAAATAAATAAGCGTATGACTAAACTAAAAGTAAAACGCATATTGGTTAACATCTACGGGATGTGAAAGAAATAAGAAAAAGAAATTTTAATTCACAATGACAGGACATACAATTTAACATAAATAAAACAAAACAGCGCTATGCGCAGATAAAATAATACGTAATATGCCGTTTCTAAAAATCACTAAGTAATCTTTCAACATTTCCAAATGCTGCGGAAAAATCTTCTTTTACTCCGTTCCCTCGAGTCTGCAAAATAAAATGAATAGAGCCAACTAAAAGAAGACATTTTCGGCAAAGCTTTACGCGTAGTTATACTTTTATTGATTATTTTTAAACGATATGAATTCATGACAAACAAATTAAAAAACAAACCACATTAGGCGGACAAGCGTTCCTGGCGATATTATTTTGTGCTGATATGTTTAGTGTTGAACACGGCTGTACAGTAATGCCGTAACTATCAATCGGCCTTGGAGCCCGGATCTTCTCAATAGCCTTAAAACAAATTAAGCGACTATAAGGTCATCTTACCTCTTTTATTCGCTTTACTAAAAGCTCAAAGGAGGCATCACCGTTTAATGCCAAAATAACTTGAACAAAATCATCGACACTGTATTTGTCATATGATTGACTGTCGGTTTGTACGCTTTGATTCTGTGTTTATTAATCGATGAAAATAAAGATCTTTACCTTCAAATGGTTCGACTTGTTTTTGGGAGTACCATTCATGGTACTGTTTCGACGATCCACATACAATCTTGGAGTGTTAACAGACCGGATAAATGGTGATGTGTATGGATTAGAATTAGTATGTCGGGAATTATCTCTCTGAAGAGAACTTCGATTTTCCAACAATGAAGCCTTCAAATAAAAAATATGTATACTATTGTCGTAAACGACAAAATTAAATCAGCCAGGCGCCTTCCTATTAAACGAGCAGAACGTTAACTTACGGTATAAGACGTGGATGAGTGACTACTTCGACTATGAGTACCGCCGCTAAATGAATCATCGTAGAATTCAGGCTGTATTCCAGAATCTAACAATGAATTTGCAGGATAAAATTGGGACGAAGACTGAAACACTCTTTCAGTAGATTTGCACAGTACCTCATCATAAAAAGGAGACGAATTTAAGTCATTGAATGAACTTTCCGATTGGGAATTACTACTTTGCGAAAAAGTATTTTGAGTGAAATAGCCTTGAGAAATCTGCGAACTGTTACTTTGCTGAGAAAGGGTATCCTGACTTCCTTGATTCACCTAAAAAGAATATAATCAAGTTAGAAACCATTTGTATACATCAGTTATATTGACAAACTGAGATAAAGTATTGATAACTTCTTTAAGGTGAGCAAGATTAGATAAGCGGAATCGGAACTTCTTGTCGATTTTTTGTTGCTGCAGATGGACCAGGATTGAACTGTCTCTCGACCTATAAGATAGAACCACATAAAAAAGCGTTTACTTTATGGTTAAATTAGGAGACAGTAGCTGAACTTCGACTAACGAATTCATACCGTGGCAAACTATCATCAACCTTCTTCGCAGGTGTATGTGCAGGCTAATATTATTCGTCTAAATTCTAAACATAACATAGCATTTAAATTGAACCTCACGTAAACTTTTCCATTGGTGTTGAGATCACTATATTTAGTCAAAGGCCAACTTCGTTCTGACGACATCTTAGACCTGTAAATTCACATGTATTGTTTTTCTGATATTTTTTGTAATAAAATATATGAAGTATAAAACAAGGGTATGAACACAACACTTTATCCCATGTACTCGGTAAAATAGTAAAAAATACATAATTATAATTACGTATATAAATATATCTACGAACAGATCTATATACCACAAGACCGGGCTTTCTAAGGAGACATTTATATAAGCCTCGATTCCGATTATCGAGCTGAGTCCAGAACTTCCAATATATACAGTAGATACAGGAGATATATAATGGAAGTTCTGAACTCAGCATGTGCTTATGACAGCACTTCTCGCTGAACGCGGGCATTGCATATGTTGGGACAGCCACACTCAAGATATAGGAATCTTCTTGTTTCAAAATCCCTGATGTCCGCTCAATAAGCGGATTAAAAAACGGACGAAACTGAGGAAGTCAAATCTTGAAAAACTCGAAACGAAAATTTTCCAATTTGTGCATTTCCGACCTGAGTTCCCCGACATTGAAGGGACCCTGCCACGCGCTCCAATCGTGCGCCAAGTGTGCGCCAAGTTTTGGAGCGCGCTTACTGTGCGCCGGAGCGCATTATATGAGAAATTGACAAATTTGCTTTCTAGATGGCTTATTTTGCATTTTCACTGTGCAGGACATGTTGCAAAATATAAAGCAGGCTATGACAAACAATTTGATATATGAAACCACGCGAGAAAAATGCCAATTGACAAAAATTGAGTAACAAATTATTCATACAGCTAATAAATTAGCTTATCTTTCGAGTTATGCTTGGTTTCATATATCAAATTGTTTGTCATAGCCTGCTCTATATTTTGCAACATGTCCTGCACAGTGAAAATGCAAAAAAAGCCATCTAGAAAGCAAATTTGTCAATTTCTCATATAATGCGCTCCGGCGCACAGTAAGCGCGCTCCAAAACTTGGCGCACACTTGGCGCACGATTGGAGCGCGTGGCAGGGTCCCTTTGACTTTTTCAATTTGAATTTTTCTAATTCTGACTTTTCCGAAGTGTCGCAATTCCAAACAAGCCGTTTCCTTTTCGCATTTTTTCCAAAGCGCGGCCATCCCTATATGTTATATATTCAATTGTTTTTCGCTCGCTCTGATCAAAGTGATCTGCCCACTGGTTGTAAGCCATTAGTGTCGTTGATGATTGCCGTTCATTTTTACACTGTCGTCGTTATAGAAGACTGCAAATATATACATATTTTTCTTTATATGTAAGGGGTATCGGTTCTATCCCAATATAGGAGTCCGAAATCAAAATAGGAGTCCGAAAAAAGTTGAAAATCAAAATAGGAGTCCGACGAGTTTTTGATTGGTGCAGTGAATATAGGAGTCCGGTGAAATTTTTAGCATTTTATGCCGAAAAACATGTTATTTTTCGACGATATATGTATCAATCGAAAGCTCTCAGCCTGATGAGTTCAAATATGGTGGTGAAAGAGCGCCTTAGGCTGGGCGGAAATACTTTTTCGAGACTTGTTCCCTTTTTTCCATTATATTTCCGTTGTTAGGAAATAAGTCGCGAAAAAGTTTTTTCACCAAGCCTGAGCAGCTCTCCTACCATCATATATGAACTCATCAGGCTGAGAGCTTTCGATTGATACATATATCGTCGAAAAATAACATGTTTTTCGGCATAAAATGCTAAAAATTTCACCGGACTCCTATATTCACTGCACCGATCAAAAACTCGTCGGACTCCTATTTTGATTTTCAACTTTTTTCGGACTCCCATTTTGATTTCGGACTCCTATATTGGGATAGAACCGGGGTATCTATAGTAATCATTTTGGAAACTTCTTTCCTTATTATATTTGTTTTACATATTAAATTTCCAGAGAAATTGAATGTCAACTATAGACTTTGTTCACTGTAATAAGTGTTTGGCAAGACCGAAACCGGGAAAATCTATAAAAATATTTATTACTTCCTGCTTTCATCTCTTTTGTGACAAATGTGTTGATGACGGTGGGGAATTCTTGTGTTATTTTAGCATTTATTTACAGATGGAAAGCCATGTCGAGTGTGCGGAAAACCAAAAAAAGCTGTAGAGATGAAACGCGACGTTGACCAACGCATTCTTAACTTTTTTCAAGATCCACAAAAATTGATAGCTTCCAAGCTGGAAGGTTTAGTTAAAAAACATTCATTCCAAATGAGCATGACGAAAAGTCTTAGCAGTAACTTTAGAAAACAGGTTTGAATTGTAGCATATTATAGATATAATATAATAGTTGACTTCATTGTGTTATAAATTAGCAATGCTTTCAGCGCGAAAGATTGATCCAGTTGCAACAGCACACCCAAAAATTCGCTTCAATAGCTAAAGAAAAAGACAAGTTTGTTTTTTTTGCTCGGCCTTAATTTAATTATATTCAGAGAAATTGCCAAATTGAAGGAATGGTGTGAAATGGCCGAACCGAAAATAAAAGAATTAGAAGCAGAAAAGGACGCACTTCAAAGAGAGATTCATGAATTAAAAAGGATTGAAAGCAGGTTCTTCCTTTCTTCGCATTAGTGCTATCTTCACTCTTTAGGCTAAACTCTGGAGCTTTTGAGCCTTCTTATCTTTTTGATCCGCAGAATAACGCACAGCCATTCAGCGTAACCCAAACTTACGACAATCAAGCTACAGAATTTTCTGTATGTTTTACGTAATACATATAGTGCTTAAACGTTTAAGGATGCCGTTAATATGAATGATGCCCCGCAGTCGCACGCAAACATAAGCATGGAATTTCTTTCAATTCCAATGAACAGCCCTGCTGCCAGTAATAGTTCACTTATCTCTGAGGTAATTGTGTAATTGATAAAATGATGATTATAGCAGGTAACAACACCAAAACTTTTGGGTATCGTGCCATGTGAAGAGGTAGAGGAGAACATTTTCGCCCCTTCAAAGAAGACTCCAGTAAGGCCCTATAATCCCTACATGCACGTTGTGAGCAAAAGTCGGCCAGCGAGGTGAGTATTATTGAAAGAATACAGATTTAGTTTTAGCAATGTTACGCAAAATCAGCGATCTCCCTTCAGTAACTTTAGCTGTACCCCTAACAACCGCTCGAGCTCAGCAACAAAAAGGTCTCCAGGTCATATTTATCTGTTCATATATTTCCCTATAGGAAATGTTTCAGGCAATGCAAGTTTTACTCCTAATGTAATCACTTCTTCGTCCAATATCATTCCTGAAGTAAATACACCTTCGTTCACAAGGGAATTTTAATAATTATTTTGTATTGTATAAAGAAGCACATTAAAGTGCATTAAAATTATTACTAAAATTGTAAAAAAAAGACTTCTCCAAAGAAAAAACGCGAAAATTTGAATATTTTTGTATTGTTTATTTCAAAACTTTATAAAAGGATATGAACAACTATAATTGAACAGGAGGTGCTAAACAACTTGAAATGAAAAGTGGGGCAATATGGGACAATGGCGGTAATGAGTGACATGGTCCATCAAACAATTTAAGAATCTGTTTTGTGTTGCGGATATGTAATATATGTTTAGCAGTCTCTTGACCAGATGATGTCGTAGATGATAACCTACTAAAGGGCGTTGTAGACAGGTTACTCGTGACATTATTTTGCAACCGTTCTCCATTTCTCATAACAGCAATCCCCTAAAAACATTGCAACAATGAGTGATTTCATACCTTGACTGTTTTAGCCACAAGAGTAACACCATTCGTTTCTTGTTTAACTGCAACCAATTCCTCAACCCGCGACGAAAACATGAATGAATTGAGAAGATTTCCGTTTTCTGCATCGAATTCAATTACTGAAATTTTACGGTATTTGGCAGTAACACAAAAAAATACCATGATTGTTTTCCCATGCAAAACAACCTAATCCACTAATATGACACTTTAGTGGCTGTTCTATTGCCCATTTTGGAGAAAGGGTCTTGATGTTCCAGCAAATAATTCCCGTCGATGACGAAATAATCAAACTATTATCGTTTACCCATTCTGCATTAAGTAGCTGTCCTTTAATTGCAATTACATCCACTATATCCATCTGAAAAAGTTAAAGATGAATAGCACATAGTTTACCTTCAAAATATTCCAGACTACTAGGTTCGTATTTGAACCATTTCGGTGAGCAGAAACCCAAATATTCTCCGATGTGATCGACGTGGTCAATAGAATAGTACTGTTCTGTAAATCAAACCAAAGGTTGAATGGTACAAAAACGTTACCTCCCATGTTTCCTGACACCGATCGACACATTTTAACCATCTGTTCTGATCTTCGTTTTGATACCACAATTCAATTTTGCCCGAGATGCGACAAATTATTATTATCTTTAACATGTTCGCAAAATATACACATCAAATACTGACCTTCTCATTAGCCGTAGTTTGGTTCAAGAAACTACTGATAAACTGAGTATCCACTGGTACGGCTAGAGAATCAATGAGTTCAAATTCATGTTCAGAAATGCGTTTCCAAAATCTTAATCGCTTCTGAAAGTAATTATGAAGCGACATTAGGCAATTCACGTTGTCGCTCGAAAAGTTTATAATATTTTCTAACGAAACAGCTACATCATGACCTAGAAAGATGTTTTCCAATTGATAGTAAGTTTGAACCGATCGTATTTCTGACATATCACCTTCTACTGCGTTCTCTAGAGATAAACAAGCCTAAAATTGGTCAGTTACATAATACAAAAGAAAACCTGTTTTATGGTAGTCATATTTGACAGATTGAGCCACTGTATCCATCCAGGAGTTCCGTTCATAACAAGTTTTCCATTAGTACGGGTATCTCTTTAAAAATTACATTTAGATACTTATATATAAGTCACGAAAAAAATGTTGGCACGTTTTTTTTGCATACCTCATAAATACCGTTTGAGTACACCGCTTGCTGTATGTAATAGTTGGGAGGGAACGTAATATAGACATTGTAGAGAGAAGAACGATATGTAAGCTGTTGTCTTCTGAAAATTGTAGGAAAACATCGGATAAATATAGATCGCTGACCCATTAAAAGAGCAGCTAGAGACCCGTCATCGGAAATAATTAAATCTACTACAGAAGCTTGAAGTCGAGAAAGCATGCTTGGTGCACCAGCCGTCTTGAGGGACCATTTGCATAATACTGTTTCAGAGCCGGCAGATATGAGACCCCCGAAAGGTGTTATTGCCATTGGAGCTGACACCTAATATATATAGTTCTGTAACATATTCACGAATTCTAACCTTGTGCCAATGAAGAGAAAATGCAGAAGATAAAGATATTTTTTTTGTTTCCCGATGATTCCTTTAAAAAATATTTAGTTCTACAAATATAAACTTACCAAACGTAAACCTTGCCTATAGCAAGCGAAGCTACAACAATATTGCTAAATGCTGCAACTCGGACAAAAATATTCTTATCGTTCTGCTCCTCCGTCAACCCTATAAGCACGTAAAAGCACTGTATTTATATTGAAAACCGGCCAATGTAGAATCATAAGTAAATGTTTCCTTGGCATTTTCTTCATCTTCTACATCATAATATACTTTGATTATCTCTTTTTTATAACAATAAACTAAGAATGTATCCTAAACAAAAAAAAACATTTTGAAATATTATTTCATACCGTTACGGCTATTTGATCCTTTTTAAAACCTCTCGGAACACAGTCCAGATTGCGTAGTGATTGGTCATTCATGAGTACACTAAGAGTATCACATTCTTCCTTATTACTGCCTTCTGTAATCCAGGCTGAATGTTTAGTTGAATGACTCCAAACAACGATTCTAAAAGGCGTTAACGCATGCTATTTTCTAATTCACTTGGTTTGAAATGTGGTTATTCTCCGTGTATCCTTTTTCCTGAGCTCATCTGAGCCGACTTCCCAACAAAGGAGTTCTCCCTCCTGTGTAACAGTAATAATCTAATAACAAAACGTTAAAACATGGAGTGCAGTTACCTGGTTCATTGAATTACAACTTAAAGAAACGATTGGGGAATTACATTCAGCCCTGACAGGAGAATTGCTTCCTTTTAAATCGTGCACACAAATATGAAAATTTGCAGACAGAGCTAAGTATCTCAAATTAACATAATTAAATAGATGGAACCCATGCCTACTTATTATCGTGGGTGAATGTTATATGTTCGATAGGGACTCCTGGTAAAATGCTTTCTTGCCATTCCATTCCGCTGAAAGTCCGCATAATCAGGTATGAGAAGAGAAAGAAAATGAGGCTATGGAAGAAAGTCATCAAATCTCAGTATAACAAACAGAAATAAGACATCCTAAAAAAAGAGAAAAGTTCAAAAAAAATTAAAGGGAAGGTGGTACTACGTAGTGGTTGTAGAACTGCTCTAAAGACAAAAGAAAAATGCGAATACCAAAATCTGAAAAGCTAAATTATATATTTGTATGTTGGTATATACTCTGTAAACAGGTACTATAGAGACAAGAAAAATGATCTTTAGATGATTCCAGTGTTCCCCCTCTCTTCTAATTCAGTAAGATTGTCAAAAGAACACCAGCATCAGTTTCATTCACTAAATTCTCAGAAATGTGAGCATACCCTTCCGGATTTGCCCTACGACTACAACGCCTTCATATCAGTGATTTCTACTTTGTGCGTTAGTTCTATAGCATAAACTGGAACCGCATAATTACACCGCTACAGTAGGAGAAAAATCCAACGACCCAATCGTAAATGACAGTTGGCGGGTAAAAATAAAATTCAACTTGATTATTTTTACTCGATCGAGTGGATGTTGGAATTCTATCTTTTCATGCAAAAATATTTTGTATTGTTATTTATTTTTTCATTTTTTTATCATTACCCCGTCATTGTTTCAGATACAAATGTTGCACTATATGCCAGAGATAGCCTACCATGATAGGTCTGTTTTTCTATTATTTTTGATAAACTGATATATAGGAAAGCTCTGTTAAGCGTGGATATCCACCCTTCTACTACGAGAGGAAATTATAGAATTGCTACAGCTAGCGTGCAAAATGAGGTAGAAACCATATTTACTTTATGACTACCGTTGTCAAAAGATTTTTTTTTCTAACAAAAATGCGTGCTTTTAAAATCCATGCTTCTGTATTATAAGGCGAACATTTTGAAATAAGTTATCTTTTAAGCATTTTATTCAGGTCCGTATATGGGAATTTAAATATGAGGTTATCGATACTGAGGGACCTCCGCCAATTGTCGTTAATTTTGTGGCTAATTTGGAAGGACATAGTGCCGCAATAAATCAAGTAAAATTTACGCAAAATCCTGAATGTAAGCATTTTTTTCTGTTTATTTTGAATGTGAATTCACACACCGTTCGTTTCAGATAACTTATTAGCCTCCGGTGATGTTTACGGTCGTATATCTATTTGGCAATTGTCAGATCAGCCTTGTGCTACTCCTCCACTAGAAGATTTCCCTCCCAATAAAGAAAATTGGATTCGAATAAAGGTATTGTTGTTGAATGATTATTTTTACCATTTTAGGTTATAAACCACGAAAGTGACGTAACGGCATTATGTTGGAGTCCATGTGGAAAATACTTAGCTTCCGTATCAAATGATGATTCCCTCCAGGTACATGAAGCTCAGACTGGTAAAATGTAATTTTGTAATTCTACCCTTGTATTTAGGTAAGCGGCAATTCATTGTTAGTTATCTTCGGCACTTCCCCAATGGCATAACATATGATCCACTAGGAAAATATCTCCTAACAATGTCAACAGATCGGAAAATGGACCTTCTATGCGCTAGAAAAGGAACGCGATTGCGGTCTTTTGGTACTTGCGAGCTTCCAGAAATCTGTAATAATGACATACTGATACAAAACAAAGTAAATATCTTCCTTTTGTAGCCTAACGCTTATAGATTTACAAATTATTTCACGATGACCAAGTGGGTACATTTACCAGAAGCTGCTCGTTTTCTCCATGCGGACAGTTAGTTTTGTTTATAATTATAAAAATATTTTTTAGACTTGTTGTAGCACCGGGTAGGTTTTCGACTCATCCATACCGTTTTCTCATCAACGCGAATCTTTTTTTTTAATATTTCTTTTTGTTTTAGACAAATGTTTAAAATTTTAGTGGGGCGGCTTGAAGCTGGCACAAAAGATGTATACTGCACTTATGTATTTAAGCGATGGGAACTCGAGACGTTAGTTTATATTAAGCTTCGATTATGTAGCTCAGGGATCGTCCGGCTGCTATTTTGCCATGTCCTGAACGGCCGCCGTTTTGTATCAGATTTTGCCCAGTGATATTCAGCCTTGTAAAAGAATCCAATGTTAATTATACTGGGTTAGTTGTATGAAAGACTTTCCAAGCTACGTTTTTTTATTTCTTAATTATTTATTAAGACTGCCTTATCGTCTTATATGGTTAGCAGCAACGCGTGGTACCATTATTATTTATGACAGTCAACATCCTTGTGCACTTGCTATTGTTGACAAAATCAGTTACAATGACATAACTGATGCAGCATGGTCAAAAGATGGTAAAAATATAATCGTTTCGTCTATGGAAGGGTACTGTCATTATCTCAACATGGATCTTGATAAGTTGGGAACCAAAGTAATTATCTCTTCTTTATAAATTTAACAATATCACTCCGCAGATTCAAGAAATTCCAACTTGCCCTGAATCGCCTCATTTTATAAAAAAGAAAACGAAGAAAGAGAAGAAGTTAAAAGGTACACTAATTATAACCCTAGTCGCATAATTACTGAATAATTACTCCAGAATGTCCGGAAGAAAATATAATGACGCCTGTAAATTTGACCCCTACGACAAAGACGCTGGTAGTTACTACTCCAAAATCAACGACGCCAGGTTTAATGCTGAAATTCCTCAAAAAATCAACAGAGGAAAGTCCAATTTCTTCGTAAGTGTTCTTCACGATATTGTTAGTTCTAATCATCATTACATTACGAACTGCAATTTTCTATTCCAGAAAAGCTGCCGAGAAAAAAAGTGATGAGCCGAAAGCAAAGAAACGTATCAATCTTATAAGTATAGATTAGTGGGTCATGTTATTACTATTGTATATTATAAACAAATAAAAATTGGATTATATACAGATTTACTCAATATGCATATTTTAACAACGAAGTCGTCTCCACATTTAAAGAGAATTGCTGCTTGCTTCATTAGGCATAATAAGGGACGCTTTAAGTCAAAGTTTATACTTTGCGAATGTGTTAATACGAAGGGTTTGAAAAATGTTGGCGGAAGATTACCGTAGCTAATCGAGATTCTTTGAATGTGCTACAGATACTTTCTGTAGTAGTTGTTCTGTCTTCTTTACTTATATATTCTTGATTATGTTAACAAATATATTTTGTGGAAGTTTTCGCCTCCTTATTGTTTGAGGATATAATTGTAGGATTTTAGACAATGCTGTATTTCATGCCAGAAATTATATATCATGACCGGTATGTTTAGTCTCTCGCTTGTTTTGATGTTGTTCATAGAAAGCCACTTTTATCTGTGGATGTGCATCCAACCATCAAGGATGGCACGAAATATAGGATGGCCACAAGTAGTGTCGAGGACAATGTAACCGAATAATCGCATGCGCTAACATTAAAGTTTAGATCAGAATATGGGAATTTGTCTTTGAACATGACACAAACGGTAATCCACACTTGGGGTTATGTTTTATCAGTCAGCTAGAAGGACATTTCACCGCAGTTACTCAGGTCAGATTTTCGCCGAATACAGACGGTAATTAATTTTCAATTTCATGACCGTATTATTGTAGTCAATCTGCTCGCTTCCGGAGATGTGCATGGCCGTATTTTCATTTGGAAACTATCAGATAAACCATGTGCTGACAATCGTGGATGTCCTGGAAATGAAAAATGGCTTCGTTCTAAAGTTGATATATTACGTGATGAGATTATGATTATACGGATCTACAGGTGTTTTATCACGAAAGTGATGTAACGGCATTATGTTGGAGTCCATGTGGAAAATATCTAGCTTCAGTTTCCGGTGATGCTACAGTTCGCGTCCACAACGGGCTGACAGGTTTGCAGAGTTTTTTCTTTCATCAACTTATTTAGGACGACACAAATTTATTATTCGCGATATAAGATACTATCCTAATGGCGTTTCCTACGATCCTCACGGAAAATATTTAGTCATTATGTCAACGGATGGGAAAATGGATCTTATTTGCGCAGAAAAAGGCACAAAGCTTCGTTATTTTGGAACATTTGAGCTGCCTCACATATTTATAGGCGACGTTGAATTTAAGAAAAAAGTGAGTTTGATATTACTGGATTAGATGCTTGGTTCAGAAGTACCGCATGTTTCACGATGATGTCTTCACCTCGTATACACGCGTCTCTGCGTTTTCTCCTTGTGGACAGTTGGTTTGTGCACCGGGTAGGTATTATTTATTAGATGCGTCTGGCTTGTGAAAATATACGAAGTAACCTTATTATTATCAGCTGGCCGTCTTCAAACGAGCTCAGGAGACGCTTACTACTGCAGCTATGTCTATAAGCGTGCAGCGCTTCATCAGCAAGTTTTTCATGTGACTTGAATATTAGTTTTTCAGAGATAAGCCAACTGTTATCTTACGCAGTCCTAAAAATCCTACCTTTCTTATTAGGTTTTGTCCCATTCTTTTCGAATTAGTTCAAAACTCCTCTAATTATTCTGAGTAAGTTATTTTTAATACCAAAACTTTAAGTTACTTTGTTTTGATTGCCGTATAGAGTAATATGGCTGGCTCTAACTCAAGATGAGGTTATAATTTACGATAGTCAACATCCACAAGCAATTGGCCTTATCAAAGACATTACATACAGGAGTTTGAGCGACGCAACATGGACGAAGGACGGTAGAAATGTGGTTGTCTCAGGTATGTGCAATTTTGTACAATGTATCACTTTCTCAGACACAGAAGAATATATACATTACATACATTTTTCGCCTGAAGAATTTGGAAAAGAGGTGTAGTTTTTCTTGTATGTGTAATAATTTATTCGCAGACAAAAACAATTCTACCGATACCGACTTCCCCATGCTTTAAGAAAAAACATTTTTTGAAAACTGTCGTCAATCGATGTATGCCAGTTTACATATAATAGTTGTTTGCAGATAAGCCCAAAACGGTGACTACATTAAAAAGGATAAAAAATAAGGGTTTCTTTCGTGCTAAATATCATCAGCAAAAAATCGCTAAACCATACAAGCCAGTCTTGCCATCATGGAAGAGTAGGAAAAGTTTGTTTTAACCCAATAGAATTTTCCAGAAGCAATTATTTCTAAGGAAGAATTGAGAAGAAAATTTACGTCGATAGAAACACATAGCGAACAAGGTTCATGGTTTGTAATCGTATAAAATTGTTTTCAGAAACCGTTAATATTGGAGATACAGATGAAGCGTACTTTGATAACATGCAAACAGGGAAAAATGGCAAACAAATGTTTCTTTAATTGTTGATATTTGTTTTTAGATCATAGAAGGTGCCACAATCTGAAAACAGCGCTACTAAACTGTGTTTTGCCAAAGAAAGATAAGAATTATTATTCGTAAGTCTACTTTGCCTCATATTAAAGCAAATTTAAGGTTGCTTCCTCCAAATCCGCACGATAAAAAGCACCCTCCGAAAAAACGACTCAATATTACTACCCTCTTACAATAATGTTTTCTTGTTCGCCTTTATTATATGTTAAATATATATAATAAAACTTAACGAATCTATGTCTCTAGCGTAAGCAACATTTTAAATGGGATAGGTCGGTTTCTTAGAATGTGGTGGAGCCGTGATATATCCGAGGAATGGTTGTTCTCGTAGGACTCTTCTCATCAATAGTAGACGGCCTCCTCTTGTTTTTGTACGAGCTTCGACTGTATCTACGTTCAGCTTTTCTTGCATTTTAAATGGAAAGTAACAGGGACGAAAGCTATTTCTGTGCCAAGGACAATTCCATCTAACTGTTAGTTGTCGTAATACTGGAACACGCAGAAGCTCCATCATATCACTGAAAAGAAAAACAATACGTTGTAAATAAAAAAAAACAGTAAAATCCATAATAAAAAGTGCTAACGTGTTTGTTTGTTTGTCCGACCGTAACTAATAATACTCGCGGGGTCAGGGGATCGATCCTAGCCGTAAGGCACGCAAGCACTGGTATATATACATAAAAATGCAAAAGATAAAAATATCAGAAACTTGAATATATTTCCGGCTCATAAGCAATAGCGAATTTCCAGATAGAAGGCTTCCGGAAATAATGAATTCAAAGGACTGTCGCCAAAGTCTCAGCACGACTCCGGCGAGTGAGACCTTTAATTTGCGAAACAAGCCGTCTCGGCCCAAAATTTTGCTATTTTCTTCCGTTTTTCTGCACAATTTCCACATTTTTGGAGCTTACCATAAACATTGTAGCTTGAAGTAGCGCTGATTGCACTGTATATTATTGTTGCAGAATGACAAAAAGACGTCCATCAAATAAAAAACCTACTGGTTTAAATAAAACGCTTGGCAATTCTCTTAGTAATGAACGCGAGAAAAATAGAAAATCGCATCAACGAGCGAAATATGATGGGAATGATATAGAAAATCCTGCTTTTCTAGAGAAGGTCAGTGGCGTCTCTTCCTGACAAACATATAATTTGCCTGTTTAGGAATCAAAACATTATATTGATTCCGTAACTGATGAAACGAGTTTGGAAGAGTTCCTCGCCAAAGCGCAGCTTGCAGGAACGGAATTTACTGCGGAGAGAGAAAGCTTTCGTGTGATCGAGAAGTTAGTGAGTTGTTTAATCTTTTATTACAGTTACAACTAAGTAAGCAAATTTAATTACATGTTATTTTAGGGAGACAGCTATAGTTGTTCCAAATCGCGCAGATCTAAAAAATAACATAGCTCTTCAAAAAGAATATGAACATCGGCTTCGCATACCAAGAAGACCGCCGAAGAGTGAATGGTCAAGTGCAGAAGAACTCACCCGCCTTGAAAATGAAAATTTTCTGGAATGGAGAAATAATTTAGCGGAATTGCAAGAGGTGAACTCGATAAGAAGCGTTGAATTAAGCATGTTATTACAGGTGGACGGTCTTGCATTAACCCCTTTTGAAAGGAATCCTGATATGTGGAGAGAGCTTTGGCGTGTTGTAGAAAAGAGTGACATTATTATACAGGTACGCTACAGAAGTAATCTTATTTACGTGCAGACAGATAGTTGATGCTCGTAATCCACTACTTTTCTACAGTAAAGACTTGTGTTCTTACGTGAAAGAAGTCGATCCTGTTAAGCAGCTTTTATTGCTGGTGAACAAGGCAGATCTTCTTGAATCGCAACAGTTAATACTGTGGAGAGATTACTTCATTTCTCAAGAGATACGCGCATTGTTTTGGTTGGTAATTTGTTGTATGTATGTGTAGATGAGGATTCAGGTCGGCTGTGGATAACCTACCTATCGCCACCGAAACAGAAGACGCCTACCCTGGCCCTTCTTCGAGTAATATGGATATCATCAGTGACCCTTCTGATCTCATTGTGTATTTGAAAGAAATGGGACGTCTAGCTAGTTATCCTGGTGAACGTCAACTAGTTGTTGGAATGGTTGGGTACCCTAACGTTGGAAAGAGCTCTACCATAAACAAGCTTGTTGGTACCAAGAAGGTCTCTGTATCTGCCACACCCGGAAAAACGCGGCATTTCCAAACAATTCACATCGACAGTCAGGTATCTTTTTTAAAAACTTATTTATTCGTTTGCATTTTTAGTTATGTTTATGCGATTGTCCTGGCCTTGTTATGCCATCTTTCACTTTTGGAAGGGATGAAATGTTTTTGAACGGTTAGTTCGGTTGCTTTTCTCTAATGAACACTGGTTTAGGCATTTTGCCTATCGACCAAATGCGTGATCACTTTGGGCCTACTGCGTTACTCTTGTCACGTGTTCCACTGAAGTTCCTGGAGAGCAAGTATTCTATAATGCTGCCAGAAACTAAAGAGCCATCTGCTGTCAATCTCTTGACTGCGCTTGCCTTTATGCGAGGGTTCATGTCGTCATCGGGTGTACCAGACTGTTCGCGTGCAGCCCGTTTGCTAATCAAAGATGTCGTAAACGGCAAAATACGTTGGGTAGCAGCTCCGCCTGGCCTTGATCAGGAAATTTTTGACTTTACTATCAACGAAACCCTGGAAGCTCAGCCAACCGCTACCGGGCGAGTCCAGCTAGCACAATTGGAAAAACGTGGATTATTGACCGGAGCCTCTGACGCAAATCGACGTGTAGATGTCACTTTCTTTGATGCAAAGTCTTCTAGCGCTCACGTAAAAACTGGTAGAGGTGGTGTGCCCTTAACTCATATGGGAACTGTAGTACCGGCCCCGCTCTCGGACACCATTTCGTCTTCCAAGAAACATCACAACAGAAATAAGAAGGAAAAGATCAGACGTGTATATGTGGAATCGTGTTAAAATAGATATTATTTGTTTTTTATCTTTCTGGGTTTTCGCCCATCTTTACCTATCATTTTTAAATGCATTAGTGCCATTTATTGTTATATTTAAATTTCAGGGTCAAAATGGGCAAAATTATGAAACCCGGCAAGGTCGTCCTCGTTCTCAGAGGTAGATATGCGGGCCGAAAGGCTATCGTGGTGAAGGCTCAAGACGACGGATCTTCTGACAGAACTTACCCTCATGCGATTATCGCTGGTATTGACAAGTATCCATTGAAGGTAATGAATTTCTGTTTCGTTTTTGATAAAATGATCTTTACAGGTCACCAGAGCCATGGGTAAGAAGAAAGTAGAGAAGCGCAGCAAACTGAGGCCTTTTGTAAAGGTTGTCTCTTACTCGCACATTCTGCCTACGCGATATACCGTAGATGTCGCCTTTGAGAAAGCAAACATTAACAAGGTACACTTTTTAAATGTTATCTACGAATGAAAATTCAGGAAGCCCTCAAAGCGCCGTCTAAGAAGAGGAGAGCTATTCATGAAGTCAAAGCCAAATTTGAAGAGCGTTATAAGACTGGTAAGAACAAATGGTTCTTCACAAAGCTCCGCTTCTAAATTGTTGATTTAACTCAATAAATCTGTTATGTTTTGAATTTGTATTATCTTTATTCATAAATTGTGATCAACGGACTTCGACGGAGGCTCTTATGTCTCGCATTTCCGAGACCTTGTAGATCTTGTCAATGTCCTAAATGCAAGAATGTGGAAAATTTTTGCTTTTACCGTCAGATCGCTAATCCAAATCTTGGTTGGCGTGGGTCGTTTTTGTTTTGGCCTAACGTCATTAACTCTTCGAAGAAGCGGTTGATTAAAATAGATCTCCATGGCTTCAAATGTTTGGTTTATACCCCATCCGAGGAGAACATCGATGTCGCGAATAGAGCCGACAAATTTTCCATGCCTCGGTACTATTCTTCTTCGTCTCTTTGGTTGACATGATTCGTTGACTATCTCCTGGGTTTTTCTTCGTGTAGTATACCGTTTCACAGTATTTAAATTAGACTGAGCCTGGTTGAATGCGCTGTTTGGAGCTGCCGAAAGGTTCTGCAATATTCTCGAAAATTACCGTAAAACCTCTAATAGAACCCCATTTTTTTTTCTTCTGGTGGTGTTTCGATGATATTTTCCACCGTTTTCCGAAAGATAAATTACAGCTGGACTCCTTCCACAGAAAAGTCAATTCGACTCTCTCGACACTCGACTTCATTGACATGGCTCGCCTTGAGTCGTGTCGACGAGCGAAATTGGCTATTTCATTGTAAATTTCAAGTTATTTCATTGTTTGGGAATTTGTTTGCACCAAACATAAATTATCTCCGCCTTGAAATGGCTGGCTTTGTTTGAAAAAATATCTGGGGAGCTATATCGTGTCGACGGCCGGATGTGGAGTCGAGAGCGAGTTGGCGGTCGACTTTCATCAAATAATTGTCATGGAAATTGGGGAAAAAATGAAAGCGTTTAGAAAATTTAGAACAATTTCGCTCAAATCCGGGGAAACTATTGAATTTTTCCATTGATGCTTGTAGAATCGAAGATTTAAACCCCGGAGATTCTGTTAGGGGTTTTACGGTACATTGACACCCAAATTGTCCTACATTTCTAATTTTTGTAGCCGTTGCTCCTTCCGATTTGGGTGGTTGGGAGGTGGTGGCCGTTTGAAGTTTTTCGGCAATCTTTGCTTCGAGTTCAGCGGAAGGGCCAACCGCCTTTGGAGTGTCTTTGTCAGCCAGAATATTTCTTTTTCGAACAGCCACCTGAAAAATGAGATGTTGATGGGTCGACGATGGTTACTTTTGTTGCTGCTGTGAGTATTTCGACGTTGTTGTCATCTACGATGATTTCTTGTTTTGGAGTTACAGGTTTTCTCAGCGTGTCTGCTGGCTCAAACAAAAATAATTCTTTAATAAATATTCCTTTCTTACATTTACAACGGGGGTTCGATCTTTCCTCAAAATGCTGCCAATTTCCGGTAGAGGACCTTTATCTTTTGCGTCGCTTTGAGGAATCGGCTCACTTTTCTCCGTTTTAATCTGATTATTTCTTGTTTTCCTTATTGGAGATCGCTCACCTCATTTTCTTTGTCTTTTTTTAATCGTCGTATTGTCCGTTTTGGTTCCTTTTTCGGTTCTTCTTCTTTCTTTATTTCCGTCGCATTTTTATTCGTTTTCACATTTTCCGTCGTCTTTCCAATTTTTCTTTCTCTCCATTTTTGTTTTTCTTCTTCTGCTTTATTAAAAACGCCACTCGCCCTGTCCAAAATTTGTCTGTGTTTGTCGTCAAGTTCTCTTTTTTTGGCTTCTTCCGTCGCCGAGGTTATACCCTTCGAAAGATTTTTAATTTCCGTCTGCAATTGTGACGATCCAGCTTTCATTTGGGCTCGAATTTCTTTCATCTGAAATTTCGATTTATTTCTGTTTAGAATAAAAATTACCTGCTGGTCGAATTGATCATTGATGACCGGCTTGACAATTTCATATTTTTTGCGAGTTTTTGGCTCATCGGTTTTTGGCTCAAGTCTGCTCGATCTTTTGTAGACAATTGGTTCATCTTTTGGCTTAAAAATGTCCGCCAATGCTTCGACAGTTCCAAATCGACGAGCTTTCTGTCGAGCTACCCGTTCGTCGGCTGCCACTTTCTTCTTTGCGTCTTCTTCTTTCATATTCAGTGTCGATTTTCTGACTGCGCTCTTGTCCTCGAAGGGTTTCGCCGATTCTTTGTTAATCAAATTTGTTGTGATTTCATTCTGTGGCTTTTCCGTCGAAACTGGCAGTTTTTGAGGTGCTTTCTCGACGATCGCCGGCTCTTTCATTTGGACTTTTTCCAGTTTCGTCGGTTGAATTACAGCCTTTTTGGCAAAATCCGTGGACGGTTTTACAGTCGAAAATCTTGAAGTAGATTCCTTTAAAGTGGACATATGTGGGCATTTATCACAACTTTTACCTCTTCGATTTTAGCAGTCAATGGTCGAGCGTACGTGGGGATGACGGTGACGGCCGAAGTTGATGTCTCGGAGTCGACGACTGACGGACTCAATGTTTCGGTTGCTTCTGCTGGAACTTCTTTGGCTTCGACTAAATTTATCGACTCTAAAAAAGAACATCAGATCGATCCTGTCTATCTGCCTTACCTTCGATGGGTGCCACCATTTGTGGAGTCAACAGTTTGTTGGCCATCTCTGTTTTGCCATCTTTCTTTATTTTCTTCGCGATGGCTTTTGCTCTTTCCTCTTGTCCCATGGTGTCCGCCGTCTCCTCCGTATTATTCATTTCCAAGTTCTGAGTATAAGTTATTTCTCGGTATTTGTCAGCTGTCGAGTTGACAGTCGGTTGCACAGCCTCGACGGGTGGCGCCATCTCGAAACTCGTCTCAAAAATGGTCTCTTCGGTCTCGTCGTAGTCGAGTTGTTCCTCGTCGATGTTAGCCGTAAAGAGTAAAGGCGACGGCGACTGAAATGAGTCTGTTGAAGAAGAGACGACGATCACCTTCTCTTCCGCACTCAACATAAATTCTTCGCCTTCTTCCTCTTCGTAATCTTCGTCCGTATATTCCTCTTCCTCCTCGTCAAATTCTTCGTCTTCGTCCCAATATTCCTCCTCAGAATACTGCAATATTCCATTAAAATCATCTCTTTTTTTGGTCACCTCCTCATCTTCGTCGTCGTAATATTCAGAATCATCGCTTTCATCGCTTCCTTTTCTTGCCGCCTTGTCCACGAGTTTCAAGGTAAATCCAACCTGGACAGAATCACAGAAATGAGCCCCGTCAAGATCCTGTTTCGGTCAATAAATTAAAATCAAAAAGGCGAACCTCATCGCTCTCAAAAGGTCCGGGTGACCGATAGGCTGCTAAAGAGGAAGAACCCGGACGCCATTCGAGGTCCTCGTCGTCGCCATCTTCACAGCTGTGCACACTGTCCGATTCCCAACTTTCCTGTCCATCGTAGGACACCGAACATGTGAAAGTCGGTGGGGGCACGGCAAACAACAAATTATTGACACGTCCTCTGGAATCCTCCCTTAAAAATCAACGACTCTTTTGATTGAAAAAAGCGCACTGACCATTTTTGGTCGGAGAGAAACGGGGCACTGCAGTCACTTTCATAATCGGAAACAAACGGTGAGCCGCGTATCGACGGCGGATAAAGGTCGATTCGAGTTTTGGTCGGGATTCGAAATGTCTCGGAAATACAGAATTCGAGGTCGGAGTCATAGTCGCGCTCGTCCTCGCCTTCTGTCCATCCTTCCTCGTCGTCGACATCCTCATCTGACCCATACAGACTGCCTGATCCACTGGCCCATCCTTCTTTTGTTGCTTGCGGTAATTTGGGAGTACTGGGGACAGATGGCTGTGTCACCAGAAGGAGAGGCGGCGGCCGTGTGCTCAGATCTTCTTGGCTTTTTTTGTCCGCCACTTCCTAAAATTCTTGTTGACAGAAAAGAGAAAAAGCGACTAGCCTTTAGCATATTTTCGAGGGTTCGATTGCGGTTACGAGTTTTCTTCTTTTCGCTCTCAGCCATTTTGCTTGCCTCTGAAAAATTCACATAGCCATGAAATGGCCGCCAGCTGGTCGTCTCGTCACAAAAACAAATGCCGCTCTCGCCCACCTGTTTCCACCTCCGTCGTCTTCGGCATCAGAATGGTCACGCTAGTCGAGGCTTCTTCTGCACTTTTTGTGTCAATAGTCAGGGTTGATTTTGGCCGAGGAGACGAGCTCTTGGCTTTTCCGGCTATCAGCCGATGGCTCTCCGTCTTTGGTTCCTCCGTGGTCGCTCTCTCGACAAGTTTGCCACTTCCAGAGACCATCGGCACTGCGAGAGTTTTGGGGGCAGATGAGGTCGAAAGAGAAGAAACAAGGTCAGCTGACGGAGGAGCGGGAGTAACAACGGGCTCTGTTGATATCGGACTTATTTTGGTCGAAGCGGTTTCAGATTTTGGGCAAAACGCTTTAAAAAATCCACCCTTCGGTGTTGTTGCTGAAGGTTGTCTGCCAGACGCCGGCACTACTGAACTCACTGGTTTCTCTGAGATGGCAGACACCTCAGTTGTCTTGTTTTCTGGCTCATTCTGAAACAAATAAAATACGTTAATTTCAAGTAAACGGGTACTTTTTTCTTGAGCAGGGCATCCGAGATCTTGGCTGTGAAGTTGTTCATTTTGAGAAGGTTGGCCATCGCCGTCGGCTGAACGACTCGAGCCTCGATCACAGCTGAAACATCTGCTTCGTATTGGTCATTTTTATTCGTTTCCAGCCAGCCCCTGACTAACCTGGTTTCATCTCGACGTCGCTATGTTTCTGTCGAAATTCTTCCACGGTCTGTGGTTTTGGTTTTTTTGGTTCATTTGTGACTTTTTTCTTTGCAACGGGCGACGCCATTGGCGTCACAAGAACAGGAGATGGTCCTTTCGGCGTCATCGACGCATCCTTCCGTCGTGATTCGATCAGAGATCGTTCCCTCAGGCTTTCCTCTTCCTCAGAATTAGTTTCTTCCGCTTCGCTGTGGGACACAAATTTCCTTTTGATGGCCGTCTCTTCCATTTCTCCCGATTTCACGTATCGGTCGAATAATTGCTGGAATGTGTTCTCCACCTCATCTTCCGATTTATCCTTAAAATGTCAACCTTTTTTTTCATTTTCCATCATTTTTTCACCTCGGAGACTGGCGTCTTCTCGAATCTGGTCATCGATTTGTAATCACGATCAAATCGACCATGTTTTATGGTCGACTCAGAGACTGTGGGGGTCTTGGAACGAAATTCCGGGCGAGGACGAGTTGATGAATAAGACGACGAGGATCGACTTCCAGAATAAATGGGCCTGGAATAACTGAAAAAAAAGAAAGAAACGGCCTGTGGACGACGGATGGACCAACCTCGTCGACGACTCTGGCCGATATTTGGACAAACTCGAAGAAGAAAAATCACGAGGAGGCAGTCGTGACTCGACTGCAACAGAATACATCGAAAATGAAAATAATTACATCTAGGAGTAAAAGTGGAAGAAGCTCGGTAGTTTGACGGATTACGGTAACTCTCGGATGAACGATAGGACGAAGATGGTTCGGTGGGACGATAAGAAAAGGAAGAGCGAAGACCAGACGACAAATTACCCGTGCTGGCATATCTTGAAGGAAAATTAGAAAATAACAATGAAATTACCTTGATGAATAGGAAAGAGGAGTAACACGACTCGAATAATCATTGTGATATGAGGTCGACATGCTCGGTCGCGGTGGTCGAGACGACGATCTCGACGACGGATCTCGACTCTCGCTCATCGCCCGTGAATACCTCGTCTGAATTTGTTTACTTCTCATTTTATTTGAAATTTGTGACCAGCGCTCGCAACAGCTGTTGGCTTTTACGACCCACTGGTGGAACACCACATAAACGGCAAAAGAAAATCATTTAGATGCATGGCTTTGATCAAATGAGATGACAAACCTCAGTTCGGGAAGAAAATGAAGGTCGATATGACGAGAGCGACGGCTCTCGACAGACGCTGCTACTTCGACGATGGAAATTACTCATTGCCTCGACAGAAAGGAGAAAAAGAAGGAAGAAATAATATCGATTGAGCCAGCTGATTTATCAAAGAAATGCCAAGAGACGATCGTAGTAGGCTCAACTGAGCGCAGACCTTTACAGCAGATCAAAGACAACTGCCACCCGGCCTGTTCGTCATCCGGGAAACTGGGAGCGGACAATATCTTATGGAAAAATCACTAGAAAAACGATTTCTTATTTTTTGAAGGTTTCTAGTAACAAAATGTGGCTGAAGAACCTGAAGAAAAACACGATGAATTTCAGAAATCGGCAGAAACTTACGGCTTATTGCAATTCTCTGTCACAATTCTGCAGAAGGACATTTGGACTTTTGAGAACCAAGAAATTTATAGAAATAGCCAACTGTTAAAAAAATTTCCAGCTCGAGGTGGTCGTGTTTCATCAAAAACTCCCCGAAAAGCTGTGACCCGCCGAGGATCGGCATGATTCTAAAAAGATTACAGCACGGTTGAGTAGAATTTGAAAAATACGGGCCTGAACAGAGCTCTACGATTTCTACTATGCTTTTTTTTTCAAGAATCCAGTTAAAAACCGTAATTCAACGAAATTACACGTCTTTGAGATTTTCCCTTTTGAACAAAATTAGGTTACAATAGCATACGAAAAATGAAGGGCATACTCGGCTCAGAGGTTAGCTTCAAATTTTTCAACGATTTTATTTGATAACATTGCAGCATGCTTCACGAAGGCTCATAGAGTAAGAAAGAAAAATTTATTTATACACGAATTTATTTTACAGTTGAAACTCTCTAATTATTTCTTCTTTAATTTAATGTTTTCGGCTTTCACCTTTGCAAGTTCTGCGCGAAGATCGGCATTCTCTCTCGAGTACTTTTCCATCATTTTTATCTGAAAAATATCACAATAATAAACGTTAGTATAACTAACTTTGTGACCCGCATATGAGCTTTGTTTTAATTTTTGAAAACAAAAACAAGGCCTGAAAGTAGTCCATTTTCAACATCGAGGATGCAAGACGTTATAGGTGCGCAAATCGCTGTCTTTCGAATTCGATGCTGTATTTCCAAGCGTCCCATTAGAAATCCCATTTTTTATAGCAAAAAAGAAGAGCTGCCGGTGTTTCAAGTCTTCTCCCGAGGTTGAAAAAGGACAGTGCACCAAGCGCTTCTATTTGACAATATTTTGCGCCCAATAAAAAGATAAACTGAACCCGCTTAAGGTTTAAGTAAACACCGAGTTAAACATCTTCACTCACCCTTTGCTGACGGTTGTTATGACCTGCTAATTCCGAGACTTGATGTTGAAGATCGTCCTTTTCTGCTTTCAATGATTTAATTTCTTCTTCTTTATCGGCAACGGTCCCCTGAGATAACGAAAGCTTCGTTTCCAATTCAAAACATTTTTCGAATTTGCCGAATAGTTCATTTTCCATTTTCTCTTTTTTCTCCTTAAAATTTTGAAATGTTGAATTTCAGATTACTTACCAGTTCTTGTTCGCGAAGTTTCAGAAGAGCACGCGATTCATTCACATTTTTGGTCAACTTTCCATTCTCATTCTAATGAGGAAAATTTGGAAATAAAATTATTTCCTTTACCTCTAAACGTTTGATGTAACGATCAAGCTCTTCCTGTTTTTGCTCGAGTTGATGGCATTCGTCTTGTTTTTTGTTTAATAAAGATACTTTCTTTTCCTTTTCAGCAATAATCTTAGTGCATACAATCTAAACAGCGCGGTAAAAACTTTCTAGAAATCGTGCACCTTATATTCTTCTCTCACTTTTTCTAGCTCTAGTATTTTGTTGTCTTTAGCTATCATCTCTCGGTGGAAATTCTTCTCCGACCTATCAGTTTCTTTCTTGAATGCATCCTGTAAAGAAAACTTCTCGTAACAAAAAAAACTAACAGCCTCTCTTTCTACTTTATTCTTTTCTTCGGACAGACTTGCCAGAGCGGTATGCATATCTGCCGTTTTTGACTCTAAGGCCAAACGTTCATTTTCTGTATAGCGCAAGTTTTCTTCGATTTCATCTCGCTCACGACTGATGTGATTAAACTGAAAGTTTCTTTTTCAACAACTGTGTAAATAAGGAACCTCAGCTTTTAAAGTAGTCAGAGTGTGCCTAATACGTTCTATGTCGTCTTGCAAAGTTTGATTCATCTCCTCAAGAGCGACCGCTTTTAAGCGAGCCTCTTCTAGTTTACAATCTTTATCGCATAACCTAAAACTATGCCTATAAAATAAAACTATACACGTACTGGTCCTGAAGATTTGTGATTTCCTCCTGTTTTTCTCTTATGAGCCTCTTGAATTCTTCTATTTGGTCAAAGGGAAGTTGAACAGATTCCTTAAATAAATGTACTAAACGTATCGCATAAGTAAACCTGCGAAACATTCTCTTTTTCGTCGCCACTTTTCACTTCATCTCCCCAAACAAGTGGTTGCTCAAATATTTGATTGAATTCTCTTACAGCTCTCTGCGTGCTCAGCGTAAATCGAGTACGACGTCTGCTTTTTTTCGTAGCAGGGGTTTTATACTGCTAAAAAAATTAACAAAATCAGAACGCTAATTTAAAAAAAATCATACCTGGGGAGGCGATTCACAAGCAGCCATTGTTTCCTCAAGATCCGCTCTTTCTTTTTCTCTTTGCATAGTTATTAAAAGTTGTTTGTAATTATCCCTCTCTTCTTCAATCAACCGCAGTTTTTCTTCAAATTCTGCAAGCATATTAGTGTTAAAAAGACTTACTTACTGGAGGTGAGTTCTTTGTTGCTATTGTTCAGTAAGTCTTCCAATTGTTGTATGCGGCTGCGCAATGCAGTAACAGATTCGCCTGTTACTTCACGGTTAATGTAAAGCTCATTTTTAACAAGGCGACACTGCTCCGCAAATTGTAGAGTGGAAAGAGATTCAGCAAAGAAACTATAAAAGTCGTTGATGTAAGGAAAACATAATAACTAACTCTTCATCAGGATGCGCGCAAACGATAACAGCGGTTCTGCTGTTTCCACCAAGGCTGTCACGAATCATCAATGTTAATTTCGAATCTCGATAAGGTATATGGCTTTTTTTTGCAGAGAGATCTCTAATAACTCGCCCAAGGGTACATAAGCTCTGGATTAAGATCATCATTAGCATATATTAACAACATCAACAAACCTGGTTGATTTTACCTGCCTCTTTCAAACGAATCCCAGTCGACTTTGTCTGACTTTGCCTTTCGGATCCAGCCAAGTCGACGAGATTTATACGGGCTTCTCGTTTGTTTATCACGCCACCATCATCATCTGTCATTGTCAGCTAAAAATAATACAATAACAAAACACCAATGCTTACATCAATAATAAGAACGGCGTGAGATCTGGAAGACTCCTTGTTCATTTTTGTTTCTCCTACTGTTCTGTTTTCCCATCCAATTTGGATTAGACGCATCGCATCAATATAAGAACTAATCGTCTCGCAAACAGCCCCTTGAAGGATTATTTTCTAAACGAAAATGATACACCATAAATAATGTTACCCTCGATTCAGCTCGTATCGCTATTGGGGGGCAGTTAACAGTTAGCAAATCAGAAAGATTTTCATTATATAATTCGACAAAACTGCATGATACGGAAAAGCAGAATTTGCTACCTTTCTGAAATGTTCATTGTCGGAGAAAATACCCCTTCCACTTACTTCAATCTGTACTAGTTCAAGTTGGGAAAACAGGTATTCGATACAGCGAGGAATAAGTCCTTTCTTCTCAAAGTCTGAAAAAATATTCTCTTCCTCTGCTGGTCCCAACATAGTATGGGTTTTTCCACTTCCAGTTTGACCTGAACATAACTTTAAAACAAACAATTTAAACAACTAACCGTATGCAAAGATAGTTCCGTTAATACCTTCAATAGCCCCATCGATAACTCTTTTGCCAACTTCTTTGAAAATCATCTCTTGTGTGGAATCAGCACCGAATGTTTTATCGAATGCAAAACTTTTATTCGTACATCTATAGAGAATGTAGCATATTAGGGAAAGTAACTTACTTTATTATATTTCTCTCAGCGTCTACTAAAAAGACAGGCTTTTCAACGCCGCTCGCAGAAGGCCGAAGTCGTGCATTAACTCTAATGAATTCGGATGAACTCATCACCTGGAATGTAGTGTATTTACAGAGATAAGCAAAATTCAGACGATTATATCAATAAAATAACTCGATAAGAAAAGCTTGGTTTGAACGTGTTGTGTCTGCCTCTTGCTTTTAGAGCGCAAAAATATAATTCCACGGAGTGGGCAGAAGTTGCTCGCCATATGCAACCCGCTTCCGACCAAGAATGTGCGATGAGGATAATTTTCATGCTAGCACATATGGGCCCAAACTTGCAATTTTTTCTTTTCTTTTCCAAAATGAAAACGACCGCCTATGGCTAAATGAGACGAGCAATGAAACACAAAAAAAATTGTGAGGGGATAGAACTTTACTCAATGGAAGCTTGTTCTACCGATTTACCGGTTGAGCCCAGCTGCTTCTGGAATCCTGGCAAAGTGGCGATAATGATATTTCACAAAGCGATTCAATATAGATTTCCCTCAATCTGTCATGCGAGTAGTAAAATGCAATAAAAATTAGAATTGAAATAATATCAAAATTGGTATAAAAATACATGTTTTCAAAAATCAAAATTGGTATAAAAATACGGTGCTCTGACCCTTCAGAAAACAGCAGCTTTAGAAGCTGTACTCGGCGGAAAACACTGCGGTTAGAAATCATCAGCTTCAGAAAATGAAAAGTTTGGAAAAATATACTTCGGAAAAATGACGAGTTAGAAAAGGGACACTTTGGAAAAAAAATTGATTAGAAACTAAATGAATTGAAAAGCGAAGGTTCAGAAAACAGATTGTTCAGAAACCGGACGTTTTGGAAAAATGCGTGGGAATAAAAACATCTTCACGTACCAGGTCGTTTTTTCGGGAAAAATTCAATTTTTTTCGTTTTCCTCGAGAAACTGATATGCATCGCTGTAGAAAATCGTCAATTTTGGCGCAAAATGATATATATCGCCATATATAGACTATATATACAGACTTGAAACGGGCCGAATGTGTTGCACAAGCAATTATTCTTTTCTTTTCTCTTTATATATAAACGCTCTGTAGTATCGAAATATAAAAATTATATTTAGTTGACCAATGTTGAATATGAAAAATATGGATCTTCTCACTATGCCGGAATTGGTTCTAGCTGAAATAATATTGCAGGTAAATACATAATAAATATGTATGTATCAGCCGAATTATTTTAGATAACAGATATCAAAACTTTATTAAACCTTGCCTCAACTAACAGTTATCTGTATAATCTTATCTACCGTACACGTCGAAGAAGCCCACTCATAGCTGAAGGGCACAGTCTTGTGACCACTCTTGCAGTAAGCTCTTTTTTCAATGCAATTACTAATAGGATGATAATCTTCTTGGTGCAGTGGAACTGCTAAATAATGCGTCAGTTCTCAATTTCACAGAACTTGATTCTTTGTTGACAATTATCCGATTTCGCCGTGTTAAGCTGCGGACAGTAGATACAGTTTATTTTGTCTTACTTCGTTTTTTAGAGTGTTATCCAAAATGAAGAAGCTTGTTCTAAATTTAAGCCTCTTCAAGGATTTTGCTCAGAGCTGGTTATTGAACTAGACAATTATAGAGGAAACAAAAATATCGGAAAGCTTGTAGAAATATTACAACCATTGGCCTCGGCGAAGATATTCATTTGCAGTTACGCGTTATACTCGCCAGACTTAATCTATTCATTTGATGTAAACTAGTTTGTTAATTTAACTTTATAAATTTAGAATTGCAAAGCAGTTGATGTTACGGTCTCTGACATACAACGCATAACAAACGATCTTCGTTATTTTATCTATCCTCATGAAATTGTTATACTTAGAGTGAAACTTTTCTCTGTCAACATGATATGCCGCATGTTTCGAGTTAGTTACTAGAATCGTACAATATTAATTTTCAGAGATGGGATCAAAATCAATATAGTTTTGGAAATTTAAAAAGGCTGGAATTCCATATAACAGACGCCAATTTTATTTATTCACCGAAGTATATGTTGCGAAGAAGAAACTTCCGGTTCCTAGGAGTAGGAGTATTGCTGAAAGTTACCACCTACTTTATTTTTAGGCTCCTCATGCATCCAATGGAGGCGCTGTAGTTTTGGGAAATGAACGTAAATCTTTAATAGTTTTCGAGAGCTTTCGATTTCTGTTTATTCCACTCAGGTTCTTAGATGAAGAGTTGCTTATTTTGGTCGAAGAATTCTGCCAAAAAGTGCCTGTAGATGTCTCGGGTATTGTTTCTTCTAGCCATCCTTTTTGTGATATTCTCTCATTGCAGCGATCTGTTTGTTTTGACGATTGGCAATGATTTACAATTTGTAAGTCTTCTATTATTTTATGTTAGTTTGCCTTATAATATATTAATAAGGTGCCTTATAGTCTGTTTCAAACGGAAAAAATCGGCCCTTGTGCGGTTAAAGGTTAATTCGATCTAGATAGAGCGCATCCGGGCGTCAGATGGGTCAGATTGATACTTTTATTTTTGAAAACATATATTTTTCTACCAATTTTGATATTATTTCAATTCTAATTTTTATTGCATTTTATTGTTCGAATTTTTCTCTATCTAACAATAGAAAGGATCAGCAAAGTGCATGTCAAATGTAAAAAAAGTATTTTTTATGAAAAAGCTCTTGTCTACATTTTTTTGAATTTTCGGAAAATTGCGCTTTTAAGGCAAGCGCATAAGCAGTGCAAGTTGTTTTGGGATTTTTTGAGTGTTGTTTTGCCTACTCTGTGGTTGTCTATTTATAAAATATCGAGTCCTGGAAATTTATGACAAATACCCGCAATGAAAGCATATTACACATGAGCAACTTCTTCTTCATCACTATCTTCTTTGGCATAAGGAACAAGTTTCGGGAATCGACCAGGGAGAAGAGAAGAGATATCATCTGCGCCTTCTCCCCACATAATCTGTTCACAGAGAGGGAGAACCTGAAAACTAAAATACGAAAGTGGGAGAGGGCGATTACCTGGGTGAGAATAAAAGTGGTTGAATATGCAAAAACAGTACTGTCACAAATACTGGTGGTGAGATGGCCGAGATAATCCAACCACATGTGGATACAATGCTTTTCGCAAACAGGAAAAAAAGGACTACTATAAGTAGCTAATAGAGATTTTGTCAAGAAACGAACTGACTCATGAAATGGGGCAAAATCACGAGATAAAGTGTGAGCAGCGCGGGAGAAACCAATGACATGAGAAGACAGATTTAGAGTATCTTTGGAAGCCATTGTCCAGTCGACAGTTAGACCGACATCGCTGAGTTCTTCTACTAGACGAGCCAATGCGGATTCTGATTCAGCCACCATCGGTCGCCATCGCTCCTCCTAGAAACACAGATCGTCTTATTTTTTTTCAAGATAAAATACTGTCATTCTCAGCTTGATGCCATCCATTATATTGGCAAAATTTGTGTTAAGAGCCAAGGTCAGTGGGTGTTCGAGCAGTCGATCAACTTCAAACCGTAGCTCAGCTCCTATCTCTGTCAGTTGACTCATTGTCCTCATCAGGATCCGCCATGTGTGCGAGAGGACGGCAATTGTTGGAGCCACTTCTGGAATTTTTATATTTTTGATAACTCTTTGATCTCACCTATGACATGGCGTCTAACCAACGAGAGAAGGACACTCAACTCTTGTGAACACCATCGAAGAACCTGAAAGCTAAGATGATCTCGTTGAAGAGGCGGACACCTGAGCAAATGCCTGAGGTTGGCTATTGAACTCCCCCACAACATCCTGGACCGACTGGCAATACATCTGACAGAGATGCTTGACATAGGACAAGGGCTCTTCCGAGATGGCAATCTCTTTGATGGCTGTTCTTTGAAGGGCGCTTCTTCTCCGGAGATACAAGTCTAACGCGTATGTGCCTATCAAAATGAATGTCAGGTGACCGATGACAGACAAACCTCTTCCTAGGGCAGTCAGCAAAATGCGTGCCTTTTTCATTGCACGTGGTCCACCATGAACAGCTCCCGGTCGACGGACATCCTCACTCAACAACTGAATGACCTGATTCTTGCGGACACTAAGCTGAGCGTCGACAGCAGCGCTCTTCGTCTTGCATTGTTTCCATTCGACCAACAGTTCGACTGCCCGGTCCATATCTCGATGGGCAATGCAGTCATCCACCTCAGCCGGCAATTCTTCTAGCCAGGCCAAGTCTTCCTCGTCTAAGATGGTCATATTTCGAGGAAAACAAATGGCATACTGTCAGTTTGTTCTTTGCGGACATCCTCGGCACATTCTGGCAGAAGTGGGATGTCGGATCTCCTGGCCCTGTCTTGTACTGTTCGTCTTTTACCTCGAATGGTCGCTTGTCGCACGAGACTACCCTCATGGAGTAGATTTCTCTTAGCTTGTTCCACCTCGTCCAGCCAAATCTTTTTTAATCTGGCGCTCTCACAACGATAATATCTGAAACCTAATAGATATTTCCAATTATTTACCTCTGCTCGGGAAATATTAATAATTTTAGAATTTGTTCGGTGGCCGCTGCTCCTCGGCTTTCTCGATCTTTCACATTGACTGCCGCCACATTATTCAGGGAGAATGTCGATTCTAGATTGTATTTTCCACCGCCAGAGGGTGACCCAATCAACAGACGATCCGTCAGCAATACAAGAATATTCTTTTCGAGTGGCTGTTTTGTTTCGCCTTCCAAAAGAACCATCTCGCCGTATAAAATTACCCGATCATTTGTGCGTAGATTATTCAAGATTCCCTGTAACATCTTTTTTCATGAAATCACATAGATTAAATGTACCGAAACCCCATCGATTTTTTGCATCAAAAATTGAATTGGGTTCGTGTTTGATGTCGTTGAATGGCTAGATTGTGTGTTTATAGAAATCTTGTCATCGCCTTTACTTAACTTTTTTTAAGGGAAAGAGCAAAGGATACCTGTCATCGAAATCAGATTTTCAATAAGTTGTTTTTGGTCTGTTAGTAGTGAACTCAATTGATATATTTCTTTTTCTAATGCTGTAAAATACTATTCTCTTTTTTTTTACGATTCTTACCAGATATCTCCTTCGATGCATCGATAAATTGCTGATAATTTTGAAAAACATTGTTTCTCAACACCTCCTGTGACGCATTATTCAAAGCACTCATCTCTGATCGCAGTATCTTCAGATTTCTCGTTTCATCTCCCGTTTTTACATTTTGCAGCCTGTTTCGTATGTCTACAATTTTTGTAAATAGTTCTAATATATATATTTGGGGATCGATGAAAGTGGAAACTTACATTCTGAAGGAGTAAAATTTTCAGCCATCAGTGCTGTATCCTCTAATTCGGAAACACCTTCTACATTCATCTGGAATTTATTTCTCATGCCTGGATTATTTGAAAAAAAAATGACTTATATATTGGGACAAAGAGATAAAAGAAGCTGCAGTTTGTTTTGCGCTGATCACCAGAGAAAAATGCGTGCTCTAATGTTAGCAAAAAAACACGCCCTACCGTGAAGCGCCTGCGTAGAGTTGCCAATAACTTACTCACAACCAATAACTTATTGGACTGTGTTCTGAAACTGTAGATCCCGTTATATCTACAGCATTTTCTATGTTGTTTCCTTTTTATATGTGACATCTGTTCGTAAACAAAGTTGCATTTTCATTTCTATTTTAGAAAAACCAAAAAAAGATAAACCATATGGCCAACGCGACAGAAGCTGACAGGAAAGGTGTAGGTGGGTAGCTTTGCGCACCTGTATCAGATGCTTACAGTTGTTTACGATTTTGAAATTAAATACCCGGGCAATATTCCAGTTTCTGATTTTCAAGAAGTTAGTTTTTTTTAAATATATGTAATCTCTTTTAGTTGCTTAGACGATTGCAAGAAAAAGCCTACGACGAACCTCAATGTTTGCTTTAAATTGTTTTAACATTATTGCTTAGATGACACGGTTTGTGTTGCCAAGGGAAAAGAAGTTATTTACATTCCACAACGACTTATTGTTATTGGAGAAGCTGCAAATGTTGATGTGGATAGCGTGGGACAACAGTGAGTATGTAGTCGATTTGTTTATTTAGTTATTCAGATGGATAGAATTCTTACCCAGTACAATACAAGAAAATATAACCAAAAAATCTCGCAGTATACCAAAGTTGTCATCTATTCAACATTGGATAGTTAATATTATTTTATTTGGTATACGATAAATTAATAACGAATTTTTATTTGTAGATTATCCCGGTGTTATCTTTTGCGGAAACGGGTACTTCTCGACTGATATTATGATTATGTCTCTAGCAGCTAGGCTTTATAATGTCGCAAAAAGTCACGTTTGCGGAAACTTTTATAACGATGTAAATTTTGCTGAAGAGCCAACAGGAAAGGAATTCGAGGTTTTGCTTTATCTTATTAATATTATTTTCCTTCCAGGCTCAATCGAAAAAGCGTCCTTGCATTATCCTCATTTGTCATAATGTTAAGTCAACCTATTCTATACGTCAGAAATTGAAATGGATTTTAAGAGGTTGGTTTTTATGGATTCTAAGTTTTCTTTCTGCAGGAACACGGATAACGTGGGAACATGTAACTCCTGAAATCGTCGATAACAACGATAATATTAAACATTGTGAACTTCTTGTGGGTACAGCAAGAACTATCCGAGATTATGTTAAAAAATTTGACGTAAGTTTCCGTCTTTTCTTGGGCAATATTAACCTTTAGGTGCCCTTAACTAAATTGGATTCAGTATACGTAACTAGTTGCCATCTATATAAGCTTAAGTCAGCACGTACTCGAGCTCTCGTAGATGTTTTCGATCTAATAAAACGGCGTTCCTCACAAATAATCTCGCCATACTTTTTCTACAGGAGACACGTGGAAATCTTACCGTTTTTCGAGGGGATGCTTCCAGAAAATTACACTATATTGTCAATGCCGCCGAAGACTATTAGAGAACACCCTGCTGTTAAAATTTGTATGTGTAATATGGTATATATTTTTTTCATTTCTAATGCCTGTATTAGGATCATGCGCAATTTTCTATATTTCGTAAATTATGCTGGTTGAAAGCCATTGTTGAAAAAATTACCACGATGACTGGCCAAAGTAAGTATTATTCATTTGTTTAATCCGTTTTAGAGCTCAATAAATCGACATTGATTATATGCCAAACTCCGGAAACAGCCCGTTTTTTATCTACATATTTAACTAAAAAATATGGGAATGTCTTCCCTTCAATCACAGAGTAATAACAGAAAAGAAAATCACCTTTTATTTGTAGGTATTCTCATATGGTTGGAATAGAAAGAGCCAGAAATCTTTTCCGCAGTCGAAGCACAGATTTCATAGTGCTGGATTATGCTAGTCTAGCGCTATTAGAAGCTGGGCATATTGCTAATGTAAGTTCTTTTCTCTTTTATACACCACTTGCCGTAAAGTGAATTATCTGGACTATGATATGTCGTACTATGTGTGATAGTTGCAAATTCACAACATAGATGATATATCGCAGGCCATAGTTCCACACAGCAGTTGAATTATTATATTTATTTAAAATTTTTGTAATTAGAATAAATTTAGACAGTGCTTTACGATCTTCCTCACCCTGCTGCATTTATGAATGAAATGCACCTACTGTCAAAACTATCTGAAAAGGTTGATGATCACAACAATCGCCAAATGTATGTAATTTTGGACCCTGAAGCTGATACCGAAGTGATAATCCCGACTTATAAGGTTTGCTTCTTTCCCTGGTACAATTGCAAAAAAACAAACAAAGTTCAGTATGTAGCTGCCATTGAAGGAAAAATTCCGCAAACCTTTGATGCATTCTATAAATCACTTCTGGGGCAACAAATTGTATAGCACCTTACATCAGATACGTTTGCCGTTTTTCATTGAAGTTTAATTACTTTCTTAGTTTTAATAAATTGTATTTTATTGTATTTTATGTATAACTACAATATGTTTGTGTCTTTCTATTCTTGTTAATTGTTGTATTGTTTAATCTTGCCCCTTGTATTTAAGAATGCCAATCTTTCGAAAAAAGGTTGTTACAAGCAAAGAATGCTCTTCTGATCCAATTGAAACTCAAAACGATAAGCAAACCGGATCTTCCGCGGCTACAAGTATTGGGCCGACTTGCGAACCCACTGACAACAGACATGTAACCCCGAATCATACGGATACAAGGTAAATATATTTTATAATAAATGTAGTGGAAATACTGCTGGTGGTTTAAATTATGTATCGCTTAGCAATATATTATTACTTTATTAAAATTAAGCGCAGTAATTACAACAGCCGATGATGCTTTAGAGAGTCCGAAACGAACTCCTAAAAAAGATAGAAACTTCCACGAACGAAAACGTATGTTTTATATTTTTTTAACCTAAGTATTTTTTGTATCAGGCAGAAATGTAGAAGTTGACGGAAATATAATAGCTAACCATGCTTCAGCAGCTGAGATAGAGAAATACACAGCGGATCATAAAAACGACGTGTTTGTCTTCGGATTTAATGATATCAGTGTTACGTGAGCTTTTTTTTTCTTAAATTAAATGTGTACAATATAAAAAATAAATGCATTATTAGGATCATTTTTTGAATTTCAGCCTAGAAGAGAGCTCAAAATTACTTGATCGCAGATTATTGCACAATATCAAATATCTCCACGGTTACAAAGAATTTCTCCCTCTTCAAGAGCGTTGCATTGCTATTATTCTGCATGAAAGAAGTTAGTATCAACAAATAAAATAATTCTCATTTCTAGAACCGAATGTTCTTGTACAGTCACCTACGGGTAGTGGTAAAACAGCAGCATTTTCGATTCCAGCAGTCCAATATGCTATTAAAAATAAACGGCAAGTTCAAACTAAATCTGCTTAAATCTCTTATAGGAATGCAGCTTCAGTTGTAATTGTTTGCAATACAATGAATCTTGCTAATCAAATCCATGACCATTTGACCCTTTTCACAGGAAAAATTTCGCAGGAAGTAGCTAACAAAAATAATGTTACTGCTGAGTCTATTGGTTTAGAAATTTTTGGAATGTATAAAGGTGGAGATCTTACGCGATCTTTTAGACTGTAAGTTGTATCATTTTTTAATTGTATTTATCATAATTATAGCAGTGAAAGAACACAGCCAGATATAGTTGTAGCAACCATGGGCAGTCTTATAGATAATATTGAAAGGGAAAGAGTAAGCAATTTAATTTTTCTTACAAAATTTAAGTTGAAACTTTCTAACCTCGGATTGCTTATTATTGACGAAGCTGATAAGATGTCAAAAGAAGGTGGCTTTGCCCAGGAAATGAAAAAATTTTATGATCTCATTCCTTCCAATGTTAAGGTTTGCTGTTAAATTGTCTATTTCCAATGTCGAGTAGGAACAATTGCAAGTAGCCGCCTTTTCAGCTACATATTGTGAACTCGAAAACAATGAAGGTAATATCGAATGGGGGATGTTGTCTGACACAGCTCTGGGTAAAATGTATAAGTTAGTCCTATTATTGTCTTTAAAAAACAAAGTCATTCTAGCGCAAAGCCAGTTACTATTAAGTTGATTGGTACCAAAGGATATATCAAACAACGTATAATACGCGTGAGTTCTTGTTTTGAGATGATATATTATGCTATGCAGATAGATGACATATGTGTAACAGCAACTCCTGAGGAATATAACGATTCTTTTAAAAGAGCAGAACTTGCTAGAAAGATGGTCCGTAATACATACCATTCTCAGAAATTGGGTTGGCTAATGGCATTATTAGACCGTGATCGAGAGCAATATTTTACTGATGGTTGATTTTTATATATATTTTTCTATTCCATTTTTAGGCAAATATACTAAAACTGCTGTGGTATTTGTGGAAAGGATTACTACTTCCAATTTTTTGGCCACGTTTCTCATTATGAAAGGTTATAAAGTAGCGCCTTTAAACTCGTAAGATTTAACCTATATTATCATTCATGCTTTTAAAGGAATTATGATTTAAAATCTGTAAAAGATACTCTCATGAAATTAGTCAAAGGAGAAATCCAAGCTGTTATTTCAACAAATAAACTGGCAAGAGGCCAAGACATTCCGGACCTTCATCATGTCTGTTTTTAATTAACTTTTACGAAAAAGTATTTCAGGTGATTGTTTACGAGATGTCGAATGAATTTACTGATTACAAGCACAGGTAACTGAAAACAATTTGCTATAATATTCGTGATAGAATTGGTCGAACAGGCCGCATAGGAAAAGGTGGTATTTCTACTGCCTTATTAACAAGGCACGACAGCAAACATTTTGTCAGTTTATATGAGGTAACATATTTTAATATTTAATTGCCGGTTCAGTTTCTGTACTTCCATAACCAACATATTCCTGAGTGGCTACATGAATATTGTGAAAATGCGGAAGAACAAATGAATCGATATAATGAAGCATATGCAACGCAGTAAGTCTACTGAAATGTCGTATATCGTCCGTTTTTAGCACTATACAGGAAAACTTTGCTTTACCTGAATCTGATGTGTCAAATTCGGAGATGAATACCTCGATGGATCAAATAATTTAAACACGTATTATAAATTTACTCGGGTATAGCTCATTGTAATTTATAAAAATAAAACATGACACTATTTATCTTTCTTTCCTGGCCCAGGCTTGACGTGTCGTCCTGGGTTTTGAACAGATACTTGCCAATCGACGATATGTTCTTTGGTATAGCTAGAAGAAATAAAATGATTGCACTAGGGCACCGAATACCTGATTAGTTTGGGAAAGGCTGCTCTTTCTTCTGAAGAATATTGATCACTGCGTTTTACCACAGGTTGTACTTGTTCCAGCTAAAACTTGCATAGGCATGAGGAACGAATTACCTGATTTCCGATATTTTTCTTTAAAAATGCAGGCATTTCGTGATCTGGTAGTAAATGTAATCGCTGGATGTGCCTTCTCCGCAGAAGGTTGCATCCTAAAGCCTGAAAATCTTACTGTTCCTCTATAAACTATAAACTTCACTTTGTAAACAGCGAGAAAAACAATTCTGCAAGGATCATATTCGTGGATCTGATATGCCGGAATATCAGCTCTAGCTTTAGGATATTGCTATAAATATATAAATATTCATCTGCTAAAAACAAACCTTATCGAAATGATAAAGTCTATGTTTCCAATCAAACCCGTGCATAGCAACATCTTTACAGTTCACTACAACAACATGATCACCACAATCTGTTTCAGGATGCCAAATAGGTTTATGCTTGCCGGCCAGACACCGAGCTACTTTTTCTCCCAGAAGATATGCGTCCTGAAAACATAACCCTAAAAATCTTACGATTTCCATCATACCTGTTGATTAGCGTCAATTACATGCCATTGACGAGCAAACTGAAGCCATTGATTGACCCTATTTAATCGAGAGGCAGCACTGCGCGATGTCATTCTGAACAATGGAAATGATAACGAAAAATGGAAAGATATTTAAATGAATTCATAAAGAAATGTAAATGATAAAAATATTACTTTACTTTGTGTATAGCAGCTGAGCTACGTAATAACTTCATAATAAAGACAAAAATTGTGGGAAGTATCAAAACTCATTTGAGCATGCCGAGCGAAAAACAAAATAAAAACAACATGAGATGAACTACGACTAGAGAGTATGAGATAAGGAAAAAGATCTACCATACAACGTGTTCTTGATATTCCGGCAAAACACAAAGCTTCTTCACAGTCTCATAGGCTAGCATGACTAACATCTAAAATATAATAATATAAAAAAATCATATTTTCTGTCAAATTTTGAAAGCTCACTACCTTTAGACAAATAACTTACTGAATAAAGGCTATTATTTACAACACGAGGAGCTAAACCCTATAAAAAATAAGCTCAATTCAATTTTTAAAAAATAAGACCTTCGTAAATACGTGGAAACCTTCATATCGCCATAAACGGGTAACAGTTTCTGTATAATTTGTCCTATGGACCTGAAAAATAAGTCTGGAAGTATTTAGTTTATAGTACCTACCTGCAATCTGATTCTAAGCATTTCTAAAGGATTAGTTGCAATTGCTGATGCGATACCACCTATTGACCCGGATACCGCTTGATCCAAAAATAAATTTCGGTCGTCTATTTCATTCGGCTGTGTGGGTCGATGCCCTGATAAAACTTCGGTCATCTTAATACAAGCTATAATGATACACTTTAAATAACAACCTCAATTCTTATTTTACGAAAGAGGCCGAGAGCGTGGTAATACGTCGACCAAAATACCATTGTGGATGGAATGTAAAGCATTACCGATGAAAGAAACCCTCTTAACAGAAAGATACTATATATTAACTTATTGGTCACCTGTAGAACCCCTTTAAGCCATCTACTTTATAAATGGCACGAACAACACGTATGCCTAGAGTTTGTTTACCTGCTAAACCGTCTTTTCGAACAGCCTCTGCTACCGGAACATTTTTTTTGCTACCTATAAAATATGGTATCTTCTCAAACGGTGATCAATTAGACCTGCAAATGCTTCGGGATTATTGTGCACCATCATATGCTGTGCAACTATGTCGGTTGGAACAAAAACAAGTTGCGCACAAGGAGAAGCAATTCCGCCTAAAACCTGGTTCATAGAAATCACAAGCTTTATATTTAAACCTGCTAATGCTGAAAGCAAGGAAGGGTTTGTTATATTAGTGTAGTTTTGAATTAAGTCTCGGGTTCTTTCATACGTAGAGGAATATAGAAAAGAAGCTGATAACTGGGGCAATGTCATCCAAAATCCCTGAAAAAAAAGTATAAAATAGAACACGATTTAGAACTTGCCCTATACAAAGCTCCAACACCTTCGGTTTTTAAAATCTCAACAAAAGCATGTCGCATTCCTCTAGATTTTCTTATAAACAGTATACGAAACCAAACCTGTATATGTTATTTTGTCGTTGCAACTGTAAGCGACTTTTTACAACAGACATTGGATACAATAAACAGCGTATCGACCAGGAGGACATCAAAGCCAGTGGGTAAAATTTGTAAAGATTAAGATGTTCCCATTGAATTACTAGCAGCTTATCCTGTAATATCAATAAGAGTGTTTACAGAAGCATGAAAAATTACAAAAAGAGAAATACTTACTCGGGCCTGAATGTTTATACTTTCCTGAACAGCCTCAGGAGATGAAATTACTTGTTGGACATTATCAGAAGAAGCCATATTTTGCTTGTATTATTCTCTAATATATTAGGTGGAAGTTGAAATTTATTTACTCCTGAGCGCATAGCCCAATTGTGTTAGATGCGCATAAATACTGGTCGCTATATATAAAATAAAAATTTACATAAGGTATTTTCTTGAATACAACGATAATAAAATCATTAAATTAATAAATGATCAAGAAAATTTTTTATTGGAATATAATACCATTTCATGATCAGCAAATTTGTTAGCCTCAGAATAGACGTATGAACCAGCGACTATTATAGGATTTCTCAGTAAATAAAGCAATTAGGATGGCCTCTGACAACAGTCAGCGGGATAATATCAGAATTATTTATTCAGACGCAAATTGGTAGTACAAGTACAACAATAAATAAAAGAAAAATAAAAATTTCACATTTGACAGATCGTAATCTTTTAAGCGTAGTAGTTGAGACTGGCCTTCTTTTTTGCCTGAACTTCAAGAATTGCATCCATAAAATCTTCATGCAAAACTTCAGTAGCATCACGGCGAAGAGCAATCATACCCTAAAATCTATAGTAGAGAATATGACATAGCAGCATACAGCTTCGACGCACACAGCTTTACATTGAGCGCCATTGAAATCATCTGTACAACGTGCTAGTTCTTCAAAGTTAACATCTTTGCTGAAATATTTGTTTCTCGGGCAAAAAATAACGAAACATACTGCACATTCATTTTGCGAGAATGGATCTGCATAATGCGAGCACGCGCATCTTCGTTTGGATGAGGCAATTCAATCTTCCTATCCAGACGGCCAGATCTGAGAAGTGCCGGATCCAAGACGTCAATACGATTTGTGGCAGCGATAACCTAAAAAGTCGTAGTTGGAAAGAAAGAGAAATAAAATTTCCTTCGGAAAATTATTGAAAGCTGAACAAATGTTTTAACATACTTTAATTTCATCATTAGGTTGGAATCCATCAAGCTGATTGAGCAGTTCCAGCATTGTACGCTGAACTTCACGGTCACCAGCTTTCTCAGAATCGAAACGTTTAGTACCTGAATATAAATATTGGATTAAACAATAATTCAATACCAATGGCATCCAGTTCATCAATAAATATAATGGCAGGAGCCTTTTCTTTGGCTAGTGCGAAAGCGTCCCGAACCAGTTTAGCACCGTCTCCAATGAACATTTGAACTAATTGAGGACCAGCCAATTTCAAGAAAGTTGATTTCGTTTGAGCTGCTACAGCTCGTGCCATCATAGTCTTACCAGTTCCTAGAGGGAATTAAGTCGTTATAAAAAGTGTATATGCCTACCGGGAGGACCATACATCAAAACGCCTTTTGGAGGATGGATACCAAGATTAATAAAACGATCTTTATGCGTCATCGGCAAGACCACTGCTTCAATCAGCTCTTGAATCTGTTTGTCACATCCGCCAATATCGGAATACTGTTCTGTAGGACGTTCATCAACCTAAATTGAAAAGTGAAATCACAAGAAAAATATAAAACAAACCTCCATAGCTTTGACGCGTGAATCATACTCAGCTGGAAGCTTTTCCAAGATTAAGTATGAATCCTTGTTGACACCGACTAAATCTCCAGGTTTCAGCTCAACTGGATCAACAAGTCCGACCACAGGTAAAAAGTATGTGGCACGAGTGGATGTTTTGATAACGGCACATTTCGTTTTATGGGCGTCCAAATCAACATTAGCTCCTGAGTTATCATTGTTATATTATAAGAGACATGAATAGTTAATAAACTGAAAAAAAAACAATATTTTAAAATTACCTTCTTCTTCCTGCGTGTCCTCTAAATCGAGAAGTTCAACAACGTTAGATACTAAATAAGGAAGTTGCTTATTGACCTAAATTAACATATTTCAATATTTAACAATGTATTGAAAACCTTAATTCGTTCCGAATTTTCTTTGATACGATCCTTCAGTGTTTGAGTAGCGTGATTGATTCGTTGAACTTCGGAGCGCAAAATGCGTATTTGGTTCTCAAGCAGTTGTGTTCGGCTTCTCAGATCACCAGTTGACATTTTCACTATTTCCTCACTCAGCTCCTAACAAAATAATATAAATTACAAGAAAACATCACACCTCTTCGACTTCCATCCTCTCAACAGCGGGAGGAGGTGTGCTCGTATTGGGAGTCGTCGTCATTCTGCAAATAAGTATATATAGATTAGAAAACTTCGATCAAACAACAGCGACACTGTTTATGCAGAAAAAAAAGTATCAGAGAGTTTGAAAATAAATGAAAACACTAACAACTTTTGATGATAAAATTTTTTTACGTAATGCGTACCTCATTTTCAACATACGCTACAGTTTAACAAAGCCTATTTTTTTGTTTTTATTCAATCAAGTTGTCTCTGATTATTCGACAATTTGTATATTCCATACAACAGCCATATGAGAAGATGATAAATACAATTAGTCGGCGATGGTTTTGCCAAGGCGCCTCTCATGAGATGCGGGCCTGGATAGCCGATTCCCCGTCCGCTCCAATCCAGCTGAAAAGGACATCCATTCCCCAAATCACACATCCTTCTCAAGTGCTCATCAAAGTCAAAGTAGGTGACGAAAACTTGAAAGTAACAATTTAATTCAGGCGGCCAGTGTAAACCCCCTGGATACTGTAATGATAGACGGCTACGGAAATGAAATCCTAACCAAATGGAAGCAGCTAGCCGACTTCAACACCGACAAGTCGCGTTTTCCCCTGATTCCAGGGCGGGACTGCGCAGGAATCGTGGAAGCCGTCGGCGGCAGGGTGGACAAGCTGAGCCCCGGAGACAAAGTAAGAAATTGAATTCACGGTAACTTTATTCTTCGATCGGAAATGGAACTATTGGATATGATGGAGAAAGTCGGCAACGAGATTGGGCGGAATGGCCAGACAGCAAAGACCGCTACGACCTTTTGCCAGGCGGGGCCCGTAGTTCCATTCGGTACCGTCGAAAAATTCCACGTAGGGAAGGGTGGTGGTGAAGTAGCCGCCGGCTACAAAAAGCTCGTCGTCGCCGATGAATGACGCTGCGAAATTGGTCCGGGCAACGTTCATCGGTGGCTGGTCGATCCAGCGTCCGCCCGCCTCATCCACGTTCATCTTCCAAACGGTCGGGTATCGCTCGGCTCCATGGAGTCCTCCCATAACCATCAGGTTGACTTCTTTCTCACAGACGGCCGCCAGTCCGGAACGAGGCGAGGGCATCGGTTGTTGCATTTCGGACCAAATCTGATTCTCTGGATCGAACCACTCAACTGAGGCGAGGATTTCACGCCCGCTGAATCCTCCACAGACGAAGATCTTGCCCTTGATGACGACGGCTGCCGCGTCAGAACGAGCATGACGCATCGAGGGAACCAGCACCCAGGTATCCGATTGAGGATCATATTTTTCGACGGTTCGCAGCCGGGAGCCCGTGTGTCGCGATCCGTTATGTCCTCCGATGACGTAGATTCGTCCGTCCAATTCGACACAACTGTTCGAGATGAAGCATCTCTTTTCACGCATCGACGCCATTTGCAGCCAACGCATGTCCCGGGTCAACTTGAACATGTGGTTGTAGTAAGTGGCGGACGAGTTGTCGCCTCCGCCCAAGACATAGAGCTCGCTATCGAGCCAGACTGCTCCATGGTAGGCGGCTACGTAGGGCATTGTCAGTGAGAGTCGATGCCAGGTCTCATTGACGTAGTCCAAAATAGTCATGTCCTGTACCGGGTGGTCCTCCCATCCTCCCAACATCAATACCATTTTCATGTTGGTCCGTCCCTTTTCCTCGCTCATTTTCCATTCTGCCAACGGTTTGCCGCCCAGATTCGAGATTTTTTGCGGGATGCCCGATCGTCTGACGACTGTCGTCATCTCCGGCAAAAGGTTTCGACGTCGCTCGGGCCACGCCTCGACCCATGCCTCGATGGCCCCGAACACATCCAGCTCGCTCTTCATTTTCAGTTTATCATTTGAGAGCAGCAACATCACTTCAAATATCGGCAATCTAAATAAATTTATGAGTGATTCGTATTGACAACACACCGGTAAAAATGGAGGTCGATGATACGATGTTGAACGGCTCGGATGAGATTGTCGAGGACGTATTTCTCGATCGTCGGATAGTGACAGGACCGCAGACGACGAGCCATCCTCCACAAGCCGATACAGTTGAAAGTCGCCTTCTGGGCAATAAGCACCTTGATGAGATTCTCTCGGTGAGCAACAAGTTCCGGTTCTTTGCGTGGCTCCAACTCGGCCAAGGCTCTCTCCGCCGGCAGCCATCCCTCCTCCAACAGTGGCTCTCCTTTTACCAATTTCAGCAGAAATCTCAGCTGAAATTGAAACAAACAATAAATAAATAAATAAAAAGATATTACGGTATTTGCGGCAAATGGCATGTCAAAATAGAGGCGAATGCCATGCTCTTGACGAGCGACTGCTAATTTTTGGCAGGAGGGAAAAAGACGTCGCTGCTCCGTCTCGACCCATTTGAACTGCTCCTTCTCTGTCGAAATCAAGACTATGTCATAATAGAGCTCGTCGAGCATCGGCCGTCCCGGTTGATTGCTAACCATCGGAATGAGCAAATGTTCTTTTTTGATCACCCCAGATTATACAATTTACAGGTTATGGCAGTTGTACCGGCAATCGACCAAGGTAGTCATGCCGAGTACGTGCTGACGGACTCCTCTCTCTGCGCCGCCCTTCCCTCCGGATTAGACTTCGTCCAAGCTGCCTCCCTCCCTTACGCGGCTTCGACCGCCTGGGCCGCCTTGGTCACAGTTGCCCGAATGGATTATACGAAAAAGCCAAGCAAGACATTCCAAAGAAAAAAACATATATCCGACGTTTTAGGGGAACGCGTCCTGGTGCACGGCGGTGCTGGAGGAGTCGGCAGCATGGCCATCCAATTACTCAAATCCTGGGGTGTCGAGAAGGTCGTGACCACTTGCTCGGCTGACAGGTTTGCCTTCTAGCTGATATTCATTTGTTTTAAAGTTTTGAATTGGTCAAGAGTCTGGGTGCCTACCCGATAGATTACCGAGCCCAGAATGTGACAGATCAAATAATAGGACAAGGGCCATTCGAAGTCATTTTGAGTTGTGTTGACTCGGATCTATCTCATTGGAGTGACAAGGCATTGCCTTATTTAATAAGAATATATTTTCCATAATTCAGACATTAGGAATATGGCGTAGTTGTGTCCATGTTTCTGTCGTCAGCCCTCTTCTTCGAGAAACTGACCGCAATGGCATTCTGCCAGGCCTTTTCACGACTTTTTACCAGTATCTCAACCGCTCACATGAAGTATCGGTCCCACAGTCATACATACAAAATGGATTTTAGTCCGCCCTATCTGGAAGATGGTTCTCCTACGCATTTTTCATGCCAAATCCGAAGTGTATACAACAGCTAGCTCGTTTTGCCGAAGAAAAGAAAATCCGTCCAATTGTAGAGAAAATATATTCATTCGAAGAGCTGCCATCTGCTTACGATAAGGTCAAAAATCTTCACGGAAGAGGAAAAACAGTTGTTCAGTTTTAAATATGTACTATGTAAATAAACGATGTGTCAGCATGAGAAGATCACCAAAAATGCTGAAAGACTATAAAATATACGAAAAAAAATTAGAGAACTTTATTGAAAAACCTAAGAAATCTTTGTGCCAAGATAACAACAAAACTATAACAACTTTCAAAACATAAAGAATAATTACAGAATACAAACCTAAAACCGTAGCGAAGAGCAGAAATATTAGAACAAAGGTCGAGAGTTGGTTTTAGGCAATGATATGCTGTTGTTGTTAACGAGCCATAGCCTGATACATGTGAAATGATTAGAGTTGCAAGCCTTACAAATTATTTTGAGTTGGAGACAACTCAACAGCAGTTTGCCTGGGATAAGAAGTAAAACTTGATTCATTATTATTACCGCTTTCTTGATCAGACCAATCAAAACTAAAAAAAATTAGCCAACAGGAAAAATAAGCAACTAACTTCCTAAGAGATGGTTGGAACTCTTCGCGACGTGTAGTTTTAGGTGTGCTACGAACCAAAGGACGATGTGCCCTTAAATCTGCTCGAGGTAGATGGAACGCCTAAATTGGACAAATATTAAAGAAGTTTTAATCATTTACATCCCAGCAGGTGCTGCAGAAATAACGGAAACAACTTCTGTCGCGGCAGAATAAAGGACCAGGTACTGCACTGCATACCATGCATTGCGAGTCTTCCAAAAATGGGTCAATTTGTACACGTTTACCTAAATATTTATGTTACTTATTTGCCTATCGGTCACACATATATAATGAACACGACCCAACAAAAATTATGTTTTAGTTCTAAAAAACTTACAAAATTTACTGGTTCGTATCTCCAAAAAAGCGGATTCAATAGCTCTGAAGTAAGAGTTATGGTTACTGAATGTGACACGACCACTTCCGATAGGGTACTTATGTTTATCAGTGTCGATTCCAACAAAAACAACGTTTCCGTACAATTCTTCCATGATGTTATACAACACCTGCGCCGTTATCATACCATGAAGTGCGCCAACAAAAACCTGGTAAAAAATATTCTTCCAATCACTATTGCTTATTGATAGCGTAAGACTAACAATACTTACCGTTTTTTTAATATCTAACCGACATCCAGAATCAAAAACGAAGGACGAGTCCGATATTACCCAAGGGATTATCTGTACCTAATAATTACCGATTACAAGAAAATATAACAACATTTTTGGTATATTGATGTGACAATATTACTCCACTCTTACCTGCCGAATTTCAACCGTTTCATTACGCTTAGCTTTTATTTTGAAGTACCATTCCCCAGCAGAGCCCAGCGGATTACAATCATGCAATAGAGCTTTTACTGATCTATCTTGCTCGAAAATAATATAGACGTAGCCGCTAGCCTATGGCACATTGTTCTATATTAATAACAATATTAACCAACCTTTGTACGTGGTGGACCACCGCGATAAGGATATTGCTTACGGTTTTCCCTTCCAGGCCATTCGACACGGCATTCCCCATACGGACAGAACGCTTCCACTAAAGCGTCTTCGGTGATATCCCAGGGTACTGCACAATGATAAAATATATCAAAAGGTTAAATCAAACCAAACCTCCTCCCACAAATATCTTGCATGAAAATTCGGGATACGCATAATTTCGCTGAGGTAGTTCACCACTCCAAACATATGCCGGAATAAGACGACTGTTACTAGAACGCCTTGAAGAAACCAAAGACTCGTCTGACATCTGAAACATATCAATAGGCTATAAGTAAAAAAAATTCTTTGATTAGACTAGATGAAGAAACTCGCAGAGAATCACTGAAATTAAAAAAAAAACGAGTGGAACAAATATTTGAGAACACACTTTATTCGTAATTTTGGACTCCTTTGTATACAGGGACAACCCGGGAAAATTCAAAATTTTATTCATTTTGCAATTTTTTCAAAAATGAGAAAAAACTGTAAACTGTTCGAACCGTTCAGAACGTTCTGAATTCAACTCGAAGAACTGATCAGCTCAGCTGAGCAAATCTTCTTGGAAGGTCTGGCGTCAGATTGTATGCACATATATACTAATCGCGATAGATATCTACAACAAATCTGCAGCTAAAGTTTTCGATGAGCTTAAAAATGCTTTCATCTTCATTTTCTCCTTTGGCAGATCTATTCTTGCATTTGCCTATTCTGCGCATCAATGCTGTGCGAGTAATGGTTTTTCAGTTCCGGTCGGGTAGAGAATCCCCGAAAATTTTCGGGTCATGTTGAAATCTTCTAAAAATTCTCGGGTCATGTTGAAATTTTCTAAACATTTTCGGGTCTAGTCCGGGTTCGGGACCCGCACGACCCTGCTGTGCATGCATGCTGTTTTTTGGGAACCCGAGTGATCTTACGGATGATGGGCTGAGATATGCTAATCACCTGTATCGTGATGGCTTCGGTTCTGTCATTTTCGCTTTTCTGTTTCCAGTTTCTTGATACTAAATGTAAAAGTTCTGTGGGGTGGTAGGAAAAATGCACGCGTGCATTTTTCCACCTGTCTGCGGATTTATGCTAATTCTCGCGTGCATTTTTCCACCCTCCTGCGGATTTATGCTAATGCGCGTGCATTTTTCCACCTCTCTGCGGGTATTTTTCTAATTCACCGATAAACTGAATAATCTTTGTTTTTTTTTTTGCTTTATTTGAGAACGAACGAAATTATTGTCACATTGTATGGTGTTAGACTTCTGGAGCGGGAGGCGCCGGCTCGTCGTTGAAGGATTGGAAAAGGGCCTTTGTGACTCTGGAAGCGTAGTCGGCGGTTGTTGTGCGTTCAATTTGGCTAAGCAGGTATACGCCATCTAAAATATTTGTGTGGAAATGTATTTTTATTTTTTTCTCTCACCTGGACCAATTCTGCGGACAAACTTTTGGAAGCTCTCTGATTTTGCTTTGCTCGGCTGTTTTATGATATCTGTCATGGCCCACATTTGACAATAAGGGGAACAGATGAGGCATAACAGGTAGATGAAGTAGATGATGTTGACGATAGTCAATGGCACCAAATAAAGCCTGGAAACAAATGAAACGGCAGTTCAACGAGCTTACCAAACTGTGGTTGCTATCCGCTCGTACCATACGTTGAGACCAAGAGTGCAGTTCATTTGAATGGGGCGAGTGTTGCCTAAACTACGATAGCTGGTGTTGCACCACACTTCCAACGGGAAGTAATAATCGTAGTCGCTGCCCAAAAAGATATGGCCCAAAGCCTGTAATCGTAATGAATACAAAAAGCTCAGTTTACTTACCATAAAGGCCCACCATGACCAAACTTGGTTGGAGATCAAATTATTCAAATATATAATTTCAGAAATTCCAGCAGCGATATAGAGCAACTGGATGAATATTCTTGACCAAATCAGCCTGCTGCTAAAAATAAAGTTAATGTTGTTGACAGTAGCGAGCTTACTTCATATTTCTGAACAGGCTTTTATATGTTGAGCACAGCTCTTCGAGATCCGAGTTTTCCGGATTGATTTTCACTCCATATTCTCTCACAACCATTACGAACCATGCTTCGATTGAACCTAGAAAAATTAAGAAGTTAATTTTGCGAAGATAGATCAGTTTACCAGCTCTTCTGACCAGAATAATCCAGAATAATTGGATGAATAGAAGAATAGCAAAGAAGGTAAGGAGGTTGGACAAGATATAGGGATAATGAGCGATGGTATTCTAGAGAATATTCAAATAAGTCAGGAAAATACTTACTATAGTCGCATAATTTACGCCCGAATCAATTATTTTTTTGAATTCCAATGAACCGTAATAGCATTTTTCTGCAAGTACAGCGAGAATATTCTCTTGCTTGTAATCTGAGGGAAGCCAGCAAAGAATGTCGAGCCCTGCCCAATTCCTAAATAATAGAGTGGAATATTCCGAATAAACTAACTGAAATATGCCAATAATGACACAGCCGACAATGACGATCCATCCGAAGAAGTAATAGTTCAGACGAGATACCGTGTCTGCCGCGATGGAAGCTTCCATCCAGCCGAACACTTTGTCTACGAATGGCGAAGAGAGCATGACGATGGAGAGAGTTCTCAGCGGAGAACTGTGGGATGAATGAATGAAGAGAAGCGATCGATGATGTGGAGAACATCAACGCGAATTTTAAAGCTGCTTTTTCTAACAGCGTTGCCTATTTTACGCTTTTCTGAAGAGAAGTTTTCGGTTCTCCAAGACAAAAACAGATGTTTCTGTTGCTATCTTAATCTAATCAATAGCTACCCTATCACTCCCAGTAATCCCAGATGTATACATGTCCCGTTTGCTAAACTCCCATCGGTTGACTTCAAGATTACAATTAGCGGGTGTTCTCAGGATTCCTGTTTCCGACGGTCATGAAGCTTACGACGATTGCAAAAGCTTCTTACAATATTTCCAGACAACGTGGATGTCCGGAATAAATGCCGGTCGTTGGCAGAAATTCCTTCAGCAGACCAACCGTACCTCAAACAACGCTGAAAGTTTTCATCGGTTGGAAAAACTCTTCTTTCTTAATAGTAAATAGTAATGTTTCTTTAAATTTAGGACGATCCAAAGAATTTCTAGACAAAAGACAAGTAGCCCATGAGTTGATGGAAGAATTCAACGAACTCTGGCATAAAGGCAAAGCCAATCAGGTTGCAATCCTGCAATATCTCGACACTATGGCGGATTTTACAACAAAAAAATGTGTATAGAGCTACGGATTTCACTTACAATAGTAATATTCCCAAAAACTATAATAAAATAAAGCTTTTTACCCTATTTAACAGTTGGGTGGAAAAATGCACGCGCATTAGCATAAATCCGCAGGAGGGTGGAAAAATGCACGCGAGAATTAGCATAAATCCGCAGACAGGTGGAAAAATGCACGCGCGTTAGCATAAATCCGCAGGAGGGTGGAAAAATGCACGCGTGCATTTTTCCACCCACCCGTTCTGTGGAATAGATTTTTCTGGAGATAATTTTTTAAGTATATTTTTCGATATGTGCATGCACAATCGATAACCTCTCGTTTGTTTCCGGTACTAGAACCAAAAGATATATCCTGAGTTTTATTACAAGATGTTCACAATTGCAACCGTTTCCAGCATTTATACATTCATGTAAAGATATTTTTTATTTCGATAAGCTGTTGGATTTGTTTGCTTGGAATGGCCCCCGACGCGAGCGGTCGCGTGATGCGTGCGCTCGATTGCCTGCGGTGTGATGGATTTCTTCTTTCTCAGAATTGCTTTCGTTTTTATTCTTTCTCTATAACGGCTTATTTCTATTATAATCTGCGCAAATATGAACTGTTTCTCGAAGTTGTAAAATGATCTAACTATAAATACACTATGTGACGTATAGCGATCAAATCTGGTTGTGTACAGTGAAAATATCAGTTGTTCGCAATTTGAACTCCTCAAAGAGAAATATTAGCTAAAGATATTATTAAACTGGTGCGCATGTACTTCTTTTATTATTATCAAACGGTATCAATCGATAATGTTCAACATTACAGTCTATATCTTGCAATGGTCTTCGCTATCTTTCATTCAGGTTTCATGCAACATTGATTTTTTTACCGTCAAAATGTTGTTGTTGCGCATGGAAAAGCGCGACAATACGTCATCTGAGCGGGATAGGTACATTGAAAATTGTCTGCGCTGCTTTGTCATGTGTGCCCATGATATTTTTAAGACTTATCTGCTACTTCGAATACAAATGCTATGAAATGTGATGTAGCGTTTTGTCCCAAACATGCTAATGTGCAGTATTGCTAGTAATAGCATTTTGCTTGATGAAATTTTAGTCTTGTACTTCGACTGTATTTACTATATTATGTCTTATTTAGACGGGCTTCGACCGCACTCCGACCTCGGCAGGCTTTCTTGTCGGGTCTTTCTAGCTGGGCACCCGCAGCAATGACTAACGCAAGGGGACCCAGTTCATCTGGTTCTACGTCCACGAACCCCAATAATCAGGGTGTTCTTATGGTTGGACCTAATTTTAAAGTAAGTTTTTTTTGTCTATATAGCAGATTCTTTATAGGTCGGCAAGAAAATCGGATGTGGAAACTTCGGAGAACTGCGTCTAGGGAAGAATCTGTATAACAACGAACATGTCGCAATTAAATTGGAACCTATGAAAAGTAAAGCGCCTCAATTGCATCTGGAGTACCGTTTCTACAAATTACTTGGCCAAGCAGGTACGGATTTCAGTTTTTTTAGCTTAGACGATAGTAAAAATTTTCTGTATTTAATTCTGCCACATATAACCACACATTTATAAAACGCAATTGATATGAATGTTTTTTTTCGGAAAAAAAAAACTAAAAGTATCAACTATTTTTTACGTATATTTAAGCATAAAAAAAGTTTATTATATCATTGCAATTCTGTGTCTATATATGTGTGGTTTGCCGTAAAGAGCAAAAGCGTCTTTTAAGTCTTTATAATTCCAGAAGGATTACCTCAAGTTCATTACTTTGGTCCTTGTGGAAAATACAATGCACTCGTGATGGAATTGTTGGGCCATTCACTGGAGGATCTTTTTGACTTGTGTGAACGGCATTTTTCTCTCAAAACGGTCGCTATGGTCGCAATGCAATTGGTGACTTTTCGTGAGAGATTTTGTGATTAATATGAATTTCAGATTCGGAGAATAGAATACGTGCACAACAAACATCTAATATATCGTGACGTAAAGCCAGAAAATTTTCTCATCGGCCGGCATTCGACTAGAAAACAGCACATTTTACACATTATTGATTTTGGCTTAGCAAAAGAATATATCGACTGTGATACTGGTTAGTTAATTGTTGTGTTCGTAGATCGTAAATGTCTTTTAGGTAAACATATTGCTTATCGTGAGCATAAATCACTGACGGGTACTGCACGTTACATGTCAATCAATACACATCTTGGAAAAGAGCAGTCTCGAAGAGATGATCTAGAAGCCCTTGGGCACATGTTTATGTATTTTCTCAGAGGCTCTCTTCCGTGGCAAGGATTAAAGGTGAACATATTTTCATATAAACAGTCGCACTTTCTGCATAAAATTCCATGTTTTGTACGCAACTTTAGAGAAATATTATAGATTTTTATAAAAGTATGCAAAAACAATGAAAAACGGATAACATAAAATATTTATTCCGATGTTTTAGGCTGATACGCTTAAAGAGAGATATCAAAAGATAGGAGATACGAAACGCTCAACTCCAATTGAAGTTCTTTGTGAAGGTTATCCTGGTATTTTCCAGACATGAACAAAGCCTAATATATATTTAGATGAATTTGCTCAGTACCTAAGATATGCCCGTCGTCTCGACTTCTTTGAAACGCCCGATTATGATTTCTGTTACAATTTGTTCAAATCTGTCCTGGATCGATTAGGTCAACAATATGATTATGAGTTTGATTGGACTCCTAAATTGAACAATGTGGTAAGTATTTTTATTGAAATTATTCTGTTTTTTAGTCAACACCCTCTGGCTCACTTCATAATCCTGAAAGCAAAGATAATAAGCGCCCTGAAGCTCTGAAGCCAAGCAACCAGCCGGCTCCATTCGGATCAACTCAGGTTCGCTTTTATTCATTTGTTTTCGTATTTTTCGTTTTGCAATGTTATATCAGTTAGATATTTTTATGTTATTGTTTAGGTGATTAATTCCAATGCCGGAGAAGGAGGTGACGATCGAAATGCTGAACGGGTTGATGCACAATCAGGAGAAGTGAAATGTTGCTGCTTTCGACGTCGGAGACGAAAGGCTCCTACTAGCGGTCAGATAGGCCAGAAATAACAGTCCCATCATTTTTTTTATTACGGTTGCACCTCCCGTTTCCGTTAGTCTATTCTTTCTACAGCTAACTTATTGTTAATACGTTTGTTTTATCGTTGTGTATGCTGATTGCGTGTATTCCACTTGCTCCTTCTATTATATAATTTGTATTCGTAGATTATCTTTCTGTCAACTTCTTCTTCCGATTGTGCCTCTACCAGCGTCCCCGTGACCGAGGCAGCTTATTGTGTTGCCTCCTCTATCCCAATCCCAGCAGATGTGATCCAATATCTCCTTCAGCAGTCTATGAAAGCAAAATATTTTTTTATGTTGAACACAGTGTAAATGAGTAAAGATGTTATCGATGCATTAAATTTTCTTCTTAACCGTTGTGCCGTTCAAAAGCTGGATTAATTTTGGTTGAGGGTCTCATTGCCGCTTGAAGAAATAATCTCAGATCTTCTTTTTTAACCGTCTGTTCTCCCTATTCCGTGAAAATAATCAAAGATGTCGTTTCACACTCCGGCTAAACCTTTGAAACCAAAAGAAATGAAATTAGAGGAAGGTGTGGTAAAAGTAAACAACTCTGTGTGAAAAACCAACAAAAAATCATTTAGGGGGCAGTGATTGTAGACGAGAACATGGCCGAGTGGAATCCGGCTGTTGGAAGTATCGTTTCCTCTTCAACATACACGACCATCAACAAAAATGTAAGGAAAATATATACAAAAACAGCAATTTAGACAGAAACATTGGCTGATATCGTGAAAAGGACAGCTGACAGCTTGAAATTGCCCGAAACTGAGGAATATGCCCTTCTCTTTGAAGAACCCAAACAATTTGTATCGGATGTCACACTTCCTGAATTAGTTCAGGGGTTTCTTCTAATTATGACGGCGGCTCCGGTAATATTATATTCTTTTATTAATTGTATTCTTTTGTCAGCGATATTATGCTACGAAATTGAAGGAGAACCTCGCCGAATTGACAGATATTTCCCTTCTAGAATCATCTTTACTTCGAATATCTGCAATGACTACGGTCAGATATTTCCTATAAAATTATAATAACTCCTTACAGGATCCTGTATTTGTAAAATCTTTTTATGAGAATTCTTCAATCAGTCAACTGTATGATCTGATAGAGGTCGAGGTGGTCAAGAGGCATGTTTTATAGGACTACTCAAATAAAAATAATTTAGCAGCTCGCGGTTGTTGCACATGTTGCTGTTGTCCATCGCCAATTGTCTAGACTGCGATATAGACGGCGTCGGATGGAAGACGGTCTCTGCCCCGGCCATCCATTCATTGGCTGTACACATCATTGGTAGACAGTCCTTTTGCTCTTCATCATTTTCTTTCCAGGTCAGGCAAAAAGCGAAGATTCTAACACAGTTCTGATAGTTCTTCAGATGATGGAGAAACTGGTCACATGTGATAGGTGAGCTCGATTCTCTTTAAAATCTTTTCTCTTAGTACCTCTACCCGTAATCATGTTTTCTCTGAAGTCCAGCCGCATTCTCTGATTCGTCATCTCGAGAAATCGGACGAGCGTGTCAATCGGGCGGCTCTGTCTCTGCTCAACTCGTTTCATTCCAATGGCGATGCCTCAATGAAGTCGGATATTGTCGACGTAAGTCTTTTCCATCCGGTCCCCAGACCCTTTCCCAGCTTTTGGATTCAGTTCCTTTTCGCTCGGCTGTCCGCGGTTCAGTTCTTCGTGACGGCCGCGTCCGCGATGGCGCCCTTCTGGATCAGTTGATTCCTCTTCAGCGACTGTTGCTCGACAAATGTCGGGATGAGACGAAAATGGATTTGGCCGAGGAACAAGTCAAGCAACTGGCTGTAAATTATTCTATTGATAATATTTGATGCTCTTTATAGAATGTGTCAATCCTCTCCGAATACGGCATATCCCCCGAAAATGTTGTGGATAAAGTTCGGGCCAGCGGTCTTGGCCAGTTTGGCTTATCCCAACTTCTTGGATATTTGATTATCAACGCCGAAGACGTCCGTATTGTCCGTTTCCTTTTTATCCCATTTATGCAAAGATTCAGCTTCTTTCCGAGAATTCTATGCGTGTCAATGGCGGTGGCTGGGAATTGGTGTCGATGAGTCTGCAATGTCTGTCGATGGTGGCCGAGCTGTTGGGAATCATCCCAAGTGGTCAGTGCTCTCTGACTTCAAGAAATGTCGGCCATTTAGAAAACGAATGTGTCGACCAGTTGCTGGAGTTCCTTTTCACCGTCGACAATCCTGTCGAGAATCTGTTTGCTCTTACGGTTCAACTTTATCAGAGTACTTGGCGAGAAATGCAAGCCACAAGCGAAGAGGACGAGAAAGTTAGTCTCCTCCTTTTCAGCTTTTCATAAACTTCAGGTCGGAAAAGTCGCTCGCCAGCAATTCCGGAAGGCCATCGCCCAATTTGTGCCATCGGTGACCGGGCTCGAAGAGGCTTTGGCAGCCTTTCCTTATTGGAAGATGCAGGACATTTGGAAGAGAGAACAGGCCGACAAGGAGAACAGTCAACTGTCCAGCCAAACTGTCAGGTTCTTTCGTCTTTCTTCTCTTTTTAATCAGAATTCAGTTCGTTGAGGACAAAACTGATGCCGTCGATCGAGGGACTTGTCCGACAGAATAGAAAGAATTTCATAAAAGAAGGGCATACATTTAAAAAAGTGCACAAAGGAAAATCGAAAGGTGGGTGTGAGAAGAGGCCGATCGAATAGAACCCGGTTTAGAACTCTACGTTTACTGGAAATTAGACGCCGCTGAGAAGCATGTGATCATGATTTCGACGGATGTCGACCACTTTGTTGAAGGCGTCAGCTCCGAACTAAAATCCCGAAAAGGTCAGTTTCTACCAGAAAATAAAAACTAGTAGAATTAAGTAAATATCAAAGATATAAAATCTGTCCAATTGGGCGACGACGGGGCCACTTTGCGCAAGGGCGGCACTCTGTTACGGACGTTGAAATTAGAGCTGGTCGACCACGATCAGCTGACCGTCAGCTCTTCATCCGATCATGCACTCTGTGCTTGGGTCGATGCCCTCAACGACCTCATCGGTAAAAAAGCCCTCAGGTATGATAGACAGATGATATGTCCATTGACAATAAATATAGCCAGGAAGCGAGGAAGAATGTCAATCGTCTGCTGAATTTGGAGCTGCGTCTGCGCCTGGTAGCCGTCCCGCAGCCGAAGGAGGAGGTCGACATACCGCCTTTACCCACAGACTTTGCCTGGATCACTCTACATTCCGATTGATCTTATATACTCATTTCCATTACGGTTATCACTTCTCTTGGCTTTAACCGGTTCTGTGTCTCACGGGGTCTTCCTATCTAATAAATTGATTTTTCTGTTGACGCGCTGTCTTCAAATTGACTCGGATCACTCGACGAAGATGTTGAAGAAGGAGCTACGCAAGACGATGAAGGCCGTGGTGAATTCCGTTAGCCGGGAAGACGTCGAACGACAGAGTCGACTCCTCACAGAGAAAGTATCCCCAATTTGTCTCGAAATCGACTTGGCAGGTCTTGAATTCAGCTCGATACATCGAATGCAAGCGGATCTCCATTTATGTGAGCACCACTGCAGAAGTCATAACTGATGATCTCATCCGGCAGGCCCTCCTTCAGAAGAAACAAGTATTTGTTCCTCAGGTAAGGCAGAGAATCATCGACTGAAGAGGAATTCAGTTCTCGAAGGGGAATCCCGTAATGCGAATGGTACATTTGCCCGACGTCGAGGCCTTCGACGGATTGTCGACAACCCTTTGGAATATCCGACAACCGTCGCTCGATCTCACTTGGCAGGACTATTTTACCACAGGTATTTCCATTTTCCGATGAGGAGATATTTGAATAATAGGGCCATTGGATCTCGTCTTGGCCCCAGGGATGGCCTTTACAAAAGAGGGAAAACGATTGGGACACGGAATGGTCAGTCCGAAACAGATGAGGACATCTACATTTCCAGGGATATTACGACCGATGGTTTGTGGAACACGAACAACATTTTAGTAGCCGGCCATACGTGATCGGACTTGCTCTAGAACAACAAATTCTTCCCGAGGTGCCGATTTCCACGACAGATGTCACTTTGGACGAAGTTCTGACGGCAACCACCTGATCATTTGAATAAATCTCGCGTTTCCCACGTTCTCTGATAACCAATCGATTGACTCTGCGACTATTTTCTTTCGGGGGGAGTGACTCTGCCAATGTAGCTGACAGCCAGTAATTAAGTATCTCCTAATGTATGCAAATCAAGGGGTTACGCGGGCCATCCGGCGTCGGCGTCCGTATTGGTATTGATCGTGTTGAAAGGGCGGGCGAGAGGGGCGAGACGAGCAGAGCAGTGTCTGTTTGTTTTATACGGCCCTTTCCTAGGTCGAATTGACCCGTTGACCGTCCCCGGAAGTGATCGCCTCTGGTCATCATCACGTCATGGCTCACGGCGACCCTTTCATGGACCACGGATGGCAACCTGCTGGCAGGTAATTCTCTCTTTTATTTATTTTCCCTTTTTTTAATTCTATTTTGAAATAGAAATAATTATAGATGCGTTCTATTAATATTCTTAAAATAATTATTTATAATGAATTTATATTTATGAAATGAGGGCGAAACGGTAAGAATTGTATTGATCTCGGTCGACAGCAAACAAACTGACCGTGTTTATTCGGATTGCATAAGTATAGTCCTTTCGCGGCCTCGAGACACTTTCCACCTCCGAATATTTTCAGTCTGGATGACGACGAACTCGGCATTCCATCGGGGAAATATGCGAGAATGGACGGTGGAGACGAGATGGGCGAAAACAAGGAAAGATTCGCTCGAGAGAACCACAGCGAGGTTTATTTTTTTCCATATTTTGAAAGTAGGAAAATTGTGTTCAGATTGAAAGAAGGAGGAGAAACAAAATGACACATTACATAAATGAACTGGCCGAGATGGTTCCCCAATGCGCGGCACTTGGTCGAAAACCCGATAAATTGACCATTTTGAGAATGGCGGTCTCCCATATGAAACAGATTCGAGGTCCTCAATCAAATGTGAGTCTTAAAATCCAATAAAATAGATTAAATTTCAGGATGAAACGACGTATAAACCGTCATTTTTGAGTGATCAAGAACTGAAACATTTGATTTTGGAGGCAGCAAATGGTTTTCTTTTTGTCGTCTGTTGTCAGACTGGCCGAGTACTTTACGTCGCCGATTCAATTGTCCCTGTATTGAATTTAAAACAGGAAGAATGGTTACATCATAATATCAATGATCTTATCCACCCGGACGATCAAGAGAAGTTGAGGGACCAGCTGTGTGGAGCAGACGGGGCTGTCAACAAAATTTTGGACTTGAAAACAGGAACTGTTAAAAGAGAAGGGACCGCCTCACGGATCCACATGAGTTGTCGACGAGGATTTATATGCCGAATGAGGACTGGACCACTAGAACCACTTCATCGGCTACGGAATAGGAGACCCGTATTCCAACATAATGGTTTGTGTGGATAGTGGTGGCTATATTTATGGCATGGATTCAGGAAATAACTATGTCGTTATGCATTGTACGGGGTATATAAAGAATACTCCACCAGTTGGAATCGAAGCAGCGGCTTCTTCTTGTCTGGTGGCCATAGCACGACTACAGGTGAGGCCATCTTGCCAAATCTCCAAAAAAAAAATTTTTGTTTCAGGTGGCTTCAATGCCCGTTTGTGCTGACCCTTCAGTAAGTTCCCAGTTTTCGGTCAGAGTAGCAGAAGACGGCAAGATGACGTTCATTGATAATCGCGCGAATCAATTGCTCGGATTGAGTGTAGATCAAATGGTGGGAAGGCCTTGGTGGTCATTGCTTCATCCGCAAGACGAACCTACGTTGAGAGAGGCTTTTGTAACACTAATGAGGTGCTATAGCCAAGTTATTTTTATCCAATCTATTTTAGAGATTCGCAAATGAGGTTGAATATCCGAGTGCGCACAAACAATGATTACATGCCATGTGCGATCTCCGCGTACAAATTTATGAATCCCTACAGTGATCAGTTCGAGTATATAGTGGCAACACACCAATTATTGAATGCGGAAGACCCTAGTTGGCAAGAGGCCACAGTCTATCCGCAGCCAATAGTCAATTTCAACGCTCCACAGCAGGAATGGCAGCCCCAAGAAATACCTCGTCAAGAAAACCTTCCCAATGCATGGCCCCAGTGGGATCAGCAGTATCACGCATGATATCATAAATAAATGTACTGGAATTTTTATAATCACTATAAAATCTTTACTGTGCATTTTGATCATATTTTTTAAGAACATAATCAGTAGCAGAAAGCTCGCATGACTGCGGTTGAGAAAATTTTTCAGATGGAAGGTCAGCTACGTTTAATTCAGTAGATTGCCACGTTGTCGGATCCCATTGTCCCTAATAAATGGATGATCAAAATATTTAGAAAAAACCAACCTGTATTGATGGAAGCAAGGAACTTTGTCGACTTTCTAACTTCACTGCAGCCTTTCCACTTCTTGAAAACAACAGCTGAACATCTTTTTCAATATCACTCATGCTCATGTTTTTTGCATTGACTTGGATAATTTTTCCGTCACCATATTCGGCCCGAATAAGAGGGATTTGATTTCTTACGGGTTGTGAATAAATTACAACTGAAGGATTATTTACTCCTGTAACAAATATTGTCAATATAAAAGCAAAGTAAAATACCTAATGTAACTATTTGATCTTTTATGAAATTTCTCATTCCTGCGCTGCTCTCATCTTTTTTACAAAATCGGAAAGTGATCCTGTGTAGCTGTGGAATATATCTAGAGATTCCATTGTACATAGGCGTCTTTAGAAAATCGGTATATCGCCAGCCATAATTCAAAGCTTTGGCTGCACTGTATATAGTTTTTATTCGGTCCACTCGAGGAAGAGCTGGCATATCTACAAAATAAGAATATTTTTGTATACTCTGGCTATAATAAGTAGCTGATGGATGGAAGCAAAACGAATTCAAAGAATAGCATTTTGACCGAAGACCCCATTTCTGTTCGTTGCAAGGCGGTTGCGTCAGCGGTCGCGGCTCCCGCCAAAATTCACTACACTTTGTTTTCTCTGTATTCTATACGGTGCTTTCTGTAATTTTTCCTTTTCTAGATAGCAAATACACAGTTCTCATTGCAGGTTTAGTATCGAACCAGTGTTACACACATTTATTTTGTTAATTGCTATTATATTTTTTCATGATTTACTCATGCTTTCCTCATTGGGCCTTACAACTGCTGTTTCAGGACAACCGCGTGATCTACGAAAGAAAGCAGAGCGTATGCAACAACAGCAGGGAAGCGGAAGTCTTCGTGTAACACAGTATGAACGGAAAGAAGAGCAGATGTAAGTTTATAGACCACTAACATTATGGCATTTCGAGCTTTATATACTGCTTATGCTGCTCAGAATATATTGATTTTTACTTACACCTCCCTTTCCATATCTTATTTCGAAATGTTATTTTCAGCAGTTGGTTCCAGTGGGGACGATCTTCACTAACGCGGCTAGCAGAGGCCGAAGCCCGCCTTTTTGCCAGTTTCGGCGCCCAGGTCATCAGCAGATTTGTTCCTGTAAGTATTTATTGATGCGGTGGTAGTTCTTAGATCCGGTTTAATTATAGTGATATTTACACAATAACTGCTGAAGCTGATGACAAAAAATCGGATGAACCGATTGTTCTTATGCATGGTTTTGGGGCCGGAGTTGCTGTGTGGTGTCAAAATATCAAATCACTGGCTCGTCATCACACCGTTCATGCTTTTGATCTTCTTGGTATGTTGCGAAATTAGTCCGTACCTGTTTGTTAAGGGTTTGCTCGGTCCGATAGACCACCTTTTTCCGAAGATCCAACGCTGGCGGAACTAGAAATGGTCCAAGCAATCGAAGATTGGCGCAAAGTTATGGGTATTGAGAAAATGTTTTTGGTAGCTCATTCATTTGGTAATTTTTTTTCTTTATGTTATATCACGAATTTAGGTGCTTATTTAGCTTCATCGTATACATTAGAACATCCGAATCGAGTAAAACACCTTGTTTTGGTGGACCCATGGGGTTTTCCGGAGAAAGTAATAGCTTCAGAAAAACAAGTGAGATTTAGTGTACTCGAATATTTTCATAATAAGCAGATAACTCCTTATCCATGGATGATTTATATAGGGGGCATTCTTTCATATTTTAACCCTCTAGCTACTCTCCGGGCAGCAGGGCCATACGGTATCATTTTGTTGCAATTTAGAGATTCAGTTTTAGGCCCAACATTAGTTAAAAAATTGCGCCCTGATTTGAAAGAAAGATATTGTAGTGAAAATCCAGACGACATCTATGATTATGTCTACAACTGTAATGCAAGAAATCCTACAGGAGAGATAGCTTTTAAAAACATGACTTTGCCTTATGGCTGGGCAAGACGTCCCATGGTTAAAAGGTTTGTAAAGTCTCGCTCAGAAAATATTTGTGGATGTTTAGATTTAATGGAATAGATGAAAACGTTCCTATAACTTTCGTTTACGGTAGTAAAAGTTGGATAGACCCTGGTCCAGCTTTTGATATTCAAGCAGAAAGAAAAGGACATGTTGATGTTCAGGTAACTCGCTATAATATTAATCTATGATGAAGAAATCCAGGTAATCCGCGGTGCTGGACACCATGTATATGCTGATGCCACCCAGGCATTTAACGAAATCGTCCAAACCATTGTAGATAAATATTGGAAATCCTCTTAGACTTGCTCAAAATGCCAATCTATGTGTTTCTTGTGCCTACTCACTGTCTGTATACTGGTATCTTACATCCCTGTGATGGAGTTTTATAAAATTATTTTTTACTTATTAATATGTAACTTATTTTTGGTTAAATGCCATTTTTATTTATTTTTGTCTTTTCATATCATCTAATTTTCATACGTTTCAGATGGTACAACATACAGTCGATAAAGAGCTTTTCCTGAAAAGAGCTGCTAAATTTTATAAGTTTTGGGTAAGTAGTTTTAACGACATTATCATTTGAAAAATAGAACGCAGGTGAATATGGTTCGAATGAGGTCGATATTATACAAATTATACAAGGAACTGACGATGGCTATAGTAAGACCTCTTCGTTTCAGGTTAGTTTCATATGCGACCTAGAAATAGATTTATCAGACATACCTTTTCAATACACAGCTTTTGGACACTCTTACTTTTTTCACGAAAAATGGAATATATATTCTGGCAAGCAGTAAGAAAACCGACTACTTCAGCACCGTGATTTCGGATCAACAACAAGGAGATGTTCCTCCTATCTACACCTTTCAGAGAAATAAGGTTTTTAAATCAATTCTATATAGCGTTATCAATAATAGGCCGATAAAGACTCTGAAAACTTCAAAAAAATGGTCGAAATCATGAAGCAAGCTGGAAATAAACTAGGATATCTCTTGAAAGAAAAATTTGACGGAGAGTTCTTTCAATCTTGGTCAGCTGTAATTAATGACAATGACTTTCAAATGGTTTTTTCTAATAATGTTATAATGCTTTGTTCCAATTTTAGGTTGATATTAGTACAGCTCTCGGCCATTTTTTAGCTCCTAAAGACGAAGAAGAATTGAAGTTGTGTAAGATAGCTGGTGACGCAGTTGGTAATTGGTGGCATCATTCAAGAAGAAAGATAGTCGATGTTTGTTCTATTTAAATTAGTTATCGCTGTTTAGCTCATTGCTGACAATAAGCGACCACGTCATTCAAAAGTGTCCAAGGAGTTGGAAGATTTGCACAATGCACCTCAAGTGCAGAGCTCCTTGAACGGGAAAAAGGAACAGCTAGAAACGGCGTTTACTCCTATCATTCAAAGTGGCGGACAATATTCTTTCAAATGGAATACGGAAAGGTCTGATTGCATCCAAAAATATATCAACGTCCAATAAACTTTTAGTAACGAAAAGACTTCTCTTCATTATGGCTGTATTGTCACGTCCATTGGTATTCGCTACGATGTAAGTTTTATGGCTGAAATTTTGGAAAGCTTTTTAGAATTACTGTGCTAATGTTACTCGAACTATTTTCGTAGACCCAACAGAAGCCCAACAAGCAAATTATGAGAAAGTTTTGGCTGCTGAAACGGATCTAATCTCATACCTTAAACCTGGTGCTAAGCTTTCCGATGTATATAGGAAAACTGTTGATTCGTTAAAAGCAAAAAGTGCCGATTTAGCTGCAAAATTATGGACAAAAGATCTTGGGTTTGTTTCTTCAGAAATGGCATTGTATAATTGTATTTTTAGATTTGTCACTGGAAGCGCTTTTCGTGAAAATATGTTCACTATCAGTTCAAAATGTGACGAGATAATTGAAGCCGGCATGGTGTTTGTGGTTTATTTGGGAGTAAATGATCTGAATAATTCCTCTGCTAGAGATGAGGCTGGAAAGAAATATGCAATTGCTATTTCAGATACAGTACGTTCTTTTTACAAAACCATCCATGTGCTTTTAAGGTGATTGTTGAAGAAAATGGGAGTAAAATTATTACGGAGAAAGCGAAATCTAGATTGAAATCTATAATGGTTCGCCTTGGCGATGACGATGGAGAAAAAGAAGACAACAAAGGTTCTAGTTAGTGTTGCGGCATTGTTAACTGGTGTTCATTTTCAGAAAATGCTAATGATCTCGGACGTGGGAAGCGCAATGTCGTGTTAAGTGATCAAACACGAAATAAAGAAACTAATGAGGATAAAAGAAAAGATCATCAAAAGGAGCTGATGCGACAACTAAACGAAAATGCTAAAATGCGTCTAGCACAACAACAAGGTGCTGAAGACGTCAAAAAGTAATAACTTGTATTCTAATTTACTATTTTTTAGGGTTAAAAAAAGTAACGTCAGTTATAAAAACTACGACAAGTTCCCTCAAGAAGAGGAGATTAACAGATTGAACATATATGTTGATAGAAAACATGATACAGTTATCGTTCCTATATTCGGCGTGGCAGTACCATTTCACATTTCAACAATCAAGGTAATTTCACTTGTATTTTTTAATTATTTCTTTTTAGAATTGCTCTCAATCAATTGAAGGCGATTTTACCTATCTTCGGATAAATTTCGCTCATCCTGGATCTAATATAGGAAAGGAAGTTGCAAACTTTCCATTCCCTTTAGCTACTTATGTTAAAGAATTGACATATCGGTAATATATTCTTTTTTTTTAATCCATTCTTTCTTTCCAGGGCTAGCAATATCAAAGAACATCATGATGCAATTGCACCCAGTACCAATCTGATGAACGCATTCCGTCTGATCAAAGAAATCCAGAAACGCTTTAGAACGGAAGAAGCCGAGGAAAGGGAAAAAGAAGGAGCTGTCAAACAAGACAAACTCATTCTAAGCATGGGCAAAGCTAACCCGAAGCTGAAAGATCTTTTTATTCGTCCAAATATTATTGCCAAAAAGGTTTCGGGATCTCTTGAAGCTCACGTCAACGGATTCAGGTTGTTTAATTAAAAATTGTATATCTAAATATGGATTTACAGATACACGTCAATGCGTGGAGATCGAATTGATGTCCTCTACAATAATATAAAACACGCGTTTTTTCAACCATGTGACCATGAAATGATAATTCTGTTGCATTTTAACCTGAAGAACCCAGTACTTTGGGGGAAAAAAAAATATATGTATGTATTTCAAATGTTACAATTAAAAATAATTTCAGAGATGTACAGTTTTTTACCGAAGTTGGCGAGATTACGACTGATCTTGGAAAATACCATCATATGCAAGATCGTGATGACATTCAAAGTGAACAAGTTAGTTAAATCGCATATTATTCAAATACCACTTTCAGATGGAACGAGAAATGCGTAGAAAACTCAATCAAACATTCAAAAACTTCTGTGAGAAGGTTGAAAAACAGACTAATGATCAATTTGACTTTGATACACCGTTTACCGAATTAGGATTTTTCGGTGTGCCCTTCAGATCGAGCTGTACTTTGAAGCCTACTTCAACTTGTCTTGTTAATTTGACTGAATGGGTAAAGAATTTTCTGTTAGTGTAATTCTCTTTTAGCCTCCATTTATTGTAACACTTGACGAGGTGGAGCTTGTACATTTCGAGCGTGTCTCTTTTTCTGTCAAGAATTTTGATATGGTCTTTATATTCAAAGACTACCATAGAAAAACTCAAATGATACAACAGATACCTATGACAAGTTTGGACAGCGTAAAGGTAGAAGTTTACTTTTATCTGTCATAAAAATTGATTTTAGGAATGGCTTAATTCGTGCGATATAAAATACAACGAGGGAATTCAATCGTTGAATTGGCCTAAGATTATGAAGACTATTACGGATGATCCTGAAGCATTCTTTGCCGATGGAGGATGGAGTTTCTTAGATGCATCGGATGATGAAGAGGGCGATGTTGAAGAAGAGTCAGAATCCGAAGCATATGATCCTTCCGATGAAGATGACGAGGACGAAGAAGATAGTGACGAAGATGAGAGCGAAGGTTTCGAATAATATGTATGATTCGTATTTCCATTATAGGAGAAGCTACGGATGAAGACAGTGATGCTTCGGTCGAAGAAGATTCTGAAGAAGAATCAGGCAAGGATTGGTCTGATCTCGAAGAAGAAGCTCGTGCCGCCGATAAACGTAAAGAAATCGAAGATAAAATTAGAGGAGACGATGATCGCGACAGGAAACGCCCCGGCCATCACCATAGTAAAGGTGCTCCTCCGTCGAAAAAACGAAAATAAATACCGAATTCTGTGATCATTTACATTGTATGAATTTCTGATGTTGATACTCATTTTCTGTTCTGTCGTTCTCAAATAAATGTTAGTGCCGGTAATACGGGCCTTCAGTTGTCCCATTAAGATTACTGTAGCCTCTTTGTGACAGCCGCGACGAACGCCATTATCGCCTGATTTAGATGTGCAACCCGCTGAGAAGAGGGAGGTCGTCAGCTGCATTCTAAGAATCCTCACAGTCAAAAGCCAAGAATAATAAGGATTAAGAACATGCGCCTTGTATTGTTGTAGGTTGCGCGTGTCGATTGCGTCCACCGATTGACGCCTCGCTAATCCGCGAAGACAGATGTTTCGAGTCAGAGATACTTTTGCTAATGGCCCACATTTATTCAGTTCTCCTTTTTGGGTTGAATGGTAGTACAATTGACACAAGAACATGACTGTCCGAATTGACGGAGACAATGGAAGACGAAAGGAGAAACAGTAAAAGGGACTGATGGCGTTGTCGATTGAGGATCCTTCGGTCGACGAAGACTCTCCACTTCGGCCACCAGTCGACTGTTTTCGTTGGTCAGTCGTCGGATCCTGACACTTTTCATAGAAAAGGCAAAAAAATATTTACCAGTTTGTTGCCAACATGATAGTCGAAATCTTGGCCAATTTTCGAGCATTGGCTTCTTGTCCGTAAGGCAACACAGATCGAAGTTCTTCTAAAGCGTCGTTCAAGTCGTGCATCCTTTTTCTTTCTCTTGAATTTATCGAAGTTCGTAAAAGATTCTGTTCCTATTTCAAATTTTTCTCGACAATTCCTAAACTCACTTCATCGTTGAGTCCCTGCAGTTTCTTCCTTGAGTCGCTTGTGCTTTTCTTCCTTCTCACGTATGGTTCAATCTCTTCTTCAGTCAGAAGACAATTCTTGAAATTGTTATAAAATGGATAAAAAAGGATAAATACTAATTTGCCAGTGGGAGAGGAACAGGGACTTTGGCTCATTTGTGAGTAGGTGACAGGCGACAGTCTTCGTTTAAGTGGGCGGGGAGGAGTCGGCCAATTAGGCCGCCACAGGAGGCCATCAGACGGACCTCTGTTTAGATTATGATACAAGGCAGTCCGTAACCGCACTGCCCCATAATTTGTCCATCTGACTGCGGCATTGTCTACCAAAGACCATAATTACTACTTTACAAGACATTAGGAAGGACATCTTCGGAGTCGTTTTTCTGTTCGGGACCAGAACTCGACTCACACGGTCAAGTGGCAAGAGAGACCTCCTGCCGGGTTAAGGGCCATAATCCAATTATGAAGGTGGCCGTCTGTTGAGCTCAGCAGGTGGGTTTGACAAAGAAACTCGGTTTATTGTGTCTCACCGGACAGGAATGCAGTCTGTCAATTGTTCAAGGAAAATTATTTATTACTGGGCACAAGAAATCGGAAAATTTATATAAGGAGGAGGAATATTTGTTGAGTATCATGGCGGCCACCGGAGAGACATCCGTGGAGTTGAGCAGTGGCGGGGCAGTGATGGCTGGCAGAGGTGAGCGACTCAATAGATGAGCTCTTCCCTCGTCTGAACTTCTTGTTTTCTGAAAGGATCCAACCATTCTGGATCTCCGGGATTCTTTGGTTTTACTGACAATGTGGCTCGAGGAACTAAAACGACTCTGATCTCTGTTGATTTGAGATCACTTACTCGTCCCATAGATCTCAGGCGATATGTATCCTCCTTCTGGTGGAGTGGCGAACATGTCTTCACGTCTCAATGACCCTGTTCCAGGTCCCTGTAATCAATCTCTCTATTTCTCTCTTTTTTGTCTTCCTTACATGATCTTTCTTCCTCATCACTGGAGTTTCCTGCCCTGCTCCTCCGTTGACTTTATGTCTTCCCGTGCTAGAAGGTGTTCTGGGGACAGAACTGCCCGGAGGCGGTGGATACGGCAAAGGACTGCCGCTGTAGGGGGTCGAATAAATAATATCGGACATGGCGTGGTTGGTGTGGCCGCTGGGAGGGGTCACCACGTAGAGAGGCTCGATCGTCTTGTAGGATGGAAGGGTGTTGACGTGGTAGACATCCTTCTTGTTTTTGACACAACAACAGCAATATTTCTTAATGAAAAGACCAAGCAAAACGGCCAGAATAAAGGCCACAATGAGTCCCGCGGCGATGAGTCCAACCAATGGCTGAAATACGTAAAGTATGAATTTTCCTCTATCAAAGGAAAAGAGACTGGTTTGACCAGCCGGTGGATTTGCCACGGACATCGCCCTTGACTATTAATTATCCGGGAGTTCAAATGGCGCTACTGTCCGGCTGATTTAGCGTCGACCACAAAATGGGAGAGGCTCAAGGACGAGGGCTCTGACTCACGAAGAAAGACTGAGATTTATGGACGGGAGTATCGACGACATCTTTGTAATTGGCCAAAAGAAATTGAAGGGCCAAAGTGTCGCCCTCGCCGGGTCCCTGGAATCCGTCGAATTATTGTTGTTATATTGACATCAAGGGGAACACGAACAAGTACTTCTTGAGAACCTGACGGCCACTTGACGGAAATGGTCGGTCAGACGAAAAGAGAACCCACCTTGGCTGCCAGTTCGTGCAACTTCTTCATGTCTTCATCGGTCAACAAAACGAATGAATCCCCTCCGCGATAGGTTCCCAACTGAAAATCTCTCTTTCACGTTGCCATAAGGCGCCGCATCGTCGATCGACCTTCGTCGTCTTGAGTCATTTCACAGCTCCGATTGCAATCTCCAGACCCCTGGGCACCTTACCTGCTGCGTGTCTTTCAAGTAAACCAATACCAGTCCATGGTCACACGTCGCGTTGCCCAATGACGCCGTCCGATACTCTTTCTTCACATCATCCGCCAAATTCTTTGTCTAAATTTTCTTCTTCTCGACTTTCTGGAACAAAGGACATACACTGCTGCTATCGGAAACATGGAGCATCCCGATGAAAGCGTCGCTTCCATCAGCACGACGACATCCGTCCGGACATTCACATCTGATCACCTAGGTCTCCTTTTAAAAAAGATAGCCGTTACCCGATTTTCGTCTGTAAATTTTTGAGCATTCCGTCGAGTTTGCCGCGGGTCGACTCGGCTAATCTTTTGGTTGGATCACAGACGAAGGTGGTCTGTCCAAATCCCTCGGATGCACATTGTTCGTATTCATCAGAATATTGACTGGCTCGACCCTGAAATGTCTACCTCACAGGAGAAGAAAAGAAATCGACGAGTTTATGTTCATCCGCCACGAAAACCGCGAGATTAGTGGCGCCGTTAGGCTGTAAAAAGAGACGGGACCCGTTTGGCTACACAAACTTGGCGTGAAAAAGGCGTTTTTACCCAGTTCCGTTGGTCGGGTCAATGAGATTTTTCACAGATAATGAACGAGCGGTAGATGGAGGCAAGGCGATGAGATTAGTTTTGATCACTCGCAATTGTTTTCTCGTTTGCGGGTCGCGCCAAAAGCATTCACCGTGACCGAAACGGCGTGTTGAACGGGAAAATGGCGCGACCTTCAAGGTATTCGCGTGCCTACAAATAAACTAAAAAAAGAGCTGAAGAATGGCATACGGAACGGTTTGATTTATGTCGTCTGTTTGAGGTCAATGTTGGACATCGTCAGAGACTTTGGTGATTAGTTTCGCTCTGACCCGGTCAACTACGCTTGATTGTCTTTCTCTTTCAATGTTTTTCTCTTTGAATTAATGAGAAACTGAACCTTTTTCCATTTCATAAGATGTGTTTTTGTATGGTTACCCCGGTGGCGCCAAAACAGTCTAACGGATCAATTAAAGTGCCATTTGCTGTCACAAAACAGGAATTTGCCCAATACATTCGTCACTTTCTCCACAATAGACGAAAATGAAAAAAAGAAGAGTAAAAAAAGAGGAAAAGAGTACAAACGAACCTGAGCCAATATAAAGAACCACAACAGCAGCAGCGGGACCATGGAGATCTGTGCGACGGGCGACTCCGCCTTTCTGAACTGCGCGCTTCGGTGGTGACAAGGTCAGAGAGAAAGAGAGAGAAAGACACTGAAAGCTATCAATCAAAGGGACTGTGGTACAGCGGGTAGGACTGGTCAAAGAGGGGTCACTTGGGAGGCCTTGAGAGTGACTGACGAGTGAGAGGCAACCCCCGCCCCCCTTCAAAAAGACTACTTCAATCAGTTTACACAAAATGACAATATTCTCAAAGACGCGCTGCGGTGTATATGCTAATGCATTCTCCTCCCCTGCCAGCAGGTTTCCTTCTTTGGGTATCACAGACATGTCGATATCTTTATTACAGACTATCCCACCCGTACTTCTGCCCTCCTTCTTCTCGATTTATTTTCCATAGAAGAGAGGAGCCAACAGACGCTGAACACCGGCTGAAATAGACGATTCTCTTTGAATAAAGTCGACTAACCGTTGAGATTGTTGACAAGATTCTGTAGGCCAATATGAGGAGGAGGGAGACCGGGTGGAGGAATTGGAGGAGGGAGAGGCGGATGACCAATCTCTTTAAACCGTCTCTCTCTTTACTCGCCATCCTCATCGACTCACCGTCATGTATCCCGTGTCTTTCGTGATGTCGATTCTTTATCTTTTTCCTATGAATGACTTCTGTCTCTTCCTCCACTGACTGGCTGTCATGTCCATCTGAATTCTGCCTGCTTTATCCGAATTACAACTGACCATGGTATTCAAAATGGCGGGGTGGAGGAGGACCAAACCATTGGCCTGAAGTGACCAAACAGAGAAATATTAAAAGAAAGAAAGGTGTCCTCATGATGGCGACAGTCTGCCAAAGTGACCTGCCGGTCGACAACAATGCTTCGAGTGTAAGCCTCGACGTCATTCCATCATCCAAAGGAATTGTTTCTTCGGTGGACAGTGACTCACTTGGTTGTAATCGAAAAGAGGGACGAGGGAATCCCCCCAGGGGACATCTTCCAGACTCTTTTTCGGGCGACATAGATTTCCCATAAGCGGGCATCCATTATGTGGTGGCTGTTCATCTGCCATGTTAACTCGACAAACATCGCCCCCGACTAATTTCATCTGCTCCACTTAATTGACACCTCACTACTCTTTCCTTTTTTTTGTCCCCAGCACTTTACAAATTGCCATTCCCGCAGCCCGCCCCGTAATCCTCCCTCTTCTATTTCTTATCTAAAGCAAACCAAAATGTTCTCCAGCTTTTCAAAAGGTCGATAGCTTGCTCTTTTCTGGCCCGACCTCCCCTTTTCTCGGGTCATTTCCTTCTCGTTATTCTTGACTGTCCACGTGCCAATATTCGCAATTTCCTGTGTGTTGGATTGTTTTTCACGGTGGCTGACAAAGGAAATCTGCCCATGTTGTGCATCCGAGCCTTCTCATTTTCTTTCTCGTTTAAACCAAAGGTCTCTTTGCTTAATAAGCGGCCACTTTTATTGCAGAGGGCATGGCCAAGAGAAAGAGAATTAGTGGCGCGTGTATAGGGCACATAGAAAATGAAATGTCCGGGGAGAGACTTTGGTGTCTGAGGTTGCTACTAATTCAATTCTTATATTTCTCTCTTCTCATTTTGTATTCATTCATGCCCACGTTGTCGCTTAGACGGCCGCCACCGGAAAATGCTTTACATCCTTTCGATGTCCTCCCTCTCTTGACAGATTATCCGCCATCTGGTTAGAATGCGCCTTCCAGGTGCCGATGAAGAGCGTCGACGACGACGAGCCTTCCGCTTGCCGGTCAGCCGGACCCAGTCCTGCATCGTCCCGCCGATTTCGTGAGTTTATGTCGAGATTAGCAAGTCGGGTCGGAAAACAAAGGTCCGTTCGCAGGCAGTCATTATTGGGCCCGAAAATGACTGCCATCAAAGGCAATCCCTCCATATTTCCTCTTTTATTGCTGTCTCTTACCGACTAATAATCTCCTTTTTTTTTGTCTGTCCGTCGTGAGAGAATGTAGTCCCTTCAGTTGTTTCTTCTTTTAAATTCGCTTTCACTTCCTTGCCGTCAGTCCTCATTTGCCATGCTGCCTATGGGAGGTGACGAATATTTCCCGATGGCATTTTCGCCCGATTGTTCTTCCCCTCTTCGAAACATCATTCTAAATGGGCCTTTTACCCTCAAAAATACGCAGATGTAAGCCAATTTGGTGTTTTTGGCGGCTGTCATTCTCGTCTATTTTAGGGTTTTTGGCATGCGTCGAGCCATCGCCTTCGGGTTACGGTCTGTCTGATCTCGACACGGAGTTGGGTAAGATCTCCTAAATGGTCGAGAGCATCCCTCTTTCCAGCCACAATGTCTCCTCGAAGCAGAAGAAGTCGAATCCGAAAGATTTTCTCGACAGTCACTCCAACGAGGTCAGACTCCTTTTCTCCCGCTGTCAATCTTCTTTTAGAAAAAGATCCAAAGTTTTTTCATCGGTCGACCAACCCCCAAGTCCCAAAGATCCGGCCAGTAATGTGAGTTGTATGGATGATTTCCGTTGCCTGTTTAATATTCATAATGTGCGACAAAACACAACGAGAGTCTCGTTTTCCCGTCCGTTTCCGTTCGCTTTTCTAACCGTGGGAATATTCTGTCGATGGCGCTCGATTGATCGAAGTGTCCCCCCGGGCGGCTATGGCATCGCCGTCCATTTCTGTTTATACAGATATCGCCCTCCCCCCTAAAATGACTATTTTCAGGGACCTATGATCAAGGGATTAATCAAGCGACTCTCGGAAAAGGACGAGCGCGAAGAGAATGTTAGTTGATCCTTCTGCATCTTACCGTCGATTTTTCAGGCGGTCGCTGGTGATCTCAATTATGTGACTATTCTTGTTCGAGTTCGATTGAAAGAGGGTCAAAATCTGGCTATTCGAGACGCCTCCGGTTGGTTTTCTTTCTTTTCTTCCATGTTTTAGACTTTTATTATTCGTTTAGAAAGAAATCGTCGGAAAATCTTCAAGAAAAGTGACTCTGCTTTTCCTTTGTTTCTCTAACATTTCGCCGTTATTATTCCCAGAGCAGATTGCCATTTCCAGGCAGTTCCGATCCGTATGTCAAATTCAAATACAAGGATCGAGTTGTCTACAAAAGCAACATTGTCTACAAGAATTTGAACCCTGTCTGGGATGAAGAATTCCAAATGTTGGCCGACGACATGACGACACCAATCCAAATGGAGGTATTCCTTATTCAGAAGATGACTTTTTACGTCGAGCAGGTATACGACTATGACCGCTTCTGTACGGACGATTACATGGGAGGAACCTGTCTGGATATTAGTCGACATAAATGGTTTACGTAGGAAAATCGAGAGGCAAGGGGAAAAAGAAAGATTGTAGACCACATGACATTCTTGTTGAGCTGAAAGACGAGTCGACGGAAGAGGACCTCGGACTCGTCGCCCTCACAATGACTATAATTCCTCAAACACTGGCTGAAAAAGAAGCGGTTTGTCTTGTTATTTTGAATGTCTTACAAGACAATTTAGTTTCTACAAAAGGCAACTCGAGGAATCATTTCGGAAGGACAGAAAAAGAGAGAAAAATGTAAGTTGAAACCGTCGATAGAGTGGGGGAATATTCAGTGATTCAAATGTGGTCATCGGTGGTGAATATTGTCCTGGTCGAAGGCAAAGGTCTCTCGGTCAACTACAACATGTCCTCTCCGCCCGACCCATATTGTAAATTCAAAATCGGACTCGAAAAATACAAGAGCAAGGTTGGTCGCCCGCTATCCGTCGTATGATCTTCTGCAGGTTTGTACCAAAACATTTGATCCCAAGTGGATTGAACAGTTCGATTTACACCTCTACGAGAATGGCCCAGAGGTACTCGAAGTGCTGTGCCACGACAAGAAAACCAACCAAACAATTGGCAAGTAAGTCAGCCCCTGTTTGTTGAGAGGGCGAGGACATCGACAGCCATTCATTTTACGGCGGCGACGGCAAAGAAAGAAGGTTTCCCGGAGTGCACATTAGAGGCTCTTTGAAACCGGCCGACAAAAATTGACAAAGGTCTATTTTGTAGGGCCACAATCGGACTGTCTCTTCTTCCACGAGATCACACTGTCCAGAATTGGTATCAATTGGATGACTGCTCCGGATCACTTCTGCTGTGAGCTTGCCTTTCGTTTGATGAAATGTTTTAGTTTGATTTCTGTCAGTGGATCCCAATCGACGGATTCCGTCGTAGACTTGACAGAATTCGATCAAAACCAAAATGAAATGAGGATAAAGGCCGTTCAGAAATACGTGAGATTTCTTCTAAACACAAATATCATTTCAGGACATCTTTCATACTTTCGACGATATCAGAGACATTGGGATTTTGACGGTAAAATTATTTCGGGGAGAAGATCTCCAAGCGAAAGACATCGGCGGCAAAAGTGATCCATTCGCCGTCTTGGAGTTGGTCAGTCAGAAATGTCATCGGCCATCAATTATTTCAGGTCAATACACGACTACAAACTCACACCGAATACAAGACTCTTGCTCCTCAATGGAATAAACTCTTCACTTTGTAAGGACTTCCATTTTTATTATAAGATTATTTCAGTGGAGTGAAAGACATCCACACGGTCTTGGAGATAACCGTCTATGATGAAGTGAGACAATTTGAAACAAAAATAAACATTTAGGATCCAAACAACAAATTTGAATTTCTGGGGAAGGTGGCCATTCCTCTTCTTACGGTTTCGATTCAATTTATACTTCGATATTCAATATTACAGATAAGAAATGGAGAACGACGGTGGTATGCATTGAAAGATCGAAAACTAGTCCAGAGAGCTAAAGGCCACATTCTCGTGGTCAGTGGATGTCAATTGTCTATGAAACATTTCAGGAGCTTGATGTCATTTGGAATCCGATAAGGGCGGCCATCAGAACTTTTAATCCTCGAGAAAGAAAATTCGTACAACCCGAGCAGAAATTCAAGGTTTTTCTTCTCGAAGATAGAAGATCTGTTTTAGGCGAGTCTGTTTCGAGCAACCGTCCTGGAATTAAAAGAGTTCGCAATGGAAGTCGTCGCCGTCAAAGATTATATTCAAAGTTGCTTCGATTGGTACAGCACACCCCGGTCGGTGACGGCATTTATCGTATGTTTCTCTCCTTTCTCAATTTGATGTTTCTATCAGATTTACATGCTCTTGGTCACATATGTCGAATTGTACCATTTGCCTATTTTCCTTCTGCTTCTTTTTATAAAAAGTTTTTTTGGTCGTCGAATGGGCGATCGAGACAACTACCAACGGCAAGGATCAATCGAATCAGTGGCAGATTTTGAAGAAGAAAAGGTAAGTAAGAGAGTGGAGTGAAGAGCATGGAGCATGGAGGTCGAAGAGACCTTTACATTCTGTGCACGTTGTCTAACAGCACGTTTCGTTGTGTCTTCAGACTGGCAAACCACCCTCGACGCCGGAGAAGACACCCGGGGTGAGTTGACTTTCCAGATTCGGATACTCGGTGTGTCTGTCGTTGTGATACTTTCTCAATTAATTCAAGATATATAAGAGAAAGAATATTTAGGGTTCGAGTCTACGGGAGACATTGTCCTCCGTCCAAGAGACACTTGCCGTCGTGCAGAATACTCTCGTCTTTGTCAATGCTCTCCTCCAACGAATTAAAAAGTATGTCGTCAACGAGTCGATCGAGACTTATTCCTCTCTTTTTAGTACTTTCAATTTCACTCGTCCGTGGTTGTCTTGGCTGGCTATAATCATCCTCATCGTGGCCACCCTTCTCCTTTATTTTGTGCCTATCCGAATAATCCTCGTCGTCTGGGGTAAGTGTCTTGTTGTGGCCTCCACCCATAAATATACAGGAATCAATAAATTCACGAAGAAACTCAGGAATCCGCATCTCATTGACAACAATGAGCTGCTGGACTTCCTGTCGAGAGTACCCAGTGATCAGGAATTGGTAGGCTTTTGTCTTCTGTCATAAAGAAAAGTCAATTTCAGCGAGGATGGCGAGAACTGCGGGTCGAACGGTCACGTTAAAATAGCATTTCTTACCGCCAACGGGTCCCATCTGTGACTATTTTTCTGTGATTTTCAATGTAAAACATCTTATTTTCTCTATATACACACTTTGAATAACAAGGGGAATATGTGGGACAAAACCCGTTAGAATGCGGAGAAGAAGGTATGTCGTGGGGCGGACGAGTAGATACTGAACAAACTGTCGCGAGACTTTCTCGACGGCGCCGGACTGAACAGAGAATACGAACTGGTAACGGCAAGACGTGGATTGGGAGAGGTGCTTCGACGGAGGGTGGAGGCTGTCGACGAAGGCCGCAGTGTACTAAAAATCCATTTTTTTGAAAGAGGGACAGGACCGCGCTTACACTGCGGAATATCCTCGTCTTTTGGTAGAAGATATGGCCGGTGGAGGTGTTCTGCTGATAGTCGTGGTGGCTGCCATCCGTCGCAATTCATCGCAATAAAGATCCGGAATGGGGAGATCACACTGTGTAGTCATGACCATTTGGACTGTCGATGTGCCACGTAGCTTTTTCTCATAATCAACCATTTGTCGCCAAAAACCTACGTTAGGACCTGAAGAGAGAGTCAATTTATAACAGTTGTAATCTTACGGATAATTGGTCGAGCCGACTTTACATAGTGATACGCCTGACGAAGGGACATGCCGCAATGTTTCATGAGATAGACCATGACGAGACTGGCCGACCGAGATACACCGGCCATGCAATGGACAAGAGTCTTGCCTCCTCTGTCTTTGGTAGCTTTGATTTTATCAGCCACAATGTCAAAATGCTCACTGAGTCGGGCATACGGATGGTCATCGACACGAATTTTGACACTGTCGACACCTGAAAATTATGACTCACTATCGATCTGCCGAATGCGCTGTTTGCTGTCTTCAATTCCCACTGCTGTCGCTTTTACACTCCCGGCTATTCTCCGACATTATTCGTTCCCCGAAAAACTCAAAGATCTTTTACCTTCAAGATAAGTACAGGGCTCTTCGGTCGTCGCGTTGACTATCATTGATATTCTCTTCTGTCGAATCTTCTCCGGTTTCAGGACACCCGCTCCACTCAAAAAGAGATGATCATTTATTTCGGAAATTTGACCGAAGACTCCAACCCGATTCATCCTGAAATTTGGGGAATTGAAGGAGAAAATAGAAAGACGGGCGGATGAGAACGGGATCAACGAGCAATACTTTTGACAACTGGCGGACGAGGGACGGATCTCCGTCGGAGTCAGGTGTTTGACTGGGTACATGTGCACCTGGGAAACCGGGAGGAGAGGAAGACAACCAACGGACGATTGGGAAATATTAAGAGGAGGGAAAGAGAGAGTTTAATCATGTAAGCGAGAGGGAACGGAAAGGGCCAATTGGCCACAATTACCCACGGGAGGGAAGAGGTGCGTAGGATGAGACAAATGTTTTCCGGATGGACAGCTGTGGGCCCATGTGACAAAGAAGAAAGAGCAGGAGAAAAAGAACAACTCAATTTGAGGACGACACATTCAGTTAGGACGACAATCTTCGCTTCATTTACGGCGAGAGGTCTCTGATTTTTGAGGGAGGGACCTTCACGCACGGTGTTTATAAATACGAGACCGAGAGCAATTATGGGCCAGCATCCATTAGAGGACGGCTATACAGAAAGAAAAGAAGCAAATACATCTGGAATACGTGAAAATCGACGAGAGGCTCGTCTTTAAACAAATAGGCCACTTCCGGTCATTCATTGTACGTCAATTAATCGCTTGAATTCGTGGGAAATGGCGACTGGGTACACACACACAGCGGGGGTAATGGAGCCAGGTGTAAAGCAGCGGGGAAGAGCAATAATCAACTCTTTATGGTTATGGTAATTCGATTTTAAGAAGGGCCCACGTGTTCCCGGAAAAGTCTCGGAGAGTATAAAGGCGGCAGAGTTTGTTGCCCCGTGATGGCAATACTGGTTGTCGGGAAGGTCGCCCGCTCTCGCGTACAAAGGAGAAGCCAACCAAAAACATTGCGCAACTGTATTCGATCGACTGGATTTGGAGTCGAATCAGAGAGAGAAAGAGGAGAGAAACAAAGAATGTGGGAGGGAGAATATGGTAATAAGGGGAGGAGACAACAATTGAAGAATAAGTCGGGAAAAAGCAGAACACCAGGAGGGGACGGGGAGAGAAAGCGGGCAAACACTACGTGTGGGAGGGAGATCTGTATTTACTCGCGAGCCGGTGGTAGAGTCGAGAGAGACATTACTCAATGAGCAAGTGAGAGAGATGACGTCAAGAGACCCTAAATAGGGTGCCGTCTGTCCGGAAGACTGCCGTTGCTCGGCAACTGCCAGATTAAGGAGCGACGTATTTTTGGCCAATAGGGAAGTTCACCAAACACTACTTTTGCGTGCCGCGGCGTGTAGGTCAACTTTCAAGCCGTAAAACTTTTGGGAATAGTAAAATAAACTCTACTAAGCCTAAGCCCACTTTTTGACAGAAAATAAATGAGAGAAAAATTTTTTAGAAAGGTTTTTGGGGCGCAAGTGTGGGGAAGTTCACCAAATGAGCCTGAACTTCGTCGCCCTGTAGCTCGCCGGGTTGACTTGCCAATTTGATTTAAACGATTGAAATAGACACAACTAAGCCTAATCATGCCTACGGTAGAAAAAAAAATAGAAAAAACGATTTTGGAGAAAGTTTCAGGGCGATGGTGAACTTGGTGATGGTGAAGTTCCCTGTTCGCCGTATTTTTAGCCGACGAGCACTCCCGCCGATTGGCAAAGAGCCCCCTTCGACCTGTGGTTTCCGCTTGAATGCCTCGATGGATGATGTCTTCCTCTTGATGAGACTAATTCGTGTGTTCGAATGGCTGTTTGCCTATAGGAAGCCGCACAGCGAGCAAATAAAGGCAACAGTCGTGGGAGGAAACTGCTCATCTTCTGACTCAATCTTGTCAAATTGTCCCTCTCTCTCTGTGTCCTTGATCCGATCAATACGGCTCGTTTCAGTTGTTTATGACGCTCTCTGCAATCGGATCTCTTCAATATGTGGCCGACCCTTGGGAATATCCCTTTGTCAACCTCGCGCGCCCTTTTTTTTTTTATTTTTCATTGATTTTCTCTGCAACAGATGCTTTCTGTTTACAAGTGCAGGCTGTCGCCGCCCCGCTCCGCCCAAGGTTTCCTTGCCAACTGATCTGTAAACGCGTGTTTTACGGGCGAAAATCTTGTAGTCATGAAAAGGCGGTGCCTCGTGGTATTCGACCGCCGCCAATGCGTCAGCCATCCTTTCGAATCGCGGTTGCGGCAGCCCCGTTTCAATCAATTTTGTACCAGTCCTACTATTGTTTTTTTCCTCTTCTGCCCACTATCTCTCTGCGTTTCCGGCATTTTATTGTTGTAGCCAAACTTGAAAATTTGCTGATAACCACGAGATAATGCAACATGTCTATTTCCAGTCCCGCTTCGATTATTACCCTCAAAACTCGATTTTTTTATCCTTCACGTAACCTTGAAAATTGCCACTCCATAAAGGCATATCTACACGAAGCGAAGATCTTTTGATTGATGTGTACTGAGCCTCGTTTCAATAGTCATTGTCCAATATCGTTGCACGCAATCTTACTCGGAATGTTTACTATTCCCGCCAAAAGTGGCTTTTGAATGTTCGAGGCACAACCATCGATTTCGCGTGGCCCTTTCACTCCTTTCCGTGCAATCCCCGTTTTACGAGCTATCCTCTCATTATCCGAGAGCCTTTATTGCTTGGTTTGTTTGTAAAATATAGATTGAATCAAAATAGCTGCCCGCATTCCTGGCGTTTTCGTACATTGGTGTGGTACTGTCCTTGTAGTTGCCCTTGGAAGGGTTGCGGCAATTTGCTGCCTCTTACTCTATAGACTAGATGCCCTCGACTACATGCTCTCCTCGTACGCAGCTGTAAAGTGACGGATCGCCGCTCCTCTTTTGTGCCCGCAGCTGCATCGACTGCATTGCATGTCTTCGATGTTATAGTCTGTCACAAAAAATGACGACATTTCAAAGGTCTAATTTTTGCTGTGATGGGGCAAATTTACCGTTCATTTTTGATTTGAAACATAGGAAATTTGCCCGAATTGACGGTAAATCTGCCCTGTCACAGCCGAAATTAAACCTTTGAAATGTCGTCATTTTTTGTGACAGACTATAGCTGTTTCTTTTCCTCGGAAATGAGTCTTGAATCTCGTTTATTATGCATCTGCTGTTTTACTCTATTTCTGTTTTCACCTCCATATAATAACCAAAAATACGGGTGAATTTTTGGTATGAAACGTGGCAGGCGCGATCATTAGAGGTGTTGTTGTTTAGTCACCAATTTCCATTGCTGGTTGTTGGCGAGGTTGCTGTGCCTACTCCTCTCGCCAATACTTTCATCGATTTGCGCGGCGATCTTTGCTCCTCCATTTATATAATGCACCTTCTATCAATGCTCACATATTGCTTATTCGTCGTTTAATTAGAAATACGGCAGAACATTGATGAGGCTGCGTGATGTTTACCGTCAGATTTCCCGCCCTACCGCGCAAATTCGAAATTCTTCAACATGCCTTCTTCGAAATATTTCATTATAAATTGGTTTTAGGAAGAAAAATGTCAAAGAGATCTTCTAGGATCTCAATCGCAACAAACTTGGATACTAGTATGTTGGAAGATAAAGAACATCTGAATGGACTGAATAGCCGTTTGGCTGAATATATTGATGTAACTAGTTTGTTTACTTTTTTATGGCTTCTTTCAGAAAGTGCGTCAACTCGAGCGCGAGAACAATCGGCTTGAAGTCCAAATTAGGGATGTTGAAATTATTGAAAAGAAGGAGCGTGGGGATATCGCCAAGCGATTTGATGAAGAAAAGGTATAAGAAATTTCATTTTTTTTTTAAATATTTTTTTATTTATAGAAACGCCTGCGTTTGTTGATCGATGACTTGGAGAAGAGGGAAGCTCGAGCTGCTATGGAACGAGACAAGGCTGTCGTTGATCACGATCGGCTTCTGGCCAGAATTGCTAAATTGGAACGTGATTACACTAAGGTACTTTTTAGCGGTATTTTAATTCTCTTGAATATAATTGAAATTAGTATTTTCGTTGAAACATGTGTATCTTCACAAAGAAATTATGTCGTAAAAATTGAATTTTATTATGCATCAAAAAGCTGAAATTTTAGTCCGAAGATGAGCGTCTTACGGCTATAGCTAAAGCAGATGAAGCTCAGTCCAAATACAGATCTATGCAAGCCCGTTTGGATAAAGTTGAAGCTGATAATAAGGTATTTGTCAGTATTTTCGTTGAAATTATGAGATTCAGGATCTTGCTGCTCAAAACCTGTCTCTTCGAAACCAAGTCAATTCGCTGCAGAAGGCACTTGAAGATGAGGTTCTACAGAAAACTGCTGCCCAAAATGAACTTGTTCGTCTTGCAGAAGATTTAGAGTTCCAAAAAAGTCAGCACGCTTCCGTAAGATATTTTTTCTGAAATATCTAATATCTTTTAGGCTTTGGAAGAAGTTCGCACTAAGAGACAAGTAGATATGACTACTTATCAAAAGCAAGTTGCTGAGGATTATCAGTCAAAACTGCAAGAGCAGCTTGCGGCTCTAAACGTTGAACTCCGGAACAAACTAGCCGATGCCAACGATAAATTTGAAAAGCAATACAAGTCGAAACTGCAGGAAGCCAATGACTCTCGCAATCGTGCCCTTGCCGACAGTGTCTCTTTGCGTACGCGCATTAGTCAGCTGGAAAAAACTGGAAACTCTTCTGAAGTTCTAGTAAGTTTGTTTACACTTTTTTAACTTTACAATTTTTAGTTGGATGCTCTTCGTCGTGAACTGCAAGCTCTGAAAGACAGAGAAAAAGAGCTTCGGGAGCAGTATGATGCTCAACTTGCTGAGAAAGATAGAATCAACGCCGATCTTAGCGCCGAAATTCAACGTCTTCTGGATGAATATCGTATTTATATCAACGAAAAAGTGGCTTTGGATGCCGAGATCAACACGTATAGAATTCTACTTGAGGTTTGTTTGTTAGAAAAAATATAACAACGTATCTAGGGAGAAGAGGAGCGTCTCAACTTGACCGGTAAATCGGTTCAAGATACCAGTAATGTTACCAAACACCATGCATCCTTTAGTACTGGAAGCGCTTCTCGTGGAACCAAGAGACGCCGTGTTACGATTAACGGTGATTCTGATTTTGACTATCAAAATCTCAAAGAAAGAGTAGTATTTTTTTCGTACTAGATTAATATTCGTTTTAGATTCACAAAGAAACTACGGGACCTGTAGGAATTGATGAAGTTGACCCGGATGGAAAATGGGTGCGTGTGATTAACAAAGGAGACGAAGAAGTTAGCCTGGCTCGCTATGCTTTGACTGTGCGCGCTGGAAGCCAAGAGGCCACTTTCAAATTTAGTAACAGAATGAAGCTTGCCCCTGGGGCTACTTGCACTGTCTACTCAGCTGAGACTGGACACAAGGCTCACCTCCCTGATAGCGTCACAATGAAGAGTCAAAATGTGAGTTTTTATTTCTTTCTGTATTCAGTATACTTCAGTGGCCTGTGGGTGAGGATCCATCTGTCCGTCTTGAAGATCCTGAAGGTGATACAGTCAGCACCGTAACTCTTGAAGCCAGTGAATCGAACGACCCCAGCAACCCCGCAGACAAGTGTCTAATCATGTAATATTGTTTAAAAAATTGTTGTTATTTCTTTACCCTCCAAATGATCCTCAATTCTTTCCAATATTTCGTTCTTGTTCTTTAAATAATTTGTTAGTATTTCTATGTAAAGAAATTTCCCGTTTTAAGACTGTGCATCTTACAATTAGATAATAAAATTCAATCTGGGAATTCAATCTATTTTCTCCCCAGCTCGGACAAGCTTTTGACCGGAATGATTCAACCTGTCCTCCTGGCAACCTAAAGTTTTGACAAACAATGTCGAACAACGGGATTAACACCGACGCGCCAAACAAACGACTGCCTCTGACTGTCTTTGGAGAGGAGAGGTATACTCTAATTGAGAGGACAACGTTTTGTCGGCCGAAAATACGAGAAGCCAACTGATTGTCAAATATTGTCTGGACCGTATTCAAACGACCCCCGGAATGCGTCCGAAATAGTCGCAGAGTGCGGTGTCGTATCGGATGTCTCGGGTGCGGCTCACGAAGTGTGGGTTGACACCTGCGGGAGAGCTCAAACAAAGCCTGCCTCAAACACGCAAGCAGATATCGCTGATATGGCTGGAGTACATCCGCGCGTGCCTCTCAAAAAATAGTTCCCGCCTATCATTGAGCTACTGCTCAGCGGTCTCCTCAGTCGACTGTACAATAAAAAGAAAGTGGAATGATATGGAATATTCGAGAGAATCGTCGATGACAGTCGTAGAAAGACTGCCATCACCTCCATTGTTCCTCAAGTTGTCAGGTTTCTCGCGAAGAGTCGTATCTTCCATTGTGAATATATGCTGATAATCCTGGTCTGGCGATATCTCCATCGTCTTTGAGATTCAGAGAAGAAGCGGTTAGTTGTAATTATGATGAAATGTTAAATATGACTAGGATGTGTCCCTGGCTAGTCGGTTATTTTGGTCCGAGGTGCGAAGCTTCTCCGCGTAATGTGTGTCTTCTTGTTTCTGTGTTCTTCTTTGTTCCCTCCGGCGCTTTGAGGGCGGGGCACATCGCACAGAAGATGCTCGCCGCTCTGTCATGGCTGCTGGTCCCGGTTGTCTATGGTAAGCACTATATTCCCCCACGACTATATTCTTTTTTCCACTGTCATCATTCTACCGTACTCCTTCTTACCGTCTTCTTTCGGTCTTTTTATTATTCCTTCGTAGGGTTCTTTTTGTCAATTTTTGTCAAACTTTCGTCGCGAGTTCAGAAAGACGATCTTGGTCGCGCGTCGTTTTCTTTTGAATTTGGCGAGTTTCGTCAATTAGTGTCCGTACTAAGCTATAGTCAGAGGAGTGTCCGATTAGCTTTGTTTACTCATGTATCTGTTACCTGGTCGAAGGTCTTTTCCGACAAATAAAATAGTACAGCCGGGAAATCGTGTTGGCTTATCGTCGCCGGTTCAATTCAGATCATTTCAGGCAATATCTACACATCTCCAACCAGTGGCCAGTATGGATCACCGTCGATCGGTCAGTCCTCCCCTGGCCGACCCAATATCGTATTCAGATCAATTGCCGTCTGCATTTAATACTCCTGCGGCTTCCCAGTTACCGACGAGTTTTAGCTTCGATCCCACGGGTCAAACCCCTCCCGTCTTCCATTCTTACAATAGTCAGCCAACTGCCCAATACCAAAACAATTTCGGTTTTTATCCCAACCAGGTTATTCAGCCGTGTCTCTTTTCCTGACAAAATAATTCTAGGCCGCTGCTCAGGCATTTGCCAGTGCTGCCCAGTTTGCTCAACAGTTCGCCGCCACTACACAAGCCCCCGCTTCACAGCCCGTTGTCCCCCAGATTGACCAGCACAATCTGGCCAAGTACAGCCAATATCTAGACATTTTACAAAAGGTAAGAGAAAGAAAAAACGGGGAAGGATCAGTTAAGGCTTACGGTATTCAGTTACCAGGAGAACTGAGCCAACAGTCGGCGCCCGCATATCAACAATCCTCCTATCCATCAGCTACCGCCACCTCCTATCAGGTATGTCAATTTTCTATTGGATATAAGAATCTGCTTACATCTTATCTTATCTTGTTAGGCTGGGGCGAATCCATATGCTGCCACTTATCAAGGAGGACAGTACCAGCAGGTACAGCAGCCAGTCCAGCAACAAGTTGTCCAGCCAGCGGCATCTGCCCAGCCCGTGGTTGCTCCCCAGTCTTCTTATCCCACTTCCTCTTATTCTACTCAGTATGGCAGCCAATCTTCCTATGTCCCGACGAACCAAGAAACTTATCCATCCGCTTTCCAACCTTACCAGCCCCAATCCCCCCAGACTGGCTATTCTGCCCCTTCTGTAGCTCCGTCCCAAACTTATCAAAGTGGTTCATATCCCTCCCAGACCAGCTATCAGGTCTTCCCACCGTTGCCACCATCCCAGCCCCAGTCCCCCGCCCAACCTTCATATCCCCAGCCTCAACCACAAGCCCAATCTCAAACCTATGGTCAACCATACCAGCCACAACAGTCAGCTTATCCTTCGCCCAACTATCCGACTTATGGAAACCAGGAGAATAGTGTCTACCAGACTGCTGCTCCGATTCCACAACAACCTCAACCACAGCAGCCGCAGCCTCAAGCTCCTCAACAAGCTGTCATTCAGCCACAACAACCGGTGGCTCAGCCGGCGACACAATACCCGTACACGAACCAAGTAGCAGGAGGCTATCAGACAGCCTATCCACAGGGCGGCCAATCCGGTGGACCATACGGACAGAATGTGCAACAGCCCTCGACGTATGGCAATCAAGGAGCCAGTGGAGTGAACAATTACCAGACGGCCGCCTTGAATGCCTACAATTCCTATTCGGCCCAGGGACAGTCACCCCAACCTGCGCCGACGAGTCAACCTCGTCCTCAGGTATGTTCCCCAATGAGACAACCCCAAGCATGTGCATGTAATGAATACAGGTCGTGCAATACGTCCCAGGCAATCTGCCTCCTCCTGGCCACCAGCAACCGTATGTACACCCTCCCAGTGTGAAGCCAACCTACAGTACGCATGTCGATTCGAATTCCGTCGTCGAAGGAAGCGTTGTCGGCGAGGCATGTTAGCACGGCTTTTTCTCTCTTCTTTCCCTTCTAATCAGACAATTCAGGGAGAGGACGGTTTTGACACTTATTATCCGGCTCCAGTTCCAACAGCTACTGCTCCCCCACCACCCCCTCCGACTCGACCCCGTCCTCCTCCAACTACTCCCCCAACCATTCGACCTACGACCAGGTATTCACATTTTGTCCGGTTAACAATTGTCTCAGAACGCCGGTCACCACCCGGCCTCCTCCAACAAGGCCAGCCACAGTTAAGCCAACCACAAAACCAGAGATGGCTGGAACGTCTATTCAGGCGTTGACTCAACAGGCAAGTTCCATGACTCATCCACTCCTGACGGAAATAGTTCAGGTTCGAAAATTGCCGGCAGTGCTTTATATTGACTCGAGGAGTCCGAAAGCAAAAGAAACAGAAACACTGCTCCGGGACACTTATGGATTGCCATTGGTGTCATTTTATGTTGACAAGGTAAAGTCAGAGATAAGCTAAAAAAAGTTGAAGGTTTAGATCGACCGACCGCGGCTAGTCGAAAGAAATCTTCAACAGTTGACCGCCCACAAAGGTCTTCCCTATTTATTTATTTGTGGAACATTCATTGGAAGTCAGTTTTATCCTTTTCGGAGGCTAATAATGAGAATTTATTCAGGTGAAGCACATATCGACAATTACCATCGGAACGGGCAAATCCCCCAACTGGTGGAATATGTTTGTGGCGATGAGAAGAAAAAGAAAAAGAAGACATCAACCAAGAAAAATAACTAAAACTAATTTATTTGTGCCATCAACGCAAAAAGAGAAAAAAAAACATCTCTGTGAGATAATATAATAATAAAAAATATATTGATATGGAAGTAGATTAATTTTGTCTGACTTTTCGTTGATTAACTCTGCCATTGACGGCAGTCAATTTAATCTGAATGACAGTTTTCAGTCCAATTGATCAACTTACGGCCTTGGCGTGTTGCATTGCGAACGATTCCGCAGCATCGGTCATGTACAATTGGATACTATTGAATGCTTCTTGTCCCATTGCACGTCGAACATGTTTACAATACTAAAAAGACTCATCAAATGAGAGTTGACACACCTTGCACTGTTCGACATCGGGACATCGCTGGATATGGATGATCTTGGCCTCTTCAAAATGCGAACATAGGGCACATTTGGACACGAGATTTTTACAATCATTCTGAAAAATGGATAAATGTCTCTTGGTCAGCTAAACTTACTCGATGTCCGAGATAAACGAGATACGGCTCGCATTCTGTGCATTCTTGGTCATCACATTCCATGAGATGGTGTGCCATCTGTTCCATCTAAAAACCGGACCATTTGGATAGTTCTTGACCTAAAACAAACTTGTTGTTCTGTGAATTTTGTGAATTTCGATTTTTTGCCGGAGGGGATTGTCTTCAATGGGATTGGATTGGGGATGACATTCGGGTCGACGCGGATGTCGTCTTCTGAGCCTGACCGTCCTTCAGAATTCTTTTTTGCCTTTATTGTCTTCTTTTTAACTCGTTGTTTGTGGGTCGCTCGTGTCTGAGAAATATATTATTTTTTCTATTTATGTTTCCTACTTGTGAGGACATCGAATCGTATAGTTGGGAAGATGAAGCCGATCGGGATGAGGACGAAGAGCTCAGCGGATTGACAGAGGATTTGCCGGTGCTTTCGCTGCTTGTGTGGGAGGCACTCATCTGAAATTGGTTCTGCCTTGATTTTATATCAGAAAATATATTACAGACTGATCCATCTGGGAGATATGACCGCCAAAAGGTACTCCATTTTGAGATGTCTCCTCATTCTCTTCGACACCGCCGTGATAATTCCGATATTCTTCTTGTCTGGTTTCATACCATTCCAATCCACAAACTTGCTTGGCCGTCTGACAGAATACACACTTATATCCAGAACAAGCCATCAGATGAGTGGCCACGGCCAGCCCGTGTTCCCGACATGTCTCACATTCGGCATTAGATCCTGTACAATGCGAGAGATGGTCCATTTGTCTGTCTACTGTATACTCGGTGCGGCAGATGGAACAGTTATTCCGTTTGCCTGTACAATTCTGAATGTGATAATGGACATCAGCCATCTGGAAATGGAGGATTTCGTCTGCCAGAGGAAGGACTGACCTCTTCCCGAGTTCGACGAAAGGTAAAAGCTTTCTGACTGCCAAATTGTCTGATGATTGGCTGTTGGCGGACAATATTCTGAACATCTCAGATCATCAGATAAAAACGGATAAAAGCCCACCCCGTCTTCGACGTCTTTTGCTCGAGCAATAGCCGCCCTTTTATGGGATTCGAATGTCTCTTTCCCAATGAATCTCTTTATTTCCGTGCAAATCTAAAAGTATCTTTGGGTAACGACACTGCCTGTTGATCTTACCGGACAGCTGATACATTTTATCATGTGCGAGTCGATCGCGAAGAGATAATAATCGCAGGTTTTGCAGTGTCCGAGTTCTTCTCGCCGACATTTCTGCGACAATTCCCTGTATGGAAGATGTTCTCGGTATGCATAGCCAGCGCAAACGACGAAACAAATATAACAGTCAAGCGAATCGCTGGCATCGCAATGATCACAATGCTGGGAAATGAAGTCGTTGACATTCGTTTCCTAGAAATATTAGCCATTTCCAATTAGACTCTTACTAGGATGTCGTAATGGAGTATGTCGTATCGTTCGTCAGTAGCTTGGTAATTCTCGGGTATATAGTGAGCATATCCCAGCGAGAGTGGAGCCTCGTCGTCTAGGAACCCCGCCTCTCTTTCACTATTCCCCTCAAAGCACATGTCCTTAAATGTTTTTATTATACTTCAATAAAAAGATTCCCCTACTTCTTGCACTTCTTCACATTCGATCTCCTCGTATTCCACTTCCTCCATCATGTCATTTCGCTGTCTGATCAGATCCTGAATTACACAGATATTTGTAGAAGTGTTAGATTAAGCAACCTGCTCTACCAAAGAGACGGCTTCCGTAAGGTTGTCGCCTTCCTTCGACCATCGATAGATGTTAGCCGACTGTTGTTTGCCGGATTCACACCTCTGAAATCCTAAGTCGATGGGAAGTGAATATGAAGAAACTTGACAATTAAGCTGATGGCAAGATCGATAGTGTCGCACAAGAGGAAGTAGAAATTCTCGACATCTGTCACATTCCCCGACATGTTCACAGGATTGGATATGTTCTGCCAATTCTTGGTCACGAGTTAGAGGTGGCAATTTGACAGTTTCCAATACTTCCGTCAATTGTTTTTTGGTCTTTTCGCGCATGAATCTTTTCTTGGGAATTATCACCACCTGAGAGTACTGTATGTTCATGTCAATCTGCTCGACTTACGGGGACATTTCCTTCATAAGTGAAAGCGTAACCGAGATCGTTTGCCTCATACTCATCCCATTGACCGAACTCGTAGTCTTCCTTCTGTCTATTTGTCTAAAATTCCCGGTCTACTTCATCAGATAATGTCGAACCTCCTGCGGTTTGACCTCTTTTACTGATTTGGTCGACGATGTAGGCATCATCTCGTCCTGCTCATCGGAGATCGACAGAAGATCATCGTCGAAATCTCCCAATGGCATGTGGATTTTCTCATAATCTGACCATTGGAGTCTCTTGTCCGCCTAAATGAGCTAAAATCAATTCATCGACTCCCCTTACCTGAAGTGTTTGGACTTGATCATGACAGATTGACATCCATTTGGCCCAATTGGTCGATATCATTCCCGTCATGTATTCTCCGACTATTTCTCGTTTACTTCGATCCTCTGGATTATCCCATTTCATCATCGTATGTATTTTCTCGATTTCAGCATCTTCTAATACAGCCGAGATCTCCTCTTTTGTAGCTTTTCTCTGAATATTCGGATTTATCTCTCTGTCGTCATAATTGGATACCCCGCATTTGACTTGTATTTTGTGGAATTCCCTCGCCATCAGCATTCCCTGTTGTAATTCACAGAGTTTGGTCGTTTTACAACGTTTGCAATATTTGTCGGGCGGACATTCGATACACGGACCCAGAGTGATCTAAACACGGTAATTGGTTATGACAAGGACATACAGCGCATGGATGATGTTGGCCGACTGGTTCCTCCTCAACTTCAACGGCGTTTTGGATCGGGTCAAGCTCCAATGGTGGCGTCTGTGGACCTTTTTCTTCGGATGGTTCCTTCTTTGTTTTTTTCTGTTGGGCCTTCATTTTTGTCGACTGTGTTGCAGGTTGAGCAGGTGTCGACCCAGTGAATAATAACTGAAATCTAAGAATTAGAGGATATTACGTTCATCACCGCCTGTGTTGTCGTAACCCTCGAATTGGTCTCCGCCATGACTTGTTTCCATCGAAGGGTGTTATTCTCGAATTTCTAAATAGACATGTCCTCGTTCCTCGGTTGTCTCACCTTGTTGACATCTGTGTTATACCAGACATCCATATATTTTACGGGAATATTCTCATCGTGGACTTTCTCCAACATTTGTAGAATCCTCTTTCCGATGAGTTCGCGTCTATCTTGATCCAGTTTTCGAAATACGTCGACAAAGGAGATGCGCTTCTTGAGGTCAATCTGTTCCTGTGACAGGACACCGTACTCTTTCTGAAATATCTTCTCTGATTCAAACTGGAATGGACAATTCACCAGAATATTCTTCAAAGAATCCTGTGCCTTGAGTGTTGTTGTTTTCATGTGCTCAGTACAAATCTCGCACATCTGGCTACGAGTACACATTGGACAGCCTGCATTCTGAAAGAATTTTCATACAAAAGGAAGTACAGCCACCCACCCAGTTCAATTGAATTTTTCCATCTTTTTTCTTGGCCATTTTCAGTTCTTTCTTCTTTGTTGCTTCCGATTTTCCACCAGTCGTTTTGGCTTTTGGCCCATTGTTCTTTGCTTTTTGGTCATACGAGTCAGGGTAATATTCTTTCTATCGCGCAGAAATTACACGTGATGTCGCAGTCGCTTACCTTTTCCAGTTTTGTTGCTAATATGGCCAGCGACTTATCGAAGTCTTTCTTGAAGAGTAGTTCCATAAATTTAGGATCGAGTTTGTGACCAGGAAGGAGCATTTCCCTCATTCGGTCGTAGGTGTCTTTGACTCGTTTGTTTGTTCTTTTTAAAATTATTTCCAACGATGTCCATCTCATCATTTCTCCCAATTTCATCTCTGCCGCGTGCACCTAAAACTCTTGTTTTTTTATTATTACGTGAGATTCACCAGCCAATCCGACAGTTGTCTTTGCATCGAGTGCAATTTCTTTTGCAATCTGTATTGGCACAAGTTACAGTAATGTCTGGAGCCACAGACAACGCAGTCGTCGTCAGGAGTCAAATAGTCAAAAAAGACAAGAGCCTCGGGAGGACTTCCACAGCCGAAGGCCATTTTTGTATCTTTGTAGAAATACATGAATGTGCATTCTTTGACTGGGGGAATAGGACCCGGAGGGGGCAAATACTCCACTTCGACCGATTTGGTCGCGAGACCACTTCCTGATGACTGCTGAGCGAGACGATTGAATTGATAGAATCGCTGGAATTTCGGGAAGTAACAAATCTAAAATGGACATTTAGAGTGAGGAAGTTGCTTTGTGTTACCTCGCATTTCTCACAGGATTTATCATGTTGTTCGAAAATAAATTTGAAGGCATCGCACAGTTTGCACTCTTTGGCTCCGTTGCAAATGTTCGGATGGTATTGGATGAGTATTTTTAGCTCGTCACACATCGGTTTCTTACATCCATAGCGGAGACAATTCATCACATGTAGCAGATTATCCGTCGACTAAACCCCGTCTCCGGTTGGATTTTTCATTCCCACTTACCAATAGCTGTGTCTGCATCTCCGAATCTGTCATAATCTTCTCTGCCACAGTCACAGCTTCCACCTCCATGTAATCCCGTATCGCTAACTCTTCTTCAGTGCGAGGAGTTTCCTGTAAAATGAAAAAAAAAAACTGCTCTCTCCCTCAAAGTATTACCATTCTCCAGTCAAAGCAATGCAGTTTCTCCCTACCGAATTTCCCTTCGAGACCAGTACAGAACTGAAACATTTTACATGTTTGCCTCTAAATCGACTTACGTTGCAGGCCATCCTGTCGCGGCAGACAACCCCGTGTCTTTCTTGAAGTCGACACTGCCATCGGAGGAAACTACACGACTTTACATGGTCAGGGGCGGTAGCCGCCAGAGCCAGACAAATGTCGATAAGTGGATGAAGATGCTGACAAGTTCGACATTCGGGATCCTTACATTTCGGGTAATTTTCGGCGAGATGTTCGAATGTATTTGGCTAAATGGAAAATATTTTATGGGCAAAGGAGGCAAGACACCTCATATAACTCGAGAGCTGCCGAGTTAAAGGCGCAGTCGCAGCTTGTATCGATGTGTTGTGATTTTTGATCGGGGCAATTGAATCTCATCTGAAAAGAAGAGTGTTTGGGACAGGAAAATGGCAATTATACCGATTGCCAGAGGGAATATGTTTTATGGACGGCCACCTGAATGATGTAATCGTCAGGATCGATGTATTGCAGGATTCGACTGTATCGGATGAGGGACTCGTCGATGTCGGCCTACGATGGAGAAGTCTTCTAGGAAATTAGAAAACTGACCACGCCATGATAATATTCGACTGTATATATCATCCACTCGAAAAAGAAGATGCTTGTCCTTGTGAACTTGCCCAAATAATTGAATGCCCGTTTATCCAAATCCTCGACTTCTTCCGGTGTCATTTTTATCGACCTCAATTGTTTCGGAATTTTAATGGAAGGTTCACGTTTGGTTGGTGGCTGAAATAAAAATTTTATAGGAAAAAGAGAGTGATAATGCCTTTTCTGAGCTGCCGATGATGATGTAAGATGGCAACGACTCGAAGCTGACGTTCCCTTCCCGGATGGCGAATTCTTCCTTTAAATAGCAGGTTTTTTATTTAAATAATTGATATATACCGCCAAGTGGAAAGGAAATTTCTCTGGGGGACCTGAATCCCCATAAATGGAGTGTTGACTGGCCACCATCAAGAAACGGTTAAAGTCCTTGATTATTTGAACGGTACCAGCCAACTTTTCCGCCGACCAGACAATTTTTTTATTTTCATCTTTGTCAGACATAATTTCCCAAGTATTCCACTAAGATTTATCTGTAAAATTTGAATGGGAAATGGGAAAAAGGAGAAGAAAGAAAAGACAAGAATTCAGAAAAAAAACGACTGGCCGCACGTCTCGATGTCTGACCGGGGCGGCATCGCCGTGAGACCGTTGGCACTCTTTTTTTTGGCTGATGACGGGGAATACAGTGAGAAATGGAGTCGGCTGGAACGAGGGGGCATATCGATTGATACCCACCGGGGTGTCCGAAATGCCCGCATTGTTCCGATAAATCGACACGGAACTTGTATTACACCTGATAGGAAACGGCGGCGACGGCCCTGCCGAAAACGAACAGGCAGAAGGATCGATGCCACCATCGACTCCACGGACAGCCGCAAATGTTCATCAAGGGGCGGAGTCTTCGTTACCGAAAAGGAACGGAGAAGCAGAAATGGAAGAAGCCCGAATCAAGCGGAACTTCCCTCTTGAACAAGGAAGAAACATTTCCCGAAAGGTATTGCAGAGTTCACACGATAGGCGATAGTCAAGGGCTGCGCTTCCGTCTGTCGAATAGCACATAAGACATCGATAAGCCGAGAGAGGCCGTGAGTTGTCCCGGCAACGGCAGAGATTGTCCGACGGCAAGACGATCAATTGGGATAGGAGCTAAGCAAAATAACGAATCCGAGGTGATAATTGGATTCATTTGGTTCTTCATTTGCAGAGCAAAGTTTGGGGAATCTAATGAGGACGAGTAGTTGATACACACGAGAAATGTTTCAACATTGTCGCCGTTTGAGACTTTCTTCTTTCAGCTTTCTCGCTTCGACTACCCAACTATTCCGTCCCAAGAATATCCACTTTTTTTCAACAAAAATTTCCCCAAATCCCCGTTTTTTTAGAATTGGATCGGTTAATCACTGCTCAGACACGGTAGTATTGAAAAACTGAAAACACCTTCGTGTTTCTCTCGATGAGCTCATTCCAATGGTATAAATAACGCCGGTCGTAGTCCTGTATAGGTTGGAGCCAGGGAGCCTACCCGCAATTGTAATCGATTATCATTTGCCATGAGTGGAAGGCATTTTTCGTGAGCATTAAAATGGTTATGTTGGTGGGACCGCACTTTTTTTTATCGTTTTCTCAGGGTTCTCATTGCTTTCCAAATGGTGTAGTGAAGCTAACTATTTTTTTATAAAATAGTATCGCTGTGGTGGGAATTTTATGTCTACCGGTATATACCGTAAAACCTCTAATAGAACCCCTCCCCCCTTTGGACCGTTCGAAAAACACAACCCCCGGAGGTTCTATTAGAGGTTTTACGGTAGTTATTTTCAAAATTCCAGTCTTTGCTTCATATTGTATGTAGTTGTAGCATTTGTAGAGAATCTTCAGTGCTATTTTTTGATACCAGGCATGCTGTGTGTGGCGCAATATAGTCGGGTGCGCTTAGAATGTCTATAGTAACATAGCTGGTTAGTCATATAAAAACTTTATTTTTCAGTTCTGTAAGAGAAGATGAGAAATGCCCTTACACTGTTTGTTTTTTTCCTATTTTCTCCGTATGTGGTATTTTGTGAACAAGACCCGTATGAAGTCCTCGGAGTTCCGCGCACTGCCAGTGTGAACGATATCAAGAAGGCATATAGAAAACTAGCAAAAGAGTTACATCCTGATAAACATCCAGATGATAAGGCAGCTCATGAAAAATTCCAAAAATTGGGATCTGCGTATGAGGTGAGTTTTTCATAAACTTTTACTGTAAAAACACACCCCTCTTTGCATATAGTACCGTAAAATGCGAGTATTTTTTAAGATTTTATCAGACAAAGATAGACGCCGTGCGTATGACACATTCGGAAGCACAGAAATGAACAACAGCGGCCAGCAGCAATACGGTCACAACTCATTTTCTGCTTTTTTTGAAAGCTTCTTCAGTGAACCTTTCTTTGAACCTCAGCATCGTCCATATAAAAAAGTAAGTGTTTTTAGTATAAAATAAATCTATAAAAATAAAATAGATGCTCTACATGTTTTCAGAATTCTGGCGGCTATAGACATATATTTATTCCATTTGGCGGAGCTTTCCGTAACAATCAACGTTTTGCAAAGTTTGTTTTTGTGCATATATAGTTTCGTTTTTATTATCTTGAAAATTTGAAATAAACGTTATTTTATTAACATTAAATGTTCATATATTTGAGTATATATTTTCGCGTTTATGTTTTTTTTGACATTACTGTCGTGAATATAAAAAGAGAAACACGGAATTGAAAGTTTTATTTTTATAGCATACCAAGAAGGCTTCTCATCGTAGCTTGACAATCACCGTTACATTCAATTAGTTTTCTTTCCACGATGGTCTAAAAAGTATTAAAAAAGTTAGAATAAGCTCACCTTAGGAAGTTCTAATTCACTCATTATCATTTGCAAATCTTCTTTTTTGATAGTAACCACCTTCTGTTGTTGCTGCTGTGTAGCTTTTATTAACTTTCCTAGGGCGTCAGATGAGAGTTTCGCGTCATCTTTCTCCTCTTGGTGATCCGTAACCTTAACGCCTTGCTATGCTTTTGAAACATCTTTCAACGTACTTTTTCAAGGTCAGCTGCCCCCCAGTTGTGTTTATCAGCTACTTTTGCCTCTGTCTGCTCCTCAGCAATATCGTCTTTATCAGTCATCTATAAAAATTTTGTATTAGAGCTGGAAGAGATAAAAATACACTAAAAACCGAAAATAGAGGTCATTTGCTAAATGGGGATCAATGGCGTTGTAACAAAAATTATATTCAAAAAATACGCAATCAGGGAAAAATTGGTTTTTTTTTTGAAAAAAGACATCCTTTGTTTTTAGCCTGACCGCTATATTTTCTCTCTTGCAATTCTGTGAGTCAGGGTTATGGTGTTTCCCCGTTGCCATCATTGATTTAACTGCTCAAGAATTCATTTGTAATTGATCAATCGGCGGCGTGGTACACGTGCTCTGTTTGCTCATTTCCCAATAGTGTGATGAGCATCCATTTGCGGCGCCAGTTGAGCCGTAACTTATTTTTTCGTTCTCCGTGCTCTTCTTTATTAATCTCTTGGTTCCAGGGTGATATGGACAGCGGAAATGAATCCAGTCCTCCTCAAATGGAAGTCGCTCTTGCGACGGAACAATCAGTAAAAGATTATGTGACAACAGTGGGTGCTGCAATCCTTGGTGCTTTCAACCAAACAGAAGAGCTGAAAGAAGCATTAAACAAATCAGAGATGATCGGCAAATTTATCGCAGATCCACAAGAAACGGTTTTGGTAATTGATCGAACCGTTCAACGAGGTACGATCAATGTGAACTAATAATTATCTGTAGATCAATCTGGTGAAACCGATACTGGCGATGAAGAAAATACAACTATGTTCATCTTTCTTGTAAGCAATGAGATACGTCATCGTAACGAAAGGACGGCCTCCATTGTCTTCATAAAACGTGGACAAATAATTGAAGCCGATAAAAACATCGCCGAGCAAATTCAAATCACCCAGTATGTACCGTAGTATTTAATATTTATGACTATATAGGATACCTCATGGTAATTTATACGGATCATTAGGTGCTTTTGTTGGCAAAGCCCTTAATCCATTTTTCAAGTCGTACGCTTACCAGAAAAGCAGAGGTGAAAGAGATGGCGATAAATTGGGTACTTCCGTAGAAAAGAATTTGACCGATGTCGAGGTTCGTTTTAAAATATTTCCATAATACCATCTATTTAGATTGGACTTCTGCATCTCCAGCAAAATATTGATATCCCAGATATAAATCTTGTGATACATCCACAAATTGAAAAAGCAGTTTCCCGGGCTAAACAAGAAAACCGTCGAGCTACAGTAAGCAATACAGTAATCATTTCTATGGTTTGTATCAGGTTGATGATCTCGGGGAACTTATTGATGATACATCTTTTCTAAACACTTTGCAAAATGGAGTAAACCGATGGATAAAAGAGATCAGAAAAGTCACTCGCTTAGAACGCGATCCAGCTTCGGGCACATCACTTCAAGAAATCACATTTTGGATCAATTTGGAAAGAGCATTGCAGAAAATTCTTCAAAAGAGGGATTCGGAGGAGGTACTCTAATCTATAATTGTACTACATTCCTTTAAAGATTGTTCTTACATTAGAAGCATTGAAAAGTGGAAAACGTTTTCAAGCGACTGTAGCCTTTGATGCCGATACAGGTTGATCACATTATATCTTTAATCGTCTCGTTATAGGTTTAAAAACAAGAATGAGTGCTGTAACGGATTACAACACGCTTATGAAAGAATTTCCTCTGAATGAACTAATCTCTGCCGCAGATATGGCATCCGTAACCAATGCTCTTACAAGTATCTTCACGCATATGAAAAAACTCCGTTCAACAAAATATCCTATTAGTCGAGCTCTGCGTTTTGTTGAATGCATTTCCCGTGACTTCAACACTCAAATTCTCAAGGTCTGGAATGCATGATACATCATATTGAGCATATGGATTTCAGATTTTATCTACCCGCCGTTTAATGCATATACCCATTACCGAGTTTGACCAGCTCATGGCTCAGTGTATGGAGGCATATAAAAAATGGGACGATGAATACGACAAGTTTATAACGATGATAAGAGATATCGCGAAAAAGAACCGTGATGAAACTATGAAATATCAGGCGTTCAAAGCGGTTGTACAACACAAGAAGTTGGAAACACGGTTGGTAGGATTGAAACAATTCCGAAAGTAAGTGATTTATGTATTTGGCAGTATTTTCCTCACAGGCAACATGACCAACTCCGAAATGTAATTTTAAAAGTAATGAGACCAGGCAAGAATATGCAAATTGTTAACGCTGACTCTACATTTAACGAAACTGGAGAAGTTACGCCTGTAGGGCAAGTGGATATGGCATATGATTTGGTTAAAGAAGTGGATTGCTTAGACGTATCAAATGAAGGAAACAATGCATGGGAAGCTGCCCAAAAACGGTATTTCTACTGTATGTGCTAAACTTTTTTATAGTTATGATGAACAAATCCAACTTGTGGAGGGTGAAATTATCACCAGACTACGTGACTTATTTGGCTCTGCTCAAAATGCAAACGAGATGTTTCGGATATTTAGACGTTTCAATTCATTATTCATACGTCCTAACATTAAAGGAGCCATTCGTGAATACCAAGCTCCGCTTATTGAAAAAACAAAAGTAGACATTCAAGCTCTTCAGGTTATAGCGCATTAGCTTCTTTAGATTATCTCTTTTTATAGACTCGCTTTCAAAAGGAGTATGGTGAAAATAAATCTCAACATCTCACAGATATTTGTGATATTCCACCATTCTCAGCAACAATTATTTGGATAAAACAAATGGAGCTACAATTACAAAAGTGCATTCAGCAAATTGAAGATATTTTAGGAAAAGGATGGGAAAACCATGTTGAAGGTAAAATATGCATTTACATCAAAAAAATCGGCATGTTTTAGGAAGACAGTTGAAAACTTTGGGAGATAATTTTCGTCAACTGCTTAATACAGCTCCACTATTTGATCAGTGGGTAGAACAGACTCAAGCAAAAAATTTGAATGTGACCGGAAAGGTAAAAGTTTTTTCGTGTGTTTCATAATGAGTATAGGTATTTGTTATCGAGAGACGAAATGCTAAAGATGGCAAGGCTCAACTTTACATGAAGGTTAACTTCAGCACAGAAAGCATTGTACTCCACAAAGAAGTCAGAAATTTAAAAAACCAAGGATTTCGAATTCCCTTAAAAATTGTAAACGCCGCCCACCAGGCAGGATTGCTATATCCGTTTGCTATCAGTCTGCTCGAGACTTTCAAGGTATTGTGGTGAAATTTGTTTATCCTATTCTTGCAGACTTATGAGAGTTTACGGGAAAGGTTGAAAAATAGGAAAGGAATTAATAGTCTCACGGCCAATCTTCTCCGAGATATACAAAACCAAATCAGCGAAGGTTATGTGCTCACCTGGGACTCGTATAAAATTGAGCCGTACGTTGGCAAATTTTATGAGATTGTCAACAGTTATCAGGTTTCTTACATCCTTCTAATTATGAAATACGGTACTTTTAGGAGCGTGTTGAGGAATTAATTTATGTTGTTGACAACATTGATAGTGAACTGGCTGCTTTGGATACTTGCCAGTTTAGTGAAGAACGAATTTCCGGGATTTTATCAAGTATACAGAAATCAGTTGATGAGCTAAGATATAAAAGTCTATCTAATCTGAACGAATGGGTAGAATCTCTGGATAAACAGGTTTGTCCCGATAAACGATCATATATTCATATATATATTTAGATTGAAACAAAACTTGCCAAAAAATTGGAAGACGCTGTGAAATTGTGGACTTTAGTCTTTTCTGCTTCTGAAGAGGTTGACGAATACAAAGAAAGAAATGTAACCTTACCTCCTGTGCAAAAAGTTATTATTGAGGTATACCATGGCTTTTTTTGTCTATTATAATGATTTAAGGTTCGTCTCACTGCCCAGACAATCTATATAAGTCCTACCATTGATCAAGCTCGAGCCAAATTACTCGACCAATTTGTGGATTGGCATTCTATTGTAACAAATAAGCCGAGAATCAGTGGAACTCGTTTTCAACTAGCAATAAATCACGATGATCCAGTTGAAACTTATAGCAGCGTGTTGAGTAATCTTCCAAATGGAATGTCTTCACTTGAAGGAGCCTATTCTACCGTTGACAAGATAATGACGCAAGTAGAACAATATGTAGGCGAATGGCTGCGCTACCAAGCTCTTTGGAATCTTCAAGCAGAAATGGTGTACGAAAACCTCGGTAGCGATATTTCACGATGGATGAAAACTCTTGTGGAGATCAGGAAAAGCAGAATAACGTTTGATACCCAGGTTTAATAATATGAGTTTTTTTAAAGTTTTTTAGGAGACCAGGAAAGAGATTTTCCCTGTATTGATCGACTATGCTAAAGTACAGTCGAAAGTCACGCTTAAATACGATTATTGGCATCAAGAAATATTGCAAAAGTTTGGAAATACGTTAGGTAATTTTTTTATATAACTGAAACGCTCTCAGCAATTTACAGGTACCAAGATGAATACATTCTACAAGGACATTGCTAAGTCTAGAGAAGAGTTGGAATCGCAGGGAGTTGATTCTGGAACTACTAGTGACGCCGTTGCATTGATAACCTATGTGCAGAAACTTAAAAAGCAAGCTAAAACCGGACAAGAAGCTGTCGACCAATTCAAGGCCGCTCATCGACTCCTTGGGCAGCAGAGATACCAGTTCCCCAATCAGTGGCTTTATGCAGAGCATGTTGAAGGAGAGTGGCTATCTCTGACGGACATTTTAATGCGAAAAGATGCTGCCATACAAGGACAGGCTAGTGTTTGTAATTGTGTCAACTCGTTTTTAGGTTAATAATCTGCAAACGAAAATTCGGAGAGAAGATGAATTAGTTGAGAAGCGTACCTTGGAAACACTCTCAGAATGGGAGAGAGCTAAGCCAGTTGAAGGAACGCAGAGACCCCAGGATGCCTTGGCTGTTCTTAGCCAATTCGAGCAGAAAATGAACAAATTGAGTGAAGACCGGGAAAAAATGCGCAAAGCTCGTCATGCCTTGGATATGGGCGAAACCGGAGTACCTTCTGAAGCTGATAAATTAATAGTGGCCGAAGAAGAACTGGCAGATCTGAAAGGAGTATGGCAAAATCTTACGCCAATCTATTCTTCTATAGATGAAATGAAGGTTTTTTGCTATTTAGAGTGCAACAATTTTATTGAAGGAAAAAGCTTGGCTCTCTGTCCAGCCTCGAAAATTAAGACAATCGTTGGACGAGTTGATGAATCAATTGAAGCATTTGCCAGTTAAATATAAAAGTTACAAGAGCTACGAGCATGCCAAGTTAATTATGCAGAATTATTCCAAGGCGAGTTTTCACAAAAAAAATGTATTATTCATTCCTTTTACAGATGAACATGCTCGTGTCAGAATTGAAATCAGAAGCACTGAAAGATAGACATTGGCGTCAAATGATGAAGGAGCTAAGAGTGAATTGGAATTTGTCAGATCTTACTCTGGGACAAGTCTGGGATGCTGACCTGCAGAGACACGAACATGTTATCAAGCAGATACTACTGGTGGCGCAAGGAGAAATGGCGTTAGAAGAGTTCCTTAAACAGGTAGAATAACGTATAAATCAAAGCCAAATTTGTAGATGCGTGATTACTGGCAATCATATGAAGTTGAGCTGGTAAATTATCAAAACAAAACTAGGTTAATAAAAGGATGGGATGAGTTGTTCAACAAACTCAAAGAACATCAAAACTCTCTTGCCGCGATGAAGCTCTCACCTTATTATAAACAATTTGAAGAGGTCAGATAGAAAATTAGAAGTATACAGTCCATATATGATTTAGGAAGCTGTCTCTTGGGAAGATAAATTGAACAGAATTAGCGCCATGTTCGATGTTTGGATTGATGTACAGAGAAGATGGGTGTATCTTGAAGGGCTGTTCAGTGCTTCCGCTGATATTGCAACCCTTCTACCAGTTGAAAGCGCCCGGTTTTCGAGGTTATTGAGATTCATTTTAGTATATTTTAGTTTTTAGCATATCAACAGAATTTTTGGCCTTAATGAAAAAGGTTACTGCATCTCCCAGAATTCTGGATATAGTTGTTATGCAAGGAGCTCAAAGACTTCTCGAAAGACTGGCCGATTTGTTAGCAAAAATACAAAAGGCGTTGGGAGAATACTTGGAGCGAGAGAGATCCAGTTTTCCCCGTTTTTACTTTGTCGGTGACGAAGATTTACTGGAAATCATGGGTAACAGCAAAGACATTGCTCGTCTTCAAAAACATCTAAAGAAAATGTTTGCTGGAGTAACAGCTATTGATTTCAATGAAGATGAACGGACGGTAAGAGTGCGATTTAGTAAAATTCATTTTTGTATAGATCAGTGGTTTTCACAGTCGCGAAGGAGAACAAGTTAATCTAATCACAAACGTCGCAACTAAAGATATTCGAATAAACGATTGGTTAAAAGCTTTTGAAAATGAAATGAGAACGACTCTTGCCAAGTTAGTTTTTAAAATACTGAATATACGATTATTTAGGATGCTTGGCTTATCTCTGATTGATTTCAATAAAATGGATATAGACACGGTTGCGCCTGAACAGTATATGGCTTGGTTAGACACCTACCCTGCGCAAATCATTGCTCTCACTGCGGAAATATGGTGGTCTAATAAAATGGAATCAACTCTTGCCGATGGCAAAAGCGTTGAAGACGTTGAGAAAGCTGTATCTTCCACGTTGGCTTTATTAGCGGATTCAGTTCTCAAAGATCAGCCTCCTATCAGAAGAAAAAAAATTGAAGCCTTGGTCAGTTTTTATATAAACACTTCGCATATAATTAATTTTAAATTTAAAATAATCTTTTAGATAACGGAATTTGTGCATAAACGGGATACATGCCGGAACCTCATTTCCGATAATGTGAAATCACAAATAGATTTTGGATGGCAGAAGTGCATGCGGTTCTATTTTAATCCAAAGCAACCAGATCCCGTCCAATGTTGCATTGTGAAAATTGCTAATGCAAACTTCTTCTATGGATTTGAATATCTTGGCATTCAAGAGCGACTTGTTCGTACACCTTTGACTGACAGGTGTTTTTTGACCATGACTCAAGCTCTTCATTCCCGGTTCGTTATTACATTTTAAAAGCACATATGGATGTTTAGTCTTGGAGGATCTCCTTTTGGGCCAGCTGGTACAGGAAAAACGGAATCGGTTAAAGCGCTTGGGCATCAATTAGGACGTTTCGTCTTAGTGTTCAACTGCGATGAAACATTCGATTTCCAGGTTTTTTCTTGCATTTACTTAGACGTTTCAGAGCCTGCTAAATGAGTTGTAACGTGACTTTTGCAGGCTATGGGAAGAATTTTAGTAGGCCTGTGTCAAGTTGGTGCCTGGGGTTGCTTTGATGAATTTAATCGCTTGGAAGAGAGAATGTTATCAGCCGTTTCTCAACAAATTCAGACTATCCAGGTTTGTCTTTTTTTAGTGACAAAAATATAATCATAGGAAGCTGTACGTGGTGGAGGTGATATGACAGTTGACCTTGTTGGTAAACGTCTCAATGTAAACGCTAATATTGGTATATTCATTACGATGAATCCTGGATATTCTGGACGCTCTAATCTTCCTGATAATTTAAAGCAACTATTCCGTAGTTTGGCTATGACACAACCTGATCGCCAACTAATTGCACAAGTTATGCTATTTTCACAAGGATTTAAAACAGCTGAAACGCTAGCAAATAAAATAGTGCCGCTTTTCATGTAAGTAGATTATGGTTTTTATTTATTTATTTTTCAGACTTTGTAAAGAGCAGCTTTCTGAGCAATGTCACTATGATTTCGGACTTCGTGCATTGAAATATGTTCTCGTATCAGCCGGAAATATTAAAAGAGACAAGCTTAGCAAAATGGGAGTTGCGGCGCTAGAAGATGTAGCCGAACAGCAGGTGCGAAACTTATTTTTGTATAACATCTTACCTTATAGATGCTCATTCAATCTGTTTGTGAAACACTTGTACCAAAATTAGTCAATGAAGATATTGCACTTCTCTTCTCGCTTCTTTCCGATGTTTTCCCCTCGATCAGTTATAGTCCAAACCAAATGACAGAGTAAATTCTGCATAGCCGAAATGCAAATTTTTTAGACTGCGAAGCCATGTATCTACGGTTTGCGATGAACAACTATTGTGCCACTCTGATCACCCCGGTGAACAAGGTTCTGCTTGGATTGAAAAAGTTCTCCAATTGTATCAAATTACTAATTTAAATCATGGATTGATGCTTGTCGGACCCAGCGGTAGTGGAAAGACTGTAGCTTGGAAAGTGTTGTTAAAGGTGGGTATTACTTCAAAACATTTAAAAGAATGTGCTACAGGCGTTAGAGCGATTAGAAAAAATTGAAGGTGTACCTCATGTGATAGACGCGAAAGCTATGAGCAAAGACGCATTGTACGGAGTAATGGATCCTAACACAAGAGAATGGACTGATGGACTATTCACCTCAATCATAAGAAGGTAAAATAGTAACGCAATTAGACTTATTTCTCAGAATTATTGACAATGTCCGGGGTGAATTAGACAAACGGCAATGGATAATTTTTGATGGTGATGTTGATCCGGAATGGGTTGAAAATCTCAACTCTGTACTTGACGATAATAAACTGCTTACGTTACCTAATGGAGAGCGACTATCAATTCCTTCAAATGTAACTGTATAGTCAGTATTTTATATCGAAGCATTGCAGGTACGAATGATCTTTGAGGTTTCTGATTTGAAGTATGCAACATTGGCAACAGTCTCGCGATGCGGTATGGTATGGTTCAGCGATGAAGTTCGTAAACGTTTCATATATTAAAAGACGTTTGTAGATTGTTACGACAGATATGTTATTTGATGGATACCTCAATCGTCTACGAAATGTATCTCTCGAGAATGAGCTAGTCGTTGGCGCTCCTTTAAATGTTGTAGCTCCTGATGTCGAACCTACTCGTGCCGTAAGCATTCAGCGGGACGCCGCTGGAGCTCTTCAACATCACTTCACTATGGATGGACTGGTGCCCTTAGCCTTGAACTATGCTATTAACGAGTTGGACCATATCATGACTCCTACCAAGCAACGTCTTCTTTCGTCTTTCTTCGCTATGATGAATTATTCTATTAGAACACTTATTAATCATGATGCAAACATGACTGATTTTCCACTCACGGTTTGTTAATCTTAAACTTTCAAATAGAGATCTTTTAGAAAGAAAATATTGAAGCTTATGTTATGCGGACCATGCTGGTTAATATGGTCTGGGCTTTCAGCGGTGATGGAAAGTGGAAGAGTCGTCAGCAATTGAGTGATTATATTCGTAATACAACAACCCTAGCGTTACCTTCTAGCCAACAGGTATGATTAGTGCACTTTTAGCTACATTTGTTTAGTCTTGTCTTATCGATTATGAAATCACCACTTCTGGAGAATATGTCCCATGGCTCAGCAGAGTACCATCTATGGAAATTGAGGCACATCGAGTAGCTGCTGCAGATCTTGTTGTTCCCACTGTGGATACAGTACGGCATGAAATGCTGTTGGCAGCTTGGCTTGCTGAGCACAAGCCCTTAGTCCTGTGTGGACCTCCTGGCTCTGGAAAAACGATGACATTACTAGCCGCGCTTCGTTCTCAACCGGACATGGATGTTGTAAACGTTAATTTTTCTTCATCGACTACCCCAGAATTATTAATGCGTACATTCGACCATTACTGTGAATATAGGTTTGCAGAAAAGTTATTGAAAATTTCCTTTTTAGACGAACACCTAACGGGGTTATTCTTGCTCCTGTCCAACTTTCAAGATGGTTGGTCATCTTTTGCGATGAAATCAATCTTCCTGCTCCTGATAAATATGGAACGCAACGCGTAATATCATTCTTGAGACAACTCGTAGAGATGGTTTATTGAACGCTTTTAATTGTAATTAATAATTATTTATTTAGAATGGTTTTTATCGCAGTACCGATCACAGTTGGGTAACTCTGGAGCGGATCCAGTTTGTCGGAGCTTGTAATCCTCCTACTGATCCAGGTCGTCATCCTATGACCCATCGATTCCTTCGTCATGTACCTGTAGTATACGTTGATTACCCTGGACAAACTTCTTTGATCCAAATTTACGGAACATTCAACAGGTTCTAAACATTGATATTATCAGGCTAACTCATTTTTAGAGCTATGCTTAAAATGGTTCCAAATGTGCGTTCTCTCGCTGAAGCATTAACAAACGCTATGGTTGACGTGTACTTAGCAAGCCAAGAACATTTTACACAAGATGAACAGCCACATTACGTATATTCACCACGTGAATTAACTCGATGGGTTCGTGGCATTTCGGAAGCCATTACGCCTCTTGATGGTATTACTCCTGATCAACTTGTGCGACTTTGGGCCCACGAAGCCCTTCGTCTTTTCCAAGATAGACTGGTTACGGATGAAGAAAGAAATTGGACAGATGAACTTGTGGATTCTACAGCCGAAAAGTCTGTAATCAAAAGAGGTGATAAAGTTTTCATTTCAGATATTTCGGAGGATCATGTAATGTGAAAGAAGCTCTAAAAAGACCATTATTATATTCGTGTTGGTTATCTAAGCATTATGTACCAGTGAGCCGAGACGAATTGAAGGAATATGTATTTGCTCGGTTAAAGGTATAAATAAGTTATTTTGTTGCCCATCTACGAGCATCTTAGGGATTCTATGAAGAAGAGTTAGACGTTAAGCTCGTTCTTTTCGACCAGATGCTAGACCACGTACTTAGAATAGACAGAATATATCGCCAGTCACAAGGACATCTTTTACTTATCGGCACTGCAGGAGCTGGTAAAACTACCCTTTCTCGATTTGTTGCTTGGCTTAACGGGATAAGCGTTTTTCAAGTTTGTGAAATATAGCGGTGGAATTTTAAGAGAACACTTACAGCTTAAAGTTCATTCGAAATACACTGCAGCTGATTTCGACGAAGATATGCGAACCGTTTTGAGAAGAGCTGGTTGCAAAAATGAAAAGATGTGCTTTATTATGGATGAATCGAATATGTTAGATACCGGATTCTTGGAAAGGCTCAATACATTATTGGCCAACGGCGAAGTAAGATTTCTTGTAGTGCAGCTGAGGTTTTTTTAGGTACCCGGTTTATTCGAAGGCGATGAACATACTACTCTAATGAGTCAAATCAAAGAAGGTGCACAAAGACAGGGACTTATGTTAGACAGTCACGATGAACTTTACAAATGGTTTACGGCACAAGTTATGCGAAATCTTCATGTAGTTTTCACTATGAATCCTTCTGACGGAGGTCTTCGTGAGAGAGCTTCTACTTCTCCTGCTCTTTTCAATCGCTGCGTCCTCAATTGGTTTGGAGATTGGTCTGACACTGCCCTCTACCAGGTATTGCCTTATCTCTTTTTTTGTAATAGTTGATTATAAAGGTGGGCTCCGAATTAACGAGTGTGCTTGACATTGATCGTCCGAATTATGAACCACCGTTTGCCATACAACCAGTGTGCGAACTTGTGCCATCTCCACCCAATTATCGCCAAGCTGTAATGAATACATTCGTGCAATGCCACAATGCTGTGAGGAAGCTCAATCAACAGGTATGAGCTAGATTTTTTTTTTTAAAATGTAGCTTTTAGGAATTAAAAAGGGGTCATCGTGTAATGGCTGTAACACCAAGACATTTCCTTGATTTTATCAAACACTTCACTAATTTGTTCCATGAAAAACGGCGTGAACTGGAAGAAGAAAAAGTTCATTTAAATATTGGACTGAACAAAATTCGTGAAACCGAGGAGCAAGTAAAAGAACTCCAAAAAAGCCTGACCTTGCAAAGCCGTGAATTAGAAGAAAAGAAAACTGCTGCTAATCAGAAAATGCGGGAAATGGTAGCTGATCAACAGAAGGCTGCTGAGGAAAAACGACTATCAGAGCAGCTTCAAAAAGAATTAACAGAACAACTGCAGAGTATTGCTACTAAGAAAGCGGAAGTACAGAAAGACTTGAGCCAGGTAATTATTACTGTTATTTTGGTATAATTTCTTTACAGGTTGAACCAGCCGTAGAAGATGCTAAAGCTGCTGTGAAAGGTATTAGAAAGAACCAATTAGTAGAAGTTCGTTCCATGGCAAATCCTCCAGTTTTGGTCAAGTTAGCCTTGGAATCTATATGCATATTACTAGGCGAAAACGTGGGAACCGATTGGAAGGTATAGAAGTCTTTCTTACTTAGTTACAAATGTTTGCAGGCAATTCGATCGGTAATGGTGAAAGATGATTTTATGAATAGAATTCTGGAATTTAATACTGACTATATAACAGCGGACATTCTAAAGCAAATGGAAAAATATATGAGCAATCCTGATTGGGACTTTGAGAAAATTAACCGAGCCTCTGTTGCTTGTGGCCCCATGGTAAAATGGGCGAAAGCACAATTGCTTTATTCAGAAATGTTGCACAAGGTATAGTTTAAGGATAAAACTAATTCCAAAACTTTAGGTTGAACCCTTGAGAAATGAACTCAATCGGCTAGAATCAGACGCAGAAATAAAGACAAAGGAGGGCGAAGCAGTGAAAATCAGAATTGATCAATTGGAAGTATCAATCGCTGCATACGAACAAGAGTATGCTCAGCTAATTGCTCAGGCAGAACACATTAAAAGCAATCTTGTATCAGTACAAGAAAAAGTAATTATATTCTTTCGCGACGAAATAGTTACATCTTAGGTGGGACGATCTACCCAATTGCTTACCTCATTGCGATCCGAGAGGGATCGTTGGTCTACAGGATGTGAAGGATTTGAACATCACATGGATACCCTTGTCGGGGATGCTTTGCTTACTGGATCTTTTCTTGCTTATGCTGGGTACTTTGACCAGCAACTACGAGATGTGCTGTTCCATCGCTGGACTGACGCTGTACAAGCCGCATCTATTGTTTATCGACATGAATTGGCTAGAATAGAGTACCTGTCCACAGCAGATGACAGGCTTCAGTGGCAAAAAAATTCACTTCCAGTAAGTTTTATTTTGAAGCATCAGATATTTGTCGTTTAGGTGGATGATCTCTGTTCAGAAAACGCTATTATGTTACACAGATTCAATAGATATCCGCTCATTATTGATCCTTCTGGACAAGCCGCTGAATTTATTATGCGACAATTTGCCGATAAAAAGATACAAAAAACAAGTTTCTTGGACGAATCATTTAGGTATCTCTTGCAATTATCTTATTTAATACGTTTTGTAGGAAAAATTTGGAATCAGCTCTTCGTTTCGGGAATTCATTACTGGTACAGGATGTTGAGAGTTATGATCCCATCCTTAATCCTGTTCTTAACCGCGAAGTTAAAAGAACTAGTGGACGAGTTCTAATAACTATTGGAGATCAAGATATCGATCTCTCACCAGCGTTCCAAATATTCCTTATTACTCGAGATTCTACTGTAGAGTTTTCTCCGGATATCTGTTCACGTGTTACATTCGTTAATTTCACTGTAACATCATCTTCTCTAGCCAGTCAGTGTCTTAATCAAGTCTTGAGAAGTGAACGACCTGATGTGGACACTAAACGAAATGACTTATTAAAACTCCAGGTTTGCTTATCACTGATATTTAGCGAACTATTTAATGGTTTTAGGGAGAATTTGCAGTTCGCTTGCGACATTTGGAAAAAGCTTTGCTCAGCGCATTAAATGAAAGCAAAGGAAAAATTTTGGATGACAATTCCGTCATTGAAACACTTGAAAGATTGAAAACAGAAGCGTCAGAAATCGCTACCAAAGCTGACGAGACTGATAAAGTTATGGGTGAAGTTGAACGTGTATCTGCTCAATACCAGAGGTTAGCGTCAGCTTGCAGCCAAATCTATCACACATTACAACAACTCAATGAGGTGAGGCTTTTTCTGTTGACTATCTAAACCTTTTTAGGTTCATTTCCTGTACCACTATTCTTTGGACTTCCTCATGGATATCTTCACCCATGTGTTGAAATCTCCAGAGCTTAATGGCCATAGTGACTATGCACATCGTCTTCAAATGATAAATGCCAATTTGTTCCAGGTTAAAAACATTTTCAATATGAAGCTGCGTATTTTAGACAGTGTTCCGTCGGGTATCTAGAGGAATGCTACATGCAGATAAAGTACTTCTTGCTCTTCTACTTATGCGAGTGTATATACGTGGTATCGGAACAGAACCAAGCTATGATATGCAATGGGATCTTCTTCTTGGTAGAAGCGAGATATTTACTGGAAAAAATGTTGAGAACACAAAAGTGCCTGATAGTTTAAAATTCTTGAGCTCCTCCCAGGTTGCATCCTTGTTGAAACTTGTGAAATTGCCCGGATTTGAAAAGGTTTGCATTCAAAATTTTTTATACTGTCCTTTAGTCGGTTGACTGTGTAGTATCGAAAAGTGCCGAAATACAACAGTGGTTACATATGGATAATCCAGAAATATCTGTTCCGACTGTTTGGACGACGGCCGAAAATATTAGTGAGTATTACCATTTTTTTGTTTATATAATTTTTCTTTACTAAAAAATGTATTCAGCTCCAATTGGCACTGCTTTGAACGAACTTATCGTTATACACTGTCTGCGATCTGATCGACTGATGGCCTCAGCTCATAGATTAGTTTCAACAGCATTTGGAGAAGCATATATGCAACAAGACAAAGTGATAGACATAAAAGATATTGTAGAAAACGAGGTACGTGTTTTAGGAGAATAATGTTGGGATGATATTATTTTGCAGATGTCATCCTCCGACCCAATTTTGCTTTGCTCTGCTATTGGATATGACGCATCCAATAAAATTGAAGATTTGGCCGTTGATACTGGAAGACAAGTAACATCTATCGCTATTGGTTCCGCTGAAGGTTTCAATCAAGCTGATTCAGTGAGTTTGGCCTACTATATGCTAATATTACACTGTATCAACGTTTCCATTTGCTCTTAAGGCATTGGCTTCTGCTTCGAAATCTGGACGATGGGTTCTCCTCAAAAATGTCCATCTAGCACCTTCGTGGTTAGCCCAATTGGAAAAGCGACTTCATATTATAAAACCGCATCCTCAATTCCGTCTATTCCTTACGGCTGAAATTCATCCTAAACTTCCGGCAACAATCCTTCGAGCGTCGCGACTAGTTGTGTTTGAGCCAGCAACAGGGCTCAAAGCTAATCTTCTCCGTTCGTTATCAAGTCTACCAGCACCACGAATTGCTCGTGCACCGGTGGAACGAAGCCGTCTTTATCTTCTTATTTGTTGGCTTCACGCTTTAGTGCAAGAGAGATTAAGGTGGGTCAGTTGTGTTTATTTGTACATTTTTCTACAGATATACACCACTTGGATGGGCAAATGCCTATGAGTTTTCCGATGCTGATCTTCGAGTAGCATGTGACACCCTTGATTCAGCCGTTGACGTGATCGCACAAGGGCGATCTAATGTTTCCCCGGATAAGCTTCCATGGAATACTCTACGGACTCTTTTGAGTCAGTGCATTTACGGAGGAAAGATTGATAACCATTTTGATCAGGTAACATACAAGAATTTGGAGTGTAGCCGATTTTAGGTGTTACTTGACTGCGTCCTACAAAAACTATTCACGGCCAAAGCCTTTGAACATGAACATGTGTTAATTGGCAAATTTGATGGCGACGCGCCTCTGACTATGCCTGATGTCACCGGAAAGGAACAGTTAATTCATTGGGTTGAATCATTAAAAGCTCAACAAGTTAGTTGTTCGCTTTATTTATAATAATGCCGTTTAGCTGCCTGCATGGTTAGGGTTATCGAATAATGCCGAAAAGGTTCTCCTTACGGTTAGAGGTGAAGCCATGTTGCGCAACATGTTGAAAGTGTCCGATGATGAGCTTGCCTTCAGTGGGGATGCTGAAAAGGAAGTAAAACCTCAATGGATGGCTCAATTAAGTGAACTTGCTCAGCAGTGGCTTAAAAAACTTCCTCAGGTTTACATGAATCATAACATTTTTAATTAATTCACTTTAGGAAATAATGAGGATGAAACGAACAGTAGAAAATATTAAAGATCCCCTCTTCCGATTCTTCGAGCGTGAAATAAATCTTGGTGCTACTTTACTCAAGGATGTAAGAAGTGACCTTGTTGAGGTTTGCTAATGGTATATACTTCAACTTTAACACATTTAGCTATTGGCAGTCTGTCGCGCTGAACGAAAACAGAGTAATGACACACGTTCATTAGCCTCCGCAATTCAAAAAGGACAAGTACCAAAAAATTGGGTCAGATACACAGTACCGAGAGATGTGACAGTTATGGATTGGATGAACGATTTTGTCGAACGAGTCAAGCAGCTTACACGACTAGCTAATAGTGACAACCTCAAGGTTTGCGTTTATTACAAATTTTTTTACGTATTATTGCAGCGAGAAGAGGTTTGGTTGGGAGGTACCTTCAGTTCGGAAGGATATTTCACAGCCACTCGCCAACAGATTGCCCAAGCAAATACCTGGTCATTAGAACAGCTTAACCTTCATGTTAACTTTGATAGGACAGATAACACGGATGTTTTTAGAATAACAGGTTAGTTCTCATTCCAATTTCAAATTTGGAAGTTTTTTTTGACGATATTTTATTTATAATGTATTTAGGGGTTGAATTACGTGGAGCTGAAGCAGCTGGAAGCAATAAATTACAACTCTCAGATAACGTAAATGCAAGCATTGGATGCGTGGAGTTTTCATGGAAACAAGTAAGTATTTTTAAATTCTTATTATCTAAAATATCGTTTGTATTTTAATAGCTTGCTTTTGTTACTTCGTCTTTATTTAAAAAAATTAATTTGTTCTCAGATAAAACAAAATGGCGTGGATCTTCCTTTGTACCTATACAATGACCGCAAGCAGTTGGTCAATTCACTAGCCCTCAACGCCACCCCAGCCACCGCTTTCTACGAGCGTGGTGTTGCTTTAATTGCTAATCCTAAATTGTAAACTATTATGTATGATAAGAATGTAGGTGATTTCACGAGCTTTTCTGTAAATTTTTAAATAAATCGTATAATATCTCGTTTATTCTCAGCATTTGATATTCCGGTTTTTCGAACGCGATCCAGAGGGGTCGCGCTCCCTTGGAGATCTTTTGTCTGCTAGCGAAATGCGCCTTCGGCTGTTAATTTTTATTCTGTTAGAAATACTCTACGTGTCAACAAGCCCTGATGATTCTTCTGAACATTCGACTACCGCCAAACCGCTTGTTCCTTTACCGAGCAAGCATGCGATAGAACTGGTAGGGGCGAGGTTTTTAGGTAAGGCAAACCATTTCATAAAAATTGGCCGCTATTCAGATGCCCTGATTAAAAAAGGCCAAATAGAAATGGCGAAAGGTGCGTTTAAAACTCAATTGGAAGTACTTGAAAAAGTTCATCCAGACCAGGTACCAATTCAGTGTTTTTCCTTAATTTTAACTTGATTTTGTGCTGTTCAGTATCGCAAATATAAAAAGATGAGCGTGGACAAGTTGGCAGCAGATGCGGTCATGCAACAGGCCGAAATGGCCAAGTTACAACCAAAAACAGGAAATCCGATGGTAGACATGCTCAATGAAAATGGAATACCGATTGCTTCTTCCCTGAAAGGCATAGAGCAGGCTATCAAAACCCAAAAAGAGCTGGAAACACAGGACCCGTCAGAACAGGTGCTTTAGAATCACAGAAGGCCGGAGAACAAAATATTTAGATTGCAAAAGCAGTGCTGGAAAAATTTCAACAGCAAATATTACCGGGACTTGTGGCTAACATGATCGCTGGAAGGAATCCATTTAAAGTAAGGCAATAGTCAAATTAGCAAAGAAGAATTTTCAGATTCCACAGATGAGACAAGCTCAGGCGTCGCCCGAACAGGTACGGGCGATGGCCTTGACCTCGCAGACTGCGCCTTCTGGACACTGGTCATCCGAGCTCAGAAGATCGCCAGAGGTACCTCCACCGATGGAGGAAGAGACACAAGACATCAACAGTCGGACTTTAGCTCGTCGACTTCGCGAATCGCCACGTTTGAGACATCTCCTTAGAAATGCCGACGTAGCCGCTGTCCTAACACCTCGAATGAGAGACGATCCTATGGGACGGCCACTAAGCAACCGGGAGGAAGAGAAAATTCTTCGAGCAGGTTCTGGTCTGGATGGCAAATCAGCTCTTGTCCTCGGTCTACATGACATCTTCAGCGACAACGAGGAAGATGACGAAGGCATTCCAGAGGAGAATTCTATCCGACGGTCACCTCTACAATTGCCATCCTCTTTTGTAAAATCACTGGAGAAAAATGAAGAAGTGAGGCAGGCCCTTCAAAAACTTGCCTACAGGTTAGTCATTCCATTTTAGATAAAATTTGTTATAGCGTGAATGAAGTCGAACAGCTGTTGGAACCGAAGAAACTGCTACTCAATTCGAAACCCCAACCGGGTTACTTTATCCCCCGGAAATTGCCCCAGAGACCAAGGAAAATGTTGCCGCTGGTTGTTGGAGAAGATCCCGCAGAAGCAGAACTCCGTCAGTCTCGTCGACGCGCTCCCAGTATTCCTCTGAAAAAGGAAAGCCGTGTATTGACCAACCTGAAAAACAACCCGAACCTGGCTCCCCTATTTATGGACGGCCATTTAGACGAGATATTAGGAGGAAGGGAAGTTCTGACGGAGGAACAAAAAGGACGCAGATATAAGCCAAAATCTATTGTCGCTTATCCAAGGCTTTTTGGGGCGAAAATTATAAAAAATCCTTTGGATTCAAAAGTGTCACAGGTGGGAAAACTTCTTTGATCGGGAATTGGGCGTATGCAGATAATAGAAGAACGCCCTGTGCCACCTCTCGTCTGGACACCCAAAGGACGCCACACTCGGTTGAGATGGACCGGCGCCACGGATAAGGAAATCCCTGGATTGGGTAGGCACGTGATATCTCTGGAAAACAATGTTCGGTATTCAGGAGGACGATTCGTTTTGCCTTCTTTGGATCCGACAGTTCCGGCAGTAAACACGGCATATTCCACACAAGGGAGGGCGCGCGAAGAATGGGATACAACTTTCAAAATTCCCAATTTTTGGAATGCGGGAGACGAAGCCGGATTCAGTGTCAAACATTCGAGCAAACGATTTATCGGAGGAAATGGTGGATTTGACATGCCGGCAATAGATTTATAAACGGGTATTCTAATAATAAAACTAATAAGGAACCGTGTATTATTCGTCGCCATGGAAAACGGGCGACTCGTTCTCCTCGTTCTCTTCGAGAATTTCCATGTCGGAATCGTCGAATTCGATGTTCGAGTCGGAATCTGCTCCTGTCTCTTGAACCCACGGATAAATCGACACTCGTCTAGCTAAAATATTATTTTTGAGACGAATGACAGATATAAACTCACCGGGGATTGGTCTCTCCATGGCCGTCTTCAATTCGACTGTCGTCTTTTTCTCCGGCGGCAAAACTTCTGCCACAATTTTTAACATTTTCGGTGTCTCCATAGCCGTGATTTTACAGGCTTGTACATCCTGTTTGACGTCGACCTTGTCTTCGGTTTTTTTGTCATTTTTCAACATTTGGGCTGCTTTCCTTTTGAGAAGCGCCTGTGCTTGTGGATAATATTTGATGACATCGTTTAGATCTTCTTTGGTCAACGAGAAAAGTGTGGCGTAACCTTTTGCCCGGATAGAAGCCGTTCGTCGATTGTTTCCTCCGATGGCCAGCAGACTGCAGTGGCTGTTTCTTTCTCGTTTTCCTTCTGCTTACCTAATTTCTCCGAAGACACTTCCTTGTTTTAATTCAGCAAATACTTTCTCATTGTGTTCTCCTCCGACAACTTCCAAAACTCCTTGATTTACAATGTACATTTCTTTGCCGACATCTCCTTTTTGACAGATCATGTCGCCAGGAAGAAATATCACAGGACGCAGCTTCAAGACAAGATCTCGTAAAAGAGCACGATCACAATCCTTGAATTACGTGAAGTTTGTGAGAAAAATCAAAAGTAGTACTTGAAATAGTTGTACTTTACTGAGGGTATTGTAGTGGACGGAGAGAGCCAAGTCTGTCTGCAATTTGAGGGGCAGCTTCTCGATCAATTTCTTCTCATCTGAATACGACTATTTATTGTTGATAGATTTTCCAACCAAGTGTTTTTTGCTGTTCCCAGGTATAAATGAACCAATCTCTGACTCGATTGGTCAATTCTCGGGAAAGGTTGAGTCGTTTGCACTCGGACAGGGCCATGTCCATCTGCCGTCGATAGTCTTCTCGATTTCTCGACGCATTCGACACAATATCTCTGATTTGACCGAGCAAAAGAGCGAAAACAAATACTCCCATCATCCACGAAAATGTCATGTAAATGTATCTGCCAATCTAATAAATAAAGTAAGACAACTCACTCGATGACATTCGTAGGAGCGGGATTGTTTCCAGTTGAAGTGGCCACTGCCGCTGTGAAATAAAAACATCGAATATAGGCATTGCCTTGGTTATTGTAAACCCATTTATTCAGATAATATTTGCCATTTTCTTTGTAGGCAATTTGACCAAATGCCTGAAAGTAAAGGAAAAGACAAGGAGAGAACTCACCTGCCAGGCGCTGAGCATGTAATAAATACAACTGTTGCAATGGATAATATAAATCATATAGGAGAGAGTACGAGCTATTCGGATGGCGTACGGATTGGAGACAGAATTATCGAGCATGTCGAAAAGAGCCCAGAATGATTGGATCTGAAAGGAAATTGTCCGAATCGGAGACACTCGACCTACTTTGAAGACGCGATTGGCTCGAACGAGGGAAAGGGGCCCGGTCAGATAATACAAAAAGTCTGTGGGCAAGACCGAGAGAAGATCCATCTTGGCCGTGAAACTGTCTTTGTAATTTAGAAGCATGGCCAATGGGGTTTTCTAGAAAAAAAAAGAAGATTTGAATGCAACCAGTGCCTACCACAGTAATTCCTCCTTTGATAAATTGGAGTCTCGGTTTGAAAAAGAGCATGTCAACCACGTAGATGGCATCACAAGAATAGTCGATGATGAGCCAATAGACCATGTTCTCTTTTGTCTGAAACGGATAGCTGCTCCGGAGGGGAACAGCAATCGCATTGTAGAGAAAGGCGAAGGCCACCACGAACAACCAAACCAAATACAGACGACCTGTCAGATTGGAAAGAAGGGCAATCGACTGTCTCACCGTAAGGATTGATACTTCTTGGAATCCATAACTTCGCCTCAGCCTCGTCAGCCGCGTCGACGACTTTCTGTAGGCAAAAATAGCAGGATCAAATCCAGCTACTTACCTGTAATCCAATCAGAGACATCAGAGACGGTCGTTTTTCTTCTTTCGGCAACAAATTCGAAGAAATGACAGAGGCTGCGTCTTCTTCTACTTCTTTTAGCAGTGATTCTCTCACATTGGAGGTTCGCCGTTGCACCTAAATCCTACAGCTACATTTTTCTAAAAAGTTTCCTACACTTCTGGCCAAGGTATGCAATCTCTCTTTCATGATAAACGATATTTGGCTCTTGACATCATCATTTTCTGAAGTAGACGGAACCAGGAGAGATTTCCTTGGGGAGTTGTCTACTGGCGGGGGCGGGGATGGCGGGGGAGGACTGCCGATGTCCTCGGATTCGATGTGAATGATCGGACCCTTTTCAACTGGACTAGGTAATTTTGAAGGAAGGCCGGAAGAGTCCGGCGGTGTCTCGTGGAAGCCCAAAGTTGACTGAGAAGCGGGCGACCGGACATATGAACTGGACGGCGAGTATTGTCGTGGTCATACGGAATCTTACCTGCTGCGTGGGCTGTTGAATAAATCGGATATCTTCTGTGGTTGTGACTGTTTCTGTAGGCAATATTCCTTGATTAAAAGTTACAGAAACCAAACCTGTCGATCGACATAGACGAATCGTCTCCGGGCGACAACATTTCGTAGTCGGCGCTGCTCGTCCTCCTCGGCCATCTCTATCCGGATCGATGTCTCCTCTATCATCCCCCGCCTGCCCTCCATTAGCCACACCTCGCATATCAAAATATTTATCACAGGTGAGATTATCAGGCAAATTTTGAGGATCACTTGATTATAAAGCAATATCTTTGGAGAGGCCGACCAAAATGGAACCCGTTAGAGTGACACCCATGGCAAGTCCCATCAGAAGGAAGTTTCGACGACCCTGAAATACTTTTGTCTTCGGACAACAAAAACTCAAACCGTAATTTCTTTGAAATATAAGATGCTCCAAGCCGAGGCGATACAACCGGGCAACATTGTTATGATGGGGAATGTCACTGTCTGAGAGAGCGTCGCATTGGCCACGAAGAAGGCTGTCTGGGCAATTGCCCAGAGAGCACCACCGGCGACAGAGGGCAGGACGAGCTGGCCGTCGAGAGTCGGTCGACCCTTGTGAATAAAGGAATAGACAAGAAAGATGAGGGAAGCCGTTAGGATAATGCCCGTATAATGCGAGAAAACATAGGAGAGTCCATCTTGTGGGGCTCCTATCACATTGTCTTGAATATACACAACTGGCATAAAGGTAAGACCATAAAATACACCGGCAACAAGAGCGAGAGCGAATCCTCTGAAATAGAAAAGTCGAGAACAAATCGAGTAATTACAGTGGTCGTCCTCCATATGGCGCGGCTTCTTCGTCGGCGTCTTCCTTTTCTTCTTCCGTCGTGGAAGATGGCGAATTCAAGGCAACTTTCTCGGCTTCTGTTCCTTTTTCTTTCGTGTTCGATGGACCATTCCGAACTTGGGAAAAGATGATACCACTGGAAATTGTTTAGTCTGATACGATGGACAGGGTATACCCGATGATGACACAACCGAGTCCGAGATAATTGAGAAGGGCACTGGCAGGTGGGCGAGCAATCTAAAAACATCTTTTGACGAGGTAACCAAGGCGACTCACAGTGCCGAATAGACCGAATCGTCCACACGCCCAGCCAGTAATCTGAAAGAGGAGAGATTCAGCAGAAAAAAAAGAGAAATATACACAATTGGTGGTATTCCAGATAAGAATACCCAAAGCCATGCCCAGTCGACGGATGATGGGAATTGCAGTGGCGTTACCAACTAAAAATGTTTTAAATATATTCCTCAAAGTTTTCCGACTTGTCCATGCCATGCCTCCTAACATTGCCAACGGATAAAATTCAGGAAATTTTTCATAAGCATAGACGAGAAAACCGATAGCAAAAATGATATTGCCCATTATCCATTGGACAAATATTCCTGAAATTTTGAATTATCGATGGTTGTCATGGAGATGCAGACCGTCACCGGCATTGTATCGTTTTATTGGGACAAACATCGACCCAAAGAAAACAGCGGCAATTCCGCATGCCGTACCTCCGATGAGGATTGACATCCTGAAAAGAAGAAAATGTTAGAAGAACGACCGATTTGGGAGAGAAAACGGGAGGAAATGGGGATGAAAGCGGGATGATATAAACAGTCGGGAGAGGAGTCATCGGGGAGAGGAGGGTGGCCGCCTACGCTACAATAATTGGTAGAAATCGAGCCATAAAAGGGAATATACTCGCTACGACTCAAGCCAAAATGTCGGATCAACCGACTCTCTGCAAAAGAATACCGAAAAGAGTGAAAAGAGGCGTCACTCTTTAGGCCAACTGATTGTTCGACTGATAACATTTTGTCGCATAATGGTCTCAACTCTTTGATGTTTCTTTTTTAAATGCTTCCAATAGAGTCGAGTTCATTATGTAAATGAGTTGGGAATGGCAGACGAGTGACAGATATCGATCGATGGCGAGCTGGCACTGCCGGTCGACTCTTTATTCCACCAGCAAACACACAATTTGTCTGGTCACAGTTCAACAACAACAGAACAGAATAGTTTATTCAGAGGGCAGTCTAAGCACGGACATATTCACGACGACAGACAACATTGCCAGCTTTCAAAATGCATATTAAACGATCTCCTTCAAGATATCGTTCAATTGTTGAGTCTTTCTCTCCGTCCTTAAAATTCTCCGTATTCTTTTTGTTCAATAGAAAAATACTTTTGTGGCCTTTTGTTCCTGAATGAGTTTACCTCCTTCCAAATGGATTTTGGTCCTCATCTTACGACCGTCGGGGGTCGTCTCGTCGAATTCTTCTCCGATGGTGAAATGGAGCTCGGTGTTCTTGAATGTCGACAACTGTTGAACCTCCCATTTATCGCCATTAATCTAAAAGTCATAGTTATGTTGAATTGGAAGACGGCGTTTACCTTGACGACGAGACTGTTCTTGATGTTGGCAGCTGCCTTGCGGGTCAAAAGACCGACACCAACTTCTAAATATTTCAATCAATCTAAGATCGCCAACTAAAATAAAGTACCTTTCATATATTCCTCAAAGTTCTCCGACTTGTCTAAAACCCATTTTCCTTCAAGAGCAGACATTTCTGGAAAGGCAAGAAGTCAGACGGGACAGGGGAAGAGAAAAGAAGAGAGGTCGGAGAGATCCGAAGATCTGATAGCGAGGGATCAACCGAGGTCAAAGGAGACCAAGGAAAATGGCCGAGAACGGGAAAACCCAAGAAAAAAGCGGCGATTCGATGGATAGAACCCAAGGTCAACGAATTGATCTGCCGTTCGGTAGCCGGGAGAGATGGCAATTTGATGAAAGAAATGACCGATAAGATATTTTATACGGGACAGGAATCACTGATAAGCGGAAGATCGGGCAAACGAACAAGAAATCTTTGGACATTGATAAATTCGGGGCAAAAAGCAATTGGCTGTGACGAATTGCTGAAAATACAAAGGGACGTCCAAGACATTTTTGTCGATTGCAGGCTTCGTTTATCTTTTGACCTTTCAATTGTCAACTGGCATCACATCTCTCCTTTTTCCTTCTCATTATGTAAAATCCCACGTTCCATAGTGTTTGTGTGTCCTTTTCAACCTGCTTCCTCGTTTCCCGCAACAACCGCGGCCTTCCAAGAATAACGAATTTCTCACTTTCAACGCTTTCTATTTTTTCGCAGAATTGCTCAATTTGTTGTCATGATACAGCCACTTTCGAAACCAATAACCTTTTTTTCTGCCTCAATACCATTTTCCAAAAAAAACATGTGGTTTTTGCGCCCCGGTGGTGAAAGGGCAATTTATTGTTGGGTAAACAAACCGTTTCCACGCCTGATCAGAAGTTTGCTGATGTCTTTTGCAGTGCCAGAACTGTGCGAACCTCAATTTTGATTGATCGAATAAATAAAACAATGGGTGTTCGTGCCTATTCATATTGTTAAATCCTCACCGGAAGTCTAATTAATGTTGTGCTCTCATAAATCGAATTGCACAATGTTGCATCTTATTTCTATTTTGTGACCATCAGTTCAGAATACTTACGAAATGTTGCACCCTGTTGTGCGTTTGTGCGCTTTCTTTATGCCAGCCCCGCCCTCATTTTGACCATTTATTTGTTCACAACCTCTTTGAGAACAGCTGCTTTCATTCGTTTCTTTCATAAAGCTATTTTCAGGGGTACAACTCCTCGAATCTGAAGTAACCATGGCTAATGCCGATCTTGAGAGGTATGTGATCTCATTTTTTTCTAGTCAATTCCCATGTTTAGAGTTGAAAATGATCTTCAAGATATGAATGTCGCTGATGTACAGCCACCAGGCCAAATGATTCAAGACAGAGAAGACGAAGTTTGTTATTTTTGTTATTTTTTTAGTGTATCATCTAGGTGCGTAACACAGCTGGTGGATTTGTGTTTGCAGTCGATGATATCACTCGTGTTCGTCGTTTTCTCATTCTTGGTTGCTCCGGGGGTACTTACTATTCTACAGAGCGAGAAATGAAGCTGGATAATGCTCAAGCGATTATTGATATCATCAAGAAAGGTTTGTTATTTATCTGATTTTTCATTCTACTTTGGGTTATAGGAGAAGGATCCATGGTTCTGAGAGAAATCAGAGAGATATCATTGGCTGGCAGAAATCCTAAACAAGAGCCAGTAAGTATCAGTTTTTTATATCTGACGTTCAATGTTCAGGTAATGTACGCTCTGGCTTTGTGTGCCCGCTACGGCGTTGGTGTGAAAGAGAATCTCGATCTTCAGAAAGGCGCTTTTCATTTAGTTAACGAAGTGAGTAATTATTTATTTTGTTATTATGTTTGATATCAGGTATGCCGCATTCCGACTCATTTGTTCATGTTCGTCAAATTCTGCGAAGAGATTGCCAAAGCTTCATGCAAAGTAGAAGGTAAAACTTCAACTGGATGGGGAAGATTGATGAGAACCGCTATCTGTTCATGGTATGTTCCATTGATTATTTTACAGAATATATTTTAAGGTATCATAACCAAGATTGCTCACGTTTAGCTATGCAATTGACGAAGTACCGACAAAGGGATGGTTGGAGTCACAGAGATATTTTCCGTCTCGCCCATCCGGATCCTCGTGAAAATTCTCACCGTGACGATCATGAACTGGAGGTTGAGCAACTCTACAGATATGCTGTTAACGGTCCGTTTTGACCTTAACTATTTCTATTCTATTCAGCATTTTATTACTGATAAAATATTTTCAGGCAATTTAAAACAGAGAAAGCGCAAGCTGACTCAAGAAGAGCAAGACGAGGAGATGACGCCCGTCAAATACACAAAAGTCGCCATGGATAATGAACTGAACAGCGCTGCTCTCAACATGGTAGAAGCATTTGTGAATTTAAACGGAAAATCCACAGAAGAGGAGGCGGTTAAAGCGATCAAAGAAAATCGTAAGAATCCATCACAGATAAAAATATTATTTGAAATGTTTATAGGTCTTGTTCGCGAGCATATTCCAACAGAGTTGCTGAATTCAGTCGCTGTCTGGCAAGCCCTTTTGGATCATATGCCCATGACTGCCCTTATTCGTAATCTGGGAAAGCTTTCTGCCATCAAAGCTCTTGATGAGTATGTTTGCCATTTTGATTAAATTTACTTTGCTCATTTAGGAAATACACAAAGTTGATTGTTGACCAAATTACTGATGAAGAAAGACTGAAGGCAGCAAAGGTACATCCGATCGCCATTCTTCTTTCTAAGACGGTGTATCAAGAAGGACGCGGAGATAAAGGAAAACTCACATGGGATGTAGATCCTAAGGTTATTATTTTATTTTTATGCATATCTAGCATTTTTCTAGGTCGATTCAGCCTTGGAAACGGCATTTTACAAATCCTTTATCAATGCTCCTCCTACGGGCAAGCGTTTCTGTTTTGCGTTCGATGTTTCTGGCAGCATGTGTTCTCGTATCTCGGGCACAATGCTCTCCTGTAGAACAGCATCTGCGGCTCTCTCACTGGTTAGCCTCCGGAACGAACAGAACGTAATTCGATTTTTGTGTTTAATATTAGGGAAAATTCAGGTCGAATGTGTTGGTTTCTGCGATTCTTTAGTTACTCTTCCGTTTGATAAAACGTGGAGCTTGAAAAGAATTGAAAACTATGTCGACAACCTGTCATTTGGATCGACTGATTGCAGTCTGCCAATGATCTGGGCAACGGAAAATAATAAGAAATTTGATGTCTTCGTAGTTTACACGGATTGCGAAACGTGGTGTGGCGACGTTTGTTTCTATTATTTTACCAATATAGTGAACATTTCAGGTAAAACCAGCCGATGCTCTTGTCTCATACCGAAAGGCATCTGGAATTACGGACGCTAAATTGTATATTTATTTTTAGCTTTTTTTTAAAGGCAAATTTTCAGAATAGTTATGGGAATGACATCGACTGGATTCACTATTGCTGATCCCAACGACAAAAATATGCTCGATATTGTTGGTTTTGATTCTGCAGTTCCTTCGCTCATACGTAAGTATTTGCTATTTTTCTAATATAATCATGGGCATTTCAGATGATTTCGTTACGGGAGAGTTGTAAATAATTGTTACTACGTGATCTTTTAAAATTTGTTACTTTTTTCTTTACATTTTTTTCAAATAAATGTTCATACATTAACCATGTGATTACTTTTTTTCTCCTCCAACAAGTCCAAAATATTTGCTCTCCTGGTATCAGCTGTGTTTTTACCGTATAAAAAAGAAAGACGCGTAAGACGACAGACATTAAAATGCGTTGTCTTCCTGTTTGTCTTGTGATAATTTCTGTGCTTGTCAGCAGTTGTATAGGGGGAAACTTCCCCTCGGTTGGTGAGAGTCTTACCCAAGACATTTGTCACGGTTTCAAATATTTCAGGGCGTAGTTGGGGATGGAGCATTGGTGGAAGTATGGGCAGCTCGGCGCAGTTCCAGCTGGGACCGGGTAGGAAATCGCTTGACATATGGATCTCTTTCAGGCGGATGGCACCAAGTGACTGGGAATGTCCAAGGAAATTTAGGCACCGCTGAGGCATCTGATATGACAGGACATGTGATAGGGAAGGGAGGAGCCATCGGAGGAGGAATATCTGGCACTTATGGTAGTCGACTGGCAGCTGGAAAATACGAAAGGAACATTACAGATCCAACAAATGGCTGGCAAGTCAATAAACAAGGCGTTGCTTGTACTGTCACTTTCGAAAATGGAATACAGACGATGAAATGTCATCATTCTACCTAATAAAATTTCTATTTTGTCCATCGATCCCCGTCCAACACTCGTCCAGTAACAAGGCTTATTAGTAAATGTCAGAATAACAGGTAGATTCATGGGGGTTGATCAAATTTGACGGCGAGCGCATTGCCATGGCGACCAGCAACGGCGGCCCGTTCTCTCTAAAAGGAGGAATCTCTTCGGTAATTGCTTTGTCATTGTTGTGTCATAGGCACAAGATTAGAATTCGGTTTGAATTCCCGCCGCTGAGTAAGCGCGCCCCTTTGACACGAGGCCACGGGCTCCTCGAAAGGGTCAGTCTTTGTGTGAATCCGCTGAGTGCGGTTGATTATATTCCGTGTGATAAATTACCCCAGTGCTCATATTTATTTAATTGTCATATTTGATAATAAATTATAATTATATAACAGATTGTACTGTTATCATTTTTGTCTAGATACACCCATCGCGGCCAAGTATCTAACAATTGGCGACCACGTTTGAGCCATAATAAGTCTTTTCGTCGTCGTGTTTTTGTGTATCTTGTCCCATCGTGGAGTCACTGAACACGGATCTTTTATTTTACTAATTTCGTAGCTCTACCATCGTGTTTAGTTATCGAAATTCACGAAAAGCAATAAACAAATTCAAGTTTCTCACCATCGCGTTTGATTCTTTGAATATAATTGTCTAATTGGAAAGAAGAAAGGATCATCCCTATCCTTGTGATTGTAGACAAATTTTAAAAGGTATTCATCCCTGTAAAATACCTCTATTAGAAGTATCATCCTAAACATCTACTTCTAATAGTTTCCTATATTCTGAGCTGATCTCATCCTTCATCACAGACAGCTAATACAGAATTCCATCTACATACAAGAATACAAGAGTCAACGTCATTTCCATCTGACAATCATCGTCGAAAATGGCTTCAGAAGATAATGCTACATTAGCACAAATATTGGAAACAACCCAACGAACAATGCAAGCGATGCAAAAATTATTGACCACGTATGATCAACGATTATCGAAAGTTGAAACAAAACAGGAAACTGAGGAAACATCCATCATCATTCCCAGTAATACTCGTCTAATTGGTGACTTGGAGAAGAGACTCCCCGAATTTTCATTCAATCCTGACACGGATATTTCGTTTTCGGACTGGTATGCTCGATATGAACATATTTTCATCGCCGATGGTGCCCAGCTGGATGATAAATCTCGTCTAAGACTCCTAACTGAAAAATTAGCACCTGAAACATATCGTCGTTTTGCGAGCCACGTATTACCAAAAGCACCAAATGAACTGAAATTTGACGAAGCCGTAAAGGTTCTGAAAAATCTATTTGAGATTCCCATTTCAGTTTTCAAAAGACAGTACGATTGCTGGTCCTCCTCATTCGACAAAGATCCGCTGGAAGATGATCAAACCTATGCCGATAGAATAAATGAAAGGTTCTATAAGGTTATGAATAAAATGGACGTCGAAGACCTGAAAGTGTTAAGATTCCTTGTTGGACTGAAGGGAAAGGATGACCAGATCCACCTTCCTTATCTGTTATCGTTTGCAGATAAAACAAAAGAGGCTGAAGAACCTCTCACTCTCCAAGGAATTGTCAAAGAGTTGACAAAACAACGTACTTTTAAAAGAGATGGTCAATTGATTGCAAAAGCTTCCGCCACAAGTGAAATAAATTATGTGGGCGAAGAAGTAAATGAGCACAAAAACAAAGACATTGAGTGTTATCGATGCGGGAAGCACGGACACATGAGAAAGGATTGCCGTTCGGAGCTACCGGATTGCAAGGGTTGCAATGGTACAGGCAAGGACAAAGGAGGTAATAGTCTAGAGCAGGCATATCGCCGCAAAGGAAAACCCCAATTCAAACGTCGTCATCAGATAGGATTCCTGGCTGAACAGCAGGAAGGCGACCGTCACACAGAATTCCACGGAAGGAGATTGGTGGATATAAAAATTAATGAGGTACCATTAAGTTTCTGTGTCGACACAGGGTCAGACGTGACCTTGATGAATATCCAAACTTGGGAAAGGATCGGTTCTCCCAAAATTCGACCGCCAAAGTGTCGTCTAATCACTGTTTCGGGAAGTGAGATCCCATGCAATGGAAAAATTCAATGCGAATTTGAGTTTGACAGTGAAAAACACAAGGGCATAGCGTATGTTACGGATGCGCCGGATTTGTTCGGGCTGGATTGGATAGCCAAGACGAAAAAAGGTCGAGAGATGCTGGATTTATTGGGATTTCCAAAAGTTACCAAGGTTAGTAACTACAATAAGACCGAAAGGAGTTCGGCAGACTTAGGAGAGAAGTCTAATCGTTCCAAGGTGCCAGGAAAAGCTGGAACTGCACACCGTATAGGTTATATCAAAGCTCTCAAGCTCCAGAGATGCAATTATAACGCCAAAAAGGGAGGACAAGACATAGGCGACAAGCCAGAGTCCGGAATTACAAACCACGTCGAAGGAAAGTCGAGAGGTTTGATGTCCCAAGAGTCGACTGAAATGACTCGTGCCCCTTTTCCGATAAAGTACACGGATAATTCGCAATTCCGACGCGAAGGTGTACGAGAGCGAAATCGGAGAGTCGATCGCCAAAACGGAAACAGTTTGCAAGTCGGAGAAACTATAAAGTTTCAAAATAATTCTGCAACAAGGAAATGGTTACAAGCAGAAGTAGTGGCAACAAAAGGCAAAGGACAGCTCATAATAAAGCTAAAAGGAGAAGCTCGCCTCGACAGAAAACATCGGAAAGTCGACCGACATCGCCACGAAGATAGGACGGATGACCAACGTCATGACCATGGAAGAAAAACCTATCTGCTGGACAAGGTCTCCTGTTTGCCGCCACTAAAAGAAGAAAGAAACCGCCCGAGAAGAAAGAAATCCAACGACAAGAAGAAAGAAGAGCCCCAAACAGAAGTTCAACGACTAGGATTGGCTAACCCCTAGGATTCCCACTCAGGTTGTCTCTTTTTCATTTTGTTTCCTTATTTTCTTGTTCGTTGTGCCCCCTTAGGTTTTCTTTGCTTCTTATATTCTTTCTTTTTCTTGCCCCCATAGTTTTAGCCAAGAAAGGGAGGTGTTGTGTCATAGGCACAAGATTAGAATTCGGTTTGAATTCCCGCCGCTGAGTAAGCGCGCCCCTTTGACACGAGGCCACGGGCTCCTCGAAAGGGTCAGTCTTTGTGTGAATCCGCTGAGTGCGGTTGATTATATTCCGTGTGATAAATTACCCCAGTGCTCATATTTATTTAATTGTCATATTTGATAATAAATTATAATTATATAACAGATTGTACTGTTATCATTTTTGTCTAGATACACCCATCGCGGCCAAGTATCTAACAGTCATTTTTTATATTTCCTTTGGCTTCCCTGTCTATTTCTCGTCTCTTCAGGTCATATCGATGATGTCTGACCCTTACGAAGGATTCGACAATGTCGACGCCGCCTACGACACCCAAAATCTCCAACATGACCGTTCATTTCAACAGGCGGTGGCAAGAAGTTCGCACGGCAGACGACCGATGGTATGTGTCATCGTCTTTTCATAGTTTTTCTTCCTAGACGGGTGGAATCACAGCCGGTCAATTACGTATTCCAACCTCATCTGGCCGTCCTCCTTCTGGAATGGTGCCTGCTTCGTCGTACGGCACAATGTCCCGCGCCGGACGGCTGACGACCACAGCCGGCATCGCTGCCGCTGCTCAAGCATCGCGTCCAATGACGTGAGTTTGACAGAAACTGGCAAAATAGGAGCGGGTTTAGAGCAGTTCGAGCAGCTGGATACAGTTCTTATGCGAATAAGATAATGGCCAGCGAGGCTGAAAAGACCGCTGATCCAACGACGGCAGAAGGGTGGGTTGGACAGCTGCTGGCAAAAGACGAGAAGAGTTTAGAGCGGAGCAGAAATGCCTAGAGAAGGAAAGACGGGTAATGGACATGTTAAGGGAGAGTGTCATGGCGGCTGAGAGGAGGAATTATAAGGAAGCATTGGAAAAGGCGAAGGAAGCCGGACGGAGAGAGCGGGCTGTGGCCAAATTCCGAGAACAGAACCAACTGGTCGAGGGAATGAATCTCGACCTGACATTTACTGTTTTGTTTAATTTGGCACAACAGGTGGGCGAACAAAGGGGAGACAAAGGAGACAATTACAGTATACGAACAATGATATGTCGAATGAGGCGTTGAACACGTACGAATTGATAGTCAAAAATAAAATGTTTCCGAATGCGAGTCGACTCAAAGTCAACATAGGAAACATTTATTTCAAGAAAAGAGATTATAACAAAGCAGTCAAATATTATCGGATGGGACTCGATCAAGTACCCAACATCCAAAAAAGAACACGACTACGAATTATGAACAATATTGGAGTCGCTTTTATAATGATGGGAAACTACGACGAGGCACTCTCGACATTTGAACATTGCAGCAGCGAAGAACAAGATCTCGATTCGGCTTTGAATTTGGGTAAGTTGACAATGAAAAAAAGAAGACGAGACAGTTTTGACATGTTATTGTTTGGATGACCCGGAAAAAATGAGAGACAGCTTCCAACGACTGTTGGATGTTCAATTGGAAGAAGAGGAAGAAACCAGGGGACAGGCGAGAAACACGACTCTCTTTTCAATAGGAAATATTACAGGAAAGAGACGACGTCTTGATGAGCCAAGTACTGGGAAGTGACGCTTTGAGACAATGGCAACGACAAAAACGAAGAGAAGCTGAGAGAGCAATCCTAATGGCTGCTAAAATTATTAGCCCAGCTATAGCAAGCGAGTAAGTCTCGTTTCCCTGTTTATGGGGCTCCTTCGAATGATCTCTAAAGAGATGTGATGGCGCAATGCAATGCGGCGCGGTGATGACAAGGGAGGGTGTTGGTTCGATCCCAGCCGAGAACAATGACGAATTTATAGTTCAGCTGACGAAAGAGTGCTGACAATCCTTTCGCCCCTATCGGAGTTCTTTTTGTTTTTTTATTCAATTATTTTCAGTTATGCCTCTGGTTATGAATGGTGTGTTGAAGCCATAAAACAATCTGTCCACGCTTCTTTGGCCACGGAATTGGAAATGACAAAAGCCGGAGACTTGCTCCGATCGGGAGATATTGAAGGAGCCGTCGAAGTTTTGAAAGTTTTCCGTCAACAAGACACGAAAATTGCCAGCGCAGCAGCCAACAATTTGTCGATGATCGCTCTTTTGGTAACGGACTTCTTCTTCTTCTTTCAGAGAAACTTCTCCCATTTAGCAAGGAGGCGACGCTTTGGCCGACGCGGAGAATTTTGCCGACCAAGCTCTTTCCCTCGACCATTACAATGCAAATGCCCTCGTCAATGCCGGCAACGTGGCATTTTTAAGAGGCGACTTGGACAAGGCTTATGCTCAATATCGGGAGGCCTTGAGCAATGACGCCGCCTGTGTACAGGCTTTGTATAACATGGGATTGGTTTGTCGACGACAGGAAAAAGTAGAACAGGCACTGGATTGCTTCTATAAATTGAATAATATCCTCTTGAATAATGTCCAAGTCATCTGTCAGTTGGCTGCCATGTAAATGTCTCGCTTTTCGTCTTCAACTGATTCAGTTATGAGAGTATGGAAGACACGGCACAAGCCATCGAACTCTACAGCCAAGCCAACAGTCTCGCCCCTTCCGATCCCGCCATTCTTGCCCATCTCGCTGCCATCTACGATCGAGAAGGCGACAAAACACAAGCATTTCAATGTAATTACGACGTAGGTTGACAAAATGTCGAGTCGATGAAGATATTCCAGAGTTATCGAGTATTTCCTTCGAATTTGGATGTCATCGAATGGATGGGGGCCTATTACATCGACGCCCAATACTCGGAAAAAGCTGTCAATTATTTTGAAAAAGCTTCGATCATGCAGTTGGGGACAGTTGATGACCAGAGGAAACATCCATTTCAGACCAAATGAGATCAGATGGCAATTGATGATGGCCAGCTCCCATCGGAGAGCAGGAAATTATCAAAAAGCACTCGAATTGTACAGAACCATACATCGACGATTCCCTTCAAATGTCGAATGTCGGAAATTTGATTGAGTTTATAAACAGGAATAATTCAGGTTTGAAATTCTTGGTTCGACTATGCCGAGATCTCGGAATGACGGAAGCGACAGAATACGAGGCCAAACTGGAGAAAGCCCAGAAAGTACAAACATTGAGACAACAGAGGGAATCGGACAGCAGCCAAGGAAAGAGAAACACCGGCTCGGCACATAGTCTGCCCCTTCCGTCGAGTAAAGATCTCCTTCTCTCGTCTCTCAAACATCTTTTAGACAGTCGACCGAGCTCGTTGACCGCATCACAAAACAATATCCGAATGAGCAGTGCCCAGTTCACATTTGAGGATAAACCATTCCAAGTCACCCAAAGGGACATGAGTCAGTCGAATTGTCAAGTGGATGACAAGCAAACATTTCAGGGTCAGCTGATCTTTCCTATTCGGATCCTGTCGGTCCAGGAACATCTCGACCAAAAACAGGAGCAAGAAGGACACAACGAGAAGATTCTTTCGACGATCTTGACGATTCTTTATTACCCCAATAGAAATAAAAGAGACCTTGACTTTGAGGGAGACATTGCGCTTGGCTGTGCGCTAACCTGTGACCTTGACGCGTTTAGCGATAAGTCGCTTGGCCTTTTGCCAATCAGGACAGTTCCTCAATTCTACAAAAATCTATACTATTTATTTATTTGTAATTCTTTTCTACACGCGTAGTCTCGATGTTTTCTTCGAATAGATCCTTCTTCGTCGTGTCGCAGGGCGGTACTCGACTGTGTACAGTCAGTTATACAGGTGTCCAGCTGATTTTCCTTCCATTCCGTAAACATTTTACACTTCTCACCACATATTCTCCCTGTTTTTATTTAATATTAGCTGTATATTTGTATAAACAAGATGCGTTGCTTTCTGTCCCACGCGGATTAGTCATCTGTAACAAAGGAAAAGCAACGGGGGTTATACTATCTGATTCCCTCGATATCAATCGATAAACGGGTCTCTTCTTGCTTTCTATTTTCTCTCACAGACAAAGGCTTTCTAGCGTATGGCTCTATCCACAGGTCGCCAATAATCGGACGATGTATTCAGAAGAAGACGACCGGGAACAACTGGCTCGGCTGGTCCAACAATGGAACGAGAATCGACTGGATCTGTTCCATTTGTCATATCCGACGGAAGACCTCGAGATTGAAGGCGTCATGCGTTTCTACTTCCAGGCAAGACCTTTATCCTTTAAATCAAAATATGAACTATAGGATGGAGGGGAGAGAGTCTTGACTAAATGTGTCCGAGTATCGAGCACAGCCACAACAAGAGCCGTCATTGAGGCTTTAGCCGATAAATTTCTACCCGATCTGAAAATGTTGACGGACAACAGATACACCCTCTGGGAGGTAGACAACTCCTTTATCTTTTATTCTTCTTTAGGTTCATGAAAATGGAGCAGAAAGACGGCTAGACGACGATGAGAAGCCGCTTCTGGTTCAGTTGAACTGGCATCGCGACGACAGAGAAGGAAGATTTCTGTTGAGGAGGGAGAATCCGAATTTCACTCCTTTGTCGACGATTCAACTGCCACAGGATGGGCAATTGCCGAAAGGAGCGAGATACTCGAAAAGAGACAAAAAAGAAAACAAGAAAAAAGCCAAAGATATCGGTTGGTTTCTCTACAATTAATTTTGGGGGAATAAGCTTCGTCTTTTCCAGTGACTGTGAATGAAGGAAGAGAAGAACCGGCACATATTGGAGATCTCTACCGGCAAGTTCCCCAGAATACATTCACACGAACAATATCCAATCCTGAAACGGTGATGAAAAGAAAAAGAGAAAGAAAAGTCGAAGAGAAATTGAAACAAATCCAACATGGTAGGAATGGCTGTTGAACGGGAAGAGACAAGATTCAGGCGGAAGACTGAAGATTTATGGAGGAGACGTCGTCCCATCGAGACCTTATGTGACAATTTTGGTGTCGTCGTCAGATCGAGCCGAGAAGATCTTGGCTGAAGTCGTCGAAAAGTATGGCTTGGATAATTCGAAGGGAGATTTCGTCCTGGCTGAGGTTTGTCTTGGAACGAGTCTTCTAATCACGGGAATGGAATTCCCATTTGTGTCGGCGCCTATACAAAAAGTTGCAATACGGTTCCGCTCGATTGATTAGCCCATTTTTCTTTATCCAAATTATCCACTTCAGCATCCGTTGCCTGGCGGGAGAAGTCCTTTACCGCCCGAAGGAAGAATTGTCCACCCACATGAATTTCCACTCAACACGATGACATTCACGGAAAACGGGCCCGACTCATATCTCGCCTTGAGGAGGACACCTTCCGAATATGCGTAGGTTACAGTCGACGAGCGAAGGACAAGCTTATTCCAGATCGGCTACCGTCGTCAATGGGAATGGTCTCCACTATGTTCAGCCATCTCCAGCCTTTGGAATGGCTTGTACTGATCCCGCTTTCCTCGTAACACAGCCAGGTTCGTCTATTCAACGATAAGTCATCTTCTGTTCCAGATGGTCAAGCTACCAATCCGCCACAATGGGTGACAATCCGACAAGGTGTCACCGAGGTAAGAGGCATCTTTTAGTTCTTTTGTTAAATAAGAAATTAAGGTTGGCAGTGACCGGTCCCTTGCTCAATATTCTCAACAAGCTCAGAATATTTATGTAAGTTCGCAAAGATGATTTGATGCGAGAATTGAATTTGCAGATTGACGGCCCGGGGGTCTGTGGTCGACATTGTGTGATAACTTTTATGGAAAGAGTTGTGACCATTACTCCGAGTGCTCCGGATGCCCGAATCGAGGTAGCAATCGACTCAATTTCCCTATTAAATAAGAAATTAAGATCAACGGGAATCGGATAGTCCAGACACAAATCCTGCAACATGGTGATGTCGTGGTCATCGGACGGACAGCGGTCTTCAAGTTCTCTTGTGATCGGGTTAGTCTTCTTGACTGGGAGCATGTGGTCGTCTTCAATATTTTGGACTGTCCGTCCTCTCGCGTGCCACACCGCTGTCACAATGCGTAAACATAACGAAGCGCCTTGCAAACACTACAGTTTCTACGCCAGAACACTCAAAAAGAGTAGCCAATGGTCATTAGTCCTTCGCTCTTATTTTCCTCACCTTTTCAGACTGTGCCCGACGAGATTCCCGCAGCTAACTTCAGTCGATTGACTCCCAACAAGTGAGTTTTTCTTTATTTAAAAAAGAAACAAAAATATGAGAAAGATGGGGTTTTGTTTGTCGTTTGAATCTTTTTATCGATTGACTGTTTGCCTTCTTCTGATTCACCCACACATTCTCTTATCCGCCGGTCGAGTCATCGCTTCTTTTTCCTCTTGTAATTATTTTCCTCTTTTTTCCTGGCTTTCCTTTTGTCGACGTTGCATCCCAAGATGGTCAGCCCTGGTTTGGTTTGTTTGCTCAAGTCCTCCTTTCCCATTGATAATTCCGATTGTGGTCATCGATTGTTCGCCTCCAAGGAACTTCCCGCCCTGTCAGATATTCAAACTGCTCTCTTATCATCTTCTCCTTTTCCTTCTTCAAAATATTCGCCCAGATGAAGAGATTCTCGTCGAGCCAGCAATTGTCCAGCTCCTCGTCTCGTTATGTCGACTCTTCCCAAGTTCTTGCCAGTCCTCATTTATTTCGAAAAAGAGGAGAAAATGTCAAATTTGTTGAGAATAATAACAACAATCCCCAATACAACACATTGCCCAAATTCTCGTCGGACCAACTGAAGAAACTGTAAGTCGCTCCTTTTGAGGACAAGGGTCGGCGGTTATAAGGCGACAAAGATTGTTTGCCCGGGGATTATCGGGTAAAGTTTAAGTAAACCGTGAGAGCCACCACCTCGGTCTCTTTTCAGTCTCTCGGCTTCCTCCAGCTCCAGGCAATCCAGTGACCAAATGGAGCCGAGGATGACTCCCAAAGTGGCCAACAGCTATACTACGCTGCCTATTTCCCTCCAAATCGGAGACTATAAAGTATGGGATTATCTTGTCGAGGTGAGTCTCTTTCCCAATTGCCCTCGTTTATTCGATATTCAGGTGATGTCTCGAGGATTCACCGATGCCACCCAGTTCCGTCTGGCTCCTGCTTATGCTCTCTATCTCGCTTTAAAATTCTTCCATTCCCATTCCAAACCATATTTAGTTCAATTTTGTAAAAGAATTGACCAATACTTGGGGCAGATCGCATCGGTACGTGGCGTTGTCTGCTTGGGGACAATCCGTTTCCAGGAATGTACGAATAAAGACGAGCTCCTATTCTGGTTGGCCAATTCCAGTGAATTTTTCTTTTTAGTCGACCATAATCCCGACTTGAGATTGCCAAGGTAGTCTATCACTTTCTATTGGTTTTATTCATTTTATTCAGATCTGCCAATTTGTCGACGATGGTCGAGAGTGTTTTTCGTCGATTGTGCACAGTCTTGGTCGGTGCTCTTCGACCCGTCTCCCAGCCTCTACTCGATGTCTACATTCAAAATGATGTTGCCACAAGTAAGCCACTCTTTTCTTTTTGTTTATTTATCCTTTTTAGATGATCTCTTATCTCTTTTAAATAATACTCTTCGAACAGCGCGGGCATCTCGCCTCAATGCTGCTCTGACAATCCAGGTCAGCGGTCACATGTTTCATGCCATCAACGCGGCTGTTTTCAATAGTTTGGTAGGCGTCGGAACAACGGTTAGTCCTCGTTCATTTATCTGTACATTTATCTATTTTCTAGCCAGTGACACTGACCACTCGATTGGGAAATGTTCTTCTTCAAAGACTTGAGGAAATCTATCGATGGGCTGAGCAGATGGGCGTCGAGCTGGCCGCCGAGTGCCATTTGGATAGAATTAAACAGACGGCTATCCTTTTGGCTGCCCAGAAAAACGACGTTGCCGGCTTGGGTGCGACTTGCTACAAACTGAACAGTCTCCAAGTTCGCTACCTCTTGAGCAGATTTCACACGGAAAATGGGGAGATTCCCTGTGACTCGGATGTGATTGGAAGGATAGTCGGATTGGCAGAGAGACAAGCCGATCAATTGACAATTCAAGATGGACTGGCTGTGACACTCGAGGAGACGGACAATTTGTCGTTGCCATTCATGCTGGCCATGGATGGCTATGTGGCGGGTGAGTCGAAGTTTGTCGTCGAAACAGAGAGAATGGTTCCAGAAAATCTACGCACGGTGCCACCGGGTCTGGCCGAATATTTGTTTGCTTTAGAGGACAAGGGCTTGTGCAATTCCGTCAAGCCTAACGATCAGAGCCCACAAAACACTCAGGTGCCGCCATCTTTCATCTTTTTGATCATCTTCTTTTCCAGGCTTTGTCAATGCCTCAACCCATGCAAAGAAGTGCTTCTCAATCAACTTTGACCAGTCTTCCAACTACTCAATTTGTTAGTTTTGCCGATTTCTCCTTTTCACGAGTAAAATATTCAGGGCGACAGTTTTGGTAGCAATGGAGACGACATAATCCGGGTGACATTGAAGAGAGGATCGGGTGGTATCGGGCTGAGTATCGTCGCAGCTCAGGTTTGTCTCTTTTCATCTTCTCCAGTCATCTCAAATGGCCACTTTTCTCCGTTGAAATTTCTGGGTGACCACGGGGGTTGTTCTTGTCCGGAGATATCCATCTAAGCAGTATGGCGATCCCGTGCCGCCGCTCCGAATGACATTCTGTTTACGATCCTCCTCCATAATCCCGACCATTAACATATAAAATGACACATCCCCCTCTTTTATTCTGAACAATGGTCATCATCTGTGTTTTCCAGGTACTTTTCTATTTTCTCTGGCAGTTTTTGGTGATAACATCAATATTTCAGGGTTTCGGTGACCGTCAGACCGGAATTTATGTAAAGAAAGTAGTGGACAATACACCTGCCTCCCGAGATGGCCGCCTTTCTCGAGGAGATCAACTGCTCTCTGTCAATGGACAGTCACTTTTGGCGATTACACAAGAAGAGTGAGTTTATTGGGAAAGGCGCACAATAGACAAAATATAGGGCAGCCCTTTTGATGCAAAGAAGTGGACCAGAAGTAAGATTTGAAGTCAAGAAAGGGGCTGCCAATAGAAATGGACTGTATCAGTGGTTCGATGGAGAGAAACCGACTGGAGTAGCTGCTCCCAACAACATTCATCCGGGAATGTCACAGTCATTGCACTCGACTCTTGACACTGGTAGCATGAATTATTCCACCGTGTCGAAAGCGACGGACTATCGGCCATCTCCTGTTCAACCTCCCGCCTACCAACAACGGCAACAATCTCGCGAGTTTCGCCTCCTTTTCCCTAATCCGCCCAGTTTTAGTTCAAAGCCGTGGATCGGCTTTTGTCCCTCCTGGAAACGATCTCACCCGTCATGTCCGTTCCATCTCGGCATCTGAACTTTACCAGAACGACGTAGGTCTCCTCTTATACTTAGAAATAAGCTTTTATTCAGCCGAACTCGACGATGTCGCAGAGATCAATAGCTGGCAGTACTGCTGGTTTCGACCGTCTCCCTGCTCATTATAGACAGTCAAATAGACCGACTGTGGTCCAACCTGGCAGAGTTACGTGTCCCAGTCCGACTGCATTGAGACGGACGGCTCCTAGTCCTTCTGGTTTGTATCGGCCACCGAGTGCTACAAATCTCTTCGCCCCTCCGAAAGCGTCGAATCCTCTCCAGCAGGCCGGCTATTCCAGTTCAGCCCATCGTGTCAGTCAACTGGACATCCATCGAGCTGTGAGTAGTTGACTTCTTTTCGTTTGCATGTTTTTCCTTCAGAGCACAGCGACCGTTCCTCCCCAAGCACAATCCTCTCCCATCATGTCACCGGAGATGTCCGCCTCCTTGCCTGCTCCCATTACTCATAACAGTCATCTTCCCAATTATACTTCTCTCCCCCGACAGCCTGTTCGGGTTGAGGCCACTCGGCCATCCGAACGACCAGTCAGCGTGAATACGAATGGATATCGTCAGGAACCGGCAGTGGTTCGACCGACGGAATTGGAAAGACCCGAAGAAAGAAGAACCATCGCTCCACCCAAAGGAGCAGTTCCAACTGCTATCACACAGGTAATTATTTGATAAAGTAAAGCAGAATATAAACATTTTAGGCTTTGGCCATTCAAGCAGCACAAGCCGGCGGAGCTCCTTCCAGAGTCGCTCGACCGTCTTCTCGACCACAAATGGAAGAAAGCAATGATATTCGAGAATTGGAACAAAGGACACAGAGTCTGATGACACGGGAATCTGTGGAGGAAGAACTCGACCGATTGGACGCCAAAGGAATCAACATGACAGAAGACGAGACACGCCGATACAGAGAATTATTGAATGTCGCAGCAGAGCAGAGCAGGCAACGGGTGACTGTCCAGCCGGCGGTGACGACGATGGCCAGCCAATCTAGGAGAACAGAAACTCTGATCGACGATGTCCAACCCAGCTCAAGGTAAGTAACAACACTTTCATAAAATAATTAATCTGTTTCAGTATGCCGATGTCACCGACTAGAAATCAAGTGAGGAATATCCCAGTCCAATTGAATGACAGTCCTGTCTCTCCGGATGTCGATTCTCCAAGTGGAATTGTCGGTACTCACGAAGTTTACCGAGATCCAAGACAGAGAAGACTCAACGAGATGCAGGTCAGTCCTCCGCTTCCCCCGAGTAGCCATTCCTCTTCAACTATGCAGATTTATCACGTTTTGTCGGGGGCTCTCGAAAAGAATTGCACCTCCCAGCACACACCAAACACCTCAATCTGTCGTGAATAAGTAGCCTCTTTGCAGGACAAGAGAACACCGGCCGGACCGGATGGTGCCAGACTTGAATTTCGAGATAAAATGCGACTTTTTGCTCATCAAATAGGAGAAGGAACCCCCAAACAACGAAATCACGCCAGCTCGGCCGAAAGACACATCTCCGAAGGCCGAGAATAGAAGAATGCTCAACTCTCGCAGATTTTTTGCCTTGATCGACGACGGTTAGGAATATTTATTACGCGTGTACCCTGCATATTGACTGTATTCTGATGAGAATCTACAGATGGATAAATTATTTTTTGATATGTCTGGTTTAGACCGTCGTTTCGGGGGCTGTTGGGGCTAAATGATATCGTCTGAATGTCAAAGTGACGCCTTGTCCTTCGTGGAGAGATTGGGACATTGGAACCGGCGGAGAATATGATCTTTCGTGGTCAATGAATCGGGCACTACTCGTCTTTTTGGCCTTATTCGGCTGTCTGAAATGACGTCTTTTGAGAAAGAGACAAAACCCACATCTCATCCTCAAATTTCGTCCATTTCTTGAATATTTCCGGTGAGAGTTGTCCTAATTTCCGGCGATCTGACGAGCAAATCCCGACGATATCTTCTTGCTGTTTCCTGTTGCAGAACCAGCCACCCTTCTTCTCGACCTTTTCTTCGACAGGTTTTACTCGTGGCGGAATTGGAGGTGGAGTGATCTTCTTCTTGGATTTCGTCTTCCCATCAATTGACTCTATAACCATCGGATTTATTTGTGAAATAAGTTGTCAAACCGTTGATTTCATTTTTCTGTCTGTTCATGAACTCGGCCCAAGATGTGCTCGCTTCAAGGAGTTCCTCCAATGTGATGTTATCGTAAAGGGGACTCAGAGGAGTTGGCTGAGTAGATTCCAAAAGTGGTGGTTTGGTCTTTTTCGGTCTTTCCTCCTTCTTCCTCTTGGACCTCGCCGGGCTGAGTGTTATTATCGCAGAGCAATGTCCTGTTCCCGGCTCTTTCTCCATGAATTGCTCCAATTGTATGACATTCTCCCCGGGTGGCAACAACAGGGAAGAATCCATTGAAGGAGGCGGTCCATTCTCGTCGAACGGCTGCTTCTGGAAATATTTTAAAGAGCCAAATCCGGAACTTACTTGAATTGACAGCGTCGTTCCGCTAACTTCTGGCAATTGACCATCACCGCTGACGCTCTCCCCTTGGGTCGAAGTTTCTGATGGCGGAGGAGTCCTCCAGGTGGCCAGGTTCGGGATCATTCGAGGAGGACTTGGAGGAGATGGAGGAGGGCCAGAATCATGTGATGTATCGAATAAACGAAGCTCTTTGATGTACTCCAAAACATCATCTTCGACGCAATATCTGACAGATTCGCCACGTTGGAGAGCTGTTCTAAAATCCCTTCAAATAATTTGCATTCATCCAAACCTGACTCGATCGGAACTCAAATAATTGGGGAATGTTTCATCCTCGAGAACGTGGATATTCTTCTGATGACGACGGAAGATGTTGTGTCGATAGATTAAATCGCCGAGAGAAGTGGATCCTCTTTTGATAACTAACAGTCCGTGATGTAGGAGCAGCTGATCCAGCTGAAAAAGACGTTCTGCTGTGATCAGAACAAGTGTCAAATGAACAGAACAAACATCGTAATTGATGACTCGTGTAGATTATGTCAGCTGTGCCTACCTCTGACTGAGTCCAGCTGCCGTTGAGTCCTTCCCCCATCTCCAGGAGCAACTTGTCCCCGCAAAGAAGAAAGAGCTTTGTGTCGTCGCCGTATTTCTTTCGACTCTCCGTGGCATAATGGAAGATGACTGTGATTGGCCGTGGATCTGACGAGGTCTGTGAACATTGCCATGCTCCAAGCCTGAAAGCTCTTTGATGCTAAAAGGTTGTCATTTGAGTTGTCAGCCCTGACAAACGAGTCGTCGCTTTCTGTTATCTTTGCTGTAAACACTCCTGTCAATTTCTGGGAGACGAACCTCAGCCAGCTACTTCTCCGAATGGCCGCTTCCACCATCCTCATTCGATGTTTTACTGACAAACCATGGCACACGCCTGCCAACGGGGCCAAGACTCCCTCAACAACTCGAACACCAAGAGCAAGATGGGCAAAATCACGGGCTCTCTCGAATGCCCGTAGGTGGGCAACAGTCGGAGGAGCAAAATAACCAACACAGAGCAACACAGCCGGCTGCATGAGATGAGTGACGGCACCTGACAAATGGGAAAGAGAAATATGTAGAAAGGGGGCGGGCGGAGGACAACGAGGTTATTAGGGGGTCCCGAGGGGAATAATCACCCATATGATTAGAGGATGTTTGACACAACCAAGAGCGAGACTTTTTCTCTCCTTCTCAAATGAAGGAAATGACTTTAGGAAGCGCTCGACGGGGCAGAGTCGCCTGATGAACTTGAGAATCTCCAATTATTAGACGAGTACTTTGTGACACTAATGACGGAACAAGATATTGGATGTAGTCTTCATCAGCTGTCATCTGCTGTCAATCTGTGGCAAGTGCCGCAAAACAAGTGACGGCCGGAATGATGAACCGACGACAAATTGTTCGACCGGGTGGTTTACAAGACGTCGCCCGTTTGGTTTATAGTCTGTTATTGTTCTCGACGAAGTGTCTATACCCTCGGAAATGAGGCTGGTTTGAGGAGGAAAAGTGACTGTGAAAGGGACAAAGCCGAGCTGGCCGATGGCAGACCAGTTTTATACAAAAGAACCCGGAGGGATTTCCGACTGTCAAGTCTATTAGTCGCTTTCCGTTGACATTGCCATCCGGCTAACTTGTTCCACTGATCTTCTCTTCTCATCCTTTCTACGAAATCTCGCACCTTTCTCCCCTGAGGATAATTGGTGACTGTCGACCGCGGTCATCCCATTCTCTTCGGGCTGCCAATTGCCGGCCCCGCTTCATTTCACCCAGAGAAAGTTGGCTAAAAGGCACGTTTTTAGGGCGAATAGAAGCCATAACAATACGCCAAAAAGATGTCTCACTTTTTCGAACAAAAACGTCTTTTACTTCCAAAATTGCCACAAACAGTCCTGATATGTCAGCAAATCTTCTGATCAAATTAAAGAATACACCTTGTTGCCTGGTTGTTGATCTATTTGTATGATTTTCTTCTCTTCCTGCCCCAAAACGAGTTTTCCAGTTGATTCAGCCTCTTTTCCCTACTCTTTCTCCGGCCAGCGATAGTCATCAGCCGCTTGGCCTCCAAAAAAGAGTCTCCCTTATTTGCATTGGGTCACTTGTTTTGTTCTCTTCTCTATCATTCCAGTTCCTTGTAAACCGTCACTTCTTCCCTTTGACACATCGAAAAAGAGATCTCAAGAGGTGTAACTTGCCCCACTCTCTCTTGCCAAGTGAATCGTCGCCCAAGGCCGTTCCTTTTCTCGCCCGTTACCCGAAAATTGGTGACATTCCCGTGATCGAAACCCTTTGCCAATGATTCTTCGACTTCATCCACACCCAAAATCTTCTCTTTTTTTTTCAGCGACCGGTCTCTTTCTGCTCAATTGGACTGCAATTATAACACGACGCCATGGCGAGGCTTCTCGTCCTCTTGGTCATCTTCCTGACTCAAGTAAGACTACTCCAAAATGGATAAGCCTTTATCAATTTCAGAAATGTTATGCTCACATGGACACCTCCGGATGCGGGACTACTAAAAAATGTATTTTTGTACCGACGGGTTGCCAAGAAAAGAACAATTGCCAACAAATATTCACCTACAATACGCCGAGTGGAGACAGATGGACCGAGATGGAAATGTTCAGGTGGAAACAACTCGGAGATATTCGACAGATTTGATATTTCAGCAGCAATGAGAACCCCAACAATAATTATATGGCCGTCGGTTTTTCGGAAGACGACATCATGGTAAGAAGACAAAAGAACAAATAATACGGAAGATTCAGGGAGATGATTATGTGACACAATGCGTCTTCGTCGGGGATCCAGAAGTACATTTGAGTTATAATTTTGGAAAAAGTAACGCAGCTCCTATGGAAGGACAAGATCAGGTACGATTTTGAAAATTGAGGCAAAAGTAAAGGGATTCAGACAATGGAAAAGGAGAACCTCGAAATGATCCACGCTCACCGGGGCGACGACGGAATGTACTGTAATTTCAAGCAGAAGTCGGCGACGACAAAGAGTCAATTCCTACCGAATCTTGACGAGGAAAAAGTCATCTTCCTGGCAAGAGGAAATGCCCGCAAACCAAGATGTACGAGCTGCTCTCTTTTTCCTTATTTTCATTATTTTAGCCATTTCAATCCATTCGCTTGATCCTGCATCGCCTGATTTTCCCTTTATTTCCGATCAAAAATTCAACATTGGTGCTCCTCAGGCGCTTGCTCCTCCTGTAAATGCCACGACTCTTTCTCCAGTTGTTCCTCCTCCGGCTACCAGCGGTCTATCACGAGAGACGAGATTCTTTCTTGTCAAACTGCACGGTATCTCTTTTTTCGTCTTTTTCCTTAGCGTCGTTTAGCTGCTCTGATGGTCATCGGTTGGATGGCCATGATTCCCGTTGCCGTTGGAGCTGCCCGTTATCTGCGTGACCATTTCCAGAACACCCAGCCAGGAGGCCTCAAAATGTGGTTCCACGTGAGCTTCAGCCTAATTTTTCCCAAATTTTTATCATTTAGATCCATCGAACTTTGAATTTCCTTGCTGTTCTCATAATTCTTCTGGGTGCTTTCTTTGTATTTTTTGCTAAAGATTTCACTTGGAAGGGTCCGATGGCGAGCTCCTCTTTCGAATACAATACAACCCCTTCGGCTGTCCATACTCTCGTCAGACATTTTCCTTTATTTCTTTTTCACAGTCGTTTTTAGTTGGGAGTTATTGCTATTATCGCAGCCGTCATCCAGCCTATCATGGCTCTTCTTCGCTGTGCTCCCGAGGCATCGGCCCGTCCCATCTTCAATTATACTCACCGTTCTCTTGGTCTCATCGCCATCGTCGCTGCCAGTAATATTTCTATTCTCAGTCAAGACGTTCGTTTCAGTCATAGCCATTCTCATCGGAGCTAATGCCTTCAAATCATTGTGGACAGATCCCGGCTGGAGTTTCTGGCTAGTTGTCTTTTTCATAATTGTCGCAATTCTCTCGATTGTCATTGCTGAGGTGAGTTCGAATCCATTGAGCCCAACGTTGCCCGTTTAGGTTTTGTCTCGTCTAAAGAAAAATCTTTCTTCGAAGACGGTTGATATGGAAATGAGACAGAGGATGCGACATGGCGGATTTATGGACGGCCCTTTGCCACCGGGAAAAGTTGTCGAGAAGAAGCCTCTTTGGGCATTGAGCCTACTGTATATTTTGTTTGTTTTATTCGCCATTTGTATAACAGTCGCCTTGCTCATTCTCTTATTTCTGTGATACAAAAAGACATTCTGATTAATAAACACATTACGAAATACATCGACAGCTGAGGTCGTGTAAGACCAAAGCGTCTAAGAACAAACTGATTAATACACGTTTATACAAAAACGACAGGAGGAGCAATTAAAAGGAATCAAGAAAGATCGGCGCGGCTCTTATACTAGTCCTCATCTTGGGTGTCGATACTCGGAGAAGAACCCCATGGGGCGGTCACGTACATCGTCTCGTTACTCGGCTGGGCATTGCTGCGATCTTGAGAGGTCGACGAAAAACGACCAGTTTGATCCGGACTGTTTCTCGGAACGTACTGTTGGACATCGAGGATATCCGAATAACCGGTGGCTTCTGATGTGTCGGCATATTGATCATCTGGAACAACATCCGGAATACGCTGGACAGGAGATGACCGGATGGAACGCAGAGGAGTGAAGCGTGACGGGACGACCGGAGTACTGCAGCGAGGAAAATTGACAGAATCGTCGGAATGAATGGTCGAGATATCACTCAAGCCGGCAGCGGGGAGTCGATCCCTGAAAATTGCTACCTGACTTTCTAAACAACACGTACTCATACATATAAGAGGCGCTGCGGTTGATGGACATATCTTCACGACGTGTCGATTGATCGTCACGGCGTGTCGACTGCTCGTGGCGACGTGTTGACTGTTCTTCGCGACGCGTCGATTGTTCTTCGGGGCGGGTCGACTGCTCCTCAGGTCGAGTCGACTGCTCGTCGGGCTGCGTCGAAGGTTCTTCAGGGAGTATCGACGGCTCTTCGGGTCGCATTGGTGGATCGTCACGAGGTGTCCTTGGCTCTTCCACTCGTATCTGCGAGACCATTTTATTGCGTTCCCTCATTTCCTTGTCTTTTTCGACGTTGGAAAGAGCGATGACAGCAGTGACAACAGCCAGTCCATCAGCTTGAAGAGGAATGACATTTGAGGGTTCATTCCTCGTCTCGTCGAGACATCTCTCGGTAGCTCTCATTGACGAAGCGGGAGTTCCAGCCAACGGAGCTGTGGTTGTACCAACTGTGACAGATCGAGCTTGCTGGTGTTGATGACCAGTCCTTCGCTTGTGTTTGATTTTCCTGATGATATAAAAGACGGCTACGCAGACGACGATGACGAAGGCGAAGACACAGATCACGGCAATGACAAGGACCGCCCAATTGGTTTCGGACTTAGCGACAGCAGTGGTGGCTACAGTAGCGGTAGCGGCGAGAGTCGTCGACGCTACCACGACTTCTGCTTTGACTTCTGGCTGGACCAGCTGATGACTCCTGCTGACTCTGAATCCAATTCAAATTGATTATTTCCTCCACAAACCTGGCCAAAAATTCAGGATTTCTGAGAGCTTCCATGACTTCCAAATTGCTGTTGGTGTTCCTCTCAAAGACGGTGAACTCGGAGACCTCAAATGCACCGTTGTTCGGTCTCATCCTGTCCAATTTCACAGCCACTTTGGCGCCTCTCAACTTGAGTAATTCCATAAAATCCACTTCCGGTTCGCCGTTGTCCATAGAAATGGGGATGGCTAGCGGAGGCGTGTTCCTCAGTCGAGGTGGCAATTCGTAGAGATTACCGATGTCGACATCTTGCACCGCTCCAGTATCTACAAAATAAACGGTCAACTTGGAGGAAGTAGGCCTTGCGACGATCTGCACACGAGCCCAGGATCTGACGAGACGGAGGGCGGCCAGTCCGCCTATCGGATATTGGGTCAATTGTTGGCGAGGTCCCAGATTCTCGTAGGTGATGGCCAACGCAATGTTATACAGATTCTCGTAATTCTGAGTCAGATACATTTGACGCAGGCTCTTCGCGAAACAGATGAAACCATCCAAGTAGCCGCCTTGGCTTACAGGAATATCAAGAGGAGGGAGACCCGGCACCATCAGCCGGCTGTATTGCCCCGTCGAATTGCCTGTTTGTAATTATTGAGGATAATACAGAAAGAGCTAACCAAGCAAGAGAGAATACATGACAACAACTAAAAATGATAGAAAACACAATGAAAAGGACAAACAATCTTGTCTGGGAAGATTTGATAGGTCAAGACATGGAAATAATTGGGATTACAATGGGATTAGACAGCCACGACCATTACAGGACAAATCTTTACAGGTTTGACATGCTCTTCTGTTTCCAATTCGAAAAGGAAGAAATGATTTATTATTTTTTATAAGGGAGATACCGGGTGTAATATGCGGTAAAGAAAGCATTTTGATGAGCACCTCAAGCATAGACGTCGCCACGGAGATTTCGGCGATTTCGATGAGCAAGTCCAGCGCTGACGGCGTAGAGAATGGCCAGAATAAAACAGATGAACTGGAGGAAATGAGATATTTTGAAGGAGAGGCAACTTACAGCGGCGAATGCCCATTCCCAAATGAGGCGACATCCATTATGGATAATGCCATCGGCCCCAGTGTCGTTACAGTTGTTCGACCAGCTTCCTGTACTGTAATAACCTTCGAGGAGGGCAAGAACGAGAAAGAGGAGAGCGGCACAGGCACTGAACAAACGGTCGGAGAGAGGCCAATTCCAGAAGTCGAGATGAGTCTCGTGGAGACGGAGGAAATAGACGAGAAGAAAGATGAAGGACAGACACATCGCCACACCGGCCACAATCAGGAGCACTGTCTGACCGAAGAGAACACCTGCAAATATCTTCCCTCGGAGTGTAATCTCCCTCTTTTGCCAAAAGTCGCCGGCGCTGTTTGATTTGTCAATGTTTGTCCCCTTCTTTTCTAGGTTCTGACTCAACTGTCCGGTACAATGGCCCTATTTCGACGGCTCCCTGGCTATACGAAAAGAGTGAAATAGCCAACCTTTGAAGGGTCCAGGACCGAAAACAGAAACAATCAAACAGATGACCACAAGACAAAGGAACTGAAACAGCTGATGAAAATAGGAAAAAGGACATACGATTTCGATAAGTCGAAGGATGCCATGTGGGCCCATACAGTAGTGAGTATCCAGCTGGCCTGGTCCGCAACCGATCACCTAAATATACTTTTTCGATACTTTTCTCCACTTACATCGTCTTCCTTGTATTTTTGTTGTGTTCTGGTCGTTGTAGTCACATAAGTTCCGTCTGGCTGTTGGGTTGTATAGGTTTCTCGCCTTTCCATTCTGCAAAAATTGGCTTATTTACAAGCTGAGAGTAGAGGGCGAGGCCCCAACACAAACAAAAAAAGGAGAAGGAATACTACGAAAATCAATGTGTACCACGCCCCTGGAACCTGTCGGCGCTGATAAGGAAAAGAGAAGGTTGCTGCCGTATGCGAAGGGATAATAATTGTGGGCGGCGGACAGAGGGGGTGGCCCTCCCTTATCATTCCCTCAAATCGTAAATTTCTAAAACAAATAAACAAACAAAACGGCGGCATTTTCGAACACTTTCTTCCTTCTATTATTATTATTTGCCACAAACGTCTGGGGCAGTTAATTGCAGTGTCAGAAAGGAGACAAGATCCTGAAAAAAGGAATGACCGTGATAAAACAGAATCCTCCAACCCCCGTACAATGGAAGTAATGCCGCTGTCCAGTCGAAAATCCTGAAGAAAGAAATGACCAAAAAAGCAGAAGAATCCCATTGTGCTCCCTTACAATGAAAAATCCATAGTTCCCATTCCTTTTTTTCTCGTGGAGAGGAGGGCCTCACCAGATACGGGGGTCATTAGGGTACCTCCCGCTGTTCCCCGTTCGTAACGTGACTGCTGTTTATGCAGATGTCCGTCCGCCCTCGGGGAGAGTGAAAATCCTCTCGTCGGCATCTTCCTCGTCGCTTCTCTGACGTATTCCATCGGTCACCACTCCCTTATTCCAAGTCGCTCATTTTGTCATTGTCCGAGTGAGGATTTTCCCTATTCTCTGGGGTCTTTCCGGTCGAACAGCGGCCTTTGATCCCTAGCCGTCGGCTGGCTACTTGAGAAGAGTTATTGCCCCGTCTTCATGCCGGATTAACACTCTCCCTCCTAAAAGTCAGCGCTGGCCATTCCTGTCATGTCCAGGTGGCCGGATCCATAAAATGCCGTCTCTCTCGTCATTTGTTCCACCATTTCACGGCCGATTCCCCCTAATGGTTGGAATGTATCCCCTCAAAGTCCAACTTTCGTAGTATTGTCCTAAGCACTTGAGAATGTATGTGTGTTTGATGAAAGACACGGAAATGGAGTTCGGCCCATTTTTGGTCGGCGTGGCTTTGTTTTGCCCCGAGATTTTACATATCCTTTCCCGGAGGAATATGGCCGAGACGCCCAATTTGTTGTGGGTGTTTATTGGCGACAGCCACAATTACCCCCATTATGGACAGCTCGTCGTCATCACCTCCTCCTCTTCTTTTCTCAGTAATTTGACAAGTAGACGACACAATTGGAGAAGAGTACCTGGTTCTTTTGTCTGTCGAGTGTGTCGCCCCGTTGATCTAATAAGGAGAGCCACGAGGTCTGATCGACCCTCAGCCCATCCTCCTGGACCTTTGCTTCTCACGGACTCCGTTGGCTATGTAAATATCGAGTCAGGTGAAGTCGTCCTTCGAAACGTCGCCGTGTCTTTTTGGTCTCAATCTTGCCAATCTCGAATTACAAGCTAAAATCCGCCATTTGTGACGGCCCTCGTTGATCTCCGTCCCTCTTAATCGAATTTTTTCATCTGCAACCTGCAGTCCATGAGGCATAAAATCAACGCGTAGGTCAATCCGGATACAACACAAATTTGCAAAAGAAGAAACAAAAAGGCCGCGTGTTGACGGGTTGCCCCTCGCCCTCGCCACTTCTTCTGACTAATCCCATCGCCACTTTTTCTATTTTCACCTGGCTACAATTGCTGCTGCTTATTTTCTGGCTTGATTTTGTTTACTCCTCGATTATCAACGTTTGATGGATCTGTTCGTCTCTTTGTGGTCTCCCCTTCCACTTCACCTCCTCCAAAACACGCGTATTGCCCCTCGTAAAAACAAGTATCTTTCCGGGAAGGAGAGAGGTCAATTATGCGCATAAAAAGATGTATTTGAGTAAGTCGAAGACAATTACAAATCAAGGGGGATTGAGGGCGGAAGTCTGCGCATCCCCTCCGACTCGTCGACCCCAACAAACATTTTTCTTTTGCTCGGGCCAACGCGGTTAATGTCTTTGAATGAATGGAATAGAGTCGCCCGTTTAAAGGAGAAGGTTTAGATAATTGAATGTGTTCGGCGAGGCAGATGGCCCTCTTGGGTAGTTTCCCTTTATAAATATTGTCCTTTTTGCCACGTTGTCAGTCAGTCTCGCAGCTGTTGGGGACAGCCGCGAGTCAAGTCAACTGACATCTATCGAATCATCCCATCCAATGGGATATGTCCACTTTTTGATTTACAACTTCTATTGACACACGGGCTATTTCCGACCTCCCAGTCCTATTTTGGGTTGATTGGCAGTGCCCTCTCATACATTATTTCTAGCCAGGCACTTTCCAAATGACTCGACTCATCTCCTTCAACCGGAAGCTACTCTCCCTCTCAAATGGCCCAATTCCCATAGTTTTTCCATTTTACAGTATTTCTCGATTATATTTGTCATCTCCTCGAATAGCTCCCGACTCATTCACAGCCACATTTAATAGCTTCTTACCGAATGTTTACGGTAGTCGATGTCTATATAAATCTCCCAAGTCACTTAAACCAATGACGCCGCCTCTCTCCTTGGTGATTTCGCGTTACTTTGCACAATTTCTGCACATTTCTCCATTTCGTTTTCTGGTCTTTCTCTCTCCAAAGAGCTCAACTTTTTGCCAATAATTATTCTGTTTAGAGGACGATGGAAATAAATTCAACGGGTGGTTTTTTCTCAGAGCTCACAGATAATTGGCCAAGTGCTTACGAGGTGGTCATCTGTCTCTTTCCTCGAATAATTGATCCTTTCCAGGTATATTTAAAGATTGAGACATCCGAGACGATTTATTGGATCCGGCAGAAGTCGACCTACTTGTTGCCTATTTTCTGTTTGATTGGAATCGTCGGAAACAGCATGGCTTTGATGCTCATAAGGTTGGCTATCCTAATTTCCCTTCTTATTCTGCCGCTTTAGGACCAATTTCTGGTTGAAACGTCTTACTTCGAGCATTTACTTATGTGCTTTATCTGTCTCCAGTTGTCTTTTCTTGTCAACTGTGAGTCTTTTCTGAAAAGATCAACCTCCTAGTTCAGTTATTAGTGACATGGGCGGACTCCCTCTATCAGATCAGCCTCTATCGACACAATGAAATTGGATGTAAGACATTCACTTTCCTCGCTCATTGGAGTGATTTCATTTGTGTTTGGATGATCACTTGGATATCTTGTGATCGGATGATTGTTCTCTACAGGCCAGGTAGATGTGTTGTTTTTGTTCAATTTAAAATTCCTAGGAATAAGGAAATGGGTTTGTACGAAGAAGTTTGCCGGTTATCTGATGATAGGCACCTCTCTTCTTTCCGGTTTCTTGTATGTTTTCCTACCATTTATACAAATCCATTTTTATCAGATATTGTTGGGTGTTTCTGTTTGCTGGACAAGAAAGGCAATCGGCTCCAAATGGAAATGTCTATTTGTTTTGTGGTTTGAGTACAAATGCCACTTTCCTTGGGTAGGTCCTCTCCCTTTTCTCGTTTCATATTTCCAATAGTTTTCATGTCTCCGATTATTATTTCTACTTCACCCTGATGGATACCATCGTCTGCACTGTTTTGCCTTCTTTTGTCATCATCATAGTCAATGGATTCTCCACAATCCGCTACAGAAAATGTATGAAGATTTACTCGGCGGGGATACTTCGAGTTCGTTTCTCGAATAATAATCATCACATAAATGAACTAGAAAATGAAGAACCCGAAAAGGTCACCGTCCGATACGTGAGTCGCCCTTCTATCCTTTGTTTATTCTCTTCAGATGGAACCACAGGATGAAACCTCCGCTAAAAGATTGCTGCTTTCTCCTTCTCAAACAAAACAACATCCAACGAGTACAGTAACCCAAACCGGTGGCAGTGGATCCCAGCTCTCGTCGCAGTCGAGATGCGGCAAATTGAGATCATCCGACCTTCAGTTGAGTCGGACTCTTCTCATTGTAACCAGGTATCCGAATATCCTTCTCCCTTTTATTCTTTGAATTTCAGTACTTTTGTGTTGCTAAATGTGCCAAATTATGTGATGAGAATAATTCAATATTCGTTCAATTTCGAGACTCAAATATTCCATCTGATCCATTATATCACCTATCTGATGTATTATCTCCATCACGCCGTTCTTTTCGTGAGTCATCCATTGCCAAAGCCATCTAATTGTTCTATTTCAGTTTTTGTACATTTTCTGGAGTCCTCAAATGAAAAAGCAGCTGAAACCGACAGCTGTGCGACTATTGGAATGTTATTGTCTGAAGAGTGTGCCAGAATTTGGACATCGGTCGTCGGGTCACTGACCGTTTGCTACGAGTAGTTATAATTGCCAAATTAGTGCCGGTATAATTGATCTCAACCAATAAATATTTATATTTTCTTTGTCTTCGTGTTGTTCACAAAAGTGGATGAGAAATTGCCTTGTGAGCGATGTTCCGTGCGAACAACTGGCTGTCCTCCTCGACCCGTCTGATCCCCCGCCTAATCTCATAATTTAGAGGATTTTCTATTTGAGGGGGAGAATCTTAAAGGCCAGGTTAAATTATCGCATGAGATTATCAGAAAAACTGATTGGACTTTCAATTTGGATCGAGGATTAGCCACTAGACATTTCGCCCGGTCTACGGCTTCTCTCCTTTTCTCTCTCGATCGTCAGTTCTATGTCTCAGTCATTGGCCCAGTCTTTGACATTATCGTGGATTATCTTCTAATCTGCAGGCTGCCATTTTTGGCTACAAATTTGCGTAGATAGATCCTAAATAAAGAGACGTGCAAATTCCGGAAAGAGAGACTACAGGCTTCTCGGGTGCCCCCTACGCAATCTCTTTTAATAACAGTCGACTCCTAATCGAGTTGTGCCCTTTTCTCTCTTATAAACTAATAAAACGACCGACAATTGCTCTCCTACAAAAGTGATGTCTGATCAGAGTTTGTCTTTCTGTTCGCCTCCAAAGACAAGGCCCCCAGTGATTACTGTAATTACCTCGCCTGTCCATTTCCCTTTTCCCATAGCTCTTCTGATTCTTTTCCTCTTTTTAGTCTGAAAAGATTGAATAATATCTTTCTCGAATAATATAAATGCCGGTGTGCAATTAGATTATATCGCCACGTTTTGCTCTAAACGGAAGTTGTCTCATTAATTACGGTGATTACGGGAGATGGATCGACTTCGACAAAAAGGTCATTCGCAAATTGAGAAAAAATCCTTCTCGGGAAAAAAAAGAAAAAGAACCGGTTCAAGATGCCTATATCGAAACTATTTGTCAGCTTAGACATCGAGGTGACCGAAACGGGCGACGGCGAGACATCGGGGGCCAGAGTAACATTACAGTTTCCTTGTATATTTTTGACTTCTAGGGGCTTTTCAGTGTCAGGAGGGAGTACTATTCCGTTGAAATGACATTTCTCCCATCATCGGTTGATCCTTTTGCCAGTTCCTCGTTCGCCTGTTTCCCACACCTGGGCTGTCTGTCGGTTTTCAGTTTCAGTCCTTTTTCGGGGGAGTGACGCGATGGCGTTCAATCGTATGCGACCTTGAAGAGAGCGAGAGAAGCGTTTATGTGTTGCACTTTTTAGGGAAAAAGACCGCGGAGAGAAGCGGGACGAGGGCGATCGAAACTGTTCAGATAGAGCGCACTGATTCGCGCGTCTGGCTCGCTTCGTCGAAACGGTCCGATTGATGGTGAGACATGCTCAAGGTTGTACCTATTAGGCCCTTTTACTCTCTGGAATAATGACGGAAAAAGAGCGGAGTCGAGCGGAGATCGAGGGAGATCGAACTTGTGATCTCAGCCAAAACACAAATAAGGGATATCAGCCCACCCTCTATTTACACCTGACGAGCCCATTTGTACTTATGCATATGGTTATGTTCATGCCCTTTATATTCTATTTTAAATATTCTCTGTCTCTCTCTCTTCTGAGATCTCCTTTAATAGATTGGTTTACACACTGTCGACCCGTGTACTTGTCGCTAAGTAAGAGTGACATTTGTATCAATCGTCGTCGATTAACGTGATTTGCTCAATGTCTGCGAACTGTCCATTTGTACTCCGTTTTCAATAGACGAGTAGATCCTTCTACTTAGAAGGGCACTTTTCATATAGCTGACTGAAAGGGATTGATCCCGTTGAACTCGAGGGAGAATTGCACATGATGAGAAGACAACAGAAGCACACCCGACTAGCTAAATCCTCGGCTCAGCTTCTTTTCTGTTCTTTAGAGTACAGCCAGGGAGAAGAGAAAAGGGATCAAAACATACCGGGATGGACTGAACAACGCGTCACAAAGTACACGACTGTTCGCCTCTTTCCCGTTCCTGGTTGACAGATGTTTCGACTATAGTCGTGAAATGGCCACCTGATGTCTTGGATATAAGGTTGCCCTTTAAACTTTAAATTAAATATTCAATATTTTGATGGATAGATAATAGAGAGATCTCTCTCTGTCTCTCATCTACCGTATATTTTGTCGTATGTCTCGAGTAAAAGGAACGGGGAATGTCAGCTGTTAGTCTAATTGGAAATGCGCGAGGGCGAGCAGCCATTCGTTGATAAAACTGATGAATTCTGTCCGGCAGGTGTTATATCAGAACTCCGTTCATTTTTCTTTGCAAAAGATAGTAGAAAGAGAGTATATCCTGTTGTACTCTTCGGGTACATCAGCTGATTAACGGGGTTTTCAAAAGAGCAGACTGCAATAGAGAGAAAGAAAGATCTGTTCATGCCCAGTTGAGGGAGGAGGTTCTTTGACCTGTCTCCTCTAATCCTTGTCTGCTCTGTCGTCAATAATCGAATGTTTATGCAGTTTTATTGAATCTTCTCGGAGAGAATTCTCCCTCTTGGCCAACCTCAGTTGAGGTGTCCTTTCTTTGTATGCATAGCCGGTCTCTCTGGATTATATATCAAATGCATAACAAAAGAGACACACCCGGGTCTACTTGGAATGGTGGTCGCATAGAATGTTGCGTCTAAGGCATAGATAGCATGGAAAGAGCCATTTGTGATAAGAGGACGAGTTGTCCTCCTTCTTCCTCCTCTTCTTCCTTCGACGATGGCGAGTACTGTACCATACGTCGAAATAATGTTAACTGCGTGTCAACTTCTCGTGACTGCCACCGGTAATTGACCATTAGGGAACATTATGCATTTATTATGGGACTCAACAAAGTACACCGTCGGGTCTAATATACTTTTTCGTCTTGAATTCTTTGTTGTTTTCTCATTGTTCAGGACGTCCTGTCCTTTTCTCCTCCTCTGATAGCATAGTTTAGAGTCGTCGTTATCAGTCCTTCGAGTCACTCTAGCTATATGTTTTTCTTTCTTCTCTCTCCCTTCAGTCTTTTGATCCAGACAAAAACGTCTCTCCGCGTCTGTGTTCCGCGGCAGCAGTTCAGCTGAGTAAATAGACACACTTTTATACCCTCTGAGTCAGCCTCCTATGCTAATTATATACTCAAATTTATCCCTTTACTTATTATATACAACGTGTCCTTTTATTGCCCAGGTGTGTATAATTCTCCGGCCGGGATTACGGTAGACATAGAGGGAGAGGGCTTACTCCTAGCTTACTGTAGCTGTTGTCCTCTTCTGTCGCTTGTTCTTTTCTTTTTTTGGTCTAGCTTACAACTGTCTCTTCTTGCCAGTTGCGTCACCTTGCCTGACTCATTCGGCCGGTTTAATTTACCGAGATATTTGGATTCCTACGGCGAGCACCAAAGCATACTGTATCAAAGTCTAGTAAACAAGAAAAAAAGAGAAAAGGGGTGGGGAAGTAGCAGATGTCAAATATTGCAACCAGCTGTCTTTTTGGCTGTCCGTCCTCCTCAGAACAGCGTTCTCGGCCAGTTGTTTGGCAGGTAGACACCCAGTCCAAGTTCAGTCGACCTTGAGCACTCCCTAGTGATGCTACCTACCCAATACTATAGGCTGACCCCGATATTAGGCTCCTCCCCCTTTTCAGAGGCGTTCTTGTTGCACTTTTCCGCCGCGCATGGTTATAGCGCTCTGAATCAACACCAACCGGGCGCCTGTTGCACTTTTCGGCACGGGGGAACACCGCAGACGCAGTCTTTTTTTTCAGACAACTACCGACTGGTTTTTGACAATTATTTCCACCTCTCCCGATAGATCCTCACACTCGACATCCTCCTTCCCTGTTCGACACGTAAAACTCCGCCTTTTGTTTATTCTTTGTTTTTCTCTCGTTTTCATTGTTTCGTGATTATAATCAACTTTGCCTATACGACAACGACCTACCGTAATTCGCCAGTCATTTTCGTCTTTTTTGTGTGTATCGCGCGTCTCACCCAGCCATATACCGTAATACTTTTTAGTTAAAACAAAAGATGGGCTTGTTTCGCGACATTTGGACGATGAGACGCCGCCTTCTCTGGAAAGGCCAGCCCCCTCTAATATTCTCTTACTTTGAAATACGAAATGATACAACAGGCCCCGCCCCGGGAGGTGGTCCTTCTCCATTCCATTTCGACAAACTTCCTCGCTCTCGAACTTGTTTACTGATCTCAAATCTCTCGTCTTGAACCAATCTCTAATGACGAGATTTCAGATGAGTTTATTCACAGTAGAGCAGTTAGAACTCATCAGAAGGCTGAGATCGACGGGTTGTACTGCCGAGCTCGTCGTCGAAGCCTTCAAACAATTGAAAAAGATGGAGGAGGATGCTTTCGAAGGATCATCAGCTGCTCCAACTTCTCAACCTTCAGGAGATTCCCTCAAAGAAAACAGCCCGTCTCCAGTGCTCATCCAGAATCTCAAAGCTCAGCCTCCAGTGCCGGTCACAATTAGTGCTGCTTCGCCCAGATTCTCCCCCGAAAGAGTCACTGTCCAGACAGTTCCTCCAGCTTCCGAAGCTGAAGCCACTGTGGCCTTCCCTCGATACGATGCCAATGCTGGTGGTCGTCCAATTAGAAGTTCGCGTACGCCGATGAACGTGAGTTCAACCAGCACAGCCAACATCTCCAACGGTTTACAGGACATAATAACCCTTGATAATCCCTTGGAACTCGACGAATTTATGGCACAAGGCGAGGAATTGTGCATCCAGGACATGAAACAATTTATCACGCAGTACTCTCTCCGACAGACTACGGTGGCCTTGATGACGGGCGTCTCCCAGCCATATATTTCGAAGTTGCTCAATGGAAACCATCGGGAATTGTCTCTCCGCTGCAGAAAGAATATCTACTGCTGGTATCTGAACTGCCGACGACATCCAGAAAAGTTGTCTGCGTTCCTTGCCGACCCTTCGACCAGGCTGGAAACAAACGGCGACGGAGAACTTATCCCACAAAGAAGAGAGAGATACGTCTTCCGGCCTGTGCTCCTTCGTGTGCTCGAGGGATTCTTTGCCCAGGCACCATTCCCCGACCTCAACAGGCGGATTGAGATTGCCACCATTTGCAATCAAATTCTACAGGCAGAAAAGAAAGGCATTGGATTGCTTCCCAAGGAAGTCGTGTCCCCACAAGTAGTGGCCAACTGGTTTGCCAACAAGAGGAAAGAAATTCGACGTCGTTCTCAAGAAACACAAGATGTTCCGCCCATGTTGGAGGCTACTTCTTCCCTCGACGTCGAGTCAGGATCCCCATCCGGCTCTTCTCCGTCTCCCAACAACGAAAGTGGTCGGCAATCTATGGATCGAAGTCAAGACGGACAGGAAATGCTGCCTTTTCTTGACATTTCGACGATTGCGGCTCGATTAGGACTGCAAGTGCCCAAGGTTAGTCTAGAGTTTAAAACTGTACAAAAAAGAGAGAGACGTGCGACGGCAAACAAGCACATCAAGTGATCTTATCACAAGGAACCGGGGGTTTTGGAACTTGAACGGGATTTCGTGGAAGGTCGGTCCGTCCCGAACTGTCCTTTACTGATAAGTCGAACAAAAACAATCCGAGCCATTTGCAGATCGATGACATGTCGCTGTCTCTTCCGACGCCTTTGATTTTGCCTTCTCAGCCGATGGTCACTCTCGCCTCTCAACTCCTCCAGCATTCGTCTCCTCTTCTATCCAGCTTTCCTTTCGAAGATCAGATTGCTTTTGCTTATCAACAACTCCGCCAACCCCTTCTTAAACTTGATTCAGTTGAATAATTAGCTAGTGTTTATTTTCCCCCGGTGATCTTCTTCGCTCTCGGTTTCCTTCCCCAGGGGCACAGCCACGGGTCCTCCCCCTTTTGAGGGGAAACCTTTTCCCCATTTTATGTACCGATTATGTTTTATGTTGAATGAAGCGGTTTGTCTTCTGCTCGTCTCATTTAAGAGGACCACAGGTCCAACAATCAGCCATTTGTCCAATCCGCGCTTCCTCCCCAATAAAAATACGAGGGGCCAGACATCCCCCTGGGCTTCGTTTAACTTACGACTCTATTTTCTCCCCTCCTTTTTTGGTCACCAATCTTTGTTTCTTTTAGACTTTTCGACTTCACAGTGAGAAAGTTCTCCTTCAAATTAAAGTGGAAGTAGTTTCATATTCTCAATCAAAATTAATTATATCGCCATTTTCCTCGTGTTCAGTGATCCGCAACTTCAGCTCTTGTCATCCTTCCCTCCTGATATGATAAATGCGTGAGGCGCTCGCCGCCATTGATGGGAATTGTCTCCGTGCGCGACGAGGTATCCAGCCGTCTGTATTCGACATTCTTCTGTTTTTAGACAACAAAACTCATCGGTCACCGTTTTCTCAATTCACAAATCGCCTTTTCCATCGGAATTTTGCAGTTTGTCGTTTGCATCTGGGGAATATGTCAACATGTCCGAAGTCTCGTCGTCGAAGGAAAGGTAAAGTTCTCGATCGGGGCGACATTATCGGTGTGAATCTCCAATGGCTGGACTCAATTAGCGTGTTACCCGGCCACGTGCGCCGGTGGAATTGCTGGCAAGCCGAGGTTCAGAATCAAATTGAGGACACAATCCCAGCTACTAATTACACACTACTCGCGTCACAAGCACTTTCTCTCCTTTCTGCTCCACTAGTTCCCATCTCTAAAATAATTCGTTGTTTGTTCAAACTATGCGGGTCAGCCGCGTCTAACCGGTAGTCATTTGAGAGGATTTGTACTGTGACTGTACTATGGGCACGTAGATCTTTCAGGTACTACGCTGTGATTTTGAGAATGGTTCGCTACCGCTTGAAGCCGCCGATGCTGTGATCTTTGATATCGGGCTATTTAATGTATTGTGGAATATCCGAGGTTGTGTGGCCGAATACATCGACTCCGGATATGGACGCCTGTGTTGGTATGTTTGGTGATTTTTGATGTAACTCCCAAGAGACAAAGGGCCCGGGTTGACCCTCCGTCAATCACCAGAGAGACCCCTAAAAAGTATGACATTTTATTCTCTCGGAGCCTCTCGAAGTGAACAGAAAACAAACTTAGACGATACTTGAAGACATTTTGACCGGACTGATCCTTTTTCAGGTGTATCTCCCATGCTCTCTCGCTTATCTTCAGTCTTCCTTGGGCATTTGTCCGTCGACCCAAGCCGTATTTTCTGTGGCCTCTTCTTATCCAGGTACTCTCATTATTCTTCTTTTATTTCCAATCGAATCTTTCGCCATGAGGTCTCACAAAAAATGGCGCAGGCGATGTGTAAAATGCGAACATTTGTACATCAGGGGAGCGTTCAATGTGTATTATGTCAAAAAAGGGACTACTGTTTGTCTTCGAAGGTATCCGCCCCTGGGCTGCTGTGCTTTGTATTCCCTCAGTTTGCTCGATGTCAACACCACTTCATATAGTAATCGGCCGCTCGAGTTTTTCCTCCTTGATCCGCCGGTGGCCTTGAGGACAACTGTTCGGCCAAACTATGTCCCGAGCGCGGCCAGTTTTTTTTTTCGCCAAAGTGCAAAGAAATTAAGAAAGAAGAGAGGAGGGGGCTGCCGACGAGGAACACTTGTTACTCGGGACGAGAGGCAACACACTCGCATAGTTAGGGACCAACTTTTATCCGAAATTTTTTGTCGTCGACAATTGACATTCCAATGGCAATCTCTTGACGCCCGACAACCACTCGAGCGGGTGTTCGTTCTTCATAAAAAACAGGGCCAAGATGACCTAGCAGATTTTGGCCGAAACGCGTTGACCAAAATGGAAATTCCAGCAATCCCTCTACGGCATCTGTCTCCTGATTCTTCTTCTAGCGGCACTTCCCAGGATTCTTCCGCTTCTGGCCGAGCTCCATTCTGCCCCATTGCCGGCACTTGCTGTTTATATCATTGGTACATCTCTAAACTTCTTCTTGGTAAGTTGATTCCACGTTGAAGAAGACACACAACAGTTTCAGCTGTACATTTCCTTTCACTGGTATTGGCATGTCGAAGGCCTCTGGAGTTCGGCCGTTCGTGTTCGTTTTGGCGAGGTCGTGCGAAATGCCAACAATCGCTCTCGACGTGACAAACCGATGATTCCCAAAGAGCCGATGGTCTTTCCCCAGCCAACTGCTCCGTCGGCAATTCCACCCAAGGAACCTGACGACGATGATCCTGAAGATCCTTATCCTGGTCCGATTATTGTGGCGACTCGTGTGGCTCCGGATGACATAGAGAATATCCATTTGAGAGCCCAGGCCAATAGAAAACGGAGGATGTTGCCTGCGACGCCGCAGAACCCCCCAAAACTGATATTCCCTCCCGATCGCCGACTGAAAAAAAGTCAGCTCTGACATTTTTGTCTTTCGTCTTTTTGTTTTTCCAATAGCTGTGATCGATGTGCTTTTCACGGGCTTTTTGAGCTTCATTTGGCCTTTTTTCTCGCTCAATAAAAACACAATTAAAGTTTATTGAAGAGATGTCAATTATTATAGAAGAAGAGTTGTGTCTTGTCGATCTCTTTCAAATCTTCTAAATCTTCTTCCTCCTCGTCGTGTGGCTCCTCCTTGATCGGTCTTTCGGTGTCCGAGACAATCTCGCCTTCTTCCAACTTGTCAGCAACTTCTGTCTTCACTGTCGTCGTCTGATCCTGTTCTTTGCTAAACTTCCTTGGTTAAATTGTTATTTAAATAGACTGACAGTCTTTGCATTAATTCATCATAAAAAGGATTCCGTAATTTCTCCATGACACAGAAGTCTCGGATAGTGTCCTCCATGGGAAAGAGTGTCATCCCGATGCGCTCACCAGCCGCGTCAAGTCTCGTGCCATTCAACAGAAAGTACGACCACGACTCGTCCGACATCCATCCGCTATACTAAAAGTCATCTGTCCATCCGCCAGCAATAAAATTGTCTACCCTTTCAGTTTTGACAAAGATTCTTCCCAGAACGGGATCGTCCCTTTCCATCACGTATTTGTTTATCAGCTGGTAATTCTCCACCATCCAGATCTCCTTCCCATAATTCTGTGAGTTGACATCTTCACATTTCACAAGGATAGAGCCTTTCTAAAGGAATTGTTCAAGTAAACAGAGGCCACGTACCGGATAGGATTGGAATTCCTTGCGATGTTTGAAGTCCCATTCGGCCAGTCCCTCTCGAGGCATCGCCCTCTTTTTCTTCTTCTTTTTCAGGGGTTGCTCCCCTTCGTCTTTTCCGACTTCTTTTCCTGTTTCTTCTTCCATTCTTGTCGACTCGTCCGTTTCTTCCTTTTTGACAAGTGTATTATTTTTTTCTTTGATCGTCGTCTTTTTCTTCTTGGGAGCCATCGTTTTCTCTTTTGGGATTTTTCTCTTCCTTGTCGATTGGTTTAGTGGATATTTTGGTGGCAAAGGATTGACGGATGCCGAATCTTGAGGTGGAAAACATTGGGATGGATAGCCTGTAGAAGAGGAGACATCAGGTGGGTGCTAAAACAAGAAAATCAAAAATGAAGAAGAAAAGAACAGACGAAATTGGAGTAATTGTAGGCATAACCCGTAAGGGGAGGCTGTGGTGGCGGGAGAATCGACAGCTCGATAGGAGTCGTCGTCAGACATTGTTGGTCATACTAAAAATGCTCTTAACCAGAAAATAGGCAACTGACATTGTGATAGAAGAAGTTGTTCTCTTCGGCGAAGGCTGTTTGCCCGACTGCCTGGAAACATGGCTGATAATCCGCCTCACTTGATGACGATTCCGCCATCTGTGGAAAACCAAAAAAAGTAACAAGAAGCTCGAAGAAGAATCTCGGTCGACAAGCGACCGACCTGTATTTCTGACAAATCGGCTGATCACATTGAAAAAAATACATCGACATGTCAAAACTTGCTCACAACCGATGAAACACTTTATTATACTTTGAGGGCACTTTGAAGATAGTCAGCCACGGCATCTCGGATTTGGTCGATGTCCGTGTGTCGAGACTTGGTCGCCATGAATTGTTCGATCTCCGCCACAGTCCTCGGCACCGAGTTCATCACCTCGTTGCCTTTTGCCCAAATAATAACATCATCCTCGATCCTCACCTATAACAGATCTTTATTTACGAAATGTCTGCTACCGTACCCCTCCGAAATTCCGATACTCGTCAATTTTCTCCTTTACAAGAAATTTCGACAATTTTGGATTGGCTAGCGCCTCATCGAGGAGATAGTCGATGAAATAACACCCCGGTTCAATTGTAATGACCATCCTTTCCTGAAGCGTCCGCGTCGTCCTCAAACTTTTGAGCCCAGGTTGAGTTGACCTTGGTTGAGCATCCTACATCGATTGTTTCAATTCTCCTGCCTACTTACTCCCAAATATCCTCCGACGTCATGACAGTCTAATCCAAGGAAATGGCCTAGGCCATGTGGCATAAAAACAGCACCAAGTCGAGCGTCGACCATGGCATCGACATCTCCGACGATTAAACCGCCATTCTTCAAATGTGTAAGGATAATCTTCTCAGCCAATTTGTGCATATCCGTCCAGCGAACCCCTTCAATTATTATCTGGCGTTGAAAATGGTTGGACCTACCTGGCTTGGCTTCCTTGAATACTGTCTGATTAGCGTCAAGGACAGCATTATAAATTAATTTCTGTTTTTCGGTGAATTTGCCATTACAAGGGAAAGAGCAAGTGACATCGGAACCTGGGAGACTTCTTCTATAGAAAACTGCTGATGTTACCGTAACAGGCGTACTCCGGTCCCATGTCAAAGAGGACCATGTCGCCGTCATTGATCTTTTTGTCATTGGGAGCCGTCGAACCGCCGTAATGAAGGACGGAACAGTTCTTTCCTCTGAAGGAGATTCAAAGGAGAAGGAGAAAATCTTACGAGGGGGCAATGCAGAGATAACTGAGATGGCGACATCCGCCCGTAAAATAAGCTGTATGTTTGAATAAACTGAACCGACATAAAAGAGAAGAGCTCGAAATCACCTTTCCATTTGATATTCGTACAAACCGGGTCGGATATGTTTCATTAAGGCTTTGTGTGATTCCGAAGCTATTTTACAGGCATAACGGAGGATATCCATTTCTTTGTCTGTTTTGAATACACGTAACTCGGCTATGACGGGGTAGAGTGTGTCGAGGTCGGTAGAAAATCTGGAACAAATGAAAAGAAATTGTCATTTTGAATACCTTTGGAGACCTTGGATATTGGGTGGAGAAAGGTCGTGACTGCTGTCTGTATTGTGGGCTTTCTAAAAGAAAATTTAGAAAATAGGAAAAAAATCATACCAATAGCAGGATCTTTTTAGGATTGATGGTGGTTAAAGTATCGACAAGGGATTTGTAGCTGAGATCATTGAACTTGACACAGTCGACGGCATATCTCTGTTTGAACCAGTCGGCGTCATGGATCCTAATAATTGGTCTTTTGATATGAAAAGATGAACTTACAGTCCCTGCCAAGTAAGATATTCGGGAGGAAGAAGAGGGGGAAATAGAGTCGACTTGCCCGTATCCAATTCAATCAATCCCATGCAACCGGGTTCCGTCACACCGAAAGCCCAGTAGAAATAAGACTCCTAATGTTCATAAGAACATTAGAAATTTAATGATACCTGTCTAAAAGCAGAGTCGGTCATATCTGTGTTGTATCTCATCTCATCCTCGCCACCTTTCAACAGAATAATTGTTCCTGGCCTTTCCTTTCCATTGAGAGCCGCCACCAGTCGACGACGATTTTCCACAAAAAGGTCGACATCGACGGGAAATGTTTCGGGAGAGAGTTGATACATTTTGAGATGGTAGCAAGAGCAACAGGACGGGCTGATAACGGCGGTTGAAAGGGAGGGCGGAGATAGGAAAGAGGGCAAAATAAGACGGCTAAGACCGCGTTTATTCGTAGCTCAGATAGAGAGAAGGCCACATAAGAGGAACCCGAGACAATGTTCTTCTAAAAGAGTCGGTAGAGTACACAGAATATTTCAAGAGACAAGAGTATAATGTTTATTTACACCAGAATAAAGGGGACTAAGTATGGAGGTGGACCTGAGCGGGACCTGTATCTCATGAATAATAGGCACTTTGGTTTCGCAGCTCAGAAATCCATCATAATGGCATTGGACTTCTCGGGCTTCAATTTCTTTGAGAGAGAAAATTTGGATTCTTCTGAAATAAGAAGAAATATAAGGATGAAGTGGGACAGCTTACTGATGGGATGGAAGTGTCTTTGGCCGAGGTAGTGGACGAAATCGACAAGGGAATTACGGTCTTTAGCCGTTACTTCGAACAATTTCACTGAAAAATGTTACTGTATGGCAAAGGATAATCGGAGTAACCTTTTGCTTTGGCTGCCCACGCGTGGGCGAAGTCCGGGTCGACTTTTCGATTTCCCTGATCTCTCATGTTCCCCAAGACAACAATTGGGACTTCTTTTTTCTCTTTTGAATGGTGTTGCTCGATAAATTTCCGAAGAAGGTCGACTCGATTAAAAGACTCGTGGTCGCTGACAGAATAAACTAACACAAAGGCGTCTGCCACCTGAACAAGCCTTGTCTTGCTGGCATAGTCGACTTTACCTGGAGATATGCCTTTTTCAATTCGACGGGTCCATAGTCCGGTATCCCGCCGGTGTCGTGGAATATGAGAATCTCTCGCGGTCTATCGGCTTCTTCCAATAATACCTGGTAAGTATCGTCTATTGTTGGCTCATATGGCTGAAATGTTTCTTGTACAGAGTTTCGTTTCTCGCCTCACCTGGTGTGTGATATCCTCGACACAGGCCACCTGTTTCAAGATGGCTGTCTTGCCGACGCGTCTCGCTCCGGCCACGACGACCCGCATAGCTCGTCCCATGTACTCCGACGAAATATCCGGCTGTGTCCTCCTCCCAACCGCGTATTTCGGCTTTTCTGTATGGAATACGATTCTAAAGTCCCACCCGTCGGCAAATCCCAGACTGATGGGAACCTCGTCCGATACAGGAGAAAGTCCTGGCAGATAATCGACTTCTGAAATTTCTTCTTTGTAAGTCGACGTCTAGCCGGGTCAAACCATTGTCTACGGTTTCAAAATTATAATTATTGTTATTTTCCGAAAGAGTTCTCGCTAATTTTTTCCTGGTTCGAGATTTAGATCGACTTCGGATTGTGATGATGGCTGTGACCATGCTTCAAAGGGACAAATCTGATCAGGAGAGAGAGTACCTAGCAAGACGAGGAGATTCTGAGGAATTCTCCATGGCGGAAGAAGGTAAAGGACAAGAGTGGAATCATGTTCAACATGTGCTGTATGGACAGCTGGGAAAACATTGAATTTTTGACAAAAATGGATTAAAAGGGCGAGGAAATGGCAGGTGTTTCAGGAATATCCGGGAAAAGTAACAAAGACGACGATGGGAAGACGAAGGCCGACACTCTCGACACAATAAAAGGCTCGAAAAGACAGATAAAACGACACTTTTGAAGGGGGTCTCGGACTCTTCTAATCTATCTTCCTTCTCCAATAATAAACAATGAATCAGACATTTTTGGAAGAAGTGGGAGGCAAGAAGAAGCTATGGGGAAGTTGTAAAATGCTAATTCTCAATGCGAACCAGATGGGGAACACGTTTCTAGGAGCAACCTTCGGGGGCCATGGATACTTTTTCAATGGGGCTGACTGTTGACTTTGAAACAAAATGGGAACGTGTTAGGTTGATCTGTAGTGCAAGAGAAAAGTATGCTCAAAAGAGAGAGAGAGGGAGGAAGACATAAAAAGTGGCCAGCTGTAATCGGGGAAAAAAGCAGGGTCACAGCCATCGACGAGGGAAACTCACCACTGCTACTTTTCCTGGATGTCCTGGAAAAGAAGAAGGAACTTTTCGAAACTGGAGTCGGAGGGCCGAGAAGTGAAGTCGAGGTCGAAAATCTAAACGAATCCTCATTACCCTTGTCGATAGATTCAAGTTACCGTCTCTTCTCCTTGGATGGTTGCTTGGGTTGGGTGAGACGAGCGAAGACAGAGCGACGTCGCCCTCGCGGAGATGGTAAAGGGCGAACTGTGTCGACTTCTTCTAGAATTCCCAATTATTCTTACTCATTTATGGAGAAATTTAAAGGAAGAGAATCTCACCGTCGTCTATTTCATTTAATACCATCATACTGACGGATTTGCGTTTATCGGTGAGTTTCCTCATCATGATGGGCAAAAGTGGGACGACGTGGGAAATGCTATGGTCTAACTGACGCCGGTGTTGTGGCAGCGTGACAATTTTTGTTTAGATTCTGTCGATGGCATCGCCTTTCCATTTGGGAATATGGGAATAGTCGATTGTGAGGGGATAATGGGATCCGGCCGGCTGATCCTCTTTTGAATTGGGGGAAACTCACTCGACAGACAGCATATACGCCACATTTGGAAGGAAATAGACATCGAATGAAAGCAAAAGAAAAGACAAAACAATGACGGAATGAATCATTAAAAATACTTATCGAAATAGATTATAGACTAATTTAAAGAAAAAGAAACAAACCGACACGGAAGAAGTTGATCATGGACGGAGACCGATAGAATGAGGAAAAACATGGGAATTTTCTGATAAAAGGGCGAAAAAAAAGACGATATAATGGTATTTGAAAGACGGTCGACGAGTGTTTGCTTCTATTGACTGGGACAAAAAACCATAGGTAACTGTCGTTTATTGATCAAATGGAAAAGAATAGAAGGGGAATAAGGAAAGGCGCAGCATGGTTAGCTCGCCAAGAGGCCGCCGACTATTTACCCAATGACGGCGTTGACCCGACCACAGAAGAAGGCATGAAATTTATGAAAAGTGACCCGATAGATTCTTTCTTTTGCCCCGCTTGATCGGAGGAGTCTATCGTCAAGGTCAGAAGTCACAATTCGAATTATCATATAATAGAATACACTGGGCTGTGGAATGGTTAGGGAACAGAAGACTCTTCCTGTTGCAGGTGCCGGAGCCTTGTGAAACTTATTTATTGGAAGAATTACAGGAACTGGAAAAACGTAAAAATATGGAAATTAAATATTTATTTTAAAAGAAACAATAATGGGTATGGTAGTCACGGCAAAGAATGGCGTCAGTATGAAAATGGCTAGGATAACCTCTCTTTGCCTTTTCAAACGCAATTCAAAGCAAACAATAATTTACTTGCCTGTCTCTTATTTTCTTCTACTACAGTTGCCCAAATGGAAGAATCCGAGACTTCTCAAATGAAAGTAAGCCAGTCGTGTCCCTGGTCGATGGTCTCTTCCAGTCCTTCGACTGGCAACAATATCTTCACGATACAGAAAGCATAGCTGCGCCGTTGGATGCTTTCAACCACGACACAAACAAAGTGCCCGAAAACAAATTTCAGCCGGGTCAATTGATCCTGGTCCCGGATAAGAAAGGTCCTTTTCTCCAGTGACGGACCTCGATTTTATTTTAGCTTATGTGATGGTGATTGCCAAGGTCGTGAAAGTGTACCGTTGTTGGCTTCAATATCAACTTCTGGGTCTTCGTGACAAGAATTTATTTTGGCTTATGTGTGATGACAACACTATGCAGCCAATGTAAGGGTCTCTCCGTTTATTTGGCGAACAATCAAGTTCACCATCACCAAGTTCACCATAGTACTGTAGCGCCTCTGCAACATTATTTTTTCTATTTTTTTTTCTGCCGTAGGCAAGCTTAGGCTTAGTAATGCCCATTGCAGTTGTTTAAACCGATTTTCAAAGTTCACACGATGGTGAAGTTTGCGCTCATTTGGTGAACTTGAACATACTTGCTCACCTAAAATCTCTCTAAAAAATTTTTCTCTCATTTTTTTTCTGTCAAAAAGCTTGTTCCGGCTTAGTAGAGCCTACTTTACTATTTTCGAAAGTTTTACGGCTTGAACCTGGAAAAATCCGCCGCAGAAACCAAAAATAGGGTTGGGTGAACTTGATTGTTGGCCGTTTATTTTGAATGAGACAATTTGCAGAGAGCCACTTGACAAGACGAGTGACCTCATGACCCGCGGGGCCTTTCCTATCACAGGATTTATGTTGACAAATTTCCGGAAATGGGCCAGTAAACTATACGAACAAAACGCAGACAAGATAGTTCCGCCTAGTGGATTCGCCCCCGTGGGTCATCTTCACTTTAAGAGACTGCTATTTCAGCTCGGCAAATCATTTTATCCGGCTGAAAACAAATTCGAGAAAGGAATGAAGCTGGCTGTTCTGGATCAACGCACTTTCTCCGGATGTTTGCTTATGGGAACAGTGATCGACGTCGGGGATACGGTAGGAAAGGCTCCCTTCAGTTAATTGACTTGTTCTAGGACCTACATGTGGAGTTTGACGGTTATGATCATTTCATCGTGGTCCCAGTCGGAAGTCGTGACATCTTTCCCTTCGAATATGTCGAGAAAATCGGTGCCGAGCTGGAAAAACCAGTAGTTTGTACGTTTCATAGGCTGATTGTCAAGTACGCTTCTATTTTAGTCGACTCTTCACCAAGACAAGAAAAATTAAAAAAAACAAAACTTATTGATAAAGAACCGCCCACATCGACAGTCGGAGAAGAAGAAGATGACGAAGAAGATGAATTACCGAAGAAAAGGCGACGACGAAGTAATACGTCTTGGCAACAGGCGACTGTAATTTTGGAGCAGGCAACCGGTGTAACTGACAAAGTAGCAGGTAGACCAAGTGGAAAACACAACTTAAGACTATTTAGATCTTTTGAAAAAGGCACAAGCTGATTTGGCAGCGGAAGGAGAAAAGGTGGCGGAGGTGAGAAAACAAGGAGAAGAAGCATGTCGATTTCAGCCAGAGAAGGAGAAACCCCGAGTTGTGACAGTTCAGCCTACAAGTTACATGTTTCCGAGTACCAGTTCCCAACCTACCCATTGCAATGTAACGTTTCTCCCTTATCTCTAATTATTCATCCAGATGATTTCTGTGTACCAATCGCCTCAATTTCTGCACTCGCCGATGGTTAATTCACCAGTTCGATTAGCCCCTTTCTCAACGCCTGTCCGTTACCAACCTGCCATCTTCCCCATTCCCCGTCAAGTCCACTATCTCCCCGTTCAAGGGAATCTTCTCTCTGCACGTCCGCCGAGACTACCGACTATCGAACCAATCGAACCAATTGTACTCTATCGGGATCGCCCTAAACCAAGACCACGTCCTTCGATGTCTTTTCCTGCCTATACTGCAAGCATCGACTTTGATTAGGCGGAAATTTCTTTTCAGCCCCCATCTCAATCATCCCTTCTCACTCCAGGTCGAGTAGAGACGACATCTCCATTGATTGTGACCACGTCGAGGCCGCCTTCGGTAACGGCGGAATTGCCGTCGATGTCGCCTGCCACAGTGAAGAAACCTCTCTCCTTAGGAGAAGACGATCTCGGTACCAGTCGCTTTCCAACAACGTTGTTGCCTTCTTTTTCAGTTCAATTTGTCTATTCTCCGCAATGTCGAGTACCACCATCTCTAAATGAAGCAAAAGTCAAAGGCCAAATGTTGGAGCATCCCCCATACGAATATGCGAATGGCGCACGTGTAGTCATCTACGATCTTCTTACTTGGGCAGAAGAGCCATGGGATTTGTTTGAGTCACTCGAGGAGGCCGACGAAAACGAGCCTCACGTCGAGATGTTTTGTAAGTCGAGTTGTAACTACTGGAAATTGGCAATTCAGGGGATGACAACACTCGTCGACTGAGGAAACTGGTGGCGATTCCGGGCAACAAGAAAGATACGATCCAATGGGTCAAAAATCTCGCCCAATTGGTACCATCCTGCTCTTTTTTCCCCAATTCAAAAAATTCAGCTTGGTTGTTGTGAGAATTTTATCTCCACGTCGAAAGTCAGATGTGACCATTGCATGGAACCGAATGACCCGGACGACATCGAAGACGACGAAATCGCAGAACCAAAACGAAAAGAACATTGTAAGCTAATAAGAAACAACTTTTAAAAAATGGAATAGGTTGGGACGATCGAACGATATTCAAAAAACATGGACTGAGACCTCCGACCACTGACGAGATTGCCAAGATTTTCGAAGACGAACTCGGACCTGCGATTGCGCAGGAGATCAAAGAGCGGGTAACCCGTCTATCTGTCAATATTTCAATGATCTCATTTAGGGAATTCAGTTTGAGCATCTTAAATTCCTGAAGTCCACAAACCTAATGGAAGATTTCCAATGTTCTTATTCTGATGCCCTGTCGATTGTATCGCTTACCTATAAAATTAGAGCGTTCGTATACGAGCAAATGGAAAATTTCGACGAAGTTTCTAGACAGGGAGAAGGCCCTCGACAAGTGAGGTACGAGATGTATAGGTGAAAATGAAGATATTTTAGGAAGACGAGAATCGGATCTGAGTGAACAGATCAACTATAGTTCCAAAAACAATTTACAGCTCAATGGTCAAATTATTAGACTCGTACACATCGAACTGCTATTTGTATAATATTACATTCCAAATGTCTGTAGCAAACAGTAGACTACCTCTAACCAGGCATAGACAATTTTATTCATGTTCTCTCGCTGTCTACATAATAAAATTTTTATAAATAAAGCTGCCAATTATTTCCAGTCGCATATAATCGGATTGTGCAGAAGTTTTACGTGAGCAGAAAAATGGTTATGTTTTTTTGCCATTTGATCAATTCATGAATTCTTCAATTTTTTGTTTGTAGGTTCACGAGCGTAATATTTACCTGGAATAATTTTTTTAGATATCTTTACAGATATTTTTGCTATTCCAAATCTACTCTCGGGGAATAAGTTTTGTAATAGTTTTTCTTCTTTTTTTTGTTGTGCGATGTATATATTTAGATGTCCATAGAATATATAGTCGACCTCTCGCATTGGCTGCAGTATGGAAAGCTGGGAACATTTATTGGCTTCAAAGGTCGACATATTAAATCTATTGAAAAGAAATATAAAGTAAATTTGCTGTGTAAATTTATAAACGTTCAGGTTGTTCTAAATGTAGAGAAGAATTTCGAGTTAAAAATTACCGGTATACGTAAAGCAGTAGATCTAGCACTAGTTGATGTTGAATTACATGCTTTGAATATATTTGGTACATCTGGTACACATACCTTTTCAATCCCAACAGAAAGAATTGGATATCTAATAGGTTTTTAATATCTGATCTATCTAGTTTTAGTTAGGTAGGAATGGGCAGAAAATAAGCGCAATAAAAAATGACAGTGGAGCCAAGATAAATGTTAATCGAGAATCAAAAGGAAATTTAACAGAAATCACAGTGTCAGGTAAGTAGAAATGTTATTGCCTTTATTATAAATTGCAGGAGAATTTCCCGTTATATTGTCTGCTACGGGAATGATAAAGGATAGACTTGATTCTTTCGGACAAGATTTGACACCATATAACCGTGTAGATAGAAAAGAATTCTATGAATGCTGGGATGAAGTTATTTATGAAGATTGAGCGGTGTTGTATTGCTAAAATTTATTTTTCTTATATTGAACTAATTAGATGGTACGGTGTATTCCAATCAACTGTAAATTTTTTTGTTCTTTACTGGCTATCATTGAGAAAAACTTGTCATCCAATGAGCAACGATTCCAATCTTGCGTGGCTCTCTACGTGAGAAATATGCTCTATTTTCACCCACACGTTTCTCTCCTCGACAAAATGCCCTAGATTCTAGATTTCATTGTTTTCTACACTTTCATTATTGTATTTTTAGCTTTAGATCTCAGAATGATTCGGGGAATTGATCCAATTTGGCAAGCTTTATTGGCGGGCACCTTTACTTGGGGTATCACAGCATTGGGAGCAGCACTTGTTTTTGTGATGAGACAGCAAAATAAAAAATTACTTGGTATGGTCGAATTGAAAAGCTTGTATATATGTTTTTAGATGGAAGCCTTGGATTTGCAGCTGGTGTTATGACTGCAGCTTCTTTTTGGTCCTTACTTGCTCCAGCCATTGAATTTGCAGAAAAGGAATACGGAAAGTTAGCTTTCGTGCCTGTAGCAGCCGGATTTGCCATAGGAGCAGCATTTGTTGGTATGACTGATCGACTTCTTCCCAAGTTAGTTTTGTTTTCAATCAGAAATTTTTTATGCTTTAGATGTGTACTCGGTGATGCATCAGTGATTGACATGCTTGCTCCTTATAAAACTGAGACAGAATTATCATTGGTATCTCATGACCGCGATTCTTCAACGGCGCAACGGTATGCAAATTCCGATTCTGTTACCGGACTACGGCAACGGACAGTAGCAGCAAGGTGAGCAGCCGATCCGGAGCGAGAATGATATGTTGGGCGGTGACGGTTAGATGTTAACCCTTTGTAGCAGCTTTTGCACTTCCTCCATACACCTCTGTTCCTGTGTTGTTTTGCCTTTTCCAAGTTTCTCGTTCCGGAAGCTGGTCGCCTTGTTGCACTTCTTTTGTCGGCTTCGGTCTGTTATAATGCAAGATTTTAGACCCGTATCCGAAGATCGGGAAATAGGAGAAGAAGAAGTATTAAATAACCAGAAACTTGCTGTCCACATAATTGATGATGATTATAAAACATCCTGGCGACGTATATTGCTCTTAATTATGGCTGTTACAATGCATAATATTCCGGAGGTAGAGGGTTACGAGAATCTTTATTTTATATTATTGTAGGGATTGGCTGTAGGAGTAGGTTTCGCTTCCGCGGGTGAAGCGGAGCATGCTACATTCGAATCAGCATTTAATTTGGCAGTCGGTATAGGTTTACAAAATTTTCCTGAAGGACTCGCGGTGTCTCTTCCACTTGCTGCATTTGGACATTCAAAATTAAAGGTAAGCTACAGCTTTGATCAAATTAAACTTTCTAGGCATTTTGGTATGGGCAACTCTCCGGAATGGTTGAACCTGTAGCAGCATTTCTTGGCGCAGTAGCAGTCATGTTCATGAAGCCGCTCTTACCGTATGCCTTAGCATTTGCAGCTGGTGCGATGATCTTTGTTGTTTTTGATGATATTATTCCCGAAGGACAAAGTAATGGTAATGGTAAGCTGGCATCCTTTTGTAGTATGTGCGGGTTCATTGTCATGATGTGTATGGATGTAGGTTTAGGGTAATTTGAACCTTCTAAATACTTGACATTGTAGTATATATAATTATTAACAAATTGCATAATCATTTGTATGATGTTGTAAACCTCCGTGAGGATACGTGGAATTTTATTGGGGTCGTTTTTATTCTTTTTGTATATTAGTAATTACATAACTGTGATAATATTTTCTATAACAAAACTTGTGCAATACAATAAATGTCCTATAATAATGGGATTTTTCATTTGCAGATTTAAATTCTAGGAAATATCTCGCCTAATCATTTACTCTCATATGTTTCCAGATGTTTTTTACTCGATCTCTAAGAATTCCACGAAAAACCTATGCCGATCTTGATTATGCTCGTCATATGCCAAAAGAGTATGTCGAAAGAATGAAGAGAACTGTTCCAAGAAAAGTTTACGGTGAAAGGTAATTATTTAAGGACTTTTTTGTTTATATTATGCTTTAGATTTGGAGCACCGGATATCACGCGTTGGTATATTCATCCTGATGATTATGTGCCAAATTTCTCTCGTCCTTGGACTGCAAAAAATGTTGGCGATAATCTCGAAAGGGCTGGGAAATATCATAGTGCTCAATTGAATTCTAAATTTTTTGAATTGAGACGTCCTCGAAATAATAAAATTTCTGATGATGAATGGACATTTTTCCCTGGAGATCAAGTGCAGGTAAGCCATATATTCTTTTATAAAAATTTTTGTTGAGGTCATGGTTGGCAAAGATAAAGGAAAGCATGGAATAATCATACAAGTTTCGCGGGAGACTAACGAAGTAATTGTTGACGGGCTACATACCCAGCTAGAAAAAGCGATGGAAGGGGCAGAGAAACTCGGTGTAGATGAAATCCTAAGGTTTTGTTTTACATTTTTCCTCTTCTATAGATTTTAACTGCAGATGGGTGGAACAACCTCTTCGTATAGATAAGCAAGAGGTTATGTTGTTAGATCCTAACGAAGATGCTCCCTGTACCGCTGAGTAAGCTCATTTTTTATCTTTGCTTGTATCTTTTAGATGGACCCTTAATTCAGCTGGTACAGAATATGTTCGTATTTCTAAATCGTCTGGATACGAAATTCCTTTACCTGATCAGGCTAGTGTTACTTATGAATATTTACGAGCAGAAAAATATATCGGTAGGTCATCCATGTCAATTTAACGACTAATATATTTTTGTAGAAGCTGAGGGAAAAGATACTCCAGCTAAGATTGCTCTGGAAAGAACTTACGTCCCTAAATTATGCTCGTTCGAAGAAGAAATAATGGAAAATATGGGTATACAAGAGCCTCGGATTCCTCAACCGACCTATTGGTATTAATTATACCGATTTGCTAGACAGAGTTATGAATAAATATACATTAATTATACTTATACTGTAAAATACATACATAACCCGGATAAAATAATAATAAAACAATCACAGAAAAGTTTGAAAACTCCCGTAAACGAAAATATAAGACTAGAAACTAAAGAGGCGGCGTGTTTTCATCATCAACTGAAGGGCTAGGTGGCGTGCTGGTTTCGGAATCTTCTGTTGGGGGAATACCAATCATAATTGATGGACCATCATCTACGGGCTCTACTGATATAATACCGTAATCATCAGCATATTGCAGTGGTTCACAAAATCTAAAAAAATGTTAGGGAAAGCGAATAAATGATAGACTATCAATTTTAAGACAATGAAAATGAAACAAACCTGTCACTTTCAAGCGTAATTATATATTGACAAAGCGAAGGTTCTTCAATATTTAAAGTGACTGAACCCGGTTGCTGTAGGCCTTGTTTACACCGTATTCTCATTTCAACGTTTCTAAAACTTTTTTTTTAATTTTAAGTACATCTAAGTTTACCGATGTCCATTGTTTTCATGGCAAATATCACCTTGGGAGTAAAGATGAGAAATTTGCATTACTTTGTTATCAAACTGTAACGAGCTTTAGGTCAAATAAAATTACTTACCTCTTTAGGCTTTCTCAATTCGGGTGCTTCATCAACCCACGCTTTATGGACCGCAGAGTCAAACCGACCTAATAGAATAATTTGGGCTTTTTGTTCATTTTCATAATGAACTTGTTTTATCTGTAAAGAGTAACTACTATTTGTATTTTAATATAGTACCGTTTTTCCGTAACATATTTCAAACTGCCACCATCCTTGATCCGCTTCAATGCAATCTGTTCCTGGCAAAATTTGATCAATGGTTTGTTGAAGTATTTGTTTGTTAGGATAAGGTTCGGGGAGGTCCCTAAAATGCGATATAATGGAGAAAATCTGATTTCTAACCATCCTGCTCTTTTGTCACCAACTAGACGGTAACGTGGCACAACTCCTAATGATTGAAAAATATCCTTTACAGCTTCTTTTAAGATCTCTGGATCGACCTCTGTCAAAACTTTTACAACATATTCCTGAATTTTATTAAATAAAAAATAGACTGGTTATCTTACGTTTTTAAAAGTAGCCTCGTGTGATTTCTCTAATTCTTCAAAGGCAATAGGCTTAGCTTGAGCCTGTTCGTCCATATTATAACAATGTATTTCTTTGTTTTTCTTTGGTTTAGGTTTATAAGCGGGATGGCTACAGAGTCTGTTTGTCAGCACTACAATTTCGTATCTACAGGATGATATTTCCATAAAGGAGTAGAAATAATGTTTATGTTCCTAAACTAAAAGAGTAAATGACCAAAAAATATTACCTCGCTGCACATGTACAAAACACTTGCACTGCGATGGCCACCAATGAGATCGCAGTATGTTCCTTGGGTGAAGGAAACATTGTAATAAGGACGTTCTTCATTCTCAAACAAGCGTTTTGAAGGATTCATTTGTTCTATTTTTGAGGTTCCCTGAAGAAATTTTGAAAGTAATGCAAAATGTAAAGTTACTTACAATAGAGACATAATCCTGCTTAAAATTGCCCAGGTAAAACTCAGTTCTTTTGTTTGCAGCTTTGTCGTCATGATACTGCAAGATATACTTATTATGGCAGAGCTGGTAAGTCCAGTAGGGCTCTTGTCTCACTGCACACTCTTTACTGTTCACCAAAGGTACCAACAGTTCCGCAGGAGACGGGCCATTATACACATCAGTAGGAGCTATTTTCTTAAAAAATAAATTATATGATTTCTACGATCATAAAAGTGCAAACCTCTTCAACGTTTTCTGGAAGCTGGCACACATATCTTTCATCGTTGGCAGAACGTATTGAAACGAAGTCGTCGGTAGGTGAATCAAAATACTTCAAAAGTTCCTCTGGATTCGCTGCTTCAGCAAAGTTGTGGTATTGGATACTGTGGTGTATACTATCATCTATGTACACTGAATCGGCAGCCGAAACAGTTGCGATAATCACCAAAATACTTCGTAATTTCACATTCAAAAAACACATGCCTGCAATTTTATGTTTTCACGAAATAAGATAAAATTGATTGAAAAAAATTAGTGCTGCGGACAGGAGTTGCATGCATATCGAAGCAAAGACTATAGTAAAAAATAGGAATGTCCTTGGCCAAAGCAACGTCGGTTAGAGAGACGGACGGACAGCTGCGTATGCAGAGTCTGTCAACGCCACTTCCAAATGTACATTCCTTCTTTTGAATTCTCACAAAATGTCTTTACATCCGAATTTGCACATATGATCTCATTATTCTTTCACAGTATTTATGATTATGTTTTTGATTTTAGATGCATTTATAAACCATAACTGGATAAAGTAATAAGTAAATAGAGAAGGATGCTGGCTCACGACCTTTTAAAACAAGATGATAGAGCATTTACTCCAACATCGTCATCAAAGTAAGTATCTTCACAAGATACAAAACATTTTCTTACAGATCAGCGTCATATTTTTGCGTTCTTATACTGACAAAACTATTACGATGCATCGGTATTTTTTTCTTAGATATTCTTGCAAAAAGTACACATATCATTAGTCTTCTTTGGTTATTAAAATTTATGTAAGTTTATCGGGCTACAGTATAGTTTCATTTATTTTCAGATCAAGCCTTATCCTTTTTCCTATTCAAAAGCCTCTAACTTCTGGTAAAACTATTAGAAAACCTTTGGTTTGTTTATTATAAACGTGGTAATGTTCTTTCTAGTTTATTCGAATTTGCCGTCTTTCTATCGTTAACTGCATTATAGAAGCGTTATGGTTTTACGGTATTACTTTTTGTGGTCCTCTAAGGTAAAAACACCTTTATGTACTCACTATTTTTTTAATTCAGATCTGTGCTTGTTTTTGAACTGAGCCCTTCACTGTTGCTAATTGCAGTAGCTTCATTTTTTAAGGTTGTTTTATTTATTTTTTGTTATACTTTTCTAGGGATCTTCCACACCTGCAAAAAGCAGAGGTTTTATGTTACTCATTGTTGGATTTGTTTCTCTTATGCTTATGGATCGTGATCAAACGATATCTGACAGCCATGGTATAATTTTTTTATATAATATTCTCGTTCAAAAATTCAGCTGACGCTCATGGCCATCACAGTGGTTTTCATTATTTAAGACATGTAATTGATCTCTTCGGTTTTGGAGATCATCAAGGCGGTGTGCTCATTTTATTCTTAGCACTTGTATTACGCATTGGTTTGTTTGCATTTTTTGTTAGCTGATCTATCTAAGGAATTATTTATTCTCATCTCATTTTAGGTTACGATTCATCGTTTCGCCATCTAGCAGTGGAAATAGGCGGCCCAAAACGTTTATATGCATTGGTTACTGCGTTTTCTGCTATTATTCTTGTTCCCCTCGCAGTCCTAGCAATGATTTTTGGAACGTCATCCCAATTTTCAATGGCTTCCACGGAATTTGTTCCTCTTTTATTTGTAACGGCCGGCTTTGTCATGGTACTCGACTTTTATGCTGAAAGCATTTGCTTCCAAGTAAGACAGTTTTCTAATCGTTATCATTCTCGTGTAGCATGTAGCCGATCCAGTACTTGCATCTGCAAGGTGGTCTCCCATCACAATGTTTACTTGTGCCCTCGGTTTGGCTTATATGTGGTACAGGTAGGTACCCGTGTTCAAACGTAACTTTGCTTATAAAACTTTTTTCAGTAGCCAAAACAAAGCTGAGCATGCAATTACTGGTGGTGTTCTCGTAACTGTCGCTTCCTTTATTTTAGGTAAGCAAACTTTACTTTTTTTTCTTATTTGTTGCAGCTTCTATTTCATTAACATCGTCTTCCACAAAACATCGTGGTGGAGGAGTTTATGTAGGGATATCAGCTGCTGGGCTTCCTCTTTTTGCTGATGGAGAGGCTTTCCTCAAAAAAACAAGCCAGTCATTGTTTGTATTTTTCAAGGTATTTTAAACTAAAATTTTTTAAAATTTCTATCAGGAAACACTTCGAGATATATTGGCGAACAAAGATTCGAGGCGAATTTTCTATTTTCTTTGTCTCAACTTCAGCTTCTGCGGTGAGGGAAAGCTGCTTACATATTCAGAATTATTGTAGGCGTTGAATTCCTTTATGGTTTCTGGACAAACAGCTTAGGATTAATTTCTGATGGTTTCCATATGTTATTCGATTGTAGCGCCCTTGTTATGGGACTTGTTGCTTCGGTGATGGCACGCTGGCCGCCCAGCAAACATTTTACCTATGGTTATGGACGCGTAGAGGTCAGAAAAAAATCTACACATTACTCGACTTGATTTAGGTTTTGTCAGGGTTTATAAACGCTCTTTTCTTATGCGTGATAGCCGTTTTTATTCTCATTGAAGCATTGGAACGTCTTTTTGATCCTCCTAATGTGAACACCGATAAACTTCTGGTATTTGAGCATAACTTCAATTGATTTTTAATTTATAGTTTATCGCCGTATCAGGCCTTCTTGTCAATCTCTTTGGTATGTATTCATTCCATGGTGGAGATGATGGTGGACACGGACATTCTCATGGCGGTCATGGGCATTCTCATGGTGGCCATGGTCATTCCCATGGAAATGCCAATATGGAAGGTATGGAAATGATAATATTATCATGAAATTTATTTGCATATTTTCAGGCGTATTTCTTCATGTGCTAGCAGATGCTTTGGGCAGTGTTTTTGTTATAATTTCTACCTTGCTTATACAGGTAATTTTGTTGTATAGATTGCATTTCTTTTCCAGTGGTTTGGGTGGCGATGGGTAGATCCGCTCTGCTCCCTCATCCTTTCGCTCTTAATTCTTGGCTCTGTATATCCATTATTAATGTCAAGTATGAGTACTCTTTTACAAGATATACCGGATCACGAAGAATTGGACCACCACCTAGTGGAAATCCTTGAGGTTTTGAAGACTTTTTTTTAAAGTTTTCTTTTAGGTTGAAGGAGTCCAATCTTTTTCAAATGTTCATATGTGGCAACAAAAGGGTGACATGAATGTCGCTTCCATCAGTGTACAGGCTCAAGGAAATGCAAACGGTCAAGCCATCAGACATAAGGTTCTCGTACAATTAACAATTTTTACTTCATTTTAGGTTGCCGCAATTTTAAAAACAGCTGGTGCTGCATTAGCTACTGTGCAAGTGGAAAAGGATTATTTTTCTCATAAAATTCAACAGCTCTGTCCGTCATATCATTTTGGACACAAGGTTTTCCATCGTTTATTTATTAACAGCAGAACCTTTAGGTGCTGCGGGGTTCAATGATGAGATCAGAAAAATCGCATAGTCATGGTCATAGCCACGGATCCTGCGATGATAGTCATGGACACAGTCATGGTGGACACGGGCATTCACATAATGGAAGCGCTAATCACGGCCATTCACATCACTAAAATAGTTTGTTTTATTTTTTTCCTTTTTTTTTTTCTAGTCCTATTACTACATCATTTACTATCTGGCTTACGGTTGCTGTTATTTATATAACTGTTGAATGCAAACTTGGGTTTTGGTAGAGGTTTCTGTGATAAAAAAAGATCTATTTATTTATTTATGTCTGTAACTTTGTTTTACATTAAATTCTTATCCTTTTAGTGTCAATTCTGAACATCCTCCTTATCGCATACACTTGGACAATAGCAATTAAAACAGTTGAGCCACAAAACACCAAACTGTATGTTTGGATGTAATCGGCGCTCATTTGTTGCATAGCCTCATCTCGAAGAGAAATTTGATTATAGAATTTCACAGCATAGAGTATTGCATATAAATATTGGAACATTTTTTGCAATAGATCCTAAAAAAATATAAATTTTTATCTGTACAGAGTACCTTGATACTTGAACCCAATTGGTGTTTGTCTAAATATTCTTGAAAAGACTTTTCAACTTTCTCTGGATGATGGAAAAACGAATTAAATGAAACGCGAATGGGCCTGGGAGCAAAAATACATACTTCATAGTCCCCTGAAAAGAACTATGCAAACATTTCCAGACGATATTTTACCATTTTCGGTCGTGTTGTGCATCATCTTAGCTTCTCCGTCACCATTATTCCACTCGGAAAACTCTGCAGAAGGCGAAGTCAGCCTCATTTGCAACGGGAATCGAGATTTTAGAGCTGGATACGGCTGAATTTCTGGATGATTATCGAAGAATGGTCAACTTACATAGACACTTATTGTGTAAATCATTTCTCTTTCCAAAGTCTCATAAAAACATGTCATTCTGTAAAAAATTGTCTCTATTATCATGTTGAGGGAAATACTTGGAATCGATGTCAAATATCATTTGTCGTCCAACTTGAGACTCAATTCCGAGACTCGATTTTGTTGTAAAAGCGGCGGTCGAGAGGATTAGCAATATCCATATCACCAAGGGTTTCATTCTAGAATTGGAAAAACTGGTAGGATTATAATGGGCAAAATCGATAGATGCGACGGGAATGACGAAGAGAATACAACAAAAGACGAGATGAATTCGTGGCTATTGGGGTCGATAAATGTCTCTTATCGTATTGTTACGTGGAAGAATGCAAATACCCCGTCTCGGGGACCACTCCCTGTCAAGAAATCGAGGATTTTACAAGACTTGACATGTCAGAGGGCCAGTTGGTATAAGCCGGAATATTCATAGCCGCCACTGATCGAGAGATGGATAGGATGGAGAGGTCAGTTTCTCTGGCGGACAAAAGAGTTCACTCTGTGACCACAGTTACCGCATTGTCTGAAAGGAAAACCGTCGAAAATAACATCAACAAGCCGGCCGAGAACTTGAAACCGCGAACTCCCACAGACGTCGGCAAGGACGTCATCGAAGAACGCTCGACGAGATTACCCAGAGCCGCCAAAGGCCACAATCAGGCAATGCTCGATGATATGGTCAGACGCTCGCTTATCCAACTATCGAAAATTTAGGACGACTTCCTGGGAGGCAAAGAAGCATTGGAGATGGAGAAAGAGCTCAGGGGAGACGATGTCGACGTTTCGCTAAGATCAGTCAAGAAGGAGGAAAAACCAAAAGAAGAGAAAAAAGCAAAAGAACCAGTGAAATCGGTGATAGAAAAGCTGAAAACTGTAGAAGAGAAGGAAAAAGGAAAAGGTAAGAAAACAGTTGAAGAGGAGAAGAAAGTGAAAGAGGCGAGCTCGAAGAATGGAACGAAGACACCTCAGCCAATGAAATTGAAGACGAAAACTTCGGATAAGAAAAAGAAGTCGACAATGACGAGAAACAGCGACGCTCGAAAGAAACACAAAAAGAAATCACCTCGAAGACCGACATCTGACGAGAAACCGCCAAAAAGCAAAGAGCAGACCAACACCTCCTTCTTCAGCATTTTCCGGAAAAAGAATAAAACTCATGAGTCGGGAAAAACTCGACGCTCAAAGGAACACACTTAGGAATGTCGTCGACCTCTATTTCAAATGAAAAATCTCTAAAATCTTTGTAGACTGAGAATAAAGATCTTTTGTGGAATGATCATTGCTCATCTTCTCCTACTCATCTCATCAACTACAGGAAATAACTTCTCTTTTGGTCTAATAGAGCACAGTTCTCTCTTCATCCCGTTGTGCTTTTCCGTCTCTTTGGAGAAACAATATTCTTTCTTGATCTTCTTAGAACGGGGAATTTTCGCTTGAGAGGAAATGAAGAGATGTTAATCTGGGAGAAGATGTTTTCGAGCCCCGTCTCGCTCTTTTATTCCATCAAGTTCCTTAGCCGTCGTCTGTTTTGGTGCAGAGGTCATCCCCTGAAAAATGTATAAGTCGTGCTCCAAAATAAGTAGAACCAGGTGCATTTGCCGGCCAATATCCGTCGGTCCTTGTGATTGTCAATTTCCTGTAAATCCTCATTCTCGTCAATTCTCTCGCTGCAACCTCTCTCAATACTCGTTTATTGCATTCACATCCAGACATGTTCTTTTCTCACATTCTTGTTCGGTGCTCTTGATCCCTCCCCTCCCCCTCCTAAAATAATTTAAAACTTTCAAATGTCTCGCTTCTTTGGCTAATTGTATATGAGAAGGCCACCCATTTGCAGGAGAAGTCATTCTCTCCCTCGCCCATCAGATGATCACCGTCTACGACGTCGAGATTCCTCAAGAGATGAAGATCTTTCACTTCCTTCTTCTAATCTTCGAACTCGTCCTCATCTGTCCCGGTGTCATCGTCGTCTTTGCTTGTGGTAGGTCGATTTCTCACAGTCATCGTTCTTTTCTAGGTTATGTCATGTTCTATCGTTCTCCACAATTTCATGTTCATGTTCATCTCATCATGAAATCGATATTTCTGTCATATTTTGTGGTAACAGTTACCAGGCTAGCCATTCTCTTCAATTATTTCATCGAGACGACAATTTCCTTTGGTTTGCGCGTTGTCTCTCACCCGACTAATCCATTTCCAGAAGTCACAACATCCCAACCAGCCACGGTTATTTTAGATGCCATACGCTGTGCAGCTGCCTCCGCTGTTTTATTATTTATTCCTGTACTCACTTTGGAGCGTGTCGTGGCTACTCTTCGAATGAAAACTTATGAAAAAGAGCGGTAATCTCTCTTCCTTTTGTGTGTCAATTCTTCAATTTCAGTCACTATTGTCTCCTTCTAACTTTTCTTTTCTTCTGTAATTTTTGTTGCTGCTTCAATGCCTATTTGATTATCTACGGTAAGGATCGAAATATCGTCAAAAAACCGTCTTCAGTAGGCATTCCATTGGTTGCCTTTTTAATTTTTGGCCTTGTATGGATTTGTATCAATCTCTTGGCATTTCAACGACTTGTCGATTGGTCTCAAAAAGAGTACGAATGTCAACAAAATATCCAATCTTTGACCATTCGGTTCGTCTTTTTTCTATCATCCAACTCCAATTTACAGTTTCCAACTTTCCGAAAATGTTCGAGTCGGTACAATACTACTGGCGACCCTTCGAGCCTTTTGTTTCGGTGTCGCCTTGGCTCTCGCCTTGGTTTTGGGTGTCACCATGGTCTGTCCTCTGCTTTTCGATAAATTCTCGTTTTATAGGTCTCTGTCCCGTATAAATTCAATGAAGCCACCCTTATTCTTTATCATTTATTCGAAATAGCAATCGCTTCTGCTACGGCTCTCGTTGGTCTTACTATGATTAACGCAGATAAAAAATGGACCCGGGAATTTCGAAGAGTATTCTCCGCCATGATCCCCTGCAGGAAAAAGAATGTCTTCCCAGAGAAACGTATTCGAATGGGCAAGAATTGTCATCGACTGTTGATTTCAGAGACGACGTCGGTTTTCTCATTGACCGGGACAGAGCTCGTTGTTCGACAAGATGCCGAAGCATCCGCCTATTTCGACAATTTACGATCACAATGGCTATAAATTCACTATTGTCTAAAATAGTAACAGATTTGAGTAATTAAATTGTACAGTCACATATCCTTTCGTTTTCTCGATATTATCTGTTTCTAGTTGACAGGCATAACAAGCCTTGTTGCTCTCTGCGATCGTGTTCGGAACCAGTGCGTCTGGGGGGCGGGGACTTTCCAGTGGACGACACTTTCCGCCGTAGGATTCGTCATGCTGGTGCAGTTCCTCTTCCTAATTCCGCTTTCTTTTTCCAAAACAATTCTCCCATCTGAGGGTGGAAAAGAGTCTTCTTGTTCATACGAGGTTTGTCTCTCTCTCCTTATTTATTTCCATATTTCTGAAGAAAGGGGACTACTCTCTTTCCTGGTATTATGATGATCTCTCGTCTGATGTCGTCTTCAAACTTTCAGCCAAATCTCCTTTTACCAACTTCTGGACAGGTGTTCTCTTGGGGGACGACAAGCCCGTAAGACCCGAAATATCCTCCGTTTTGCTCATTTTGCACATAGACTGACGCCATCGGTGTATTTGTCCGGAGCGGACAGCTGGGATTGACCGACGGCCATGTTTCGGAAGACGAAATTCTGGCTGACAATCTGACCGATGTTCAGTCGCTCTCTTTCGATCTCACAGTATGACTGATTGCCGGATAGAGAGACCAGATATGTTTCAGGAAGACAAGCTGACAGCTGAATTCGCTCGTCCGTTGACACCTCAAGACAAGACAGACGCGGATCTCGGGCGTTGTGTGGTCAGTTTAACTTTATCTCTCTCTTTCTCCCTAATCATTCTGCGATCCGTCGACGGGGCTATTGTCTTTGGCAAAAACCAGTAGTAAGGTCCATGTTTCACACGCATATCTCGTAAATCGCCGTCCGGTTACTAATAGTAATGTTCGTAGGACTTCCAGTTCTAGTCGAAAAGAACTTGGTCGGCTGAAACACTGCCACGGATCCGATACGATTCGGAAGGCAAAAAGAGCTGCGATAGGCATGCCGACAGGCAAATTAAAGGTCAGGTTAAGACAACATTTTCTGCGGGGGAAATACACTTGGATTTACAGACAATGTTCTTCCCTGTGATGCCATTGGAAATAGATATGGGCTCTCCTATCAATCTGCCCAGTCGACTGGAAAAGAAGACAGTTTGTGACTTGGCCGACAGCTGTGTCCAAAGAGATTCTACCGGTAAGTGGCCTGTCCACGATCAGCTGTGTTTATCCACGGAGAGCTGGCTCTTTTCGCCTCTCGGAGTGGCTGACCGGACATTCCCCTTATCTTCTTGGGGAAATATCCTTTAAAGGACGAATTAAATCAGATGCCATTGAATGACGAACTTTCTCTTCTCCCGTCGGACCATTTGAGAACAGGAAAACCCGTGGGAAAAAAAGAACGAAAGTTCCAGTCAACTGTGTTTTCTCTCGAGTGTTTTCTTTTGGCGGGAAACAGTTTCGATTGAGAGCACTTGTCAAATCTAAACTTTTACAGGGCTGGTCAAGAGGGAGGAACCGCCATTGTGTGAATACAAGCATAACAAGCAGTTGGTCAAATGGCACCATGAGAAGGGACATTACATCTTCTCATTCGAGCATCCAGTCAAAAAAGGAAAATGGTGGTCGTCGATCGGAGCCGGTGATTCTATGCAGGTAAGGCACTTGGCAGCCAGTTTTTCTTGAGACGCGACACGCATAATTCCGTGTCCTTGGAGTTAAGTCCCGTACTTTTTCTCCTTCTCGACCTTCGGATTGGCCGGTTTACAGCGCGACCTCTTTGGCTAAGGGAAAGCTCATCTGCCATCGAGGGATCAACCATGTCCCTCCCGTTGATCCGCGCCGTTTTCAAAATCCACTAAGCCTCTTATAAATCCAGTTGGTCGGAATGAGAAAAATTCCAGGAAATGTCGATGGCGGTGGCCTTTGCTGACAATGGAAAGGTCAAAAATGTTGGTGGATATACGAGCACAAATTATGCAGTTCCCCAGAAAAGTTCCAACAATGGACATCAGGTCAAACTCATCGTAAGCAGTCTCTCGGTTACTGTAATCCCCTCGGGGTTCAGAGTAGTTCTGTCAAAAATGGAAAGGCTCACTACGAGTTTTCTGTAAACGAGAAATTGATCGACGAGAAGAAGAACCTCGACGATGGCTGTGTGACCCTTCAAGTCGGAATCAATTCCGGCCCATTCACACCTGGCCCCGAAATAAAGAAACACCAGGTACCAGGGGGATGCCATTGATCTCCCGGTCCCGATCCATTTAAACGTAATCCTCTCAGGTGCCCCCGACGGCCGTAACTGTCTGCGAAATTAACAAGTGCCAAAATGAGAAACCAGACAAATCAAAATCGGGAAAAACCACCAAAGGTACGAATAATAGGCGACGGGAGACAAAGAGATTTCAGCTCCCAAGGCGACAACAGAAGCCATCGTGGATGGCCATCCTGGAGACAATCCATTAGGTTGGTTGATCCAGTCAATTCTAATCTTTTTGATTTTAGAAAATCTAATGAATTGGGGAAATTCAGATGACGAACAATCCGTGATTCCAGGAGGAGACAGTGGTGTCAACACGGCCGCTCCCGGTAGGTGGCCAGGCTATTACCAGAAATGCCGCATCAGGTGATTCCATAGTCGACGGCAATCCCGCTATTCCTTCTGAATCAGCCGTCGATGTTCATGGAAAGCCAGAAGACAATGAGGATGGAACAGGTCGGAATGGAGACCACTTCCATGAAAGGAATGTTCAGATGTTGCCGACGCTTTGGTCGATGTCAAAGCTCCCGATTCCATCGTCGACGTGAAGGAGACTCCAGCACCAGATGGACAGATTGTCGACGTCCACGCAGATGGAAGTTCACCTGTTGCAGGTAAAATTGACCGAAAAATTGCTAATATACAACACATAGGACCCAACGTGGTAGACTTCAAAGAGGCCACTTTGGATTCTCAAGGCAATAGACGATTTGGGGCATAAATTTATTAATTTTAGATCAAAATGGAGAGTCGCAAGGAAAACGTGAAGAGGAAGACATGGAGAAAAATATGCAGAACAATGAGACCGCCGTGGTCTACGCGGACACTCCTTTGGAACAACTCATCAACAAAGTCAAAGGCAACCAGAATGTATTTTGATCTAAACAGGATTACAGAAAATGGGAAGAAAACGGACGAAATCCCTTCGGAATCTATCGTTGACTTCAAAGAAGGCAAGTTCTTTTATTTACAGACGATAAATATTGTATAGATACTGAAGGAAGCGGAGAGGGGCACATTGAAGGATCTGGAGAAAATGAAACGGTATTCTATTTATTGGTAGTGACCATAATTAGTATAGAACGTTGGCGAGAGCCAGGATCAAGGAGGGAATTCAATCTTGACCGATCTCGAAGCCAGTCAACCCCCCATTGTCAATGTCGATGGCGCCGTCGACCCAAAAGGTTTGTCTCCGTTCTTCTTTCGAATAAAATTGAGCTTGAAGCGTCTTCTTCGACATTCACCCCACCTGTCACTGTCCCTCAGCTTCATTCCGATTCTCCATCTGTCAATGGTAAAAACTCAAAATATTTATATGAATATCTTGTAGCTACGAGTGCTCCCAATGTTGTTGTTCAGCCGTCGTCTTCAGATAACCTTTTCACTGTTCCCAAAGGTTTGTCATTATCTCGTATCCAAAATGACACTTCCCTTTGCAGCTTGTGAAAATCCCCAAGATCTGCAAATTTGTGATGGCTACTTCGAGGAGTATCTGTCCAAAGTCCAGGAATGGTCGACAAAACACAAGAAAACGACAGCCGAATCGATGACAAAGGTGAGTTGTCTCCTGATCCTGCCAACATATTTCCAAAATTCTAGGCATGTCGCCTTTTGAGTCAGGTCAAACATGTACCGTCGATGTGTTGTAATCGTTTCAAAAAGGAATGTGACATCTATTCTCGCCAAGTTTAACCCGGTCCTCAAAACGTGTCCTCCATCCGTTTCTCCCTCACACCAATAATTCTGCTTTAACCAATTCGCTCTTCAATTAATTTATTTTTTATTGGCCTTCAAGGCAGACGAACACCGGATATAATAAAAACATTTCATGATCTTTGCCGTTTGAATGAAAATTCCGAAATTCGGAACAGATCGGCTCCCCAATGCTTTGATTGGACTTCTTTTTCAGTCAGTCGACGGAGAACTCCAACTTGTGTTGAGTAAGGGACAGGGGTCGCATAGACGAGAACTGTCTTTCCCGTTGGAGTCTTTGTCTTACACATCAGGTCTCCTCTGTATTTCTCTCTATTATAATTCGGTTATTTTCTATTACCTGAAAGTATTTTTGCTAGAGAAGTCCGATGGGGCCACGATCACTTCGAACGACGTGTCGAAATGTTTTTGTACCAATTCCTAGAGGTTTTCTACCAGTGAAGATTGGAAACTTACGACTATCTTGTCGACGATCTTCTGAAGGTCAACTCTGGCCAGAAGACGTTCCAACAAAGGATTTCTAAACGCCCCTCCCAAGAATGTAAACAGCTTCTGAGAACAACAGCGATATCCTAAAATAACTCTGGGTTTAATTTCCCATAGTAATTACCGTGTTCGTTTTGAAAACAATTCTTTGTAGCCTGCGTGGCGTTCCGTAACTCTGCGATCCTCTGTTGAACTCTTTCTCGAATTCCTAATCATTTCTATTTTATAGAGGATGACCCAACCGCCATGTTGCAGTCGTTGGTCGGTTATTCTGGCTCGGATACGATCCCATACAATTTGTCGGCGGATGGGAAACGATGGCAACGTCGGCGGAAGAAAGGGAAATTGCCGTTTACATCGAATCTCCTAGACGAGGAAAAAACATATGACAGAGGATAATGATACCGTCGTCTCTGAAGAAGCGGCCGCGAATACAGTCGTCACAAGTAAGAGAATTAACATGGGGAGAAATGTTCTGTTCTGAAAGGGAGAAAGGTCACAAACAAAAGAGTGACTTCTTCTCGAAAGATGTTATCTGAGGAAGTCGAATTCGAGAGTTCTGTCACCATCGTCGACGACTCGTGGCCCTGACCTCAGACCAAAAAAAGACAAAGGGTCAAAAAATAATTTATTAAAATAGAATATTTTCTAATTTTGGGAATATAAAACATTTCTAAATTCTCCGTGACTTCCGAGTATCCTCAATAGGGGAAGAAGTTTCAATGTCGACTTGGATGAGATGGCAATCCGTAATTGAGTTTTAATGGCGATAATACAGTCGATCAGCTCGTCGAATAACGTTGTTCCTTCCTGAATTCGGTCATTTAATAGATGAATAAGTGACGAACCTCGATAACAAACTGAAAACTGTCAGGTTCTGTCGCTTTCCTCTGGAATGCCATAAGTTTTTCAAAAGAGTTGGCGATCTTCTTCAGATTCTGTTCAACTTCAAAAATTGTCCCGATATTTCGATAAGCGACGTGTCTGTCTTCGAGCAATACACTGGCCGCCATCACTCCTTTTAGCTTCAAAATATCAGTAAAAAGAAACGTCAACTGCTCATCAAAATCCTAATTAAAATCCATTAAAAAGCGGGCAAAGAAGGCTCACTTTATAGATTAGCAGGGTCTGCTGATGTCTGTATTCCTCCGTAATGGCCTCGCCGTTTTCATCCAGATGTTCTGCTAAGCGGTCAATTCTCTTCATCACCGTGCATATTTGGATGACTTTCTCATCCCGTCGACCTTTTTCCGTATAAGAGACATTCGATGGCCGTCCGTTTATTAAAAAAGGAAATAAGACGAGGAAGAAGAGCAACATCCCCAGTACGAAGGAGGAGTGGATTCTTTTTCAACGCGACTGACATGAGTTCGCTTCTTTGACTGGGTGGTCTCTCCTTCTTCGGGTCATCTGGGTCACTCCGCTTTCCTTCCCGGACCACCCGGTGATATAGGCGCTTTCCCATATCGATTACTTCGAGTTGTGTACAGAGATTCCCCCAGTTTTGCGAGTCAACTCGAGAGATCTCTAGAGGCGCCAACAGTCAACAGACGAGATCTCCCAATTAGTCGACGCAATCGGCGTCGCTCGTCTCGAGTTTCTTTCTGTGTTGACCCTCCCGCACCTTCTTGGATATCATTTCATCGTCCTCCTCCTAAGTTCCCCGGGGCAAGGCGGGTCCTGCCGTCCCTAATCCCTCCTTCAATCAGCAATAGGCTTATGAGGCCAAAAGGATCCCCCTTCACACGGTGTGAAATGATTGAAGCCCGTCCTCCTCTACCTAATTATATCATGGATCGATACTTTTCCCGGGGGAATTGGGTACGTCGAAGACGACAAACACCTTTTGAGATAACAGGAGATGGATAACTACATCTATTATTTCAGAAATCTTCCATTTCGTCTGTTCTGTTATTCTGGTGTCTCCTCCTTGTCCCGTCATAAGAGCTCAACGAGCCCAGAAAATGACATTATTGCCCGTAATGAGAGAATCCCATAGACTACTGTAGGCGGGGCCTTTTCCATTAGTTTTTCCGGTTACAATTAAATAACACGTCGATAGTCGAGGCTCTTTCTGACCCGTTGACATAAAAAAGAATTGAGCCAATTGGTAACAAGATTGGTCGGCTTCGTCGCCCGGTGTCATCTCCTTCGCCGCAATTACCTCAATATATTTTCAAAGTCGCTTCGCTTCTGGCCAACGCAATTTGGACGGGGCTTTGCTAACCTATGACGTGACCTCCTGAATCCGATTAGAAATACTCTGCCGCCTCCCACGACACGAGCCGGGGTCCTTTCAACTTTTATGTGAATCTTCCCCGTAACAGATTTCGTTTAGTTTATCTCAGGGCTCGGCCAATGTTGTGGTTGATCCCAAAAAGTATAAACTACGGCCCACGAGGCTCACTTCCTTCCAACCTGTTTGCTTCTAAGAAACTGGCCATCCGTAAAGCTTAGAGTGGCCTTTTGTGGCTCTCGCGAGGGGGCGGGCAGTCCTCAAAAAAAGGAAATACTTTCGTAATAAGCTCGTCGAAACTCTTCATTAGGCGGCGTCTGAGAAAACTCTGAACTCGCTTCCGACCGACTGAGCATCCAATTGAAGTGTGGACTCTTCTTTTGTTGAGAGGAGGATGACCTCTTCGCGTGATCCGAAGTCACATTGCGGCGTCGCCATTGAGTCGACTAATCTCCTTTGAACCCGCTGCTGCCCTGAATAGCCTCGCTCTCCCGCGTAATCGAGTAATCATTTAGCACCCAATTAAACAAGTCATCTGAAGCAGCTGTTCGTCCGAATCTCCATGGAGATTGTTGGAGACGCAGAGAGCGGGCCCAGATCGATCAGTTGCAGCTGCCACACATCTCCTGATGCCGACCGCCCACGTTTTGCTCTTGATCCTAACTTTTAGACTTTCTTCAGCTTATTCTGACCATTTATTCCAACCATTTAATTTGGTTATTTTCCTACAAAATACCTTGCCATCTACCGCAATTGGTCTCTCAAAAGTTGTAATGTGTCGTCGACTTTGCTCGTAGGTGTCGTCTCCCATGGCAATTGTCGTTTAGAGGCCTCTGGGGCTGTTCTCCTCGTGGTTACCGCTGGTCGGGAACCGTTTTCTGTTTGAGTTGGTCTCGTATTTCGAGTACAATTTGACGCTTGCACCATTCAGCTTGCCACCGAGTGTGCCCTCCTCGCCCACCACTGGTCGTCCGTTTTGCATTCCACTCCATTCAAAATTTACATAATAATATTCTCGCCTCCGCGGTCCCCTTCCTGAAAACGATGGTCACGGCTTTTTGTTATTCTTTTCTCGTCATATTATTAGTCTTTTTATTCACATTGTCCAATTATTAGAGTCAATTACGTACAAAATAGGAAATGGTCGCGGTTCCAAAAATGTCTCAATTGTCGCGTGCTTCTTTCCCTCACAGGGGGCGCCGTCAATTCAGCTGAGGGAGCGCCAGCCACTGGCTGAATTAGGCATGCGCCTGCCGCGTGTAGATCGATGGAAACACAAACATGCTGGAGGATATGCGCCCCGGGGTCCCCCACCAATTATTGTCATTTCTTGTATTATTGACAATTGGTCACTGGTCTTCCCATTCTACAATAGTCAGCTCTTGGTAACTTGAGAAGACTCAAAGTGTTCCTCGATCGAAATAAACAAGACGAGGAGCACTAATCCGGGCCGGCTTATGCCAGTGTCACTTGCAGGGTTTCTTGTCTTTTTTGTGTCCGACCCAGTATTTGACATTAATAGATAATGAAGCCATCTAATCCGGCACAAATTAGCGGCTCCCGCTCTTCCTTCTCATACACAGCTGTTTTCCGATAGAGACGGGCTCGACTGATAGCAGCCCGGCCACTCAAAAATCAATGGCGACTGCCTCTCTCCAGCTGCTCAAAGCTTTGACCTCTCCCTTCAAATCCTTCTTATGTTATTTCTCCCGTATCAGACCGTGTCTTGAAACCCCTCACGTGTCTTGAGTCTCTTTCCTTTTATAGATATTGATTGGGTATTCTGACTAATCTACCCAAAGGAAGCCCTCGTTTATCGACTCTCTCGAACAAGATCGATTTGTCAGAATTTCAGGCAATTTGTTGGCTGTCCCCTCTTGTCTCGTCCTTGTTTCTCTCTTTTCTTTCTCTATACAATCTTCGAGTGTCTTTTGCTCGTTTTCCCATTCCTTTCCTTTTCCTCTTGCTATTTTCATCGTTATTCTCTTTTCCTGTTGATCAAAATGCATTTTTCAGAGCTTGCTGTTGTGTTTGAGTGGCGCTCGCAGCGCGGTTCTCAGCATGGGGTGTACCATGTCGCAGGAAGAGCGCGCCGCGCTCGAACGGTTGGTCATTCATTCATCCAAAACATGGAGAATTTTAGCTCGCGCATGATTGAGAAAAATTTAAAAGAAGACGGCATGCAAGCCGCCAAGGACATAAAATTACTCCTTTTGGGGGCCGGAGAATCAGGGAAGTCGACAATTGTCAAGCAGATGAAGTGAGCCAATTCCACCTTCGCTTGAAGACACGAGATAATTCAGAATTATCCACGAATCGGGTTTCACAGCGGAAGACTACAAGCAGTACAAGCCAGTCGTCTACAGTAACACAGTACAATCGTTGGTAGCCATCCTCCGTGCTATGACCAATTTATCCGTAGCATTCGGCTCGCCCGACCGAGAGGTTTGTTGTGGATTTTAAAACCGCCAGGCGAGGGTGTTCAAAAGCTTTTAATGGGATGACATGGGGATTATTGTTATGCGAGCGGATCGGGAGAGAGAGCAGGAGAGAGCAGGAGGGCGGCTGGATGCAAAGCGAGAAGAGACTAGCAGGAGCCCGGAGAGGCAGACGGATCGATGTTTCGAGGGAGAAAGGGGCCCATCTGGACTGAGAAGCTTCTAAGAAAGACACGATTTCAGGTAGATGCCAAACTGGTCATGGATGTTGTGGCACGAATGGAAGACACGGAACCATTCTCAGAAGAATTATTGGCCGCCATGAAAAGACTTTGGGCCGACTCTGGGGTTCAGGAATGCTTCGCTCGATCCAACGAATATCAACTCAATGACTCTGCCAAATAGTCCGTTCCTTCGGGTTTTGGTATAAATAAGAGAATTCAGCTTCTTGGATGATTTGGAACGACTGGGAGAGACGAACTACCAGCCGACAGAACAGGATATCCTCAGGACTCGTGTCAAGACGACTGGTATCGTCGAGGTCCATTTCACATTCAAAAATCTCAACTTTAAGTGAGTTTTATCCCCTTTAAATAACTTGTCTTTATAGATTATTCGATGTGGGAGGACAGAGATCCGAGCGGAAAAAGTGGATCCATTGTTTCGAGGATGTCACAGCTATTATTTTCTGTGTGGCCATGTCCGAATATGACCAAGTGTTACACGAAGACGAGACGACAAACCGAATGCACGAGTCGTTGAAATTATTCGACTCAATTTGCAACAACAAATGGTTCACTGACACTTCAATTATTCTGTTTTTGAACAAGAAAGATCTCTTCGAGGAGAAAATCAAGAAGAGTCCGCTAACTATCTGTTTCCCCGAATATTCAGGCATGTTTCCTTTTTCAAAGATCTCTCATTGGGTAAACAAAAGGAAGATCTACGAAGAGCACAAAATGACGGGAATATTTCAGGACGACAAGATTACCACGAGGCATCCGCCTACATTCAGGCTCAATTCGAAGCAAAGAATAAATCGGCCAACAAGGTAGGCAATAACCTCAAGGTATTGTGCTTTTTGTGTTTGTTCTAACACCCGTGGCTGATTTTATGTATTGTATAATCAAAGAAAAAGAAAAAAATATAAATATTTCAGGAGATATATTGTCACATGACATGTGCTACCGATACGACGAACATTCAATTTGTGTTTGATGCAGTGACGGATGTTATCATCGCGAACAACCTTCGTGGTTGTGGTCTCTATTAGAGACTTTATCCTCATGTTAGACTAGTCCCTGCTTGATTCTCAGAAGATTTCCCCCATCCGGGGATAACCCATTATTGATCTGTTATAATAATATTTATTTTACCCATTTTTATTCTCATGATCCGTTGTTCTCTGTCGCCCCGAGTATTCATTTTTTTATTCTCGTATCTATCATTTAAATGAACCTGGCACAATACTTCTAAAAAGCAGCTAGTCCCGAGCCCAATTTCTAGTCCAATCATTTTGCATTTTTTCGGACTTTTCAAGGTTTCGTTTTTATCACGTCATTGTCTAATATTATTGAATAAAGTTTGTTTTTGAATTTGTAGCAACAGAAATGAGAAGTTCTAGCGAGAGGAGAGGGTTCTGATCAAAGAACTTGGTGCGTGGGTATTCTGAGCCAGTATGGCTTCAGCCCACAAGAAGCTTCACATGATGAGATTTCTGAAGATCTGTCTTTTGCAATAAATGCAGTTTCGAGATGATTGTAGGCTTTTCTAAATAAAAGCCACTCATTCCACTGTTTATAAAAGTACTATAATTTTTTCGTAAATTTAAAAACCACAAGTAGCGGGTGATCCTGTTTCTCAATTTCGACGCTCCATAAATCATTCTATATTGTTTTGCACTTTTTTTCTCTGCCAATGCGTTTTTTCTTTTTTTTTATTCAGAAATAATCTCATTTCTCGAGCACAGAGCGCGAAGTCTTCTGCGCTCTATTCGTCTAATGACGTCAGAGGAGAGTCTATCGATTGCTACACAAAAGTAGACTGAAAGACGGTAAAAGCTCCTCATTTATCCATTTAACGCATTTCTTTTATTTATATTTATGCCTAACAGAAACGGAGCATTCAATTTTATTGATGCATACGTGATTAACATTATCTTCATATAGATTGCATGGGTTGCTGCCGAGAATTCCCCTCGAAGAGCTCATAAAATGCATGGAATTAGAATTGTTATGTGAACATTTCAGGTATATGGCCGAAGCACCTCAGCAAGTGGACGAAGTTGACATAGCACAGTTGCGGATGGCTAACAACTACAGTGGTGATCTCGACGTTGGAGGAGAAAGCTCGCCATATGGAGCTTCTAGTAAATCTTAAATTAGATTTCAATAATTTATACAAATTTAGCTTCTGGATTGAACCGTCGTTCCAGTAGAAATTATCGAGACAACGAATGCATTACACAAATTGAACCTATTATCCTCCAACAGAAATGGACCGTAGGTTACAATCATCCGCACTTATGTAATTTGTTGCAGATATCTAATTTTGCCACCTTACTGAAGTTATCCCCTCCTGGAAGCTGTCTGAGAAGTACAGTTTTTAGAGATCTAGCACAACCGGAAGCATGCTGGCAGCTGTGTCTTTATCCTGGCGGAAAACGTGAAGAAAATATTAATCACGTTTCATTATTCCTGAAGATGTCTGCCACTACACCTAACAAAGAGGTAATTTTCTATTACAGAATTTATTTGCATTCACTGTATATAAATTAATTTTACATTTTAGGTGTGCGTTAAAGCTGAATACCGATTCCATTTCTTGGATGAACTGGACAAACCAAGATTTAGTAATGTCAATATTGGTGACTTCCATGCTAAACCTCCGAAGGGTGGCCACAGTTGGGGACTTCGAAATATTCCAAGACAAAAAGTATGCTATCGCTTATCTTTTTTTTTCTATTAACTTTCTTTTCAGGTTATGAATTGTATTCGCGCTGATAATTCACTTGTAATACATTGCGTAATCGAATTGATCCCTCATGGAGATCGTGTACAATGCAAAAGGGTCGGTGCACAAACTTCTACTGTCTCTGATATGGCATGCGTCCCTAGATGTCACATCATTAACGGTTAGCGCTTTCATCATGTTACATACCATTTTATAGAATTAACCCTATTGAAAACTGGATATAACTCGGATATTGAAATAATAGCTGGCGAAGATAAGACAGTTATACCTGTTCACAAGTTCAAGCTAGTGGCTCACTCTGATGTTTTTAAAGCAATGTTAGAACACGATATGGAAGAAGCAAAAGTATTTTTATTGAGGATTTTTAGAGATTTTTAGTGTGGCAAAATTACAATCTCCGACTTTTCTTCTCGGGCAGTTGAAGGCATGATGGAGTTTATATATGGTGGAACTATTTCAAGTGATGCTATGTCAAACGAGGTAAAGTTTGCTAGAGATTTTCTTGGAACTAAATGTTCAGGAACTGGTTGAAATAATGCAATTGGCTGACAAATACAATGTTATGTCACTAAAGTCCTTATGCGAGACTGAAATGATTATGAAGTAACTTTTTTTACTTGTTGTAGACTAATTTTTATATTTTTAGAGTATCTCCGAAGAACGTCGTAGATTGTCTGCTTTATGCGGACCGATTCAATGCTAGCGCGCTCTTCGAACGCTGTCTTAATGTGGTTAGTTTTAGTTTAACATTTTTTTTCAATCCAATAAAAACAATCAAGTTTGAAATATTCAGATGGTACTTCATAAAACTCAAGTGTTAGAATCGATTCCATGGCAGGATTTAAAGAACCATTCGCCTCGATTAGCTAACATTGTCCTAGAGCAGCTGATCCAAGCTGAACAAGTAACTCCACCTGTCAAACGTTCCCGTATTTAATCACCTCATACTTCCTTCTTCTCAGCTGTGATTATAGGCGTTTATTATATGTTTACAGCCTAAACTTCCGGTATTATTCCACGCTACCAAGTCTTTCCAAAACCATACTTTTATGGTATTTCTGTGATTGCTATGATAATTGACTGGCTACTTTATTCCGCATTTTTATTTTTCATTACGTAATCATACAACGCCAGATTTCTAGTATGAATTCTCGTTAAAATGGATATGTTGTCCAATGTATTTTTGAGGTTGATCCTCCACTATGCCTTTTGGCTTTCTAGGTCTCCATTTCTCTTATGTCGATTTCATGTCCATAAGTTACCTGAGCCTGTAAAAATTTTGAAATATCAATAAATGTTTTTTTTTTCAAAGTTTTTGCTGTTTTCTTGTATTTGTTAGCTCTAATTTTATCGCAACATCTTCAAATTTGTTAAATTTTTGAAATTTTCGATCTAATCATGGGACGTATGGATGTGGGTATGATGCGGTACCTTGAAGGGGAGCACTTCCGTGTTCTTATTGCAGTAAGTCCAAAATATGTTGTTTTGTTAATCAATGCAGGTTGAAATGGGAATGAAAAACCACGAAATTGTTCCACTTCCATTGGTTTCTGCAATAGCTGGAATTCATAGAGGTGCTGTAACTCGGATACTATCAGATTTATGTAAACATTCGTTAGTAGCCTTTGAAAGGAGCAAAAAATGTTTGTTTTTTAAGTTTATGTAACAATTATATTCAGTTGACGGATATCGTCTTACCGTATTAGGTTACGATTATTTAGCTCTAAAGGCTTTATGTACCAGAAACGTTGTTGGCAGTGTTGGAAATAAGATAGGTGTTGGAAAAGAATCTGATGTGTACGTTGGTGGTGATCCGGAACTGAATGTAAAAATTATCATTTTCTAATAATGTGTTTTAATAGGATTTATGCTTGAAGTTCCACAGACTAGGACGTACGTCATTCCGTAAAATCAAAGAGAAACGTGACTACCACAAGAAAAGAAAGAACGCATCGTGGCTTTATTTGAGTAGATTGGCAGCAGCCAAAGAATTCGCATTTCTGAAAGCTCTCTCTGATAGGAATTTTCCTGTTCCAAAAGCCGTTGATGTTTGTCGGCATCTCGTCGTAATGGGTTTTATCGCAGGCAAAACTCTGTGCCACGTTCAAAAAATAGATGATCCTGCTACACTTTATGAGAAGTAACTTGTTATGTAATATTCATATCTTCTCAGATTGATGTCCTTAATTGTAAAACTTGGTCGTCATGGTTTGATTCATGGTGATTTCAATGAGTTCAATCTTATGCTGTTAGAGGTAAGTTGTTGTTCTTTTATTATTTTAAATATTTCTAGGATGAAAAAGTTGTTATGATCGATTTCCCACAAATGATATCAACTGATCATCCAAATGCTGAATTCTACTTCAATCGGGATGTTGACTGCATCAGGACACTTTTTAAGTAAAACAAATTTTATCCCTTTATAAAATATATACTACAGAAGAAAATATAATTTTGAATCAGAAGAATATCCAAAATTCAGTGATGTTGATAGAAAATATAACCTTGATGTTGAATTAGAAGCATCAGGTTTTACCAAGCAAATGCAAATAGATTTAAACAGGGTGAGCTGTTGTTGGAATATTTTTGATAGGCTTTTCAGGCTTATGATGAAGGAAATTATCGATTACTGGATGATACCGAGCAAATACCGCAAAGTGACGATGAAGTGTCTGAAAGCGATAGTACTAGTGCGGGCGAAGAGGATGCGATTTTAGAGGAAGACGAAGATATTGACACGGAAGAATTAGAACAACAAAAAAGGGAACAAATGGAGCAGGTGCATTATTTTTTTAATAAATAAATAAATAAATTGTAATAATAGACAAAAGTTCTTGAGAAGTCTGACAGATTCTCAAATTGGTTACAAGCTGCAACCTCTCAACTGGACGAACTTGCTTTGGAAGTTGATGGTGAATGTCCTTTATTGGTGCATCCGAAAGAAGTGGAACGACTCGAGGAACTACGAAGGTGGTTTTATAAGGTTGTAAGGAATATATTTGATTCTACAGGGACCGAGAAGAGTATATACGGAAGCGTGAAGAAGCTGATAGAGAAGATGCTGAAAATGCCGTCAATGCTGAAGATATTCCTGGAGACGCAGAGGTCTGTTTTTGCTGTAAATGATCACATATAATTTTAAGGATCAAGCTCATGAATTACGTAAACAGAAAAAACATAACGGAGCAAGATCTGTAGTGTCTACATCGTCAACAATCCCCCTTGAAGAGATAAAACGTAGAGTGGCATTGGAAGCTTTTAGAAAAAAAGAAAAGGTTTGGTTTTATGGATTGATTTAATTCATTTTGTTTAGACAAAAATAAAAGTAAAAGGAAAACAATCGGCAGTACGTCGTGGCCGGAAAGAGAACTCCAATATCATATCCGAATATGCTGGATGGATCTGAACCTGTCAATCATCGCCTCTTTGTTGTCCTCTCAGCTTATCAGATTAGCAAGCCGTCTTTTCTGTGCTACGATTTTGCTGGAGCGATTTGTTAAATTTTTGTTGTTATTTTTTACCCGTTTTGTTAATCTGAAGGAATGAAAATATTTGATATCGATTCTGTCACATTCTAGTTCTCTTTAGCTTGTGCTAATCCTAATATTACCGCGCATCGCACCAGCACTCAGCCCAAAACATTTTGCAGATTAGCACAGCTCTTCCCATTGGAAATGTCTTCATCTGGAGTAGGTTCTTACTTTATTATAGAGAGAATAAGTTATCTATCTTGTCTTATCTTTTGACACTTGTCAAAGGTCTTGTTCCTCGTGTGACTCACGTGTCTCTTTCGCCGACAATCGAATAATTTGATAAGGGTATCGTCCTGGGTCACTCACTTTTTTGCGCTGTCCGTCTATAAGATTCGTGTTTAGATGGCAAAAGCCCAGGCTGTGATTCCCGACGATTTCGAGCTGCCAGTCCATGCCTTCGATATTCCTCGCTGCTATGAAGGAGATCTGTCGGCTGTGGTCATTCCCGAAGGTTTGGTCAAGGACCGTGTAAGGAGACTTGCCAAAGGTTATCGGCCATTGATTTTGTCCGCAAATTATCACAATTTCAGATATTCATGAAGCTATCGGCAATGAGCAGTTGTCTCTTCTCTGTGTCCTCAAAGGTTCCTACAAATTCTTCACTGCTTTGGTGTGTCCAATGTTTTAAAAATATTATATTTTCTGTAGGTTGACGAGCTATCAAATGCCCGTTGGTCATGCACCGAACCGATGACAGTAGATTTTATTCGAGGTATAAAAGTCGAAAGCGGTTACATATAAGATTTTAGCAAAAAGTTATGAAGACACGGAAAGTACGGGTACTTTGAAAATTATCGGATTGAGTAATTTGGAGGAGTTGCGAGGAAAGAATGTTCTGGTAAATGGAGAAATATCTATCCATAAAGGGCAAAATATTCAGATAGTCGACGATATTGTCGATTCGGGTCTAACTCTTCATCGTCTCTTGCACACTCTCGAGGAATATGGTCTGTTCGAGTCAAAATAACTTGTACTATATGATATTTAGGAGTGAAAAAGACGTGGACTGCTCTTCTGCTCTCGAAACGAGTCACTCGACGAATCCAAGTTCCAGAGGATTTTGTGGCGTTTGTTATCCCCGATAAGGTCTGTCTTTCTTTCCTCTTTTTCTCATGTCAATTTTTAGTTCATCGTTGGATACGGTCTTGACTACAATCAAAAGTTCCGCGATTTATCTCGTACTTATATTAATTTTCCTTCAATTAATGTATTTTAGACATTTGCGTGATGAGCCAGGCAGGAATCGAGAAGTACGCGTCGAACAAAAAGTGATCCATTGTCCTTCTCCCCGTATAAACATGCGTGAGCACTCGTCTCCCACTTTACCCTTCGCTCCGACTGATACATGTTCCTACTTATTTTGCTCTTTTATTTCGTCTTTTCCACAGGTTTGACTCCATTTGAATGTAGAATAATCAGAGAGGTCAGTGTCGGCGACGACTTGTGTTTTGTGTGACACTTTCCAAGGATATTGTGATCTCGAGGCGACCACCTGTATTGGCAGTCTTTGTGCGACAAGAATAGCCACGCTAGAGCGTTTGTTTCACAAGAGAAATTCGATTAGACTCATTTTTAGAGGGATTAGTCAGAGTCCAAAAAATTTGCGTTCCGACGGATAGTCAACTCGGATGTCGATCGGCTATCCTCTGGCGGGGTTTACAGGGAAGAGAATGTGTCTGTGAAGGTCATCTATGCAACGTCGCCCGGTCTCCAGTAGTTTTTTCTGTTTTATTCGTTACAAATTTGTGGATATGAGAAGTAAATCGATGAGATCATTCAATGTTGGACACCTTTGAGGGTCAGGAGACATTCGATGAGATCGGCGGTGTTCTTCTCCTGGATTTGGGCGGTGATTGTATTCTGAAACGAGCCATTACAGCCGGTCACCTTGTCTGTCACCTCTGTTTTCCATTCTTTGCCGGCGTGTTCCTCTGGGTTCTCTTCAGCCGTCGAGAAGACAAAAGACGAACGACGGGAATGTGCCTGAATTCTCCTTTAGCATATCATAAGAAACCGGTTATACAGTCATTTCGGCCTCCATCTTTTTTATCTTCAATTCCAGTAGACGTTCCGTTTTGAGGGCGACACGCAGTTGAGCCAAAGCCAGTTGCTTTTGTATTTCAGGTAGTGACTCTTTGCTGTGGTCGACGTCATTTGTCTCCGATTGAGATTTGACCCTAAAAAAGAAAGATGGCCGTCTTCGGAGAAGGGTGTCGACTTTTCATGGCTGGCAATGTTGCGAGTGCTACGACGTCTCTTGATCGTCGGCTCCTCCTGGGCCTGTAAATGGTCGTCGAGTACATTTTCAGCTATTGCCGACATTTTGTCGATTTCGCCGTCGTCTTTTTTCTCTAAAAGGATCAAATTATTCCTCACCCAATCCACCCACGTTCACCGTTCTCCTGACCTTCTCGTCCCAAGGCGACGATGACATCTTGAAGCCACGGTTCCACCACCAGCTTCTTGTTGTTTTTGTCCTTGGCAACCTGTTTTCTTGTTTTTTTTCTAGGATTACCGTACCTCTTTATTGACCAGTTTATGGGCGAGTTTTCGAATGTCGGCAATCCGCTGCTTTACCTGGGTGGTCGTGCGGCGAGTAAACCCAAGTTTCGTGAGCTCGGCAGCAAATTCAGTAGCATATCTTTCCTATTGCCAATTGAACGAAATTAGAGACCGTATACCTGTGAGGTCAATCCGGACTTGGCGCCGACGGTGACGCGTGCCTTGGCATGATATTGCTCCTTATTGGCGAGGTAAAGCTGTGAAAGGAGACGGTTCTCAGGGGCTAAAACGGCGACCTTTTCAAAGCAAAGTGACATACCTGTGAAGGCGGTGGACGTTGGTCGAGCTCGTGGCTTTCGAGCCGGCTGCTCATCTTTTCCATTAGCTGGACTCATCTTTGGATACTCTGAACTGTTTGAATGTTATTTTTAAAAAAGAAAAAGAGGCGAGAATGTGGGATGGCAGGACGGCAAACGCTCTTCCCGGCTCTGCTTTCCCGTTCAATAGGAGCCGGCGGGAGAGCGGGCCGCCCTCACTGGCTAATGGAGTCGCTGCTCCTCGAGAAATGGAAAATCTTCGAGATAACCTAAGTAAGTGGACAATTTCTAACCTACAGTTTTGGAAATATTTATTAATAATTTGTCCTCGTAGAAAGTAAGATTTTGACGTAGAAAGAAAGAAGTGAAGGACCAGGAGAGCAACTGCCGTGGACGGTAAAGGGCGGGGCGGGAGACGTTATTTTTCTTTTCTTATTCTACGTATCTTACTGTCCTTGTTATGAATTGTATTGACAAAGGAGAGGGCGAGAATGAGGTGAGCCGGATAATGGGCGGCTTGGGGACGGTGCAATTATCAGTCTAATGAGAGAGGACTCGCACCTTCTGGGCAAATCCAACTGATAAACAGAAATTTGTCGAAGCGAAAGAAAGGGGAACCGGTCGAGTTTTTTGACCAGATAAATACTTCATAAGTACCGTATCTTCTCCCGAGAATGGTTGTCTGTTTTTGGCTGCTCTTGGTGACCAGTGCCTTTGCCGCCATGAGCACTTCCAATTGGACTGTCATCAAGTCGCCGACCAATCCCGGCAACTACAAGCGCCATCCTCCGCCGGTCGAGTTCGGCCCGGTAATGGTTTCTTATCCAGTAAACCGTCTCTCTCTTTCTAGCGTTACCTTCCCCCGACAAAAGAGACATATCAGATTTTACTTCTGCTTAGAACGGCCGGCGTCCTCTGCCTCATCTACCAGGCCATCTGCCTGTGTTATTATACCATCGGATGCCATGTACTTCCGCAGTTCAACAGATTGGACGATGAGGAAGAGCAATTCATCAATGTCAGTATACCAGATATTAAACATATTCAAGGTATTTCAGAGTCAAGGAGTGTCGGAAACCACAAAAAGGGAAGACACCAGCGATGAGCACTCGATAGTCGAGAAATCAGTCAATGAAATCAACGCTGAAGAACCGAAAAATCCGGAGATGGCCGCCGAAGGAGAACTGCCTCTGGCAAACACACAAATTGAGTCGGTCAAGATGGAGTCAGTTGAAATTTTAGAAAAAGACTAAAGAAGAATATTTAGGATAAAGAAGAATGAAAGAGTACAGTCACAGAAATACCCGAGAGCCAAGAAAGGACATCAAAAAGAGTTATTGGAACTGATAGAAAACGTTATGCTGGAAGGATGTGAAACAGATTATGAAGTGGATAAAACTCGGTTGGACACAGAACAGAAGCCGGATGAAGAACCCAGCCATATGAATAACAAAGATTCCTTGGATACTGCACGCACACAAGTTACTTCCAAAACTGAACTCCATACCGCAGAAAAAAGCTAATGGTCTCTTTCTGTCTTTTGTAATAAATATGTCTTTGTTGTTTGTGTTTTGCTCAGAAAAGTCCAGTCGTCTCCCTAGATGGATAACTGCGCCGTCAATATAATTGTGAACATTTTGTTATCATAATCAGTATCTCCGTAAATTTTGAATGGTTCGTGTATGCGCCAAAATGAAGACATCTCAGGCAAATTTGCGTTCGAAAGTTCATCAAAATGCTTCATTTAGTTGCAATTATATTATATTCAATTGAGTCACCTTTTTACCAGTTTCATTGCTGAATACAAAAGTAAAGGCAGACGACATTTTCATATCGCTTATTTCTTTTTTTAGCAAACTCCATTGGTAACTGCTAATTGTATAGAAAACATTTAGAGAATATGATCGGGTTTAAGCTCGATGTTATCGAGAAGAACTTTCAAGGAGACGAAAAGGAAAAAGAAAGAGTAACAGCGGCTGATTTCGTAGATAGGCTACATTCGCGCACTACAGGTTTGTTTTCGTGAGAATTCTGCTTTTCAACCACTGCAATACATATAATATTGAAAATTACAGTATTTATTTTGGCGTTCTTTGCTTCTATTGTGGGGATTCAATTCTTCGGAAAACCTATAGACTGTATCACGTCAAAGGAAATTGATCGCATGTTTATTTCGTAACATTGTTATTATAAAATTCAGGTGTTAAGGGATGGAATGATTATGTTATGGATTATTGTTTAGTTCGAGGAACTTATCGATATCACGGTCAACATTTTGACGGAACAGACAGTACAATAGTGGAAGACGATTACATTCCTTATTACCAGGTTATTTTTTCTGAAAGAGATTATCGTTTTTATAGTGGATCCCTCTCTTGTTTATTTTTCAAATGGTTTGTTTCTTAGTGCCACAGCTTTTCTGGACAATATTTCAAAGCTGGTTTTGTATGTAGTTTGATTACTGTACATATATTTTAATAGATATTGACTTGGAAACTATTGTTAACGAAACTAACGCAATTAGAACGAAGTCGGAAGATCGCGAAGAAAAAGAAAACAAGGTTGCAGAATATATTTTCATGTATTTCTATAATCGACGTGCAATCAAGGTATATCGAGCACGTTCACTGAAAACATGTTTTAACTTATAGAAGAGTATTTATTCCGTGTTTTGGCGCTATCGAAATATCATTACATCTTTCTACTTCATCGTCAAGCTTTTAAATTTTGTCAATGTCCTTGGTCAACTTTTTCTTGTCTGTCATATGCTGGATGCTGATATCTTTTGGGGTTTCTCAGTTAGGCCTAAAAGAAAAAAGTTTTACAAACAAATTTACAGGAGGCGATGTTCTACTTAGAGACAAATACAACGAGTATGCCTCCAAGTCATAGAGGCTTAACCACTAGCCAGTCTAAATATTTCCCAACTGAGACTCGCTGTATATTCTCTACTTCTCATATGGTAAGTTAAAAATGCTATTACGGGAGTATTGCATTTTATATATTGTACATTTTAAGCATTATCTATATTTTTAAGACATGGTTTCAACACTCGAACAATTCACAATGTCTTTTGACATTAAATTACATCAATGGAAAACTTTTTTTGATCCTTTACTTCTGGTATTTCTTCGTAAGTATTTGATTTTAGTTTATTCCATAATAATTTAGTTGTCTACAGTAACAATGGGTAACATTAGTTTATACGTATATAATTGGATAAATAACGGAAAACTTAATGATGTTGCTAGTTGTGTATTAAAGGTAATTATTAACAGATCTTATGATTAGTAGCTCCAGTCTCAAAAGGATTCATTGACTCGCTCCAGAGTACAGCCCTATGTTGCAAAATTTGTTAATGTAAGGAATATTGTAATTTTGTTAACAAACACTTCAGTTTCTGGGTCATGATGGATGTCTTATTCTTCAGTTCATTCGAGAACTGACAAATACAAGCGTTTATTACCAAGTGACATGCAAAGTGAGTTTATTCGCAGTTTTTATATTAATGTGGTTTACAGATATGGGAAAAGTATGATCTGATGAAGGGAATATCCAGCCATTGCCTTCACGAGAATGACTGCTCCTATAGCGTTGGAAATACGTATTCTGGTGAGTTCCACTTATAATTTGAAATATGAGGTGTCGCAGTTAAAAAGCCTTACAGTAATCAATAGTGTTTGTTACAGTTCGTCCTCCATTTGCCTCAGGAGATTCCAGAGCAGCGAGATGATACTATAATATTCGTATTTGTTGTTTTCTATTTCTTGAATAAAAGTTCCTTTGCATATAATGTTTTGTATGCGATTTAGTAGCAGTTTGATCTGGAAAATTATTTCTGTGGGGTTTTCCTGGCTTTCCGTTTCGGCCGCAATGGCTATTTTGTATACCACGGTCAACCCTCTGGGTCTCTGCTTTTGACGAACCATAATTTTCTCCTTACTCATGTTTTATTTATGTTGTTATCATTATAATACCTCTTTATTATATTGAAATAATTTTTTTATTCAGGTCAAATGACAATTACCTGATCAAGAGAAATGACATGGCTGATTTTTGATGGAATCAGCGTTCTTTTTGTATTTACACTGTGTATATTGGTATTTTGATGATGTTGTCTTTATTTATTTGTTATATTTCAGCTTATAATTTTAATGGGTATTTTTGCACACCGACAAATCACTCGGCTACGGAATAATAATGCTAGAAATACTCCAAATATTACTCTGCCTTTCTCGAAGTAATTTATACAATTTCATAGAAAATCTATTCTTTTAGACGGTCAACAAAAATTATTATAGAACAATTAGAAAAAGTCAAAAATTTAATAGATTCATATCAGCCCCGCCTCACAGATTGTACTACAATAATTCAACGTGGGCATTAGTTTTTTCTCCGAATAATGGATTTCAGATTCTGACAAAGCCTATGTCAATAGAATGATTGCAGTAGACGAAATCAGCAGAGAAATCGGTACAATTTTTCATTGACATATAAAGTTGCTTTAGATTACCAGTTGTCTAGAATTGATGAACGTTACGCCAGACTCCCTGGTGAAGAAACTTATGCGTATCTTAACAGGTGCACATGACATTATTATTAACAAATGTCGTGTTTGTTTAGATTAAGAGATAAGATCACAGCTCTTCCTCTCAACCTTTGTCAAAGGCTAGCTTTTCTCCACTATTCTGCTCGATTTTTACCGCAGAAATTTGATGTTCAACATCTAATGGAGTTGAGATCTCTTCTCAATCAATTCGTCAAAATGTGAGTTGATTAGCTGATTTATCATTATGTTGTTATCTCACATGTTGTTCTGTTATTTGATATAAAGTATGCTTATAGCATTAACAACGAAGTACCTTCCCCAGGCAATACAACTACAAATTTGAAAGTCAATCCTACTTCTGCCAGTAAAAGAGGGAATAGAACTAAATTTGGAGGAAGTGACGGTAAGTATGACATAGTAAACTGTATCCTAGTTACTAATGTGTTTTTTGGCGTATTTAAACAGCACAGAACGGAATGCCTACCTTTCTGTACAATTATATTTAGATTCTGAGTCGTCGGATGACGAAGGTATAATCATGTTGTTGATGGGCATTTTAGTTGATTCAATGTAATATCGAAACGTTTTGCTTTTTTGGTCGATATTTTTTGCATTGCATGTTACAAATCTATCAGTTTATTCGATTTTGTTATCTTTTAGGTGGGCGTCTTATTGCAAATGCAGCAGCAGAAGAACGTGTCGCACTTTTGCCTTCCGGAAATCATGAAACTCCATCACGCCGAAGACGTCAGAGCGACTCTAGTCAACCCTTGTTAAGCTAAGAATAACTATGTAGGCATTTCTTTTTATTTTTTAAACTTAATTATAATGTCTTATTTGGCTTATTTCGCTCCATTATTTCACAGGCAGGAAATTTTGCTATATGCTACTAAGTTAGTAGTGCTAACATTAGACGTACATTTTGCTACATTATTTAGAATTTTTTTTATTAGTGGTTTCTTATAAACAATCAGTTTCAGGAGCCGATGCTCTGCAGATAAATAAACACTGATACTTCGCCGCATATCCACTCTGCTTGTACATTACTTTCCTCTTTTTGTGATATATTTACGGGTTAAATATTAGAGCTTTCGAGTTTTTCTCACTCAAGAGGGCTTTTCCCTTTTTTTCTTTTCTTTATTTTGATGTCATTTTATTTAGTTTCAGCATACTGGAGCTGGGTTTAACCGCCATTCCACCATGCCGAAGTCGGCTTCTCGCAATCCTTCTCGAACTCGTAAATTTTATGACAGCATCATGGATTCAAAGGATTCCGTTCCACTAACCGTAAGTTTTTTCAGCTTACCCCTTTTTTTGGTAAATTGTTCGATACTTTAGGAAATACAAAATCTAAACATGACAACAACCGTAGCTCCGACAGCTGGCCAGTCAGAATCTGAAATCTCTGTTGAAATACCTACTGTTTCGACAGCGTCATCAACAGCCAAGCCTTTATTAAAAAACACCAAGTTTACGGTAGAAACTTCAACTACGATTAAGATTACAAATGCAACCGGAGCCTCTAAAGAACGGCAATGTACGTATTTTGCAATTTTATAACTAATCCTTTACCTCTTTTAAGTAATGACAGTGTTCAATGAGATGTGGGACGGAGTGCGTGGAATGTTTGGTATCAAAAAAATTTCTTGCATGAATGGCGGAAAAATCAATCAAAACGGATTTTGTGATTGCCCTCAATATTTCAACGTAATTTTTAATTAATATTTTGATAAAATAATTGTCTAAGGGTACATCGTGTGAAAAAAAGCAATGCATAAATGGTGGACTTCTTAAAAAAGTAGAAAGCCGCCCAGTTTCGTATGAATGCCAGTAAGTTTACGTGTAATTTATGGGACAATGTTTTAGATGTCCAAATTCATTGTACATTGATGGAGCACATTGTGAAAAAATTAAATGCGCCAATGGTGCCAGCCTTCATCTTGAACAGAACGGCAGCTGGTATTGCGATTGTTCTCATAAGAGCTTTTACAAAGGAATTTTCTGCGAAGTCTGTTTTTTAAAAATTTTTAATGGTACATTTTTTTAGAAATTTGCTCCTCCCATGGGATTTGTTATCCCTGTGCTTATTGTTCTTGTGTTCCTTCTGTGCTGCGGTCTTTGTCGTATTAATTGGTGTCCTCGTAAGAGATCTGAACGCCGCCAGCCACATTCTTCACGAGCTCGCAGAAGAGCGCCTTCACGTAACATGGATAGAAATAGACCGGCACAACCAAGTCGCATGACAAATGCTGCACAGGTTTTGAGTAAGTTGATGATTATTTTGGTATTTGCAGGAATATCTTCTATCTGGTGACCGTGTTCCCTGTACACGAAACACGGTTCCCTTTCCAGCACATGGAAATCCATATGTTATACGATTGGATACTATTCCTACATTCAACCCAAATATGATAGGTTTGTTTTATTTTTAAATTTCTACCAAATGAAATATTGAAGGTGGTGTTGATCCATCGTCTGTTGTCCCAAATGTCATGAAACCAATAGAGCCGCCTCCATCTTATGACCAAGCTGTACAAGCGCCTCCTATGCCAAATCCACCGCGATACTCGGAAAGGGTCGAACAATCTCCGCTGGATACGGTAAATTTGTTTATATTTTAGCATAATTATGGTTCATTTTTAGTCTCAGTCATCTCTTCCTCACAGCAACGATCCACCTCTTCCGCCGATGTAAACTATGTAAATTCTCTTCATTTTACGAGTCCCATATTGTTGCCCCAGCACAGAGTATTTTCATATCTTTTATGTTCATAATTTTCTCAGTATAGCTTTAAGCAAGGCATTCGATCGTCTTTCCATCATTTCCCGTTTGTAAAATTTAATTAAATAAATTAATGTTTATAAATCCCGATAAATACACATTTAAAACCCGTAATATCACCATGAATTAAAGCTGGATTTTGCTTTCTTCTTGGGGTAATACTGTAGAATTCGGTGTGATCACCGCGCTGACATTTGCCACTTTGACATCCGAGATATTCTCCGCCTTTTCAGAGGAATTTGGTGATTTTGCAACCTCATCAACAGTTTCTTTATGTTTATCGATGTGTTTCTTGAATTCTCCCACTATTTCCTCTTGTTTCTTGATCAATTTTGCCTAAATTCTTCAATATTTTCTAATTATTTTAATTGTAACCTGTTCTTCGTGTTGTTCTTTCATTTCCTCAATCAATTGGGCTGCTTTTTTCTGGTCTCCTTTTCCCGCCATTTCCTCTGCTATGTCATCTAATTTCTTAAATTTTTGTCTTATTATCCCCCAGAAATGTCGCACCTGTGATATGTTCAAATTCGTATCGAGGACCTTTTCTTCTAATCTTTCAAGACTTTTTAAAGCGGGTTCATTAGCTACAGAATCCTTTGGAATTGGCTAAATTCAAAATAAATCTTGTGAGGAAAATGAGACAAACTTTCTCGACAGTTGTCGAACGTTTCTCAGATTCGAGAGTGGCCCAGGTGCTGGCTAGGAGGATAAAACAGCCGACAACGAGACATCCTTTGGCCACGGGGATATATTGATGACCTTTTCCTTTGGCAATACAAATAAAAAGCAAAGAGGGAATGATGGTGGAGACCATGGAACCGATGAGGGAACCAGTTAGACCGAGGATGAATTCGACTGAAGACAATTAATAAAAAAAGGAGACGACTAACCATTCGGAATAATGAGGGCGACCATGAGATTCGAGAGAAGAATGACAAAAGTGAGCACGTGGAAAGTGGATTTCTCGATGACCGCCGTCGGCAATTCACAGCCACCAGGGCGAAGGACGAGATTGAAAAGAGCCGAACGGGCTGGGAACAACATCAGGGGAATACTGACGGCGATACTCAACATAAACGCCAATTTGAGCATTTGGGTGAACCAGGAGGATTCTGAAACTGCGGTCACTTCGACGCTTGACATCGGAAACTGACGCAATTCGACGAGGACATCGCCATGGAGCTCCTTCGAAAAGAAAGCAACGTAGCCAAAAAGACCGACTGCCGCATACCTGACAGAAAATTTGAGAAAAAAAGAGAAAAAGAACTGACATGGCAGAACAGAAATTGATGGCATGGGAGACGACCGAGTCGACGCGGTACGTACTGGCGTCTTTGATGCACTCGATGACACAGAAAAGCTGAGTCTGGCAGGACATGGCCATACATACAATGGGAAGACTGAAATTGACGCATTCGGGAAAGAAGAGACGGGGAATACCAGGTGAGGAAACCCGACGGACGCCACCAGGCGACGTTGACACTCCACTTGCCATCCCAGATGACGGGCACAGCTTCGGCAATCTGAAAAAGAAAGAAATAAAATGGAAATAGGGAAAGAAACAGACCATTCGAATGACAAAAACGGCATAAAAGACGATGGCCAACGAGGAGACGACGGAGAACTTTTCGAGATCATTGATGAGGGAAAGAGGAAAAATAATGAACAAAGTGACGAGAACCTGAAGAACATAGAAAATGACAAGAAATAGAAGACTGACCATAACAAGAGTACGCAATTTAGCGGTAGGAGCCTCTAGATCGAGATAGTCGGCCACTACGTGAGGGCCGATGTCACCGATGACGACGAGAAAGGCAATGATCGAGGAGACGAGGAAAAACAACAAACACAATTCGATGAAACGACGGCCAGCCGAACCAAGAGCAGCCAGGGCAAGAGCTTCGTAACTGCGTCTTCTGGAAAACAATCGACGATTAAAAAAAACAAGAGAGAGATACTGACTTGGACATGAAGGAAGCCTTTGTGAGGAAATAACAGGTCCATTTTGTGAGGACAGAACAGAAACCGATCATCACGGCAGCCAAGAGAATTCCACATTGTTGGAAGACGAAAGGCATCGCCAGGACAGACACGCCGACGATACAATTGGCCAGATTGAAGACGTGCGGGGTTGGATTGAAGCCATGGGAAGATGAGGAAGACGAGGGAGACTTCACTGTTCCCGTCTCCGGGTCGGATTCTGCGTCGGAATCTAAATGAATAAAATAATAAAGACGACGACAGACCAATGGCAGGACACATCGGGGGAGATTGATACTTTTTCTATTTGAGAGGAGGAGGAAATGCGATGTTAACAAGTTGAAACGAGAGGAGACAAGACTTACCGCGGGAAATTCGATGGGATAGGAGGGACTCCGTATCCTTGTCATCTCTCTTTTTCATACCTAAAATTGTCATCATTTTGAATTGACTCTCGAAATTCGGCCAAATAATCATTCGACATCACAAAAAGTTGACAGAATAAGAAAACGAGGTTCGATGTATTTATCCGTATGAATATTATGCCCAAAAATGACAACAACAAATTGGCAAGAGGGAAATAGCACCTATTTGAAGAAAAAAAAGGAAAAATATTTACAATTGAACTCGGAGAGGACCGAGATATTGGGACAAGATCTCCTGTACATCTGGTTTCTCGTAGTATCGTGACAGAATTGACTCGAGCTGAATTTGATCTTTTCTTCTCTTCGACACTTCGCCTACCTCGATCGACAGTCGCTCGAGATCCTCGCCGAGTCCATTCCGCCATCTGACATCCATCCCAAAATTGTTGATCTTCCATTTCAGAAGACGGTAATCCTTCATTATCTAAACTTTTGTATGCAATATTCACCGGTTGACACTTACAATCTTGTAAAGATCTTGGTCATGGAAGGCACATTCCACAAAGAAAGTGTCTTTTTGGGGAAAATATGTCTGATTACCAATGTTGACGGGCGAGAAGACGGCTTTCAATGGAGGAGAGGAACAGTTCAACATCTCCTGAGATCGTGTATTCAAGTCATCAAGGAGATTACCTTAGCCGCCCGGTTAATTGCGTTGAATGGCCGATGGACATCATTCAAATAAAGAGAATTGACAGTCAACGAGGGAATGGCAACCGGTAATAATTCACTTAGTGGAAATCGATGTTTGTATCGTTGCCAACCGGTGATCATTATCCCTTGGATCTTTCCTTCCATGACCTATATAAATATTAAAAAAAGAGAAGATGACAGACCGAGGAGAAGTTTCTGTAGAGATGGACATAAGATTTGTGGTTTTGGAGGTAGCGGTCGATGGACATAAAGGCCTGCTCCCTCCCGTTGGCTCCTTTGAAGGCGCTGGCGAACCAAATTCTGTCGAATACGGAGACCAGCCGGTAGAATAGTCCTTCGGGAAAGTAGCCTGGCTTCAGAACATCGGTGGAGTATCCCCAGACGACCGGAGTTATCAAAGAGCCTGAATATAGAGAGTTGCCTGCGACACGGCCATTTCACCTAATTCTCGGAGGTCGTCGACGGCCGTCTTGTCAAACATGTCATTCCAAGAAAAGACTTCTTCGAATTCTAATTCTTTACAATATCTGGCCACTCTAAACCGGTCCTTTTATTTTTCCCTCAATTATTACCTAGAAATGTGTTGAATTTTCAATTTTTCTAAAGCTCTTCTTGGATCGCTGTCCAGTTTCTGCATTTGTTGCTGACATCGGGCATCCTCGCCTACGTGGTATGCCTCATCAGATCCGATGTGTATCCGAGAGACCTTCGGATGTCGTTGTTTCACTTGGCGGATCATCTCTTGGATGATTTCAAGCGATTCTGGATCCGACACGCAGATCGAGTCATCCTGTCAAGTTTGATAAAATGGCCGTTTGCCACCAACCTCGATGTAGTTTTCCCTCAAATTAGAGAATTCTTTGTGTTTCAAGACAAATTCCATGTGACCAAATGTTTGTATAAGTGGAATTATTTCCAGACGGTACATCTTGGCCAATTGGTTGATGTTTTCGATATCTTCCAATGAATAATGACCTCGTCGTCGCGATATCTAATTGACATCTGATTAATTGTAAATATGAAATACATTGGACAATCTCCCAGAATATGGGAACGAATCTTCATATTCGATGAGAATTCCGTCGACGTTTAGAGACGATAGAAACGGGAAAAACCACTCGTAATACGAAATTTTGAGAGGAGCCCCTTTCAGATCCAAATGGACAATTCTCTATAAAAAAAACTCTATCGGCAAAAAAAACAGATAAAATACCTTGGGAAAGGGAATATTTCCGTGGGAACCGTAGCTGACGTGGGAGACAGAGGCATCATGATCCAGTCCGTTACTGAAGGAAGTGTAAACAAAGACAACAAGAAGAAGAATCAAAAGAATCAAGGCTGCTCTACATGCCGTCAATTGGTTGCCTGTCATACATGCGTCTCTGAAATGAACTGTGACTAAAGGTAAGGAATTGTCACCTTTGTGAGATTGAAAAGGAAAAGCTAAAATAGTACGGGAAAGCCTGGTGAAGACGGACAGAAACAAAGGAAAAGAAAGCAATTTATTGTGCTATCACAGAGGAAAACCGTAGAGGGAAAACACGCGGACGAATATGTACAGACAGGAAAGGCGACTAGTCGAAGAGTTTGACGAATTTCTGCTTGAGTCCAGCCTTCTTCTCCTCCAAACGTTGACTGTTTTGGCTGGCTCCGAGAACACGAATCTGTTTGCCGGCCGTACGATGGAAGGAGACGAGCGGCGAACCGGGAAGCACATCCATGCCATCGGAGCCGTCGATGTTCTTTGGCTGAAATGATAGTTGGGGAAAAAGGATGACTAACTCCGACGGAGACACAGCTGTAGACAGAAACCGAGGGGTAGGGAAGGAAACCGGCTGTACAGGGAACGACACTGAAGACGATCTGACCAAGACCGGACTCTTTTACTTGGAGAACTGGAAAGGAGAAACTTTGAGAAAAAGGGAAATTTGGACCTTTGGCTCTTTCGTTGAGGATCCACAGCTTGGCATCGGCGTCGAGGACAATATACAACAATTCAACGGTGTGTTTTAAAGATCTAAAGAGGAAAGTCAGAAAGAATGAAGAAAGTGGGAAACCTGAGGGACACGACAAGATCACAAGGAGAACCAGAACGACACAATTGGGCTCCGGGCTGTTGTGACAACATTTGGGTACAAATCTCGTAAAGGACAGAACGAACTCGCATTTCCAGGCCCATTTGAAAATTGAACATTCGAGACAACTTGGAATCGTCTAACTGAATTAAATAAAAATTGGATGGAAAGCGGCCTCACGGTGGATTTGACCCGATAATCAAAGAAGAGAGTGTGCCGATGGGGAACATCACCTTCGAGGGGAAGAAGAAAAACGATATTAGAGACTGTATTTGGAGACAATTCCTAGAGGGATGAGACAAAAGGAACCAGTGACATACTTGGAAATCAGAATTGAGCAATTTCCCCAAAGTAGGAGGTTTACCATCATCGCTCTCAATTTCTAGGCGAACTGACTCGAGGAGGACACTCCACTCGCTGGCCAGACTGCGGCTTACTTCGATCTCTAGCAAATTCCTGAAATTTGTCGATAAATGGACAGCAGACATTTTACTGGGCCTCCAATTGGCTGATTTTTGTCGACGTTGTGAAGAGGGCAACAAACGGCAGCTCGACAATCCAGGTTCGATCCTCCCATTCCAATAGAAACTGTTATTTTGATATTTTCCCCTCCAATATGTGTTGACCTACTTTGACTTTATTGACTGCCGCTGATTCCGTCATGTGGCTGTCCATTCTCACATAAACTTCAATTGATATCGTCGTCTTCTCGCCGTGACTCATGGCGGGCACCGAATAATTCCCATTTTTAGCCCATTCCCCGGCTTCATTCTGAGATCAGAAGATATTCCGAAACCGAGCGGAGAACTTGCCATGAATTCAATGTGTTCTTCTTCGCTTGGCCCGATGAAAAGTTCGGATTTATCGAGGTTGCATCCTGCTTCAAGGGATATTACAATCCGTTGAATCAATCCAGCCAGATAATCTGAGAAAGTTCTTGTCTTTTTCCTTCCAGTCACCTCCTTTTTCTTCGACCCACGCTTTGTGTGGATTGGTTCCTATACAAATAATTGCCGGTTCTTTTTCCTGATAAATTTTGTCAAAGCTGGCTGGCATTCCGTCGAGAAGAAGAAGTTCTACATTGTCGACGATGAAACAGTCTTTCTTCTTGGCCTCCGCTGTGAATATCTGAAATTTCTACATCTCAGGCTATGATTTTTTACACACCAAGAGATTATTTCCAGATTGCAGTTCTCCGTCTACAATTGGAATTATCATTTCTGCTTTGGGGCCCGACTCCTCCGGGGAAAGACTTCCTCGTAATCTGTTGAAGTTGGGCGAAACCATCCGAGCTACCTGCTCCATTTCCTGAATACATCCAAGTCGACAAACAGAGACATTCGCCTACACTGTAGACCAACTCAAAGCATGGCTCTTTCCTCCTGGTTAAAATCGTGTAATCGATTCCTTTCAATTTCAATTTGCACTTGGAATATTTCATAGCGAGAGGGAAATGACTGCCAACTTCGAGTTCTAAAGGAATTCGGTGAAGAAGGAGATCTCCGTACCTATTCTCAGCTCTTCCAAGGGGAGATGGACAATTTTTGGATACTTTTTCAGTCGGACGGAAAGGAGAGACAATCCCTTGAGAGTAATGTGTGTAAGGCTAAAGAGAAAATAAATTGAAAGTTGAGTGAGACTTACGGGATCGGCTGGTTAGAGGTGGCCGTCAGTTTAGCAAATTGTTCGGCAAATGTCAAATTGTCTTTTTGTGATCCGTCGAGGGACAGAAGAAGGAGATACGAAAGGACACGAACACGATCTCGCTCTTCATGGAGTTGTGGTAGAATTTCTTTTGTCATTTCAATGATCATCGGAGATCGAACATTATCGTCCAAAAGTCGTGTCAAATATCTCAATTTATAAGGAAGAGCCTGTTCCGACTTTCCTTTTCTACTAAAAAGACCCGAAATTTGTTCTCATGACGGCACCTCACCTCAGCCATTTAGCAAACCGCCATCCGAGGAAAGCGGCAATCCGTGGTCGGCCACTTTGTACCAGTACGGTCGACGCTATGTCGTGAATCTAAAATGGAAAGAGTCAAAAAGAGGCGCTTGTCTCACTTTTTGTAGTTGATTACTGAAAACCGAAGAGTCTCTGAGTGCATCGACCAGGATACTTCCGTCTTCGAGATGGCTGCCCTCTAACCAGGGGATCAGTTCTGAGTCGAGTGGCCCTTCATCATCGCTCAGAAGCATCATCTATCAGTCACCGATAAAATAAATAGAAAATAAGACAAACCGCGTTGAAGCGTTCGGTTAATAAATGGCAAAGGGGGCCAGTGGCTGCTGTAATTGTGGTGGGATCTGCCAAAAGACCACAAATGTTGAGGGCATCGCCGACCAAGAATATTGTCCAACAGGCGGCTCGTGTCAGGGGAATGGCAAACTGTACAGACGATATTATTCTTAACAGAAGGATTAAACCAACCCCAAGGAGACTTGTGTGTTCGGCGACGGCGGTTTGGCAGTGTTGAGCATATTTGAGGAAAAGAGCAGCAAAGTCGACACGTATCGAGGGAGCAGCACCTTTTGACCTGGAAAAAAGAAGACGTTAAATAAGGGGAAAAGGGACAACCTGGATCGGAGATAATACATGTGAAGACAAAGGACAAACTGCTGACAGAGGAGACTGTGACGGACATCTGGAATTAACTGTCTCGGATGAGGAAAATGACACAAACCGAGGTAACTGGAGACGGTAATGTCCAAACCAGAAGAAAGCATCGTCCGAAGGGTGGGACAGGTTGCACTTTCGCTTTTACGGAACTTTGTTATCCAATAAGATTCACGTTCTAGGAAAAGAATGTGATTGGGCGAAATAGAAGACCTACTGGTATCCTCGGCGGCTTCGAGGGTGATCATCGTGATGAATCTGTCGAGGTCATCGATGATCGACAAAGAATGTTCAAGAGCTCCGAAACTCCAAAAAAGACGGGCGAAATCAATCTGAATAAGGACGGATAGATCCGAAAAGCAATGGCCAGAGTACCACAAGCTGGAAATATTCGACGAAACTCCAATTCTCATAACAATATTGGTCCTTTTTGATGGCCAAACGACTTTCCCAGCTTTGAACAAGATTATCCAAATGCTGGATAACAGCAACCTGAACTGCTTGGACAAGTGGCGGGAACGAGCCATGCTCAACCGATTCGGAGACTTCAATAACTCTGACGAATTGGAATAAAACAAAAAGAGCCAAACCTGTTGGGATACTTGGCAAAGTCGTTCTTGATTTTGTCCATCAATGTCGAGCGATTTTTTCTCTCTTTGGCACGTGTCGAGTCGACCACAATCAGCCACTGTACATCCGCCATTGTGCTTACCTCAAATAAAAACTGGAAAAGGAGAATGAAACGGACAAACCTGGGCAAACCATTCGGAGACGAGATGCCGGACGGAGGACTTGTACTCATCTACTGACTGAAAATTATGATCAAAACAAAAAACGAAAGAAATTACCATGGAATTGATAAAGAAAATATGAAGGAAGGCGGATCTCCTGTAATCTGGAGCAGAGGCATTCCAGCACAGGCTCTCATCATACGGGACGAATTTCAGGGTGAAACTCAAACGGTAAGGGAAAACTTTGTTGTTGCCTCTGCAAAAAATAAAAAACACAACAAAATTGTTTTACCGTTTCCAAGTGATTGGGTTTTGGGTGAATTGGCTGGACAATGTGTGCTTGTATTGACCGAAGGACGAGTCATCTCCTCTACCTGAATTCCGAGTCGACTGTCGACGAGTTTGACCTACATGTCACGGAGATAGACGGCAATTTGTGGGATCGGAGGATGGTGGCCAGGTCCGAAGTCCATTTTCCTTCCATTTCGAATCAGTTCATATTACCTGGAATGTGATCAATTGGTCGATGACGACGACTCAAATAGGACGATGGCCGGGTCGACCAGAAATAAACAAAGGATCCATTGCCACAGACCATCGCGGTAAATAGAAACCAGAACTAATAGGGAAAAGAGTCCAAGTTCAGCTGGAAAAGGGCTGAAATAGACTTCAGAAGTCGACCAAACAAGAGAAAAGCAAAAGCGTCGTGTCATCCAAAATGCGAAGTGTGTCGAGAGTTCATTTTCTTTATTTTACAATCTTTCTTTGTGAATTCTCTCCAAATAACTTCGGTCGTCTTCTTTATGGAGATTGTGGTCGAATTGCCAGGGCCGTCGTCCCCCGATTACCCATTGCCCGACAGTCCTGGCAGTTCCGGTACTGTTCCCCATCATTACAACGTAAGTATTTCCCTTCCCTTACCTTTATTTTTCTATTCAGAGTACTTCTCATTCCCGTGTTCTTTTGAGTCAATTGGGAAGTCTTCGAAGCGAGGAAAAATTCTGCGATGTTGTTCTCGTCGTCGAGGGGACGCGGATTCCATGTCATCGACTCATCCTGGCCGCTTGGTCCAATTATTTCAAAGTCATGTTTACCACGGAAATGACCGAGAGCCGCAATTGTTTGCTCTTTTTCCATAAAAGTAGAATTTCTTTCTTTCAGTCGAAGTTAAAATGCATGGAATCGAATGTTCCATCCTCGAGATCCTCGTCAATTTCTGTTATTGTGGGGAAATCACCATCACGGAGACAAATGTCCAACTTCTTCTTCCAGCCGCTTGCCTCCTTCAAATTTGTGAAATACAGGTTAATTTGTCTTTTTCTTCTCCATCGTGTATTCAGGAAGTGTGCTGTGATTATTTGAAGTTACAATTGTCTGAAACGAATTGCCTCGGGATACGACAATTCGCTGACACCCACGCTTGTAAAGAATTGTTGAAATCGGCCGATCGATACACACTTCAGAACTTCTCGGTTGGATCAAACAGAAAATAAAAAGAATCAAATATTTCCAGGGAGTAATGAATACGGAAGAATTTCTGATGCTGCCATTAAACCAGCTGATCGACATCTTATCCAGCGAGGATTTGAATGTTCGAACAGAGGAAACCGTTTTCACAGCGGCCATTCAATGGATTCGCTACGATCTAAAACAAAGACGACAACATTTATCCAAAGTGGAACCGTCTCTCTTCTTTTCCTTAACTTTTTTTAGGTTTTGGAACATGTCCGACTGCCTTTATGTCATCCCAAATTCATTGTCAGCATTGTCAGCGAAGAAAGTCTGATCAAAAGCGACCAAGTGTGTCGTAACCTCGTAGACGAAGCCAAGGTTCGTATGTTTGTCTTTTTGTCTTTCAACTTCTTAGAATTATCTTCTTCTTCCCTTGGAAAGGTCGAATATGCAAGGGCCTCGTACCCGACCACGGAAACCCGTCAAATACCGAGAAGTTCTATACGCGGGTAGGCAAATGGACAGACAAGAGGAGACTCAATTCAGTAGGAGGATGGTGTTCGGGCGACGCAATCGCCAGTGTCGAGGTCTTGGATCCGAGTCGACATATCCCCGTCTGGACATGTGTCGCATCGATGAGCAAACGAAGATGTGGGGTGGGGGTCGCTGCCCTCGATGGCTATTTGTAAGTTTTGTTAGATTCTTTCTCATTTAATTTGTGTAGATACGCCGTTGGGGGTCATGATGGAACTTCTTATTTAAATAGCGTGGAAAGGTGAGAATTTCTCTTCTCGTATAAGAACTTTCCATAGATATGATCCAGCGACAAATCAATGGGACAGCCAAGTGGCTCCGACGTCGACTTGTCGCACCTCTGTGGGGATCGCCGTCCTCAACGGTAAGCGACATCTTCTCTTCAGCATCTTTTTTCTTTAGGTTTGATCTTCGCTATCGGTGGTCAAGATGGAAACAACACCCTCAACATAGTCGAATGGTATCAGCCAGAATTCAATTTAGTTCTGTTCAGCTATGATCCCCGCAGCAACATGTGGTCGTCGGTGGCTTCGATGAACAGCCGTCGACTGGGTGTCTCAGTTGCAGTTCTCAATAATTATATTTATGCCATAGGCGGGTCATCTGATGGCCATCCTCTCGACAGCGTCGAAAGGTCTCTTATTTCCGATGTCCGTTTTATTTTTTTCTCAGATATGATTCACGAGCAGGGAGATGGGAAAATGTGAAGAGTATGGGCACACGGCGGAAACACCTTGGGTCAGCCGTCTATGATGGTAGGTTGGATCATCTCCTCGGCTTATTTCTCTTCTCACAGGTCAAATTTATGCCGTAGGAGGAAGAGACCATTCGACCGAGCTCAATACAGCGGAAAAGTGAGCTGCGTCTGATTCATAATCATTGATTTTCAGATATAATCCGTATACAAATGAGTGGTCACCGGTTGTGGCAATGAACAAAAGACGATCGGGAGTCGGGTTGGCGGTTGTAGACGATCGGATGTTCGCTATTGGAGGTTTTGACGGGTAGGTGACTTTTTTGGAGACGTCGTTCTTTTTCCGCCTTCGAGTTTTATTGAGAATTTATTATAAAATTATAGGCAAACTTATTTAAAAGATGTCGAAGTGTTTGATAAAGAGTCCAATCTCTGGAAACATTATGGCTCGATGAATTATCGGTAAGAGATTAATTAGCAAAGAAAAAAATTTGATTTAGAAGATTGGGAGGTGGCGTGGCTTCACTTTCCGTATCTCCTTATTCTGCTGATGCGGTTCTATTTGGTGATAATTACGCAGCTCGGCCACCTCCAGGTATCATTTAATAATGGCTCCATTCGGGTTTGCAACATGTGACAACATTGTATAAAATTTCCTAATTTATTTTATGATAAACAATAACGGTTTAACTAACAATAACAAACTATACAGAAGATCAAATAAATAACTAATCTTCTTTCTTTGGCACTATGTCCGAAAGACCGATTCCAAGAGGAATTGTTTCAACGCCGGCCATAGCCCGTTCGTTTTTCGTTTCTGCCCACTCTCTTCGGGCATCTCTAGTCCAGCGTGAAACCACATTATCAGCCAGAAGACGTATCATCACCTAAAAGCAGAATTGTACAACAAACAAAACCCACATCTTCATGATTTCGGAAAGGATGCTTTCGCCACTGGGAATCCAAATGGCCTTCAAGATTTGCAAAAAAAGGCAGAGGTTTTGGTTTTCGCAGAGGATAGCGTCCTTCGCCGTAGAAATCGTCCAAATTCAGCCTATCAATAGCTTCTAATTGTTCTTCTGTCTTCATCGGAGTTGTTATAGGCGATGCCACTTTTACAGGCAGAAAATGACGGCTTGGAGACATTTCTACGACGTGAAGTCCTAAAACCGCCGTTTATTTACAGTTTTTATATATAAACCTTTTCTTTCAGCAAGTTGCTGATGAGTTTCTTGGTTTAACAAACCCGTAATAAATGCATGTGTTAAAGCAAGATAATTTTTTGTTGATCCTTCTACTTTTACATAAATGTCCTTTATTCCAATAACCTAAAAAAATGAAATATCGAAAAAATTCTAACTAACTTCGCAAATTTTTTTCAATCGTGGATGACACAATAAACCGAAGCCAGCAGGCCTTCTCTGTGCGAAAACGCGAGTATTACGACACTCGGCATAAAAATCTTGGTAAATTGTTCGGCCATCTAGCAATTCAACAAAAAATAATTTACGGGCGGCCATATTCATCCCATTAACTATAGCCGTTGTTGTGCGATGAATAGGAGCTTTGCCCACAGCATAACCGGCCAATCCTTGCCCATTTCCAGTGATAACAAGAGCAGACATTGTATGTACTCGCCCAAATACTTTAGTCATATTTGAAGTTCTTTTAACCTGAATTAAATATAATAAAAAGAGACAATATCTACTTACTTCTAAACAATACGATTGGAAATCATCGAATGTTGCTTGATCCGCTGGTGGTGGAGCGCCAAGTTTCTGACCAACTAACTGTGTTCCACTAAAACCACGCTCCAACGGATGTAATTTTTCACGAAATCTCCGTTTACCCACACTAAAAACAAATGAATAGATAGAAATAATTGAAAGAATCATACTCATCCCTTTCTTCCAATCGTGAGCGAATTATACCCAAGCCTATTTTCTTCTCATCGTCCGTTTGCTCACGAATAGAAGCTGGTTCTTCATTCCTCCATCCAAGCTCCAATGGAGCATTTAGACCAGGATATACTATTTTCATGGGGCCTGAAAGCCAAATAATAGTATATATAACGAACTCTTACTTGATCCTATTTTGTAGAAATTACGAAGAGGACGAACTGGCTGACGGGTGGCTCTACGTCCTTTTTTCTGTCCTGATTTAGAAACACTTGTTAATGTTTTCCACAGCTCTCCTTGCGTGCCTAGAAAGCTAATAGAAAAATTAAAAATAGTTATTACGTCGCATAAAGAAGTTGACAGTATTCGAACGGACTTGCATCCATGGTATTAGGGATGCCATAGCTAAAAACCACGTATAATACATAAATTTCTTATAGAAAATGTAGAGTTAATAGATTTCTACTCATTGTTAATGTTGAGAATGAATAATAAGAGAAATATTTATACAAAATATTTGGAAAATATGGCATATGTACATGTAAGACTACTAAATGAAATACAATGAAATTAAGTAGCGTAGCAAAGAAAGGTTCACAACCTTTTTATCCCCACATTTCTTCAGTGCGACCAAATTTGTATACACAACTGGATGTAAAAATAATGAAGTTGGTAAGGAATAGGGCAACTCCAGGCCATACTTGATGATCTCCTGTACGGAGCACGTAGTCAGAGAAAAGAATCCATGTAGCGGCAACCAATGAGGCAAAGCTCATGACAAAAGCGGCCATCAACCACAGACGAGCTCCTGTAAATTGTAGCAAATAAAATCATCGCTAACCTTTTGTTCCAAGAAGACCTTCATTGAGGCTTTCTCCACGTACTTGACTATTAGAAACTGCATTTACCATGAACATAGCAACAGTACTGGCGACCGTAATAATAAAATAGACGTTCGTCCAGTCTTCCTGCAAAAACAAAATCTATTCAAAACAAGAAATTACCTTTGGATAAACGGCAGCAGTGTCAATCATAAGCCACCACCCAAAGAAGAATAATACACTTGATACTACTGATGCTACAGCATTTCGTTTTCCTTCTAAGTCGACATTACAGTGGCAATTAAGTTGATCGAAACAACCAGACATCTATAACTATAATTGGGAAAAACCAGCAAAAATCAAGTAATAAGTTGCAATAAACAACATGTATCATAAAAAATCAAAAGAGAAATAATTTCTATTTATAAAGATAACGAGAATAAAAATAACAACAAATAACAATTTCTACACGGGCTCTAAAGAATATCACAACTGATCAAATACTCATAACAAGTTTTTTTTTCTTTGCATTATAAAATGTACAAGGCAAGTAAGTTCAAAATGCATACCCTGCAAAATCCTGAGCAAACCGGATGAAAAACAATCAGCGATTACAGTTAGAACTTCCACAACATTTTTCGAGATCCAGCTCCAACATTTCCAAGTCGTCATCTTTCTTTGGTGGCTTTGGCTAGATTTGTTTTATAAAAAATAAGTTTTACACAAAACTAACCGGCACTTGGCCATGATAGTGGTTCTGGCTTTCCCACAATTTAGCATAAAGACCTCCTTGCTGAATCAAGTCAAAATGTGGCCCTTTTTCAGCCACACGGCCATTCTCCAAAACATAAATAATATCAGCATCTACAATAGTTGCTAAGCGATGAGCAATAAATAATGATGTTCTAAAAATATTATGTTTTTTAAATTCTCAAACGACTAATTTACTTTTTAGTTACTGCTTCCTTCAAAGACTTCATAATATTTGCCTCAGTTAAAGCATCAAGAGAAGATGTTGCTTCATCATATACTACTAATGGCGAATTCTGAAAATAGCAATATCACTGCAAAGCTATGCTTTTAAATACTTTTAAAATGGCTCGAGCAATTGCTACCCGTTGTTTTTCTCCTCCGGAAAGTTTCAAACCACGTTCTCCAACTACGGTATCATAACCCTGCAAAAACATTTTCAAAAAATAAATCATAAAAAATACTTCTGGCATCCTTTTTACTGAGTGGTGAAGATCAGCCATTAGTGACGCACGGAACACATCATCTTTTGTTGCCTTAGTATCTCCATATGCGAGATTGTAGTAAATTGTATCATGAAATAAAACACATTCCTAAAGGACTCTGATTAAAGTAAAAGAAATCGAACCTGTGGAACAATAGCAATATTTTGTCTCAGAGAAGATAGGGTAGCATCACGAATATCTACCCCATTTACCGTTATACTACCAGAATCCACATCATAAAGCCTATATAACAGGCGAACAAGAGTTGATTTACTAAATATGGCCGTTAGACAAAATAATTCGATAATTATTTACCCCGAACCGGATCCTCCTACGATAGCAATTTTTTTTCCAGCTGGAATCTCAATTGTGAGATTGTTCAGAATGTTCTTTTCGGGGAGATAACCAAAAGTAACGTTGTCAAACTAAATTTAGATCAGTTCCATATTTGATCGGATGACCTACCTTTATAGTTATGTCTTTGTCGCTAACTTTAACTTCTTCAGCATTTGGTTTTTCTACAATATTTGATTTTAGAGTTAGCAATGAAAACATAGTATTCATGTCAACGAGACCTTGTCGCACTTCACGATAAACGGAACCTGAATACAATATATAACATGTAAAATTAATTTAACCTAGAAAATTTAGTGGTATAGAAAGTTGGAAGAGCAAAGTATTGGCGAGAACTAGATCGCCCACAGTTAAATCACCGGCGGTTATTCTGTTAGCAGCCAAATACATTACGCCGATTAATCCAGCTGAGAAGATGGCGTTTTGAGTAAAATTCAACAAGGCAAGAGAAGAACTGGTTTTCAAAGAAGCTAAAATACAAAATAAGATAAATGGAGGCAGTGGTTGTACCGTCTTGATATTTTTTCAAAAAATGGTCGTATCGATCAGCCTCGAAACGCTCATTGTTGAAATACTAAATTTTTCAATAGCAAAATATTATGTTACGATACCTTAACAGTTTCATAATTAATAAGAGAATCTACTGCTTTGTTTCCAGCGTCATTGTCTGCTTGATTCATTTGATGTCGAAATTTGGTTCTCCACCTTAAATTACATAAATTATTAATATATGAGAGCCAATAACCTGGTAATACCCAGAGTGGCCACACCGTACATTCCAATACTTCCTAATGTCATATAGGCAAATTCAGGCCCAAGTGTATTACAAAAGATAGCAGAAACCATTGCTATTTCGACAGCTGTGGGTACAATATTGAATATTAAAGATGAAAGAACAAAGCTCATCCCTCGAGTACCACGATCTTACAATGTTCGATAAATTCCTTATGGGGAAAACAAACCTATAGCTTTAGAAAGTGCGCCTGTTTGTCTATTTAAATGAAACGATAAATCCAAATTGTGTAAATGCAAAAAAATATTTCTCGCTATTTTCCGTACCGAATGCTGTGCTACCCTTGCGAATACAGCATTTCTGAGTTCATTAAATAATGCCGATGTCGCCCTCGTTACTCCGTCTATAATATATAAATTAAAAAAAACAGTAAAACTCCGACTTACATGCAATAATTAAGGCAACTCCTGCTGTCAAAATAGCATTCCCTGGGGTGTCCAAAGTTAATTTTAAAAATTCTGGTGCCTTGTTGTTATAATAATTGACAATATCACGGAAAAGAAAAGGAACAGTTACATTGGCAACCTAAAGATGAACCTTACCTCATCCGAAGTGGTTTTAATTAAGGGCTATTAAAAATCAATTGGAACATACTTTTGCTCCGACTAGTAACGAAAACGCTAGTATTACTCTCCTCTTAACAACCCAATTACCTTTGGGCCAAACATATGCCAGTAGTCGTTTTACAATATCAAAACCAGTTAACTTGGTATTAGACTGAAATAAATCTATTGAAAAAATGCTGAAAACAAATCAACCTGTAATGGAACTTGACTACTAGCTCCAGGATGAAAACATGATCGAATAGAAGTTCTATTTGGAGTTACTTTCTAAATTTAATAAGGTAAAATATTAATAAATAAAAACAAACATTTCGCAATAATAGCTTTCCAATTTCTTTAGCGGCAGGTGATCGTAATGTTGAATGAAGTTTTCTAATTTGTTGCTAAAACTATTCATTCATAGAAAAATGTCGAAACTCACATGGTTAAAAATAAGTTTTGAGCATCGTATCGGCAAAAATATTCTAGACTGCATATTATATATAGAAATATATCTGAAAAACTTATTTGTCATAAACCTTAATAAATTAGATAAAACTAATTTATGAGGATAATAAAGCGAACAATCGCCTAATGAAATAGAACTCATTTTACGTTTATCGGCTAGAACAGGTTATAAACACTGCCCCGCAAAATGCGTACCGATTCACGAGCTATGCCGGTTCAGGACGCCATGGAAAAAAGTTCTTACCTTACAAAATTTTAGTCTCGTACTTATTAAAATAAGTCGAACTTTCTGAAAAGGTACTAACGAGGTAAGTAACAGCTATACAAAAATCGAAGGAATGATTAAACGTGTATTTATTGCATAAACAATAATGGCAAATACATTCGGATGATAATGATAAATATACACTGCGCTTGTTTTTGTTTATTTTGGCAACTTGGACAGAAGAATGGAGAGCATAAATTTGATCTAATTATATTTTATCTTTTTAAACTAATAGCCATACTTTCATAGAAGAAGAATATTTTTCAAATTATTAGAAACAATGATTTCCTTAGCACACTCAAAAACAAAGTTAATGTTTTCAGTGTCTGTAGCACATGTAAATTGGGTGTAAATATCCTGAAAAATAGCATAGATAATACACTATTAGAAGTTACTCACTCTATCGGGATTATCTTTCATACTTTCAAATTGCAATTTGATGTATTGTGCGGCTTCTTCCCAACGATTAGACCCTGTTCTTTTAATTAACAAAAATTTAATAAGAACTAACCAGCATATTCGGGAAAGCATACAGTCAAAGGTGAATGTTTGATCTTTTCCTTGAAAATGTCTACCTATAACAATGCTAAAAGTGATTAAATTTAAAACATCTACCTTATTAAGAAACAAAATAATAGGAGTTGTTGCAAATAAAGAATTATTACAGATAGAGTGAAAAAGTTTCAGTGATTCAATCATTCTGTTCTGAAAAATGCAGAGATAGAAATTGACGGAATTCCAAACCTGCTCTTCATCTTCCTCCAATGTCAAATCATATTCGCTGAGCGATACGCAATATATAATAGCAGTAACACCAGAAAAGCAGTGTACCCACTTTCTTCTTTCAGAGCGTTGCCCGCCAACGTCAATGATGCTAAACTTATTCAATGCATTTTGTTTACCTCTCCCACTTGTAATTTAAATCGCCAATTCTGAATTTATTTTCGATTACACCAGTCGTTTTTGCCCGAGTTCGAATGATATCGTTCATTGTCGGTATATAGTTCGGTAAACAAAGACGTTCCAAGTTATTAAGGTAATAAGGAGCTGAATCATTTAGATGATATTCACGAGACCTAGAACACCGAATAGAGCAGTGATATGCAACAAGATACCTATGGTAACACTCTTGTACACCTGGATCATTCCATAGTCGTTTCATGATGGCAGCTAATTCCTTCGGCAAAACTCCCTAAATTTACACTGAAATATTTGATATATTGTATGTCTTACGACGTCGCTGTGCTGATAAATAGTAAAAAATCTGTTGGTATCGTCACAACTTGTTTCATGTACGAATTTGATACCAAGTTTATCCATAGCATTAAGAATGATCATCATGGACTGAAAAGCTTTAGATGAAAAATGAGCTACAAAATACCTGCATGGTGTTTTCATATACCAGCGGTCGCATTTCTTTTCTTTGTTCTTCCGAGTAGCCGTGGTCATAAATAATCTTGATTTGTTTTAAAATTGTACTTTTTCCAGATTCTCCTGCTCCAAGTAAAAGCAGTTTTATTTCTGGGTTGTTTGAAATCTACGGAGAAAACAAATTATGTGGGAACTAAACGACAACCAACCTCGTTATATTTTTTCTTTGATTTATATTTCCCCTCGACATCAGTGCTTTGAACGCAGCCCATCTAAACTATATGCTTCGATAATATACTTGAGAATGTGCATAAAAACTATGAAAAGATCATATATATAAAATAAACTGATACATACTACACCTACACAGTGATTCAGAGACAAAATAAAGAACGAGCCCACTCCATGGAAATCATACAACGATCATTTGCCGTCAGCAAAAATGAAGACAGTTCATTTCATCCATCAATTTTTTGAAGTTGTAGCTTTTCGCGCGCTATTGCGCGGGTTTTCGGATGCCCAATATTCCCTTTGTAGACGAGAATTGGCTAAATTACAATCGGATATCCAATCGAAGAGAAATCGAGAACCTCGGAAATTATAGGAAATCCCTTTCAGTGGGGCCCCTCAAATTCTGATCTGTTGTTTGTTGCGTAAGAAGCACATTGTTTCCTTATCGTAATTACCAAGATAAGCTTCTCCAGTATTGCCAGCCGGATGTCTTCGAAAGAGGACAACTCGACCTTTTTTCTTTTTCCCAACCAAAACCATTTCAGGATGTTCGTTCGGACAGTTCTCATCTTGGCTTTGGCTTATTCGACAGCAACAGCTTGTGATATCAAATGGCCAAACGGAACTGGTCAATTCTCCAAGTCCTTCTAACAGCCTTTTTTTAGATACAAACTACAAATGGTGGCAATGTGGCGGTGACATTTCGTTCTCCACGGCGACTCCCCAGTTCAAAAATGGTTAGTTTTTCTCGAGAAATGGCCAGCTCTCTTCTCCAGGATCTTATGAGTATCCGATTCATCTCAACTGGCCCTTGATCATTATGACCGACGCCGACAACCCGAAGAACACGTACACTTCTCCGGGTCTCAAACAAAATATTTCTGTCTACCAGTGGGCCCAGTATAATTCATGTGCATGGTAAATATTTTGGGCTCTCCCATTGGATCCTTTTAGGTCAAAATTGCCGACATTTGGACTTCTGAATAATCTTGATGCCTGTACCAACGGCGTCAATTGTCCGCTTGTCCCCGGAAAACAGAAGATGTCCTTTGAATTGGATTTTTCCGATGTTCCCCAGATAATTGGACTGTTGACAGACGATGCCCCGTATGAGTTGATCTACCAACTGTACGACGCCACATTGGGCGAAGCTGTCTGTCTGGCATTCCAAGCTCGGGCATATGTTCATTAAATGGAATAAATATGCATTTCAAGTGTTTTTCTCATCCGTTTTTGTTTGCCTACTTGCTCATCTTGGCCGTGTTCCAAGGGTAAGATCTCTCCGATTCGTTAGCCCCGTCCCCCAAGCCATTAGTAATTTCATTGTGTCGCCTCATCGTCGACGACGCCTTTTAATTGCTCACGCTCGACGACACTTACAATTCTGACAGTTTAGAGATTCCCTTTAATTATCCCTCTCTTCGGGGGTTTCCCTCTCTTTCTCGACTATTAGCCTCACAATTCCCCCATTCAAATAACCTCATAATGGGCTTTAATATGCAGCTGGTTGCCTTTTATTCGCTCTTTTGCCCAGAGTTCGTCGGATCCATTTTTGGTCAAACAGCAATATTTTGTCTGAATTGGCCATAATTACCGGGGGGCGACGTCATCCAAAATAAAAGGAGAGATACTTCTCCTAAATGCGGAAATTCAATCCCGACGGGGCCTTGCTTGTTGATGTCTCCGCCTTCTCCTCCGACAGTCTGTGAACAGCAGGTATCATCATCAATTACACCCGACATTACGAAGTCTCTCCTCTGTCCTCTCTTTCTAATATCTAACCATATTATCCAAATCAATTAGACGCCTCTCCCAGAGACCTCCTCGAATTTCAGCCTGTTCTTCTCGGGTGTGTGATTTCCGGAACATGAATATTACACCAGATGTCCGATACAAATTCATTTGAATTTGAGATTATTTGCAGCCGAAAGATTTCTTCTTTTTTTCAGCGATGACAATTCTCTCGGATGAAAAAGAGCCGGAGACATCGTCGACACGACGAAAATCGGCCTATGTCGCCGCAGGGGAGAGCGCCTCTTCCGTCCGACGACAGCCATCCCTCCAGGTGAGACATTTGCCTGACAAGCGAAGAGATCTCTGCAGGTATCACACTACCCGGTTCTTTTGAAAGAAGGCGACGACGATCCGTCGACACAGTCAAGTGTCATCTGGAAAACTATGTAAGTTTCGAGGGATACACGTGTCAATCCGACGTCTTATGATTGAAAGAGACGATTCGACAATTGGCCCTCGCCCCCCGGATATTCTCTTCATTACCCCAATTGATTTGAGACAAGCCATTATGACGGACACACAACCGCGGTTTCACACAACATTCGCAAGTTTTTTGATTGACTCTCGCAGCTGTTCCATCAAGTTTGTCCCCCGGAAAAACTTGGAAACAATCATCTCAATTCCACTCTAATTTCCTCCGATTGCTCCTACTGTAACCGACTTCCTTTTTTTTCTGGCGCTACACCCGTACAATCTCGGCAGCAGGTGGTCGTGTTCCTATATAATCCAGGCACTAGAGATCTTGTGCCGTATGCCCCGCAAAAGGTCCGTCAGTACTTTCAATAGTCTGACGGAATGTATCGGGGCAAGATCAAAAATCTCGATAGGATCTGCTCCTCTATAATTCTTCTGATTGGAGAGATTGCATACATTATCGACATTTCTTTTTTTTCTGTCTTACACTTTCTGTTTTGTCGGGCATTTTTTTCTTCTTCTTGAAGAGTGACGTTTGATCAAGAGAGCTCTCTGCTATCATTTTGCCTAATTGGCCTCATGCTTCTGCTAACCAATTTGTCAGTCCGCGAAATATGAGATTTCTTTTTGGCCATTACTCTTCCATTAGAGACATGCTCTCGTTTCTTTTTTTTTCTCATATATTGCGGGTGGCTGGCTGCTCCCTCATAAGATGTGTAATCAGAGGTCGATTGTCTCTCTTTTTCAGCCACGACACCCCATCTCCTCCTGTCCACAGTCCATCGACTCGTCGAAATTCACGTAAGTTTTCTTTCGGCGATCTCTCTGTTACACTTTGGAACACGCCGTGATTAATAAGATCCGGGGCTCGGAGGCCATCAACAACGAAAAAGGAACACATTTCAGCATGTTCGACATCTCGTCTTTTGACTCCAAATAAAATGTCATTTGGTACCGTCGTCAATGCAACTTTGAAACAGCATCAAGGTCTCTTTCTTTTTGTCTTTGTTGTCAACCTTTGCCCAGTTCCAGGACGGTGTGTTTCATCGGCCTCGCCAATGTCAGCGTCTGAAAGGCAACAACTTTGGAGTTCAGTCATGGGATCTTCTCTCGATAATATGGGCAGCACAGAATCTCTGTATAATTCGTGTAATGATCTCGATTCTCGGGTAAGTGACCCTTTTTAATAAAAAAAGAAGAAGAATTGGGGATAAGAGCAGTTTTCATGTTCAGACACTACCGCGGCCAACGAGCTGTCACTCAGCTGAGAAATTAATAACACCTGAACCAGTGAGTCCGGCTGCTAATCCCGGCTTCTTATGACAGACTAACGAGCTTTGAAATTACTAGCAACCTGGCCGGGCAACCAACCGCTGTTATTTCCCCAGGAGTCCATTGTTCGACTGGCTCCCAAAAATTCATTGAATTTGAACCGGGTGTCCCACCTCCTTACTCCTCAATTATTTGTCGATTCCACGTGTCAAATATGTGTGTTCGAGGTTCTTGTCGAGTCCAGGAAAGGCCTCTATTAGATGTTGATTACCTGGCTTGTCGCGCCCCCATTTTATCTGACATCCATTTCGTCTGTCTCCATTTGCTCTGCTCTTTCCTCTTTTTTTGATTAACCCCGGGGCGGTCTACATGATCCTCCTCCCCGGAAGACATAAGTTTTGGAGGATGGCTGCGTTTATTAGATGGCGAGGAGGGGGCCCACTCAAAAGGCCACGACCCTGATAATTCGACCGGGTCTCCCTCCCCTATTTCCCCCGGGGTAACTGACTGATCCAATTCTTGGACACCTCAATTTGTTTGTCATTCCAACTTCATATCTTGTTTTTCCTGTTCCCTCCACCTACCGCGACTAATTCGGTTTGTTCCTTCCATAAAACTGTTCCTTTTCTTTTTCGCCGAAACTCTTGGCTATGCATTGGTCTCCCCGTCCATGATGAGCTTTCTTTTATTAACGCCGTTGTCACTCCCTCCCATCCTGATTACTTTTCTTCCTGTCTATTGTTCCATTTTCTTGTCGAGACCCTCTCTCTAATTGTCGGGGTATATCCCGAATAATAACCAGGAAGGGCCTCGCTCGACACACAGCCAGCATTTGTTGACCCCTCGAAATTCACCCAAGTGATTAGTTCACGCTGCCAGTCTCCCCTTTGATCTTCTCCCCAAATTGAGAGAAGCCTTGCCACGGATAAAAAAAGACTCCGCCGCTCAAAAAACATGCAGATTTTCTGGGTGAGAAGTTTCGAGCAGCGCCAATTATAGGATGCACCTGGTGCGGTCTTTTTTCACCTGTCTACCCCCTTCCCTCCACTTCTTGTTTCTTTCCTCATTAGTCTTTTCCCCAGCGGATTTCCCTCTTTGTTTTCCACATCTTTCTCTTGAATTTCTTGTCTAGATGGCGCTAAAGACACCCGTCCTCACCCACATGTACTCGTTAGATGAATCGTCGTCGAACAGTGTGAGTCGACTGGGGAACATGTCATCCGAGAACATACAATAAAAGAATGTTTTAGTATCGACAGCAACGAAAAAGACGAGCAGGGATCAGTAGTGGATCGGCTGCCGTCATGAAAGGAGGAGAAGCCTTTTTCTCCGGTGGCGGATCGGGCTGTTCATCAGCCGGTGAGTTGTCGACCGTGTCTTTTCCCAGCTGGATTCGATTACCGCGAAAACAAAATATTTTAAAGGCATCGCTTCGGGTCGAGGACATCTAGGAGGAAGGTCCCCTCAGTCTTCTTTTGACTCAAACACCGATGTTGCTCAGGTTAGTTGCCGTTCGGGACTTCGAAGTCATCTTTCAGTTAGTCAGGTCAGTAGATAGAGGTTTGGACTAGCGCATGTTTACTGCTTTTTACCCTACTAATTATCCGAACCTTTCTCTCCTGCATGTTTCAATTTAATTAGAAATAACCGAATTAGTTTTAGATCTCAATGAATTGGATGAGAATGAACGGCCTGGGCCAAGGTGTCAGGCCACTGTTGACGGGTAGCCCAAACCCTCCAAAAGTGTCACACTCCTCGTCACACTTATGTCGAACGGGCTCCCTCAAGAAAATGAATGCGAGCAGTCTCGACGATCGTTATCCTTCTAAATTCGACGTGTCCAATCATCACGAAGGTGAGAAGGGGGGTCGGCTGGGCACAGCCCCGCGTTATTTCCGGTCTAACTAGCGATCCATACGCATTCAATCCGAGCCCACAAAAGGGCCTCGACTACCTCAATTAGATTCGGGCTTCTTCCATAATTGCTTCGCTCCCATTGCTCCTGATATTCTCCTGTTTCCATGGCATCCGTTTTGCCTTCGTCGACAAGTTCCCGAGGAGCTTCTCTCTCTCTCTCTCTCACCTGTCCGCTCGGTCGTGTCTCATTCCACGCCTCTCGTTTTGATTCATTAACCGAGTCCCCAGATGTGACTGCCCATTAGATAGATGTCTTTTTTCACCCGGCTGCTGATATCTCGTGTTTACCACCAAAATAATTCGTCATTCATAACCCGTACGCGTCCGCCCGCTAAATTCTCTCCTTTCAAATTGTAATTTGCGACAAACGTAATGCATATGTAATATGGCCGGTCTCTATTATAAATTGCGTCTGTGAGCAAGAGATTCTTTTTCATGAGAAGCCATTTCATGCCCGATTTATGGAAAATGCTATAATGGGCAGCGGTTGTCTGCTCTTTGGCGCGTCCCCGTGGAGAGAGAGAGATGGCTAATTAGCTGGAGTGAATTAAACGAGCTCCGTCTCCTCTTCTTCTCCTTTTCCACCTGTTGTCTCCATTTTCAAAAGAATCATCTCGTCTTCCTCTCTCGTTATTGACTGGATAAAGACCCCCTTTTTTTGGCGGCGGCACAGACAACATGTTATTCCTTTGTCTCTATGTATTTTGCCTTCTCAATTGACCATCTCTCCCACCTCTCTCTCATCTTCTTCTCTACAGGATGGAATTATTGCCGACAGTGAGTCCGGCGACGACACCTGAGCCGGACTCTGGCCAGCCTCGAAGCAAGGGCATCTTACGGGCACCGCACATCACCGCCGTACCCAAACAACTCTCCTTTGACATTTGTCCATCGCCAGCATCCTCAGCAAAGTCTTCTTGTGTCTCCCACAGCGGCTCTTATCACATGTTCGAAAGACCTCGGCTACGTGGATCCAAGAGGATGGATCCGGCTCGATACAGGCTGGAGACACTCAAACAGCGCTCGAACTCGGAGAGCATGTTTCGGAATGTGCAACCGTGGATAGAAGTGCCGATTGCGGGCAGACGAATGAGCATGGCATATCTGCCCAGCAGGGAACAGGCCCTTTTGAGGAGGATTCTCGGACCCCAAGGGTTGTCCTGGATGGACAGAGACAGGAAAAGATCACTCGCAGGTAGTCAAAGTAGATAAAATTCGAAAGGAGACGAAAAGATATAGGAGAGATTTCAGATTCGTCTCGGAAGTCTGTCTCCATTGCCTATTCAAATGATCTTGAGGCCCAGAAAGCCGACGATTCGGAGACACCAATGCTGGAAAAAGAAGACAACAGGTAGGTCGACTTGTCTCCCATTTTGGACTCCCGTCTATGTGACCCTTTTAGTCTTGGTATCTACGGAGAAAGGTGGGTGTGGTGTGAACAACCACAATTAGACAAATTGCACGGTGTGGTAGACACAGCCGTCGACTGAATATAGTCGCATTTTTCAGTGGAGGCCGTCTTATTCGACGAGAGCAATTACACGAGAAGAAACGAGTCGTGTGTCGTCGAGCGTTCGCCTTTGCCTGTCTCGGAATACGTAGGTCAACGTCCCATTTCCCCGACGAGTCCTGATTACAGTTCTGATGATACTCGAAAGTGAACTCCGCTCCTACAATATTATCGCCCTGGTAAGTCATCGTTTGATTGAACAGAGAAAAACTTCCAGGGATCTCCCTGGAGCCTTGGGCTAAAGTTCTCGATAGTCGGATCGACACTTGTCCTCATCAGTTTACTTGTCTATTTTTATGTCATCGAGATTCAGGTCAGTCAGCCATTGTTGTCGACATCCTATCTTCTTCAGATATTCATGAATGCAAATGCGGCAGACGACTGGCGGGTCTCGATAACGAACAAGCTGGTGTCCATTTTCCTTCTCGAATTATTCGTCAGTATTTTGTGTCCTCTTCCTTTGGAAATAGGCAAATGGGGTCGAGACAACACCGTCGTGAGTCCCTCTTCTTTTTTTTATTTCTTCTCATTTAGATTATCCACAAAATAAATGTCGGCTTGTCGATAGCCATGTTCCTTCGAATGTATTGGCTTTGTCGGGCGATGCTACTTCACTCGAGATTTTTCACCGACGCCAGCAGTCGATCTATCGCCGGCCTGAATAGAGTCAATTTCGACGCCTATTTTGTCATAAAAGTATTCCCTTTCTCTCCATCTTGATCTCATTTAATTCAGACTTTGATGAATCTGTACCCGGCGACAGTTCTGCTCATCTTGACCACTTGTCTTTGGCTAACAGCCGGATTTGGCCTTCGAATATGCGAGAGGTATCCCTTTCTGCCCGAGGTGTCTACTGTATTTTCAGTGAGTATATCAGCCTCGACCGAAGGAAAGACATGGGCTATTTCAACAGGTACAACTCATATTTTCTTTGTTTTTATATTTCAATTTACAGTATCTGGCTCGTGGCCATCACTTTTTTGTCGATTGGATATGGAGACATTGTACCCCAAACGAGTTGTGGTCGAGTTATGGCTGTAATTATAGTTACCAAAATAAATAATAAGATAATTCAGGTGGTTACGGGCATTCTGGGAACATTCACTTCATCGGTAGGGCCAATTTTAGATTCTGTAGAAAATTGTAGATGGTCGTGGCAGTTATGGCAAGAAAATTGGAACTGACGAGGGCCGAAAAACACGTCCAAAACTTTATGATGGATACTCGACTGACCCGACAATTGAAACATTCGGCAGCTAATGTACTCCGTGAGACTTGGCTTATCTACAAATATCGAAAAAAAGTCGATAAACCGGATTATTCCAAGATCAGACAGCATCAAAGGAAATTCCTCGTGGCAATTTACGAGTGAGAATGCTTAGAGAATGACAAAATGGATATTTAGACTGCGCCAGATAAAAGGCGACCAACGAAAATTGGCAGAAAATCTTGTGTCTTTGGGAGACATTGCAAAGGTAGAGCCACTTATAGGTACTGTAGAGATTTATAGACGACTTCGAATACTTACGAACTTATACACGATGTACATTCAACTCAAGAAGGATTGTCGTTGAGAATAACTGCCATCGAACATCAATTGGGAGACATATCGAGGTAGAGTTGGATTTGACAAGAGAAAAACGAGGGAATTGTAGAGAACTCAGTAATCTGGCCGAACTTATTCGGGGTCGACGACCGAGTCAAAATAGCGACCCCGACACTTCTCCCGTTTTGGTTAGACAACGGCGGAAACACGGAGAACGATTGGAGTGATCATTCCTCACATGGTTTTACGGGTTTTTTTGTTCTCTTCAAGTGACCTTCCCTTTCATCTATTTTCCTATGAAAGGTTTTTTGTGATACTCGCTGGTGATCCAATACATATTGAAAAAAATAAAGATTTTATTTATAAAACATGAAACAAATTAGAAAATATTTTTTTGATACTAAAACGGTGGTACTTCGGGAATATTAAAATGATGTTTGAAAGATCGACTTAGAAAATCGGGTGAATTGGGATTAATCCTCATGATTACTTGATTGCGATTAATGTCGAAAAAGCATTCACATTTCATTCCATCTTCAGTCAAGAGGCTTTGAACAGACGCCAACACCGCTGATAAAAAATTTAGACATACAGCTCCATCCCATTGTCCTCGTTGAGGCAATGAATCAACACGAACAGTATCAACCTATAAATGTTAAATAAATTTTATACATTGTAATTTACTTACTTTGAATACTATTCCATTGTCATCTCTAAATCCAACAACTATATTATTGATTCCAATGAAAAAACTCTGTAGCCACCATTTCAAACTTTTATTCCGATAAAATCCTTGGTTGAACTCGTGCCGTTGCGTTTTCATTTCAATAATATTCCCATCTAAAAAAGAAAAATATATATAACGGAATGACACTGTACCTTTATCAATAGCGTCAACTTCAGCTCCATAAGCCAATCTAATAGAACTATTTTGCCGAATATTCTTTATAGCAGATCTTGCTACCACGGTAAATTCTTCCTTGTTGGAGACTACCCGTGAGAGGTTAGGATAACTATCTAATGCATCCACTGTAACATATTGCTCAAACTTGTAGCCCCAATAGCTCATGAGTTTGTCACGGTCGGTCATATTTGATTCTCTGCAATAATTAAATTTAAAATTAATGTATATGAGATACTGCATGATTTTTTGTTCAGTTTTTTCTTCACATAAAAATATTATATTTTTTTGGCGTATAGCGTTGAATTTCCATGTTTCACGCGTATTATACACCGTTGAAGCAATTTTGGTAAGCAGGCCTCGCCAGCATACAACGTCTGCTTCGCGTAATATCTATATCTAAGAACAAATCAAAATAATACTTACTTTTTTCAAATTATTCCCGTCAGGAGATTGTTTTATTATCCATTCAAGCAGCATATCAAGGCGTTCGTCAATATCATCCTATTGAATAATTGCACATATTATAAAATCAAACCTTGCCTTCAAACGTATCAAACCCTTTGTTCAGATCAAAATCAGCAACTCCTTTTGCTTTCTCGAAAAAATACTTGGCGTCTAGTCTTCCTAATTTAATTATCCTTCCGCGATCTATGCTGTATTCTCCAAACTCTTCCGGACGAGAAAAATGAGGAAAATCACCTTTATACAGGTTTCTATCAACGGAAAGAGTTACGCTAGCCATCTGTAAAATAAAATACTCATAATTCAACAAGGGAAAACAACGTTTTTGAAAGAAAAATGCAAAAGGTTTGAATCGAAGCTTCCCGTAGAAGTGAAAATGTGAGTTGTATTCCGTTTAGTCGTCCTCTGAGAATGATTGTCGTGATAAACGTTGCATACCATTTTTTATTGTTGTCTACAAAACATCTTACTAATTTGCAATGTTATTCGGATTTATATATTTGTGATTTATACTTTTCAGGGTATGCTCTCCTCAGCGGTTCGAGCTTTCAGCCGCACTGGCCAGAGAACATTAGTGGCTTCCATTTCTACTACTCCTGTTGAGGCGAAAGATACTTCTACTGATAAACCGAAAAGACGTGGGTTATTATATTTTTATTTTTGGCACCCTATGCACCCTCTTCATATAATATTTGTTTAGCAACTATATGGAAAATTGACGAGAAGGTTAGGGAACGTTTAGCAAACTTTGGACGTTATGCTGCTGAATGTCTTCCCAAATTTGTACAACAAGTGCAGGTAAATTATTTTTTTTTCTTTGAGATATTTTTGTATTATAGTTTGCCGCTGGCGATGAACTAGAACTTCTAATTCACCCTACTGGAGTTATTCCAGTGTTGACCTTCTTGAAAGGAAATCATTCAGCGCAATTCACTAATCTCACTTTTATTTGTGGAGTTGATGTTCCTACTCGTAAAAACCGTTTTGAAGTGGGTGGATTTTTCTTTTTATTATATGCGTTTAGGTTGTTTACGCACTGTATTCGGTTCGTTTTAACGCCCGTATACGAATTCGAACGTATACCGATGAAATTGCAGCACTTGAATCTGCAACCCCAGTCTTCAAAGGAGCCGACTGGTAATTCGAGTTGTTTTTCGTATTTTTATTCTGATTTTTAGGTTTGAACGTGAAGTGTATGATATGTATGGAGTTTGGTTCAACAATCACCCCGATTTACGTCGTATTTTGACGGACTATGGATTTGAAGGACATCCGTTTAGAAAGGATTTCCCGCTTACTGGATACAATGAGGTCAGTAGCTGAATATTTCAGTTTTATCTTTCCGATACCCGCGAACTTGATGTTATATTTTTGTACTGCTTGTTTCAGGTGCGATACGATCCCGAGCTGAAACGCGTAGTCTACGAGCCAACGGAACTTGCCCAGGAGTTTCGTCGATTTGATCTGGAGACACCTTGGGAAACTTTCCCTGCCTTCCGCAACTCGTCGATCACCAGTGGTTACGAAAAAATTGTCTAAGTTCATGTGTAAGATTTATTGTAGATTATAAATATGAGATCAGTGCTAATCACAGGTTTGAAATCTCACAGGTTATCGAATTAAAATCTCTACACAACTACATTTTGTCTACTATATACAAGCTACTAGGTGCATAATTCCTGCGGCTGTTATTTTCGCCATTCTTCTTCATCGTCAAGCATGGGAGCCGGTTCGCGGTAAGCTTCGGAATGCATTTGTCGTCCACTCATTTCTAACAAAGCCTTAGCTTCTGGATCCTAGAAAATCATATTACTACTAATGTGTTAATATTCGAGCTACTTTGTCGATGATAGATTTAGGCGATCTTATTCTCTCCGCTTCTTCTAAAGAGAGAACTCGCTTCAACCCTACGCGGAACACTTCCATTTCTCTAAAAAAAGGCATATTTACATTTAAAAAAAATTGACTTTATTTGAAAAGTCTCTTTTCCGGCGAGACAAGGTAACCCTTCAAAAGCAACCGTTCGACAACAGATTCCTTTTCCATACTCCTCATTTATAAACAACGGCCAGACATCCTGATTGCCTCCAATTCCCTAAAATAGGCTTATTATTGAATTTTAATTACAGACGAGTCCATTTGGCATTGTTTCTTGCTGAACATTCAAATAAGCATAATTGTCGGTCTTTCCCGTTGCGGAGAAAACATTCAATCCTGGAGCTAGCTCAAAAAGAAAACAAGTTGCATCTCCCCGATAAAGTGGACCGCATAAAAATCCTATAAAATACTATCTCTTTGTGTAAGAACATGCAAACCGTCAGAGGCAAAACATCCAAATATATGATCGTCTGTCGATTTTATAACCACTATACAAGGCCCTTCTCCACTAATGCGCTTCTGAAGCTGAGAAAAACTTGAGCCATGTTGAATGCTGAATATATTTGTATATTATGCAAACTAAAACATACCTTGAAAATAATAGTGTCCACAAATGACGACGTTCCATAGGAAGATAAGCATTTAAAACTGCCAGAGAACACGCAGAAGTAATAATAGAAGAGTCTCCAGCAAGTTTAGGTAAAAGCCTTGAATTTTCATTCCAAATAGGCGCGTATATTGATCTTATCAGAGAAGCCGCCAGTGGTCTATAAGAAAATTTCAATTTATAAGTGGTAATATTACTGAGAAATTAGGTAAGTGTAAAGTCCGCGTTCACTATTTTCCTTAGGCGCATCCTTCAGTAAGAATTGTAACAAAGCGTTTCCATTACTCGCATTATGCAACTGAGTAAATCTTTGAGTGACGGCGTTTAACATCTAAATTTGATAATGCGATATAACTAGAAACCAGATACCTGAGTTGTCGAGGCATGTATTTTTAATAGCACAGAAGCCGCTTCATCAGCATCTCCTCTCAATTTACTGGCGACTTCAAGAAAGGTCTTATCATCTAGGATTTCTTTACTGGAGAAAGCATCAAAAATCAATTCAGCAAATTCCCCCAATCTACTTTGCCAGCCCTACATTGATGAGATTAATAAATTAAGATTCAGCTTACCAAAAAATCCTGCTTATTCATTCCTCTTTTCGTCTTCGAAAAAGCTGCCCTGACGCCGTCAACATACTTTTGATCAAGATTGGGATAGGAGGTAGAACTGCTCATCGAGTTTGTCTTTTGTGTTGAATCGCCGTTTCCCATCTTTCTATGCGCATTAAATTTGCATAATAACTTTCGAGAATAATCGGCTGACATACAGACCAGTCGGGCAATGATCTATAGAGTAGATGTAAATTCATTTCAGATATATTCAAAAGTATTGTAACATAGCACAATATATATCAATTGTTCGATTGGTCTAGCTGGTTTTGCTGCATTAGATCAGTGATATTTTTCTCCAAGTCATCAATTCTCTTAGTCATGTCGTCTATTCGCCCTGGAACAAAATATTCTAAGAGAAATTAGAATAGAACTCACGAATAATTTGATCCGACATCAATTGAAAACGATCCTGGGTTTGCGATAAAACTCCTTGAATCTAAATATTATATGTTTTCCATTCACAATGAGCAGAGAATGTTTATGTAAAATCACACTTTTTTTGTTTATAAAAAAACTCGGAACAGTTGAATAATTTGAAATATAACTTACTAGAGATGTGAGTTCACTCAGATTTGTTCCATCGGCTCCAGCAGGATTTACAGAAGTGTCAATCTCGTTTGTAGACATGCTTCTGAAATGAATATGATCATGTACTTGTTGTATAAGAAAGAGCGATCAGAGAGAGCCTCGGCATAATTGAGAGAAAAATCAATAAGCTTCTCTGGTCCCATGCCGCATTCTATAGTTCGCGTAAAATTTGTGTGTCCCAGCTTTGAAGTACCTTTTGAAATTCTCCCGACATCTCTTTTCATTATGCATGCATTTTATCTATTATAAACTGCAATAACATCGAATTTTATTCCAGAATGGCTACAGCATCTTTCAGTAATACGTCATTTTCTAATCTCCAAACAGCTGCCGCACCACAAGAAGATGAAAAGATATGGTAAATATGATTCTTGTTAGATGATAATTTATGTATTTGAGGACAAATTTATTATCAGAGGTCACATCAAAATCGTCGAATACTCTCCAAGGCGGCGCCGTCATCATTCTAGGTAAATTTTATTCACGACCAACTCTTATTGGTTTCAGGTGATTCTCGCTCGGGGAAGACATCCTTGTTGATGAAGCTTGAAAAGACTGAAAGTACGAAACCGAGCTCATTCTTAGAATATCATACACTCAACCTTCAAAACGATTTTCGCGACAGTAGTTACGCTTATCAACTTGGGACCGCCGGCCTAGGCACAGCGGATAATCTAATCCTTCCCGTAAGACCTCTGTTTAATTTCTATATTTATTGATTTCAGGTATGGACGCTTGGTGGAAATGAGGCATTTTCTTCTATGTTACAGTACGCATTACCAAAAAGCTCGCCGAGTAAAACTGTTGTTGTATTGACAGCCGCAATCAATAATCCTGGTAAGTTTCATTATTTTTCATATATAGGGAATACCAGGTCTTATTCATTCTCTTCGGCGATGGGCGCTTGTAATATCTGAACAAGTTAATAAAAAGTATGATAAGGAAACTATCCTCGAGGCAAAGAAACAACGTAAGATTTTGATGATTTCCGGTTACTTTTCTACATCGGTTTAGAAGAACGTTACTGGCAAGAATACGTTGAACCAATGGATTGTTCAATGTCAGCATCGATGGCAATTAGTGCTGAGGATACAGGGCTTCTTCCACTGGCAAAAGGAATCCTAACTGACAACTGTGGAGTTAATTTTGTTGTTGTTATCACTAAATCAGACTTGGGTTTGTTTGCTTTTTAATTACACAGATATAGTCTGTTTCAAATGGAAAAACTTTCGGAGTGATGGGACCTTGGCGCAATTTCCAGAAAATTCAAAAAAATTTTGACAAGAGCTTTTTCATAAAAAATATGCTTTTTACGTTTGACATGAAACTTGCTGATTCTTTATATTGTTAGATAGAGAAAAATTCGAGTAATAAAATGCAATAAAAATTAGAATTGAAATAATATCAAAATTGGTAGAAAAATACATGTTTTCAAAAATAAAAGTATCAATCTGACCCATCTGACGCCCGGATGCGCTCTATCTAGATCGAATTAACCTTTAACCGCCCAAGGGCCGATTTTTTCCATTTGAAACAGACTATATTCTATAGGCTCAGAACTTTCTGATCAACAAGCTGATAAACTGCTAATCCAAATTCGACATTTATGCTTGCAGTTAGGAGCTGCATTAATCTATACAAGCGCTAATAATCAGAAGAATACTCAGGTAATCTTTCTGTTGGCATCCATTATATTGTTTCAGCTGCTTTATAAATACATTGCTCACCGGGCGTTTGGCGCTCCATGCGGCCAACCAGCGCAGTTAATCGAAAGAGATTCTCTATTTGTTCCCGCTGGCTGGGACACGGAAGCTAAGATTGATCTTATTAAAGTAGTGCCTTTTGAAGGGCAAGTCATAGGAATTTTAGGAAGGAATTGACGATACTGATGTGCCACTTGAACCTACAAGAGAGAAACCAACCTTAATACGCGAGCAACCTCTTGAAGCAGAAGAGGAGCAGAAATTTTTGGAGAAACTTTTAGAGAAATCTGCGCAAGCGGTCCCGCCAGGCGCGCAGCCTAGTTTAGCTGCTGCGCCGGCCGTGTCTGCAGTGAAGAAACCCCTAGTCGACGATGATGATTCTAAGAGTCCTTTAGCCAACTTTTTCTCAAACCTTCTTAAAGTAAGCATTTTCTTATTATGATAATAATTTTTCTAGGATAAGCCAGGAACTTCCCCCAATCGTCCATCTCTGGCCCCTCAAGATATGGCAGCTGCTCTTGAACGAATGTCTAAGGATGTTTCCAAAGACTCTGCGCCGTCAGATTCCACAGCATAAGATTTTTTTATATTTGCTTTATTTTGGTGCACTGGTAAATGAACATAATTTATTACTATTGTATATATTATTAGTGTATTTTTCACTAAATTCAAGTGGTTCTCTGTTAAAACAGAAGAGCTTACCGAAACTCTTGACAGATCTTGAAAATAAACTTCGTTGAATAAGTATAACGGCACCGCATTTTTAGGGTGTGAGGTCTTTCTTTTCGAGATCAAACGAGTCGACCATTGCCCTGCCCTCCTTGAACTAACTTGTAGGACAGCAAAAAATTAAATTGTAGGCATGAGATATCAAGATAAAGCAAAACACAAAAAAACATTTAAGATTCTTTTCATTTTTTGTTCAATTGAGTAGCCCATATTTATATATTATGATACTCAAAAAACATTATTTATTGTGGTTTGACAATGAGCATTTTTTGTGACATACGAGTATACAAGTGCTTTCACCCGAAGCATACGATATACGAGTACCGGAGAGGATACTATCGACTAGACACGTCTATCTATCAAAAATACGAGCCATGTCGGCCACCGACCGCCGACTGTTGGCATTCTCTTCGTCTTCGGCAGCTTGGAGGGTCATTCGAGGTTTAGGCTCAGGTTTGGGAGGAAGGCTTGGTGGGGAAACTGGGGGAGCCCGCACACGTATGGGTAAGGGTGGCGGGGACTCCGGTGGAGCAGAAGGCTCTGTTTTAAACGGAGAGGGGGGATCTTTTGGAGAGGAGACACGGTCAGAAGTTGGCCGGAGGTGGATCAGAGCGGCGTCCGGTAACATCGCCGGCTTGAAAACGGTTCTCTCGGAGAGAGGCGCCTAGATTGATGTCGATTGAGCTGAGCCTTTCTGCTTACCTTTTTCGTCTCCGACTTGCCGCTGTCCTCGCTGTTCAGAGACTGAATTTCCTCGTCCATTTCGGTGAAATCAAAAGAATGACTCATAGGCGACGATTCGGAGTCAACACTGCATCCGAGATGTTTGTTATCGCCTGTCAATAATGAAAATAATAGAAGGCAAGAAAAACAAAAACCTTTTCGACGACGAGGGCGAGCTTTTTGGATATGGCTCAACTGGGAGGTCCGGGGCGGCGAGTCGAGAGAAACACCCCTGGCCTCTTCGCCTTCTTCCGAGTTTGCCTGGGATAGGACGAGATCTCCGATAATACTTCTGGGGCGATGCGAGGCTTCTATGAGACTGAAACAAGGACTAGAAAGAGGCAAGATGTCATCATACTTTATTGGGACACGGGATGCTGACCCGGTAGGGGAGCCGACGGTCGAGCAACTCGCGTTTCCAGAAGAGACGGCACTTCGAAGGAGGAACTCGCTCCTCTCGCATAATTCTCGCCATCTCCAATCACTAAAAAAGGAATCATTGGGTGGGTTGAGTACATCTGTCACCTCATAACATTTCTCAAATCCCGTAACCATAATTCCTTTAGTTTATTTGTGGCGTATTTCTCGGCTCTCTGCAGATCTTGTGAATATTCAACCGGCAATGATCCCAGCTTTCCAACCGATTCATGGACAACTGTGGCAGCTTCTTTTCTCATCTAAAATATCGTCAGATGACTAAATGAATATAGCCACCTGTTCGACAAAGTCGCCGATCATTTCCTCGAGCCGCGGACTGAGGATTTCTTTCCCGGCTTGGGCGACGACCTCTTCGACTACAGGAGTCATCGACGTGTTCATATCCAACAACTGAAAATGTCTCTCCTTCTTTCCTGTCTATTTATCGCTTACACTTTGTAATCCTCCATTGAGAGTTCTTTTCTGATTAGCCAACTCAACCACTTCAAGAGACCTGTTTCTCTCCAGGGCAGCCTCAATTTGAGAAAGTGCCTGCTGACATTTGGCCAGTTCGTTCTTCGCTTTACATTCCAGAACATCATTCACTGGATACGGAATATTCTGGAGAGTAAAGTTCCTGAACCCCCGTTTAATTTTGTCGAGAAAGGTAATCTTACGTATTGAGAGCGGTGGCGATGTCGTTGAATCCTTCGACCCCAATGCGATTATTGTCGAAGGCGACAGAATGAAGAGATACGTTCAATTGGAGCGCCTTGGATAATATCCGAGCTCCAAAATTGCCCATATCATTGTGTGAGATGTCGAGATGTTTGAGACTGGTCGTTGCCCCGAGTGTGTTGAGTAAGACACTTATATGGCTACCCAGCTGCGCTTTCGAAAGTATCAGCTCCTCGACAGCCTGAAATTGTCCCCGTCTTTCTCGATCATGACCCCTCTTAGTTCGGAGAAGTTCAACAAAATGGGCAAATAAGGCAGTGTGGGTCTGTATGCAAACAGCCAGCTGACGCCCGTCAAACCGGCCCAGTCAAAACATCCAAAAGGACCTACTGAATCATCGCTGTAAAGTTTGACAATATCGAGAAGAATCCGATTGAGAATTGTCGAGTGCTGGGGTTTGGTCGAGCGACGAAGATTTGTCAAATTGCCACCGCCGACGTCGACTTTCAGAAGAGTCGACATATTGCAAAGAGCAGAGAGCACACCCTAAAATTATTCTTTCCACTCATTCTGAGATTAGGAATACACCTGCATTTCCCCGTCCAAGTTGTTGTCTCGCAGGGAAATTGACCGGCAGCGGAGGCCGACAAGCGACACTTCGAGGACAGCTCCGCAGCTCTTGTCACATGTTCCATCCAATATCAAATCGTACGGTTTCAACTGAATTAGGAGCAATTGCTGAATGTCAGAATAGACGGAATACTTGCTGATTAGATGCCAGTCCCAATAGAATTGCTTTGAGCATTTCCCCATTGAGTAAAGTATTGGAGAAATTAATCTTCTTCAGATTTACAGCAGCCGAAAAGAATTCCTTCACTGTCTGAAACTGGGAATACGAGAAAGACTTATTCAGAACCAGGGATGGGCGGATACCGGATATCGGATAGTCGGATACCGGATTTTTGCCGAAATCCCGGATAATAATCCGGAAAATAATCCGGCCGGATTATTTTTTTCGGATGCGGATCCTCCGGTATCCGAAACGGATAGTGGCCAAAATCCGGCCATTTTCCGGATTTTTAGGAATTCATATTTGAAATGCCGCGGAACCCTCTTTTTCACGGGGAATCTTTATTTTTTGAACGCTCGCAGAAATGACGGCCACAAATTGCCAACCTTCTCGACCTTTGCCGCCGTCCCCTCGTCGACATCTCCTCCGCATAGACAAAACGGCATTTCTATGGGCCTTGTAGAAGAGAAAAGGTTTGTAATGGAACCTCCATGCCTGGATTTCAAAGGAAAAAAGAGATGCTATGGTCATCTTTATTCCCTTTATCTACTCCTCGTGGAAACAATAGAGTCGGAAAGGCTGTTCAGCGCAGCGAGCCTTACGCTGTCTGATTTGAGAAAACGCATGGTGGATCAAACATTGGAGCGACTTCTCTTTCTCCGAGCAAACATTGATATTTTAGGATTTGTGTAATGTTTTCTTTTTATATTAACGAGGGCAACGCCTTCAAATTATATTTTCGTTAGTTGTTTCCGTTTTTCAAGTATTTTTATTCAGAATAAATTGTTTTTTTACTAATATTTCTTTATATTTCTGTTGAAAAAAAGAACAAAACCATAAAAAAACGCTACTATCCGGTATCCGAATCCGGTATCCGAAATCCGGAACCACTATCCGGCATCCGACCGGATGATTTTTTTCGGATGCGGATCCTCCGATATCCGAAACGGATGATTTTTTTCAACTCCGGATCATCCGGTATCCGTTTCGGATAGTGAAAATCACTATCCGCCCATCCCTGTTCAGAACCGACCTGGATGTACTCAACTGGCTTCTTGCCGACTTGACACCCAGATAAAATTAGTTGCTCTATCTGTAGAGCTCCGTATTTCAGAGCTGGCCACAGTTTATCTAACAGGAGACCGCTGTCGGCGAGATCGAGCACTCGGAGACTCGAACAAAGCGAAACCAAATTAGTCAGCGAGGGAATCTGAAACAGGTTGATGTGATATTGGAGGAAGGGCATACGTCATGGTGACCGAGAGAACTGGAAGAAAGGATAATAACACGCAACCCGTGACCGGAAGAACCTTTGGAAGATGTCAACCCGCTGAAAAAGGACATTAAGGAGAGGGAAATGGACATACTTGTAGATACCCGAACAGACAGAAGTCACACTTTTCTCCGATAAACCACAATCCGCCAAATTTATCGTACGAAGAGAACTCATCTTTGGCAAAACCAAGGATAACTGGCCGAAGCCTTTCTTGTCATCCAAGGGATTTTTGGAGAAATCAATCGACTGAATGACTGTCGTAGGAGAATTCTGCACGGCAGTGGCAAACAATAAAATGAAGTCTCTGAATGACAAGAAGTGTAATTGAAAATGACAATTACCTCGGAAGACCACAGTTACGCAGTTGATAGTCGACGATATGAGTTGATCGACGAACAATGGCCAGGATGGCGTCGACCAACTCCGGCGAGAGACGAACGCCGTCGACTATGAGACCGGAAAAATAGGAAGAATATTGAAGAACGGAGACTATTGGGAGCAAGTCACTGAATAAATTAATGCGGGGAATGGAGAAAAGGGAATACCGGGGAAGAAGATGAGAAAAATCGTCGAGTCGAAGGGCTCTGATCTTGTTGATTGTGTAGATCTTCTCGACATCCTGGAGACTAACATAAGGAACGAAAGAAAAATGAAAATACCCAAGAAACTTCCTCGCGGTAGGGGAGATCGTAATAGTCACACATGGCGGCATAAGTTCGTCGGAAGGAATGACAGGGACGAGAAACGACTTCGATAGAAATCGACGAAAATCCGTCGTAAAGGGAGACGGGGTTCAATTCAACCAGAGAAGTTAATTGACTGCCTGAATAGAGAAAACTTGAATAGAAAGGAGAAGAACTACTGACCGATGTCTGGATAATAATGCTTGATGGCAGTGAGAAGATGGGTCGCCAAGATGTGAGGGGCGGTGCTCCCATTCCTAATATTCAATTTCTTTGTACCAGAGCCATCGTCAAAGATAATCGACAACTGCCAATGGATCAACTGCGAAGGACAAGGACCGGTTTACCTCTTCTGTGGCGCTGATTCCTCGGATGTTGAGCAGATGGAAACTTCTGTCGACTTTTAGTCCGACCGGAGTTCTTCCGCTGATAAGGAAGACTCGAAATTTGGAAATGACAAGGATTTTGGGCTCATATTTGTCGGCTTTGTGTGAAATTTCTCCGAAAACAGCAGCTCGGCAGTCGAAGAACTTGTTACCGAGTACGGTTGATGGTTTGTCTGGAAGTAGAGGACATTTGGGGAAGAGGAGGTGGACAGACTGCGAATGAATTCACACAGTTCTTCGAGAGTGCTCCGGGACAGAGACATCTCGCATCTGGCTCATCAACGGATCTGGTCGGCCTCGTCGTGTCTTTTCTGAAAACAAAGATATCCAATGAAATTTGAATTATTGGTTCTCTTCAGTTGGAAAGAGCCATAAGGTGAAGGAAATGGAAGAAAAAAGACTGGGATCCCTGTCATTACAGGGTCCGCGTAAACAAGCCAAAAATTTTTTCAAGTGACTAATCTGCGTTCGCGCCAAAATAGGCGACTATAGCTCAACTACCGTATCGGATATTGACATCGATCGACCAGTTTTATTCATTTTTATTTATTTTCCTGTACTAATAACTTTAAATATAATTTATATCGATGAGTTTGACGTTATAGATGATTGTCTGAAAATGCCCGTAACCCGAAACTTGACATCAGCCGCTAGACGGCTTTATTCTTCGGGAAAACCACCCAAAACTTCAATTTTATTTCTACACTTTGGACAGCCAAAGAATGCTTTCTACGCTAGGGAATATCTTCATCGGTTGGCCGTAGATTTCTATGGATTGCCTCGACAGATCAGCGGGTTGGTCATTTCCCTACAAATTTTGATATTTTCTCTTCACAGGACTATTCCGTCGTCTTTCCATATAAATAAAAAGATAGTTTCGTGTGTGGACGAGTATGATCGACAGGAGAAGCTGCCCGACATTGTCGGCCGTCTCGTCGAGTCCGTCGGCTCTTCTCTCCAGTCTCTCGTACCTGAATTTGGTCCAATCAGCTGCCATTTCTCCTTCCCTTATGATACAAATTCTCTAGAACAAGATATTAGGTCAATTTATAGGTGAAAAGGTTAAATTTATCAAGTTTTTCTGTTAATTTCAGTCAAGGAAGCAAACATTTGGTGCTATTTCCCCTTTACGGGCATTATTCCTGCTCGCAAGCGGGTCTTCTACTCAATTCCGCATCTCGGATATTCTACAACACGTCGACCCCTGGTCGGGTCAATGGGAATGCCGTCGACTCGACTCGAGTCATTCCCAACAGTGACATTGAGTTCGAAGTCTCGGCCATCCATAGGTGGCATTACCATCCGAGTACATCTGACGTGAATTCTCTTTTCTTTTCCCTATACTTTTTTCTTTTTTTAGCTTTGGTCTGATCAGTTAAATTGTTTAAAAGGATCTTACGATGCCGTCGTCTTCAGCTGTCCAGCCATGGTTTCTCTTTTTTTTTCCAATTAAACAAATGTTGCAGAGAGGATACGGTCGGCAGGACTATCGTCGATCAGTTTGGGCGACATGTGACAAAACGATGCAAAAATTGGAGAAGGATGTCCCGTGGAGTTTAGGATTTTATAATTCTTGGATGGATTCGCCATTGCCTCTCCGAGATTCTCTTTCATCTCAGGTGGAACTGTTTCTTTTTCGTTTAATTATCAGTTTCAGATAAGACGTCTGGCGGGTAAGCCGCCATCGAGGAGGAGAATAGCCGTCGTTCCAATAACAGAGCTGTTTCCCACGTTCGACACTATCTCCATCCTTCCTTCCCTTTTATCCAAAGTTAGAATAAAATGTGGCAGACAGTGTATCTCATTTAGGAAACAGACACAATTCTGATACAGCCGCCCTCGTCGAGTGACATCCTCTCAATGGGTTTGACCGAAGTCTTGAAGAATCATCTCCTCGGTCGACGAGATGCTCAACTGGAATTATTTTGTCGTGGCTGCTCAAAGAAAGACTGCGAGTACACCCGTCTCCTGCTAGCATAGATACATATTTCCTCAGTGTAATTACAGGTCATTTCGAACGAATGAGATAATAAATTGTATAGAAGGCGTCCGTTGTAATCGAAGACTGATTGCCCTCATCCAGTCGGTCGTCCCAATGACTGCAACCACAATGCAGCCATCTCTCCTCGCTCTAGTTCTTCCTCTTGTTGAGGTTCATCTAATTCTTTTAATCTACGTCGATGATAATTTTAGGGGTTGTCCGACGAGGATGAAGAAGTCTCCGTCCTTTGGTGTCCAGCCGACCTCGTTGGGACAAAATGTCCAGAGCCAACTTGGTGGTCTTATATGGTTTCAATTTCATCGCTTCTTCTAAATATCCACCTTTTACAGAAATGTTGCGGAAGTCTACACAAATCATGTTGCTCCCATGTGAGATTATGGGTAAATTGCTTCCTGGCTCTCTGATTTCCCGTCTCTCCAGGTTCTTGTTTTCGTCATCGCTCTTCCCATCGTTCTTCTTATTCCACCCGTGGTGTATCTCCTCCGTCGTTTGTTCTGTCTCGAAGAAGCTCTTCCCTCGGCCCCCGCGCCGACTCGAAGCGACATCGAAAAAGACACCGCCTTCTGAAATCCCCTCGCTTATCGTCTTTCACCTCTTCAGTAAATTTCAGGTCATGTCGAGCTCAAATTCTAATAAATTTTCAGCACACATAATTTATTGTAACCTTTTCAAGTTAGAAGATTTTAAGAGGAGACAACTGCCAACTTGGTCGAATTTCTCAGCTCCGGAGGCGGAAGTGGCAATTGAGCCGGGTCGAAGGGGTCGTCGACCTCATTACTGTATTCCGACTCGATCTTCTTGAGACTCTTCGACATCTGTGACTCGTCCGCCAGCTCTCTTATTTTTATTTGTTTTGTCACATTTGGAGTCTTTTCGTCTTCTTGTGTCTTTTCCAGAGGAATCGAGTTTTCTTTTGGCGGAGAAGGACTTCTGACTTTGTCTGGGGATCTAGCTACGAATGGCGCGGGAGGAGAAGGAGCCGGTGATTTCTGAATAATTGTTGTTCGAGATTGTTTCGAGACTACACCTCAGATTCCCCCTTACCAAAGCAGCAGATGGCGAGGAATTGAACAAGAATCGAGAAATGAAGCAAAAGAGCCACAAAAAGAAGCAACATCACCCGCCGGACACAATAGAAAAATGAATTGATCCAAGATAATCCTCACAACATGAAAAAGAAGAAGAAACAGATTGCCAATGTATTTATTTACTCTCTTTTGACCTATTTCTTGGGCATCATTTCACGGAGAGTCTTGGCTATCTTGAGCATTTCCGGGCGTTTGTTGGGGTCTCGATCCCAGGCGGCGGCCACCACATCGCAGACTCCTTTGGGGCAATCTTTGGGCATCTCCATGCGATAATTGTGGATGACAACCTTGGCCCTCGCCTGCAGTCTGGTCAGTCCCGGGTACGGCTCCATTCCATCAGCATAGATCTCCCAAACGAGGATTCCATAGGACCAGACGTCTGTCTTCAGAGAATAGATCTTTTCGTGCAAAGTCTCAGGAGCTAGCCACTTGACAGGCACCCTCTCCAGAGTATCGTCCTGGATGATGGCCTTCTCGTCAGACATTCCAAAGTCAGCAATCTTCACCTCATTCTTGGCCGAGAGCAGACAGTTCCTGGCGGCGATGTCCCTGTGGATACACAGCTTGCTGGCCAGATAGCCAATTCCATCGGCCGCCTCGACACAGAGCCGCAATTTCTCGTTGCCATCCAGTTTGCCCTTGTACTTTTTCAGATAATTCAAGAGAGAGCCGCCGGGACAGACCTCCATGACAAGCATCAGCGGATGTTCGTGGACGGCGACACCGATGATCTTGACCACATTTCGATGATTGTACTTGCGCATCAGACGGGCTTCTTTCATAAACTTTAGCCGAGCCTCGCGAGTCGCCTCGTTTCTCATCGTCTTGACGGCCACCTCCTGCTTGGTTTTGCCACTGCCATACTCGGCCAAGTAAACTTCTCCGAATGCACCTTCTCCCAATTTTTTCATCAAAGCTATCGAGTCGTGGTTCAATGCCCAAGGAGCTCGCTCCACCGGACGCTTCAGACGGGCCCCCGAGGCGGCGGATAGCGGCGTTTTTGTCGACCTATAAATTGGCATACAATCGAGTAAAAAGAAGCGCTTACAGGTGCCAGGCGATGAGATCTCCGACGCTTTTCTCTTTCTGGTTTTCGAAGTAAAAGCGGCCGTCGGTATCTTGGTTGACCATGAAATTCTTGACGCCTCCTTTCTGTTCTTCCGATACGCGTACACTCATGGCCAGCACAACTTTACCGTTGTGTTCGGTCTTTCGAAGAAGGAAGTCACCTTCCTTTTTGAGCATTGGTTCAGCGTCGGCTTTCGGGATGAGTCCATGGTAATAGTCGGCTCCGCGGACGTCGTCAGTAATCGAGACAGCATCTTCGCCTTTTTCATTCTCCGTTTCTTCAGTGCGATCCTTCTTGTCCTTGTATTTGCTATTGTTGCTCATTCCAGTTAGTTGAGAGGGTCAGTCCACAGCCAGCAACGGCTACTGAATGAGCTCTTCCAGATTAAAATGGATATCCAATTTCTTCTTGTCAAATCCCGTAAAGACGCGTCCTTCCTATTGGGAGCACGCGTTATCAGCCGCGATTCGTCGGCGATAGCCTCTAATTATTGCGTCACTCCTCCCACATGGGCCAGGATTTATGAAGGCGAGGAAGGAGTTGCTCCCCAGCAATAAACACACACAACGAGATGGTCGGGGCGGGGCCGCTGTTTGGCTGTGCGTCGTCAGCATTTGGGTCACAAACGGGGGGAGAGAGTCCAGACAAACCAGCGTCCCTCCGTTTACATCGCAGGGGGTGTGTTCTCTCTGGCTCTCTTTCCCCCTCGACCTTTTCACGTCATCTGTGGAGGCGTCCAAATAAAGATGGGGGTCTTTCCCTAACTACACTCATCACTTCCTTTTCTTGGTCAAAGAACAATTCCTCCAATTCAAAGGGCTATTATTACACTCATCTCTGAGTAATTCCTGTGGCCATTCTGAGAATTTTTACTCGAATAGAAACAAATAACTTGTACTCTCTCTCTTTCTCTCGGACTTGTTATAATTATAACTGATTGTGACCCGGTTGTCCTTTTCTGGATCGGTGTACTTGTCCTCATCTGGAAATGACCTTGAATTGTCCAAAAACAGATTCCACTCGTTGTGGTAAATAACCGCTGCGCTCTTCAGAAAGGTCCGGTCAGCCTTGACCGTCTTGCCGTCCCTTCCACAGAGGTCGACTCGACCAACTGATTATACAAAAATATTTGCCAGTCCTTTTCTATACTTTTCCGTCGTTCAACACAATCAAAACATTCCATATCAATGTTTTATACGTAGTCAAAAAAGGTATGCTAGTAGGCGAGGAGTGGTTCAGGGTCTGATAAGAACATTCATGCCACCCGGCTGTCAGTCAGCTCTTCGAGAAAACTGTCATTTTTATCGTTACTATGGACAGATAGAAATGACAGTTGGCCGCGACGATCTCCTTTTGTACGACTCTCCCAATTGACAGTTTCAATAGAGAGAGATCCGTCCCCCTTTTCCTCTTTATATTTTCCAAAAAGAACTTCCAGCTGGTGTGTAATTCTCTCCCGATTTATCCAGCTGTACAGTCGCTCGCTCTCGCAAACGATCCAAATCTCTCCGATGATTATCCTTTTGTCGGGATTCCACCAATAGTAATCGAAAAAAGAAGGTAACATTACCGGCCGCCATAAAGAGCATCTTTTCTGCAAATTAGGTCCGGAAAATCAATGAGACACCAATTAGTCAGTCCTTTAAAGGGGCCCGGTTCGATAATTTATTATTATGTTTTGCCAGATAGGGGACTCTCTGCCTCCAGCTCATGCTCTCCAACGCATTCTCTCCAGCGTGGAAGTATTGCGAAATCTACAAGCCTGCCATGCGAAACCGGGTTCTTCCCATGTTTTTGGATCGGCAAAGCAGCAGATTGATCGACGTTTTCCCTTATTTTCTGCTCTTTCACCTCATTTTGCAAATGATCGGACAACATGGAAATTCAACAAAGTCAACAAGATCGCTGGCTTCCATGATCCGCCCGAAATGTTTACCACAATTTGTACGCCATATAAGAGGATGATATTCCATTGTTCTCGGGCATTTTTCTCTTCTTTCCCGGTGTCAATTTCCCAGCAATTCGTAGCAGACAGACGAGAAGCCACGCCGACAGTATAAATGGCCCGCGGGAATCGATACGGCTGACATCTCTCTCTTTCTCTTTCTCGTACTACGTTTATACTATTATTTTCTTATTTAAACAGCATTTTATTTCAGGGTATCTGAGCACTTCGGTGTCCGAAAATGGATCTGGTTGACCCTTTATTCGACCACCTTGTCTCCGACCCAGTGCTGGGTTCGGCTTCCATTAACCCGGCCTTTTTGTCAGAGGAACTCGACATCTCCATGTTCAACAATGAAGATTGTTTCATCGACAATCTCTGCAGTGACATCGACCTCATCGAGAAGGATCAATTTGCCCCGTCATATTTCGAAGATGACCATAATAGTTACACCAGCTATCGCAGTCCGCCGTCACCCAGCGGTTCTCTCAGTACCGGCGGTTCCAGCTCTCCGACCAATACGATCAGTTCTTCTTCCGAGACACACTTTGATATCCTGGACTTGGCCACAGCTGAACTCGGTTCGCCTATCAGTTCTCCTCCTCCAGAAGAGTACATCTGTGCCACCAATCCCAAGGTATTCCCTTGTGTCAATTCACAGTACACAAGTACTTCAGGCTCCTCAGCTGGTCACCCGCCCAAACACCCAGTACCGACCTGTCCAACAACAGAGAAAAGTAGTCGCGGGATCTCGTCCACAGTTTCGATTCAGTGAGTAAGGGCCGCGTGACCCGAGCCCGGAGACCTTCGAGAGGTCATCCGATGCGTCCTTGGGGTCGGTCGGTACGAGCCTCGAATCAGCTGAAACGAATCTTATCGGGGGGATTCTTGATCTGGTTCCAATTAGGCCATTCTCCTGCTGCAAATTGACCTCTCTGTTTATATCTGTCGATAGGATGACCAGCCTAGATATAAGACAACATCTGGCCTCAGTGTGTAAACTTTTGTGCCTCTCCTGACACGAGGAAGCAGTGCGTTTTGTCGCCTTTTCGGACATTTCTTTGCACACCAGTCCCGGGATCGAATTGCGCAGACAGTCGAGGGGTCATTCGAGGGCGACAGACTGACTTCCTTCTCCTTCAGATGCACTTCGAGGCCCTGCCAATCCTGCCAATATCAGTCTCAATGCTCCTTCCTCCAGCCTCAATGATTCCAGAACCACACATCCCACTGGTAGCTGGTTCTTTTGGTCTGATCTATCGAGAATTTAGGTGAGAGACAGAGAAAATACCAGCAGTTGAATTTGACCGACGAGGAGAAACGTCTTTGTAAGAAGGAGGGCATCATCCTGCCCGAATATTATCCACTGACAAAGGCCGAGGAACGCGATTTGAAGAAAATCCGACGAAAGATCAGGAACAAGCGATCAGCACAAACCAGCAGAAAACGCAAGCAGGTAAATTTGGATTCCTGGCATCGGCCATCTAAGCTGCCCTTCGAAGTTGTTTGCGGACGCGCAATACGGTGCCAGGCCTCGCCGCTGTTTGAGTAAACCGTATCCGATTGACCTGTGCCCAGGTTGGGGTTGCCACTTGCCGGCAGATTGGGGGAGCTACTGGTTGACCGACTGAGAGGCTCGTCCGCTCAAGGATATCGACCGTTTTTGTGAGAACGGCGACTTGACCCGTTCGCCTGGGCCTGTTCTCGAGGGAGTCAACGATCACATAGATTTAAGGGGATCCTAAGGGCAAGAGAAATCCAATTGCAACATTTTCTTTTGGATCTTTTTTGACCGTTGTCCGTGACAGCTGTTGCCCGGGGACGGCTGTCTACCCGGGATGAGTCACAGTAGCACAAAGGCTGATGGACGAACAATTGCCACGGTTGAATTATATTTGCTTCAGGGATACTGACAATTGATAAGGGACTAACATCGAAGTTTAGGACTACATCGAACAACTGGAAGACCGCGTGTCCGACTGCACCCAGGAGAACCAAGAACTCAAGGCCAAAATCGAAATGCTTTCCCGAGAGAATCTCGGATTCAGACAACAACTTCGAAAGCTGCAGACAGCTTTGGCTAATGTAAGAATCAGTCGAAGAATATTAAAGAGCCGACGATTACAGAGCACCCGTCGAGGAACCCAGGCTGGTACCTGCCTCGCCGTGATGATTTTATCCATTTGTCTCCTCGTGGCGCCTCATCTCAATCCATTTGTAGGCCCCTCGTCCATATTTCTCTAATTATGCTCCTTCAGGTAAAACACGACAATATGATCGAGTCGGAAGAGGCCACGCTCGCTTTGGCCCGTCAGACACCCAACCTCAGTGCCCACGAAATGGGCAAACGGGCTCACGTCAGCCGATCCCGTACTCTCGCTGAATTCGCCGACGTGACCGGGCGACAATGTCCGACACGGAAGGACAACGACATGCCATCGCTAGAAATGATCCCGGCAGCCCGGAGACGTGCATTGCCAACCCATCCGCCTGTACCCGAACGGACTATTCTTGGTATATCTCAACGTAATTTAAAGGTTTGTTTTCAATTGCTATTATTAATAAGGATGATGTCTAGGAACCCAAATATGCTTATTATGAACCGCTGAATTTACCGACACAACCGCCACCTCGCCTTGTCAATAACTCACAACACAGAATGGATGAACGTGGAACTCAGAGATATTACGTACACTCGATGAGTCAGCCATTGGCCAAAAGAGTCAAAACTGAGGCTCTTTAACCTCCTTATCGAAATTTATTCTGACTAGTCGCTCTCCGTCCATCCTGTCTCGTCATATCTTCCTAGTTTTTGTAGTGTGCCAACTATAAGGTGATCGATTCCCGTTGTTTTCTCCGTCGTTTTTTGGAGTATTGTTATTGTTTTATTTAGTTCTCTCTGTCCCCTTCACCCATCCTTTCGGGTTATTTCACTTTTTTCCTCCCGTCGGTTGCATGCGCGTCGGAGGATCCTGTCCCTTTTCTTCCTTCTCCTCTCCCATCTATCCCAATTTTGATGTAAATATATAAAAATATTATATTTGGATTTAAATACGCCGTAATGACGTAAAACAAGGCGACTTGACCTGTGAAAATAGCCATAATCTTCGTCAAAAGTGCTTGACACTGTCCGCCATGCGGTCTTCTCGAATTTACAAAGGACAGTCGTCGAAGTCGAAAGAAGAAGTTTCGCAGAAGAATCTGCCAAGGAAATGTGCCGTTGTTCGTCGCACTTACCCAGAACCGGATGTCATGAAGACCGAACTGCGTTTTGTGTCCTATAAAAGACCCGAAGGCGATCTGGATGTAGGATTTTTATGGGAAAAAGACAAGGATAATGACATTTAGGAAAAAGAATTTTTCAAAGAAGTCAGTCAATTTCTAAAGGAACAAATGGAAGATATGGGAAAGAATGACGAAAATGCAACGAAAACGGCCAATACGACGAGCACCCTGAGCGAGGAAGCTCTTTCCTCGACTCATCATGACACCGAATGTGGAACCAGTGGATTCCTGAAGAGAGCAATTCCCTCCATTGAGAAACTCGTCGAATATTACAAACAAATGGCAAAGAAGACAGACGATGTACAGTATCGAATACTTCGTATGACAGCCAAAAATGTACTTCGTGATACGCAGAAGGCTCTCATCTCGGGTGGAGCTGATGAAGATTTAATTGGCAGAATCAAGTTGCTCAACGGCATTCAGCAGAACATTTAAAATAACTTCTTTCTTTGAATAAACTATGTATGAAGCGTTTATTTTGTAATTACAGTAGCTATACAATTTTCCATAAAACTGGAACGCATAAAACCTGTAAAACGAACGGACAATTAAGACTAGGATTCAATACTATAAACCTAATAACTAAAAATACTATTTAAAATTTGTCAATCAGACTGACACCGCTCATATCTTCGGGGATTGGGAGACCCATTATATCAAGAACTGTAGGAGCAACGTCGCAGAGAGCTGGGGCACGATCACTTGGCTGTAAAAAAAAAGAATAAATTTTAATTAAAAAAATCAAACTTTTTTGAAGCGATATTTGTCGGAGCTGCAAGTAAAAGGAACAGGATAACATGTGTGGGCGGTATGTTTTCCGCCATCAGGTGCTTTCATTTTCTCGGCATTTCCATGATCAGCAGTAACCATCATAATATAACCTATAAAGCTTGTATTGGCAATAAACAAAGGTCATACCGTGTTTTTGACACGCCTCAAATATCCGCCCGATGGCTACGTCAGTGGCTTCGCAAGCTTTTACTGCAGCTTCATACACACCGGTATGTCCAACCATATCCGGAGGAGCAAAATTACACATAATAAATGGATGTTTTCCGGCTTCAACTTGCTCTACCATTTTATCTGCCACACCTGCGGCTGACATTTCTGGCATAAGATCATATGTTGCCACCTGAACCTCTGTATAACCTCAAGAAACAGACTTTACCTTAGGACTCGGCACTAAAGAACGTTCTTCATTTTCAAATTGCTTCTCCACCCCTCCGTTGAAGAAGAAAGTTACATGCGCATATTTTTCCGTTTCAGCGCAATGAAATTGGGACATTCCTTTACTAGCCAGCCATTCTGCCAGAACATTTTTGTTGTTGTTGGGTGGAAAGAGGGACGGAAAAGGAAACTCAGCCTTGTATTGAGTCATTCCTAAATTAAAACTTTGGACGAAAAAAAATGATACTGACCTATTACTTGGACATTCTGGGGATGCTTATTTTTTGAATTACAATCTTTGTACCGCTCCAAGCCCATAACCTAGAGCATTTTTTAAAAGATAATAATCGGCAAGTAATATACCTCTGATATCTCTCTCATTCGATCTGCTCTGTAGTCAAAAAATATGAGAGTATCTCCGTCGTTAACACGATTGGCAGCTCCGCCAAAAACAATTGGTTTTAAAAACTCGTCCGTTTCTCCAGCAGCATATCGTTCTTTCACTTTTTCGACAGCCTAAGTACATATATTTATATTTAGTAAATAACGGCATACTTTGTCTTCTGTGCATTCTTCGCCATCTCCAGCAATCATAGCATCATAGGCAACACAGATACGCTCCCATCTCTTATCACGATCCATTGCATAATATCTGAAACAAGGTTTTGTAATAGAATATCAAAGATACTGACCGTCCTACAATAGTAGCCAGTTTGCCGTAGTTCTCTTTCGCAAAGAAGTCTAATGTCTGCTGAAGATAACCAGCTCCGCTAGTTGGAGAAGTGTCTCTCCCATCACCATAAAAGTGTAGCAAAAGTTCAGGAACGCCTAATTCTTTAACTGCTCGGATAAGAGCAAACATATGATCTAAAATCAATCTAATTAAGAAGTTGTATTATGGCACCTATGTGTGAGTGCACTCCTCCATCGGAAACCAAACCAGCAAAATGTAAACGACCGGTACCTTTCTTAGCTCGATCGCAAGCAGCAACGAGGACATCATTTTTTATCTATGACGACGTATAAATAAGTTTTAAAAACTTACAAGAGTATTATTTTTGATGGCAAGATTGATACGGACTATGTCTTGATAGACCGGACGTCCAGCGCCAATGTTGAGATGCCCTACTTCAGAATTACCCATAAGTCCTTCCGGCAAACCAACGTGTAGACCATGGGCTTCGATTTGGGTCCAATTACCTACAGAATATAAATGAAACAAAAAATAATGAAATTACCAGAGCATAGTTTATCCATTACGGGGGTATGAGCAGCAAGAATAGCATTCCCATATTCTTCCGAAGTAACACCCCATCCATCGATGACGATAAGACAAACTTTGTTTTCTGCTTTCGCGTTGTTGGCCATCGATGCCTACAATCTAAAATTAAACGTTAGTGTGAAGTACAACGGTGACAGAGCGGACAAAAATTACTGGAAAAAATGTAAATTGGTTCCGAATTTCAGTAGGGTGATTGGGAAAAAAAAGAACGGCTGTTGTCAAAAGAGGAGAGAATGGAGAGACAAAGCAGAAGTGACGCAAAATGAGGAAGTGCCATTTCAAAAGCCATACGTGCATCATTGAGGAAGAAGTTAGACGGCTGGCGCGAGGCAATCGATGGCAGCCGTCCTCCCAATCTGTCTGACCACACGTTCTATGCTTTTTTACAGTGAAACCCATCAAAACAATTCTCCGTCAACAGTTCTTTATGCAGTCACCCATAAGGCCAGAGACTACAGTTCTGTTGAATCTGCATAGATTGTTTGATACCTCAGGTAGGATACCGTGATGATTTGTTCAAAAATAAACAGAAATAGTCACACCAAAACTTTATTCGCGAGGCAAACCAATCGTGATTCATCACATACTATTTACAATGCTTCTATGAAGAAGTTGCAATTGGAATACCTAAAATTCGCAAAAACATAACGAGGTGAATCAATAATTGTAGCCAGTGGAACGTGGGTTTTGAATACATGAAAGAACTAGTTGAATCATACCTAGTACAATAGAATTCTTAGTAGCAACGCCGTACCCTAAAATCGGCATGTACTTAGTACGTTGCTATACAAAAGCAAGCGAAAAAAACCAATTAAAGAGTAAAGGCAATTGCGGGCGAAATAGGTATGAAACCTGCGCCCTGACTATGTCAACGAGAAGACAAGTATACACCACAAAATAACTATCTGGGATGAGGAAAGCCAGACAGAAACCGAGAAAAACCTAGAGGCGGAAATTGGCAAAACCTCCACGATCACATCACAGACTGACTAAAAAAACCCGCTGAACATAGTCCCCGCTGCTGAGCAGAAAGGAATGACTATGACTCAGCCTAAGGGGGGAATAGGGAAATATACATTAAAAAATTGCCAGGAAAATAAAGGGACTTGAGGTCCAGAATTTTAGATCCTTGTGATCTTGTCCGAGACAACAACGGGGTTGTTCTTGCGAATTTCCTCACGTTCCATGGTTTTGTAGTCAAACGAACAATTGTGAGCTTGATCGTAGCGATGTTCTCCGCAATAAAGGCCTCCACAACGGCAAGTGAAACCTAAATAAAAGTATTTAAAAGTTTAACATTGATAGTACCGGTCAAGCCGACTCTCTTCTTGCACATCAAACAGCGATTTGCCTTCTTTCCAGGATTCGGCACGTCATTCGTGGGAGTTTCGATAGCAGGACTGCAATGAAACTTTTACACAAAACGAGTTTTAAAATTATACCTAGGAACAGCCTGACTTGCTACTGCTTCGTCACTTTCCAACTTGGCGGTAACTTCCGAAGAAGCCAGGGCGGCTTGCGCACAAGTTTGAGGCGTCTCCACGGGGTGCGCAACATCTACGGCGGTAGAGGAAGATGATGCAACTGGCACGGTGACTAAAAGGGTGGATTCATTTCTGTTATCAAAGGTGAAAACGAAAAGAAAAGCCTCAAATAATACCTGCAGGCGATAGTCTAGCAGTGTCCTGTTGCTCCTTGATATGATCTTTGTAGCATTTCGAGCACATTCCTTCGTTGGCAGGAGATCCGAAGAATCCGCATCCAGTACGGCACAATGTGGTTTGCGACTGTTGCTGTTGTTGGTTTTCCATCGGTTACGTCTGAAAAAGAATTTCTAATGACAGTAATGCAAAAAAATAAGAATGAAATTGGTAAAGAGTAAGGTAATGAAGGGGCTACTGAGTGAAAAACGTAAAATACGACAAAGAAACGAGTGTAACCTGTCTCTAGCCCGCGTCGCGTCCGCTCGCCGCACATAACACCCAGTCGGCGCAGCGCAATCGATACGCTGCGCACACAAAACTCGACATAGTATCGATGCGACCATGTTTGAATTTTTCTCATTCCAACTCTTTTCCTAGATATTGTGCGTTATTTCACAAATCATCAAAGGCACCGCCCGGATCTTTACAATTAGAAGTGCATAGACAATAACTAGATGCGTATATCCCGCTATAAATGGTTGTTGGCCGCCGCAATCCTCGTGCACTTTGCGAACATCAGATGACCGTGGCCGCGGTTGATCAAATTGGCAAAATAGAGGTTAAAGAACAAACGGACAAAAGATTTCTGTATTCAATAAAGAAATTTAGTGATGACCAAAAAAGAGAAATTGCAAGTGCACAGACAAATTGTGAAATAAACTTCCGCGGCAAGCCAAAATAGAGAACGCGAATGCGACATCTAACAAAGCACTGTTGGCTTCTATCCTATAGTCTGTCACAAAAAATGACGACATTTCAAAGGTCTAATTTTTGCTGTGGTGGGGCAAATTTACCGTTCTTTTTGATTTGAAACATAGGGAATTTGCCCGAATTGACGGTAAATCTGCCCTGTCACAGCCGAAATTAGACCTTTGAAATGTCGTCATTTTTTGTGACAGACTATAGCTTTTGATCATTTTTAGAACGCTTTTAGCAGGATAAAATCAATTGATAACAATTTCAAAACGTGCGCGGCTCTAAAAAATCATTAGATTGCCAGGACATAGACATAATTTACAACTACAAGGTATAGGTGCTTCAATGGTCTAAATTTTTGAATGAGCTATGAGGACTGAACCAACTTGAAGAGATGGAGTGAATCTCGAGACAGCCGATCTTCTTGTGAAAAGAGCTGTGTCGAAAAAAATTTCGAAAGGCGGTAAAGATGGCGAGAACATTCGAGCAATCAGCCGGCAAAACCGAAACGATGACAAACCGAAGGTTTAAAGGACTGCCTCGGCGTACTGTAAACGTAAACGGAGCGCAATTGTTGTAAGCTGCTGATTTTTCTATATATAATTTCTTGTGATTCTTTTGAAATTAGACATTTCTCGATGAATCGAGTAAGAATAAATGCAAATGAGGATAGACGAGGACTGGTCGTAGTGGCCGGGCGGGACGGATGTGGGTGGGTCTCTAAGGTCCCCGTCTGGCGTCAAGAAGAGAACGAAGAGCGATTAAAGGGACAACGCAAGGACATAGTAGGAGGAAGAGGAAGGTGACAGGAAGGGAGAGGCCGAATGGGGGGATGCAAACAGCACAGGCAAAACAAAAATAGGGGAGCAGCGGGGGGAAAACAGGCGAGCCCGAAGATTAGCCGTAGAGGACGAGGCCAACCGGCTATCTTATCTCACAAGGACGACGAAGACGAGGGCAGACGAGGACATTTAAAACTAGTTCGTACTGTATCTTGGCGAATTTCTTCCGCTGGTCGGGTTGGAGTGTCGAGGCAAACACAAAACGAACGAAGAAATAAGTAAAGTTCGGGGGCCACGCCGGAAACCGGCCATTTTGAATCGACCAGGAATAATTATATTTGAATGGGGAGAGACGCCAAAAACGACAACTGGATGAAATCAAGAAAATCGCAGACGATGCATCTAATCTACGGCAATTTCCTGAGACTTGTTCGTGCGACTGGCAATTAGGAGAGACTGCCCTCAGCAACTGACGAACGGGTCCCGTCGCGAGAAGGCCCCGCTTTACATCAAAAAGAGACGGTAAATAGGCGGAGGAGAGTACCCTCACCCGGCGAGTGCCAATGACACAAAATATGCATTGCACAGACGTCAGACGAGAATTTGAAAAGGACTGCGCGAACATGGGCAAATATTGAATATGTCTGGCCCATTCCGTCGAGACCTATTAGAGAATCTTCCCAAGAATATACCATAGACAAATGAGGAAAGGTTTACATTTGAGGGGGGAGGAGGTGTCAGAGGGAACGGTTTGCCCTTCAAACAGCAGCCGGCGGCAAATATTCTCCGGGTGGCGCGATCCGGTCGTCGACAGTGCGCATGACCCCGCGTGGCGCTGCCAACGGGCGACTGGTTCCCCCCAATCGGAGGACCACGGAGAAATGGATGAACATCGATCGTCTGTGGGGTCTCGTGACTGGGTTTCGTGGGTCCAGGGGGCAAGCGGGAGAGGCCGCATGTGACGCCGTACGGACGCGTCAGCACTGATAAACTGAACGGGGCGGGCGAGAAAGGGGGGTTCAGCCGGACCATCACCCGGGGATGGGGCTGACATCGATCGGGGGGACCACTTCCTGAGAACAAGGAAGACGACGTCGACGACGCCACTTGGGAAACCGTAGAAATGCGTTGGGCGGGGAAGGAGATTAAATGAGCGTCGAGTCATCGGGTGGAATATAAACGAGGGGACACCCACCAGGAAGTGAACTCTGAACAGATCGACCTGTTTGTCTGTTTTGTTTATAAAAAAAGGAGGATGTTTATAAAAAAAGGAGGATAGATGTTCTAAATAAGAGTACGGGTCGCAAGACAAGGCGCATGGTCCGATGTAACAGCGCCCAGCTGGCACATTGAAGCACTTCCTCGTGGTAACAATGCCTGGGTCATGCGAGGCGCATGTGACGGGAGAGGCGAAACTCGACCGGGACGAAGTTCGTCTGAGGGCGGAGGGAGGGAGAGAGTGAACTGTCGTCGAATGTTTTATTAATCGGAATGGCTTGAATAGACCCGAGAGATATTGGCTTCCGCCCGACTTCCTCAATAGAAGTCTGCCTTCTCCACTCCACTGACGTCTTCGATTCGAATTTCCAGCGCATTCTTCTTCTCTTCCGCAGGAATAACCTGAATTTTTTCTTTAGAAAGAGAGAACCACGGGGGTCTTTGTCCAGACCGAGGGGTATTGTTGACGTCACATCAGTTAGGCTAAAAGGTCCCTGGAATGTTCCTCGCAACTCGGGGGACCCTTCTCCGCAGAAAATGAGTTCGATTGAGAATTAATCGCGTTCTGTCGCTCTTTTACGATAACCGCCGTCATCACGTGCACCGGCGCTGGGGCAAACAGACAAGGGGCACACATGGAAAAGGGAACTCGGGGTTTGAACTGACGACTGGCAAATACTCACTTGAGGGGATGCCCAGACGATGGGCTCGTCTTTGGCGAAGAATACAAAAGGCGTCGACGCGACGACGACAATGACGGCCACGATGATAAAAAGACGTGACCACTGAACTCTGGTCTCGCAGGTCGAGAGGCAGTCTTACTTCGGATGGAGCATTATTGGGACAAGCCAAATGAACAAGAACTGGCAAAAAGAAGACATCCAATACAAGGGCCAGGGATGCAACAGATAAGACAATATGCACGTATTGGCGATATCTCATCTGAGCACATTTGACAGTACCGACTGCATTGGCGCCGGAAAAGACGATGGCTGCTGTGTAGGCGATTTGAGCAATGATGGCATTGTCTGTCTGAATATGATGAATGAGTCACAAGATCCGGGAATGGGAGTACCATGCTCATTATCACAAAACAAATAGCCATGACACCTTGGGAAAGGGCCGCGAAACATATAAATCGAGTCTTGTGGGAGATACAAGTGATTTTATCGGAAAGAGGGCCGAGGATAAACTTGCCGATTGCTGACAACAAAAATGGCAAAGCAGTAGCCATGCCCGTCGACGCGACATCCATTCCCAGTACTTGATTCATGTACAACGGCCCGTAGAGCAGGAAACATTGAAATCCGAGAGTGCCACCGACAGTTGAGAGCCATATGGATTGACAGCAGGGATCAGTAGCTAGCAGCCTGAACAAGCCATTCACAATAGAAAAGGGACAATGGCACTTGTAAGGAATTTTGTTACTATCCGATGGCTGGCCCTTTCCACGATTGATTCTCTCCAATTCGCGAGAAGAAACCGTCTTATGGAATTGGGGATTGTCGTGATAAAATAGGAAAAATATGAAGAAGACACCGAGTGAGATAAACCCGTGAAGAAAATAGTCACCCCGCCAGCCCCAGGAAGAATTGCACAGGGCGCCGGATACAGGCATTGTGAAGATGGAACAAAACTGAAAAGAGTCAAGGGAGAAGACAGAAAATACCTGGATATGTGAAGAAAGGATGGCGATGAAGGCGCCTCCGCCCTTCTCGGTAGCCCATTGAGAGGCAATCTGACCAGTTGCCGGGTAGGAAAGAGATGTCGGAATACCCTGAAACATGAAAGAGGAGGGTAGAATACGAACCTGGAGGACTCGAGCAATGAAGACAGCGGAGAATCCCAAATCAACGGCGAAAGGGAAGAGAAGTGTAGCAATACCAGAAATAGCCCCATAAAGGGAACAAGTTTTACTGGAAGAGCAACTTGCCGACTAGCTGATAGACTGACCCGATTCCATATTTTTGAACAAGAAATGACATAGGAAGAGTACCGATGAGGCATCCCAAACCGACTGCCGAAAAGAGGGCATTCTTATTGGCCGAGTCATCTAACCAGTCTACAAACAATATAATGAATATGAATAAAATAAACAAAACTTACTCAAAGATGTCTCGTTTTGCATACATATGATGGTAAAATTGAAGACGAGACTGTTACTGAAGGCGAAAGTCAAACAAAGATGTGACAACAGCAAAATGACATAGCGAGTTCGTCCGAAAAAAACATTTGGACCCTCTTTCTCCTCCATTCGCATATGACCTTCAAAATTGATCTATTTTGGGCGAACAAGAAGATGACAAAGAAGTAGGTATCTCGACAAGGCTTATACGACAGTATTTTTAGCCGATGGGAGGCATTCGATGAACTAAAAATGTCCGGGTACGCGGTGTAAAGCACTGGCGGTGACATATAAATATGTCTGGTCGGGGGGCTCTTTCGAGGACAAAGGATAGTTCACCGTAATTATCATAACCGATTATACAGAGGGTCAATATCATCATTCGTCGATGTTAGATGTTATAGACGCAAGCTGATGAAATGTTTTTTGATATCGAGAGAATCGGCGACGATTCAAAAGTTGCTCGAAGTTATAAACAGTCCCGAATTCATTAAAGAGTTGATAAAAATCTTCTTTTTGTATCTGGAAGTCCATTGGTTCCACGTCGAATAGGCCATTTGAAACTTCATCCATGTCGCAATACACCCAAAGGAAGCTAAAAATATTAGGGTGGCCCCTAAGTCATTTGTCGCCCCGATAACTTTTGACCAGATAGGGCTAGAGCCAAACGGTTTAATGTTCCCTGTAGATCTCGAAGAGCTCTATTAGAGGATATGTTCAGTTTCCTGAGAAGTCCCCAAATAGAGTTTTGGTGGGACCTCGGTCTTTTCGGCAGATGTCCTTTTCGATGGCCAGGCGAGTTCTGATCGCCTTTTGAAAAACTGAGTAGGCCATTATACTCAGCTCGAAGAGCTCTACAAGTACATATAAAAAGTTTTTTTATTTTTTTTTTCGCAACTCGGTATTCCCCTAACTCATCTTTTCTCCCGAGTTTGTGATAAAAATAGGGTGGACCTATCTTTTTTGACCACACTGTATTCGAAAGAGCGTCAAAAATTAGGAAGGTAGCCGTTTTCAAAAGTTTCGTAATCACTCACAGTGCGGCGACAGGCGACATTTTATATTTACATTGTAATCCCAAAAATGACCGGCCAGATTGTGGCCAATTCAAAACTGCAAAAAAATGTAATATTTTAACTTTTTTTAGGTTCCCAGGTAGGGTTGCCGTCGGTTCGGTTCGGCATCGGTTCGAACCGATCGGTTCGGTTATTTCGGTTATCGGTTCGATCGGTTCGGTTCAATCGGTTATCGGTTCGATCGGTTCGGTTCAATCGGTTCATCGGTTCGATCGGTTCGCGAACCGATCGGTTCGGTTCGATCGGTTCGCGAACCGATCGGTTTCGGTTCAATCGGTTCGATTTTTTCGGTTATCGGTTCCAAACCGATTTTTAACCGATGGCAAATAAACCGATAACCGAACCGAACCGATTTTCTGCATTTGGCTGTTATTCTGTTTTGAAATAACAATCTTATGTTAAATTTTTACTTTTTTTTGACTTTTGTTCATTTATAAGCAATTATAACAATGTGCCATTACGTTTTGTTGTATTTTATTTCATTTGAGATTTTTTTTTGTTCTAATTTGTTTCTTATGCTTTCGTTATTCAATTCTGTTATAATAATAGTTTTCAGGTTGATACACGTATTAGTATGGTTATAATAAAAACAAAATTCACTAAAGAAGAACTTGGTAATGCTATTGTTGCTGGTTATATCATTCAGGTAAGTATTTTTAACGTTTCTATCTATTTGCAGGATGATTATCGTGGCAATAAGGATTTTTATTTGCTGAGAGATAGTAACAAAGATGCTATAAATTACTTGCAGTGCCGCTATTGTTTCAGCTTCTACAGACGTTCAGGAGAAGAACTTTTACAAAATACTATTTTGACATCAGATGGTCACAGCGCTCTTCAAAAGTGTGGAAAAGAAAAGATGAAAGGATGTTAGTTTTGTGATTTATTATGTATTTCTATTATTTTTAGGGGTTAACTGCGTTAACCATTTGATACACCATATCGGACAACATACATGTAGTCCTTACAAGAAAACAATTGAGGAATTTTCTAAGGAAGACATAGAAATGCTGGCTGATGGTGAACGCCTTATAAAATTGGCTCATCAAATAGTTTTGACAGTAAAAGGAAATAGCAAGGTAATCGCTTTTTCTTCTGTACATTATTTCTTTTTCAGGTAGCAAATAAACTTAGTATGAGACCGCGCCCCTCGGTAAAAACAAGGTGGCTTACATATCTTCATGGATTAGCAGATATAAACAAAATATCATTGGAGCTTCTAAAGTTTGATCAAGAAACAGATCTTTTCAATAATGTCAATGAATTCCGTATTAGCAACGGAAGAATTTTGGATCTAATTGCAATTTTTACTAAAATGGAAAGACCTTCCCTCTACTTTGAAGTTTGTCGATTTTATTCCTTTCTTTTCACTTATTGCACAACGTTTAGCAGGAGAATAGTATCAAGCTGCATAAAGTTATACCGGTGTTGATGTCTCTTCAAAAAGAATTTAAAGAGATGATGGCTTCAATGCCTACTGAAGTACGTTGTTTTAGATTGTAACCAGCTTTCATTCAGTTTGGAAAAGCTATAGCCAAGGGAGCTTATATTTCATGCACATATAATTTGAAAAATATGACGGCTGAGGTGTATCTAGCAGCTGTATTGTCGCCAAAAGGGAAATTATTACAATTCGAGGAGTCCGTAAAAAACCAGGTTTGCATGCTTTTTTAAATTAAATTTTTTCACAGATAAAAGAATGTTTGGATAAATGGTTAGCGGGCAATCCCCGTAAAGAGTCCTCATTTTCACAAGACATTTGTGATAACCTATTTAGCGATTTGGATTTCGATGAGTTTCAATTTGATGAGTATTCTCACTATATGAATGATACATCCGGTAAGATTTTCATCTTTCTCTGTATAACTTCCATATCGCTTTAGGAATTCATTTACCAATAGAACTGTATTGGACAACTATAAAAAATATCTATCCAAATCTTTACGTGGTTGCTAAACATCTACTTGGATCAGCAGCTTCCGAATGTGTTTGCGAAAAGTCGTTCTCCGAACTGAAGAATATCATTGACTTTAATCGCATCAACTTGGAGGACTCCAATGTTGAGAAAATAATGCTAGCAAAGCTTCTATTAGCTATTGAACGAAAAGAAGATAGCGAAGCTATAATTGAGGACGACGCACTAGATGAGCACCTCGAAAAATCACCATCACATGATGATTTCACTCTTTTCGATATGTAAACTTTCTTGTTATTTCCGTTAGTTATTTCTAATAATAAACATTTAAAAAAACCTTATTGTAAAAAAATAGATGTATTTTGAACGAAAATCAGAAAATCGGTTCGGTTCGGTTATCGGTTTATTTGCCATCGGTTAAAAATCGGTTTGGAACCGATAACCGAAAAAATCGAACCGATTGAACCGAAACCGATCGGTTCGCGAACCGATCGAACCGAACCGATTGAACCGAACCGATCGAACCGATAACCGATTGAACCGAACCGATCGGTTCGGTTAAATCGGTTTCGGTTCGGTTCGAACCGAAACCGAACCGACGGCAACCCTATCCCAGGTTCGATTTCCCAATGAGGCAAAATTATTTTTGATCATTTTTGAAAAAAAAACTTTTTATATGTACTTGTAGAGCTCTTCGAGCTGAGTATAATGGCCTACTCAGTTTTTCAAAAGGCGATCAGAACTCGCCTGGCCATCGAAAAGGACAGCTGCCGAAAAGACCGAGGTCCCACCAAAACTATTTGGGGACTTCTCAGGAAACAGAACATATCCTCTAATAGAGCTCTTCGAAAAGGACATCGAAAGAAAAAAAGACAAAATTTGGTGGGAGATTGAATTTTTTTGATTTTTTCATTTTTGCACACTCATTTTTTCTCAACTTTCTTCTCTATGACACTCATTTTTTCTTATTCTTCTTAGAGACAACACGTTCCTAGGTCAAAAAGTTGTCAGGAATCCGGTGGTATAAGCCAAATTGCTGGATTTTGCTGAAATTCGGGTGAAAACCCCAAAAGTTAGTCTCTCGATGCACCTCCGGGCATTACACACCTCAAATCTATTCGTTAGACTTCCTTTTGATGAACTATTATTATTTTTATACTAGTTTTAATTTGTTCTATTAGGAAAACATAAGAATCCATATTATTACAGCTTATTCTAAAAAGATTTATTGGCTGCGGTAACCATTCTTTGTCCCAATGGCGTCTTTCTTTCATTTTCTGTTCATTTCTTATGTTATTCTTTGTTCATCTTTTGTATTTTTATTAGAAACTAATATTGTGAACAGAATGGAAAATAATTTGGAGCAAAAGGGGTCCGTTTTCGGCGAGGAGAAGCCGATCAGGCATGCATGTCGTTGATTCGGATGTTGATGTCATCGCCTTCCCCTTCTTGTTCTCCAGCGATACTCTTCATTCCACATTATCCAGCCCATTTTAGAGCTTTTCCATCGGTTTTCTCATGTTTTCTTGCCTATTTGTCGTTCTACCCTCTCGAACGAGCATTCGCCCATTGGATCGCTTTCCCTCCACCTGGTTCCGACGTCGACTGGCCCTTCGGCCGAATTTCCTTGGATATCGGCTATAAAATCGAAGGAGTACCACTATGAGCCTCAGAAACAATGGATTTGATGAAAAGGCGGTCGATGATTTCGTCAATGTGGACAGTGGACGTCAAGCGGTCATCTGCCGTTCGGGCGGTATATCGACTATTCCGAGATTCCTACACAGATACTCGAAGAGAACGTGAATAAGTGCGTCCAATTATTTCGATAATGAGGACTACAGTACATTCTCCACGATATCTTCTCCACGAGTACAGCACAGATGAGGCCTCGATCATCACTCGATCGGCGGGCGGACATCAACGAAATCTTTGATCTTGCTACGAATATGCACTCATAAACATTTATTAAAGAAAGAAAATAACAATAACAAAAGTACACATACTGCTAGAAATACTCGCTATCATAGATATATTTCCTTAACGGACTTTCTGCATAATTTCTTTCGCAGCGGTTCAATACAATTCCTGAATTTGTGCTGCTGTCCAACGTTGTATCCAACTACATTTTGCCTAGACTAATAATAGATGTAATTGTAAGCAAACATACTCTGTAGGAGCGTAATATTTTCTTTTATAATTAGCCTTCGAAGTTTGGTGTCCTTTTCTTTTAGACTCATCAGTTTTTTTTGGAAGTTATTCGATGTAACTGGGTATAATCGAAATTTACACACTTCCTGATATAGTATTGCCAAAAAACGCTGTCTTCAGGCATTATTCTAAGTACAGTAAGGCTAAATAAATCGTTAAATAGTAATTGCAAAAACTTACATATGTGGACATGGTATAATTGAATATCGCCTTTTGAATTTACATGCCGTAAACGTGCATTTCATTACGTCATCATTCAAATTAACTTTGCAGGATCTAAACTAATATGAACGCTATTTCAACGAAACTAACTCTTTTGTAATCTTGTTTTCGACAAAATATCCATTCTCTCCTTTGAGACAATACACAGCATCTCGTTTTTCAGTAATGCATTTCTTTTCCTCCGGTGTAAGAACTATAAGGAAAATGGAAGGATAAAAAATTAAGTTAACTTCTTTGAACCTCAATGGGTATGTTGTCAATCATTATTTTCTCTTGTTTATATTTTACTTTTTTTTCGCTGCATGTGTCTGAAATATGAGTAGTATTATACATAAAACAAACAATCAACTCCATGGACGTAGATCATCGTTACAGGGGTCAAAATCTTTTTTGCCGCTTATAACAAAAATATAAACTCCAGGTCTGTATACTGTATCAAATAAAGGCAGTTTATCTGATATTGCTCTGAAATGAAAGGACTTGTACAGCAGATACAAAACACTTGTACAGCAGATACAAAACACTAACTCATAGTTTGAATAAATCAGGATCAATCGTTCCTTTAATATTTTTCCTAGTTGAAATATGCATCTGACTCCTCCAACAACTATGACATTTTCTATTTCATCCATTTCCTGCAAATAGATACTAAGTAATAAATAGCAGAACATATAATAATGTCAAAGAATTACAAAAGAATAAGGCAAAGTAATGAAAGAATAACTTCAACCTTTATCGTAAAGTTCGATTATCGATGAAAGCAGAACAGTAAAGTCTTCAAAAGACTGGACAAATAAACGAGAAAAATAAAACGTAGTACTATAACCATTTCCATCACAAAAGGTTCTATCAACATTCCAAGATGAATGGCAAAGAAATAAAAGCGATAAGTATAGTCTGTTTCAAATGGAAATGTCTCGCTGCGGGACGGCGGAATTCCAATTTTTTGAAATTTGCAACAAAATTTATTTTTATAAAAATAGCACTTTTTTGGATTCGCCATGATTTATGCTAGTTCTTGTATTTTTTCGATAGATCAGAATTTTAGTAGGTAAATGCAATAAAAATTAATTAACATGAAAATAAGGGAGAAATTCACAGAAAATTGCATAAGCACGAAAGCAAAATCGAGCATCTGACCCATCTAGACGGGCCGAGCGCTCTATAGTCTGTTTCAAATGGAAAAACTTTCGGAGTGATGGGACCTTGGCGCAATTTCCAGAAAATTCAAAAAAATTTTGACAAGAGCTTTTTCATAAAAAATATGTTTTTTACGTTTGACATGAACTTTGCTGATTCTTTATATTGTTAGATAGAGAAAAATTCGAGCAATAAAATGCAATAAAAATTAGAATTGATATAATATCAAAATTGGCAGAGAAATATATGTTTTCAAAAATAAAAGTATCAATCTGACTCATCTGACACCCGGATGCGCTCTATCTAGATCGAATTAACCTTTAACCGCCCAAGGGCCGATTTTTTCCATTTGAAACAGACTATATCTAGATCGATTTAACCTTTAACCAAAACATATCCATATGAAATGGCCATTGGAAACAGGCTATATATATATAAAAGTTCTTCGTTCTAATTTGTTCTAATTTTTCAAATTTGTGGCTTATTGAACTAGAATGTATGCGAGTGTTTCGTGATATTCTAGCCATCCTCAGATATGTTCTTGTCATTCTAGCAGCCGTCATTATATGCTCTTGCTAATCTATTCGTTGCAGATGCAATCACGTTCAGTACGATCGTCGATCTATAACTTAGCCTGTCAAGGGCGCGCTTTCTCAACGCAACCTGGCTTTGTGGATGCGCCGTACATTTTTCTAGGAAGAAGAAAACTAGGAGCTACCAATTCTTTATTGGGACCATCAGATCAAAAATTTCCTTTACCGGGTGATGTTGGTCATCATTTATTGAGCACCCCAGCGAAAGTAGTTGTTATGGACGAAAACATGCGAAGCCTTGGTGATATTATCGAACCAGTTCAAGTAGAATGGGATGCCAACTATCTACGCGAAATAGAAGAAGAGAAGCTAGAAATGGTGCGTAAACAATCTGGTAATTGGCCGATCGAATTAAAAGCTCAAGAAACTCCCCGAATTCTTAGAAAAGATTTGAAACATCTTTTTCCAAGTATCGGTATCGATAAAATGTCTACAGTTGTTCTCAATCTTGTCCAAAAAGCGGAAAATAATATGTCTGTTTGGAGCAAAGAAATGGAAGAAGAGCGTGAATCCTTAACATATCTATTCATATCTTCTGCTACCGCTATTTGTAAAGCACTATCTGGATGTGGTTACTGGGCTGATTTCATCGATCCTGCTTCTGGTCGTCCGTATCTCGGACAATATTCAAATTTCACGCTGTGCGAAACCGATGATGTATACAAAAATATGGGCTTTTCAATCGAAGATCTAGGATGTTGCAAGGTTTTATCAGTTTTTTTGCAACATTACATTACAGGTTATCAAACACACTGTCTGGGGAAGTCATGCTTTTGTGGGCAGCTTATTTACTAATGCTCCATTGGATAGTCAAATAATCCAAGACATTCTCAATAAAATCAACAACAATTAGGAATACTTGTTAATTGTATTGGTAATATCTTATCTTCGTAATATTTGACTAAAGAATAATATAAAAGAATCCTTCACAATTGTGTTTTACACTTGATTGTTTGTCATATTTTCCGATTCGGCCGACACAGCTCGCCAAAATTGAAATTTTTGGACAAGCCCGTTTTTCGCGCCAAAACTTCCTTAGTAAAAACGTCCCACTTGAATGCAACGATTACCCCTCAGTAGCTAAACGGATTTCAATTCTCTTTTTTTGCAATCGATAAAGCACATCAAACTGTCCTTTAATGAGTTTTGGCACCTACATCTGACAACTTTTTCTAATAAATATATTGAGAACGAGTTAATAATTGTTGCCATTAATTCATTTTTCAGCATGATGATCCCAAAAAACTCATTAAAGGACAATTCGATGTGCTTTATCCATAGCAAAAAACAGAAATGAAATCCGTCCAGCCAATAAGAAGTTATCGTTGCATTCAACTGCAAGCCAAAATTACTATATAAAATTTGAAATTTTCATTTCGCGGGTAGAGGTTTCCTTTCTTTAAAAATATTTTACTTGAAGTGTTGGCTTCAGCTGACTCTAATTTTAGTGGCAAACGACTAGTTGCAACAAGAGCATCATTTTGATACCAAGGTTTGCGAAAAACAGAGCAGAAAACCTTTTTTGAAGTCTTTGCGAGATGTTCCTGAACAAAACCTGATCATTTTTCATTTCTCTTCAGTATTTCGCTATTTTACGATTTTAACTCGCGTTCTATAGTAATTTGGAGTTGGTAAAAGCATCAGAAATGCATAAAAAATTTTCTTTAAAGAAATTGGGCTCCCGAAGCGATTGCGCGCGAAGACCTTTAATGTGCCGCTCGCGGCGAGCTGTGCCGAATGTGTGGTTTCCGACATGCGCTCCATCTCACTGTGAGATATTCACTCAAAGCATTAGAATCTTTCAAATACTTACACCGCGTTTCAGATATATATGACAGCATTTGAAGAACTCGGTGTTCTTCCACAACTCGGTGAAGCCGTCAACTCGCTCGGATGGGAGTAAGTCTTCTTTATTCGATTTTCTGACAAGCTTTAAGACTTCCAACTCCTATTCAAAGTGATGCTATTCCTGCCATTTTAGGCGGCGGGGATGTTCTTATTGTAAGCCAGGGTATTTTTTAATTATTTGTTGAACAGGCTGCCGAGACTGGAAGTGGAAAGACGGGTGCATTTTGCCTTCCCGTTGCACAAATCGTTTGGGAAAAACGGAAGGACGAACAAACTTCAAAAGAAAAAAGACCTGAAGGTTTATATTTTATATAAATCTGTGAAATGTTTTTTTAGATAAGAAATCGTGGAAATTAAACTTGGCTGATCGGGATAATGGCTTTGCTATTAATGAAGACGGTCTCACTTCTGAAAGCCGCACTCCGCGTCAATGGTTTGGTTGTAGGGCTACTGGAGCAGTCCATACTAAAGGTTTTCTGCTTTATCGCAGCATCTTATTTATACAGGTAAATATTATTATGAAGCTAAAATCACAAAAGATGGACTTTGCCGTGTTGGATGGTCTACTTCTGATGCTCTTTTAAATATAGGTAATAAGACGCGTTAAGTATTTAGTAGTTTTACTTTTTTTAGGAACTGATGACAAAAGTTTTGGTTTTGGTGGAACGGGAAAGAAAAGCCATGCAAAAAATTTTGAAGATTATGGAAGTTCGTTTACAACTGGTGATATTCTTGGATGTTTTCTAGACCTTGACAACGGATCTATCTGGTATTTTTTTTCCTGAAATTTTTATATCTACTCCCAAGGTGGTCGAAAAACGGTGAAGAATATTGCCCTGCATATAATGTGCCGAAACGTCTTTATACTTCGCATGCTGGTCTACACCCTGCCATTCTTCTTCAAAATTCCGCGCTAGTTCTAAATTTTGGTGACTCTGAGTTTTCTTTTCCTCCTAAGCAAGTAAGTTGTTTTTTTTATATGCATGTAATTTCCAGGATTTCATGGGACTTTCTAAGGCACCTAGTGATTGTGTAAAATGGAAATCGAAAGCAGAAATGTTAGCCAAAGACGCACTTGCACCTCTATGTGTTGTTATTGAACCAACAAAAGATCTCGTTGATCAGACACATAATAATTTAATTTTGTTTTGCGAGAAACTCTGTAATCCTTCCGTGAGGTATAATTTTTTATTTTTTTCAAAATATCCTCTTCTTATAGATGCATTTCGACAACAGCACCATCTGCCATGGTTCTGGAGGAATTAGAAGCAGGTTGTGATATTGTTACAGGAACTGCGCAACGCGTAAATGATTTGGTAAACCAAAAATACCTTTCCCTCAAAGCACTTCAATTTATCATTATCGATGAAGCTGTATGTGTAGTTTTTATCAAGTATTTATTTTGTTTTATTTAGGATCACTTTTTAAATGATCAAGGCAGTGGCGGCGGTGCTGCTAGTCTATTTCGTTTGTTCGGTATGCTACCGCTGGTAACAATGGATGGTGGAAAGCTTCAAGTTATTGTTTGTTCTGCAACCCTGCATAATCAGAATATTTCTCGTTTTGCTGTAAGTTTCTTATTGAATTACAGTAAAATAGTGATTGATTTTTATCTTTATTCTTATTTTAATTTTAGGACCGTTACATGCATTTCCCGCAATGGATTGATTTGAAAGGAATGGATACTATTGCCGAAACTGTACATCATGTCGTTTGCCAGGTTGATCCCGAATCGGATAAGCAGTGGATTCGTGAACGACCGACAAAAAGTCGGCTGGAGGTATTTAGCTTTGTTCCCGCTTACGTTGTTTTAGGACGATCATGTTCATGATCACGACCATATTAAACCAGGAAGTAAAGATCCCGCTACACTATCATTAGGGACGAAAATTTTAAAAGGAATTTACGTCTTGAAGGTAACTTTACCGATATTTAGTTGTTTGGCAAAAATTCCAGGCAATTGAGTCTTTGAAAATGGACCAGGCTATTGTTTTTTGTCGCACAAAACAGCAATGTGACCATATGAAAGATTTCTTGGAAGCACATGGTTTTCTTTCCATATTTCCGTTATTATTCATGCATTTAAGGTCATAGCGCTGTATGTTTGCATGGAGATCGAACAACGGATCAGCGATTAGCGGCGCTTGCTGATTTCAAAGAGAAAAAAGTTGCTTTCCTTGTTTGTAGTGACGTTGCTGCTCGTGGAATTGATGTTGCAGTAGCTTATGGTTAGTTTTTCCTATCTAAAACAAGATTTGTTAGTTATCAACGTTACACTTCCCGATGCAAAGGAGGCTTATGTCCATCGTGTAGGGAGAGTCGGAAGAGCTGATAGGTGACATATATTTTTAATTATTGTATATCCTTACTTTTTTAGAATGGGTCTTTCAATCTCTCTGGTCTCTACGGTTAAAGAGAAGGTGTGGTTCCATAGGTGTGGATCACGTGGAACAAATTGTTCTAATACAAAGGATATCAGTGAAAAGGGCTGCACTATATGGTTTGATGAGAAAAAGGTATTTTTCTAAAGGAACAATGATTTTGTCGCCTCTTAGATTCTTGCGGAGGTTGAGGAGCACATTGGTCATACTGTAAATGTCGTTGACTCTGATTTCCAAATACCGGAAGACGAATTTGATGGAAAAGTTGTGTACGGAAGCCGGAGACAAACAGGTTAGTATCGTTTTTAATGGTATAATTTACAATTATTTAGGAGCTCAGTTCACTGGTCATGCTCCTCAAATGGCTACTTCCGTTGCTCACTTGGCTGATTTGGAACGTTCCCTCCAGGTATCCTACCTTGCTGCGGTGCGCGATAAGTTTAACTCAATACCTGTTTTGTAATTCAATATGATTGTCTTAGTCTTTGGCGGGTTTGGAGTGCTAATTAGATATCACATTTTCACCTGTTCATAATTGTTTTATATATTTATTGTAGATATTTATAAATAAAAGTAGTTTTTTGATCTACATCAAACCACTCACTAGGGCATTTAATTGCTATAGAATTTGGACGAATAAAGGCCACTTATACGCCTATGGGGTGAACAATTGGACATTCTAATGCCGATCTTTCCCCTCAATAGGTATTATTCAGTTCCTTTTTTAGACTTATCACGTTTTCGAGAGACAAATTTCTTAACCTAACTGGTGCTCTCATGAGTTGTCGGAGGAGTTAGTAAATAATTGAAGAGCCAGGGGCACCCTAACGCCAGATGACGTCCACCTGAACCCGTACTTCTTTTTATATTGTCCTTCAACCGGAGATTTTGCTCAATGATCGACCAAGACAGCTGCACTCCTTGTCAGTCTCTCAATTATCTTTCTAATTGTTCATCGTTTCTTTCCCATTCGTCTCCTGACTGATGTTCAATTCCTCATACTTTTCAGGATATTTTTAGATTTCTTCTCATTAATTTATAATGGGAACCGTCGCATTTAATCATAGTATAGCCGTAGAAAAAGAACAAATTCCTTGTGTTTTTGTGGGTGTTGTTCCCAAGGCAGCAACTGACTGCCGCCTGACGTGAGTTCTGGCCACTCCGAACTTTATTATTTTCTCTTTGTACTATCCATGCCCTCTTCATCCTTTCGCTCAACAGTAGCTCTCTGCGTTTTTTCATCTCGAAACAGAACCTGTGCATGTTTTGCCGGATTTAGTTTCACTTTTAAAATAGTAATGCTCATTGTGGCTGCTGGTCCTCGTCTCGTCAGCTGTTTCTCAAAATTCTCTTGCTTTATACATTTCAGCGAAAGATTGGAAAGTATACGAATGATGTATGACCTTGTCTTGTATTACAAATAACTGCCAGTTACATTTGAGTGATGAGTTTCGGAGAGTAGATTCCCGACTTTACCCAAGTGGCCCATTAAAGATTAAGCACTGTCTCTTCGTCCAAAAAACCAAAAGAGAGAGAAGAAACTTTTCCTTTTTCCTTCGTCCTCGATTGCAATTCCTCCCACGTCGTTTGAATTGAGTTTGCGCCCTTCATTCTCCTCTTCCAACTCTCCGGTATTCTCGCCTTCCAATGTTCGTCTGGCTCAGATATCCCCCCAAAATGGATTTCGATCCAAATTCTATCAAATGGCAATGTTGTTGCTGTCAATTACCGACAGGACTTCAAGCTCTGGCGATAGCTGAGATGGTATTGACCACAGCTGTGGCCGTAGGCACTGCTGTCCACATTGCTGGCGACTCCCAGGTATGGTTGACTATAATACTCAGAAAATGGAATAATTCACTCGAATTCGCAGAATAGAATTAGAAGCTGAAAATTGTGTTGGCTTCTAATCTCGTGGAGAGAATCCTGCGCGGGGAAATTGGACACAATCAAAGACGAGGAACCTCACTTGCTCCATTTTCTAGACAGAAATCATAGATCAGTTAAAGAATATGCGCGTGGGGCAACTAAATAGCTCTGACATCAGGCCAATTATCTCGAAATATTCCAGTCGCCGACAGTTTTTGAAGTTTGTCTGATATTGTTGATGGCTGCAATGGCCCTCACATCGGCTCTTCTCATTTACGGAATCCAACGACACAAAGCCAAATTCATGTACCCATCAATTTTCATGAGAGGTGTCCTAATTGTCTTTATCCAGGTAGATTCCTTTGTCCCCATTTTTGTCCTTTTCAGGTCTTCGGAGTATCCACCGTCTTTTCTCCTCATCACGAGCCTTCTAAACCGACGACCACAGAATGGAACAGCGATATGCCACATCCGCCGGTAATCCTCTCTCTAATTATCTCGAGTTTTCTTCTTTTTTTAGGCTACTTCCGTGGCTCTTCGACTAGTTCTTTTGGTCTTTGCAATGCTGTTTCTTACCGTCCTCATAGTCTACATTTGTTATCTCATCGTGCGTGGAATCAGCTATGAAAAAGCTTTTGCTCGAAGAAAACAGCGAAGAGATTCACTCATTACTGCTGGAATGATAGGTAAACTGGTCATGTTTTCGTTTCGTTTTACACTTGTGAGTGGCCTGACACCATTCTAATTTGATGTATTAACTTCTTCTTCTGTCATAAACAACCACTTTCAGATCCAGACTTTGGCTCAAGAAGAACTTCAAACACATAAAACATAATTTCCCTTATTCCAAGTGCCTGTTATAAGAATAATTTATTGAGATCAATTCTATAATAAAACAACCAGAATACTGCAATCGACTAGAGAAAAGAGAAGATATAAATTTCAGTATGTATTCACAGATCTGCAGGGAAAGATATGATTTGATAGAAAGGACTAGAAGGGAAGAGTTTCACATATGTACAAACCGAGATGCGATGTTATGTAAAAGGTAACCCCATCACATGACAGGTACTGCCCAGAATAAAATATCCTATGAAATAAATAAAAACCATAAATTCTTTTTGTCCCCTAAGAGCAAAATAAGAAAAAAAGGGCATATGTGCAGGTTCTAAAAGGTCAGATTGAATTACTTGAGGTGTAGAGTCAGACATCCAGCGGGCAAGAACTAAATATGGAAACGGCGAGGAGGAGAAAAGCATCCTTGTCAACACCTACAATAAGTATATTTGAAAATTTCAACAAACCTCGCTGTTGTATACTAAAAGTGCTCCCAATCCTAAAAATGCAGAATGCAACAAATAAGGAAGAAGCTCTCCGCCATTTACAAGATACTGCATCACACCAGCTCTAAAAGAATAAATCTAAACAAAATTTTCCCACTTTTTTATATCAGCAACAGTAATTTTGGCTCCGAATACAATTAATGCAAACGCTGGTGCCGAAAGGATGAAACATGGCAATTTTTGAAACTGAAATTTTACATTGTAAGGGTGGAACGATACAGCTAACCTGCCAATATCCAAAAAGCGAAACATCCCAATATTTCGTTTGTATATCAGAGTAAAATGATGGAAATATCAAATTCGATTTACTGAAATTTGGTTATACTTCAACATTTAAATCTAATACATACCTACACCACGTTAGCTTTGCAGTTTGTCCAGGCAATGTTATATTTCCGGAAACGGCTAAATTAATAATTGGCTGTGGAATCGATGCCAACGAATCTAAAAATTTATAAGAATAATAGAAAAAAAATGGAATCATACTCTTGGAACAAAAGTAGTACTGTTCATATAAGCCGAAAAGTGTGACGAGAAGAGTCATTGCTATTATTGCCATAATTAATTGTACCAAGCATGTTATCACCTACAAATTATGCAAGAATATTAATGAATTATATACCTTCCACACAATCGTCTTGACGTCTTTATGAATAATTAAAACACGTTTTCTTGAATTTTCATTTTCATCCGCATTAGTGAACAGAGTATTTAAACCGCAGTAGAATCCCACGTAACCGAAATTCAACAACCCATTCGATCTTAAATGATCATTTTGTGAAATTTAAAGAGTTACCTACCGTGTAAGAGAGGCCAATGCAAAGAATGACAGAGAAATAAAATAATTTTTCCATAAGCTACCATTTTCTTTTATTAAATAAGTGATCCCTGACAACGTAAAGAAGAAGAACATCTAAATTATTACGTATCTGAACGCGCAAATGACACCTACACATTCGGAATAAGTAGATGTAAAAAAGACCGATGCCGGATTAACTGCGAATAATATGACGGAAATATGAGCATGCTTTGCAGATTGTGTTATACTTTCCACACAATCAAACAGCATCATTGCGCATCGATAAAAAATGATCTAAAATAATGAATTATTGGCTACATTTAAATACATACAAAATTCAATATGACGGCAGTAAGCAGATATACAGAAGAAGCATGCACAATTTTGAGATAAACGAGAGGCGAAGCCCAAAATGACAAATATCTAAATCGCATATAAAATTCATAATATGCGCTTACCTGATTGTGAGAGGAAATAGAGGATAGAACGCCAAGCTACTTTCTAAAACATAGCCATGTTCTGCAATATGTAGCATGTGGGCAGCATCCCACTGAGTGAATCCACGGAAAAGGAACCGTATAATACGGTCTACTTGTGTGTATTCTTCTGTGATTTAAATTCAAAAATTAAAAAAGCTGATTACCATGTGGAAGGGGGAGCCCTTTAAAAGCATCGGTAGAAAAATCAAAACGATTAAACAAAACTTGGAAAATCCATAAAAATACTCTACGGATACATTTTAATTTTTTTAAAACATACTAACCTTGCGGCTATAACAAATTTTCCTAATTGACTCCAAATATATTTGGGACATTCATTAGCAAATTGTTTGGGATCCCTCGAAAGTCGCTAAAATGTTTATAACAAAGTACGAAGAGAAGCTTACTTTCAAGACACAGACAGCGGACAGATCACTCATTCCTACTGTTCAGATGAATAATAATACTATACATTTTATAATACAAAGCATATAAGCAGTTAATGAATAAAACTGGTATTTTTTGCTACACGTCGTAGTAGTAAGACGATTTCAGAAGAAACATTTTATGTTTTACAGAAAGAAAATAAGTGTTAACTATTATTCGAAAACGATGAATATTAAGAAAAAAATGAGATATATCTTTAGATATTGTTATTTTCATCCACAACCAGAAACAGCTTCTGCGAGCCAGAAGTGACACAAGCTGAAGGTATTAAAAAAGTTCACAACAAAGAGTAAACTTACCGAAACGTTTAATAATACATTGCAAAGGTTTCCTCCAAGTGATGAATATAATATAAACTGGAATAGCGGTCAACATGATCAAGAATCCGATGACTAAATGAAAACATATTTCAGAAACATATAGTTCTTACGTGCATCATAAGGAGATGCGATGCAGGGAACCACTATGAGTAAGATGCATCCAAACAAAAACAACGAAGGCCAAAACAGATGGACCTGAAAGAAGATTATATGTAAAGATCTGTTTCTTATAAATCCAAATGAACTGAAAATATGAAACAACTACCTTAATAGGCCTAGGAGCGTTGGGCATTGTACGCCGGAAGTAGAAAAGAGCAGCAGTGGCTCCTGCAATAGCGATCCAATACGATATTTGTATGTAGTTGATCAAGGCAAAGACGTCAGAAGATCCCAAAAGGTACATCAGCGATAGGATACCCTAATAAATTGGTAGACAGTTCAAAGAAAAAACACACGGTTAAAATGACAGCGGGAATAGGCGTGTTGGTCTGTCGATTAACCATTGTCAAGACTTTAGGCATCTGTCCTTCTTTAGCACCAGCATAGAATAGACTGAAAAATAAGAAGGCATGAGGAACGCGATCGAAAATACCGTGAAGATGTATAGACTACACCATTAGCTGAACCGAAAGTCGACATGGCTACACATAAAGACATGACGAAGGCGAACGGGCCAAAAATTTTGTTGGCAAACGTCTGAAAACGACAGGACAATCAACTCATAGATAGGTAATACCACAGCCACAGCGGCGCTATCCAGCATCTCATCAGGTGTTAAGACGGTGTAGAAAGCAACAAGGACGAGCAACTGTATGATCGTGCAAGTGCTGATGGAGATAGCAATAGCAAGTGGCAAGTTTCTAAATATATAAGAATAAATCACAACGTAACCGCATACTTTTTGGGGTTTTCCAACTCATCCACGATATAATTGAGATAGTTCCACCCAGAATAAGCAAAAAGCCCGGAATAAAATGCTAACGAAACTTCAGAAAAATTTGATGCAGTTCCACCAAATATATTTTCAAAGGAATCATAATACACTGATTTCCCTTTAAATAAAACATAATCCAAAGAAAGTGAACGTTACCTGTGCAAAGAAGAAACAATCCGGTGAAAACAATCAAAGTTAATGCAATAATCTTAGCAACAGTAAGCACATCTTGTACCAGAGTAGCAGCACGAACACTCATACAATTGATTGCAGTTACAAATACTAATAGGCACTAGGAATACTACAGATATACTTACATATAAGAGCAGCAGCTATGATTATTTGTATGTTTTCAGGAGGATTGCACTCAGGAAAGAATGGTCGCATAAGATAGAGAGCGAATGTAAGGGCAACTATGGTTACCGTGCATGGTCTAAAAAATTGCAGTTACTTATGTAATCCTACCTGACTATAAATGCTTCAATCCAGAGCCTCATAAAACCAAGAAAAGGTCCAAAAGCTTCAAGAATATATGTATATTCACCTCCAGACTTGCGTATAAGAGTTCCTATATCTAACGTTAATTATTAATGATTATTTACCAAGTTCAGCATAACAGTAAGCACCAATCGCTGTAAATATTCCAGAGAATAGCCAAACCAATAATGACAATCCAACCGAGCCAGCATCTTGAAATATACTTCTAGGATAAAAAATATGCACCTACGTTTTTGAACTCCAGCTGGCGAAATGAAAATTCCTGAACCAATAATGCATCCTATGCTCATAGTCACTCCATTAAAAAGCGTCAACGACTTTCGACTCTCCACAACCTTGACTCCTGTTTCAACTTCTATCTCTGGATGCTATATCAATATAAACGAAAGTGAAATGATTCAAACCAAAGTATCGGCTGTTTCATTTTCCGTTGGATTCCCTGCAGGCACTAACGGATCAGTTTGATCGTCTTTCGCTGTATGAAATGCAGACATCACTAAACGTAAAAAGAAATCATTATCTTTTGTTTACATTGATTATTTTCTTTATATGAAACCCTAACCAATTCTATAACTAGAAATTTCTACAAATTATACAGAAAGAAAACGTATCGAACAGCTAAAAAGGAGAGAATGTAAAAAAAAATCAGAAATGGGAAGAAAATCACTTTTTCTTCGTGCGTTACCCGCGAAAATTCAAACGCTTGAATTGCAAGATCGGATTTTATGGGAACTTTATTGTAGTTTTTTTTCGCAATTTCATTTTGCGTTTTCTTCGAGAGAAGAAGGTTATCTCATTGATAATGCAGCCTGTTTTTCGGAAGTAAGCGATGGAATCTCTTTTTTAAAGTTGATTTATTTAGTTTGTTGATTGTTGTGGTTCTTGCAACCACTGCTGTAGTAGGATACAAATTGTACATTGAAATGGGAAAGAAGAAAGATGAGGAGGAGCAGATCTTGGGACAAGTAGATCCGCCTGTGGAGAAGAAAGCCGAAACTCCTTCGATCCGAACCCCTGCTCCTGAAGCCGTAAAGCCCGAAGAGAAGAAGACACAGTCGGCATCCTGCGTCGAAGAGAAGAAAGAACAGCAGTCGGCAGTTCAGATGTCAGCCCCTGCTAGTCCGTCGACTGTCCGTACCCCACCGACTCTCGTATTGAGCACACTTTCCGGTACTTCGGTTGAGATGAGCAGCAAAGGAAACAAAAGCCGAAAGAAGAAAGGAAAGAAGAACAAAAAGTCGAAGAAGAGCGGCACCTCCAAAAAGGCCGATTCGCCAAGAAGAGTCAAGGCGGAGGTGAAAGCAGCCGTCGGCGGAGAAGAGCAAGGAGTCAAGACGACCGAAAAGAATGGCAGCGAGACGACCGAAGTTAGCACGGCCGATATAATCAGCGACGGAGGAGAAAGCCGTGGAGTTCAGACGGCAGCAGGAATCTCTGATAGAGAAGAGACCCGCGGAGTCAAGACGGCCGACATATTGACTGACGGAGAGGAGAAAGGAGTCAAGACTGCTGAGAGGCTACCGGAAGAAGAGGGCGACGTCAAGACGGCCGAGATGCTCATTCTGAATGACGGCGAGTCGACGGGCGTCACCACTGCCAGGTTGGCAGAATGATCCTGTGACATAAAAAGTTAAACTATCTATCCTCTTTTCTGTTTTATCCCTTTATCAACTTTTCATTTCATCATGGATTACCAAAGCATCCAGTCGTCTTTGAAAGGCATCAACGACCCATCTGCCCTCGGACAGGAGATCAGGGTAACCGTCTTCTCGTCGGCAGTTCATCGCCTTTTTCAGATTTGTCGACACAGCCACGGCCTCTTCACAATGGCTGAGTATCTACTGGTACTTGCCGTCGTGTTCTGTACAGTTTTGGCCATCTTGCTCAGCTTCTATCACAAGAAACTGCTCAATGAGAAGGAACACTACCGTCTGAGTCTGTCATTGTTGCCGAAGATAAGCGAGCTAAAGCGGGAGATTTAGCCCGTAATAAACCTTTGTCCAATACTCGTCTCTTTCATTGTTTTCCATTTGTTATCAGGTGTTATCGCTTTCCCTTCGACTGTGCCTGGTACCTTGATCCATTGGCCCATCGGCTCCTTTCTCTTCTCTATCCATCCTTCTCCCATCCTCTTGTCTTCAGTAGAAATAGCCCAATGAAATAGTCTTCTATTACGGAAGAGGATAATCTTATCGACTCCTTGAAAAAACATTGTTTCGCCATGACATAGGTCGCCCCTTATCTCTTCCTTGATAACCGCATTTTCTGCCTCTGTCCTTCTATTGTGTGCTCCTTATTCTTCTCTCTATCATCAATTATTTCAGCCAATATGTCTGTGAGCAAGATTCGTCAAAACTATCAAACGGAATGTGAAGCTGCTCTCAACAAGCAGATCAACATCGAGCTCTACGCATCGTATGTCTATCTCTCAATGAGTAACTATTTCGAACGAGATGATGTTGCACTGGAGGGTGCTGCGAAGTAAGAATTCCCTATGACCGGATGGATGAAATTCAGATGGTTCATGGATCAATCTAATGAAGAAAGACAACACGCCCAACAACTGATGAAGTACCAAAATCAGAGAGGAGGGCGAGTGGTACTGAACGAGATCAAGAAGCCAGAAAAGGACGAGTGGGGAAGCCTTGTCGAGGCCTTGGAAGCTACTTTAACTCTCGAGAAATTTGTCAATACCTGTCTCCTGAATTTGCATGGACTGGCCGGAACCCACAACGACCCTCATCTCAGCGACTTCCTCGAGGCTAAATATCTAGATGAACAGGTAATCCTGAGGCAGCAACAGAGACAGAGACAATGTTTAGGTCGAGTCTATCCACCATCTCGGCAAGATGATCACCAACTTGAAACGTGCTGGCCCTGGACTAGGAGAGTTCCTTTTTGATAAAGAAAACTTTGGACATTAGCAAGTATCCTCGATCGAAATACATGTATTCGAATAGCTTGTGTTCATTTAAGAAAGATACGTGACTTATTGAAAGAATGATAAAATCTAATCAGCCCGCTGCCCCAGACACAAAAGTCGTCTACAGATCAGTTTATTTCTCGGATCAGTTGTTGTTGAGAAGTCCGCTGTCATCCCGGTACGTGGCAATCAGTCTAGGTGGCTCTTCCTCTTGGCGTGGCGATCCTTCCAAGATCAGATTGTGGTAGATGACGCCGTGTCCGAGAGTCGACTCAACCAGAATGGCCAAAATACACAGCCAGGCAACTGCTTCGGCATAGAAATATTCCATCGGATAGAGGGGCGCAAACTCCGGCGAGATCTCTGCCCAGTTCTGATCCCAAAAGAGACGGAGAAGGTAGAGAGTGACGGCCGTGCCAACCCAGCAAATACCATGAAGAACATTGGCAAAGATGGTTGCCATCAGATCAGACACTTCGTACGAGGTGACAACACGCGCCGTCTGGAGCACGATGAGGAAAGTCTCGACAACGAGGAGACAGACGGGCAAGAGGATGGTCAGAAGCGGAGAGAGACTGCTCGGCCGACGGTAGATATCACTCTCGGTTATTCGCATGCACGTCCTCAAAAGGAATGGGATGGGCTTTTCGACGACGGTGTCATTTCCGGTCTGTTCCGGATGACTGGCGATTCCGAAGGTCGTCTCGATGAGGGAGGCGTGACAGTCCACCTGAGGCTGAGGCAAAGTCGAACGAGGATCCTTGTAGGCGCAGAGATTCTTTCCCTTGAGAAGGAGAGCCAGGCATATCAGAGCCAACAGCAGGTGCACCGCCTTGACCGGGTAGTAAATGCGCATCTAAAAAGTTGGCTTGAATTTAGAGAAAATGTTGAACCGACCTAGTCAGTAAGTGAAGGTGAAGGCAAATGAAAAACAAATGACTCCATTTGAAAGAATGAAAATTGACAAGTTTATTCCGTTTTAAAGCAAATTCACCGGTAAGATTATCACAGGAAATAAGCAACAAAAAAACGAAGAGTCCTAATCTCTTCCTCCTTGGAGGCTCAGCTTCTTCAATCGACTGACTTCTTCACAAAGTTTTGACAAATTTGTCGACGGCATTTCGCCATTGTAAGGAGGAAGAGGTGTCTTTGGGGGGGAAGGGATTGGAGTACGAGAAGTCAGAAGATGGGAAAGGAAACGGTCGAATTGCTCAAATTTAATATTATCATGAAGAGTTTCCAGCGATCTCAATGGTGGCCAGAATCTCTTTATTTCTGCAATATCTTGCTAATTAGAGCTGCAGGGGAAATGTACCGTTGACATTGAGATCATCCTCGGCTTTGTAAGTCTGAAGACGAGGGGCAGATGACGAACGAGCTATTACAGCCGTTGAAAGCACCGCCGGACCACCGGAAAAATCTGGACATTTTTGTTTTCATCCAAAAAGAAAAAGAAACGTACGATTGTTGGTTTTCTTTTTGTCCCCGTTGCCTGAATCTCCTGCGAATTTTCCCATCAGAACATCAGTACTTATCAGACGATTTTGAGCTCCTAAAATGGATTTCTTGATGGCAGAAAAAGGAGATTTCCCCAAATTAGATTGACGGTTAAGTGAATAGCTGCTATGTCTACGGCCACTCACTCACCAGGAGACTACCCTCACTTACCGGTCAGGAGATTGACAGTGTGATGTTTGAACTTGTAGGGAAAGCGGGATCTTCTGGCTGAAAAGAGATATAGTCTACGTCAAAATGCGAAACAAAGGAGAGAAAGCAAGGGAAAGAGGATGACATACATTTTTCGTCGTTTGGAGTTCCCTCGATACGACTGGCTGAAAATGTCATGCTGATAGGATATTGAAAAAAAAGAAGAGCACATTTGGGAGCAGACATGCCGATCAAACCCACCGTTGGTTTCCTTTTTTTCGATCTTTTCCTTCTCCTCGGGATATTCTTTTATACTGTTCATTATGGCCTTCCTGGTTTCGTCGAGTAATTCTTTCGCCCATTTGCTTCTCGACGCTCCCACCGTCGCCTGACAATCGTCTTCTCCTACACTTATCTAAACCCGAGTCTCTGTCTTCCTTCTCAGTCTACTCTACTTGACTCGGACTCTTGGCTACGGGTCCTTCTAAATTGCTTCGATGATCCTTTCTCCATTCGGTTTCTTTCGGTTTGTCGCCTTCCTCGCTGGCCTTTTCCCGATCGCCGCCTGCCGTGTGCCTTTGTCTCTTGACCTTTCCTTCTTTATCAACTAAAAATGTTGGTTAGTGGCTATTAGAAGCACACGTCAACTGCCCGGCCTCAGATAAAATAGAACTGACCATTGAATTTCGACGACACCTCGTTCAAGACCACAAGATTGACTGCCTCTGTATCGTTCAGATCTTCCATGTGGTCATCGGAGTCGGCGCTGTGCTCGACGGCATTGACCAATCTGAAATGACGGTAAGTGTTTAGACAAATGTCTGCCTACCCAGAGATTTTAGAAGCATTTAACTTTTCTTCTCCGCTACTTGAAATAGATAGATCATCTGGCAAAACTGGGAATGCCAAAGTTGAGGGAACCTCACGGGTGTCGCCATTTCCATGGGCGTTCGGTGACGAACCGCCGTCTCGAGAATGACTTTTTGACATACATTTACTGAAATATTTGATTGGAGAAGCGAGCTGGAATCACTCACTTATTCATTCGATTTTCATAGATTCTCTCCTTTTCTGTCAAGAAACATGGATACAACCCAGGGGAGAACAGCAGTTCAACGTGGAATTTCTGCTCTTTAGCATCGGCTCGACTATCCTCGTATACCATCAAAACAACCTAAACGTAAAGAAATTGGCATTTTATTGACTGATCCTGCTAAAAATAAAGAAACCCTTGGCTTACCTGAGTCATATAATTGAATTCAGTTATTCCACTCAAAAAGTTCATTGCCCGCTGCCATTTCTTGTCGTCGACGGAGCACAATCCCCCATATCGGATCAAATTCATCAAAGTATGGATATGACTTTCGCTTGTGAAGTAGAGTCTTGTCCTCACGTGACGAAATGGCGTTGCAATACCTTGAGAAGCCCTGAAGTTTCTTTTTTCCACGACTATTGAAAAGAATTATGCCTGGGATCGAGTCTGGTCGGATTTTCGTCCTCCTCCGCATTGATCGTACATCGATGCAGATCATTTCTAATCTTTTTCAAGAGGGGAGTGCATACCCGTTGAGCCACACAAATCTTGTTTTCCTTTTTTATTCCATACTCCTATAAAATACGTCAAGGAAAAGTGAGAAATTCACCTGGGGAACAACGATGTCGGCCATATTTTTGACGGCTAGGTACATCCTCTCGAGATCGCCTTCCTGTCCCGCACATAACTCGGGGTTGTGTTCCATATCATACTAATTTCAATAATTAGAAATGGGAAAAAGATGTTGCATACTTTGATATTATCATAAATATCCGGAATTTTTGAAATATCGTACTCTTCTTCACCATTTTTATTTCTTTTTTGGAATTCTCTCAATTCTTTTGACCATCGTCTCTCGGCCAAATTCCACGTTTCATTTTGATACAAAGTATGGGCTAGAATTGTCTGATAACCGCAAAAAAAGGAAATCTGTCTCACTCGGTCGGGTGATCTTGTGATGGTTGATGACATCGCACATTCTCTGCACGTAGCCAGCTATTTCGTTGCACATTTTCCGTGGATTTTTGATAAATTCCATGGCATTGTTTATCGACCGTAGGCCATCCGGATTCAATGCTTGGTAATCTTCCGGTGTCCAATCTCGATCAACCTGCCAAATTTTAAATCAAACAAAATGAAAGTTTACTTGAAGAGCTTGATGAAGATAAGTCTTCAGTTCCGATTGGAAATCCCTCGCGTAGCAATCGTCGTCCAATAAACCGTCCGTATTTGCCGATTTGACCATTTGTACCAAAATCGGAGTAAGTTCTCCCTCTAAAGCCAACATCCCCTGAAAAAGAAATCAAATAAATGTCCGATGATTTACCTTAGCGAATGCAGCTGCCGTCATCTGGACCCTCCCTTCATCGGAAGCATAAATCTTCAAATCGTGGCGATAAGTCGAATGTAATCTCAAAAAACCAAGACCCTAAAATTGTTTCGGTTTCGGAAAATTCAACAGAAGCACTTGAGTGTCTTCAGGAGACGTTTTGCCATCAGCCCGTCTAATTCCCGGATAAAGAGTACGGAACAATTTGCCGAGAGCCTCGGCCTGAAGAGTACCGGCTGTCGTCAACTCGCCACCCCATTTCAATATCAATAAAAGAGCGGATAGCGGCTGAAATAGGACAGAATGAACAAGAAGAGAAGAAAGGAAGAGATCACCTGGAAGGAGGAGGAACTGCTGTCATCGTCCCCTTTCTTCTCCTTTCCCTTCAAATACTTCAATTGAACTTTGCGATTGATTCCAGAGAAGTGCCCGTACCTGAAAACAAAGGGTTGCAATTGACAGGACATTCTCAAGCAAAAGCGTCGACAGTCAGACAATAAATATTTATTCATGCAAATTAATAAAAAAAGCCAGTCAAGCTCCGCTCCTTCTCTCCCGTTCAGTTATTGTTATTTTTAAAGAAAGACCCCATGCATGGTCGATGGTTGTCACCGTGTCTATCACCAGATCAAGTGACACGCACATTTCCAGGACTGTCCTCATTTGTTCCCATTTCTTGATGTTTTCGTCGACCAATTCCAGTCGATGTTCAACCGTCTCGTCTGCCGCTATCAGTTCTTCCGAGGCTTCCAATTCTTGTAATATTTTATTCCTTTCCGTCTAAATAAATGGCCAGATAAATCTAATAAAATTGACATACATATTGCTCGGAGAGAATCTGTTTTGCCAGTTCGAGTACTTCTGTCAGTTGGGTCGGCCTTTTCATCTGTATCCATTTCTAATTGAAAACGAAAAGAAATATTCTCTCACCTTGATCTCATTCTTTTTGAATCCGTCATATTTTCTGAATAACTCGAAAAATCTCTCATCATGAACAATGACCTTCATCTTCTGTTTCGGTGTCCGATCTCTGAACAAACGCTCACCTTTTCATTGAATTTATGATCACAAACCCGTGTCGGATCACAGCGATGACACATCTCAATTCCATCAATTTTCCACTGGGAGTTGACACCAAAGGAGGGTCATCTAGAGGAACAGATAAGCGGCAAATAGGACAAACACCTACCTCCAAGGCCCAGATCCAAAATTGGAGGTGTGATATTTGGAATGCAAAATGGGATAGGAGCCATAATAGACGCCAGTCGACGAATTATCGTATTCCCAAGAATCTTAGCTGTGTCCTAAAGATAAAGTTTAGTAAATCAAAAGCTATAATAAAACCTCATAATATTTGAGTGATGTCTTTACAAAGGAGAAGCCATTGACATCGCAGACATAGGATCGACCGTTGGCTCGGAGGAGGTCGAAGCCGCAGACAGTCTGCCCGAAGGCGAGGACAACACGTCGGGCGATCATCTTCTCTTTGTGGCTGAGGATAACCGGGTATCGGACCTCTTTGCCGTCCGAATCTCTCTCGACTTTTCCATCCAATCCAGGCGCTTTTCTTGCTTCAGCATGGGCATAAAATGGTCCGACTGCATAAACCTAAAGACAAAGAGACAAAGGTCGAGAGAACAAGAGAGGGAATACCTTGACATCAGTTCCATCAGCTGGGATAAAATCTTCGTAGATGAAACTGCCATCAGTTCGAACTTCGCTGACTGGAGAATACCAACTGCTTCGGTTGTTGATCTAAAGTGTCATTTGAGGACAAAGACTAGTGCTAAGGGAAAAAAATAAAGGAAATGAGGTGAAAGAAGCGGTTTGGTCAGTTCACACTTCGTTAGTTCAACGCCAAAGCTGAACCGAGGTAAACTTACATGCCACGCTTTAACAGTTTTTCCTTTAATTGACATTGTACCCTAAAAGAAAGCCCTGTAATACACACATCGGCCCCTGTTAGGATCAACACGAGCTGTCGTCATCCGGCTACCCACCTTTCGAAACAATCGTTGTGATCCTCCGCCAACTGAACTCGGATAATAAATGTAGATATTGTGGTCTTCTGCCGAGATTGGCTTTTCCACAAATGGCTTGTTAAAAACCATTCCGTTGACTTCGATGTGGTCATTGTGTTCTATCAATTCTCCATCTGAAATTTGTCTCTTCTAGATCATCGAGTCGAGTTCGATGCCTGGTTCATTAGGATCTCCCCTCATGAGCACTCCATGTCGCGGATGTTCAATTCCTTCCTTTGCCAATGTTCGGAATACTTTCCTTCTATCCAACTAAAATTTTGCTTTTAGGTTCTTGCCCAGAATAAACCGACCAAATCATATTGTCGTTTGAGATCATTGATTACATACGGTCGACGAAGCTTGACGTACTCGATGGCCTGCAACAGGTCGATGTCTCGACAGAGGAAAAGATCACCTTATGAAGGGGAAAATCGGTCGAATGGAAGCTGATGAGGCAATCACAAAGGGGCCAGTTCTCGATTGGATCGTTGAGGATGACCTGCTCCGGGAAAATGAAATATTCGAGCCATTCCTGAAAAAGAAGTGCCTTGTCTATCTCGACCATATTCCCGGGACAGACAGTTGCTTGTCTGATAAGAAATCTCGACATCTTTTGAGGAAAGGAGACTCGACTCGCCTTGTAATACTCGACAATTTTGGACATTATGGCTTTCATCGGTTTGCTGGTTGCTTTCCTGTTCATTGCACATATTCCGATTCGGATCTAAGTTCCCTCATATATTTTTTTCTTTTTAAAAGATAACAAACCTTTTTGCCGCTCTCGCCGGCAGCCCCTCCCGGGGGAGACGTCGCGGAGCTCATTGCTTCCTGGAAATATTCCTGTCTGTTATTACGAACAGATACATGATTGATTTGTATTGAATTAGGGGATATGGATAGCACAGAATTGAGTGAAGATACGACATGAACTGATATGAAGACGTTCGATTTGATTGTGGGGTCGGCGGGCAACAACGCAACTGGTCTCCTTACGTTGGACGGTCAAAGATCTCATGGAACAAACACAAAACGCCCAGCAGCTGGGAAAGGAGGCGAGAACCAGGGATAAACAGCTGTGAGTCTTGTGTTTTACTCGACTCTTTTTTTATGTATTTCATGTGAAAAACGGAGGATTAAAAAATCGGGGAAAAAGAGCGGGCGGGCGTGTGACTGACCGGCCGATGAGATAACGATTTGTGAGGATGACACGTCGGAAAACTAACTAAACCTCATAAATAACAACCGACCAAAGTTGATAGAAAACGTTTTTACTAACCGGAAATTTAATGACATCAGATGATACCCTCCCACCTTTTGTAACGATACAGGCGACTGATCATTACAACGGAAATGGACACTTTCAGGGGGATTGAGCCAAATAATATTGAGGGGAGAATTTCTGGCAGAAGGAAACCAAAATTAATGGAATTGATTGGAATGTCTTCTACACACAAAGGATTTAGATCACAAACGTTGAAATTTGAGACGATAGGGGAACAAATGTCAGGAGAAGTAGAAACGAAGAAATCCATCGTTTCAAATTTGTAACAATGAGGCAGATTAATTAGAAGATCAGCCGAGGAGCAGCTTGTTTATAGGGTCGCAAAATCATAAATATATAATTCCGCCTTATTTGCTTCGTGTTCTGTTCAGAGACGGTATCGTTGGGTGGGAAATCAGCCAACAATATTCTTTGTGACCTCGAGTTTTGTTGTTTTCACAAAAAGAGGCAGGAAAGAACAAAGAAACAGCGTGAAAAATCCAGAAAGTAAACAAAGTTCACATCGAGTCGTGGTGATGAAAACACGTACGTGGGGCTGTCCATATTTGAGAGGAAGCCGCGAAAGAGACCAGTTCAATTGGGGGTTTTCAACTGGGCATTGACCTACCTTCGACGAGGAGGAATGGCTTCGGAATAGGCCAACATCGGAAGAGGAGCCAGCCTCTTTACTAAAAAGAGCAGTTTAGGGACAAAAATAAGATGAAGTGAACCTCCACGAAAAGGATGTCGACCATTTTCTAGGCATAGTCGAAGATATCTTTCCCGTGACCTCTCTGACTGCCAACCGTCGACAAACAGAGCGATCTCTTTCCCAGCCACTTCATCGGTCCAATAGGAACAAGGGGTGTCACTATCATCGCTCACAACTGACCTTAGTTGCCCGATTCCTATCGCTGATTGTGGTCCTGACTCCAGCCATATTTTATTGCTTCCTCTCTCTGTATTTATTCCCTTTTGATTCATGCCCCTTTCGATGCTATCTGCCCTTTCCCATGCTTACCTACCTCCCGCTACAGTTTATGCTCTCTATCGCCACTAATAAACCAATCCATCGGGACATTTTTCTCTGGCGACTACTGTCCTTCTCATAGAAAAGGACAACTCAAATAGGATTAGGCTACGAACGGCTCTTGTGACCCTGTAATTGGCAAAGAAACACCGACACATCTTTGCCTTTTTCGAGTGGCAACCGGATATGCTGATGGGTCACTTGACCACAAAAAACAGAACTGTTTCTGACCCATGGAGTCATATCAAGTTTCGCCTCTTCTTTTGCTAACAGATAGAGAAGAGTTGCTGTGATTCTCCGTCCCTGTTTATATTTCTTCCTGCATTTTCTAGAGACATGAAAGGATCAAGCCGTTGCTGGAGGTGTTAACTGGCCAGCCCTCAGCTTCCATCTGTCATCATTGTGGTTCACTTGCCCTCGTGGCTGTTTACCCCTCGTGCCACCGTCGTTCCATGTCCTCCTGTGGTCATTTGGCTCCGCCTCCCGTCTGCTGCCATTGGTTTGGCTGTCGGCCAAATCGTACTGACCCCACGCCATTGCCTCTTAATTCTGCCCTCTCTCCGAGTGCCATTCTCTTTCTCCTTCCCGGGGTCAGCGTCCACTAGCGTCCTTTTTGTCGCACTCGATGACTTCCTCGTTTCTTTTTTTTTCTCGAGAGCTTCCCGGTCTCTTTGTCTCCGTGTACATTCCGTCTCCAGGACCGCTTCTCCTAGTTATCAGTCGCATTTTGAATTTTTTGGCTAGTGGTCACTCCTGTCCTTATCTTGTCAGGTCGACCTTCACTTTCTTGTCTCTCTTGTAACTATTCTTATACTTTTTCCTCTTCTCTCTATTCCGCTATCCCTTTTTTATAAATTTCGTTTATAGAAGAGTCGACAAAAGTTTACCAGTTGGGCCGACGTCGACCATCTTCTGAGACCAAAATGGTGAGTTCTTTCTTTCTTGTCCGATCCTATGGCGTGGGGCCTTTTCCCCCTCATCCCGTACCGCCTTATGAAAAAAAAGCCATGCCTTTTTTATAATCCCATCATGAATCATAATGGTCCTCCAAGTGGCCCCACTGCGAGACAGTCTCTCTTTATCCGCCTTTTTTTGTTCTAATCTCCCAGGTGTGAGGAGTACTTCTCACAGCTCACCAGTGACATTTCAAGGTCGTTTAAAAAGTCTCCCCGTATGGTCCGCGTCTCCCTCCGCGCACAGCTGCCAGTCTCGCCGTACAGTGGCTGGATCTCCCCATCTGTCCTTGGCAGGCAGCCAAAAATCGCAGGCAAGAGGTTCGTCTAATTGTCACGCAGAGCAGCCTCTAGGGTCACGGGCCTAACCCAGTGAGGCGAGACCGAGTAAACAATGAACGACGAGAGCAAGCGGACAACAACCGGACAACCTGTTAGCTCGCCTCTAATGAGAACACATTCCAGGCTCGATCCAAATCACACGGAAGATCAAAGTCGCAGACACGATCGAAGAGTCGATCTCGTAAGAATACAAAGTCACCAGCACGTGGCAAGATACGTACGCCCAAATCAGAGCCAAGCCGGTCGAGAAGCCGTGGACGACCGCCCAAGTTGGCAAAGACGAAGACACCTTCGAAGCAAAGTCCACCAAAAAAGACGCCAAGTAAAACACCGACAAGACATGCTGAACACAAAACTCCGGCTAAGACTCCGAATAAAACACCTTCCAAGATCCAGAGACAAGCCAGCAGGTAAAAAACTGTAAAAGAGATTGGAGACAACTCATTTTTAGATCATCTTCGAGAGGTCGACCTCCAAAAAGCCCGAAGATCGCCTTGATACAAGAAATCAAGGAGGTAGCAGCACCTGTGACTTCGGCTTTCAAGCGAGTATCCCGCAGTGCAGTTAGAAAGTTCGAAGACACAACTCCTAAAATTATGAACAAGATCCACAACATCAATTTAAACAGAAGCCGATCACCCAAGAAGGTGTGTTATTCTCGTCTCCCCCTACTAAAGCGATTTATTTTAGGTGATTGGTTGGGTCCAATCGACGAAGAGAAATGTCTGCTCAACGACACAAAATCTCTACAATGGAGCCCGTTTCCAACTGAGGAAGACCATCCGTTACGTGAGAAACAACCAGACGGACATCTTCTGGACAATTGTCATGCTCGGCTTTATCGGGCTACTCTTTTATGTTTTCTATTATAAGGGCAACCGGCTGGATCCTGTGACAAAATATTGTCGAGAACAATATCACAAAGCAGCCAAGTATATTTCAACCCAATATCATAATGCTCGAGACTATTATTATCACAAATAATGCCCCTCCCTTCATATCTTTCTTCCCATCAAGTCTTTTCTCCCAAATCTCACTGCCACAAGACATTGTCGTCCCTTCAAATATTGTTGTATATATGAGAGAAATCCGTCTGGGATGTGCTAGTTGGAATTGCGGCCTGTTAGTTTCCCAGTGACGAGGTGGGTACTGGATGATTTTTGTAAACACCCCGTCCCGCCCAAGACAACCCTAACCCCAAAACCGGCAATTCCAATTCGTGTCCCAAAGTCGGATGCCTTTGATCTGTAGCCCTCTCGGTTCATTATATTGCATTTTTTGTCAATAAATAATCTTCAACGAGTTCATTCTTTTACTGACCTTGGGGTATGCTCGGCTGGTTGTTTCTTCTTTTCTTCTGCCCCGTCGTGTCTCCCCTCGTCTGCTACACAGGTCTCTCGACAATCGTCGTCTAATTCGTCTCTCAGGTATCAACGCCGAGTACAAGGCATGGGTAAACGAGGCCAATCGTCTGTGGAACAGATCTAATAAATCTGTAGACAAGGAATTTTTGGAAATTATGAACCGACATATGGGATTGTCTCTGACCATGAAAAAGGAGAAATGCTCCGGTACTGACATTTGTTTGATGGGGTATAACCAGCTCTTTTCACAATCTATATCTCCTCTTTTTAAGGAAAAATTTGATAATGCCATCTAGACGTGAGCCTGCCGTTGCCTACGTGACGAGATGCGAGAGACGAAGGAGTTGTAACGATTTTGTGAGCTGTCATTTTGTTCAATTATTGTTGAATTTAGCGGAAAATTTTGATGCACAACAAATTTATTGAGGAGGTCCGCTGCTGTGACCAGGAGCTGTGCAACTTACCGTATCCTGCCCACATCGAAACGGAACAGCCCCTCTCCCCAGCTGAGATCATAAAATCCCCGAAAAATCCGAAAAGGCGGCCATCTTCAAATTTGACGCTGGTCATCTCCTTCGTCCTTCCCGTCGCAGTCCTTCTTCTCCTCGGATAAATAACAAACTGCAAACAATAATAAATAATTGGCATAACAATGTCTGCTGTTTTTGTGTTCTGGCGGTGGCTTTCTTTTAGCAATAACCTGTGTAAAGAGTATAATTACCCACAAGCCGTGCAGAATTTCCCACTTGAAAGAAGGGAGCTATCAAACCAGTTGTTGTTTTCGTTGACTTTCGATTTGCATCGTATTAAGTTTTCCCGTGGGTGTTGCCTTCTAATTTCGTGTCGGTTTTCTTGTCCGCCATAACCCTTGGAACTTGACCAAAGCAACCTTTAGTCAGCTGGGCGGATCCCGTTCAAATCTCCGCGAAGATAGCATAGATTGCGGAGAAAGAACACTGTTAGCCCTTTTCCCACATTTTCCCCCAGTAAACCAGTCTCCCATCGGCCGAGACAGATTCTCGTTGCTCCTTTCCAATAGATACTTCTCTTCTTCTCCCCTTTCTACAATATATTCTTCTGTTAGAGAAGTCTCGTCTTCGCCATGGATCGACTCTTGGATTCGATCACGTTTGATCCCAATGTAATTTTTGTCTTTTCTCTTCTTCGAGTTCATTTTTATTCAGAGTTTTGACAATGAGACAGTGCTACGTGTCCAATACAAGCATACATTTGCCTTGCCTTTTGAACAAGGCGCTGATATGCTCTTCTGGCGTCTTCATTTTGTCAGTAAGTGGCATCTCTCCATTGTCGTCGGTCTTCTCTACCTCACCTTGATCTACGTTTGTTTCCTCTTTTTGTCCACAAAATTAAAAATTTCAGTCATTGGCATATTTTATGAAAGACCGCAAGCCGTTGAATTTGAAGCCGGCTCTTATTGTCTGGAATGGTTGTCTCGCCATCTTCAGTATTCTGGGAATGGTTCGAACTTGGGAAGAGTGGCTGTCTGTTCTCAGTCGCGACGGTTTCTACACTTCCATCTGTTACACTTATCCGACTCACAGTGTTACTGGCCATTGGTAGGCGGTTTTTTGTAAGAGAATAATCCCATTTAGGTATCTAATCTTCGCTATTTCTAAATTTGTCGAACTCGGTTAGTTCTATTGAGCTGTCCCATTCTATTCCATTGTTCAGGAGATACGGTATTTCTTGCTCTTCGTAAGCGGCCTCTTTCTTTTCTTCATTGTTACCATCACATGAGTGTCCTCTTGGTTACAGTTCAATCAGGAGCCGAACAACAAGCCGGTCGTTGGTACATGTACAGCCTCCCGCTTCCTCTCCAACTCTTGGGATCTTTTTAGGTCTATGAATTTTGGTGCCCATGCTGTTATGTATACTTACTACACGCTGGTCAGCTGTGGCTACCATTTCCCCAAATGTATTTCTGCCTCTGTCACTACCATCCAAATCGCTCAATTGCTCACAGGCGTCCTCATAAGTTGCATCCTTCTTGGTGTCAAGACTTTCACGTAAGTCATCTCTCTTTTTTTCCATCAATCAGAAATGTTTCAGGGATTGGCCTTGCCAGCAGTCGTGGCTCAACTTGGCCATTTGTTTCTTCATTTATATTTCTTACTCGGCTCTCTTCCTTCAATTCTTCAACCGGACATATCTCAAAAAAGAAAAGACCAAAAACGAGTAGACACACGTAGTGATAACATTTTATATAACTATTTGTCATATTTTGCACCATGTAAAAAGAGCGAGTGACCGGCACGGAGAATTGCAACAAATAACAAAAAAAAAGAAGATCGAGCGAAGAGCACCTCGTCGGGGGGAAGAAGGGCACAGTCTGAAAATTAATCAATTGGCTTCAGAAGGGGATGACACCGGTTATTCAGCTCATTGCAACCAGCAGAATAGCTAGGATAAAGCAAAACAGTCCAAAAATAACTGTGACACTTTTGAATTTTTGTTACGCGATATCTGAGGAATCGATCAAAACTGATTTATGGAGGGAATGTATAAAGTATTTTCGCAGAAAGTGTGGATGCCCAACAATTTCGCCCAAATGTTTAGTTGTCCATTAAACACGAGCAATCCACATTGCAACATTTCAACATTCCTCGGCCTGTTCCGGCCCGAGGTATGATATTTATTTGTAGATGGTTTAGAAACAGAAATGTACCTAGTCGAGTTCGATCAGCGGGATGTCCTTTTTCGAAAGTTTTCGTCTCTTTGGTGCTGGGTCGGCTGAATAGAATTCGGTTCGTGACTCTTGGTGTACTGTACCATTTTCAATCTCGGATGTACTTCTTCTGACGGTGGCAGCTGGTACGACACTCGGATTCGAAGCCGCAGGCGGTTGGACAGGCGGTTGAGCTGCCGGTTGTGCTGGCGGCTCCTGAAGTCGGCTGAGGGCTTCAGCCAATGTGCCAGTCGGCGTGGTAGTGACGGAGGTTGGGGGAGTCATCGGCATGTTAGCTGGAGGTTGACCCGTTGGCGTCTTGGGAACGGGAAAAGAGACGGGCCTTGATTCCATTTTGGGCGCAGGAGGACACACCGAATGTGGAGTGTACATGACGAGAGGAAGATTATAGGATCCCCAGTTTGATGGAAAAGATGGTGGAAGTTGTCTCAATTCTGGTTGCATTTTGTCGATGTTGATGATGTATTGATAGCCGAGAGGAGCAACTGGCAGCATCTTCGCCATTGTCCCCAGGAGAGCATTGGTAAGGATTTGTGGAGGAATTTGAGAAGGAAATGGAGCAGAATTCATCTGACCGACCATTGTCTGGAGCTGTGGATGAGACAGAAATTGCTGAGGAGGAGACGGGAATGGTTGAGGACATCGTGGCAACTGGCCAGGAAGTGCGGGAGGTCCATTGCTTGAGGGACCAGCTCCTATGGGCATTTTAAACCGGTTGATAATATCATGTTCCTTCTAAAATCATATGTGGCAGCTTTTTTTTATTGTCTTACTTGTTTTTGTGCCGGAGATGGAAGTGGCTTTGGGATGATCTTCTTCGGGTTTGCGGAGTTCTAAATATGACGTATTTGTGTCCATTTCATAACTTACGGTGTGTGATTGTTGATGGTTGACCAAGGGACTGGTTTCGCAACCAACGAATGGAAGGATGACTAGGCCATTTTCATCCACAGCTTGGGCCATAAACTGAAAAAGGTCAAAAGGTCGACGAACTTGAAGAAAAAGTGCTGATAGCAATCCGCCAGCGGCTTTTATACCGAACTTTATCTTAGTTTTTGATCGGGGTGGAACCAAAAAGCAAAGTCGAACAAAGGGCGATGGGGGCCGGCTGGTTGGGGGGCAAGGGGCGGATCCTCCGGGGGGCCCCCCAATAAATGGACGAGATAGCGCGCCAAAGAGGAGAGACAATCGAGAGAGTGGGATGGAGGCAGAGAGACGAGAGATTATTGATCCCAGGTAACGGACAAACAACGATAAAATCGGATTGGTTTTGGAAAACCGATTAGATAAGGTTTCAGGCGTCGTGTATTATCGGGAGAGACCCTTAAAGAAAAGGAAGAATTCTCAACGATTGACGGAAGTGGATATTCAAAATTTGTTTGGTCCAGGGGAGGTCAAAAGAGAGCTTTTGAAAAATGAGGTCACCCGACGGGCTGTAATGTGGGGGGTGTTCGCAGACGAGACGAGAGAGTGTTCCCATTGGAGAGGGTAATCGATCGGTTCCGTATCCTCAGTCGGCCGGTTGTCTTGTGACTATTCTTGTTTTCTGCGTCTCCCCTTCTGACATTCTATTTCTCGTCTACACCCCTCGCCCGTGTCAATCGATCGGACAAACAACGGCGAAATAGCACGCGAAAGAGAGAGAGACACCGCCCTCATTTTAAGAGGATTAGCGGCTCTGCCACAACAGCTGCGGATAAGCTAAAAGCAAAAGGGCAACTATATCATTCAAACCAAACACGAACGCAGGGAAACCGAATTATTTTTAGTTGTTTTCGTCATTTTTTTGAAGATGACGTATGATCTGGTGCGAAATGCCCTGTCACTTATAAAAGAGTTTTTTTTTATCGTATTTAGGATGATTCTTTTAATGGACATTAAATTCAGAATAAATATTGCACCGGTTTCCCTTATCGATTCCGCCGTTCGCCTATTCATTTGGCCGTTGTCAAGCAATCTGCCGCGTCAATAGGCGGCAGGGCGCTTCAAAATATTCTGTTTTGTGCCTATCAAATGATAAGAGTCATTTTGAACATGGAGACATGGAGAAAAAGATGCAACGAAATAGCATAAACATGTTTTTAGAAAAACTAATGGCGAGGATACAGCTTCGCCTTGTTTTTCGCTTTCCCCCATCGACGAAACGGTCGACGAAACAGTGCTGATCTCTATACCAAACAAATTGGGAAAATCTTACGAAAAGCAATAGACACAATGATACAAATGGCTTGTTTTTTATTCACTGGTCAAAATCATTAGAGAAACCATAAACCACAGCACTTTCATCAGGAAATCCTTGAAGCACTGGCCACTTTGGCTTCCGCTCGATTGAGGAGGATATTTCTGATTTGCTTATTAGTGAAAACGAGCAGCCAGGAAGGCAAGAGACAGTTGATATCGAAAATCCAGCCACGGATGGAAATCATAAAGTCGGACATTTCCAAATTATAGAAAGTGTAATAATAGAAATAGATCATCAGCTGAACATATAACATTGTCTCGTACTTCCTCGATTACCATGTAAAAGGAGAGAACACCTGTCGTGATAGAAAAGCCAACATTTGTCCAAAAGAGATTGACCTCGGCACTACGCATTTTAGTCACGTTGGATCGGACGAGGAAGAAAGAGGAGACAGAGGCGGAGATGACAATCCAAGCCAGACAAGTAACACTCAGAATGGTAGCCATCAAAGCAAGGGGTATCTGAAATGAAAATGAGACTACAGCAAGGGAAGATCACTCACATGGGGCCATCCTTCGACGAAGACAAAACCCAGCCGACCACTGGAAATTTGTAAGGAGCCATTCCAATCGTAAAGGTAGAAATTATATCCGATGGCAAGAAGGAGAGTGACCGGCAGAAGATATCGTATGTATTGAGCCCAGAACTGACAGAGATGGGTAAAAAATGAGGACAGACTGACATGGGTGGCAGAAACAGGAGAGAGGATTACGGTCATCCGATTGAGTGAGATAATCATGACAGTCAAAAGTTGGACAGAAATGGGCACATAATAACTAATAACCAACGGCTTCAGAAGGGCAGTGGGCTCTTCAAAATACGGAAAGAGAATATCGCACATGGCCTAAAAGAACAACTGACAACCTCAATGGATCTTACTTTATTGGGTATTATCCTTTGGAGAACAAACATCGCCAGTCACAACCAAATATTCTGAATGGAAGGCTAACAGTTAGACTGGGAACTTACACAAAGGGAAAGTTGAATAAATTGGTAGAAAAAAGGATGATGGAAGAGGGGATTTCTAATAATTATGACAGTCAATTGAATATAAAGACCAATAGAAGCGAGGCCATAGACGACAGAGGTGATGACTTCCCCGTTGTTAGAGTCGACGATATCCTGACAACTCTCCATAAGCTGTTTGTCACTGATTATGGTCGACAGATGAGAATCAAAAAATCATAAAGCTTGTATTGGCCTCGCTATGGTGACCGAGTAATTGGTCTATTCACAACTTCCTAATTGTTTCGACATCTACTTTATTCAATAAATTTTGTTTTGTTGCCTGCGATCTCCACGTGCTGACAAATACTTTGGTTGGAAAAGTGACGATTGACATAATCAGATAAAACGTCAAATAGGATGTGAAAAAAGTCCTGAACGACGAGCTGAAGACTCCTCGCGTCAAATGCAAGGTGTCTCCCAACTGATATAATTTTTAGGACGCTGTTCGTTTTGCCCCAGTCGTGTCATGAAGGAAGGCGACTCCAAGGATGTCGTTATCCTAATGGATGATGGATTCTGTGCACAAAGACGGTCGTGGAAGGAACTGTCAGAGAAAAAAAAGGTCTTGGCTGTCAAAGAGGCCGGTCGAAACAAAACCAACACCTAAAGAAAGCCTCTCTAAAGCGTCCGACTATATGATCGCCGCAAAGTATTTCTTGCTCTTTCTTCAATGATGACGTTTCTGGTATCATGGCCGCTTCGATTTTGAATTCGCCTATTAAATACTGCGAGAATCGAACTGTACGAAAGGGAAAAGGAGACTGGGCGCCAATAAACATTAATAACGGGACAATGTATTTTTGCTTTTTTTAATCCAATTATCTTTCTTAACTGGAGCTTCCCTCAAAAGAAGTTCCTTGATATTCCCAGCAAATATCCTTCATGTTGCTAATCTGTACCGCCTAAGCCAGAATGAGTTCCTTCATCGGCAACTAATCCAATCACGTTTTTCCAATTGATCAAAGGCTGCCACCGCCACTGCTGATAGCCGTGTCGGATCGAAATACCTTTCTCCCGTCTTTCTCCTTTGTAATTGCTTTGTCGCTCCACATTCTCTCCTAATAATTCAAACGCCGAGGCACTTTTGTATCCATTTCATAGAGGAAGAGACTGGCAAACGAGAGAAATGGTTAATGATCAAATTAATCCTAGAGCAGTTTTACGGCATCTCTCTCTTTTTTTGGGTTTGGCTGTTAGAATACGGCAGGTCAGAACGGACCGGTTCATGGGGCGCCTCCTCCTAATTATTCCCGTCGGATCGGTCTTCTCACTTATCACCTTCTCTGATTTATTCGCGATAATCTTTGTCACAAAAAGGTGTTCTAAGTTTAGTTTTATGTCTCCTTGCAGCTGACATTGAGCTCGAGTAACCGCCGACTGGACACAAAAACACTTTTTAGTCTCTCTTTCTTTTTTTAGTCTCCCCTTGGTGCTTCCTATAATGATCGCTTCTTTTCTCCCGGTCATCCATCACCCGTTTCATTTCCTCTGTGTAATCCGTTGCCGTCCAGTGGTCATTTCAGTTTTTCCCCACCCCAAATATCTCATGATTTCCCTGATCAATGTTTCTCTCGACAGGCGTCCCCGCTCAAGATGTTGGCGCTCAAGACTCTTCCTTTTTTTCCAAAAGGCGCATCTTCTTGTCTCTTCTATCTCTCCCACCGCCATCACAATCTGTCTTTTTCAGCGAACGAACCTCGTAGATTGGTCTCCTTCGAGCAGCGACAATCACGACCAAGCAGGTGAGTGTATTTTTTTGTACTTTTATGTTTATTTGTACAATACTAATAGGCGCCAAGCTCTCTCCCCAAGTGCTCCCACCTGACTACTTTTTGAAGGGCATGAGTAGTCCTCTCTGTTGTTCTGATCCTGGCTTCTTTCGCACCTGACCCACACAGTTGTCCTCCCTCGTTTTTATGATCTCCTCCCATTTTATTCTCTTTGCAAACGTTCTCTATTTCATTCCTCATTCTGGTTAATTTAATGGCTATTACGACTGCACAGATTAGTTCGAAACATCTGCGAAAGAGGCGCCTCCACAGGATGATCGCCTTCTATCCGATCTCCTTACAATTTGACAATTCAACCAAAAGTGACAAGCGAGTAGTTTGAATGGCAATGGTTTACTTTTTAGAGCATTACACCGAACTGTTTTGCGAGAAGTGACAACTGACGCCTCGGGGTTGGCTAGCCGACGGCTTTGACCACGATTGCGTAACAATCCACATCCTATGAGTCCATAACGACGACGTCTTTCTTTTGCTATTCGCTTGCCTCATCTCTCGCTGTCATTTCTATCAAAACAATGAAAAAGAAGCGGATAATAAAACATTTTTCGAGATTAGAGATTAGACATTGGGGAGGAATGTGCTCTTTCTGTAAGCCGAAGTACATTCAGTTGCCCTCTGATTACCCTCGACCGTCGTCACTTCTTTCTCATTATGCAATTTCTATTACACAGTTGGCAAGTCGCCGAAGCATCGAATTTCCTCATGCTCTTCCCGTTGCTCCAGTCCTTCGTTACTTTCAACTATTTTCTTTATTCCTTTTCTTTTTTTCTAACTACTCGAGTGCCAAGATGCCGGAGATTATTCTCCTTTTCCCCAAATCCCCCACAAACCAAAAAACTGTTTGTTCTTGCCGGCGCCGACTGTTATCCCGAGCAACTTGTCGCCAAGTCCAATTCATGCCCCCGTCGATCTCCAGGTGCTTCCCAGAAAAAGGCGATCACTCCCGGGGGCGACCACATGTCTTACGAATCGATGCTCGACTTCTGTTCCTCGTCAATTTGCTCACTTTCATAGACTTTTCTTCTAATTATACCCTCTTTTTCACCCTTCGTATCTATTTATATCCCCCTTTTGTCAACTGAACTTTCTTCTCCTTGGTCTTTCCCCTTGCGAAAAGTTTTTGCTTACTCATCCCCATGGGAAAGGCCTCTTTCTGTCATCCTAAAAGAATCTCTTCTTTCAGCTTTGTCTGTCGAGCTCAATTGTGTATATTGTACCAAAAAATAGTCACATAAATGAGTGCTGGGCACTATCATCGACGGTAAGTCTTCCTGTCTTTTTGAGAAAATTTGACTTTAGATGGTCGTCGGGTCAAGCGGGAAGGACAACTCCGACATCTTTCTCGACTTTGTCCAGTGCCATCGAACCCAGTACATATGGAACAAGGTCTATTTCTCTTTTTTTTCGGGAATAGACATAAATTTCAGTTGGAATTCGGTGAGATGGAACAAGCCGACACCTGGTTATCGGAGTCAATCCTCGTCAATCGCCTTGAGATTTGAAAAACCGAGCACATATTCCTCGCCATCGCCAGCGAGAAGTTCCACCTCACGGTATTCGATTTTTATTTTAAAATGACATTTCCTCTCCAGATTCAGAAATTATGCCAGTGACGCGGTGAAAACGGCTGCCGATCTGGCGAGGTCAGTCAAACTCGATTAATTAACAAATCTTTTAGCCTGGGTCCATCTGTCAGCACCCGGGCCTCTCGTTTTGATGCCACCGTTCGGGACACAAAAGAAAAGTATCGAAATGAAGCGAGAGAATTGATAAACAAATGGACAAGTCGAGAGAGACCGACGGGTAAGGGCCATTTCAGCACGAGTCATGTTCTCGTCATAATTCAGGATACTTTTCACAACACTTCGAACCTCATAAACTTTACGGTAATTATCGTAGACTATAGAAAGAGAGAGAACTTTAGTTAGATTTTTAGTTAGAGGGAAGGGATGGGGATGTCCGGCTGAATTAATGGCGACCTTTTCAGCTGAGAACTCTTATAGTCGGAAACCATTCGAAACGACGTCTTCGTACTTGAGCAAAGCTAATGATTACCGTCAGTATTGATATTTATTCAAAAATTCTTCTTTAGCTTATCGGAAGACAAGTTCAATGACTCCGACGAGAAGTTCGGTACCGACGGTGGCGAGATACTCTTCGCTTGACCGAAGTTCGACCGGCCTTTTGTCGCCGTCGCCCACGCCACAACTTTCGTAAGTCCACTTTATTTTTTCCCGCTGTTCCCGACTCATCGAGTAAGTTGTAGATTGTCCTTTTCCTCTCCTTATCTGGCGTAAGTTCAGCGTGCCTCTCTTTTCACTTGGTTCAATCAGTTGATCCTCTCTTCAGTTTTCATCCCCTGTCTAACTAATCTTTTGCCTAAAAAGAATTATAAAATCGTTTCAGGACCACGCCAAAGTTCGAGCGTCCGTGGCGACAACGGATGGCGGAGTCGGCAAAGATCCGGGCCATCCACGGCGACGAAGTGAGTGCCTCGTACGCGGCCGAAAGGCGTCGACGAGAAACTTCTCGAGCCTCCTCTCGAAGGGGCAGCTTGTCGCAAGCGAGTGGCGACGAGTTGGGAAGTTGCCTCGACAATCTACGTAGCTATTTAAATGCTAGCGGGGTGCGTTCCAGTCCTTCTAACATAAATTAACCATTTTACCGTAACTGAGTCAAAGAAAAAGAAAAAATCTTGCCATTTTTAGTATACTTCACGAGATACTTCTATCTACGGGCCGACATCCCGATTTTCGACGTCGTACACATCGGGCTACAAAAGAAAAGAGGAGGAAGACAAGCCGAACAAGTACATGTCTCGCAGTTATTCCCCTATTCGATCTCCCCATGATCTCTTCAAAAACACATCCAGTTCTGTGCTCCAGACATCTCTGGAGAAACCTCAAATAGAACAGTAAGCCGTAATATTGTTATGCAATCTCTTACTTCAGTCAAAGGCATTCGAGACCGTCTAGTCGAGAATCTGTTCGGGATGACAGCAAAGAAAGGCACGTGTCTTCAATTCCCAAGACTTCTACAATACGAGAAAGTAGTCGAGAGAGAGAGCTCGATCGGCGGAGGACACGGAGCAGTAAAGAACGAAGTAAGTGGTTTGTCGGACATGTGGATGACATCGGAACCACCCGTAAAACAATGAAGTTCCAGCTGCGCGTCGCAATTCAAGACAACGTAGTCAACAGTTGGAAAGCTCTTCGGAGGGTGAGGACATGGAAGTCCGCGAGGAAACCAAGCGACGTCGACGGAGAAAGAAGACCGAAGACAGTGAGCCTCCCATCTTTCTAATTCTTATTCATATTTTATAGATTTTGCCCTCCCTCCAACTTCGAGTGCATCCGCTTTGGTAAGTATTTCTCGCATCCTGGATATCTCCTTGGGGAAAAGCAGGAAAACTTCCTGGGGGAAGCTGCAGTGTCCAATCTAAATATTGTTGTGACGCCAGCCATTTTCCACATTACACCTCCCAGCCGGGGTCGATGGCTCTTTCCTCGCAGATTACAGAGACACCTCGTACAATTAATTGCAGGCCAAGGCGACGATGGTTTCGTCAATCTACGATACGAGCAAAGAAGAGACAAGGTAGGTGCCTCGTCTCTGGCTGTCGTAATATGTGTTTTTTTCAGCTGCCACCCTGTCCTATCGCCGTCTGCTCATCCAGGTGTGTCGATTCTCTTTATCTTTTAACTTCTAACTATATCTCGGTTAACTAGAATTCATTTAAATGGGAATAAAAAGGTGTAGGTGTCTGTTTTTATAGGAGGACTGACAGGTGCCTCGTGTTTATTGGTCAACGGCAGCGAGGACGACTTCCAGAGCTGTGCGGGATCGGCAAGTCACATGATATCCAGCGGTGATTTAATGATTGCAGTTGCCGTCGCCTGGCATGGGGCAAAAAATCAGCCGAAGCAACAGTTCGACCCGTCTTCCCTCCAAGACACAGATCATAAGTAAGGCCGTCGTCCCTTTGCTTTCATTTTCATTTTCTTCAGAGTCTCCTTCAGTTGTCGAAGTTCCCGGTATATCGCGGTCTAGTTCCAAAGCTGGCGATGGTCCCTTGTCTCCTGGTCCGTTGTCTCCTCCTTTCTCGCCGTCGATTCCTCTCTCGGTAGCCGAATCGACTTCTCTTCATCTGGTGAGTCGTCTCTCCTTGCTCAGCATGTCCCTTGTTAGATGGATAGAAGTAGTATCTTTTAGTTATTTCAGTCTAATTCTCTCGACCATCTAGATGACCTTCAATATGATAGCGAGGTGAGCCCCTCTAACCAGCCGTCAGGATCCTCGTTACTAACAGTCGTGTGCCGTGTCCCCTTTCTTCTCCATAAATGTATTGACATGTCTAGGAGCCGACCTCCTCTGTCCAGGGAGACGTCTCCCAGTACAGTGCCGTTGCTCATTTCAAGCCCTATAAGGTTGTCTCTCCTTTGTTCTTTTTTAACCGCCGGGTTTCTAGCCAAAAGTTAAGCGTATTGCACCAGTGCCGGGACTTTGGAATTCTCAGGGAGACGAACAAGTCATCAGCAAGAATAAGACTCTTGTCAAGTGAGAATACTCCATTTTTTATACTTTTATTCCTTACAGGGATGAGGAACACATGTCCACCTTCAAAATTTGGAATATTAAACCACGAGAAAAAGTTTCGAAGAAGGTGAAGGCGCCTGTCAAAAAGAAGACAAAAGAACCGGAGACGGTGAAAAAGGAACAGAAGATCACACAAGACTCGCCCATCAAGAAACTTTTCCTTGGAAAGAAAAAGACGGTCAAACCGGAAGAGGTGAAAGAGCAACCTAAGTCAGTGCCTCCTAAGGAGAAAGAAAAACCCAAACCACCCAAGGAGGAAACCGTATCAGTGAGTGTTGCCCATACTTTTCGTCTAGCAATTCTCATTCAGATATCTGCCACTTTCACATCCAAGGCTCCGATCAAAATGACATCGTCGACGACAATAAAAGATAAAAGAAGGTTTGTCGCTCTTCTTCTTCTTTTTTTTTGTCTCAAAACAGTCGGTTGTATCGGTTGTGACAGCTTGTGAACAAGCGTGTTTCCGTGAGCAAGAGTGGCCTCTCTTCACGCGACTGGCTGCTGCAATTATTGTTTCACTGTTTGTGTTGTCGTTACGGCGCTTTTGACTCAGCTTCTCCACTTCACGTATTCCTTCTTTTTTTGCAGAGTCGATCTCCCACCGAAAAAACTCAAGGCCATCAAGAAGACAGTCGAAGTCAAGGCGGACGGTGTCTTCCAAAAGAAAGCAGTCAGTTTGAAGGCACAGAAGACTCTCGCCTCGAAAGTGTACGTCTCTGTCCAATTCCATTTAAATGATAAATTACAGAAAGAACAAGACAAACCACAAATTAAAGTGTCGAGCCAGTGGAAATGCATCGACTCAGATGGCCAAAGAATTGAAGGGAAAAGAGCCGAACAGAGGAGCACAGGTCGGTCTTTTTTCCCTGTTTGACGGGGGCTGACAATCAATGTGAGTTGTTGCTTTTCAACGACTCCGTGATTGCCGTTCGAAAGATGGCACATGGACTGTTTTTTGGCCGCGTAGCTCCTGTGTAATGTTGAGAAAAGCTATACTTCTCTCAGCTGAGCATGTTGACTTTCATCTACTTCTGCCTGTCCCTGTAGGTAGCCATGAAGAGTCGTGAGAAATGTCCTCTCGAAGATCTTCTAGAGATTCCCTCATTTTTGAGGTGTATCTATGGAGTAAGTCCCCCCATTTCCAATATTCCCAAATAGACGATATGATGAGTTTCTTCAGGTAATCGTGGACCGTCCACAGAAAGGTGTCAATGCTGCCCGAGTCAAATTACGCTGTCGACAGCCCGAGAAGAGGATATCATTGTGGGATTAAAAACATTTTAAAAGAGAATCGAAGGCATTCCAGACCGTCACAGTCAGAATTGGCTAAAAGTATCGAACAGTTGACGGTGGATTTGGACAAGGCGAGATTGAGTGCTTTGCCAGAAGATCCGAGACGGTCGATGTCGAGAGATTCACAGTCGCGAGCGGCTGAACTACTGGATGAAATGAGATACACGGAACCGGCACTCGAATGGAGAAGGGTAAGTTGTGTTCTGTCGTGTTCCCGGAAGACTCTTCGACAGCGTAAACCGTGGGCGGCTTTTTTGCACGTGTCAGCCATTTGTTGTTATCTGAAACCGCAGGGAAAATAGGTCATTTTTGGCCATCTTCAGGATGTTTTGAACATCTAGTGAAATATCTTTTGATAGAAAAGAACATAAAGGATATATTTCTATTTATGACTTTCTCTTCTGAGAAGCAAACAATAATGAATAATTATTCAAAAAATCTCAAAGAATCCTTAACTTTTTCACTGAAGATCAAAGGAGGAGTGGCATATTCAAATGAATTTGAGGCAGTTGCCCAAATTTCCTGGAGTTGTACGTCAGTCAGGCTGGCGTTGTAACACGTGCCGAGCACTCTTTACTACGAATGCCACACTGCCTGTGTCCTCCTTTTATTAATTAGTCAATTTTGCAGAGAGACAGTGGCGGACAACTTATTCTACCGGACAAGTCAATTCTCGAGGAATACGTTCGAAGGTAAGCGATCCATCAGAAATAGTAGAACCTGGCAAATGAGTGTCATAATCAAGTAGCGCCTGGCCATCGTCTCCTTTTTACAACGCGGCTTGAATTTCGGGCAAACGGCCACTAAATTGGCCTGTTTACTACACTTTCCGCAACTTTTCCCGTCTTCTCTTATCGAATTTGTTCAGAAAACGTGGACACTTGGAAAGACTTCACTCGGAGCCGATCCGTGATGATTTGAGTGTGACGACGTGTGATTCGCCGTGTCCGTCGACAACTTCCGAGCTTATCCCGGCCAGTGCTGTCCGTGTCCACGGCGCTTCTCCTCGGGAGATCCCGGTCATCACAGCTCCCTCTCGTTGCAGTACAATCGAGACTCCGACACCCATGTTGGATTCCATTCAATCTGTTTCATTTAACAATTTCAACTCGACTCCTCAGGGATTCCTCCGGTATTTGCCCACTTTTATTAATCACCGGAGTGATTATAGAACCAACGCGGCTAAATTGCAATGTTCTCGTCCAATAGTTTTCGACACACCAAAGACGCCATTCGAAGAGCGACTCCAACAGCAGGCGAACGCCATCCGACGGGCTAGCCACACCTCTGATCTGGAGGTAGGATGATCGGCAAAACAGGATCGTTTTCCGTCGAATTTGCTCACGCGCCATTATCACTTGTTCATACAGCTCCGCCGAGCGACCGGCACTTATTTCATCGGCAGTCTTTAGACTACTCAATTCCCCGTTTGCTTCTCATTTTTTTGAGAAGCGATCTCCCAAGGATTTTGCCTGGAAAACCAGCTTCTAGGCGAGAAACCCATTCATTGGCAGTTCTTCCAACCACAGCCCCGGCATGTGTTCTCCCTGTCCCGTCTTTCCCCGGTTTACTCTCTAAAATTATTGGTCACTAGGGGAGTCCTTGATGCGCGGGGCAGCCCCCTGTTTGTCTAGGCTGCCTGCCTCAGTCATCGCTCGCTCTTTTTCTATGTATCCATCGACTGGAAAGTCCACTCAAAAAATGAGCTTCGACAGCTGTCTTTTCTTTATCCGGACCTCTAATTTCAGATGAGAGAACCTTCTCCCCGACGTGGATCAGAGGCCGGACAGTCCATTTCGTCCGCTTTTACCCAAGCCGTGGCTGACAAAGCTGTCCAACCCAGACATGAACGGTAGGAGAGACGACAACTTCTCTAATTATTTTCTTTTTAGGTACGCTGCTCATATTCCTGTAAATCGGGGAGAAACTAGCGGACGACAGAGTTCGGCCAGTGTCGACAGCACTCAAAGGTGGGCATTTAATCTTTTTTTCGTATCGAATTACCCATGGGCCTTGTCTGTCTTCGGGTAATCCCTTGCTCGCCATAGGTAATATAAACAGAACGGGCCATGATTTGACCAACTGTTTGCACTTAACGACAGTTGCCCCGTCGGACGTCATATTCCGGCAAATTTGCTTCAATTGGTGATGTCGCCATCAAAAAGCAAAGGCCAAAGGGTCTCGCGGAAATAGGAAACATCTGCTGCCAAGACAGAAAATATAACAAGAGCTGTGGAAGAACATGTTCCGAGAACATGGCCACGGGCGTCATTTATAAAAATACGATTGGTAGACTGGGTCGGAAGGGTGTAATCAGGCAGCAGGACAACTGTCCTCAGCCACTTTGGACGACGTCCCCCGGCTCGACTTTTCGCAGCTTTTTAACAACTTTTAACTTTGACCCAAAACAATGTCATGTGCCATTGCATGCGTCTGATCCGGTCTACTTTTATTCTTCTTGATGTATTACTCCACGCGACTTTGTCGATCTCTTCCTAAACCCAGGTAAATATTATCAGCCAGCTTCAAACTCAAATGATTATCCTAATCGATGTCCACCCTCGGAGGCCAGTTGTCCCTGATCACATGCAGGTGTCATCCAGTCAAAAGTGATGTTCGCCAGAGAACCACAGATCTCATGGATATAAAAAAAGCCTTTTTTAGTGGAGCGTTGGACCAGGCGACAAAACAACTGGACCAGGTGATAGACCAAGCCCGGCACCGACATCACCAGCATCGCAGCAAGTTCAAAGAGGCCATCGACTATCTTGACCAGATATTTGAAGATCTCAAAAAAGAATGTGATGTAGTCAGTGGCTAGAATGTTCAATTAGACAAAGAAATTTAGACAGGAGAGGACAAGAATAACAATCAAGAAGTTCCGAATGCGACAGTCACCTTCACCCCGAAGTAAGTTCCTCTTTCGAAATTGCCCGGTCATAAGGGAGGACATCCGAGTGTTTTTGACATCTGCCAGCAGGCAACAGGCGACTTTTCTCGATCCCCCGTCCACCATTTTCAATTTCGGAATATATTAGGTATACGTGCGTATTGTTGTCCGTTTCAAAAAGGATGATCGATAGCCGCAGGTCCTCCTCACTTCGTAATGGTCAAGTGTAAAATCGGCCAGCCGTTCGTCTAACTTCAGTCCGTTATTAATGCCCAGTTTATTTTACTTTTCAGACGGCCAGCTCCTGTCCATCAACTGACATCCAGTCAAGGTCAAAAGTCAAACAGTCTCCCTGACAGAGCTCAGCGTCATCATCGAGCTGTCGTGCCAGTGAGTCAGATTATTTTTGAGGGGGAAAAGTGTCAGTTTTAGAGCGCCCCATCGCCAGTTGACGTGACCATTCCCAAGAAAAAGAGCATCGACTTAGCCCCACAAGAAGTTGCCATCACGGAGACAATTGTCCTCCCGAAAAAGACAGACAAACTGGACTTCACAAGGAGGTCAGTTCTTTTGATTCTCGGCTACTATAAAGTTCTTTGTTGATCCGAACCCGAATCTATTCCAGATGGCTACACGACGATCTTTCCTCTTTGGCACAACAGCCTCCCGGCCCTGTCATGTTCTCAGAAAATGTAGTTTCCCTCCTTTTTTTCCTCTTGATCGATATGATTCAGTGTGCATACGGGGATGTGGATGAACATTCTTTGGGAAGTTGTTCAGCCGAGGTAGCTGCTATCAATGCCAACAAGAAAGAAAAGGTCAAGAAAAGCAACAGGTGAGTCGACTGCTCTCGCCCTGCTTATTTTTTATTTTCAGTGCTGCCCCCGTTCAACATAAAAATAATCAGCCTGCTCCCATCCGTCCTCAGCCTCAACGTCTCCAGCCAACTTATGCTATCGCTGGTAGCAGCAATGGGTTTGTCTTTTATAAATAAAAAGCAATTTTCCGTTTAGAACTCGTCATTTTCCAGTGGAATATGACGGACTTCAGAGAGTGGCATCATTTGACCACGTCCAAATGCCGAGAGAAAACTCCTGGAGAGCAGGATCACAGGTAGTCGAAGTGCCCGACAGTCCGAAAAATGATTTCAGGAGCCTTACCAGACACTGGGCTCGGTTCGATCGGATATCGATCGCCCGTCTCCATCAGCCTTCCAAAATGTCTCCGCCTTCAATCAACGCGGAGGAATGCGAGGTTCTTTGCGATCACTGCAAAATATCGACATGCTCCCTCCGAGTAAGATGACCCCTCCTCGAGATCCGGCGCTGGCCATCGACGCCTTGGTGGCTGAACTCGAACTGAACACGGAACAGCCGACAAGTGCCGCGGACAAGAGGAGATCATTCCCAACTTCTTTGAGAGCTGAACCACAGGAAAGACATGTCAGAAGAGGATCGGAGAGACATGGATCACGGGGAAGGAATGGCTACTCGAAACAGGCCAGCTATCAGGAACCATCCTTCACAGCATCGCAGCCACAGCACGTAACTTATGCTCACAGCAGAGAGAAAATACGAGTTTAGGTGAGACACAACAGGCAACAGCGGTCATTGGATGAAGCTGCAAACATGCTGCAGCACGTCGTCGGTGACCTGGGCAACATGCAAAGGCAAAGAAAACCTCTCCGTTAGTAGCTGCCTATTTTAATAAACAAGAAGATTTTATAGAACAGCAGACGTCTTTGAACCACAATCTTCTGCAGAATCCGTTCCAGACGATAAATCAGGAGAAGATCAGTCCGAGTCGGGTCGAGGCCATGCATAATATGTTTGAGCGTGGAGCTGGTAAGTGTTGTTCCCTCTTCTGTGAGGGTATTCCTTTCAGATCTCTAGGCAACCAACCAACTTTCCCTCGCTACGTGTATGTACAAAGACAAAAGGTTATTATCGCGTGAAGGCGCTTCCTTATGCTTTGCACTCTCAGTTGTCACATTAGTTTGTCCTAATCTCATAGCGAGTCGATTCAATTGGTTCTCTGGTTGCCTACTCACCCAAACAAAGAGTGTCCACTTTCAGCTTCTTGGCGATCTCCTCAGCCGTATCAACAGCCCGTTCCCCAGCCCTACAAGCCACCAAAAGACGACGAGTGCTACTACGACCTGGCCGATTATGCCGTCAAGGCATATAAGGTACAGTCAGCAGAACCATCTTCCATATAAGAATATCTACAGAGAGTGTCACCTCCTCGCCAAGTCCAGACAGTTCGACAGTCGCCACTCAACTCGTCTCAGGAATTTACTCCCGCTTATCCCACCACCCAGCCACCCCAACACCCACCAGGCAGGAATGGATCAGCCAACTCGTCCACCAACGGAGGTTACTACTCCTCAAATAGCTCGACAGCTGGCCCCTCCCACGCTCCTGCAGCTCATAGGAGTTCGCTTATTGGTCGACAATCCCTTGTCTCCTCAAGAGGACCTTCCGTCGATGATGAGGATGACGGATTCTATGACAATATCGGTTCTTTCGGAGTGAGTTCACTCATTTTTATCTTTATTTTCCATGTGTTTTCAGCTCGATGAGCGTCGATACTCGCGTGGCTCGGAATTGGACGTAGCTTCGATCTCTTCCGCTCGACCTCCGACAAGTGGTCAGAAGCAGAATCGAATTGGATCGTTCCTTCGAAAAATTGGAGGCTCGAGCCGTCCTCCTGGCAGCGCGGCCAGCCTCATCTCCTTGAACAAGGTCTACTCTTCAAAAATAAAAGTATTCAAATAAGTTGCAGGTGGTACAAGAGGCTCCAATTAGATCGACCAACCTGATGAAGAGCAACAGTCTCTCAACTGAACCTTGGAAGAAACAGGTTCTCCAACAGAGCATGCCCAATCAAAGTCTGTCTTGTCCTTCTTCCTCATTCCGATATTTCTTTCCAGGCAATAACAAAGGTGGATTGGGCCAGCGGCTAAAAAATTCCCTTTTCGGCTCAAAGAAACGGCTCAACGGCTGATGACAGAGCTTCGGTGCATAATGTCTACAAAGATCGGCTACGATCTTGCCAAAATTTAAATTGTGATGTTGTTTTGTGTCTAGAAATGGTGAATACCAAAAATAAAGATATTTATACAGAGACAAGAAACCCGTGGAAAGAGGAGGCGGAGATCATTTGTCAATACTTACAGACACACAATTGAAGGAAGAGTATCAAGGCGAACAAAAGAGGTAGGGGGTCACAAGGGGGACTCGATTTTGAGGGAACACAATTATAAAAGGCAATGTCTGACACGTTCTGGTAAGGGATCAGCTGGTTTCGGCCCTGCATATAATGATAATGAAGAGGGAAGACCCGCTTGAAATCTGATTGGGCGAGATGTGCCATCTGCAGAAGACGCTCATCTCCTGGAACACGGAGTGTCAATGGCCAAAAATGACACCTACCTGTGACGACGAGATCAAATACACAGGCATCATAAAAAGAGTCGACGACTCCCACAGTCCGACATCTTTCTAAAATTTGAACTAGAGATCTCCCAAGGACGGTAAATCGGGCAAGAATTTGTGTCGTCAAGGGGTCGCCCTTTAGACAAACAGTCATCGACGCGGCAGCTGATCCCCCGAGTACAACCAACCTTCTGCCATCTTGGGTGACATTCGCAACTTTTGTCCATAACATATAGAAAAACTTCGAGGAGCTGTCAAAGCTTTTTCTATGGAAATCACAGACTTTGGTCGACATCCATCCCAACATAGTTGGTCTTGAAGCGACGAAGCTGCCTGAATAATCACAATTTCTACATGATAGAGTCGATCTCACCCCGAGAACAAATTCTGGTCCTCTCACAGCCACGCTCAGATATCCACCGATTCTTCGAATATGAATTGAGGAGTCGACATAACGAAGATTCAGCTCGATGTATTCTTCCTCGTGTTTTATCACCTACAAAGATAAGCTTTCAAAGAAAGCACAGCCACACCTCAATAGATTTTCGATTTCCGTTGACATTGACATTTGAAATGCCATCTTCGAAACTGTGAGGAAGACCATGAGACGAGGCCATGTAGAGCAGTTGCTGGGTGCAGTTGTGTTTTCTTATAATTACAGTAATCTATAAGACAGTTGATGATAAGAGGAGACATCTCTTCTATGTTTGCTTATTTGATTATCCGTGTCCTAATCTTATCCTCCCCCGGCCAGACATCCCGACGCCAACCCGTTTGAAACACAAAGAACCCACGGTTTCTGATGACTAACCTTTTCTACGTGGGAAAGCGAATGATTGTTGTGGTGGGAAGTGACTTGGACTAGGAAATATCTGAACAGTTGTTGTCACCTCTCCGGACAGGATTACCTATTATCTAGAAGGGGACGAGCTCCTCTCTCGGAGCAAGTCTGGAAAGTGCCATCGAATCGACGAATGTGAGGGTCGCCGAAGAAAGAACAATATCGGACTGACCGCTGACCAGCAGACGGTACAAAATGACATCTGACAAATCATTTTGGATTAGGAGCGAGGAGTACCGATTCTCGTGTGTTTTGTGCTGGTCGACACTCTCGCATCGATAGTCGCGGTATTGTCTTTTCATTAAATATTGGATCGAGTGGAATTGGAGATTTCCATGACAAAAGCGAAGAGTGTCCGAGAGACATTGGAGATAAGTATGGAGAACCTGGAAGAGATGATCAAGGAGAGAAAGAGGAATTACCTGACAATATCTCTCACTTCGTCCTTCTGTCAAAAATTCGTATTCCTTGGTTCGAGAGAACCATTGCGAACAATCTTCAACTCGACAGCTGGCTGCGTACGACAAACTGAAACCGTAGACGAACGCAGTCAGGAGTGGCAGCAGCATCAACTTGGCATCCTTTGAGGGGATGCGTGACTCTGGAAATAATGATTTATTTTGAGAAGAAAGAGAGAACGGGCAGCCACCAGGTCTGGCGCGGATTTCAAACAGAGAAAGAAGCCTGAAGGCGCTGATTTACGGCTTTTAGAAAAGGAGACGAAAGGAGTAAAAGACAAGAAAAAGGACATCTGGTTGCAGTTGGATGGACACCCGGAAACCATTATCGTAAAACGGAAAGAACTCATAAATTAGAAGACGAAACAGTGAGGATTTGGATAGGGAAAGTGGAGAATTATGACGAGGCTGGGTCAGGACGGCAACGGGAAAAACGGGCTGTCCAATTAGGGGAACCGATGTGTGCAGTGGAGTGGAAGGCGGCACGCGGGAACACGAGAAGCCCCCTTGTTCTACAGTACTGATCCATTCTTGAAAATGTTAGAATTTATGGCTCACAAAAGATAAGACAATGGTCCCGTGGGGAAGTTGGTGAAGTTACCTCAGTGCGCGACGGTGTCCCATTTTCTGCCATTTAGTGCCTATTGACACCTGTCGCTTCTTCACAATCGGCCCCTTTGACTGGTGGCCGGCAAATGAGCCGCCGACCGGGAAGATGAAACATGGCCGCAAAGTGGACGATCTATCGTTTCCTCCTCATTTGTTCGTAACTGACAGACTTCGGGCTATTCAACTGGCGGATTCGGCTTTTTACAAAGAGACTCTCGACCAGATGATACCATCTCCGACAAAGTGTCACCACGATTACACGAGATTCTAAATAGCCCGAACAGTTCCGTTCTTTTCTCTTCCACCGACGACGAACTACGGTGCATGACGGATGGCTGCGCGAAGGGTGTGAGACGGGCCCGTCAGCAGAAGACATCTCGATGTATCAGGCGGCTGATAGGAGCGGATTCGAACATGATGGATCACTTACAAATAGAGTCCGTTGAACTGCGAAACTTGGCAGAACAGGTGCCCTCCATTTTTTGTGTGTTCTGACACCAAAAAAACGGGGAGTCTTGGATATCGCTTTTAGAGGTTTTGCAAGAAAACTGAGAGAGAAATATTTGAGGAAAAGAGGATGAAAAGTCCGACATCTGGACAAGGCGACGGCCATCCGCATAAACAATGTGATTCATGTCGCGTTGCTTGAGTTCAAAAGAGAAATCTTTTTGCACTGGGTTATCTTAAGATTTGGAGATTATCTCTTCGACTGATACGGGTGGAGAGGGCATGGAAAGGATAAAAAAATAGAAGAAAATGACTGAAAGGTGAGAGACAAAAGGTTATGATGGATATAAGAAATTAGAATATAAAAAATAGGTGATAATTGAATGCAATCGATCCACTGGCACACGGTCGGGTGCTGATAAGCAAGTCTGTTTGAACAGGCGAGGGACAGACGCAACGGAGAGCCTCCTCACTCACAAATTGACTGGCCACCATAAGCATTTAATCGAAGACATACGGTAGCCTTGAAAGACAAATCTAGTTTTTACCAAATTGGGCATATCGTCAACGATGGCCTTCTACTGTAGATACTGTAGATATGGTGACTGACGGTTATTTCTCTGATTAACAAAAAGATCTTTTCAAGAATATTTCTATTCTTTGTACAGATGATCGAGTGTTTATTAAGAAGCTCTATAATCCTATTAAATTGGAGAAGAAGATAGAACTGCAATCTGATATTGCACACCAATTCTATTAGGATTAACATAAAAGATTGTTTGGATACTGTAAAAGTGTTGTTTCTCGTACTTTGCGTGAATGGCCTCCACCCATTTTACAGCCTCGGGGCAATGGAATGTAAGAAAAACATGGCTATCAGAGTTTGTTGGTTCTATGATAGTCGTGACCTGATATCAGTCGACAGATAGAAGAGAGGACACTTCCGCACGAGAGGAACAAATTTTAGGGGAAAGTGTGAGAAAGTGAGAGGAAAAGCAGATCAAGTGGGAGGGTGCGCGTCATAAGACCCGGGCGAGAAGACATCAAAAATCACACAATGGATATAACTTTTAGAAAGAGAGGTCATATCTACCGTATACTCGACTAGAATGACCGGCTCGGCGTCGACAATACGGCGCCAGTCAAATGGGAGGAGACAAGGTCAGTCATTTTAATATTCTTTATACCCGGGTATCCACAACTTCACCGCCTCGATGTTTCTTCATCTTCTTGTGATTATCTCGAGTTATTTCTGTAAAAGCTGCCGGTTTGTCCGTTGCATAAAAGAGAAAAATGAAATTGGCCTGAAATTAGAGCATTCTTAGATTTCGAAGTGTTACTACCAGCAGAAGTCCTATTCCACCCGTGATGTAGACCCATTTCCATTCGTCGAAACTCTCATTCGTATGAACAAAAAGCTGTACGAGACCGGGAGCCACGAATAATGCGGCACATTTCATGAATTGTACGGTGGCCAATACAAAATGGGCGTATTGTCTAGGAAATATGGTAGAAGACCGAGAATGGCTACCTCGAGACCAAACTGGCACATTTGTAAAATCCTCCCGGGGTCATGCTGACCATGCAGTTGACCATACAAAAACAGACGATGGCCAGAGTCCGCTGGGAGGGCGGGATTACTCCAATTAAACCGTAAAATAAACCGGCGACTCCAACAGAAAAGGTATTGTAGATTCGGATTTTCCATGTTTCACTGACACAACTAAACGGGATTGAGGGGGGAGAGGAGGGGTACTCACTTGAGTTTGTCGCTAACAATTCCCATGATAACTTTGATGGGAACTAAGGAGATCGAAGTGAGAGAGGAGAGATAACCTGGAAAGATGTCAGAGGAAAGGAGAAGGACATACCCGTGGTGACTTTGTCATATCCGAGAACATAATAGAAATATTGGGGGGCATATTGAAGGAGAAGGAGAATGGCTGTGATCTCGATAAAAGCATTGACCAAAACAACAATTATTATAGGATTTTTGAGGATTTCCTGGAAATTGACGAAGTTGGTGGCGGCGGAAAGAGACAAACCCAGTAAGGGACAAAGCTGTCATATTCAATGTGAGCTTCGGTCTTGTTTAAATGGATGGTGGAGACTTCTTTCTCATTAACACAGCCATGCGACTTGGGATCATCCCGGTACAACCAGAGCCAAATGAAAAAGATGATGACTCCAAAACCAGCATGGAAATAATACGAACCTCTCCAAGTAAAGGAAGACACACACAACTGAGAGCAAGAGCTATGTAGAATAGAAATAAAAACAAACCTGGCCAGTGATCGGATTGGAGATTGCCGTGGCAATCGAGTTGAAAGTAGTCAAAACGGCCAGAAAGAGACCATACTCATTGAGCGGCGCCCATCGGACACAAATCTGACCGATGGCTACGAAATCGGCGGCATATGCTAGACCCTAGCAAGAAATTAAAGGGTGACAAGCATGTCAGACTTGGATAAATCGAAGACATAGAAGAGGATAGAAACCGACGTAGGCGATGCTGGGCAAAAGGGCCGTGGCAATGGCGCTGATCATTCCACATAAGAAAAAAGGCCATCTAAATATTGTTAATAATTGGATGATATTGAATCACCTGGCCCCGTATTTGATGTAAAGCCAACTCATAATGGGACATCCAACTGCAGTCCCGACGGCAACAGCCATCAATATGGCACTCTTAGCCGACTGTGTATAGTCATATCGACCTTCTAATGTCTAAAAAAGAGAGAGACTGCTCTCTTTGTTTATGAACTGACCCCGTTGCCAGAGACTCTGGCATCTGACATATCGCTGGCCATACAGATAAAGGTGAAAGTGACGACATTTTCATTGGCGAAGATGCTAGCGAGACAGACAAAACACAAAACGAGGAGGATGTAGCGGAAGTAGTCGAATTGCATCTGAGAATGCGACTATTTGACATTTGGAGAGAGTCGCGAAACACGCGAAAAACATACAGAAATGACACGAGCCCAGGGGGAGATTCTATTTGTATATTTACAGGAAGGCAGGCAAATGATTGTTTTTCAATGTTAATCACCAACGATGAAAAGAGAAGTCAATAGACACAAAAGAATGGTCTGCCTTGGGAGAAAGAGGGGGTCACTGGGAAACGGGGCTGTAACATAACGATCAAACATGGAGCCGTTGATCGAAATGTCAAACAGTGGCACGTGTATAATCCAGCGACTGTTTCTATCCTCATCAGACTCTCGTGTTTACGGGGGGTCAGGGATCAATATCCGAATTTGGGGAAAGAAGGCCATGCCGGTGACCAAAAACCTGATTGTCTCGTACTTTCGATGAGCTTACCCGACTAGTTTTTGCCTTTTTGTTCGGCCAGTTTCAAAGATGAGTCAGGGCGGCCAGAGGGGAAGAGACGAAAGCAAGCCGCACTGCATAAAAGGTCACAAAGCGAGCTGATCCCGCGATCGATCTCGACAAAAGTTGTTGAGATAATCGACTGCCGACAATAACGCGCCTTTTATAGACTGGAAAAACTCATTTAAAAGATGTCAGAGACAGACGACCGAGTGTGAAAATGAGTGAGGCGAGCCCCCGATTATACTCGGTGATTTACATGAACGGAACAGGAAGTGTTAATTTCGTCCGATGATCACTTTTGACAGAAGAAAGAGGTTGTAAACACGAGGGAAAAGATGTTTGGAAAGAGGAAGGGCCTGATGTTATTTAAAGGGAATCGGAGTACAAACATCCAGAAAGTATCAAACAACTTTCTGGTCAAGAATCGTCTCTTTTTCCTAGGAGATGTCTTTTTTTAGACAACAAGTTTTGACATGATATGACATCTCATTAACATACCCAGTTGTCAAATTTAATCCCGAACGTCCTTCTCCAGCCTCATTCATTCGTTTTCAACCTTCAGATGTGGTTGGCTCTTTCTTCTTTGTTTTGTCTGGTGGCTACCGTACGTATTTTACCTTGATTACCGATAGCAATCGTTTATTTTAGAGTTTTGCAACGTCCGCTTCTGGTCCCGGGGCTCAAGCGCCACAAAATGGAATCAAGCTCCATATGCCGGGTGTAAAAAATCCCCTTCAATACGGTATCCTGCTGCCCAACGGAAAGATCAAGGCCATCCAATACTTCATGAAGAAGAAGCAAGGCGACTTCTTGAACATGGATGTCGAACGCTACCTCGAAATTTTGGCCTATGTCCATGAGATTGTCGAATGGGGAGACAAGGGACCTCCTGAGGGATTCTCTATCTACGACTCCACCAAGCCCAATAACAATATTCCCATGTATGCTCCGCCCGCAGCTGGAAGGAAGAAGCGTTCCGCCGAAATTGACGAGAATACAGTTGCTCATTGGCCAGCCAAGATCCACAAAATGGTCGAACGCGTCCGTCGTGGCGATCAGACGCTGGAGGCTATGGTTGAGGATGCGGCTAACTTGTACGAGAAGGAGCTGCGCCCGGCTGGATACACGTTGAACCGCGTCGTCAGGGAGATCAAAAAATTCTTCGAGCTGGAAAAAGTCAAGAGAGATGTGATCGAACCGGAGGCAAAAGGCGAGCTCGTGACGATCTTCGACACTGACGCCGAGGCCAAGTATCTTCAATTCCTGTTGCACTCGTATAGGAAGAAGAAGGAAGCCCATCCTCAAGAAGAAGGCGGCCACAGGGCAAAGAAGGACACCAGACCCTATGTGGAGGCTGTAGGCAACTATATTTTTGTCCCAAAGGACACGGACGTCAACCTGCTACAGGAGGAATACCGAAAGGCCATCAAAGAGCAGCGCCTCAAGCGTCAACAGGCTACGACACCTTTGTAGACTAATAAAGTTGTGCCTACGCTAAAGTCTTTTGTTTTTTCTTTCTTTCTTCTGATTTGTTTCTTTCGTATATTTGACTTGTTTCCAATAAATGTTAACTTGTGTAAGATATTAGCTGTCATTGGTTGATGTTGGCTGACGAGAGGTCGGTTGCTGGTCCGCCAGCGACTATCCGTTTCGATTTGGGCGAAGGATGCACAACGACCGTCCCATTGAGAGACACCTTGGCTAGAACCACAGTAATCCGCTTATCTTTGTCTTTCTCATCCGCCTAGATTTCTTCTACAGTCCCTGTTCACCTCCACGGTTATCCACGAAAGGTAGCCGCCAAGGTATTGCTGTACATTCGAACGGGTGGTACCTCCTTGACTGGGCTGACTCTCCAGGAGCTGGGATATTTGATCTATTTGGCGGATTCTCTAGGTGTTTACGGAATTATCGACGCAATCCAGAAGGTGAGAATGACGGGCAGAATTTGAAACGATATTGATAGAAGTACGATGAATTCAAGCCGGTGAAGACGGACGATGACTACAAGGAAGCCATCGAACTGCTCAATATTTCCACATTGGTCGCCTCAATTGACGCAGATAAAATGGCCAGAAACATTTCCTTCGATTATCTCGTGTCTAACTCTCATCTGGTGGAGTCTGTCTGGTCTCCGTCGATGGTTCTTCTCATCAGTCAACTATCCCAGGAAGCGGCCACTCAAGAAGAAGAGTTGGCCACGCAGCTGGGCATTTTCAAAGTCATTCTTCATTGGGCCAACCACGTTCAACCCACGGAGGTAACCGCTTTAATTTCTACATATTTACAATGTTCAGTCTATTTTGTCACAAATTCTGAACACTGTTCCTGGACTGAACAAGATTTGCCAGTCGTTCCCTCATCCGCTCAATCGAAACTATGTTTTGAACGAGGAAATCGAAGAGATTTATTTTGGGAAGATTCTCGGCAACAGAGTCAGTTGGTCATATTCGGCATATCTCTTGTTTAGTATGAGACGGTGTGGAATCAATGGTTGGAGACAAAGTTTGATATGGCTGGCGAACCGAGAATGGCTGAGATGGGACTCGAACCGGGTAATATCAGAGCTCGCTATCTCCCTGATCATCTTTTTGAAAATGGTAGGAGTCTCGAAAATTTGATGACTTTTCAGCCCGCTCAAATGATTTGGCAGTCTCGAGGCCTCCCGCCCAAGATGATTTTGACTGGAGTGCGTACTACAATGAGGAAGAAATGGCCGAGGCTAGAGACATGACCCATTACAGACTGGGCGAGACCAATCCTCCAAATGGTTCGACATTTCAATTTGTCTACTAATACCGGCTTTTCTTTAGTTCTGACTCCCTGGCAAGAGCCGAAGCCGCGTAAGATGACTCTTCTGAAAAATGCGCTAAAGACGCCTTTCATCCAACTGAAGAATCGTCTGATGAATAGAAATAATCGATAAAGAGACGAATTTATGCAAATAAACATGAACAGGGTACCCGTGATTATAGCACTCAAATAATATTAAAGCGTATAAATACAATTAGAGGCAGCTCTCCTTCTCAACTTCTTCGGGGATATTCCTCAATACAGAGTCTTGATGTTTCAGTCGAGGCGCTTCATTATAATAATTGTGGTCCTTGGATGGCCCCGGTTTTTGGTCGTTGTAATAAACCATTTCTACTGATTCTGAATATTGGATTTAGGGAATAATTCAAAAGTCTACCTGAACCGCCATTCTCGTTGATGATGACGGGAGTGTAGAGGATGGCTTGCTGCTCCTGTAATTTTGAATCCGGCACCATGTAATTGTCATCGAGACCAATGGACATCGACTTGTTCAACGTATCTGAACGTTGAGACATCCGCTGTGACCTCGGCGACATTGCTCCCGCCATTGGATCCGCGTGGTATCGCTGTGAGCTGGACGAGGTTAGCCGTCTTCCCGTCCTTGCCATCTGCAACCTGAGAGTATTCCTTCAGCTAATTCCTCACCGGCTGCCCGACCATCGAATCTGTATCTTGGCCAAAATTGTCGAAATATAGAAGTGGATCTTCGACGTTATCCCAGCACTCCGATTCGTCGGCTAAAAGTTCTTTCAACATTCTCTCCTGGTCCAAATCGACGTCGGTGAAACTGACATCTGTGAGAATCTGAACATCTCTTTTTTTCAGCAAAAACAGCCAATACATCGACCAGATAAACATTTGGGGTGCTGCAAAACTCTCTGAATCGAGAGTAGAGGACGGGGAACGAAGGACGAGCGTCAGGATTGATCATCCAACCTAAAATTTAATGTTTGTTGCACTTGACTGTCTCTTACATTGAAGAAGCATTTGATAAAGTTGGGTGGAGCAATGATTCGGCTTAGGAAGGCGATGTCCATCATTCAAATATTCCTTGATGTCCATCATCGACTTCCCTTGGTACGGGCTCTGTCCGTATGTCAATATCTCCCAACATGTGACGCCGTATGACCAGACATCGGATTGACTCGTGTAAGTGAAGGTCTCCCAGACCTCGGGTGGCATCCACTTGATCGGAACCTGATCTCCCTTATTCCTCGCCGCATGACATTCTCACCTTTCCTTCCTCGATGACGACTTCCTGTGTTCCGAAAGAACAAAACTTCGACAGTCCAAAATCGGTTACTTCGACGTGGTCGACCTTCTTCACGAGAACATTTCTGGCAGCCAGATCTCTGTGAACCAATTTGTGTTCTGCCAAGTATGTCATTGCCTAAAATTCTGCATTCCTGATCCAGAGAGTATAACTGACAGATGCGATTTGATAGCAATAAATGAGGAGATACTTTCCAAGAAGATTCTTTTTGTGTTTTTTGAGGAAATTCAGGAGATTTCCCAGCGGTCGCATTGGGGTCACCTAAACTCGTCGAAGATGAAAGACAATAACAAACCATCTCAATTCCATCGTCTCGGAAACAGACTCCGATAAGGCGGAGAAGATGTGGATGTCGAAGATGGGCCATTTTTCCGGCTTCTTCCAACATTGCCGCTTGCTAAATTTTAAAGATGTTATTCATTATGGTGAATAAAGACCTCTTGTCCTCTGACTTTGCCGACGGCATTGACAACTTTGATTGCCACTGGCACCTTTTTTCCGTCTTTTACTAGCCAATAACCGGCGTAGACTACTCCAAATGCGCCGCTCCCCAATTTGGATCCTTTTAGCTGTAAGTCGGTCGTTGCGATGGGAATCAGCTGAAGAAAAACATTAGAAAGCGGGAAGGATGACGGTACCGGATTGAGACTGGTATTGGGCGATGTGACCATCAGTTGCTCAGGAATATCCGCATAATTCTCCTTTTCAGCCTTATCCAATTTTTTACAAAGCTTGTAGAAAATTGCTGATACGATACAGACCGTAACGGCGATGAGAGCAGAGCCCATGGCTATGCCTATTGTCCATCTTCTTTTGACTGTGGCTTTTTGTTCTTCTTCTAAACAGACCCTCTGCCCGTTAACTTGCCCACTGAATGGCAACTCCAAGGGACATTCTGCTACGCAAACCTGTAAGAAGAAAAAGAAATGAAAGCAGAAAAAAGACAACTGACAATAGTCTCGTTGATAGAAATAGAGCCGACTTCGCATTGGTCGCAATCAGCAGCAGACGGCCCTCGACAGCCGAAACTCCGGTCACAAACATCGCTACATCTACCGCAGACGCCCGGTTGATCTCCGCTTTTTGGTTTAATCTCGTAGAGGTTGACGTCTCCATCCTCAAAACATGACAAGCCGCAAATGCTTTTGGACCCGAGCTCGATAACGTAATCCTAAAAGGGGTGATGTCATTTGGTCGAGAGAGGTCGCACCTTGCAGACGCAGCCACTGACGTCGACTCCAATACCCGCCGAATTGCAGGAGATACAGTTGGCGTCACATTCGGCACAATGAACCTGATCGACTCCTTCGATTTTGGTCGACGAATAATAATGATGGGTGAGATTATTGGTCTTACACACCTCATGGTACGACCCTTCAGTATATAGACATCGCTCAACCTGAATAGCATTTGCCGTCGACGATCTCGCGTGTCCTACCTTGTGCTCGGTGACCAGGGCATATCGGCACAAGTTGCATCCTCCAGCTCCCAGGGTATTACTCGGGCCGGTACAACTGAAGCAACTTATTCCTTTAATAGCTACGATAGCTTACCCGTTGTCATAACAACTCTCATGGCAGGGAAAACACCACTTTCCTTCCTCGTAATGAGTAATTTTGCATTTCTCCAGACACGTCAATCGATTATTTTCGTATTGGGAAAAGTTTCTGCACGTGGTACAGTCGGATTTCTTTGGCCCTAAAAGGAGAATGTGCAAAGAAGTATAGATGGTCTACCTCGGCACTGGAGACACTGATCATAGCAAGGTTTGCACTCGCCAGTCTCGTCATCTTCGAAATATCCTTCCGAGGGACATTGGCTAACGCAACTGTCGTTCAACTTCCATGATGAACATTTGACACACATCACTGCAAATCGTCTTATTGGCAATATACCGGCTACCTACTGGGTCCTGCTCCCCAACAGCCATCCTGCTCATTACATTCCTTGCTGCAGACTTTGTTTCTTTTCTCTAAACAAGGATAACTGGGAGTGGTGACATCACTTACTGCAAGCTTTCTCGTCCATATTCCAGCCAATGTTCGTATTCGAACTGCTTGCAATCATGTTGGCAGTCCAATTGACAGTCGAAACATAGCACAGAATGCTATTATCTCTGATATGGACATTTCCAGCCTATAGAAACAGATTGGATCTGCGGGAATACAAAGAGAAAACCTTGATCTTTTTTAATTTCTTTAGACCTAACTCGCGTAAATTGTCATTTTGAGAGACGACTAAAGCATATCTTTCACTGAAATTTCTTGTATTCGCTATTAAAAATAAACCAACGTGTCCAGTGCTCGTCCCTCGATGACCTCCAGATTTTCCAAGAAATTCATATTGATGGGAGACACCGATGACGCCACCATGTAGACGTATTCCGAAACAATTTTAACTTTTCGAAGAACATTGAGATCGCTGGCATTGAAACCGGTGTCTGGTCTGTAATTTGTCTGTTTTCTGGCTACGAGTCAGTCACCTTTGCATTATTGGCCCGGCTATTCTCAGAAATCCATTGATGACCTCACAGCCTTCCAAACCTGCCAGGATCTTCCTTGTCAATGCCTCTTTGACCTCGCATGTCTTATGAGTACAACCCGTCTCTGGGCATTTTTCACAGATTCTTGTGTCTTTATTCACGTCGTGGTAAGACCCGCTGCCACAGTTCCGCACACAATGTCCATCTTCTATCAGTAGATTCGCTAAACTCTCTTACTTTTCATCTTATTTTCTGCCTTACCTGGACATTGTTTGACACAGTATCGATCATCTTTGTAAGTGCCATCGGGATTATCGACGAGCTTATTCTCTGTCCGATTGTACTTCTTCAGTGGCGGGCATTCGGACACACATCGATTGTCGAGGTTGAATTCTCTACAGGCCACGCAGTCCGTCTGCTGGGGTCCAGTACACCCGCCCTCACACGCAGCGTTACAACATTTGTAGGATTTTTCTGTCTGATTGTAATAACATTGGGGAGCTGTCTTCTTTCCAAATAAATCCGTACTGCCACATTGTTCCGGACACGGTGAACGATAGACTAAAGACGAGAAATTGGGGCGCACAGACAGAAGAACTTACGTTGCTGGCAGACTCTGGGCCCGCTTCCCCAGCAATGGCCGCTGGCGCAACTCGGATCACATTTTGTGACCTCCAGGTATTTCTCGCAGTCTCGATGGGGAGTATGTCCCAGTTTTATTCGATTTGGTTCCATATTCACCAGCTGGAATGGGTTCGATCAGTCTTTCTTTTAAATAAATCTACCTCTTCCCAATAGACTTTCTCCTTCAAATAACACAAGAAAGTGTTGTTCTCAATGAAGACATTTCCAGCGTGGATGGCTAAACATCACCTTTCCCTCGAAACATTCCTCCCCTACCTCTTAACTTTGGCATGTGTATCTCCTTTAATTTGTGATTTCCGCTAATAAATAATGCGCTGCCTTCTTTGTTGTCAGCATGGCCTTCGAACTGGGTGTCTCCCCAAATAATTTTAAGATTAGGCAACCAGATCAAATCGAAATCCACGTTGTATATGAGAAGATATCCTTTTATCTGGGCAATTTATTGTATTCGGGAATCAAAGACGACAGACCTCTTCGATATGTTGGAATATTGTGAGGGTTTTGTCGAAGGTTATATTGTTATTTCTCATGGTTTCCAGGGTCAGGTGGGAGATCTCCAGGTTGCCTCGCACTCGGGTACAATTCTCATACATAATCTGAGTTGTCTTCAATTATTCTCCAAGTGGGCAACATACTCGGAGATCTTGGATACGGTCACTGCCAGTCATCGTGCGCCCATTGAATGTCCCGGAACAAACTAAAAATATCGAGATGATTTCACGTCGGGTCAATGGAAGTATCCAGACAGATAAACCACGGGAAAAGTGTGAAGTAGGTAAACATTCTTATCATGGGGACATTTCAGGGAAGACGAGGAATGACCAAGTACTTACCACATTCGCCTTCTCTTGGATCTCGACAACCATTAGATCGCCAATAAGTTGACTGGTCGGTTCCAAAAGGAAAGAATAAAAAGAACAGCGCCAAAGGCGCCCGGGCCATCGGAATCGAATGCGACTCGTCAGTAATTTAGCTGAGAGCTGGCTGAGTTAATTGGGAGTCAGATAAATCCAATAGAAATAGCATGGGACGAGCTTTACCACGCGCTATGTGATTCACGCGATAGCAAGAGGAAGACGAATTATTTCCCCAGCGACACTGATAACACTGCCCTCCCCGGTATATAAATATAACACCTTTTGGCTCTCTGACAGAAAGACAATAAGCTAACAAGGGGAGAAGGAGACAATGGGATACTGACCTTTTGGATTGCTATCGTCCCCTAAAAATGGCTACTGTGATAAGAATTCGATGGAAAATGAGAAATGAAAGTGGACTCACATTCCCGGAGAACTCTCCTCTTCACTTTTGTCACAGTCTTTTTGCTACCCGACTTGGCTATGGAATTCGATGTGTCGACTGTGTCAACTGGCTGGAGAAGAGTAGACAGACAGACGACGGCCAACAGAAGTGGCCATTGAGTCATGAAGTCGTCTGAATATGAGAAGAATAAGAAGGGCAAAGGTAATCAGAGACAGCTACTGGGTCAGAAACAGAAAAAAATAACAAGCAAATGGATTTTGTTATGACGAGCCAAAGGCTGAATCAACGGGGGCAACGTCTGTGGACGACGGTGTAATGGAGATTTGTCACGAAAAAACGAAGCAAAGTTTGGGAATGCTAATGGCGAGGATAAAGGACAGGGACCAAGGTCGTCGCCGACACCGGAAGTCGATGGCAGGCGGAGAGCTAGAGGAGGACCGTATTGAAGAAATGGGCCGAGTAATGGGACGGAGACCGTTGTTGCCATACGACAATCGACAGACAGTCGGAGTAATCAATGGCGCTCTTTTCTTATTCACTCGATGCCATTCCCACGACGGTCATCCGGGTGACTGGCACCAAAAAAAAGAGTGAAGATACCAGTAGTCAAATGAAGACAAATTGGTGGGAAAGGCAAGTCAATATAGAATCGGTCGAAACAGGACGCCGATAAGGACTCCTATCGCGAAAAGCTCCCATTAAAGGGACAAAACATTCCGATTTTTAACCCGTGATTGAGGAGGAGGAGGCAACCGAAGAAGGAACGGCAGAGCAGGGCAAATGACGCGACATAAAAAGAGCCGCCTTTTGGAGGCAGCCGGTGGAAGAGTCACAATTGTAGATGAGACGACTGTTTCTCCAATTAATCGAAAGGACACCTGGAGAGAAGAGAGAAAGGAGATTATAAATGGCCACATGTGGGGGTCAGGTCAAAAAAAACAACGAAATAGTTATGGCGGCCATTGCCTCGACCTCCGACGATTAGCCGGTTTACACTTGAAGATCCTTGGCCGGCAGATAATCCCCTTACTGGGAGAGGTCGTAAATCAGACTAAAATATCAAGAAAAAGAGGCCGGCTGTCTTGGGTGAATAAGTTGAGGCTCGTAGGCGGTTGATTCACGGCATCCAGTTCACTCGATTTCTCCATATTTACCCATTTCTGCTCATTCATAGACACTCGTTTAGGACACTGAGACATACTTGGCAAACTTTGCCACCACTGGAAAATTCAAACCAATCAGAGTCACAAAAAAAGACAAAACATTGTCAGAACCATCAGGTACCGTTGGCTGTCATCGTGGTCGAGATCAGTTCACTTCTACTGGCTAACCTGTGGCACCCGAACGAACAACTAATGATAGAACCCTGATACAGGGGTGCCTGAGAATTACCTTCCTTGCGATTTCCCGTCAGATGGTCAAACATACAGATATTTGATATTTTCAAAAAAAAAGAGGTAAATGACAACCGGGAAAACTTCATAATTGTGTACTAACAAGTTGTGTAAGTTCCTGAGTGTGGCTACACGAGCCAACTTGGAGGCTTCGTGTTGATTTTTTTCTTCTCTATTTTTCCGCAAATAGATCTTGTTAATTTGTAGTTGATTTTATTCTTGTTACTTACAAATTTTGAGTCAAAATATTCTGTTTTTTTTTCGAACCATCCGTAAATGCGCCCTACGCGACCCCCAGAATTATCATCAAAATTTCACCGGACGTTTACATTTTTTGTCGGGTTCTATTTTACGTTTTCTTGCAGTTTTGATGTAAAGTTGTGGAGTATTGTTAGTCTTTATCAATGTGCTAACGAGCAACCAGTATTTAGAAATATTACCAAAAACAGCCCACATAACCACATACATTCTTATTTGCTATCTTTTTTTTCTATAATATTTTTCTTGTATTTATCTGTTTGTTTCAGTGGAACTCCGTCAGCAGGAAATTTGTAAAAATGCCTGACTATCTCGGAGATGATATGCGCAAACAGAAAAAAGATACAACAAAAGAGGAAGAAAAACAATTTCAAGGTATGGGATTACTTTTATATATTTTTAAAAATTAATCATGTTTAGCTCTTGACGAAGGAGATATTGCTGTTTTGAAGCGTTATGGTCAAGGACCTTATGCTGAACAACTGAAACAGTTAGAAAATGACATTGAGGACTGTGTGAAAAAAGTAAGCCCTCTCTTTTTTTCTGGTGTTTTGTAATAATTACTGTTTAAAAAAATTATTCTAGGTAAACGATTTGTCTGGAGTGAAAGAATCAGACACTGGGCTTGCTCCTCCAGCTCTTTGGGATATTCCTGGGGACAAAGCCGCTATGCAGCAAGAGCAGCCTCTTCAAGTAAGTTATTCAGTGTGTAAGATCCTTGATATATTTGATTTTTATACTATTTTATTTATTTTATTTTATGTTTCAGGTTGCTCGGTGTACTAAGATCATAAATACCGAAGGACAAGAGGCTCGTTACATGATCAATGTCAAACAGTTTGCTAAATTTGTCGTCGATCTTGCTGACAGCGTTGCTCCTACAGATATTGAAGTAATTTCCTGTTAACCCTACCAAAATGTATTCCAGGAAGGCATGCGTGTAGGAGTTGATCGTAATAAGTACCAAATTCATTTGCCTCTTCCCGCTAAAATCGATCCCACAGTTACGATGATGCAAGTAGAAGAAAAACCTGATGTAACATATGCCGATGTAGGAGGTTGCAAAGAACAAATTGAAAAACTTCGTGAAGTCGTAGAAACTCCCCTTCTTCATGTTAGTTGCAAAAGTTCCAAACAATTATCCTTTTTAAGCCCGAGCGGTTTGTAAATCTTGGTATCGAGCCGCCGAAGGGTGTGCTGCTTTATGGGCCTCCTGGTACTGGTAAAACATTGTGTGCACGTGCTGTCGCCAATAGGTAATATTATTCTATTTATTTTTCCTAAATACTATCGCTTTAGAACTGATGCTTGCTTTATTCGTGTAATTGGTTCAGAATTAGTACAAAAATATGTTGGTGAAGGGGCTCGAATGGTACGCGAGCTCTTCGAAATGGCTCGAACTAAAAAAGCTTGTCTCATATTCTTTGACGAAATCGATGCAGTTGGAGGAGCTCGGTACTGGTTTTAAATATTTAAATATAAATGAAATTTAGATTTGATGATGGTCAGGGTGGCGACAACGAAGTGCAGCGAACTATGTTGGAACTTATCAATCAACTGGACGGTTTTGATCCTCGCGGAAACATCAAAGTATTAATGGCTACCAATCGTCCGGATACTTTGGATCCTGCCTTGATGAGACCCGGTCGTCTAGACAGAAAAATCGAATTCGCTCTTCCTGATCTTGCTGGTTTGTGCTAGAAAAACATTTCTTATAAGTTTTTTTTTCAGGTCGTGCGCACATTCTAAAAATTCATGCTAAACAGATGAGTGTCGAAAGAGATATTCGCTATGATCTCTTAGCTAGACTTTGCCCTAACAGCACAGGTACTGCTTACGAATTTTCGTGTAATTATCTATTTTATTATAGGTGCTGAAATTCGTTCCGTCTGTACTGAAGCTGGCATGTTTGCTATTCGTGCTCGTAGAAAGGTGGCTACAGAAAAGGATTTCTTGGAAGCTATCAATAAGGTTTTTGTGTTTTTTAAATTAAAATGTTTGTTTTCAGGTTATCAAGGGCTACGCCAAGTTCAGCGCTACCCCCAGATATCTAACCCATAACTAAACGGTGTCCGGTACTGGTCTCTTCTGTATGTACTTGTCTCCTCAACCCATCTAGTAGACTATCGCAAAATGGATGTGCGTATGATTGAGTAAATTATTTTTATGTAATACTTGTTACTTTCGAAATATTTGTAAAAGTAACTACAATGGGGTGATTTACGTTGGGATGTCTGTCCTTTCCTAGCCAAGGAACAATGAGACGCATCATGAAATATTCAGACCATATTAGCGCATCGAGAGCATCCAACTCATGGGAGTACACCAACATAAACGAAAAGTCCTTTCCATCCTGGTTGTATCGACGAGACGAGCTACTTGGGTTGATGACCGAGCATGACGGTGATTCAGCAGGTGTAATAGACGACTCACCCATGGGGCGAGATGCCCCTCATGGGAAACAAGTGCAACCATCTCTGTTTATATGAGGAGAAAGCCAGAAAAGGTGACCGGAAGGTCAGTCCTTTAATCATGCCGGGCGACTAATTGACTTCAGCAGCAATCAGAGCACGTGTCACTCGTCGAAGGACGTAAGTAGCGGCCATCCGTCCAGCTGACGCCCTAAACAGTATCCAGGGTTGCCGTTCTCCTCCTCGACAAGTATCCAGTTGCTTCGCGTGATTCCCCTCGAAATTCTATCCTCTGTGACCAAACAAGGCCCGATTCCCAGCACATCCACTGTCAGCTTAGCCATGTCAGCTGGCATTTTCCCGCGAAAAGGAGCTGTCTGTCCGTTATCTTAGCCCCAGCCGATTAGTACAGATTTTCCCGACACGCGACCACCCAAGGTTACGGTACAGAGTGTGTGTTGGATCGGCCGATTTTTCTGCTTGGTCGCCTGGGTGGGAAAACGAGGTGAAGGCAATTAGATGCGCAGGTGGCGGTGGTCTCCACCTGATGGAAGACGTGACTCGGCCCGTTGGATGAGAGAGAGAAAGCTCAGCTAATTTCATTACGGACCCGTACGTTGCGTGACGGATTGGATTGTGCGCGACCGATGCGCGCCAGAAACAACAAGCTACAGATGGTTCGAGTGGCTCGGATGGATGTCAGGATAACAGAAAGAGAAAATAGAAAAAGACGGTATCAGGGAAGGAAAAACTAAAAGGTTTTGGACTGTTTCATTGGGTTCAAAGGCACCGACATTTTCCCATTGTGACGGAGAAGGGCGAAGAAGATAGTGACTGGAAAACAATGAGATAATCGAGCCAAATGATAATAAATCGAGAAAAAAAGTACTGTTTATGATTTATTTGAAATGCTTCGGGGGCCGGGAGGAGAGAGCGCGCGACGCCGAGTGACTCGTCTCCCGAAGTGCCATTTGAGTAAGAGCCGTGACTCGACTCAACTTTTTTTACTCTTTGACCACTATTGTTTTTTTTCCTTAATTTTCCCTGGTCATTTTACCCTCGGTGTCGGCTGTTCCCTCCTACGGTATATGGGCGTGGTCATCCCGCGGCCGCTCTCTCCGCCTCCCGGTCCTCGGGTCCCCGTCTTCCGCAACCCTGGCTGCTTCTTCTCTTTTAATGCGTGGTGGTTTCGAACGATTCGACGTCGTGCCACCCGGGCCATCAGTCGACGACGTCTGGGAAGCCGAGGAGAAGTCGAGTCCGACGATCAGTAAGTCCTCTCATGGTATCCGGGGTTTCTACCTGGCAAACAATTCTCGGATTTCATGGTGCCCCCTCTGGCTGTGACTCTCTTTCTCTTGTCCAAAATTCGTAGGGTATTCCCAGACGGCAAGGTGTGAGCAAGGAAACATCCGTTCGGGACATGACACCGGCCATCTCACACCTTGCTCGAGCCAATCGCAGTCAATTAGGCAATTGGTTTGCCCTTACCTTGTTCGATTTCTCTTTTTTTTGCTGATTCAGACACCCCACCCACGCAATTGACACGACCTCTGTGTTGTCTTTTATGTTGTACCAGTAACAGATCCTCTCCTTCTCAATTAGGTATGTCTGTTCCAAAGTATCTCATTTTGTGTCCATTAGCGCCCCTTGGCTATGACCCCCAAATGGAAAAGTCATGGCCTAATCAAGGCCCTCGGTTTCTTGATATACTGCGGTGCCCCGGGCCGAATTACCTCCAATGGCTACTATTCCTCCCCGGAGAAATCAGCGCCTTCATAAAAGACTACTTTCAGAACAGCCGATGGCCGTCTGCAGCTGCTGTCGACTGGGTAAGGCCATCCAAAACAGATAATGACGAATCTTTATAGAAATCGCCGATCGTTTTATTCTCCGAGTTCATCCGAATATGGAATTTCACGCTTCGTGTCTCAAGGTAAGCTCTTTCTCTCGCGTGTGGTTCCATTGAATATGCCCCTCCGGTCAGACCACCTGTTGAATTGTCCAGAATGTATTTAAGATGACCACTGAGGAGGGCAGGGCACGCGTTGTTTGGGTTTCCTTTTAATTTGGGGTACACGGAAGCAGTGCGCGAGAAACTTGACACCTTCGGCAACTGATCACGGACAGTCCTCCCTTTTTTCAGTGTTCTGAATGTGGCCGAACTCTCGATGAGACGTGTACAGCATTTGTCAAAGATAGCCGAACATATTGTAAAGAAGACTATCAAAGGTTGGTCAGGGGAGAGGGAGAGATCACACGATGTATATAGACAGGACGGGTGTTTAGGTGTCTAAGGCTACAATTCGGATGTTTGCTTTAACTCGGGTACGCCTTTGTGACTGCGCAAATCGCGCACAGTAGACCCCGTTCATTGACTGGCGGAAGAAGAGATGCGAGAATCGTCAAACATCTAAGGGGACCACCCTTTTTTGACTTTAAACGAGCCGCCAAAATAATAAGAGACTCGGCCTTGCGCAACGGCTTCCGGTCAGGCGGTTGCGCGGTCAACCACGCACCTCGACACAGTACCAGATGGAATATATTCCAGGCTTTTCGGCACGAAATGTGGAAAATGCTCCCAGATTTTTGGCCGGACGGAAATGGTTATGAAAGCGCGGCAATCCGTCTTTCATGTGGATTGTTTCGCCTGTGTCGCCTGTGAAAAAAGACTTCAAGTCGGAGAAGAATTCTTGGTATTTTTAATTTGAACGATGAAGAGAGCAAGAAATGCATTTCCAGTTGAAAAACGACCAATTATATTGTAAAAGTGATTGCGAGTCAGGAAATGTCCCGGAGCCCTCTTCCCTTCAAACGCCAAGTTTCAATGAAGACGAAATCTGGGAGACGGGCACGATGACTTCCCTCGACCCGACCAACAGTCCTCCTATCAGGTATCCATGCTCTCTGCTCGACTTCTCTCTTTCAGGTCCCCCAAATCGGATGATGCTCCGACTTCCGGTTTTTCGTATGGAAGTAACGGAGGCAATTCGAGCAGCTCATCTCATGGGAAAAAGAAAAAAGACAAGCAGACGACTCGAGTGAGGACGGTACTCAATGAGAATCAGCTGACAACCCTCAAGAAATGCTACGCCGTCAATCCCCGGCCAGATGCCGTCGTCAAAGAACAACTCGTCGAATGGACAGGTACTCCTTTTTTTTATTACTAATCAAATTTTTTTCCAGGATTAAATGCTCGAGTCATCCGAGTGTGGTTCCAAAATAAACGATGCAAAGACAAAAAACGACAGTTGCAGATGAAGGACTACCAACACAGCCTGGAAAAGGTCAGTTGTAAATAACACGGAGACATGTACAAGTGGTCGAGTGTCAGCTGGCAATGACAATGGCTGAAATATGGCCATGCTACCTGGACTTCTCTCACCGGAAGCGGCGGCTGCTCCCCGCTCCTTGTTTGTGTCCTCATCGCGTAAATCCGGCCAGCGAAATTCAAAACAAAACACTCGCTCGACCGTGAGACAAACCCACATTTATTACTGTAGCCTCGAGGACAAAACAAGCTCCTGGGGTGGCTGTCTGTACCGTATCCTCCCACCGTAAGGAAAATAATTAGTTTTGTCCGACGCGACTGGTTCACTCTTAATTCGATCAGCGATTCGATTCGGCTGGGTCTCGTCGCCGTCGGCGCTATTTCTCCCAAGACGGAGCACATCCCCTCCGGGCAAAAGAATACCGTAACAGACTGTGTCCCAGAAAAAAAAAGAAAGAGAGCAGAGACCATTTGAGAGATCTTTTTAGAAATTGAGAGCAGCTTAAGCGGCGGATGACTGTCGAGACTCCTTCAAAAGCTGCTACCAAGCGGATCATCTCTTTTTCCTTAGAAATGAGAAAATTGTTCTCTGGTAGTTGGATGTGCACAATCGGATGTGTTTCCTAGTTTCTGTTTATGGGAGACTCAGTTATTTGCAGCGCCCCCACAGAATGCGTTCCAACCAACGAAATATCCAAAATATTTCGATGTCTTTGCTCTTTCTGGGGAAATGGCCATAATCCTTACCGGATGTGGTATATTTAGCAAGAACTATGAAACAGCCAAAATCCTAAAAAAATCACGAGATTTTGTTGATTTGAGTGTTGGCTCAGGAGTCTTATCCTGGCTGTGATCCTCTCCAATCCATGTCATCCTCCCTTTAAATCTCCTCTTGTCCGAGATTACGGTATGGCGGCAGCAAACAAAATCATCGGCTTTTTTTTCAGGGGGTTAAGAAAATTACTGCCAGCCGCCCCGGTAATGCACTAAGCGCTTAGCTGACAGATGGCACCAATTATGTGTGTCATCATGCGCCTGTTTCGGGTTCGAGGGTTTGGGTGAACTGGCAGCTGCGGGTGGAACTGCGCCTGAAGTGTCTCTCCTGCCATATGGACTCTGTTTACGAGAAGAAGACGGGACATCCTAATCAAATACTGAAGATGAGCCGGCTACCTGATGCCGCGTCTTATGTTGTAATCTGGGAGGTCGTCTGGCTATTACGGGATTACAGGTCACACGAGACCAGATTAGGCCACCCCGGGGTGCCATATCAACATGACAAATAGAAGTTGAATTTCTTTGGTCAGGTTAGATACGGTAGAGATCGGCTGGCTCGGAGTAATTGGATGTAATGGGAGAATGCGGTAATTTGCACTGTGGGCGGCCGACGCAAAGACCAAGACTGGTGACCGTAATGCTGTAATTTGCGGAGGACACGGCCAGCTACAATAACAGACGATTCTTTTTCAGGAGAGGGCTCTGTCTCATGTCAGGACATCTGGTGTCGGCCCCTTGGTTGCAGCAGCTCCGACGACACACGTCGACACTCTCGGACCCCCTTTGGACATCCAACAACATTACCAACAATGGACACCAATGGAACCCTACGTCCCAGCCATGGTTCGTTTATTTGAAAACATCTGGGAAGGGCCGCGAGTAAACTGACCGAGCATATACACTCGTCTGATCTGATTAGGCACAGAATCTAGGGCAGCGCTGCTGGGTGGTCCGAAAAAGTGCCTGGGGCCAGCTGGCAGGTGAATACCAGCTGTTCACACACCTTGGGGACCTTTGGGCCATAAGAGCCGCAGAACAAACAATTGCGCCACCACTTGACTTGGTGCCACAAAACACACCTGCGACTGTAAGAGACCATCTTCAGGGTTATGGAGGTGAAATGGAATTGGGCTACGGGATGACGACCTATGGCCATGAATATTCTCCTCGACTACACGCGTCGGAATTATCGTCACCCAGTTGCAGCGAGTGATCAGCGAATCAAAAATGAATGTACAGCAGAAAAGATGCCAGAATAAACATTGCCTTTCCCGATGACTGATCCTCCCTTTGACTCAAAGGAAACCGCTGACGGAGCTGGTCGGTGTAAGACCAGCCGACTGTCGATGTCAACGGCCAGGCCACCTGCCCCCCGGGGGACCATTTACCTTCCCGTTTAACGACTTTTCATAAATTTGTAACTAAACGGCCTGAGACCACTGTTTGCTCAATAAATCGTCAAAGCTGCCTCTTTTTCTCATAGTCGGTCGTCGAAGAAAACTGCTCCGGGGTGGCAGTTGGTCCCTGACTAAACGCCGCTGTTGCTTTTCGAACACGGCGAACATTTCCTCTGGAGGGACGGAGAATGTTCCTTCTTGTTATTACAGAAAATCCAGTCAAATTCGAGAATAATCCGATAATCTTCGTGTTTGTTTAATCTGTTCAAAGTCGTCTGTAGAATGCTGTTGTTCGTTTTCCTTCTACTTCAACCAATACTTTGCATCTACCACGACATCAACACCCAGACATACAATCGCGTATCAGTATATTTTTATTTAATGGGGTCTCATTTTATAGAAAGAGGTTGTAGCAAAGAATACTTTTTGGCGTGATGAGATCGGAAGAAGGAGAGAGGCGAGTTTCACAATTGACGAAGAAGGCGTTGAGATGGAAGAAGTCCCGCTACTTCATTATCTTCGACTTGCCGGAATTGTTCTGATAGTTGCCCAATTCTCTTTTCTTCTTTATTTTACGGTATTTTGTGTACAGAATGGTAATGAGAATATTTTAGGCGAGAACTTTTAATGAAGAAACAGATGCCATGCGCCAGCAAGAATATTTCCAATTGATCGACACTCCGAGATTTGGCAAAAATATGAAAAAAGAATACACGAAAAAAATGGAAAAACAAAAGCGAGAAAAAGAAGAACAAGCCAAAATAGCCACGGAGATGGTGAAAATGAAACCAGAGGAAAGGAAGGAAGAAGTACCGAAGAAGGCAGAAGAACCGAAGAAGCCAATCTCAATAGTGAGACCGAAAAAAGTAAAGGAGGAAGTCAAGAAAAGGACACAGAAGAGTAACATTTTGAAGGAACCCAAGCCCGAGGTGGTTGTGGAAGATGTGGAAACGGCTGTCGAGAGGAAAGGAGAGGAGAAGAAAGTCTCGCCACCGAAGAAGAAGATTTCGACAAACGCCGAACAGTCGCAGCGATACCCACGGGCAAAGAAAGGACATCAGACAAAATTCTTGGAAGAAATGGTTGGCCATTACAGATAAAATTATGAGGAGAAATTGTTTAGGAAGAGTTTTTGATTGGAGATGAAGCTCGGGAGCTGGAGAAAAGCCAAGTGTCTGACCAGATGAGAGCTGATTCCGAGGAGAAAGGAAGCAAAATGGAACGAGATAGTAAAATGGACAAAGGAAGCAAAATGGACAGAGGAAGTAAAATGGAAAAGGAAAGTAAAATGGAGAAGATTCCTAAGGAAAGAAAAAGCCAAATGGAACGAGAAAAAGTCGAGACCAAGAGCAACGTCGAAGACAGAAACGAATCCAACAGATGAAATATTTATTGTATTTTTATCATTATTCCAATAACAGCAATAAACAATTTTTATTGGAGCCATTTCAATTTATTTTTCAATTTATTTTTGTATTAAAATGTGTTGCTCATCACACGATTGGGAGTGCTCCCGCCCCGAGTTTGCCATAACCTGCCCGTCCAGCCTATCCAAATAGAAAAAGTAGCTTACCGTCCATTAGCCATTCGATTCGTCCCCTTCTTTGTGTCTGTTGCCAGATGCTATCACGTCCCCAGCAGGTTATCCCTCTCCTCATCATATTCTCTCCCCCGCCACCCAATCTCTCTCTCTCCCGACCGGCGAGAAATATCCCATCATCGTATTCCATAATTCACTGACTCTCTCTCTTCGCCTTATTGGCTTTTATTACATTCCGGAACAAATTACTACTTTTGTCTTTGATGGTTGAAGTTGACCCGCCACCGAGGACAAAAGTGTTGGTTGGACGAAGGGATCTTCGCAGTCCCGGCCATTATACTTGGTCTCTCGAGCAAATAAACAGACAGAAACAAGTCGTTGCTCCGGCTGCTCATTACCCTTTCTCATTCCGTGACCCTTCTCTCGACAAAGAACATCGCAATTTTATCTTATGCAAATGTTTCTACTCCTTCTCACTGCTTTCACGTACTCTTTCCTCCTTTTCATCCCTTGAAGATGTTCCCTAACAGTACCATCAATTACTTCTTCTCCCAATGTAGCCACAATAAGGGATTGGCGCACTCGACGACTGTTGTTTGTCGTTCCGAGTGGCCGTCCATTATGACCTCTCGAGATCACATTCGGCACTAACCTCGTCTTCTCGCCTTCTTGTACTCATTCTTCCTGTTGCTTCAGATTATTCTTGGATGAGCGTGGCCTTCGTGGTCCCGGGTTTGAGCCCGCCACCCGAACCTCCTCCAAAAGATTATCCGATTGAGAATCATCAGCTTGTCCCAGAGGAGAAGAGAGATGACAAGATTCGAGCTCGGATGGAAGCCTGTAAGCAAGGAATGATGCAACTGGATGCCCTTCGGTCGAAACATCAACGTCTAATGCAGGTAGTCGGCTTTTTAATGGCTACGAGAGAAGACATTTCAGCAAATGAGAGGCAGACTTCCACCGATTCCGGGATGTGCTGTAGTTCAGGCTCGAATCAAAAAAAGCTCCGAGCCTCAAGACAGATGTTCCTTGCAAAGTGTCGACTCGGCCATTTCCACCAATACAATGGTCAGTGTACAAAAATGGGCACTCCATCTCGGGAATGCGCTGTCCCTATTCTGAGACAGCGGGGCGCCTAAAACGGGATCTGACTGCGATTTGCATAAGTGGGGGAAAGTTCATTTCGCTTTTCATTAGAACGGATCATTAGAATAATGAGAATTACAAGTTTTGGTTACAGTCGACGCCATCCCGCAGCTCGTCACCGTCCATCAGCCATCGGTCTTCTGTCAGTTGTGATTCCGGTTGCAGTAGCGTGTACAGTACCGTCGACACCAATGGGTATGAGAGTAGAATTCGGGAACAGAACATATATATTACAGTAATCAGCCGACAATACCTTACTCGACGTACCGGAAGTTGTCAGTGGAGGAGAGAGGTCTCCCGGCTAACAGACAGTCAAAAGATATCCATCAGTCGCCTCTCGATCCGGCTGCCAGATCCTCTCTTCCCATTGTGGTCGGTTACGAAAGGTCTCGAACTGAAAAGATTGTTCAGGTGACAACCATCGCATCGACGACATCTCTGGAAGGAGCCGAGAAACATTGGAGAAGAAAACATGGAGCACCCAGGCCAAGAAGTATGTACGAGAAGGGGACTGAGAAGGAATTTGAGTGGGTTGGGAAGGAGGACAGAAAGTGGCATAATTTGCAGGAGAGATTCTATACTCGACAGTGCCTCCTTCAGCCAGATAACACCTCCACCAATTCACAGGAAAATGGGCATTGCTCAGCCTCCTCCTCCTATCGTACAGGTCTTACTACCGACCTCCGAAATAAAGCTAATTCCAGACACCGCACTCTCCCTTGACTCCTGTCCGTTTCGCCGTCAATGCTTCACCACAAAGTCCTCAACGACCTCTTCGAACGGCTCAAAAGCCCGTGGATCTTGTAGTCAAAGCCAAGGCAGCTCGAGTTCAGGTATTATTCTATTTGGGCAATCTAATCTTTCCTGCAGAGTCCCGAAGCCGTATTCCATGCCTCGTGTATTTTTGTCGATCGCAGTCCTCCTTCGGATCGTCGTCGACCAGCCGCCATTCGTCCTCGTTCCCTTTTTGCATCTTTGGATGAGGAGCCACTTTATGCAACTCCTGCCCGTGTTCTTGTCCGGTACTTTCTCTGAATTTCTTCTTTACTCTGCCGATTTCAGTGACCGTACAATGCCATCATTTGCCCAGTCGACTTGTTTGTCGACTTCTCGTCGAACTGCCTTCAGTCCAGTAGTCTCCAGGTAGCCGATATCTTTCTTTTAGCCATAATATTTTTTAGAATAGTTTCCACCTATGCTGGATTGTCGGAAAAAGCGTCAAGGAGTTCTGGGAAGATACTCGGCAAAGAATGGCGGGAATCAGAAGGATTGTGATTTTTAATTCTATTCATCGTGTCGGCTTGTCTTGCTTTGGAGACAACGTGTTCACCATTGTGGTTGCCCCTATAATTCCCGTTGTAACCAGCTCATTCCCTTCTCTTTCAGTTCAAAATGACATAAACTACGTAGTTTTATCTATTTTATTCGACTCGTCTAAATAAATATTCCGATCCAGGGTACATGACTTCTTTTATTGCAAAGTATCGAAAACTGAGAATTTTGCAATGGGTGTGTATAAGGTTGCGTTGACAGAAGAGAAGTTAGCACGCAAGGGGCAATAGAAATGGCCGGATGATTGACATTTCTTCTCTTTCAGTTCAAAATGACATAAACTACGTAGTTTTATCTATTTTATTCTCTAACTCGTCTAAATAAATATTCCGATCCAGGGTACATGACTTCTTTTATTGCAAAGTATCGAAAACTGAGAATTTTGCAATGGGTGTGTATAAGGTTGCGTTGACAGAAGAGAAGTTAGCACGCAAGAGGCAATAGAAATGGCCGGATGATTGACATTTCTTCTCTTTTCTGTCCTTCGTCTTTTTATTATAAAGTTCAGCCTTTATCAAGTAAATCAAACGCAAAAAAAGACAAAGAAGAGGGTCTCCGATGCTTTTGAATGTAAGCGCTCGTTTACCTACGGCTCCTAATCCGCAGGACTGCGTCTAACTCTTCTTCCCTCGCCTCTGTTTGCCGGACTACTATCAGCCGTCCGATTAGCTTGCCTACTCTCTCTCCCTCAGAGAATATGGAACAGTCAGCCAGCCTGTCGGGTCAACCTTTTGAACAACAAAAGCCCCTATTGATGTGGTGCTCATCGATCGTACCGTGCTCTGCTTATCCTCGCCCATTAGGACCAGTGACCTCCGTCCAGTCGGCTGCTTCCCGTTCAGTTTACGGCTCCTTCCACAGTCTTTTTATCCGGTCGGCGCTATCCTCGCTACCGCCTCATTTGCATAGCATATCCCTTCTTCTTTCATCCCTATTTCAAAAGTCATCTTTCCCGCGCCAACATGTCAACATCTGGTGCCAACCCTGCAGTCTGACCTAGGTCTCTCCCTCTTTCTCTCCCACCGTTTATCAGTTCTGGTCATAAATTTATAGTTATTATCTCAATTAGCATGTCCGAAGAGTTCCTTGGCTCGGCCTGTTTGCTCAGTCCCTCGCGCTTCTTCCAGAGCCGCAATCGTGCCCTCACTCACATGTTTCAAGTCACCACACATTGGCCCACTCGAGAGCACCGACGACGGACAGCCGAAAAATACCCTGTTCGGAGCAAGTGTTTTCTGGACCAGCTGGTCCCCTATACTATACGATGTCTTTCCCCAAAATATCCCTTGGCCCGTTGCTCAGGTCACCGCCAAAAACGATGGTTTATGTAGCGGCCGTTCCCCTCCTCTCTTTCCCTCATAAACAAATACACGTTTTAGCAGACGATTTTTCATATTATCTCCATTTGAGCTGTTCTTCCGCTGTCAGTCCGTATATAGCGTTAATCGGTCGTGCGGACGAGTTTCGTACAGGTTTTTGGGCCCGTCAGCCAGCAGATGACCGTCCTGACCTTCCTGTGCTGCCGTTCTTTCTCTTTTTCATCCCTCTCCAATTGAAAACTCTTGGAATTTCAGGAATTCTCTGGAAGACGCAGCCACTTTTGGGCATTTGCCCTCGGCCTAAAAATGGCTCGTCTTATGTGCTTCCGACCGAGCAAAAAATATAAAAATGTGAGTCTGCCTAGACATTTTCACTTTTTCTCGTCTGGCGTAATATGCCGTTGATTAATTCGATTAAAGGCACTTTCCATCAAATTTCGTGTTTTTCTTTAAAGGAATCTCCCTGTGATATTCGACAGGTCGAGGGAGGCCCCGTTCACTTGTCACAATTATATGGTTATGGCGCGTCAGACTCTGATGGATCACTTCCGAACGCTTAATAAAAAAAAGATTAGGGAATGTAGAAAAAGACATGTCCAGCTGGGAGAACGAGACACTTCCCCTACTGGGAAGGAGACTTTATGGCGACGGATTGATTTGTGGAGGACATTTTTTGTGTTTATTCAAAACAAAACGGAGTCGAGGTGTTGGATGTAGCCGGCGAGAGTATCGTCGGGAGGGCAAACACATTGAAACAAAAGCATCTCACGACAGAGGACAAGGACAGAGAAACATCTTTTATAAAAGAGAAATTTACAGAAAGGAGACGACGCTTATGGGACCATCACAAAGGAGACGGCAAATGTGGCCCCGGTGAGTTTAGGCAGATGTTGATAAGGAGAAGAAAAGTCGTCAGCGACTGCCCCATTTGTCAGGGGAGACGGCCTGCCATGGTCCCCCGGGTTTACCCCCATTGACAAGTACGCAGCTCAACTCAGATCTCTTTCTTCCTTTTTACCTGTCCCTTCTTTTCTATCCCGTTGCGTACTCTTTTTGTTTGCGGCTTCCTAAAATGTCAGCCTCATTAGAAAACTTGGCATCCAAGCGAGAAACAAAGTTATCAGGGAGGCGGCTAGTTTATTTGGACGACAAACATCTTCCTTTTTCTTTAAAGGGGGAGATCCGATCGCTTTTCTTTCCCCAGGCGGAATAAAATGTTTCAGAACGGTTGTATGGTCTCACGCGACATCTCAAACGATGGCCTCACCCTTCAATACATAACTGCCCGTATCATTGGTATTCACCATTCTTTCTCCGCCTTATTTTTATTTAGTTCTCTCTTGCGATGAACCGGACAATCAAAAATATGTCGAATCTCTGAAAACAGCATCTGCTGCCTTGAAAAATAAGCATTTTGACCATTATAAAGTATGGAATGTGTCGAGGAGGAGAGAAGATGTCCGGCGAATCTTGGGGGCGGAGGAGAGCGGATGGCCCAGAGGTGAGATAAAAGAAAACTCGAAAATCGTCTAATTCCAGGTTTGGCTCCTCCTTTGGATCGACTTTGTGCTGTTTGTAAACAAATTGAACAATGGCTCAATCTGCATCCTCAAAATGTTGTCGTCATTCATTGCAAGGGTGATCGCAGCCGAGCAGCTCAAATTTTAGCCGCTCATATTTACTATAATGCCATCTGTGGAAAGTATGTCTATCATTTTCTGACATCTATTTATTGTCGTTTAGTGATGATCCAGTGGAGGATCGTTTCAACATGAAGCGTTTCACGGATCAACATATCGGCGGCAGTGGCCAGCCCAGTGCCCGACGCTACATAAACTATTTCTCATCTTTGCTTTCTGGTCGAGTCGTCGTGAATCCCAATCCTTTGTTTCTGTTACGATTGGCTGTTTCACATCTCAATGGGCGAATGTTGGCATTTAAAATCTACGAGAGATTGGTGCCTGTCTATGAGTCGACCTCTTCGTGAGTCGTTTCTTTTTGTCATAATCTCTTCCCTGGGTAATCTTATTCTTCGGCTTTCTTGGCCCTTTGTGTTGGCGCCAAAATCAATTTCCACCCCCAAAGCACTCGAGTGGAATCCACCTACTACATTTAGACAAGCTAAAGATGTTCTCCGATGGGATATAGACGGCGAACTGAAGCTTCGAGGCGATATCCTCGTCAAAGTTTTCCACTACAGGTGGGTCAACACTTTTTCGTCGAATGAAAACATTTCAGTGAAAAAGGCGAGAAGAAGAAGGAACTCTTTCTTTGCCAGTTGAACACTTGCTCGCTCGAATTGAAGGCCCGGACAGCCTCGTTGACATTTCACAAAGAGGAGCTCGACCTCATCTTCAACGGTAAGAGATCGAATAAAACCTGGAGAGTAATTTGAACAAGAGCGGGGGCAATCAAAGACAACTAATAGCTGTCACGGCCGGCGCGAACTCAAAAACCGACAAACTCCTCTTCGACTGAAGCACGTTTTCCGGAATCTATTTTTCTTATATAAAATAATAAAAACAAATTTAGATCCTTCGATACACAACGACGTGGTCCTGGAGCTGTTAGTCTCATTTGATCCGCCCAAACCATCGGCTAAGAAACAGAACGGCCATCTGGAGGGCACTCGAACCAACAGCTATGAGGACTTCCAACAGCCGGAGGGTGGGTCGTTGTTCCTTGTCGCGTATCCGATTTCAACTAAACTATCCGCGCGGCTTGCCCTTGTTGTTTATTCTTCTGGTCTCCGAAATTAGCACGTGTTTCTTCGATTGGCTAATACTTGATTTCTCAACGAATAGAAGGGTGATAAATGGTCTGTTAGACGGAAAAAGGAGACTTCAGAAAAAGTTGTGGTCAAAGCGGCCGAGCGGCTGTTGTTCTCTCTGCCAGCCAGCTGCCGCTGCTGCCCCCACTGTAACAACTGAAGACGACCACCCCCTCTCAACACATCCGTCTTTTATCCACATCATCGAGCTCTTTTTTTTGGTATCTTTTTTCCGAGGCTACAAGCCGACTTCTCGTCTTCTTTTTATATTCTCTTCTTCCCATGCCATTTTACCTACTGCCTCCCCTTTTCTATCTGTTTTGAGCATTTCCTTACACTTTCGTATTTGAGCGCTACTTTTATGATAATTCCGTTTTTTTTTTCAATAGCACCCTTTCTTTTGGTTTTCCACAAAATTTCTTCCGCCCTGCCGCTGTTCCTCGACCACCCCCTTCCTCCCCGGCCGTCTTCCTCCCAACACCTTGTTTATTAGAGATTCAACAGCTTACATTGGTTACTTTTAAACTTTCCTGCTATCTTCAGCAACTCTTTTGAACATTTTGCCTAATGATCTATCATTGGCGAGGAATGAGATGGTTTGCGTCTTACAGTTCTTCCGTCTCTTTAACGAGTCTCCAACGTTTCTTTTATCTTCTCGAGACGTGTTTTGTCCTTTGGACGACTTGAAACCATAAATAGAATATAAAAATTAAATATATCCACCTCCAGGATCATTGATCGAGGAGCTTTACAACGTCTGTTGCCGCCTACGAAACGGACCTCGGCATCCCAATCAATCCGTTGGGCGATAAAATCGAGACCACGAATTTGCAGATTCCCGGTTCCCAGCTGTTTTTCCCACATTTTCATTTCCTTCGACTGTACATTGTCGAGATGTTGCTCCGACCACGTCAGCCCCGCCGTTTCTCGTTCTTCTCCTCCTTTCATTCGCTCGTTTTTTATGGAATCTTCTCCCATCTTTTTGCAATCCAGCTGTCCTTCCTCTCTCGATATTCGCCAGTGTCAAGCGACTGTCATTTGACTCCTCGTCTCTGTTTAGATTATTATATTCGAAAAAGAAATGCAGCCACTCTTTCATTTTCCAAACCATATTACCTAGATGTCCTTTTTAGTAAAAAGTAGAGTAAAATTTTTCAGACGAACCCTTGTCCAACGGCGTAGTCTATAGTGAGATCAAAAAGGAGGGTAAAAAGGCCAAGGAACCGACCACCATGCCGCCTCCAGTCCCTCCAAAACCGAGGTCTCACTCGGCTATGGCTGAACCCATCGCCGACATGCCCGAGAGGTATTCCCTTCTTCTCCCTTTTTTATTTATTCCTTTTTTAGGCGAGGTGTTCTTCCTGCACAGGTAAGACCAGTGGCACATAGGCCGCCCTCTCCTCGTACGGCAGCCGAGCGAGCCACTCCAAGCATTGAGCCGGATTTGGTGGGAAAGGATAGGTCAGTCGAGAGCAGACGAGGTATACAATCATATTTAGGTATGACAAGGCATCCAAATGTTTTTCCTATGCTCCAAAAAAGGAATTGAGCGAGGCATTCGAACGCCCGAGAAAACCTTCTTTCTCTCGGAATAGCGAGCCAAAAGTAGAAGAACAGATCAACCATGTTGACCCGTCTGAGGCAGCCAGGGTAGGGATCTCTCTAGTTTTGTCTATCTCCTTTTTTTCTATAGGTAGCCATCACTCCTACACAAGTATTGAAACCAGTAGAACCTACGATGAAATGGGACGACGAAGTGGAAAAGGCCAAACAGGTGGGGGAAGTTCTCGCCTTTCTTGTCTCTCGAAAAAATAAAGAGATGATTTTCTTGACGCGTGCCGTGTCCCCGCGGAAACAACTCGTTTACAACAGAGAGAACGGGCGACCTTTCTCCATCGAGTCATTCTTTTAGGACGCCTTGTTGGATCAGCTCTCTCGGATGCCCATCAGAAGTCATTCTGTTGCTGGACAACCATATTATCAAAGGAAAGACGAAGATGAAGAAGAAAGGCCCGTGGTCAGTCAATCTGTTTAATTTTTTCATAAAAATTTGTTCAGATAGTAGAACAAGCACAAAGAGCAGTGGCCACGACGACACCCACTGGGACATTGAACAGAAATCACAGGTCGACGAATTATGGCAGCTATAAGACCCTCCACGACGATAGATTCAGGCGAGTATACCAGTTTCTATGTTTGTATAAGCCATTCCCAGTATTTTTCTTACCTTGAACGTATTTCAGTAGTGCCATGGACGATCTCTGTGACCCCGACTTTTACATGAACTATAAGGCTCCCTCTGCTAATTCTGCTCCCGTCCCTCCTCCTCGACATGCCGGCGCCAAAAGTGTCGAGCTTCCTAGAAGACGTTTCCAACCGGTGGAGACTTTCACGTAAGTTCTCTCTATTTTTTGTTATTTGTCATTTTAGAGATCCTCTCGACGAGATTTTAAACACAACAGCCGGGTCCTGCCAAGATTTATCCAAAGATCGAGAAGCTTTCCGTACAAGGAACTGCAAAAGTGTCGCGGCCGCACCCTCCCGGTAAGTGTCTATCACCCCTTCTTATTTGTATTTATTACCTCTCCCACTAACTCTTTAAAGGACTAATCCTACTGGGAACACGTACGCGGAGAGGAGAGATTGTCCTTTCTTCCGGTAATCGAGTGTTTTCGTGTGTCATTATTAGATCAGTTCATTCCTAACATTCGCATTGTTTGGTTTCTTTTTGACGCCAAGTAGACAAGAATTGATGGTTTATGTTTCAGCGAAAGAAAGTTATTTGCCCGTAATTACGATGCTACAGAAGAAGCCAGGGATCCCGACGACTGGCTGTCGACCCAACTGAGGAAAGTACGGAGCAAACGGAATCTCGATCCCGACCTGGTCAGACGCAGAACACAAGAGAAAATGTTACTCGAGGTTCGCTGGCATACTTTTTTTATTTGACTGTATTTGAAGGAGCTGAAAAATGTGAACGATGAAAAGGACGGCAGAAACGACTACGTTGTCGATGGCTATGGACACAAGGCGGATCCATTGGCTGAGTTTAGAAGAGAGGAAGAAAGACTTCGAAATACAAACAGCCCATTCCAAGATGGATCCAGGTTTATTTCTCGGCTGATTTAATACAGATAATTTGAAGAAGGAGCCGGGGAGTACGGTCGAAACCGCCGACACCGCCACCGAGAGACAGGAGCAGAAGTCCCGCCAGAAGTGAAGTGGCCACTCCCAGTATCGATGTCAGTTTATTCAATTGTTCAGAAGTAAAAGAGAAAATTACAGAGCCATACGTACAGACATATTAATGGATACGGAGGCAGCCAGAACCAAGAAAATGAAGACTTCGATTTCTCTACCCTCAGTTCCATTGTCCAGGTATCTTTTCCATGTTTTTTTTATACGGCGAACATTCAGCCGGCTTTCTCAGGGAGAGCTTCTCGTAGTTTGAACAGAAAACCGTCATTTGGCAACGAGCGGCCTCCTTTCAATTATCAGGATAAAACACAATTTTTCTCGGGCCAAGAGCGAGTGGCGGCCGCCATTTCGAGGTTGATAACCGTACTTTTTTTAAATTTAATTATACAGAGCCGAGACACCTCAACGGGATATGTATGCCAGTGGAACAATTTACAGGCCAGAAACACCGAGCAGGTATCATCCGGAGAATGTAAGAAATATTGAGAAGACAGAAAAAGAATATTCTGTTTAGACCACAATGGCACAACGGTCAGCAACGCCTTCATTTCCGAGAGAGACGCCAATCCCCTTCCATCCGCTGCTCTACTCTCAGAATGGATCATCCAGAGCCGAAATGGACAGAGACCAAACCCTGAATTACCGATCTTCCTCGCCCCGATCTCAATACGGCCAACTGAGCAGAAGATCTTCGTTGACTTCTGTCGGTAAGTAGAAGACTACTCTCCTCGTTTCCGGTGATTCAGTTCGCAAGCACCGCACACGCCTGCCATTTCCTAGGTCAACATGTCTTTTGTGGTTTCATACAAAAGGAACTCGACAAACTGTACACCCTGATGAGCGGGAGAGGGGGAGATGGGTCTCTAGCCCATAAAGAGTCTTCTTGTTTGTTCTTCAATTTCCGGAGTGGGTCCTCCTTGTGTGGTCTTCGCCCCTATCACTCGTCGTTTTTTTGACTGGAGGAGGTGTGAAATACCGACGCCTTGTGTTCCCGCCTTGGACAAACAGTCAGCAATCACCCACATAGACCCCGCCAGCCGTCTCCATGTGTCCTTACAGCCAATAAAAGTCTCTTCCAACTTCTCATTGATTGACCTCCCCGATCAGTTATGATATTCGTGTTCATTTCCGATTGCAATGACTAATCCTCCCAATGATTCTATTTGCCTCGCTCCTCGCGTAACTCGCTATCAGCTGCCAGGGGGGCGGAGATCTTTTTACCCCCAGCCGTAGGGCGGAGCCAGCCTTCTTCGACTCTCCCACCCGCTTCCGTTATTTTTGTCTTTTATTCAGTAAATGGCCACTTGTCAACCGGGTCCGTCAGTAGTTTTACACATGAAAAAGGCCGACGACATCTCGCTGGCCAGCTCTGAGTCGAGTGGATGTTCCTCTGAGCCTTCGAGTCCCAGTTCCACCCGGTCACCTCCCAGTGATCCTCGACATGAGACTGCGATATTACAAGAAAGTCGAGAATCCTCGTCTCGACCACGGGATACCTCCACTGATCGACCTGTTTCTAGTACTTCTAATGCCTCTTCCTCAGTACCTCAAGGGATTTTAAAAAGCAACCAAAGTAGGTATCGGGTGGACAAAGAGAGATAGTAGCGGTGTCGGGTGTTAAGTGCCACTTTTAGCCAGGTGGAAAGGGGGTTATGTTCGTCCCGCTGGCGACACCTGTCGTCCTTGGGGCTAGTCGTCTGACCATTCGAGCTGTACCAGAACAATCTAATCAAATTGTTTCAGATACGTCAGAAATCATACATCATCATCCGGTCTTTGTTAAAGATACCAGCAAATACTGGTACAAGCCGAATATCTCCAGGGAAGCGGGTGAGTTCCCTATTGACCTGGACTGCTGTTTGGCGAAGCTTTTCCGGCCCATTGCCTACGCTTCGGGGGGACAGCAAAAAAAGACAGTCGACGACGGCCAAGTAGTGAGGGGTATGCACGTGTGAAACAGATGTTACTTGTTACTTTAAATAGGGACAGCCTTCGGTTGTATTCCCCAAGGACGGAGATTTTCAATTATCCAAAAAAGGGTGCGAACAAGCATCTTTGGGCGCCAAACCTTTGCATTTCTTCCCAGTGGCATGTCACAAAATGGCATCGGGCAAGTTTTGATGAATAGAAACATATGGCAGTCAATCGATTGGCCATCGTTCGAAGGCCCGGGGGCACGCTGTAAAAAGACAGGCGGAGACCAGGAAGAACATAGAAATACCGGAAACTATGCCGATTTTTCGGGGAGATCTCTGGTCAGGTGTAGGTGACTTCCCCCAGGCGGCCACTGATCTGTATGCCTTGTGCGCCGGGGTCGATGAAAGCTGGCTGGATAAATACGACTGTCAAAATAAATGTGCAACATTGCAGCCATCAACATGCTCCGGGACAAACAACCGGGAACTTTCGTGGTCAGAGATTCCAACAGTTTCCCGGGAGCTTTTGGATTGGCTCTTAAAGTGGCCCAACCTCCACCAGGCGTCGCTTCAGGTCAGTTTAGCCCTCAAATTTGAATAAATTGAATTGGCGCGTGTGCACTTGAGAAGAGCCAATTCGGCTTATTTTTGAGGGAGTCGTGTTTGTGTCTTTGTCTCCCGAGAGACATCCGGAGTGCTCAGAAATGGCCTTCCAGCCGCCATGAATCTCTTATGAATGTGCACGGCCGAATTCATTAGCTTCTTCCGCGTCCCATGGCTTTCGGAAATCTCGAAATGGGCGGCGATAATCCAGCAGTTTTCCATTGGTGACAGATTCGCAATCTCAGAGTGGCTTACACACGCGCCTCTCCCGATATGAGAGGGCCATTCTCCCTCGGGGGAAGGCACCCGAAATCTCGTGACCAAATTTATCCTTTGCAGGCGATGGCACTGAACTCGTTCGTCATTTTCTAATCGAGCCGTCACCAAAAGGAGTCAAACTGAAGGGATGTAACAACGAGGTGACTGAGATAAGGTCGAGATATATGAGAGCGATTTCAGCCAGTGTTTGGGTCACTTTCTGCTCTTGTCTATCAACATTCGATCACTCCCCTCGCTCTTCCTACTAAACTTCTTCTTCCCGAATATGACCCGGCGTCGACACCTGAACATGTCTCCGCTACTCAGGCCTTGCTGGAACAAGGAGCAGCCTGTAATGTCACTTTTATCGGAACTGTTGATGTCGAATCACTCACCGGAACCGAGTGTGTTCGACGAGCCATCGCCCAAGCAGTCCAAGACAGCCAACACGGTCTCAGTCGTCCTGTCAGTGTTCATTTCAAGGTATTCCCTCTTGTTTTTCTTCAGTTTCATCCAATTTCAGGTCTCTTCCCAAGGAATAACCCTGACAGATAACACAAGAAAAGTCTTCTTCCGACGGCATTTCCCCGTCAACAATGTTATTTTCGCCGGAATGGATCCATCCGACAGGAGGTATTGTCGTCCCTAGAAATAGATGGTCGCCTTTTAGGTTTGACAATTATATCGTCTTGGGCTACAGTGAGACATGTGTCCCGTCGGCCAGGATGTTCGCCTTTGTGGCCAGAAAGGTCAGTTCTCTTTCAAGTTGTTGGTTATCCGTAATTTCAGCCTTCGTCCATGGAAAACTCGTGCCATGTGTTCGCTGAATTGGAGCCAGAACAGCCGGGAAGCGCTGTAATCAATTTTATTAACAAAGTCATGCTGTCCAATCGACGACCCTGATCCCGATGATTTTCATATAATTTGCTCAAATATTGTCTTCTCCTTCAGTTGATTTAATTCAGTTAAATTTCTATTGCCTTTTCCCAAGTGTCTTGAGAGAGTTTCTGTCTTCCCGATGTTCCCACGTCGAGGAGCCTTGCAAGAGATTCTATCCATAGCTTTCCTCCTCTACTTTTCTTATAAAATTTACTTGTATATAAGGGAGTATGAATAATAAATCTATTCTATCACTGTACTTCTCTTCTAGTTATCTTGTATGTTGTCTGTCTGTTTCTGACTAAAAACAAGTAGATTCGTGTGTAATTCAATTAAATTGGTCGAAACAGAAACGCGTCAAAGCCATTTTAGCCTGTTTATGTCGATTCTCTTTGGGATAGCTCTCATTCAACAACGAACAACTCTATCGGACGGTTTGCATCTCCTATTTCTGTTGACTTCTGGAGATTCAGATGGGTGACGGTAGAAGCGGTTGTCGTCTTTATGCTCAACACAACAAGGCCAGGATGGGTGGCGTCCGTCAAGCGGAGCTCAACTGGCAGACACTTCCCACTATGGAAAGAAACAAATGGCAGCAGCGGGCCATCGAGTTGGCCGTCGCCGTTCAACCTGCCAGTCCGGTCAAGCTGAAGCGAGGAAAGAAGAAGGGTCGCAGCTGGGTCCTGGAACAGCGTCGAATGGATTTTCGCCCGTTGGAGGAGGAAGGATCGGATGACGAGGACATGGGCATCCCGATGGACGAAGTCGCTCGAGAGGAGCTGGAGAACCATCTGCAGATGAAGTACGAGGAGGATCGACAGATGATCGAGGAAGCTGTCATGAGTCAGACGGGTGGTTGCGCCGAGAAGATCAAGCGTCTCCGTTTCTTGATGGCTTCTGTGCAGACCTTCGGCAATGTCGACGACATGTGCATGATGGCCGAATTCGCCATGAACGAGTTCAATCTCCGTGATGGCGTCGTCGACCGTGTCTCGACTCTCGTCGGCCCCTGGACTGTTGACAACGAGATCAAGCGCAGCCGTGCAGTCTTCCATTCGAATGAGACCCACCGTATCCCCTTGAATGTGAGCAATGGCCAGCTGAACATGAGGGACCTCATCGTGGAGATTCTCGGACGGACTGAGCCTTCGATTGCCGCCCAGCAAGGCATCCGAGTCGGACTGTACAAAGGCGACTGCGAAGAAGAAGAAGAGCGTCTCAACCGTATCTTCATGGGACAGAAAAGTATAATTTTTCTCGGTCGTAGACTACTTCTGTTTAGATATGTACCATGTGGTCAACAACAGCGGTCGCCGCTTCATCATCTGTCTCCGTCAGGAGTACGAGTGTCTGCTGGCTTCGATGCGCCATCTCAAGGATACCGTCGGCCTGCTCTACGATGGCTTCCCCTGTACTCCCGACCGTTTTGTGCTGGCTGATGCCTTTGTCGACGCCATCGCCGCCTGCCTTGGAGGACGGATCGGTGTCGACACGACCAAATGGCTCTCTGCCCTCGGCACTCCTCTGCCCGAATCCTTTGCCACTCCTTGGGAACGCAACGGTGAACTCTTCTGCAGCCGTCATCGCCAGAATAGGAATTCCTGCTGCGCCACGGTCACCGCCTCTCGGGCTTCGTTTATTCTTTTGTTCTCTCTCGAAGATCTTCTCAAACGTCTCTAGACTCGTCGACGAAGATACGGCACTGTAAACATTTTTGTTTCCGAGAACTATTGGAGAATAAACAGCTCAAAACACTCTTTTTTTTCTTTATTTAATTGCTTTCATTCCTCGAAGTCTTTCCCGTCCTAGGCTGTATTTTACTCCCAGCACCGCTGCTACCTTGCCATCTACCGGGAATCCGGATCCGGAACTCTCAGGGAAGGGTTTTTCCTTAGGTTGAGCTTCCGGCTCAACGCTACACCGTCCGATAGAGCGTGAAAAATTAGGACAGACGCTGCATTTATTTTTCGCCGTGAAACCTTCGTTGACATGGAGGCCGAGAAGATCGGAAAAATTTTGCAAAATGGCCGTCGAAACGGGAAGTCGGAGCAACGCTGGAAATGCGACCTCTTCGCCGCCTCTTCCAACTTCGATTGGGAGCCGACTCCATGGATGCGATGGGCAATCGATTATCCCTTCGGCCGGCAAACAACATGTGCTACCGAAGGGAGAGCAGTTGAAGGAGGGACATGAGAACGGCCAGACTTTGGGACACCCCTTGAGATCCACGATTCTGTTAATAAAAATTGAAATTAAAACTGTTTTATTATTTTTTTCCGTAATAGCCGCCATATCCACCGTATCCACCGTATCCGCCATAATGTGGATATCCCATGCCGTAGCCCATGCCCATCATTCCAGGATAGCCCATTCCATAGCCACCCATCATTCCGCCACCCATCATTCGCATCATAAGCATGGGAACTATTGGAATAGCTCGATTAGACGATAATCTGGCAGAACTTACGAATTTGCGCCTGAGAGAGGGCGGCAGACAAGACGAGGAAGAAGCAGATCGAACGGAGCATGGTTGACTTGTACTCCCGAATGGTACGCTTAAATACAGGATGTGATGTCGGGGATGTGACGTCGAATTCGACGAGTTGATCTGATTTCTTTGACAGTTGAACCGTTCGAAAAGCACAATGTTCTTGTCTGTCGGCCGGACAATGAACATGGCGAACCTTTATTTTTCTCCAAATTTTGTTGTTCTATGAGCGATTTCCCATTTTTCTACTTCTTTTATCAACTGCGACGACTATGGAGTTACATACAGCCGATCTGTGGCTAGCTGGTGATTCGGAAAGGTTTCTCTGCGGGGGCATGAATGCTTTCCGTATCCTCAACAGCAACGATAGCTTAGGACTGCCACCGTCATACGACAGTCAAGGTTGTGAATGGGAGCACGGTGGAGAACTGCCACAAAGCGGTCAAAATTCAACAAAAGAAGTGTCAACGAAGTTCATCTGCCCAAACAAAGAATAGCCATTTTTTTGTTTATTTTGATGTCTGGAAAAGCATTCGGTTGGACCTTCTGTAGGGGGAGCGGCAAGTGTAACAGTTCCCAGATGTAAATATTTTTTGTTTTGAATACAAACTGTCCCCGAAGTCACAAAATATCACCCATTGATTAATTCGTATCTGGTGTTCGTATTCCGAAGATCTTATTGGTGTCATTGTGATATCGATGTAGAAATGACCAGGATGACAGACAATCCATCTGACCCACAAATTCCTGGAATGGTCTTGAAACCATTTGACAAACAGGTGGTTTTTTTATTATTTGCGGCGTGTCCTTGAGATGTGTTTTCGGTCATATGCCATCCACGGCATCATCGCGGGTCAGTCTCTTTTCCCGTTAAAAGTTTCAAAAACAATGTAAGAGTATAAAAGGAGGAATTCATTCGACAAACAGACAACAACCATGCTTCGACTTCTCTGCCTCTTGCTCGCCTTCCTCGTCGCCCTTTCCCAGGGACAATTGTGTATGTTTGACTCTTTTTGAATGTCTGATTCTCTTTTTGCAGTGGGAATGTTGGCTTCTTCTTTGTTAGGAGGAGGACCAATGATGGGAGGATACGGTATGTACGGTGGAGGTAAGCTGTCCCCACAAAAAAAGACAATCAATGATTTCAGGCTACGGTATGTACGGGCCATACTCAGGATTCTACGGAAAGAAATAACACAATTATTAATAATAAAAATATCCGCTGACGACTTTTATTGTGTCTGGTTATCTGTAGTGGAACAACTGGGAGGGGCGACATTAGAAGGCCGCGTAATAACGATAGACAAAGAGGATCAACCAAAACAGCAAAAGAACAGCCCAGGCCTTGATTTCCCAAAGAATATAATACGGCACTTTCTCTTCAGGCGGATAGGGAGCCGGCTCGACGATTACCTCCGACGTATCCTTGAGAGCAGCCGCCATCGGCGAACGGAAGAACGTCTTCTTGGGTTCCGGCTTCTTTTCTTCTTTCTCTGGCTTTTTCGATGTTTCTTTCGACTTAGACTCCTCCTCTTTAATCTTCTTGTCGTTTCTTTCCTTTCTCTTTCTTCTCCTACAGCGGCATCGACAGTCTTTGCTGCTGCTGGCCGTTGTCGATCCCCGGCTCGCCATACTCAACCTCGACACTGTCGGACTAGTCTGCTTGGAGGAGAGAGCCTTGTGCCATCCGCCAGTGCTCTTTTTCGACTTGTGCGTCGAGCCGAGAGCTTTGGTCCAGCCTTTCTTCGACACGGGCTCGGGATTACGAGGAGACGTTGTCTGTTTCGGGCGAGTCGGCGGTTTCTTCTTGAAATAACTCTCGGATGAATCCGCCTTCCAAAGACAATTCAGCTGGGGCGGAGTGTTCCCTGTCTTGTAGACAACTTCTTGGCTTGTTGCTACAGATACCGCGCTAGTAGTTTTCTGGGTGTTACTATCCGTTTTTCTGAATATTCTATTTGATATCGAACAATTAAAGGCTACCGAGGATTCTGGTCATCTTGGAGGGTAGTAGACGTCAGTGCCGGAAACGCAAAATAGCCAGTGATCGGACGAACAGTGACTTCGACGTCGACGAGGATCGCCTGATCATCCACCCGGCAAGCTTGATCATAGCAACCTTCCGCCATGGATTTCATGCAATTGAATGAAATTCTAAATTGGACTAGATCCTTTTTACTAAAAAAAGATTAGACCAATTCGAAGTCAAATTTTAGCCATCACTTGGCGTGTTACCGGAAATGCGCTCCGCCTTCAATCAGCTGTTGGTGAAAAATTCAACAAGACGATAATTGTAGAGTTCACGAGAGATTGTCACATTTTGCTCATTTACATTACTGTGAAATAGAAATACTTCGCCAAATATAACTTTTTTATCCCTTATAAGCATATTAAGCATTTCAGATCGAATGTAAATATGGGCAATACAATTTCGGCATCTAATCCCACAGAAGTGCGTTCAATCGAGTCCTACCTTGGAGAAAATTGTGAAAATATCGAAAAGTTAGTTCGCTTATTGCAGTATCACTTGAATTTTAAGCTTGGGCAGTACTCGTTTTATGAAAGCAGTGAAAGCACGTGGGGAAAACGGATATCTTAAAGTTTATAAAATGTTTATTAAACAAGTACGTTGTTAACATTGTAATTTACTATTAAATTTTAGGACGATAAGCTGGATATAACCAAGTTTCAAGACGATTTATTGTATATAGGAAAAACATTGAGTAAAGAACCTAATTGTTTACCTGTGCGGATAATATTGGTGGGCTTTTTTAATCCTCTTAAATTCTTTTAGAATAAAGGAAAAGATGTAGTGTTACTGGTCCGTTCTTATCAGAAATACACACTTTTCGATAGATTAAGCACAAGACCTTTCATAAATGATCAGGAACGCATATGGTATACCTTCACAGTAATGTCACTTGTATTTTAGGTACATATATCAACTTTTCAAAGCCCTTGAGCAATGTCAAAAAGCAAAAATATGCCACGGTGACTTAAAATCACAAAATGTTCTACTTTCATCTGCAAATTGGTTACAAATTACGGATTTTGCATCCTTCAAACCACCTTTGACTCATGCAGTAAGAGAATTTTGGTCCTTGTAAATAATTTAGGATAATCCTTCGCTTTTCTCTTATTTCTTTGATACAACTGGACGACAACATTGTCACCTTGCTCCCGAACGTCTAGTCCCTTCAGCTGAATTAGAAAATGTGTTGCGAGATAGTGGAAATGCATATATTTGTGGTGAGTTTCTGTATGTCCTAAAATTATAATTGAACATAGACCTTACTCCTGAAATGGATATGTTCTCTGCTGGATGTATTGTCTATGAAATACTTTGTGATGGAAAATCTCCTTTTGTATATGGTGCCGTTGCCAGTTACAAAATGGCCTCATCTCCAGAAGCGGCTGCAATTCATAACAAGTGAGTTTTTTTGTGGAATATATTTTTTGGAGCGTGTATATAAGAGATGTTTAAGATTGGGCGACGATGTTCCTCAACAATTCAGACCGTTGGTGAAATTATTGCTGAATAGAGAACCTCAGCTCAGATTAACAGCAAAAGATGTCGTAAGCATCAGCACCTTTATTATACTCTTAATTTAAGTTGAATGGCGTGGCATTCCGCTTTCCTCCAGTTCTAGAATGGCTGTATAAATATTTAGAGACGTTTCGGTCAATTGAAATTATTGAAGAACGAATTAAGACAGAAGCCGAACCGAGCATGCTATGGTTAGCATCGTATGATTCGGACTATGTTATTTCCAAGTATTTTATTCTTAAATTTATATTAATTATTCTTCAGGCTGCTCGCTGATGAAGAACTGATTTTTAAGCATTTAAATGAAGAGGAAGCTTATAGACCTTTTGCGGTACTGATTATTTCTCTTATTACTTGTAACCTTCGAAATGTCAAAGGAGCTCAAAACAAAGTGGTTCGTCGTTTCTTCTTTTTTTTTGTAAATTTGATCACGGTTTCAGCAAGCTCTTCGTCTTCTAGTCGACTTGTCACGTTTATGTGATTGTACGGTGGCATTGGAACGAATTCTTCCATATTATGTTAGTTTCATTAATTTAATATACAAGTTTGTGTTAGGTTTATACCCTTTCTGATCCTCATGTGACTGTTCGGGTATGTGCAATTCATTGTATCAAAGACTTACTTCAACCGTTAGAACCTTCAAGCATTGAACAATCTCTCATCTTTATGGATTATCTTCTTCCAGAATTTGTAATACCGTAAAAACTGAATTCGAACCCCATGGGGCGCTAAGTTTCAATACCCCCCTTTCCCCTGGGCAATAAAACAAGAGGGGTTTTATTATAGGGGGGGGCGCTAAGTTTCAACGTGCTTTTCAGGCCTCAGATATCAAGAAAATGCAACTTTTTTGAGAAATTTTAACGAAATTTTTCAAAATTTTCTCAATTTTTTCTCATTTTTGACCACTTTTTCTCTAATTTTGTGGTTCGAGATTTTTAAAAATCTTATTTTTTATGCGGTTTTCTGTCGGAATCTTTGCAGTATGCCTGGCTAACCATGACTAAAATGGTTGTATCATTCGGTTTAACCATTCCTACAGACAAACGGCTGTTTGACAGTGGAAATAGACAATCATTATCAATTCCTGACCAGCTTTAGCCTTTTCATCACAGATATTCACGCAGTACTTCACTGTTGCGAACATAATTCCTATTCGTTGAGCCTGTGATGCGCAATCGGGCCTGCCTAGGCCGACGATTACTCCACCCACGAAATCGTTCGCCGACCCTGAGGCGGCTTGCGCATCCCAGGTAGGGTTGCCCGCGGGACGGGACCGCAGGCAACTCTAATCCCAGGTTGAGCTGTTTGAGCCATGTAGACCAAGGCGTGCCATCATATCGTTGTTCGATTCGGTATCTTCGCCCTCTTCCGAGAACCCGGATCCATCGGAAAATGGCCGGATTTGGTCCGGATGCGGGCCAGATGATGAATACGTTCGATCTAGGCCGGCTGTAAAAAGGAAAGATCTGTACAGCCTTGCTGTGTACCAGAATCGTATTCTGATTCCAGCGATCACCCTGCAAAGAGGCTCGGAGGTGTTCCTAGGCGTTCGACTCATTTTACATTGTAATGGTTGAAAGAGTACCGATGAGTACAAGAGAAATTCTGGTGCGTTTATGATGAACTTCTCTGTTCTCCTTCATACAGAACATAGAACGATGAGCAATGTCATTTGTTTCGTCTAATATTCGTTTGAATAAGCAGTTTTGCTAGGCTATAAAGACAATTTAGAGCTCTTACATTATGAAAAATCGGATTCTACGTCTAAAAATACCCAGGAAATGTAGCAAAATTCGGTATGAAATGAAGTGTGGCGAAAAATCGGGGGGCTATAGCACAAGGAGGGGCACTTTTGGGGGAGGGGTTATATCTCAGGGGGGGGCCTTAAGTTCCAATATACCCCTTTACCCTGGGGTTATACTAGGGGAGGGGTCTTATTATAGGGGGGGGTTCGAATTCAGTTTTTACGGTAGATATTTTCTCAATGAGTTTAATAATATACTTCAGAATGAACTGGCAGGAAAAGACAATATTCCTGAAATAGTGGTTCAAACGCTTGCCGCAAATCTTGGTTTCCTTGCAGAATGTGCTTTTAGATTCCACATAAAAGGCTGGGAATTACGGATGAATCGGCAAGACGAGGAATTTTCTGGAACTGAAAGCATAGACCGTTCGTTTTGAGCATATTATCTTATGAAATTATTTTAGAGCTGAAGTTCCGTAAAATAGAATTGAGTGCACTGGGCAAAGCTGTTGCTGATCTTTTTCAATTATTGATAACTAAAAACAAGGCAATTCGGCATTGTTTGATTAATCCTGACTCCTTAGCTGCATTATCAAGTTTTTTCAATTCTGCCGATAGTAAACATTATTTTTATTTAACCATATGCTCCAATTACAGATAAGGACGATTGTAGCATTCTTGTACGTCACTTGATTGCATTCCTTAATTCAAAAGACGATTGGCGATTAAGAGCTGCTGTTTTTGATGCCTTGCCAATTTGCCTACAAAAACATGCTGTTGATATCTGCTCTCTGCTAGAGCAGGTATGAATATGAGTAATTATTTTCAATCGATTTAGGGATTACATGATTTTGAAGAGCTGGTTGTCTTGCGCGTACTGCATTGTATTCATACTCTTATAGCTGAAGATCTTCTAGAAAAGCAGGCTATTGTTAAATTGCTTAAAGACGTTGCTCCTTTCTTAGCTCATCCGGTAAGTTAATATTAAATCTAAAATCTTCTTTAGAACAAATGGATTAGAACTTTGGTGGTGGATATTCTAGTTCTTTTGGATTCCCGATGGAGCCTTGCAGATATTCACAGCAAGCTTTTAGTCGAGGTGTCAGGATATTTTAAATGCCCTATGTTGCGACTAAACAGCAAAGTAAGTGATTTATAAAAATACTTTAAAAAAACGTTGTAGCTGGTAATAACGAAAAATTTGAAAGAACCTATTCCACGACCATTATGGAAACATTTAATATCCGATCTGACCGATGAACAGATGAAGACTTTTTGTGAACATCTAAGTTTTTTATATCCGTTACTCTGTATTTTATATTTTTTAAGCTAAGACCGTGGAACATGGTGGACCTATCCAAATAAATGAACCATGGTACAGAAAAATTAATAGAATTGAAGAGGATAACAACGAATTGAAATGGAAACTGTACAAATTTCGTCATCACTATATCAAAATGGTGGAGTTTAAAAAATCGTTAGTTTTATTGTTCGCTTTTATTAAAATGTTTAGAGCCGGAATGGAAGCAGAGCTGACCATGAGTAAGGGCAAAATTGATTTGTCTGTTCACGAAATGGTAAAAAGACACGAATTTGATTATGGCCGCCGAACTGTTGGTTTCAAACATTTTCCATTAGCTAAATTTTAAATATTACAGCTTCCAACATCTTTAACCGATGGAGGAAGTTTTTTAAACAACCAAGAATGGAATGATATGGCTATGAAGGCTGTTGACGTTGGCAGCGATAGGCAAATTTCCAGTCAACCACGTGAGTATTTAGTTTTAAATGCTCACCAGAATTATAGTTCCGTTATCATGTGACATGCAATTGCAACGGCTACTGTCACACAAGGACAGCTTATATCTTCGTGGAAAAGGAGCTCATTTGGATATTACAAGGTGGTAGTAGTTCATATAAATAAACACAGTAATTTCAGTTTTGTTACAACATCTTCAACTTCTTCTAAAATTTCTGGAAATTTGTTGACACATCTGCATGAGCATCAGGATAAAGTCACGAAGTAAGCAGAAACATGCATAATAATTGTATTATCCGTTTAGGATAGTAACAACGCCAGAACATCAGCGGGTAGTCACTGTTTCGTTTGATGGAAGTATTAAAGTTTGGAGCGGTTCTGCCTTGGTTGGTGAGGGAGATGCGGTGAAAAGTGAAGCGACACTTTACATTGGACAGATTGCAAATCAAAGTACACCCAATTCTTTATTCATCAAAAATCTGTTTAGAAGTAAGATTAAAAACCGGAGCATGGATGAATAAAGGACAATATTTTACTGTTGGTGATATTAATGGTGAAGTAAATATTGTGGATTTATCAGCGTCCAAGGAGAAAAAAATTGTTTCTAAAGTTAGTTTTTACTTATTCCCTTAGCTACATTTGATTATTTTATTATTCACCTTTCAGATAATATTGCCAAAAGAAGACGGTCCAGCAGAAGAAATTCATACAGATAATAATATAATTTATATAAGAACACATCATGGAGTCATTTACTGTTTAGACCGAAGGTAAATAATATTTTGTATTGCTTTTTAATCAAAAAATCTTTATAGAATAGGTACCTCAAATGGACCTATTGGTAAACACGAAGTGTGGCGGAGAACGGTCAGTAACAATCATGGTTTGATAGCGTCTTCTTGTATAGATCCGTGGAAATCAAATTGGATGGTCTTGTCTGTTACAAATAATCGATTGGTCTTATGGGATTTGAGGTATATCCATTTTTTTTACACATTTATAGTATATTTTGCAGATATCAACAGGAAGTAAGCTTCTGGGCCACTAAAAAGAGCGCAGGAGTACCTGTAAAATTATGGAATAATCCTTGTTCATCATACACTGATCCCCAAATCTTTTGTGCTAACAATATAATGGGTGATATTGGCATCTACGACATAGCTCGTGGAACCAAAAGCAGAGTTTTGTGGTCTTCTCTGTATACGCCACTAACATATAGCACCGAAAGGGGAGATATTGCTGATGTAAGTATTTATAAATAAGCTTTATAAAAGATTTAGACAACTGTCACGGGAGCTTTATGTGTAAATCCCGAAACTGGTGAAGTATACACCGGGGATACTCAAGGAGCATTACGCAAATGGAACCTTAAAAAACCGCACTATTCGGATTATTTAAGCGGAATGAGAAAAGTTCACCGTAACAATATTTTAATTCAATCTATGAATACTTTCAGTTAATCAATCTGTAAAAATAAGTTATCAAGATATAATTGTTAAAGATGGAGACGAAGAAATACCCGTAATCAGAGAGTATCGGTCAGGCTCTCAAGTTGATGAATTGAATTACCATCCACCTACAGCTGTGGATGCAAAAGTATTATTATTTTTTTCTTACAGACTTGTATTTTCTAGGGAGCAACGTGTCATCGTACCTCAATTACGGATATTGCTTGTCTAGGAAGAGATCTCTTAATTAGTGCCTCAGCTGACGGGGTTATAAAAGTCTGGAAATGATTTTTTTTGTATATTTTTACGAGTTTTCCATGTGCCTGTTCTAGTCTTTGTATATTTTGTAGCTATTGTATATTTATCAATTTGTTACTTTTTAAATCTTATCATAAAAATATAAAATTATTTTGCTGCTTTTTACAGAAGGGTTATAATGTACATGCAACATTCTGATATCTATTTTGTCGTTGGAGAAAAGAAACTGAAGTATTTCCAGATGGAATTGCACGTATGGCCTTCCGATTTTGGGCTACCGTCAATTGATCCTCATTGCCTGCAGTTTTTGGTATATAACAGCGTTTCTAAGATACGAACTAAATTTTTTCAGTCGTGTGCAAAGATGTGCGCAAGTCCCATTTCAATAGTGTCTTCTACAACTCCATGGAATTCACCTTCCGGCGAGTATCCTCAGTTAGTCGACAAAACGAAAAATGATTTCTCGAAATCGATTACTGACTTTGACAAGTATGGTGAATATATGATTATTTAGAATTGTATTTTCAGATTTGTAGATATACTGAGAAGAAGTGGCCAAGACGTGATTATTGATGGAGACCTTACCGCAGCCGAAAAATCTAAAATTGATGCTTTTGCGTGTTACCTCAATCAATACCTCTACCCAGCTGTGGTTAGCACACTTTTGTATTATTTTGAGTTTTTTTTTCAGCTTCATACAATGTGGGTTGATGATTTAAATTATTCTACGACCACCCAATACTGGTATTCTAATCATTTGTCATTCCCATACAACATGTACTATTTGGAGAGACGAAGAAAACGAGCGCAACGTTTTCTTCAAGGCCAAAATGTGAACAAAACCATGGCGGATGCTCTTCAAGTTTCACACTGCCATTGTCCGTAATTTTTATTCAGGCCATAAATATGCTCTCGGCAAAACTTGGGGACAATAAATACATGTGCGGAAATAAGCCAAGTTCATTGGATGCTTTAGTCTTTGGACTCCTTGCTCCCTTGTTGAGACTCCCGTTTCCAAATGATAAACTTCAACTTCATCTTTCGGCTTGTCCCAATTTAGTCAGTTTATCGTCATCTTTTTGTATATTATAATACAGGTGCGGTTTGTGGAATCTGTCATATCAATTTATTTACCATTAACTGATGAGCAATTAAAAAAACAACATAAAGATGCCAAAATCTGGAAACAACGTCTTCAAAAGGCTGAGAAAGCAAAAGACGCAGCCAAGGCATGTTCTTAGAATATTATTTATATTTTATCTTTAGGCATCGAAAAATCCCGATGCCGAACAAAGCGCACAGGAAGATTTGCCGTTGCGAGACAGTATCCTTTTCGGACTAGGCGCAATTACCCTGTCGCTGTTGTTCGCTGTACACACCGGTATTATTCAGGTAAATGAAAGAGTAACACTCTGAGGTGTTGTTCAGTCTGAACTTATCAAAGCGACATTTAAAGAAGCTCGTGAAACTGGGCGTAAGTAGTTTTTATGGGTTAAAATCATTTTAAATGCACATTATATATTTTATTATGCACCTAAATATTTTTAATTAAGGTAGTGGTGGAGGACGACGAACAGGGAATCGAAGAGGCCGCATAAAGAAGACCCGAACGAGATAGGACTCTAGAAAATGGCTAGTATCATCCGGTTTTTTTTGTATGATGACCTCAAATGTTGCTAGATCGTATGTAGAAAGTAAATTGTTCCGTTTTGTACTCTTTCAATGCACCTGAGCCGTAAATTGCCTGTTGTCCTTGATGGCGTGAATAAGCCCACACACTACCAGTTAGCGGTCTTACTATTAGAACCAATTAGCTCCACATCGTTAGGGCAAGACAGTATCAAATATGTACAAAATAGATAGAGGTTCTTCGAACAAGAGAGAAGGAATCCTTCTCAGCTTCCTCAGTGAGAGGAACAAATGGGCGGGTCGGTCGACGTCAGTGAATGGCGGCCGCTCTGGTGCGGCTCTACTCTGGCTGTCTCTACAATCGTCCCTGGTTATTCGTACTAATTCCTTTAATACTTACCGGGATAATTCCCAGTATTATTCTTCATTTTAAACCAATTCATTTATCTCAAAGCGCTGAAATTGTAAGTTTTATCCATAATTTACCCTGGGTCCTATCCCAAATACAAGCCAACTTGCCTTTATTTAAAACATTCCCCATTTTCCATTTCAAACACCGAGTTCAATAGAAATTTGAGATAACAATCTCGCCTGCTTCTATGCTTTTATTTTTGTCTGAATTCCTTCTAAATTAGTGACTCTGTTATCCAAAAGACGCGAGACCTTCCGACTAATCACAGTTTTGCATCGTTTTCATTTGATTCCTTTTGATTAGAGAAATGCCATAAGCAATCACGTTTCCGATCGAAAGTTTTACGGGAGGAGACAGTCGCGGCTGACCGATCAAATGGGTCACTGTGTGGCCGGATAATGGCTGTCGCAGGGCAGAGCCAAACATCAGGAATCCTGCTAATAACCAGCCAATTTGTTATCTTCAAAATTACTTGTCATTGTCATTTGTAGGCAACCGGCCGATATATATATCCCATGTGGGCTTTTTATCCAAATAGGAATCGTGTAGCAATGGATCCTTTGAATAGCCGGAGGCTTAGCGACGACTTTGAAACTCGTTCTTACCGGCTGCAACGCCCTTTCGAACGGCCGGCGAACTAGCCCGAGGCATTCGAATTATAAAAGCGAGAGGCTTTCGAGATGAACGGGACCATAATACTCAATAAAATAAGACAATTTTAGGGCTTCGACACCAAGGACACGGACTTGTCCGGGCCGAGATTAGCCTGGAAACAACTGCAACAATATCTGTCACAGTCGAATCGAGTTCCTTTTGTGAACACAGTTCCGGCTAATGTCTCTCTGGTGGCGGATGGCCCTGATACCCCGAAAATACGAAAGACCCGAAACTGGGCGGAGGATCTTTTCTCGGCAGTTCAGAACATCGCCTGTTACGATGCTTCGATTCCTTTGAGTAACTAAACTTCTGAAGGGAAATAATTTCTTTTAGTGAATCATCTGAGTCAATTTATTCTCGAAGTTCCCTCCTATGAGCACATTTTCGATGTGGATTTTCTGAAGAAACTTTGTCATCTCCATGATTTTTCGAAAAAAGAACTGGCGGGGTTCGAGACCTACACGCCATACAAGTGAGACTGTTTCCTGTTTAAAAAGTGGCTATGTATTTCAGAAATATTTGGTCTGTTGCCAACTTCTTCGCCTGTATGTCGCCAAATCTCTTGGTCAATTGCACCCAGTTGACCGTAGCCGATGTGGAAAAAGCACGCAGTCAGGTGGAGTACTGTATTCCTTACAGAAATCAGCTGATAAATTGTAAAGTCGATTGCTTTGAGCAATGTACCACGTGTAAAGGTAAGGATAGTCAACAGTCAGAATGTTCTCGTCGACAGGAGTGCCAGCCAACTGTTCGACCCAGATGATGTTTGACCTTTTCTATCGTCTCCTGCCAGCTGATCTCGACGAGAAACCCTTCTATGTCAACACATTTCTGCCATTCTTTACTTTGACCGGTGAGATAGACGAGATTGAGACAATTAGAAGAAAATTCAGGATACTCGACACAGAACATCTTGATTCCGTTGTACCTCTTCGACCAAGTGGAGAAATCCCTGGTCAATTATACCAGTCGGGAAGGGCTGAAATTGAAAGGTAAGTCAAGGAAGACAAGCAAAACTTGATCCAATTGGCTGACGGCTTTTTGTGGTCAAAATGCAAACGGCGCAATCAGGAACCATGTCAAGTAGGAGGGGGAAAGTGGTCTGGCGAGGCTATGAGAAGATTTCAGGGGTGTTGATGGACGTCAAAAGGGAACGACTGCTCTGGGCAGCCAAACAAGACTCCTACCTGGCCATGGGAGCTGCCGCCCTGATCTTTGTCCTCGTCGCCGTTCACTCTCGCTCGATCTTCTTTTCTCTCGCCGTTTTTGTCGTCCTCGGTCTCGCCGTCTTAGGTATTTCTCGATTCAGGCGACATTCTCTCTTCTTTCAGCTTCTCTCGGAATTTATGTCATCTTCACCCAGGATTTTCCCATCCTCAATCTCGTCATTTTTGTTCTTCTTATAGCCGTCGGGACAGACGACGCCTTCCTTCTTCATAGTTCTTTTCCAGAAAATCTCAATGTTAACTCCTTCTATGAGGTATTTCTCTCTTTATTTGGAATAATCTCTTCAGTGTCTCCACCACACAAGTGCCACAATGTTCCTGACATCTTTCTCGACGGCCGTTCCTTTCTTCGTCAACATTCTTTCCAATGTCATCGTCTTCCGGTACTGTCGTCTCCTTCAATCCCTTTTTATTTCACAGATGTTTCGGCCTTTTTGCTGGTGTGACCACCATTATAAACTGGGTGTTGGTGGTTTCTTTTCTCCCCGCTTGTCTCATCCTCCAGCGGAAGTACTGTGATTGTCTAACGAGATGTTTCCCTTCGTGGGGGAACAAACTCTCTTTTTCCATTAGACAAATCTTCCCAGCTGTCATCCTCCAAGTAAACTCCCTCTCACGACCATCCCAGCCTTATTCAGGGTCGTTTCGTGTGGTTGTCCTTATTATCTGTGATAACAATTGGAGCCACCTACGTGGCTCTTCACGATCTCCATCTCCCAGAGTACAATCCTCTTCAAGTTTTCACCTCGGAAAATCTTCACGAATGGTCGGTTGTCTGCCTATCTAAAAAGAATTTTTTTCTTAGGTATGACAACAACGCGGAGCAGCATTTCGAATTTGTCTCGGCCAAAATTGCCATGCCGCTCTATGTCCGCCTGGTTTGGGGAGTTGCTCCAACCGAGTCGACGGCCAGATTCCAGGCAGATGCCAACACTCCGTTGCAGTTAGTTTTTATTTCATTATCTCAATCAAAAATAGAACAATGGAGAGTTGGTCATTGAATTCTGTCGCGGTCGTCGAGAAACTGGCACATCAACTTCATCAAAGTCGCCACTTGGAATTTATCAACCACACGGAGCCTTTTTGGCCAGAGAAATTTCTCGTTTGGTCTTCGATGTATCCCTGTGAGAGAGGGTAAGAAGCATATTTATGTTTCCTATTCATTTCTTCAGCTTCGTTTGTTGTAACACATCGTCCGAGTTATTCTCCAATTCGTATCTTGACTTCTGTCTCCGCAATTCGACATATTTTATCGCCACCTCCTACAATGACACTCCCATATTCGATAACAGCACCTTTGAACTGGCTGGGTAACAATTTTTACATGAAAAAAAGGGAGAAGACCCCTCTTTCAGATACACAGCCTTAATTCCAACTAAATTGAAGTATAACCATCGGATAAAGCAGCTGTCTCAGTCTTTTGACCTCCTCGCGTCGACTTCTCCCATTGGCGGCTGGTGGACACCGGAATGGCCTCTGATGAGTACTTGGTTCGATCTACAGCGGTCGATAATATCCGACTGTCGAAATTCTGTCATCATTTCAATGGTTGTCGTGGCTATCTTCGCCTGTCTCCAACTCCATTTACAAGTACTCTTGATCATTATGATATTTACCCGATTTTAGGCCTTACCAGCTGTGTTGACATGTGGTTGTGTCATCGCCACCTCTGCCGGGATAGTTGTTCTCTTCGGTTGGGTACTTGGTGTACTTGAGGCGGTTATCCTCGTCCTGGTGGTTGGTTTATCCTTTGACTATACTCTACACTACGGAGCTGCCCTTCCGAAAGAAGTGAACATCCATCTTTTTTGTTGAAACGTCGACTCTTTTAGGGTTGTCCATCACATCGAGTACAAAAAGCGGCAGCCGTCGCCCTTGCGCCGGTTTCTCTCGCTGCGACGACTTCATTTTTAGCTGGGGCTGCCATGCTCTTTTCCAAAACTCACGCCTTTTACCAGGTATTCCTCGTTCTTCTTGTTTTATTTTAATTTCTTCCAGGTGGGTACATTCCTGGTTGTAGTGACAACGGTCTCGTGGACCTTTTCGACATTTTTCTTCCTTCCCTTACTTTCCATGACTCTTCGTCGGCCAGCCGAGTGTTGTTTCTGTTCGGCGACCAACAGCCAATATCCGATGAAGTCCTTCGCCTTCTAAGTCATTTCCCTCCCCCGCTCAGTTACGTGGCTCATCTTCACGGGTATTTTCAGTAAATATGATCAGATGTTTTGCCAAGTTTTTCTGTAATTGGGGCTAAATTCAGCAGTCCAACTTTTCAATAGACCGTAATTGACGCTTGTTTTCCTCGTCTCTCGTCTGCTCGCTGGTCTCGCGACAGTAGCCCAACTCTCTTCCACCTCCGATTACCTAATGTCAAGATGGATATTATTGGGGAGGCGTGGTCATTTGCGGGGTCGCAGCTGGTCGAGAGTCTCCAGATATTGGGAGACAAAGTTGATCTGATCCCTCCTACGGGCAAAGGAGACAAAGAGGCACTTGATTCTGGAAATGTAACCGGAGTGGCACTCGATGCTCGGCTGATTCCATTATAGTGGCCAAGTAATTACAAAAACATTCTCCCATGTCGGTTGGTTCACGCGCTGATTGAGTTACTATCGGGCAGACTGGGTTCAACTCATCTTCTCCCCCTCTCTCGTCTTGGTACGGTAGCCCTCCCTCCTCGAAGAATTCATTTGACAGGCGACGGGCCAAGTCTCAAGAAGAGCCAATTGTGTCTCGAATATTGCCAACTAGAGGAGAAAGTGAGACAAACGGCCGGTCTTATGAGAGGGGCCCCTCTCTCTCCACCTGGTCTTCTTTTTATTTTCACTTTCCATTAGCATCATCTCGAGCTAATCAACAAAGTGTCAAAAAGCCATCACTCTCCTCTGAATAATAACGAATTCATCTCATTATTGCAACTTGGCCACAAGAAGACGAAAGTGGCCTAAGACAATAAATTAAAAGGAAAAAATAAGAAAAAAGATCTTGATTTTTATTGTTGATATAAAATTTAATAATAAAATAAAAATAGAGGGACAGGGGGAAACACGTATGCTAAGAGACTAAAGCGAAGAGAGCAGGAGTACAACGGGAGATGACTGGGAATGCGAGGGAAGAGACAGACCGGCCCCTCTCTATATTCAAATCGTAGCGTAGCGGGTGGCCTTTTTTGGCGGTGGGCCGGTAGCCGGTGGCAGATGGGCGATGGCAGGTGGCGCCCGGCGACTACTTGCATGGACATAGCCATTCTTTGCGTTCTCGGCCCTCCAAAAAAGGCACACTCTCTACAGAAAAGAAGACAAAAGTAAGTAGCCAAGTTTACGCGCAATATGGTAACATCTGGAGCCCCTCATAACCCAATTATGGGCCGGAGGCCGAGAGTACAGCTGGGACACCCGAAACTTATTGTGAGATCTAGAATAAGGCACCCTTTGGCGATTGCTGCAACTGAGCAGCCAAGAACATTTGGGCAAGAAATTGAGGATTCAACATAGGAGTCATCGGCAAGGGAAAACCTTTCGGAGGGGAGAGCAACGGCATCGGCAGACTTGACACCGGGGGGACATCTTCCTTGACTTCAGAAGGGGAAATAGTCGCAGGCTCTTTCTTCTCTTCGACAGTCGACTGTTGAGAGGCTGCGGCTGTCAACTGGGCAAGGGCTTCCATCATGGATCTAAACCGGCTGATTAGAGGAGAATCGGCTGGAAATACTCACTGTGCTGGGAGGAGGCCTGACTGGGCGATGTGCTGCTGGGCATCTGCAAGACTTTTCAATGTCAAGTCGAGTGGAGATTCTTCGACTGTTTTCGGAGGCGATCTTGGTCTCGGCGGCGGAGCCTGAATCAAACAGATTTTTCAATCTTTATCACCCCCTAATTTTATAGCTACGGTAGGCTCGACCCCTATAATTGGGTGTAATTCCCAGCTGGTTAACATACCTTCAAGCCTTTGCGTGCCAATTTCTGCTGATAGGCAATGGGACAACCAGACAACGAGCGATGAGAAGTACGATTGCTATTGACATGTCCTTTTCCAGTACAACCAGGGGTGGTACAACGGAGGACTGTGTCCTGTTGAAGGGCCAACACTGAAAAAGGTTACTTGCTGGCAAAACAAAGCCGATGGCCATCAATCTGGTAGTTGGTTCATGAATGCGCAAGTGGCTACGGTAGCCGAGCTTGGAGTAAGTTGGACGAAAAATGACTGCTCTCTATCATTCTGTCCTCTCCATTACGCATGCACGTCGTCGTCGAGATCTGCCCTTTTCTCCTCCCACTTACTTTGAATCGTTGATTTGTCCGGTCGACGAGGACATCCACTCAGACTTCTGTGATGGGTGTACAGTCCCGTCTGATGTCCCGATCCATCACATCCCGGTGTCGGACAAGATAATTTCCCCTCGGCCACCCGCTTTGCACTCCAGTTCATACTCGGCGATGACAAGGCGGCGGCGCTGCTTGGACTGGAGGAATGGGGCGATGAACACGCCGGGCTCTTTTCGGGCACCAGAAGATCAGACAAAAGGGAAGATGCCTAAAACAATCATCTCATGACAAACATCAAAGAACGACGAACGCTGAAGTTGATCTTCAAGGGAGTAATCGGGGCCGGAGCCTCTTTGGGTTGTTCTTCTTCTTTGAGGTCAACAGAAGAGACAGGAGACGGGCTGTGATGATCGGAATCAGATTCTTCTTCCTTTTTGACTGGTTCCATTTGTGGTTCGGATACTAGCCGAACAATGTCTTTGGCTAAAAGAGGAGAAATGGTCTCGTGAACTGGTTAATATTCAGGGTGAGGAATATCAATTGAACCGATGGATGGCGGCGCCACTCAAAGACGGTCCATTTTGATATTCTCTCTCTCCAAACGAGGACGCGCTCCATTGCCAACGATAAATGACCTAATCGGAATTGCGTTTCGTTAAAAGGCTCCCGGCAGGAGACGGACAAAGGGCTGACAAGACACTTATCCGGATGGATGCTAACTCACCCGCCCCGCTGTCAAAAGTTCCCGCGGTTGCTACTGGCGAAACGGAGCCATCGTTTCGCAATGACGAAGAGCTCGGCTGGTGACTAATTGAAGAGCACTCACCGTCCGGTTTCCTCTTTCTTTTTGCTGGGGGTTCCGAGGTCGTCGCGTTGGAGACGATGGACGAGGCATCGTCCGACGGACTGACCGATCCCTCGGTGTGACTCTCCTGCATCTCAGCAGAAGGTGAGGTCGACTGTCGGGCTGACAGCTGGCTGAATAAGGAATTCTTCGCTTGCGATAACAGACACTCTTCTTTGTCTATTTTTTTGGAAAAAGGGCCGAGGATGTTTTTCTCGCAACAGAAAAAAAAGCTGGTCGGGACTAGAAGATTCAGCAGGGAAAAAGTTTTAATTGAGTGCGATGGATGAGATTAGAAAAGACTAATTGAAACAGCTTGAGAGCGATATGCCAGTTTGGGCTGCCCCTATTCTCCGGTTCGAGCCATGAATGGAAACATCTGCCTCTTCCGATTGCGTAATAGAAAATCGAAATTGTAACCCATATCTGGGCGAAATTGTTGTGATGAAAAAGGACTGTTTCCGAGGTGAGATATGCCAATGTGTGATAGACTAACATAAACAGTATGTTGACGGCCAGTGGGGGGACACATAGTGGACATGTTGACGGGCGAGGGAGGGAGGTCGACTCACCTGACGAGATTCAGAAAAAACTCCTGTCCATAGGGGGCTGAGCCCAGTAGTTCTGCCATTGAAAAAGTCTCGGCGTCTCACAGTAACTAGTGAAAGAGGGCCAAGTGCCAACAGCAAATAAGAAAAGGGGGCGGGTGTTGGAGGCGGGGCAAGGCAGGTGGCGCGTCAAGCCATCAAACCAGTACTAATGTCATTTTGGGAAAGCACAGATTCGAATATCTTGTTCTTTATTAGGGTGCAATAGAGCTACAATACACAATATATACAATAATCATAAATCGGCGGAGAAGTCGATTTGTGAGCTCGGCTCAGATTTGATTTCGGATTTTGGTTTGGATTGTTGTGTCTCGTCGAAGCTGTCAGAAAGGGTGAAGTCGGACAATTCATGTGGTTTCGAATGCCACGTTCCATAACCTCTGGCCTCCAGCTGAAAATGTCTTTTGTTTACAGCCATCTCCATTTGTTGTTCTCATAATTATACACTGACTCACCTGTTCATAGAGGAGTCTTTTATTGTGATTGTAATCAACCGCATTGGCTTTCGCTGTCAAATACGGCATATCTTGCGGAACAGAGGGATTTGCCTGTAGGTACAGCTGAAAAAAAAGGAATCATTGACAGATGGTTGACGCGTTCTTACCCTGTAAATAGACGCTTTGCACAATTCAGACGGGCCATCATCAATTCGCCGTCCATCGTCGCGAAGATATTCCATATCCATGTCTTTTAAATAGACGTACTTCATATTTCGGGGAAAGTTGCCATGCATTGGCCTCTGAAATAGTTGACCTCATTTCATCACAAAAGTAAAAACTTTGCAACTCTCCACTTTGACATCCCGAGTCGGAGGACATATCCTGCTGAAGAAAGAGAACTTGAGGTCTTCATCGCTGAATTCGGGATGGGCTGTTCCAAAATAGATGGTGTCGAGGACAATCGGATGCATCAGGGTCGTCAGAAGGGCACCTTGGACACCTGAAAAATAGGTAAATCTTAAAGCGACAGCCGATGGCTAAATAAACTTGGCGGCGCAGCCAATTAGCACCCGTGAGAAAGTTTGCTCCGCCAATACGCAACTGGCGACTACGGTAGCTAACTTTGGTAGATTCTTATTTTTCTAATATCTTCGTTATATTCCTTTCTGCCAATAGTTCTTTTGCAATGATAATTGGATGAGTTCTTGCCCAGAGTGGAATTTGTGTCTTCTTGTCCATTCTCGACAATAAATAATGCGGCAGTCGCGTGTAATATGTGGACATTGGCATAATAATGAGACTCCTTGTAGCACCGACCAACTGGCGGCAGTGACCAAAAGGAGAGAGCCATCTTTCGCCTGGACTCGTAGCCAATTTCACTCTTGACAGCTTCCTCAGAGAGCTCTTGGCCTCCTGAAGGCAATGTAACTCGATAGCCCGCTCTCCACTCCACCAATGGGTTTCAAAGCGCTTTCCATTACAAGTCACACCGTCAACAAGACGACCCATCCGAGGGGCCAATTCCCCGTTTGTCAAAAATTATAGACATCAGAGGAGATGTCTCCGAAATTAAAGGGAGTCGCGCCCCACCACTGCTTTGAGATTCGCCAAACGGGGGGACAGATGGAGGAGACAGCCATCCCATCTCGATCGACAGTTACTACTCCTTCGAGGCAGACTACAGTAATCTCAAGTTGACTAGAAAATGGGCGGCATATGTAAATAACAAAGAAGAATAGATCTGTACAACAAAATTTGACACTCGCGACCAAATCCATCGTCTCTTGTTTTCCTAGGGCTTGTTTTGACAAAAGAGAAGCCGGCACTCTTTCATTCCGGGCGACTGTGAGTTGCTAAGCTTGCTAATCCAATGTCATTACACCCCTTCTGATGGGGCACAAGACAAATCTCTAATTGAAAGTCACACTTAAAGGGGTCCCTTCTATTTTCCACCCTTTTCTTTCCCCCATATTGCATATTCATTGCTTCATATTTTAGGGGATAATTAGAGGGTGTCTATCGAATAAGTTCACTTTCGTATTGTTTGGCAAGTTATGACAGATTACGGTAGATTGGATACAGAGAACAAGTGATGAAGACAACAATACTGGTTAGCTGAGACAACAGATTCTCCTATTTTGTATAGATTTGGTTGAATGGATCTGGATGATACATTGACTTCTTCTATCGCCCCATATGGCCAAGTTTTTTCCTCGCCGTGATCATGACCATCTGCGGGCTGTAAAGCGATACTTACCCAGCCTTTTTGATGTTTGTTCTCGGGGATGATGTCCAGGAGGATGCTTTGCTCGAGTTACGATTGCATAAGGCCAGGTGGAGGGACCGCCGGACTTGGAATAGTATTACGGACACGCCAATTAGAACTCGGGAGACACACCTGTCCATCTGGATTTACAGTCCGGATTAGCCGGAAGAGAGCTACCAAAGGGATGGCGAGAAGGGTCACTTCGAGAAAGAAGGAACACCTATTCAAAGACAGAATGAAGGAACAATAATACAAGTTTCTAGGCTGACAGGTAACAATCATCTCGTCAAGATGGTCTATTTGAGGGAAGTACATGCAATGCCGTGGCTAATCATACCGCAGTTCTCCGGAACACCCGAACCCGTTGCCCACATAGGGGCCCCAAGTTTCTCTAATCAAGCTACTGTCGGCCTCTGTTGGAGTCAAGCCAAGCTGTGCTTGCTAGCACACTCAAACCGCGTACAATGCCCGCACCTGGCGACATCTGGTCGCCCATACTCAAACTCACTCGCGTACTGACCTCGCTCAATGTCCATTAATCACGGAGACAACGGGCTGACTATTCAAGTTGAAAGGCCTCGACTTTCTATTGGCAGACCAAAAACAACAGACGGTCGGGATTAGCCAACTTCGGCTGGCTGGCGACAGCCTCATAAACTGTCGACTTCGGGTCATTCAAGAGGATAAACCAGACAGGGCTCCAAGCAGAGAGGAAGTGTTCTTACCGATATGAGTCCATTTGAACATCTTATCCGCTGGGGTGAAGCATTTGAGAAATCCTGTAGATTTGATTTCGTCGAGTGTCTGTGGCTCAGGAGTGACCAGTTCTCTTCTGTGTCTGCAACAGATAATATTATTCCATTAAGAAGATTTGAAAAGAGCCACCTGCTGGCACTTGCCTCAACTTATTTTAGATGGAGCCATAACAGATGTTCCGAATAAGGGCAGCGGAGACAGCTCTGCGAAGGGGAGACTCATTTCAAAAGGTCTTCTTCAATCCGCGCACTTTTTTTTGTCTCGTAAGCCTGGTCATTAAGCCCAAAAGGAGCATGGCAGATGTTTTGTCGGGCCTGTATTGTGTGAGTTCTGGTCTCACAAGTCGCCGCCAAAGAGTGCGCAATCTCCGTTTCCTATTGTATGGTCGTCATCTGTCCCCCGCCTGCCAATTAGGACATTTTTCCAAGAAGTTTCCTGTGCCGAGTGGATCAGTGGCTACCAGTCCCCTATTACAATATGCAAATGGCCTACGTAGGGGTTTGGCAAGGCCAACAAAAGCCAATTTAGAGGCGTGTCACGGGGCAAATTACCACTCACTATTCGCGCATTGGATCCTCTCCTCCGTTTGTGTCAATGAGGAAGGAGGGAGCCAATTGGTCTAAGTTTCACTTAGCTCCCTTCTTTATTGTTCTGCTGGGGCGCATAAATGGCCAAATGTCGCAAGTAACATACCCAAGAGTGCTCAGGGATAACTTTTCGGCGCCAGGCCGCGAATGGAAGACACCGGGCGCATACGTCGAATAGAGTGCTAGGCGGATGTCACTCTTCAGCTGGAACAAACCATCTGGTCCTTTAATCAGAATATTTGACTCTGCATCTGGATTATAGTTGACAATCTCTGTTAGCAGATATCTAAAATCATTAAATTCAATCAAACAAGACAAGCAGTACCGGATAAGAGCTCGCCGTGCCAGAATGATAGGATCCATCATATGGAGAACAGTTCCTTTGGCCTCGATAACTGTCTCTCCCGGTATCGGCCCTGGGGTTACAGCTGCCAGTGACACCATCCTCTTGTTCTTTTCAGCATTTAAAAATACAAATCTATATATATATTCTATGTCCTAATTAAAATTTTCAACTAACGCAGCAAACTGAGTTGGAATATCCTCTATTCCGTGTTTCATACAAAGCGAATGATGCTCCCTCTTGACGTATTCTGTCAGATCGTAGCAGTCGAGGCTAGTCTCTTCTACTTGTCCATTTCCCTGAAAATATATCAATTTTGAATACTCAAAAAAAACATACAAAAATAACACGAAGAGCTTCGAGAGCTGCCGAATTCTTGGCCTCTTTTTTAGATGGACCCGTCCCATAGAATTCCCGTCCTTCCACGACACACTTGAACCTGAAGATACGAGTAAAACAAGCAAGAAGAGACCTTACTTGAATCCAAATGAATTATGATCTCGTACTCCGACTGTACCGAGATCCTCAAATTTCAAGCTGTCGTTTCGTTTGAATCTTTTAGCACAGTAGACTTGCAACTGTTGGCAGGGAGGAATAGTCTGCTGTGGTTGTTGAGCACGCTGTGCCTCTGGATCAATTTCAAAATGTTGTCTAAATAATAAAAGAATTATTCACGCTCATTCTTTGTATTACTTCAACATTTTTCTGCATACATTTTCTTTGGCGTCGTGCTTAGAAAATGCCAGGTCGCTTGTGATGACCACCACCTTATCATCCACTGAAATATTAAAATTATTCTCAAAAAAGAGCTGTCTTTTGTTTTGTTTAACTTTTCCGACCACGTAGATGGGCTCACATTCGCGGATGACCGGAATGAATTCTAGTGACGGACACCGAAGGCCTCACTTGAAGACAAAAAAGAAGTCATTGCCTGGAACAAAATGCGAAAGACAGGCAATGACCACTTTGAAGAATGAGGAATTCGAGCAGTTTTCCCGTATTCCAAATTTGGTCATTTTCGAATGAGAGAAAAGGCAAATTACGTGTATGATCGGTCAAGGTAAGCTCGCAGGTGAATCCCAGATGTCGACCAGTTCCTATACCAATGCCCGGCTCGACCGGCTCCGTTTTGAAGGAGACCGTGCAGTGGCATAAGTTGGCTACATGGTGTAATGTCTAGAAATGAACGATACAGCTTGGAATGCATAAGTTGAAACTGCGTATCCTAACGCAGACGCAACACCAGAGACTACGGGTATGAGATACAAAAATGGCTAACCTGTACTATGGGCATGTCTCCTCCTTTTCCCATTACATTCCTCCTCATTATGGCTCTAATCTGGGATTCTGTCACCCCGAATTCTTCTTTGAGCGCTTTCAGACAAACAATGTCTTTTGGGGTGTTCCGCCCTACCCCTTCGGCTGTGTACTTGATATTCTTTTCGGGGAAACTCAGAATACAACTGAACCTTGAATAAGAACAAAAAATATCCCAACATACATGAATTTCTTCTTGACATTGTCTATATTACCGGTTTCGCTTGTCTCCTCGTATTCGAAGACAGGATTGTAAGGACCAGAAGCAATCCGTTCAACGCACAGCTTACGGACGGCATCAACGAGGGAAAGAGCCGAGTCGACGGCGGGTACTTGAATCTACACACGAATTGTTTAAAAAGGCATAAACTGAGAAATACCTTGGCTCGTTTGGATGGAGGAGGACCGCTCTTTTTCACAGGCGGCTTAGCGGCTGGTGGTGGCGGAACCATAGGTACGGGCCCATAAAGGGATTGTTGTTGAGGCTGGACGAAGACCGCGTACGGATTGGGAGCGATTTTTGGTTGTGGCGGAGGCTGTGGTAGATCTGGCTTCTTGGCTTGTGTTGTTGTCTCCTCATAAGGGGTTACAGGAATATCGGGACGAAGAGATCGGATGACCTGCTCGGAAGCTTTCTAAAATAAAGGATTTTGATGGAATTAGCATATAAATACTACTTGTTTAGCAATTTTTTTCGAAGTGCCTTCCATGGAAAACTCTTGCCCATTGATTGACAACACACATTTGTAACGCTTGCCTTGGTTAACGGTCACTTCTTCGTATCTAGATAATTTTTATTTACAAAAATATAGAAAAAGTCCTTACTTTTCTGTAATATCTTTGAAGAGCTCGTGTAATAACATTGCCGGCGTTTTTCCTGTAGGATCAAATGGTTTCGTGGCTTGATAATTACGTTTCATTCCACCCTGCAAAAATATATATGTTGTTCCAGCATATAAAACAAAAACACCAACCTTTCCATGGAATCCTACACCTTGACGACCTTTCTTGGGAAAGTTTCCGGCAGCTGGATTGACTCCTTGATTCGAGTAATCAGGAATAGACACCCATTGCCCACCTATCTGATTCTGAATCAATATTTAAAAAAATATTTCGTAAATGGTACCGTGGGAGGCATTCCTGGAGTTGCATTTACGGGCCATCCATAATTATTCGGAGTAGAAACTTTTGCTATAGGAGGAGGAGCAGGTGGTTTCTAAAATTGAAAAAACTATAAGTCATTGTGAGGACTAATAAAACAATAATATTAGTAGAATATAGAAAATACGAAAGTAAAACATACCGGACTAACGAAGTGACTTTCATAGCCATAGCTGGTGAAGCCGTTGTAATCCATTTTATTAGGTCGGCTTCCCTAGTTTATATCTGAAGAAGTTAGTATCAGTTATATATGTGAAGCATTTAAAGAAAGAGGGGCTATTCCAAGAGAGAATGTCGAACTAAACAGAAAGCGAACGAACGGCTGGCATATGGATTGCCAAATTAGAGCGCGCTTCCCTCAGCAATGGGAAGTCACAGTTCGCCACTCTGAACAAATTTTGGAAAGTACGTAATTGCGCGTTAATAATTTTCTCATATAAAGCGTCCCACCTGAGTGTATCAAGAACTCTTTATATACTCAACGGATTTCGTTACTCTTTTTTGCAATCGGTAAAGCACATCGAGTTGTTCTTTAATGAGTTTTGGGGGCTAGCTTTGAGCAATATTTCCATCAAAAATCTCAAAAAGAAGTTTGAAAAGGCTGCCATTTATTTAAACGACGTCGAGCTGCTCCCAAAAAACTCATTAAAGAACAACCCGATGTGCTTTACCGATTGCAAAAAAGAGTAACAAAATCCGTTGAGTACATAAAGAGTTCTTGATACACTCAGATGACAAGCAAAATTCCTATGTAAAATTTGAAATTATCCGTTGGCGGGCTCGCTTTGGTTTCATTTAAAATATTTTACTCAACGTGTAGACATCCTGCACTTCCAATAATAGTTGCAAAGTACTAGTTGCATCGAGAGGAACATTTTGATACCAAGAATTGCAAGAAATGATGTAGAAAATAATTTTTATCCCAGATGGGGCTTTTGCTAATCAAATTTTCGTCCATTTTCTGTATCTCCGCTGTTCTTCGTTATCTTGTGAATTTCTCTCGCGTTATATAGTAAATCGAGGGTGGTAAAACACGAGAAAGCATTGAAAATGCTTAAAAAATTTTCTTTAAATGAGCGAGGTTCCTGCAGCGATCGCGCGCGCAAACCTTTAAGCCCCCAATCGCGGCGAGCTGTGAAGTACTTCCTTAGAACTTAAGTTCTCATTGGGAACATGTTCATGGTCAAAAAAGACGAGTCTAATTAGACAGAGAAACATAAATAATTTTTATTCCATAAAATGTAAAAAGGATGAGACATCTTTTAGGCTTTCTTTGGTTCAGGGTCCTTCGTCGGCTGCTTCTTGTCGACCGGATCCTTCTTTGCCTGTAACAGCCTTGCTTCTTCCTGAAATTCGTTGTCGCTTCCTCTCTAAAAATGCCACTTGCCCTCTTTTTCTTCTTCTGCCGATGCAACTCCTTCTTATAGAGGGTAATTTGCTTGTCAATTTCCTTCTGCATGTGCCAGTCGACCATCTTCAGTCGATGTTCCAGTGGCTCGGAGTCGTCGCCCTCTCGACGGCGTCGTTTGAAAAGAAGGATTGCCGGAAGAGCTATCATCACACCAACACTTACAAACAATTCGGCTGGAATGTGCTCCATTTAAATGGAGAAGGATCGCGCTTACCATAGAGGACAGTCAGCCACTTACTGACAGGGCTCTCCGCATTAGGATCAAGCCAGTATTTGGCAAGGAAATTCTCCATAACAACCGCAAGAAGGCGGACAAAATTAGACTGTGTCTCTCTGTTTGTCCTAGTTATTACTTGTCATAGATAATCATTTTATATACACGTCTCACTCTCTCTTCCGTAGATAATAAATAAATATGGGAAAGGGGGGAAATATCACAGTCGATTAGAGGATTATTTGATTTTTGTAACTACAGCTCAGCTCCTTGTAGGGGAGTACGACACAGTTGAGGATGATCGTCTCCGGTGCAATGCTCACGTCGCTACCGAGAATTGTCAGCGAGGGATTTAGACGACCGTCGGGCAGAAATAGTGGCTTGTTTTCCAGCTGATATGAGACAGATTAATACAAGGAAAAGGAGACGAACCTTGGCAAAAGGCAGATTAGGATTGGGAGCCAGGGGAATGCCTTCGACACGAGACCAACTTCCAATGATAGAGCGCCATCCAATGACCGAGTGCATCACACAACTATGCTCCTCGATCACAGTTCCCGCCAATATAATGGACTCTTTTATGCGAGCACCAGCGCCGATCCGGGCATTTGGCCCAATGCTGACCTATAAATAAATGTTTTACTTTGATTTTCCGTATTCAATTACATTTGGGCCAATCACGGCTGTTGGATCAACTTCAGCACTGGGGTCGATGAAGACGTCGTCGATGATTTGAGCCCGGTCTTTGCAGAGTCGAGCAGCGTAGCGCTGCTTAAATAGACGAAGATAATGGCGATTGGCATAGAGAACAGCGCTAGAGATCGAAAATTACAATAAATAAAGAAAAACATACGCGGCAGTCTTGGTCTGACTCCACCAGCGGGTCGTGTGCAAGGCATAAAGAGTCATAGACGAGGCCATTTGGGGGAAGACATCTGTCTCGAACCAGAGACACGGTCCATCCGATCCTAGCTGTTTCAGCGTCGACGTTTTGAAAAGATAAACACCACAGCTAATATGAGTAGAGACGAAGGTTGCAGGTTTGTCGACAAAATGTAGAACACGACCTTCGGCGTCAACCACAACCTAAACAAAAAACTGTCGACTGCCATCAAAGAGTCAAACCGAGCCAAAATTCTTCGATTCTTCTCGTGTTGCCTCGGTAGTCAGGATCAAACTTCCACCCTCGGGGATTTGCTTGAGACGAGCGCCCATCTCTTGAACTGGGAGATCGCCACAGACATCGGCGTTGATAACAAAAACGGCCTCTGGATTACCGGCGAACAATTGGTCTCGGAAGTGGAGAAGACCGCCAGCAGTACCCATAGGCTGGGGCTCCTCGAGATATTTGATCGAGATACGGTACGTCTGCTGACATCGGCTGATGAAGTCGGTGAACTCTTCGGCCTTGTAGAAACCAATCAGGAGAACTTCGGAAAGGCCTGGCAACTGGAAAAAGAGGGACATTTTGGACAAGAAAACGGAATGACAGTACCTGAGAGAGCTGGTCGATGTGATGTTCGACGAGGGGGACACCGGCAATAGGAAAAAGAGGTTTAGGCAACTGAAGAGAGAGCGGACGGAAACGGGTCCCTGAAATAAAAAGATGGAGGCCCACTCTCGAGATCAGCCTGACCACTTCCTCAATGGGTCGACCTTGAAATAGATGGCACAATAGGTGCACGTCTGTCCCCGCCATTATGGCGAGCCTGTTTCTGAGGAAACTATCCAGTTCCTCGGATACTACGTCATAAGGTAGATTAATTAAAGAATATTATATAATCATCTCCCAATTGGCGATGATAAAAATTTAGAGTAACCTTTTTTTCAAATTTCAATTAGAACAACTGGGAGCAATTTATAGAAGAGCACGAACCCATTTAGAAGCGGAGAGGATTGCTTTGGACGGCATAAGCCATCACGATTACAGGCAAGACGAGAAAGAAGACGTAGAGGGAAATGAGAGCTCCGGCAGCGGCAATCATTCTCTCAGGAGAAGACTGACCACCACGGGGCGGGGGGCGGTTTCTACGCGAAGAAGATGCAACGCACCTTTCTGTGGTCCTCCAACTAAAACAGCCGCTTTGAAGGCCATCGCGAGGTCCAAATGGGGTCACCGCGGCTAGAAGACTGGATTTCGGCTGGACTTGATCGGATAACTGTCGGGATGACTCGTCCAAATGAACGCGTTACAAATGATTTCAATTGAGAGAAGTTAGAAGCTGTCGTGTTGAATCCACCAAAACAGCTACGTTGCTTTTGACGTGGTTCTGCTTTCCCCTTGCCACATCATTTTTATAGCCACGCAAAAACTATGCTTTAAATGAATACTACCGTAATGGTTTGGGTCTTGCAACGAATGCTGAGAACTATGGAAATTTTGTCTAAAATGGGCCATTTCCCTTCTGTTTTTTTACTGTCAGCATTCGATCTTCCTGAAGATTTGGCTTGAAACGCAGAGCGGCTGATGATTTTTCAAAAATCGGTTTTGAAAGACCGCGCACCCTGTATCAAGCCCAATCTTTCTTGAGATTGGTAACGAACTATATTTCAAATTTATATTATTCCGTCAGTTATCTCCCCGCACCGTATATTTCGTAAATTTCATAATCGTTTTTTTTCCTCAAATTGCGCAACGTTTTGTCTTCAATAGTTCATCGTTTGCATGTTATTTTGATATGGAAACTCATAATATTTATTCCAATACAAGGCTTCTCTTAACATATATGTACAACATCAACAAAGCCAATTGGCACAATTTCGGCAATATTTTTCAATTAGAACTCTATGTTTGAGGGTAATAAAATCAATGACTTTTATATATGTATACATTTTTTGGTAATTTGGCTAGAATTTAAAATGAATAATCACCAGTTTGTAAATTGTTCTGGAGGTGAGTTAGGGAGAAATCTTATGACTAGTCTGTTAACTATTGTTCAAATTTAGAAGATAATTCTGTGAATCTCTCATATAGATTTCTTATCCATTACTGCAGATTGACTCGACAATCCTAAAATTTGAAGGAGGCGGAAGCTGCAGCATATCTCGAATTCTATATCTTTGCCTCAAGGTCTCACGGACGTCAATTCTCTGTAAGTATTTTTATATAATTTATTTTATTGGGGTTGAATCTGTTTATTCCAGTACTTACTTGATTAGCTAATCCTTCCAGTAATGGGATGAGTTTTAGTAGCTCAGTATCATCCTTTGCTTGAAACCAACTTTCAATTGGAATTCCATTGTCAATTTGGTAGGCAAATGATTGGGGAGCATTGTCGATGATTATCGTCTTGCTCAAATCTCTACCTAATATGGTTAGGTCTTTTATGTAATTGCCATAAACACAGACGCAATGTTCACGGAACAATCTGTGTCTGATCAATTTTTTTTGTGGGTCCAATAGGTTCTAAACTGAATTTTTTCTTCTATTTTTTCTATTTTTACCATAAGTTTATCAGCATAAATCCTTTTGCTCGCCGTAAATAGAATAATTTCATATTTGTCGGATAATCTCTCTAAGAAAGTGTGGAGGTGAGGTCGTATCCTTACATACACCTGAAATACATAATTGCTGTGATATTTGCCTTAAATTTACCTGGTATACGTTACTTTGAAATTCAACGGGAAATACCAGAGAAGCGTCTGGTAATGGTGATAGGCTACAATGAACTAATGTTTCATCTAAATCCAAGACTAATGTGAATTCTGGGGTTGATCGGGTTCTGAGAGGTAGTGCAGGGCAGCGGAATCGCAAATCATCTGTACCTTGAGGTACACTAGCCAGCATCAGTAAACTAGATATTCTGAAATAGGTTTTTTCAAAAATATGAAAATGCTAAAATTGGTTTATTCAAGATAGTATGGACCTTATCCTATATTTAGTCATTTTTAGGCAGAAACTCGTGTAATTACAAGCATAGGCTAATTGAGCGATAAGCAATTATTATTTACTCACGAGTCATAATCAAATCCTCCTGGTCCTCGATGCTCATCTAGTTGACTTTCGTCGATCCGCTCTTCTTTGGCTTGCCAAATCAAGCATCCATCCTCGCTGAGTTTGCGCTTCATCAGCAATAGACAGCCGCACGATCGATACCTTCAGTCGGTGTGTGTTGGCGCGTTGCCCGGCCAGTTCCCGCCCACCCCCTCCGTCTCTTCTCCTCATGTTGTCTGCGACATTCAAAATGTACCTACTCTTGGCTCCTTGCCAGAGAACAGCGGGCGAACTCTATCAATAGGTCAGATCTGTTGCAACGTGTTTAGAAAAAGTTTCAATTTTAGTTATTGTGTGAAGGGGGAGAAACCTAGTTACTGAGTATAGAAAAGCATGTAAACATAGTATTAATAGTTTCTTAATCCATAATATATTTCAAGTTGTTATTTTTCAGGCAGATGCTTCCCTTAAAAAGTCGAGAAAGTGAATTCCACACCATTGATAATTGGATTAATATGTCACTTAATGAGAATAGACCATTAACAGCTTATATCAGCGGATCTCCCGGTACAGGTTAGTTTATTATTACTGTTCAGGAAATATATACTTTCAGGAAAAACTGCTACAATGCGTCTTATACTGCAGAAATATAAAAATATTGCTTTATCAGCAATTCTCAATTGCGTTTCATTGAAAAAACAAACTGATTTAATTGGAGCTTTATTTACTTCATTTGAGGTAATTCATTGTAATGTTAATACGCGAATTTTAAGTATTCGAAACGTCCTTCCATTACAACACTTGAAAAATTTATAACAAATCTGGAAAAGCCTTTAATATTAGTCCTAGACGAAATTGACCATCTTTGCGATACTTCCAATAGTTTACTATATTCAGCTTTCAAGTGGCCGTATCAGTTTAACGCAAAAATTATTGTGTTTGGTGAATTTTCTGGAAAAACCTTTATTATTTATTTCAGGTATCGCGAATTCCATCGACTTGACTGAACGTCTACTACCAAAATTAAAATTATCGACTCCTCCAAAAACCCTTGTTTTTTGCCCATATACAAAAGAAAATATAAAGGAAATTCTGCTGGACAAAATTTTTCGTGATGATGTAAGGTTTTATGGAAGCATTTTCTAGTTTTCAGGCGCGTTTGAATGTGGATAGTAATGCTGTGGAACTTTGTGCTAGAAAGGTGGCAGCTATGTCGGGGGATTTGCGAACAGCACTCAGCGTGTTTAAAACAACGAAGTATGTCTTAATAATTCGTGACTCATTTAAAGGAACAGTCTCGCGTGCACAGAATCTGTGCTCACTTGTACTTACCGCGAGCGAAAATTTGAAATTATTTTAGCGTTTTTGAACGTTTTTTTTAACTCTATTTCTCTGTTTTTCTTTGCTGTTTTTAGTTGCAAAAAATCACTGAACATGCTGTATGCAAAAATAACACAAAGAAATTCAGAAATTAATATAATGCGAAAATTCCCGTTTCTTTAAGTACGTGCATCTATCGCTCCGTACTCTACGTACAGACACTGATCCTACAATAATTTGAGATTGTTCCTTTAAAAAAATATTTAGTGCATCTGATAACAGCACCCCCAGCGGATGTCGAGAAGTGCTCAGCGTTTTAAATACAGTCTATTCATCTCCACTATCAAGAGCTCGTCTTCCTCTTCAGCCGAGACTACTTTTAGCAGTATGTCTTTGTATGTCTACAAAGAAAAAGGTTAATTGTTATCTACTATTTTATCTGAATTCCAGGCTAATCTCACGACAAATTCCATTTTTTCTGGGTACGTCAAAGCCTGTGAAGCAATAAGAGTTCCGCCTTTGGAAAACGATGATCTTTTTGCTGCTTTTCAGACCTTAGAAAGCCAGTCGTTTATATCCACTTCTTCAAAAGGACAAATTCGGCTTCAGGTATTATTGATTCCTTGAATTTTTGAACAGCATGTTTCAGGTAGATAGTACAACTGCCCGAAATGTCATTTCTGATAACGCAATGATGGATCAAATTGCCTCACTCAATTTGTAGATGCGGTTGTTGTGATCACTTTATTTTGCAAAAATTTTACTTATTGTTACAGGTACATTATGGGTATTTTCTATAAATAAAAATTAGCTGAGCATTGTGGACATGTTTAGGTTACGATGGCGTTATTTGTTTTCAAACTTCGATTTAATTTTTTTTATGTTTTAGATGCGTCCTTTGACTGATGAAGAATCCGAAAAAGTCTTTACAAAATTAGGGACATTTATTGGAGACAACGTTGCACTTCTCTTGGACAGAGCCGATGGAAACTACTGTTTTAGAAATCATAAAGTACAACAAACCATGACCCAAATTATATTACATTTCAGGAGCGTGTATATTACTGCTCAGAAAATCTAATGCGGCAAGCATCATGCATTGCGAGGGAGCCTTTGTTATCATTTGGAACGTGCATTGGAAAATTCACGAAAACGAAGAAATTTCACATACACATCACCGCTCTTGATTATCTTGCACCATACGCTAAGGTAATATTTTTAATTTATTTTTCACTTTTGTTTAGTATCGAATTTGGCTGAAACCTAATGCAGAGCAACAATTTTTATATGGAAACAACATTTTGAAGTCAGGAATTGGCCGTATGACGGAAGGTACCCCAAGTAGGGCAGGAATTGTTGTTTACAATATGGCAGACATCCCATTAGGGTATCCTTTTAATTTATTTCTTACCATTAATTTGTAGATTTGGTGTGGCAGCAAAAGGGACAATGGAGTCAAAACGAGCTGACCCTACCGCTATAATTGTACTTCATCAGGCTGACTTGGGTGAGTACATCAGAAATGAAAGCGCTCTCACATAAGAAAAAGTTGTTATCTTTATTGTTGTTACGTTGTTTTCAAATAAAAAAAATTATCTACTGAATGAAAACAGTCATGTTCCAAAGAATTTGCTCATTCTTTCGGAAACGGGTTTTGTAATCTGTGGGACTGTTTTGGTGAGCAAGACGGTGGCCTCCTTCCCTTTGTTTTCGGCATAGTGGTCAGCAAGAGTAGCAATTGTAGGAAAGCATTCAGCTATGATTTGGGCTTTACTTGACGACATACCAGGGCATACCTGAACTAAATGTATTTTAAATGAGATGCTTACTGTTAGCTGTTGTATCCAAACGTTTTGAACTGTTGCAACCTGGCCTTTTTCGGCCACATGCTGAAGGTATTTAAATGAAACACCGGCAATCTAATTAAATCTTTGTAGTTAAAATTTAATAAATAATACCGTACGTCGTTGCAATATTTTTGTTATACGGTGAGTTATCGCTTCTAAAAACATCGCAGTTTCTCGTCCATTTTTGCATCGTTGAATAAGAAAACCATCGCGGCTCCGCGTTGTTGAAAGAGCCTGTTATCCATCGAAATTTTTGAATAAGAAAATATACCTGTTCTGCTCCTACCGATCCTTTTCCTTTATCTTCCAGAAGGTACACTTTATTGTTCATAGGAGCTTGCCGAAGCCTTTGTTTTTGTTCATCGTATCTTCCATGACGAATGCTAGATTCCAAATCGTCCCATGTTTTACGTTCAACGACCCAATCCATTACCAGTTCAGAGCCGTCAATTTTTCGAGCAATCCAAAGGAAATCTCCTATGGACAACACACGAGTTTCAAACTAAAAAATTGGAATAGATAAAACCTCCTACCCTGATATTATTATTTTTTTGAAGAATATCTACAACGTTATACCCAAATTTTTTCTTGCGGTCCTCACGGGTGTCACAAATGAGCACAACCTTAATTTTAAACAAAATTACTATCTTTATAACAGCGATACTTCTGCCTGTTCTTGAGGTTTACAATTGACATATTGTTCGTCATAATCTGAGAACTCCGATTCCTTTGAATTCTACAACCGGTGTTATAAAAAAATTTGCATCAGCTTACTGTGCTATTTTTCAAAGAGCTCCCAGGATAGGCATCATCGTTCTAATATAATATAAAAATAAATAAAGATAAAAAAATACCACTTCCAGCTGATTTCTAGCTAGCCCCGTTTTGTCTATTCCGCAATTATCGTTGGCTACAACTTTTCGACTTCGCTTCTAAAACTTTACTGCAATAAAATCACTGAAATGTCTAACCTTGCCCGGTTGATCTAAGAGAATCTTTGTCGGAGTTGCGTGTTTCTTTTTCGGATTTTTGCTGCTTAATAGTCGCGAATAATCATCTAATGTAATAAGAAGAATCGTTATTTAAAAAAACCTGGTGTCAGTGCGAGCACATCAGCCAAGGATAATTCCTTCTGTTCTTCGGCACAAATTTGATCCCAAGCAGATTCACATCTTGTTGCAAATGTTTCCCCAATGCCTAAATAATTCAATTGCAATGTTGCATTCGCAGAAACCATGAATTTGCTTTAACGCATGTATTCCGGCGACTTCGAGAGGGTAACTTCGTAAACCACATATTGCTTTATACAAAGTGCATTGCTGATTTCTATCATCGCAAGCTTCGCGACACGCTTCCAGGTACTTTTGGTAAAATAACTTCCGTTTATGTTCCACTTTTACCTTCACTCTCTTCATATTTCTGTAAACAAAAAAGAAAGATTGTTTAAAAGAATGGGAAGATAGCTATGTACAAATGAATGGAAGTGCGTAAGTTTTCTTCCACATTAATTTGAAAGCTTCATATCTCTTCAATTTTAAAATTAATAAAAACAAAAAAAAGACGACGTTAATAGTAAAACAGCCTACAGAAGTTCGATCCTACCGAGATCATCAAAATCGTATAACATAGAATAGAGATCAAAAAAATTTGGAAAATGGAAATAAAATCCTGTTAATATGCGACATTATGGTTAACATAACAAAAATAGAAATAATGATCAACCCGAGGGATGCGTCATATCATATCCTTTCCAGAGATCTTTACCGTCATCAGCACACTTCCGTTCCATAAAACGCTTTGTGTAATTAATAATCTATAAATAAATGTTCTAACCATAAAAAAGTCTTACTCTTTTCTGAACATCTCTAGTAAGAGTCATAGTACAGTCTTCGCGCTGTGTTTCTTTTTTGAACATTTCTTTGCATACCTAAAAGTAGGAATTTAGAGAACCACATCAAAAAATGTACTTGTTTTAACAGCCAGGTGCGCCGTTCCGTGTCTGCAGATAAAATTTTTCGGAGATAGTCCCACATAACGGGTTTAATAGTTTTTTCCAAAGCTTTGAGAAACTCGTGCTAAACAAAAAAAAGTGTTACATTTCTATGAACAGCAAACCTTTGTAGAGGATTTCTTCAGGCTACCTCCATGGATTTTATGGATATCATGATGGTGATGTCTTTTCTCAAGCGTCTCCTCTTCCTTGATTTCAGGTATGTGTATGTGACTGCTGGACGGTTCGTAGGTAAAGTGAGCGTTTGATGACGAATAATGAGAGCCACGGGAATTAGGTCTTACTACAGACGATGACGAAGACATCTGATCATCAGGTACAGAAGAACTTTTAAAAGGCTCAACTGTCCGATTACCAGTGTTTTTCTGGAGAAAGCGATTAACTATATTTGTGTAACAAACTTCTTCTACGTCCGCAGACGAATCTGGTTGCATTTGTTGCTCATAATCATCGAATGGCTCACTGGGAATATCCCATTGTGTTTGATGAGTTTCCTTTAAATAAAAAAGTTCACTTTAAATTATGGTTCACCTTATTCCAGTAATAAAATTGATCGTCTCCTACAGCGCCTGCTACTCGAACTCGCCACCATTTGCTTTCTTTTTTTCTTGGTGGAGGTGGCGGTGGTGGGTGTTGCACGGAACCTATCGCTCTACCTTGCTCAGTACCCACGATTGTTTCTGCAACTACAGCATGCTTAGCTGCTTCTACTTCTTCTTCAATTCGCTTGATATCATTGTTCACTTTTGTTATTATTTTCAGATATAGTTTATGATAGTCAAGCTGCGCGCTGAAATTTGAAATACAACAGATGTTCTTCAATCTTACGCTCTTTGTTCCTTTGTCATACCAAAGAAATGTTGGTAGATTACATCCTCATTAATAGACATTTCCCAACCAGAGATTGTGTGTGGATAACTAAAAGCATCTCCTAAGTAAGGATTATCGCTATGATGATTTGTGTGCTGACCTATAAATGCATCTAACTTGCAGCCATATATTATTAACTTACTCAAGTTTAGCTCATTCAAATAGCTGGAAGAATAAGATCCTAATGGATTTACTCCAAATGGAGATTCCGGAACGTCCAAACGAAGAGAAGCATTAGAAGGTACTGCAGCAGGTAAATTAGGTTGCTGTATAGCCGATACGAAAGCACCACCCTGAATATTAATATTATATAAGCAAAGTTAAAACATACACGAATAAACGATGTGCCTGGCGGAGAGTCTCCATTAGATACTTCCATATCTATACTAGCATGAACGGGATTACAAGCAGGTATAACAAGTCCCGGAGGTGGTGGCTGCGCGTCTCCAGAAATATGAAAGAATGGCTTTTGTTCAGTCATAACTTCGGTAGATGTGCAGCATTGACCAACAGGTTCTAAGGGAGGTGTTCGCGGTCTTCCTTCATCTTGGCGAATTTTTCCTGTTTTGGAATCGTGACGATAATCATGTTTTCTAGGATAGTCATAGTCACGGTTCCGTTTATAATCGGGTTCATAATACTAAAAATAATAATAATCTAATGATTCTGAAAAAAACATACTTGGTTTCTACGAGCATGAGAAAACTCAAATCTTCTTTTTATACCTCTACCATCATAGCAATTAGGAGATCGATCGTATCGCTTGGATCGATAGCGATCGGAGCCGGAAAAGAAATGCTCCCTACGCTCGGACCGTGCAATATTTTCTTGACAAACTCGTCCCTCATAAATAGCAACAGGATTCTCAGCAGCGGCCTGCCGTTCCTGTTTTACCTAAGATACATAGATTATTATGAAGGGTGCTTTACTTTTTTGGGAATTTTAAACTTAGAAAGAGCACAACTCCTTTTTTGATCAGAAAATTTTTTATTAAGCACCAGCCCCTGTGCACATTTACGCACTTTTTGAAATAACTGTTCGTTAGTCAAATCCTAAATAATTAAATATGTGTGTCTGTCGGAAAAATAACTCTATTCCCGCTTTCATCTTCGTCAAGATCTTCTCTACCACAAACAGTATCCATAAGATATTCCATTGTATCTCTTACAGCTAATACTGAAGGTACATCAGTTATAGCTAATTGTTCGACAGTTTGGCAACACAACACTGTCCAGCCCTAAAAATACTATAAAATGGAAATAAAAGAACATACTGCTGCTTGATCTATATTGGAATCATGACAATCTTGTAGCGATATAAGCCGAATAACTTCCAATTTCAATTCCATATCATTTCGGCTCCAATCAGCTGGAGATAACCAAGATGCGAACACATCGAATAAACTTTTTCTTTTTAAAATTTGATAAAACTGAGGTTCCATATGCTCAAGGAAACTAAGCACTCGAAGCTTATATCCTATTTCATTTACGCGCATCTGAAATTAGCAAATAATGGAATAATCAAAATTCCGAAAAAAAAACAGAGAGATTTCGTACCAAGTTTTTCACAAGTCTTGCAGCATACGTGCTTGTCCTATTTCCATTAATTTTTCCGGCTGATATGATCTCATTTATCTGTTGCTGACTTTGCCATTCTCTAATCTCAGCTTCACGTTCTTTCTTGAGTATATCTTCTTCCGTATGTAATTCATCTTCACTCTCATCTTCTTCGTAGAGATCGTCTTCTTCCTCGTCATCTTCCTCATCATCATCCACTGTTTGTCCAATAACCCCTTTACACGATGGAGTACCACAATGACATTCTTGCGCTTTTTTTCTATAAATTGTTGATTGGCTTCTTAACAATAACTAACCCATAGTTAATAAACTGATAATCGAAAGTGATCTCTTCACCAGGGAAAATATCACATCCAGCAAAAAAACCAATTCGACTACAATCCTTAGGACTTTTAGGTACCGCCCACTGAAACGAATAATGTACCCATCATCATCGGCTCACAACTTACTTTTAAGCATATGGCATTTGGTTCACAGCTATGGTTTATAAACCGCGAAAAGTTTCCTTTTATTGTTGCATCGATTAACTTTTGACCCATTTCAAATATATAATGATGTGTGTGTGTCGGATCCTTCGAATATCTATAGATACACGCGATTAAATAAAAGCAAAAAAAAACTACTTTTTCACACGTTCTGCAAAATCTTCTTGTGTGACCACTTCGCCTATGTATTCAATAATAAAAGTGTCTCTGGAATAACAGTGTAATTTAATATAAAATTTACTTTTTAATGAATTCTTTAGCACGCACTCCAAAGCCTTTATTAGGACCTGTATAGAAAGGCTCAATAGCTGCATATTGCCGCTGAAAACAAAATTTATTATAAAAGCAGGAATACCTTTCGAAATCTTTGATTTTGACAATTAGCAGCTTTGCACTTTCTACATTCGAACAGCATTTGACGATTGAGACATCGATTATCCGAACAATCAAGGGCTTTGGCATAACAATCACACCTAATTACTTTTAAATATTTTGAAAAGACTTACTGAACACTTCTTTCTACCGGTCTCTTCACCTTCTTTCCGAATTTGCTAACTTTGTCGTCTAAGTAGATTAGTTCGTTAATTTCTTGGAAAGTCGGAATAGGTGGAATATCCAAAACCTTATTTTCTGATAAAGGTACGCTTTCCAGAACAGTATCAGCACCTCCTGCGGTGACTTGTTGTAGAACAAAACTGTCTTCCTGCGTTTTATTGATTACAGCTTCTAATGATCCTAAATAGTCAGAAATTTTGCGGGCGCAACCTGTCACTAACTTGATCTTCTGCTTCTCGAGATAGAGCGGGATTTTTCTCGAGATCTACTTCTTTCGAAATGTCTATCTTTTCTTCTAGCAGGGGAAGGCGATCTGGGATATCCCACTCTTCTGTAACTGAATCTTCGGTCCGTGTTCCAGCGGCCTCTATAACAATCGCCTCTCCAGTTTCCGAATCTGGCTCCCCTCCGTTCATGATACATATGCGGTCTACCATTCCACCGTTCCCTAGACCGACTTCTTCTTCTTTTTGAGCTCCGCCTGCGATCTCTGCTGGGGGATCTCCGTGATCTTGAATATCTTGTGTACGACCGAGATCTGCTTTTTGTTCTTGACCTGCTCCGAGACTTTGTACTTCTTGAATAAGATCGCGAATACGATCGACGATAACTTGAAACTGACGGCGAACGCTCTCTTTCTTGTTTCGGTTCATAGGCAGAGTCGTGAAAACTAGCAAATGGAACTACAGGGCCTATTATTGTTGTTTCTTCTTGTACAGGATGAGCTTTTTTTTCGTGAGATACAATATCTGTAAATTGATTGCTCGCAATGCACAAAAGAATTTACCGTTATGAGTCTCATCTTTTTTCTTTCTCTCTTCAGCCAATTTTTGCTGACTTTCTTGAATAAGTTTTTGTGCCAATGCTAATGCAGCTTGACGTTTCTAAAAATAATATGAAATTACAATGTAATAAACAGGATACCTTAAGCGTGTCTTCCTCAATTTTCCGTTTTTGTTCTTCCTTCATCTTTTCCTCGTTTTCTTGTCTTTTGCGTTCAATTTCCTCTAGTTGTTCTCCAACTTTTGTCGACTCTTCACCAGTCTTTATCCACATTTTAGCCAAGCTTGCCCAATCAGTACTTTTTGCGTTTTCCTCTGTCGCTGCTGCCAAGTGACGAAAGGGATTAAAGGCTTGCACTTGTTGTATTCGCACAGGCTTCAGAGTATTTTCGAAAGTAATTTCTTGAGTTAACCGTTGAAGTTCAGCATTAAGACGTTTTTGTTTCTGAAACAAAGACAATAATTGTCAGTGTTTCTAATCATACACACCTCTAAATCAACTACCGGTTTAGAATTTAATTCTACTCTAGAGCTAGAGGTAGGCGAAAGAAGGTTGCTCCGCATGTCAATATTATGCAATTCACCTATTTCGGTGTTAGACTGAAAAGTAATGATTTAATAGCTGCGCTCAAAAACTTACATTTAATTCACCATTCAGCTTAATTTCTTTAGAAACAGTAGTTGAACATCCGGAAGCAATCTATCAATCGGTTTAAACTGAATATATATTCTCTTACTGTAAAATTATTGTTCGTGCAGGCCATTGGCGGCTGAAGCGCATCATCTGTTATTTGATTGTCTACTTTTCCATAATTATCATTACTGTGATAGTCGGCCTAAAACGTATGAAAAATGTTTTCAAACATTATTTACAGATGTATTCATGTTGTTTGACTGTGAATCATCCTTTATTTCTACTTCTTTTCTTTCAACATCAAAATCAATTGTTGCAGATGGTCCCTAAACAAGAAATCATTTGATTATCACATAAAGTAAGTCCACTTTTATGTACAGTTTTCTATATCTAATTGCATATAACGAAAATGAAATGCCCTCATACTTCCTCACCTTATTAACCGACAAATGCGAAAACTCGGATTCTACAGGATCGTCTAAGTTTAGCGTTTGAGAGCAAGCAATAGATTCAGGTTCCTAAAATATAATAAAATTGTCTAGCAGAAAACAGCTCGTACTGGAAGTAAAGTAGACGAGGCTGAAGAACAAGAGGGTGCTGAAGAACCGCCGATCGCAGGCTATGATAGATATGATCGAGAAAGATACTAAAAGATTACCATGTCTACAGAAACGCGGTTCATAGATGCTGCATCCAATGCCACTCCTTCCGCAAAATTTTGTGTAGTTTGGAAACCATTGTCTATAACACGATATTACCTCAACAAACAAGCTTACCAGACAATTTTTTCACCTTGGATCGGGTTACTCTTGAAGGCAAGTTGTCCGTAGCTACAGAACAGTCCGCATTAGTTTCTTCTGCTTTCGCGGATTTCCTTGCACCCATATCTATAAACTGAACTGTGTAAAGAAGAGATATTGCATTAATAAATATATAGGATTATTACAGGAAAGAAGCCTTTGAAACAAACAAGATATAGAAAAGTCAGTACAAATATTGCAAATAATTCATTAAATACGAATACATACATAAATATGGAATATAAGAGATCAAAGTAGTGTAGTGAATTATAGTTTCTGCTCATCTTTAGGTATTTCCAACCTATTCACCTTATTTTGCTCTGGTTGTCCGCTATCTTTAGCAGTTAAAAGGGCCTTTTCCGTTTTCAGCAAGCGATCTGCGACGGACGTTACCTGAAAGCGAAAATAAAGTGACCTACACATCAATAAGCCAAAGATTTGACATGACCCCAACGCCATCTGCGCAGAATCGAGTTTATCATTTATATTTTTCTAAGCTCAAAGCATAAATTTATTTTAGAAAAATCAAAGTTTTAAGTTGAAACTAGAAAAAAGTAGAATATAAAAAAACAAAGAAAACCTGCACAATATTCATCTAACGCAAATACGCAGTGAAGGAAGTCCAATATACTAAACTTGCCTTCATTTGATTGTTTTCACACTCCAATATAACATCTGTTCCAATATTTTTAGACCATTTTCCTGTATACAGCGAATTAGATATCTGTAACAGCGTGTAATAAAGAATATCTATTTACTTGAAGGATTGGATTGGTAGTTCCCGGGTTCCGAAGATTTATGCTCCCATCTTTAACAGCTTGACGCACAAGGCTTGCGTCAAGGACACCGTTTACCTGCAAATTACACTGTAGCGCAAAAGTTGTAATTATTAAAGGGACAGTCCAGACGTAAAAATTTCTGGTGAAAGTGGTGAAAGGAAATTATTGCGCCAAAGTAGCGTCACCCCTCAAATTTTTATTATAACATCTAAATCTCTTTATTTTCATCGTTTTCGTTGATTTTTATGTTTATTCTTATTGGTAAATATTCTACGTTCAATTGCGGTTCTTTTGCAACCTAACACTATGTGTGAAATGTAATATGAGCTCTAAAAAATACCAAAATATGTGTAAACTTTTTGATAAGTGTAACTTTGTGGTGTTTGCTTGATATAGCGCTTATTTTTACCGTCATTTGATATAAAAAGAATGCTCTGAGTGTAGAAAATCTATAACAGTAGTTGAAAGTAAAAGAAATCATGAAAAATTAGCATTTCCATCTCAATTAGCATGCGACACTTCGCTTTCCAATTTGATCGTTCTGTCATTTCTCGTCGTACTTGCATTGCTCTTTTTGGTTGTTTTATTGTTATTTTTATGTTTTCTATTGACTGTAACTGATAATACATAGTTTCCAGATGCTTTAGCACTAAAAAAGGAAGAAGGAAAATGAGTAGCAAGAGCTCATGGAATCATTTTTGTCATTCGACCAAGTAAGTTTATTTTCTTTAAAAATTGGTACTTTTAGGAATTTGTTTTTATTGTTTATTTATGTTATTTTACGTCTAGAATGTCTCTAAATACAGGCGAAGCTCTGTGCAATTTTTTTTCGCGAGAAAACACTTGTAAAATTTGCACACCATTCGGTTACTCTCATCTTCCACCTTTTATGCTTATTTTAATTTGTTTCTTCTGTTATTTTAGGCTGAAAAATCATTTTTCGGGATGTTCAACATTTGCTAATAGGTGAGTTGGTAAAAATAAGCAAGAAAAATCGTTCAGATAGATCGAATAACTCCGGATTTAAAAGTCTTATTATCTGCAACCTATTGACCGAAATCCTGCTTAAATTCTTGATCATAATTTTCGCCGTATTCGATTCTACCTAAGAATGTATTTTTTTAGGAAATAAACTGTAGAAATCGAAAAATCCAGACATAAAACGGATGATAGTCACATTTGCAACTTCCGAGCGCCCGCACCCGTAACGTCTCGGCAGCTGCCGGTGGAGCGCGACTTTTGCGCCTGGACTGTCCCTTTAAACGAAAAGAAATTGATTGGGCTCTGTCACCCTCTCCATTTAATTTTACAACATCTAAAGTCGTATAATCAAGCGTTATCGATGTATTTTGATACGAACCTCTGCAACCAGCACTACTTCTTCCCATTCACCATCGCTTTCACAATTATTGGATGACATCTGCAATGAATAAAATAATAATAATCTCGAACTCAGCAATTAACAAAGTAATCGTACAACGGATAACTATCACAACTAGTAAAAAGTTATTTTTATTCACCTCATAATAAATACAATCACAGTACAAAAAACCCGAGTAAATTTGTAAAATAATCATGTTAACGTTGTGTAATGTTTAGGGTTGCAATAATTGATTGACAATCTGTGTAAGGTGTGGATAATAAGGCACGTACTCCAATTCTCCTTTTGAAACAACGGATGCAGCATATGATGTCAACAGCGTGTTAATGAATGTTATACGCTCGAGATCGGAGTGATCCAAACACCACGACACGTATTCCTCAACCTAAAAATGATAAGTTACAATCACTTTTACCTAATAAAGTATAAAAACTCACCGTCCAATTTACCGATTGTTGAGGACTAACAAGTGCGTTAGGACTAGCGCAAATAAGCACGTGAGCTGCTGCCCACTGAGGAACTTGGGAAGGAATATGGGGCAACTCCGCTGTAAACAGCGTACCCAAACTTGGAAGATCAGCAAATCGACTTCCTTCTCCAAGTTCTGATATTATTGAAAGAAGGCTAAATAATTTATACGAAAGGATAAAAAGAAGGAATACCTTTGGAAATCTGCATGTAATTGTTTTCTAACTGTTGAGTTCAACGGTCTAACTAGAGTTGCAAAAAGTAAGAATGATTCTATGATAAAGTCGGACATATTATGAAGAGTAATAGACTGTTGCACAGCTGCACCCATGTGTGAACAATGTAGCAGAATCCGTCTCAGATAGTCGCACAGTTCCTAAAAAAGCTAAACTCTTTTTTACGATTCACAAAAACCTGCATGTAAGGAGAAATCTCCCTGTTTCCCAGTGGTTCTTTGTGCAAAGATAATAATATCGATGTCATCCCTTTTTTCATAGATTCCAGAACTGTTGCCAAAACTTCTTCCTGGTACGCAATTAACGAATGTGCATGATTTGGCCATCTTGATCCAAGAGCAGTAGCTGATTGTAGTAGTCTATAGTTTGTAAGTTGTGAAGTTGTTAATCTATCGCCTGAAATTCCAATTTAAACAATTAGAAATAAATTATACCAAAAAGTAGATTTTCTGATCCCAGTTTCGTTTCCATTTCAAGACGTTTAGAAACCATTTCAATAGATTTTTTTATATTTTTCTGCACTTCAGTTTTCAGTTCTATATCAAAGTCTACTTTGGATAGTTCCTCTTCAAAGGCAGAGCTCAACTAGAAAATGTGGTTATATTCTAAATTTAAAAAAAAAAATACCATTTCCACAAATGCATTAGCATGCCCAGCTGAAAAGTCATGGTTTTCAATAAGTGAATATAATTTTTGCAACGACTGTGACAGTAAAGATGTTTTCAAAGGTCTTAATGCGTCGTTCAAAGGGCCTAAAGAGCATTCTGGACGCGAATTAAGCAATCTTCCCATTTGTTGTACAAATCTAAATAATTAAAATTTATTTAACTGACAAGTCCCAACCTTAGTCGGAAGCTACTATCCAAACGAATGCGTGCTTTAATACTTCGTGCTAACTTCTCACAGAAAAGAGACATATAACTAGGACCTAAACAGAAATGGTAAGAAATTGAAAAAATGTTACCAAGCAAATTGCACTGCTCCAAATGCGAATGTATACTGTTTACACAAATGGGTAAAAGACGAGAAGGGTCAGGCGATGATGATAATTCAGCTAGCTTTCCATCGACTTCTGAAGCTGACGAAGCCAATTGTACTTCTAGTTCAGCTAAACATAGACTTTATAAATACAATCAAATAGCAAATACCTTCAAGTACTTGCAAATTGCTGAGCGCTTTTATAGCTGTGCCTACCAGTGAAGCGTTTAAACTGACCAACCCTCTTTTTAAATCATCAGCTGCGGCTTTTCGTATCTAATTGTCAAATTTATAGTAGAAATATTGCAATACCTCGTTTTCAGCTATTTTAAGTCTATTTTCGATAGTATCTTTCAACCATATTAATTGCGACAATTCTGGCGAATCTTGAATTATTCCACAAAGCTCACATACAATTTCTGATCTTTTAACTAATTCACTACGTTTGTCGAGTGAATCCATAAGATCTTCACATCTAAAATATGCAAATATTAAAATAGAAACATATTTGTTACCTCATAGCGTCAATAAGGAAATTTTTTACTTTGACTAAATGTTCCATTTTCTGCGTTTGCTCATTGTATTGGATTAAAAGTTCATCCAAATCTCGTGCGAATCTATATTGGTTTGATTACAAAACCTAAAACCATACTTGTCGCAATTTTGAAAAACGTCGCTCATTTCATCATGTACGCCTTTTTGAGTCTTGTCTAGTGCTTCCAAAGCAGTTGTCTGCTCTAGTAGGCGCGACAGATTTTCTTCGACCTAAGAAATTGTATATACTAAAAAAGTGTCCTACCCCTTTTCTAAGTTGGCGATTCAATGTATCATCTATTTGACTCACGCGTCTTAAGATAGATTCTATTTCTTTGTTTTCTGCATTTATTATTCTATAAAATTATGCAGAAAAATTAAATAATATTACCTCTGTAAATATTCCTTTTCTCTTACTCTGCCCCAAACATAATCTTCAAGATCATCTTCTGCTTTCCTAGCCATCTATAATAGCTGGAATTAAAATAATAACATCAATAAAAAAATAAAAGTAACTATGATTGCGCTTACAATTATGTATATACAAAAAGAACTTAAAAATAATTTAAAACAAATCAACAATAGCAAATAATCCTATTTAACAAGAAACATTTCATTTCTCTTGCTCAACTGCTTTTTTAAGATTGAAGTTTTCAACTTTCAGTGACGGAAGAAGTTCAGATATGACCCCTCTAGCAAGTGTTTGCTTATTTTTCCCTTCTCTAAAAAGAATATAAACCTGTTGTGCAACAACTAACCTGAGAGTGAAGGGCATTCCTTGTCTAATCGGCATATCTTTAATTAATAAAATAGCAGCAGTTGTATGCTCTCCAGGCATCAACATTTCTTGTTCGAGTTCGAATCGCCCAACCTAATACTTTTTTTTTAAAGTAATTATTATTTACTTGGTCCCATGTACTGCAGAACATTTTATCAGTAAAGCCAGTTCTTATTCCAGTTTTTCTACCGTTTTCTTCTTCACTTAAAAGATATATTTCGGCTTTGACATGATTAGTTGCAGTTATGGCACCAATATGACCCATCCACATACCTACAACAGCTCGTTGATGAAATAAAAAATATCAAAAAACCTCGTCGAACATCATCTTGTTTCACACCTCGACAGAGAACGCCACAGTGATCACCAGCCCTCACTTCTTTGACACTTTTACCAAAAACTTGAATATCCGAGGCCGTAGCATTTATAGAACCGCCATCTCCTTTGATTTCTACTTTTTCTCCTCTTTTCAGAACTCCTCTTTCAACGGTTCCAACAACAACAGTTCCTCAAATTTATTTATGAAATAAAGCACATCCAAATTACCTCTTCCAGTTATTGCTACTTTTGAAGCAACAGGCATACAAAAAGCTTCTTTCTAGAACAGATGATTGTAGTACCAATAAAGTTTACTTCATTTCGAGGAGGTTCAGGAACAGAATCCAACGCAGTGATTAATTCATCAATACAGCTGCTGTTGTTTCCCTCCAGTGCTGCAAGAGCTGAACCTCTGATTACATTCGCATTGTCTCCTGTAAACTATTTATTTAATAATATAACCTAGGAAACCATCAAATCCATGGAGCGACAGTAATTCACGCGCTTCTATTTCAACAAGATCAAGCACGTCTTCTTCTACTAAATCAGCTTTGTTTATAAAAACAATTATGTTTTTCAGTCCAATTTGACGAGCCAGAATTAGATGTTCCTGAAGCCTTTTAAACCGAACAAACGCACACACCTTTGTCTGAGCCATGACACCATCAGTAGCTGCAATAACTAAAACTGCTGCGTCCATTTGAGATGTGCCACAAATCATATTCTAAAAATAAAATATAAAGATGACATTTTAAAAACCTTAATAAAATCAGCATGGCCAGGGCAATCCGTATGTGAATATCTTCTTCCTGAGCTTTCATAACCAATGTGTGCAATATTTATAGTAATTCCTCGCTTTTTTTCCTCTTTACCTTTGTCAATTTCGTCAAATTTAATTGGCTTAGCCAGTCCTGCATGAATAAAAATAACTTTTAACACTGTATATACCTCGTTTAGCTAGTACATGAGTAATAGCAGCCGTCAGCGTAGTTTTTCCATGATCGATATGACCAATGGTTCCTACATTTACGTTTATTTTCCTATCACCAGAAGCTGCAGCGGATAAAGATCTCCACTGGTGTTTTAATAGAGAACGGTCGAACGATCCAAGGCTTATTTGCCGAGAGCATCCCAGAAAAAGTGAACGCCCGATATTAGCTAGTTTATTTGACGATAAATTCATTTATGTGATCACCAATATTTCTGTAAATTATACCATTATTGAAAATATACCAAATATGCAACAGAAGAAATAAGCACATGCTAAAATCCAACGGGGAAATTTACATCGGTGAGACCCACGTCTCTGGACCGATCGCGGTAGAACGAAAATGTGCGGGCACAAGTTGCAGCTTTGGATATGGTCTTTTTCAAATGGACCAGACTTTATAGATCCGGTATCAAAAACGGGTCATAAAATTCTCTACAAAAAGATGAATACTATACTATATATATAGGAAAAGAGGATTTCTGGAAAGCATAATTATATTGCTGGAATCAGCTCTGCCAGACGAGGAAGAAGGTTTGCTCGGTTTCTCAAAAGTCCCATACAAAAATTCAGTTAAGAATATGTTTATTATGTTAATTATGTTAAATCTGATCGACCATAGGAAGTCTTGACAGCTCGTTTTACTATTTCTCTGATTACAGGAGGCATATTGGGTGCAGTTCCAGCGTGCACAGAAGACATTTCCTTTTTCTTTTCCTGTACATAGAGATTTTCCTGTCAGAAATCATTCTTACCATAACAGTTTCCGTTTCTATCGTAGTCAAATATCGCCGTGTTTTCGGACGACCAACCATTGTTGCTGGACGGACTGTAAGTGGAGGAGGAGCCTCCGACGATGGTCCTGGAGCCGGGTCTGGCGGAATATCAGTTGATGGATCGGACAATTTCGACGAGGCGACAACATGTGTCACACCATGAGTAATATTCATGATCTGTTATATGTTGGGGTATGGAAATGGCTCTTCTTTTTACCTCCGAAACAACATTTGCGATGCCATGTCTCGTTTCAATTGTCCTTTTTTCTATTGGCTTCTCTATCAAAGCCATCTTCTCGTGGTCGTGAAGCAGTTCAGCAGCCGTTTCACTTCCGGTTCTTGCTATTGTCCGAATAACCTGAATATACTTTTCTTTCCTTTTCCACTCTTCCAAAATTTCACCTTCCTCCCGACATTTTTCCATTTTCTCGCGGCACTGTATCGAGCATCTGTTCGACTGTAATTCGTCTTTTTGACAACCATTAATCCCCGTGCAGATGTGCTGAATTAGTCATATTTTTCATCTGATTACACTTTATCAACTTTTCATGAAGTGTAATACTGTATCCAGCGAGATGAGTGGCCAGTATCTTCGGGTCAATGGATCTCTCCAAGTTCATAATAATTTGGGCCGTCTGCTGTCTCCAGGCCTTTTCAGCTCTGCCGATGATTCGGTTGAATGTATTGGCAAACATCGAAATAATAAGCGCAAACATAATAACCTAATTCTCCCTTTGTTAGATTCAATTAATTCAACTTACCGCCATCACAAGGAGGTAGAGAAGCATCAAAAGCTTGGCAAAAAGTTGATAATTGTGGCAGACGAGCTCCTCGTACTGAAAAGGCTTCGTCTCCAAAAATGACGAAAACTTACATCGAATCCTTTTAGATTAGCTCGAAGAAGAGTGATAAAAGCCTCAAAAGGAGTACTGTAAGTGTAGAAGACCGTGAATTCCTCCCGCTTGCACCAGAATTCGGAATGATCTTCAAGTTTTTCTTTGGCGTCAATATCTCTCCCAAGAAAATGGAGAGCTGAACATCATTTAAAGGAGAATATTGAGTCAAACCGAAACAGAATGGGAACATAAAAATCGAGGAGATGATGAGGTAGAGGGCAAGATCAGAGGCACACATACTGTAGAAGATTTGGACTAGCGGACCAGTCAGTTTGAAGTTCCTAAAAACGGCCAGAATTTTGGGGAATGGGAAATTATACCTGGCAAAGAAAAGGCCATAAATAAAAGTGCCGGGAACGGCGAGCACGAGGAGACATTCCTCTAACTCGTAGAGTTTGAATATTCTCATCGGAATACAAGCCAGTAAGAGGTAGTTTGACACGCTGTAGACCATTCGGGCCGGGGTTGACTTCTACAATATCTTTGTTTTTCCGCCACTTCTCTTCTTACCATATTCTTACGGTAACTATGCCATCCCTGAGTCCGAAGTTCTTTCGCTTGTTGGAAGACGAAATGACCACAAAAACACAAAGATATGATTTCGCAAACCAGGCGACACTGTAACCACTGTCATCTTTTGGAGATGTCCGCTTACCCAATCGTCAGTCCGCGGTCCGAAGCTTCCTTTCGTCTCCGGTCTACCCATGTGAATATGATCGTCGCCTTTCTCCATTTGGAAATATAGCCGATCCATTTCAGTCGGACGAAGGCCTGCAGCAATCGAGAGGAAAACCAACTGGGCGATGAGGATTATCATCCTCTTGTACAATCCGAACTGCAATTTCCTTCGTTTCTATAATCTTGCCCGGTTACCTTGGCATAAGCGTCCCATTTGTAGGCGAGCAATCTTTGGACAACTTCCGACCCCACCATGTCCAAATGTTCCTCAGTGCGTCCGTTGATTACTGTCAACAAAGCCGAGGTATAATCTGAATGGTTTTCTTTAAAGGGAGAAGTATAATTAATTACTCGTAGTCCCATCCAAATTCAAAGAGTCCAAAGCAGCAATCGGATAAGCCGAACAGGCCATGTCAGAAAATCGCCAAAACTCCTGCAAACTCGACAACTTCGAAATATTTGTGAATGTAACTTACCACTTTGGATAAGTCGAGCATATGTTCAAATATCTGAGGTCGACCAAGTTTACTCGACAATGTCAAAGGGGTGAAACCGTCAAAATTAGCTATCAATGGATTGGCCATTTTCTTCCAATGTTTTACGGCATACATATACATAGACTGAAATAAATATCAATTTACTCCAGTTGGCACTTACACGACTGTCAGAAATCACACACATGTGAAGTGTTGTATTGCCAAAAGTATCTTGTAAATCAGGATCGGCATTGTATTCCATTAACAAATCGTAAAGATCTTTTGCCCCGCAACAGGCGGCGAACCCCAGTGGATATTCTCCAAAATAAGCGATTCCTAAAAGAAGATGTATTGCCCTTTTCTATTCCAAACCATCAAAGTTTCGCTTTTTCTTTTTTGTCCTGTAAAAGTCTGGCATGAAGAAAGTACCAAAGGCTCGAGCATTGACCCGAGCGCCACTCTGAAGAAGCAACTGTGCGGTCTCGTAATCATTGTTGATTATTGCCAGGTGCAGAGCTGATTGGCCTAATAAGAGACAGATTACGAGCGAGGAGTACAGCCTTACCGAGGTACGTGTCACTCATATAGATATCACCACTCAAACCGGGATACCTCTTGATTAGGATTCGGGCTACCTCATGACACATTGTATCCTCGCTAAAATTTCGCTTTTCCCATAGAATAATCACGTGGATTTATGGCTTTGAGAAAATAACAATCGCCTACTTATGGAGTAAAATGTGGATAAGAGTCTCGCCCTCGATGCCTCGCTTGTTCAATCGCCACAATGCCATATGTGGTTCGAATCTCTCGTCGAGTTCATCCGAAGTCGACTCTGTCAGTCCAAATTCTGTTATCTAAACATCTTCTTTTCCGTAAAAGAAAAGACCACACACCATATTGGTTTTCCAAATTTGATACTCCTGTGGCCCAATGAGCCTTGGCCCACCGTCGTAGAAAAACGGTTCGATGTTTTCTTTGGCGAATTGAAGAATGCCATCTTCTCCATCACTTTCGAATAGCTTTACCAATTCTCCATCTAAAAATGCAAAGTAGATGAAGAAGAAAAGACCAGCTCACCAGGGGCTCCCCACTTGTAGAGGCTGTTCTTCTCCTTTTCCTTGAATTTGTTACTCCAGACATTGTCCGGATCGCTGCCGCTGTCCGCTTTGCTCGACTTGCTGCCCATCTGGAGTAATTAGTTGGCCGAGAGGAAAGAATGTGTGAGAAGCAGTCGGAGCAACTCGATCTCGGTTGCCACGACGCCGCCCCCTTGACTCTCTCAAGGCGCACCTGGGCTCAAAAAGGAAGAAGGGTTGGTAACAACTAATTATAGTGGAGGAACTCGTATTATTCAAGGCTAGACGCTGTTCTGGTACTGTGTATTTTACAGAGAAAAGGCTCAATTGAGAAAGAGAGGCAGACCCTCAAAGGAAAGACGGCTGTCGAGGCTCTCACTTTCCTAACGAGATGTCAGGTGAAAAACAAAAAGTATTGTAGCTTGACCTAGGCAAGGACAGCCTGGCAAATACGAGAAAGATCTCACAATGTTGAGATGACGAGGAGCCAGGTGCTGCGGCTAATTGAAAGTTAACGGCACAATGTTGGCGGACAAAAAAAAACTGAGGAAACACAAATCGAACCCGGGCAGCTAATCTGATCCTCTCGTCCCAGGTTGATTACATCCGAAATTGTAGAGAAAACATTATCCTCTGACTTCGAGCATTTCGAATTGGAGGAAAGTGAACCTTTGCTGACAGCATCACGGATGTCTCGACCTTCTTGACCTCTTCCCCCAATACCAACAATTGAATAAGTATAAAATTTATGAATCTATATATTAAAGTTCTATATATTAAAGTTCAACAACAATTTGAAAGGAATGCAGGGAGTGGGATGACGGAATTTAGAACGGGGGAGGACCATTCACAAATTCCAGAGATGGATCAAAGCTTCGAGCGAAATTATTTAACAGCTGACAGCAGTAGTCATCGTCACAATGGGGCACTAAACAAGCAGCCCCAAGAAGTAGAACCAGCATAGCCTGAAACAGGGAAGTTCATTAATAAATATGGGAAAATGGGATGTACCTGAAGTGGCAATGCTGTTCTAAGTACCCGTCTCCATCGTGAGCGTTGTCGGCGTAATTGAGCCGGGGGAATGGAAGAGGTTGGATCGTCCGGTAAGGGTGAGAGGAGCCCATCGGACGAGCCATCCAGTGAATCGAACTCGCTTTTAGAATCCGAATCAGACGGCACTCCATCGATGCCGTGTTGTTGTAGCACGGAATACGGATGTTCATTCGGATAAAGGGCGGCAAGCACTTCGGCGGTGGCATCCACATCGTATTCTTCTTTATTTTCATCGTTGCCTTCCCCACTTGTCTCTGGGATATTTCGAAGTTGTTCAACCAGTTCATGGGCTTTTTGCAGAAGGGCGTCTAACTCCGCGGATGTGCTGCTTTCCACGAAGCGACGACCAGATGCACTGCGCTCCACGATCACTTTCTGGTTTTCAATGTGGGCAATAATATCATTCAGCAACGATTCCTGACTCTGAAAATGTATATTATTCGATTCTACTTCGCTGAACATACCATACGGTCTCTTCTGAATCGTTGATGTGAATCAAGTTCTTCGGAACAATGGTTCAACTCCGTCCGGAGAATCTCCAAGGTTCTCGCCAAGTTTGTCTCGGTGTCAATTTCATCATTCAGTTGTTGCATGGTTTCCTAAATAATTGGTCAACAGCGAATTCATTGAGTCTACCTCGTACTGCTGGCTGGTACCCTCAACATCAACAGAAAAGAATCTCGATTCCTGAGCAGCAATACTGTGGGGAAGCAAGTCTTCGGAGAGTCCGCAAATTTGATGATCCTTTTCGCGGAGCTCTTCGACATCTTCATAAACAGCCTGAAACCGAGATATAATAGGGCAGACAGATGCCACTACCTTCAGCTGTTCCAAAAGATCTTGGCTAGCAGAAACAGTTCCAAGAGTGGATAGATCCACGGCATGGATATTCCTGTTGATCTTTTCCAAAAGGTCAAAACCTTCTTCACGCAAACTCGAGAACTCCACCCACAGTTCAGCTTTTGACAAGATGGTCGGCAGCAGAACATGCGCTGCAGTGAGAAGATGGCTCAAACCACGGAGCGTCTCGTCTTCAGAAGTAGACACAGGTCCGGGGACTGCGATGATATCCTGAGCAATTGAGATCTCTTTGCGTAGTTCATCTCCAAGTGGTTGATATTGTGATGGAACTCCTTCAGGATCATTTAGTAGGCTGTCAGCTTCAGCAATCAATTTGGCCAGACGTGACTGTGCTGGTACGGTCTTCTTATGCAAGTCTTCAATGGCCTTTTGCTTGTCAAGTACATCTTCAGCAGCTGCACGACGTTGCTGAAAATTTTACAATATTATGGGCATTATGGGGATAAAAACATACCTTTAGCAATTCTTCAGCTTTTTGTAGTCGAGCAATAAGATCATCATATTCTTTAGCCTGAGGTTCATCAAGAGCAGCTCTGTCAGTATTTGCAACTGATAGACGTAGTTTTTCCAAAGCGTCTTCATCTTTCTTCAGCTGTTCAATGACTTCTTCAGGTGTTTTGCCAGTTTCAGGTCTTGATGTAATTGCCAGAAGATTCTCTTCGGCATCCTTACGGCTCGTATTGAATGCAGCCAAAGCGGCTAGTTTATCACCAACCTTGGATCCCAGCTGATTTAGAAGTTCTTTCAGACGAGATAGATCCCATTGACTGGCCTCACGAAGTTCATCTCCTTGAGCTCCTTCTGGGATATTTTGCATCAGAGCTTCAAGTCGGGCCTTTCTGGCTCCAAGATTCTCCAGAGCAGCTTGTTGTTCATCCAGATTTTCGGGAATTTGATCTGGTCGCTGTTGAAGTTCAGCACTGATGAGCTTGATCTCAGGAGCAATGGTATTCACTTGTACAGCTTCATCCAAGGTCTTCTTCTCTTCTTCAGCCTTTCTCAACAATTCAGGTAACAATTGAGCCAAATTCTTGTCCAAATCAGAATCCGAAACAAGTGGGCTATGATGTTGAATGGCTTCTTGATGTTGTTGAACGGCATCCTGTAGCTTGGCAAGATCATGAACAATTTGTTCAACAACTGGCAGCTGAGTTTCAGGAGCATTGCCATTGACTTGGCTCAGAGCAGCCGAAATGTTCTCCAGTTGGTTCTTGAGGTTTTTGTTGTCATCTCGTAGTTCTTTCTCTTTGGGTACGGCTTTTTCAAGTGGTGAAGCGAGCTCCTTAGCCTTTTGCTTGATGTCATTAGCAGAACGGGCAAGTTGTTGTGGAGCATTCTCAAGTTGATCAGCTAAACGGTTGATATCGTCAGTGATCTGTTTCAGTTGCTGTAGCTCATTGTCAACATCAGCCAATGGTTGTTCAGAATGCAACTTCTCGGCAATGGTATCCAATTGTTTCTTCTTATCATCCAGTATTCCACTGATGACATTGATCTTCTCTTGGTCATCCAAAGCCTTCTGTAGCTTCTCATCAAGTACCTTATTGACATCGGCACATTTTTGAGCCAGCTGATCTTTACGATCTTTCAAATCAGCAGGTACTTCTCCAACGGCTTCAAGTTTGCCAGCAATAGTAGGAATTGAGTCTCTCTTGAGAGCTGTCAGCCTCTCCAAATCATCAGTTGGTACAGCCAGAATGTTCGATTCGACGGTGGCAAGACTCTTCTCCAAATCATCAAGAGCATCGGTGGCTTTCTGGACTTCGGCTTCTTCAGCTGTCTTCTTTTCAAGATCGGATTTGGTCTTGTCAGTAATATCATCGATCTTCTTACGAGCTTCATCAATTCGAGCCGCATCAGGAATGGGTGTTAAAGCCAATAGACGATCTGATAATTCGTTGGCTTTATGAAGACGATCAGCCAATGTAGCGGCATCAGGAGCTTCTTCAGCGGCAGTAGGTTGTTGTTTCTTTCCTTTGCCTTTTTTGCCTTTTCCTGATGGAATAGCAGCTGGAATGGGAACAAGATCGGCAATTTCCTTCTCAATTTCTTCCAATTTCTTATTGGCCTCATCGAGAGCATGCTTCTGTTCATCTTTAGCTTTCTGGAGAGCAGCCACCTTTTCTCGTAGTTGATCAGCATCCTTCAACTGTCCAATTTCATTGTCCAATTGTTGTAATTGTTCTTCAGACAATTGTTCCAAGGGCATTTCAGCCAGTTGGCTCAATTTCATTGTGACAATCATCAGCATCTCATCATTTTCCATTTGATCGGCCTTCTGCTTGGCATCACCAAGGAGAGCATCCATTTTAGCAAGATCATCTTCAACTCCAGCAAGTAGATCTGAATCCGGAGTCACATGCTTGCGTCCATCTTTGGCATTGTCATTTCTCTCCTTCAACATTTGTACTTGAGCCTTGAGAGCAGGTAATTGATGTTGTTCAATATTGGCAATTGAATCCTTGCTCAAAGGTTGACCAAGCATCTGCTGTAGATCGGCAAGCTCTTGTTTGACGTGATTGGCAGAATCGTGAAGAACCTTGTCATCATCAATTTCGGCAGCCAGCTCGTTCAGAATGTCATCATACTGCTTTTCTGTCTGTTCGGCATCGACATCATAGAAGCGTACGTCAGCATAAGCATTTTCCAATGGATGAAGTAGCTCAGAGAGTCGTTGCAGATTGCGAATCTTATCAGCCAGAATGTCAGATGTACCTTTAGCAGCAGTTAGATCACGAAGATCATTTTCAGCTTCGTTGACATTTCGGCGTGGCTTGTTCAATACGTCTTCCAATGGCTGTCGAAGTTTTTCCAATTCAGAATCTGTCTCATTTCGAGCTGTGATGAATTCTTCCCAATAGGCAGCTCTGTCCCATAGAATTGGTACCAGATCTTCAGCGGTCTTCATGGCATTTTCCAGAGCGCGTAGAGTCTCATCATCAGCAATTGGAATTGGTCCACCAATGATATCCTGAGCAATTGAGATCTCTTTGCGTAGTTCATCTCCAAGTGGTTGATATTGTGATGGAACTCCTTCAGGATCATTTAGTAGGCTGTCAGCTTCAGCAATCAATTTGGCCAGACGTGACTGTGCTGGTACGGTCTTCTTATGCAAGTCTTCAATGACCTTTTGCTTGTCAAGTACATCTTCAGCAGCTGCACGACGTTGCTGAAAATTTTACAATATTATGGGCATTATGGGGATAAAAACATACCTTTAGCAATTCTTCAGCTTTTTGTAGTCGAGCAATAAGATCATCATATTCTTTAGCCTGAGGTTCATCAAGAGCAGCTCTGTCAGTATTTGCAACTGATAGACGTAGTTTTTCCAAAGCGTCTTCATCTTTCTTCAGCTGTTCAATGACTTCTTCAGGTGTTTTGCCAGTTTCAGGTCTTGATGTAATTGCCAGAAGATTCTCTTCGGCATCCTTACGGCTCGTATTGAATGCAGCCAAAGCGGCTAGTTTATCACCAACCTTGGATCCCAGCTGATTTAGAAGTTCTTTCAGACGAGATAGATCCCATTGACTGGCCTCACGAAGTTCATCTCCTTGAGCTCCTTCTGGGATATTTTGCATCAGAGCTTCAAGTCGGGCCTTTCTGGCTCCAAGATTCTCCAGAGCAGCTTGTTGTTCATCCAGATTTTCGGGAATTTGATCTGGTCGCTGTTGAAGTTCAGCACTGATGAGCTTGATCTCAGGAGCAATGGTATTCACTTGTACAGCTTCATCCAAGGTCTTCTTCTCTTCTTCAGCCTTTCTCAACAATTCAGGTAACAATTGAGCCAAATTCTTGTCCAAATCAGAATCCGAAACAAGTGGGCTATGATGTTGAATGGCTTCTTGATGTTGTTGAACGGCATCCTGTAGCTTGGCAAGATCATGAACAATTTGTTCAACAACTGGCAGCTGAGTTTCAGGAGCATTGCCATTGACTTGGCTCAGAGCAGCCGAAATGTTCTCCAGTTGGTTCTTGAGGTTTTTGTTGTCATCTCGTAGTTCTTTCTCTTTGGGTACGGCTTTTTCAAGTGGTGAAGCGAGCTCCTTAGCCTTTTGCTTGATGTCATTAGCAGAACGGGCAAGTTGTTGTGGAGCATTCTCAAGTTGATCAGCTAAACGGTTGATATCGTCAGTGATCTGTTTCAGTTGCTGTAGCTCATTGTCAACATCAGCCAATGGTTGTTCAGAATGCAACTTCTCGGCAATGGTATCCAATTGTTTCTTCTTATCATCCAGTATTCCACTGATGACATTGATCTTCTCTTGGTCATCCAAAGCCTTCTGTAGCTTCTCATCAAGTACCTTATTGACATCGGCACATTTTTGAGCCAGCTGATCTTTACGATCTTTCAAATCAGCAGGTACTTCTCCAACGGCTTCAAGTTTGCCAGCAATAGTAGGAATTGAGTCTCTCTTGAGAGCTGTCAGCCTCTCCAAATCATCAGTTGGTACAGCCAGAATGTTCGATTCGACGGTGGCAAGACTCTTCTCCAAATCATCAAGAGCATCGGTGGCTTTCTGGACTTCGGCTTCTTCAGCTGTCTTCTTTTCAAGATCGGATTTGGTCTTGTCAGTAATATCATCGATCTTCTTACGAGCTTCATCAATTCGAGCCGCATCAGGAATGGGTGTTAAAGCCAATAGACGATCTGATAATTCGTTGGCTTTATGAAGACGATCAGCCAATGTAGCGGCATCAGGAGCTTCTTCAGCGGCAGTAGGTTGTTGTTTCTTTCCTTTGCCTTTTTTGCCTTTTCCTGATGGAATAGCAGCTGGAATGGGAACAAGATCGGCAATTTCCTTCTCAATTTCTTCCAATTTCTTATTGGCCTCATCGAGAGCATGCTTCTGTTCATCTTTAGCTTTCTGGAGAGCAGCCACCTTTTCTCGTAGTTGATCAGCATCCTTCAACTGTCCAATTTCATTGTCCAATTGTTGTAATTGTTCTTCAGACAATTGTTCCAAGGGCATTTCAGCCAGTTGGCTCAATTTCATTGTGACAATCATCAGCATCTCATCATTTTCCATTTGATCGGCCTTCTGCTTGGCATCACCAAGGAGAGCATCCATTTTAGCAAGATCATCTTCAACTCCAGCAAGTAGATCTGAATCCGGAGTCACATGCTTGCGTCCATCTTTGGCATTGTCATTTCTCTCCTTCAACATTTGTACTTGAGCCTTGAGAGCAGGTAATTGATGTTGTTCAATATTGGCAATTGAATCCTTGCTCAAAGGTTGACCAAGCATCTGCTGTAGATCGGCAAGCTCTTGTTTGACGTGATTGGCAGAATCGTGAAGAACCTTGTCATCATCAATTTCGGCAGCCAGCTCGTTCAGAATGTCATCATACTGCTTTTCTGTCTGTTCGGCATCGACATCATAGAAGCGTACGTCAGCATAAGCATTTTCCAATGGATGAAGTAGCTCAGAGAGTCGTTGCAGATTGCGAATCTTATCAGCCAGAATGTCAGATGTACCTTTAGCAGCAGTTAGATCACGAAGATCATTTTCAGCTTCGTTGACATTTCGGCGTGGCTTGTTCAATACGTCTTCCAATGGCTGTCGAAGTTTTTCCAATTCAGAATCTGTCTCATTTCGAGCTGTGATGAATTCTTCCCAATAGGCAGCTCTGTCCCATAGAATTGGTACCAGATCTTCAGCGGTCTTCATGGCATTTTCCAGAGCGCGTAGAGTCTCATCATCAGCAATTGGAATTGGTCCACCAATGATATCCTGAGCAATTGAGATCTCTTTGCGTAGTTCATCTCCAAGTGGTTGATATTGTGATGGAACTCCTTCAGGATCATTTAGTAGGCTGTCAGCTTCAGCAATCAATTTGGCCAGACGTGACTGTGCTGGTACGGTCTTCTTATGCAAGTCTTCAATGACCTTTTGCTTGTCAAGTACATCTTCAGCAGCTGCACGACGTTGCTGAAAATTTTACAATATTATGGGCATTATGGGGATAAAAACATACCTTTAGCAATTCTTCAGCTTTTTGTAGTCGAGCAATAAGATCATCATATTCTTTAGCCTGAGGTTCATCAAGAGCAGCTCTGTCAGTATTTGCAACTGATAGACGTAGTTTTTCCAAAGCGTCTTCATCTTTCTTCAGCTGTTCAATGACTTCTTCAGGTGTTTTGCCAGTTTCAGGTCTTGATGTAATTGCCAGAAGATTCTCTTCGGCATCCTTACGGCTCGTATTGAATGCAGCCAAAGCGGCTAGTTTATCACCAACCTTGGATCCCAGCTGATTTAGAAGTTCTTTCAGACGAGATAGATCCCATTGACTGGCCTCACGAAGTTCATCTCCTTGAGCTCCTTCTGGGATATTTTGCATCAGAGCTTCAAGTCGGGCCTTTCTGGCTCCAAGATTCTCCAGAGCAGCTTGTTGTTCATCCAGATTTTCGGGAATTTGATCTGGTCGCTGTTGAAGTTCAGCACTGATGAGCTTGATCTCAGGAGCAATGGTATTCACTTGTACAGCTTCATCCAAGGTCTTCTTCTCTTCTTCAGCCTTTCTCAACAATTCAGGTAACAATTGAGCCAAATTCTTGTCCAAATCAGAATCCGAAACAAGTGGGCTATGATGTTGAATGGCTTCTTGATGTTGTTGAACGGCATCCTGTAGCTTGGCAAGATCATGAACAATTTGTTCAACAACTGGCAGCTGAGTTTCAGGAGCATTGCCATTGACTTGGCTCAGAGCAGCCGAAATGTTCTCCAGTTGGTTCTTGAGGTTTTTGTTGTCATCTCGTAGTTCTTTCTCTTTGGGTACGGCTTTTTCAAGTGGTGAAGCGAGCTCCTTAGCCTTTTGCTTGATGTCATTAGCAGAACGGGCAAGTTGTTGTGGAGCATTCTCAAGTTGATCAGCTAAACGGTTGATATCGTCAGTGATCTGTTTCAGTTGCTGTAGCTCATTGTCAACATCAGCCAATGGTTGTTCAGAATGCAACTTCTCGGCAATGGTATCCAATTGTTTCTTCTTATCATCCAGTATTCCACTGATGACATTGATCTTCTCTTGGTCATCCAAAGCCTTCTGTAGCTTCTCATCAAGTACCTTATTGACATCGGCACATTTTTGAGCCAGCTGATCTTTACGATCTTTCAAATCAGCAGGTACTTCTCCAACGGCTTCAAGTTTGCCAGCAATAGTAGGAATTGAGTCTCTCTTGAGAGCTGTCAGCCTCTCCAAATCATCAGTTGGTACAGCCAGAATGTTCGATTCGACGGTGGCAAGACTCTTCTCCAAATCATCAAGAGCATCGGTGGCTTTCTGGACTTCGGCTTCTTCAGCTGTCTTCTTTTCAAGATCGGATTTGGTCTTGTCAGTAATATCATCGATCTTCTTACGAGCTTCATCAATTCGAGCCGCATCAGGAATGGGTGTTAAAGCCAATAGACGATCTGATAATTCGTTGGCTTTATGAAGACGATCAGCCAATGTAGCGGCATCAGGAGCTTCTTCAGCGGCAGTAGGTTGTTGTTTCTTTCCTTTGCCTTTTTTGCCTTTTCCTGATGGAATAGCAGCTGGAATGGGAACAAGATCGGCAATTTCCTTCTCAATTTCTTCCAATTTCTTATTGGCCTCATCGAGAGCATGCTTCTGTTCATCTTTAGCTTTCTGGAGAGCAGCCACCTTTTCTCGTAGTTGATCAGCATCCTTCAACTGTCCAATTTCATTGTCCAATTGTTGTAATTGTTCTTCAGACAATTGTTCCAAGGGCATTTCAGCCAGTTGGCTCAATTTCATTGTGACAATCATCAGCATCTCATCATTTTCCATTTGATCGGCCTTCTGCTTGGCATCACCAAGGAGAGCATCCATTTTAGCAAGATCATCTTCAACTCCAGCAAGTAGATCTGAATCCGGAGTCACATGCTTGCGTCCATCTTTGGCATTGTCATTTCTCTCCTTCAACATTTGTACTTGAGCCTTGAGAGCAGGTAATTGATGTTGTTCAATATTGGCAATTGAATCCTTGCTCAAAGGTTGACCAAGCATCTGCTGTAGATCGGCAAGCTCTTGTTTGACGTGATTGGCAGAATCGTGAAGAACCTTGTCATCATCAATTTCGGCAGCCAGCTCGTTCAGAATGTCATCATACTGCTTTTCTGTCTGTTCGGCATCGACATCATAGAAGCGTACGTCAGCATAAGCATTTTCCAATGGATGAAGTAGCTCAGAGAGTCGTTGCAGATTGCGAATCTTATCAGCCAGAATGTCAGATGTACCTTTAGCAGCAGTTAGATCACGAAGATCATTTTCAGCTTCGTTGACATTTCGGCGTGGCTTGTTCAATACGTCTTCCAATGGCTGTCGAAGTTTTTCCAATTCAGAATCTGTCTCATTTCGAGCTGTGATGAATTCTTCCCAATAGGCAGCTCTGTCCCATAGAATTGGTACCAGATCTTCAGCGGTCTTCATGGCATTTTCCAGAGCGCGTAGAGTCTCATCATCAGCAATTGGAATTGGTCCACCAATGATATCCTGAGCAATTGAGATCTCTTTGCGTAGTTCATCTCCAAGTGGTTGATATTGTGATGGAACTCCTTCAGGATCATTTAGTAGGCTGTCAGCTTCAGCAATCAATTTGGCCAGACGTGACTGTGCTGGTACGGTCTTCTTATGCAAGTCTTCAATGACCTTTTGCTTGTCAAGTACATCTTCAGCAGCTGCACGACGTTGCTGAAAATTTTACAATATTATGGGCATTATGGGGATAAAAACATACCTTTAGCAATTCTTCAGCTTTTTGTAGTCGAGCAATAAGATCATCATATTCTTTAGCCTGAGGTTCATCAAGAGCAGCTCTGTCAGTATTTGCAACTGATAGACGTAGTTTTTCCAAAGCGTCTTCATCTTTCTTCAGCTGTTCAATGACTTCTTCAGGTGTTTTGCCAGTTTCAGGTCTTGATGTAATTGCCAGAAGATTCTCTTCGGCATCCTTACGGCTCGTATTGAATGCAGCCAAAGCGGCTAGTTTATCACCAACCTTGGATCCCAGCTGATTTAGAAGTTCTTTCAGACGAGATAGATCCCATTGACTGGCCTCACGAAGTTCATCTCCTTGAGCTCCTTCTGGGATATTTTGCATCAGAGCTTCAAGTCGGGCCTTTCTGGCTCCAAGATTCTCCAGAGCAGCTTGTTGTTCATCCAGATTTTCGGGAATTTGATCTGGTCGCTGTTGAAGTTCAGCACTGATGAGCTTGATCTCAGGAGCAATGGTATTCACTTGTACAGCTTCATCCAAGGTCTTCTTCTCTTCTTCAGCCTTTCTCAACAATTCAGGTAACAATTGAGCCAAATTCTTGTCCAAATCAGAATCCGAAACAAGTGGGCTATGATGTTGAATGGCTTCTTGATGTTGTTGAACGGCATCCTGTAGCTTGGCAAGATCATGAACAATTTGTTCAACAACTGGCAGCTGAGTTTCAGGAGCATTGCCATTGACTTGGCTCAGAGCAGCCGAAATGTTCTCCAGTTGGTTCTTGAGGTTTTTGTTGTCATCTCGTAGTTCTTTCTCTTTGGGTACGGCTTTTTCAAGTGGTGAAGCGAGCTCCTTAGCCTTTTGCTTGATGTCATTAGCAGAACGGGCAAGTTGTTGTGGAGCATTCTCAAGTTGATCAGCTAAACGGTTGATATCGTCAGTGATCTGTTTCAGTTGCTGTAGCTCATTGTCAACATCAGCCAATGGTTGTTCAGAATGCAACTTCTCGGCAATGGTATCCAATTGTTTCTTCTTATCATCCAGTATTCCACTGATGACATTGATCTTCTCTTGGTCATCCAAAGCCTTCTGTAGCTTCTCATCAAGTACCTTATTGACATCGGCACATTTTTGAGCCAGCTGATCTTTACGATCTTTCAAATCAGCAGGTACTTCTCCAACGGCTTCAAGTTTGCCAGCAATAGTAGGAATTGAGTCTCTCTTGAGAGCTGTCAGCCTCTCCAAATCATCAGTTGGTACAGCCAGAATGTTCGATTCGACGGTGGCAAGACTCTTCTCCAAATCATCAAGAGCATCGGTGGCTTTCTGGACTTCGGCTTCTTCAGCTGTCTTCTTTTCAAGATCGGATTTGGTCTTGTCAGTAATATCATCGATCTTCTTACGAGCTTCATCAATTCGAGCCGCATCAGGAATGGGTGTTAAAGCCAATAGACGATCTGATAATTCGTTGGCTTTATGAAGACGATCAGCCAATGTAGCGGCATCAGGAGCTTCTTCAGCGGCAGTAGGTTGTTGTTTCTTTCCTTTGCCTTTTTTGCCTTTTCCTGATGGAATAGCAGCTGGAATGGGAACAAGATCGGCAATTTCCTTCTCAATTTCTTCCAATTTCTTATTGGCCTCATCGAGAGCATGCTTCTGTTCATCTTTAGCTTTCTGGAGAGCAGCCACCTTTTCTCGTAGTTGATCAGCATCCTTCAACTGTCCAATTTCATTGTCCAATTGTTGTAATTGTTCTTCAGACAATTGTTCCAAGGGCATTTCAGCCAGTTGGCTCAATTTCATTGTGACAATCATCAGCATCTCATCATTTTCCATTTGATCGGCCTTCTGCTTGGCATCACCAAGGAGAGCATCCATTTTAGCAAGATCATCTTCAACTCCAGCAAGTAGATCTGAATCCGGAGTCACATGCTTGCGTCCATCTTTGGCATTGTCATTTCTCTCCTTCAACATTTGTACTTGAGCCTTGAGAGCAGGTAATTGATGTTGTTCAATATTGGCAATTGAATCCTTGCTCAAAGGTTGACCAAGCATCTGCTGTAGATCGGCAAGCTCTTGTTTGACGTGATTGGCAGAATCGTGAAGAACCTTGTCATCATCAATTTCGGCAGCCAGCTCGTTCAGAATGTCATCATACTGCTTTTCTGTCTGTTCGGCATCGACATCATAGAAGCGTACGTCAGCATAAGCATTTTCCAATGGATGAAGTAGCTCAGAGAGTCGTTGCAGATTGCGAATCTTATCAGCCAGAATGTCAGATGTACCTTTAGCAGCAGTTAGATCACGAAGATCATTTTCAGCTTCGTTGACATTTCGGCGTGGCTTGTTCAATACGTCTTCCAATGGCTGTCGAAGTTTTTCCAATTCAGAATCTGTCTCATTTCGAGCTGTGATGAATTCTTCCCAATAGGCAGCTCTGTCCCATAGAATTGGTACCAGATCTTCAGCGGTCTTCATGGCATTTTCCAGAGCGCGTAGAGTCTCATCATCAGCAATTGGAATTGGTCCACCAATGATATCCTGAGCAATTGAGATCTCTTTGCGTAGTTCATCTCCAAGTGGTTGATATTGTGATGGAACTCCTTCAGGATCATTTAGTAGGCTGTCAGCTTCAGCAATCAATTTGGCCAGACGTGACTGTGCTGGTACGGTCTTCTTATGCAAGTCTTCAATGACCTTTTGCTTGTCAAGTACATCTTCAGCAGCTGCACGACGTTGCTGAAAATTTTACAATATTATGGGCATTATGGGGATAAAAACATACCTTTAGCAATTCTTCAGCTTTTTGTAGTCGAGCAATAAGATCATCATATTCTTTAGCCTGAGGTTCATCAAGAGCAGCTCTGTCAGTATTTGCAACTGATAGACGTAGTTTTTCCAAAGCGTCTTCATCTTTCTTCAGCTGTTCAATGACTTCTTCAGGTGTTTTGCCAGTTTCAGGTCTTGATGTAATTGCCAGAAGATTCTCTTCGGCATCCTTACGGCTCGTATTGAATGCAGCCAAAGCGGCTAGTTTATCACCAACCTTGGATCCCAGCTGATTTAGAAGTTCTTTCAGACGAGATAGATCCCATTGACTGGCCTCACGAAGTTCATCTCCTTGAGCTCCTTCTGGGATATTTTGCATCAGAGCTTCAAGTCGGGCCTTTCTGGCTCCAAGATTCTCCAGAGCAGCTTGTTGTTCATCCAGATTTTCGGGAATTTGATCTGGTCGCTGTTGAAGTTCAGCACTGATGAGCTTGATCTCAGGAGCAATGGTATTCACTTGTACAGCTTCATCCAAGGTCTTCTTCTCTTCTTCAGCCTTTCTCAACAATTCAGGTAACAATTGAGCCAAATTCTTGTCCAAATCAGAATCCGAAACAAGTGGGCTATGATGTTGAATGGCTTCTTGATGTTGTTGAACGGCATCCTGTAGCTTGGCAAGATCATGAACAATTTGTTCAACAACTGGCAGCTGAGTTTCAGGAGCATTGCCATTGACTTGGCTCAGAGCAGCCGAAATGTTCTCCAGTTGGTTCTTGAGGTTTTTGTTGTCATCTCGTAGTTCTTTCTCTTTGGGTACGGCTTTTTCAAGTGGTGAAGCGAGCTCCTTAGCCTTTTGCTTGATGTCATTAGCAGAACGGGCAAGTTGTTGTGGAGCATTCTCAAGTTGATCAGCTAAACGGTTGATATCGTCAGTGATCTGTTTCAGTTGCTGTAGCTCATTGTCAACATCAGCCAATGGTTGTTCAGAATGCAACTTCTCGGCAATGGTATCCAATTGTTTCTTCTTATCATCCAGTATTCCACTGATGACATTGATCTTCTCTTGGTCATCCAAAGCCTTCTGTAGCTTCTCATCAAGTACCTTATTGACATCGGCACATTTTTGAGCCAGCTGATCTTTACGATCTTTCAAATCAGCAGGTACTTCTCCAACGGCTTCAAGTTTGCCAGCAATAGTAGGAATTGAGTCTCTCTTGAGAGCTGTCAGCCTCTCCAAATCATCAGTTGGTACAGCCAGAATGTTCGATTCGACGGTGGCAAGACTCTTCTCCAAATCATCAAGAGCATCGGTGGCTTTCTGGACTTCGGCTTCTTCAGCTGTCTTCTTTTCAAGATCGGATTTGGTCTTGTCAGTAATATCATCGATCTTCTTACGAGCTTCATCAATTCGAGCCGCATCAGGAATGGGTGTTAAAGCCAATAGACGATCTGATAATTCGTTGGCTTTATGAAGACGATCAGCCAATGTAGCGGCATCAGGAGCTTCTTCAGCGGCAGTAGGTTGTTGTTTCTTTCCTTTGCCTTTTTTGCCTTTTCCTGATGGAATAGCAGCTGGAATGGGAACAAGATCGGCAATTTCCTTCTCAATTTCTTCCAATTTCTTATTGGCCTCATCGAGAGCATGCTTCTGTTCATCTTTAGCTTTCTGGAGAGCAGCCACCTTTTCTCGTAGTTGATCAGCATCCTTCAACTGTCCAATTTCATTGTCCAATTGTTGTAATTGTTCTTCAGACAATTGTTCCAAGGGCATTTCAGCCAGTTGGCTCAATTTCATTGTGACAATCATCAGCATCTCATCATTTTCCATTTGATCGGCCTTCTGCTTGGCATCACCAAGGAGAGCATCCATTTTAGCAAGATCATCTTCAACTCCAGCAAGTAGATCTGAATCCGGAGTCACATGCTTGCGTCCATCTTTGGCATTGTCATTTCTCTCCTTCAACATTTGTACTTGAGCCTTGAGAGCAGGTAATTGATGTTGTTCAATATTGGCAATTGAATCCTTGCTCAAAGGTTGACCAAGCATCTGCTGTAGATCGGCAAGCTCTTGTTTGACGTGATTGGCAGAATCGTGAAGAACCTTGTCATCATCAATTTCGGCAGCCAGCTCGTTCAGAATGTCATCATACTGCTTTTCTGTCTGTTCGGCATCGACATCATAGAAGCGTACGTCAGCATAAGCATTTTCCAATGGATGAAGTAGCTCAGAGAGTCGTTGCAGATTGCGAATCTTATCAGCCAGAATGTCAGATGTACCTTTAGCAGCAGTTAGATCACGAAGATCATTTTCAGCTTCGTTGACATTTCGGCGTGGCTTGTTCAATACGTCTTCCAATGGCTGTCGAAGTTTTTCCAATTCAGAATCTGTCTCATTTCGAGCTGTGATGAATTCTTCCCAATAGGCAGCTCTGTCCCATAGAATTGGTACCAGATCTTCAGCGGTCTTCATGGCATTTTCCAGAGCGCGTAGAGTCTCATCATCAGCAATTGGAATTGGTCCACCAATGATATCCTGAGCAATTGAGATCTCTTTGCGTAGTTCATCTCCAAGTGGTTGATATTGTGATGGAACTCCTTCAGGATCATTTAGTAGGCTGTCAGCTTCAGCAATCAATTTGGCCAGACGTGACTGTGCTGGTACGGTCTTCTTATGCAAGTCTTCAATGACCTTTTGCTTGTCAAGTACATCTTCAGCAGCTGCACGACGTTGCTGAAAATTTTACAATATTATGGGCATTATGGGGATAAAAACATACCTTTAGCAATTCTTCAGCTTTTTGTAGTCGAGCAATAAGATCATCATATTCTTTAGCCTGAGGTTCATCAAGAGCAGCTCTGTCAGTATTTGCAACTGATAGACGTAGTTTTTCCAAAGCGTCTTCATCTTTCTTCAGCTGTTCAATGACTTCTTCAGGTGTTTTGCCAGTTTCAGGTCTTGATGTAATTGCCAGAAGATTCTCTTCGGCATCCTTACGGCTCGTATTGAATGCAGCCAAAGCGGCTAGTTTATCACCAACCTTGGATCCCAGCTGATTTAGAAGTTCTTTCAGACGAGATAGATCCCATTGACTGGCCTCACGAAGTTCATCTCCTTGAGCTCCTTCTGGGATATTTTGCATCAGAGCTTCAAGTCGGGCCTTTCTGGCTCCAAGATTCTCCAGAGCAGCTTGTTGTTCATCCAGATTTTCGGGAATTTGATCTGGTCGCTGTTGAAGTTCAGCACTGATGAGCTTGATCTCAGGAGCAATGGTATTCACTTGTACAGCTTCATCCAAGGTCTTCTTCTCTTCTTCAGCCTTTCTCAACAATTCAGGTAACAATTGAGCCAAATTCTTGTCCAAATCAGAATCCGAAACAAGTGGGCTATGATGTTGAATGGCTTCTTGATGTTGTTGAACGGCATCCTGTAGCTTGGCAAGATCATGAACAATTTGTTCAACAACTGGCAGCTGAGTTTCAGGAGCATTGCCATTGACTTGGCTCAGAGCAGCCGAAATGTTCTCCAGTTGGTTCTTGAGGTTTTTGTTGTCATCTCGTACTTCTTTCTCTTTGGGTACGGCTTTTTCAAGTGGTGAAGCGAGCTCCTTAGCCTTTTGCTTGATGTCATTAGCAGAACGGGCAAGTTGTTGTGGAGCATTCTCAAGTTGATCAGCTAAACGGTTGATATCGTCAGTGATCTGTTTCAGTTGCTGTAGCTCATTGTCAACATCAGCCAATGGTTGTTCAGAATGCAACTTCTCGGCAATGGTATCCAATTGTTTCTTCTTATCATCCAGTATTCCACTGATGACATTGATCTTCTCTTGGTCATCCAAAGCCTTCTGTAGCTTCTCATCAAGTACCTTATTGACATCGGCACATTTTTGAGCCAGCTGATCTTTACGATCTTTCAAATCAGCAGGTACTTCTCCAACGGCTTCAAGTTTGCCAGCAATAGTAGGAATTGAGTCTCTCTTGAGAGCTGTCAGCCTCTCCAAATCATCAGTTGGTACAGCCAGAATGTTCGATTCGACGGTGGCAAGACTCTTCTCCAAATCATCAAGAGCATCGGTGGCTTTCTGGACTTCGGCTTCTTCAGCTGTCTTCTTTTCAAGATCGGATTTGGTCTTGTCAGTAATATCATCGATCTTCTTACGAGCTTCATCAATTCGAGCCGCATCAGGAATGGGTGTTAAAGCCAATAGACGATCTGATAATTCGTTGGCTTTATGAAGACGATCAGCCAATGTAGCGGCATCAGGAGCTTCTTCAGCGGCAGTAGGTTGTTGTTTCTTTCCTTTGCCTTTTTTGCCTTTTCCTGATGGAATAGCAGCTGGAATGGGAACAAGATCGGCAATTTCCTTCTCAATTTCTTCCAATTTCTTATTGGCCTCATCGAGAGCATGCTTCTGTTCATCTTTAGCTTTCTGGAGAGCAGCCACCTTTTCTCGTAGTTGATCAGCATCCTTCAACTGTCCAATTTCATTGTCCAATTGTTGTAATTGTTCTTCAGACAATTGTTCCAAGGGCATTTCAGCCAGTTGGCTCAATTTCATTGTGACAATCATCAGCATCTCATCATTTTCCATTTGATCGGCCTTCTGCTTGGCATCACCAAGGAGAGCATCCATTTTAGCAAGATCATCTTCAACTCCAGCAAGTAGATCTGAATCCGGAGTCACATGCTTGCGTCCATCTTTGGCATTGTCATTTCTCTCCTTCAACATTTGTACTTGAGCCTTGAGAGCAGGTAATTGATGTTGTTCAATATTGGCAATTGAATCCTTGCTCAAAGGTTGACCAAGCATCTGCTGTAGATCGGCAAGCTCTTGTTTGACGTGATTGGCAGAATCGTGAAGAACCTTGTCATCATCAATTTCGGCTGCCAGCTCGTTCAGAATGTCATCATACTGCTTTTCTGTCTGTTCGGCATCGACATCATAGAAGCGTACGTCAGCATAAGCATTTTCCAATGGATGAAGTAGCTCAGAGAGTCGTTGCAGATTGCGAATCTTATCAGCCAGAATGTCAGATGTACCTTTAGCAGCAGTTAGATCACGAAGATCATTTTCAGCTTCGTTGACATTTCGGCGTGGCTTGTTCAATACGTCTTCCAATGGCTGTCGAAGTTTTTCCAATTCAGAATCTGTCTCATTTCGAGCTGTGATGAATTCTTCCCAATAGGCAGCTCTGTCCCATAGAATTGGTACCAGATCTTCAGCGGTCTTCATGGCATTTTCCAGAGCGCGTAGAGTCTCATCATCAGCAATTGGAATTGGTCCACCAATGATATCCTGAGCAATTGAGATCTCTTTGCGTAGTTCATCTCCAAGTGGTTGATATTGTGATGGAACTCCTTCAGGATCATTTAGTAGGCTGTCAGCTTCAGCAATCAATTTGGCCAGACGTGACTGTGCTGGTACGGTCTTCTTATGCAAGTCTTCAATGACCTTTTGCTTGTCAAGTACATCTTCAGCAGCTGCACGACGTTGCTGAAAATTTTACAATATTATGGGCATTATGGGGATAAAAACATACCTTTAGCAATTCTTCAGCTTTTTGTAGTCGAGCAATAAGATCATCATATTCTTTAGCCTGAGGTTCATCAAGAGCAGCTCTGTCAGTATTTGCAACTGATAGACGTAGTTTTTCCAAAGCGTCTTCATCTTTCTTCAGCTGTTCAATGACTTCTTCAGGTGTTTTGCCAGTTTCAGGTCTTGATGTAATTGCCAGAAGATTCTCTTCGGCATCCTTACGGCTCGTATTGAATGCAGCCAAAGCGGCTAGTTTATCACCAACCTTGGATCCCAGCTGATTTAGAAGTTCTTTCAGACGAGATAGATCCCATTGACTGGCCTCACGAAGTTCATCTCCTTGAGCTCCTTCTGGGATATTTTGCATCAGAGCTTCAAGTCGGGCCTTTCTGGCTCCAAGATTCTCCAGAGCAGCTTGTTGTTCATCCAGATTTTCGGGAATTTGATCTGGTCGCTGTTGAAGTTCAGCACTGATGAGCTTGATCTCAGGAGCAATGGTATTCACTTGTACAGCTTCATCCAAGGTCTTCTTCTCTTCTTCAGCCTTTCTCAACAATTCAGGTAACAATTGAGCCAAATTCTTGTCCAAATCAGAATCCGAAACAAGTGGGCTATGATGTTGAATGGCTTCTTGATGTTGTTGAACGGCATCCTGTAGCTTGGCAAGATCATGAACAATTTGTTCAACAACTGGCAGCTGAGTTTCAGGAGCATTGCCATTGACTTGGCTCAGAGCAGCCGAAATGTTCTCCAGTTGGTTCTTGAGGTTTTTGTTGTCATCTCGTAGTTCTTTCTCTTTGGGTACGGCTTTTTCAAGTGGTGAAGCGAGCTCCTTAGCCTTTTGCTTGATGTCATTAGCAGAACGGGCAAGTTGTTGTGGAGCATTCTCAAGTTGATCAGCTAAACGGTTGATATCGTCAGTGATCTGTTTCAGTTGCTGTAGCTCATTGTCAACATCAGCCAATGGTTGTTCAGAATGCAACTTCTCGGCAATGGTATCCAATTGTTTCTTCTTATCATCCAGTATTCCACTGATGACATTGATCTTCTCTTGGTCATCCAAAGCCTTCTGTAGCTTCTCATCAAGTACCTTATTGACATCGGCACATTTTTGAGCCAGCTGATCTTTACGATCTTTCAAATCAGCAGGTACTTCTCCAACGGCTTCAAGTTTGCCAGCAATAGTAGGAATTGAGTCTCTCTTGAGAGCTGTCAGCCTCTCCAAATCATCAGTTGGTACAGCCAGAATGTTCGATTCGACGGTGGCAAGACTCTTCTCCAAATCATCAAGAGCATCGGTGGCTTTCTGGACTTCGGCTTCTTCAGCTGTCTTCTTTTCAAGATCGGATTTGGTCTTGTCAGTAATATCATCGATCTTCTTACGAGCTTCATCAATTCGAGCCGCATCAGGAATGGGTGTTAAAGCCAATAGACGATCTGATAATTCGTTGGCTTTATGAAGACGATCAGCCAATGTAGCGGCATCAGGAGCTTCTTCAGCGGCAGTAGGTTGTTGTTTCTTTCCTTTGCCTTTTTTGCCTTTTCCTGATGGAATAGCAGCTGGAATGGGAACAAGATCGGCAATTTCCTTCTCAATTTCTTCCAATTTCTTATTGGCCTCATCGAGAGCATGCTTCTGTTCATCTTTAGCTTTCTGGAGAGCAGCCACCTTTTCTCGTAGTTGATCAGCATCCTTCAACTGTCCAATTTCATTGTCCAATTGTTGTAATTGTTCTTCAGACAATTGTTCCAAGGGCATTTCAGCCAGTTGGCTCAATTTCATTGTGACAATCATCAGCATCTCATCATTTTCCATTTGATCGGCCTTCTGCTTGGCATCACCAAGGAGAGCATCCATTTTAGCAAGATCATCTTCAACTCCAGCAAGTAGATCTGAATCCGGAGTCACATGCTTGCGTCCATCTTTGGCATTGTCATTTCTCTCCTTCAACATTTGTACTTGAGCCTTGAGAGCAGGTAATTGATGTTGTTCAATATTGGCAATTGAATCCTTGCTCAAAGGTTGACCAAGCATCTGCTGTAGATCGGCAAGCTCTTGTTTGACGTGATTGGCAGAATCGTGAAGAACCTTGTCATCATCAATTTCGGCTGCCAGCTCGTTCAGAATGTCATCATACTGCTTTTCTGTCTGTTCGGCATCGACATCATAGAAGCGTACGTCAGCATAAGCATTTTCCAATGGATGAAGTAGCTCAGAGAGTCGTTGCAGATTGCGAATCTTATCAGCCAGAATGTCAGATGTACCTTTAGCAGCAGTTAGATCACGAAGATCATTTTCAGCTTCGTTGACATTTCGGCGTGGCTTGTTCAATACGTCTTCCAATGGCTGTCGAAGTTTTTCCAATTCAGAATCTGTCTCATTTCGAGCTGTGATGAATTCTTCCCAATAGGCAGCTCTGTCCCATAGAATTGGTACCAGATCTTCAGCGGTCTTCATGGCATTTTCCAGAGCGCGTAGAGTCTCATCATCAGCAATTGGAATTGGTCCACCAATGATATCCTGAGCAATTGAGATCTCTTTGCGTAGTTCATCTCCAAGTGGTTGATATTGTGATGGAACTCCTTCAGGATCATTTAGTAGGCTGTCAGCTTCAGCAATCAATTTGGCCAGACGTGACTGTGCTGGTACGGTCTTCTTATGCAAGTCTTCAATGACCTTTTGCTTGTCAAGTACATCTTCAGCAGCTGCACGACGTTGCTGAAAATTTTACAATATTATGGGCATTATGGGGATAAAAACATACCTTTAGCAATTCTTCAGCTTTTTGTAGTCGAGCAATAAGATCATCATATTCTTTAGCCTGAGGTTCATCAAGAGCAGCTCTGTCAGTATTTGCAACTGATAGACGTAGTTTTTCCAAAGCGTCTTCATCTTTCTTCAGCTGTTCAATGACTTCTTCAGGTGTTTTGCCAGTTTCAGGTCTTGATGTAATTGCCAGAAGATTCTCTTCGGCATCCTTACGGCTCGTATTGAATGCAGCCAAAGCGGCTAGTTTATCACCAACCTTGGATCCCAGCTGATTTAGAAGTTCTTTCAGACGAGATAGATCCCATTGACTGGCCTCACGAAGTTCATCTCCTTGAGCTCCTTCTGGGATATTTTGCATCAGAGCTTCAAGTCGGGCCTTTCTGGCTCCAAGATTCTCCAGAGCAGCTTGTTGTTCATCCAGATTTTCGGGAATTTGATCTGGTCGCTGTTGAAGTTCAGCACTGATGAGCTTGATCTCAGGAGCAATGGTATTCACTTGTACAGCTTCATCCAAGGTCTTCTTCTCTTCTTCAGCCTTTCTCAACAATTCAGGTAACAATTGAGCCAAATTCTTGTCCAAATCAGAATCCGAAACAAGTGGGCTATGATGTTGAATGGCTTCTTGATGTTGTTGAACGGCATCCTGTAGCTTGGCAAGATCATGAACAATTTGTTCAACAACTGGCAGCTGAGTTTCAGGAGCATTGCCATTGACTTGGCTCAGAGCAGCCGAAATGTTCTCCAGTTGGTTCTTGAGGTTTTTGTTGTCATCTCGTAGTTCTTTCTCTTTGGGTACGGCTTTTTCAAGTGGTGAAGCGAGCTCCTTAGCCTTTTGCTTGATGTCATTAGCAGAACGGGCAAGTTGTTGTGGAGCATTCTCAAGTTGATCAGCTAAACGGTTGATATCGTCAGTGATCTGTTTCAGTTGCTGTAGCTCATTGTCAACATCAGCCAATGGTTGTTCAGAATGCAACTTCTCGGCAATGGTATCCAATTGTTTCTTCTTATCATCCAGTATTCCACTGATGACATTGATCTTCTCTTGGTCATCCAAAGCCTTCTGTAGCTTCTCATCAAGTACCTTATTGACATCGGCACATTTTTGAGCCAGCTGATCTTTACGATCTTTCAAATCAGCAGGTACTTCTCCAACGGCTTCAAGTTTGCCAGCAATAGTAGGAATTGAGTCTCTCTTGAGAGCTGTCAGCCTCTCCAAATCATCAGTTGGTACAGCCAGAATGTTCGATTCGACGGTGGCAAGACTCTTCTCCAAATCATCAAGAGCATCGGTGGCTTTCTGGACTTCGGCTTCTTCAGCTGTCTTCTTTTCAAGATCGGATTTGGTCTTGTCAGTAATATCATCGATCTTCTTACGAGCTTCATCAATTCGAGCCGCATCAGGAATGGGTGTTAAAGCCAATAGACGATCTGATAATTCGTTGGCTTTATGAAGACGATCAGCCAATGTAGCGGCATCAGGAGCTTCTTCAGCGGCAGTAGGTTGTTGTTTCTTTCCTTTGCCTTTTTTGCCTTTTCCTGATGGAATAGCAGCTGGAATGGGAACAAGATCGGCAATTTCCTTCTCAATTTCTTCCAATTTCTTATTGGCCTCATCGAGAGCATGCTTCTGTTCATCTTTAGCTTTCTGGAGAGCAGCCACCTTTTCTCGTAGTTGATCAGCATCCTTCAACTGTCCAATTTCATTGTCCAATTGTTGTAATTGTTCTTCAGACAATTGTTCCAAGGGCATTTCAGCCAGTTGGCTCAATTTCATTGTGACAATCATCAGCATCTCATCATTTTCCATTTGATCGGCCTTCTGCTTGGCATCACCAAGGAGAGCATCCATTTTAGCAAGATCATCTTCAACTCCAGCAAGTAGATCTGAATCCGGAGTCACATGCTTGCGTCCATCTTTGGCATTGTCATTTCTCTCCTTCAACATTTGTACTTGAGCCTTGAGAGCAGGTAATTGATGTTGTTCAATATTGGCAATTGAATCCTTGCTCAAAGGTTGACCAAGCATCTGCTGTAGATCGGCAAGCTCTTGTTTGACGTGATTGGCAGAATCGTGAAGAACCTTGTCATCATCAATTTCGGCAGCCAGCTCGTTCAGAATGTCATCATACTGCTTTTCTGTCTGTTCGGCATCGACATCATAGAAGCGTACGTCAGCATAAGCATTTTCCAATGGATGAAGTAGCTCAGAGAGTCGTTGCAGATTGCGAATCTTATCAGCCAGAATGTCAGATGTACCTTTAGCAGCAGTTAGATCACGAAGATCATTTTCAGCTTCGTTGACATTTCGGCGTGGCTTGTTCAATACGTCTTCCAATGGCTGTCGAAGTTTTTCCAATTCAGAATCTGTCTCATTTCGAGCTGTGATGAATTCTTCCCAATAGGCAGCTCTGTCCCATAGAATTGGTACCAGATCTTCAGCGGTCTTCATGGCATTTTCCAGAGCGCGTAGAGTCTCATCATCAGCAATTGGAATTGGTCCACCAATGATATCCTGAGCAATTGAGATCTCTTTGCGTAGTTCATCTCCAAGTGGTTGATATTGTGATGGAACTCCTTCAGGATCATTTAGTAGGCTGTCAGCTTCAGCAATCAATTTGGCCAGACGTGACTGTGCTGGTACGGTCTTCTTATGCAAGTCTTCAATGACCTTTTGCTTGTCAAGTACATCTTCAGCAGCTGCACGACGTTGCTGAAAATTTTACAATATTATGGGCATTATGGGGATAAAAACATACCTTTAGCAATTCTTCAGCTTTTTGTAGTCGAGCAATAAGATCATCATATTCTTTAGCCTGAGGTTCATCAAGAGCAGCTCTGTCAGTATTTGCAACTGATAGACGTAGTTTTTCCAAAGCGTCTTCATCTTTCTTCAGCTGTTCAATGACTTCTTCAGGTGTTTTGCCAGTTTCAGGTCTTGATGTAATTGCCAGAAGATTCTCTTCGGCATCCTTACGGCTCGTATTGAATGCAGCCAAAGCGGCTAGTTTATCACCAACCTTGGATCCCAGCTGATTTAGAAGTTCTTTCAGACGAGATAGATCCCATTGACTGGCCTCACGAAGTTCATCTCCTTGAGCTCCTTCTGGGATATTTTGCATCAGAGCTTCAAGTCGGGCCTTTCTGGCTCCAAGATTCTCCAGAGCAGCTTGTTGTTCATCCAGATTTTCGGGAATTTGATCTGGTCGCTGTTGAAGTTCAGCACTGATGAGCTTGATCTCAGGAGCAATGGTATTCACTTGTACAGCTTCATCCAAGGTCTTCTTCTCTTCTTCAGCCTTTCTCAACAATTCAGGTAACAATTGAGCCAAATTCTTGTCCAAATCAGAATCCGAAACAAGTGGGCTATGATGTTGAATGGCTTCTTGATGTTGTTGAACGGCATCCTGTAGCTTGGCAAGATCATGAACAATTTGTTCAACAACTGGCAGCTGAGTTTCAGGAGCATTGCCATTGACTTGGCTCAGAGCAGCCGAAATGTTCTCCAGTTGGTTCTTGAGGTTTTTGTTGTCATCTCGTACTTCTTTCTCTTTGGGTACGGCTTTTTCAAGTGGTGAAGCGAGCTCCTTAGCCTTTTGCTTGATGTCATTAGCAGAACGGGCAAGTTGTTGTGGAGCATTCACAAGTTGATCAGCTAAACGGTTGATATCGTCAGTGATCTGTTTCAGTTGCTGTAGCTCATTGTCAACATCAGCCAATGGTTGTTCAGAATGCAACTTCTCGGCAATGGTATCCAATTGTTTCTTCTTATCATCCAGTATTCCACTGATGACATTGATCTTCTCTTGGTCATCCAAAGCCTTCTGTAGCTTCTCATCAAGTACCTTATTGACATCGGCACATTTTTGAGCCAGCTGATCTTTACGATCTTTCAAATCAGCAGGTACTTCTCCAACGGCTTCAAGTTTGCCAGCAATAGTAGGAATTGAGTCTCTCTTGAGAGCTGTCAGCCTCTCCAAATCATCAGTTGGTACAGCCAGAATGTTCGATTCGACGGTGGCAAGACTCTTCTCCAAATCATCAAGAGCATCGGTGGCTTTCTGGACTTCGGCTTCTTCAGCTGTCTTCTTTTCAAGATCGGATTTGGTCTTGTCAGTAATATCATCGATCTTCTTACGAGCTTCATCAATTCGAGCCGCATCAGGAATGGGTGTTAAAGCCAATAGACGATCTGATAATTCGTTGGCTTTATGAAGACGATCAGCCAATGTAGCGGCATCAGGAGCTTCTTCAGCGGCAGTAGGTTGTTGTTTCTTTCCTTTGCCTTTTTTGCCTTTTCCTGATGGAATAGCAGCTGGAATGGGAACAAGATCGGCAATTTCCTTCTCAATTTCTTCCAATTTCTTATTGGCCTCATCGAGAGCATGCTTCTGTTCATCTTTAGCTTTCTGGAGAGCAGCCACCTTTTCTCGTAGTTGATCAGCATCCTTCAACTGTCCAATTTCATTGTCCAATTGTTGTAATTGTTCTTCAGACAATTGTTCCAAGGGCATTTCAGCCAGTTGGCTCAATTTCATTGTGACAATCATCAGCATCTCATCATTTTCCATTTGATCGGCCTTCTGCTTGGCATCACCAAGGAGAGCATCCATTTTAGCAAGATCATCTTCAACTCCAGCAAGTAGATCTGAATCCGGAGTCACATGCTTGCGTCCATCTTTGGCATTGTCATTTCTCTCCTTCAACATTTGTACTTGAGCCTTGAGAGCAGGTAATTGATGTTGTTCAATATTGGCAATTGAATCCTTGCTCAAAGGTTGACCAAGCATCTGCTGTAGATCGGCAAGCTCTTGTTTGACGTGATTGGCAGAATCGTGAAGAACCTTGTCATCATCAATTTCGGCAGCCAGCTCGTTCAGAATGTCATCATACTGCTTTTCTGTCTGTTCGGCATCGACATCATAGAAGCGTACGTCAGCATAAGCATTTTCCAATGGATGAAGTAGCTCAGAGAGTCGTTGCAGATTGCGAATCTTATCAGCCAGAATGTCAGATGTACCTTTAGCAGCAGTTAGATCACGAAGATCATTTTCAGCTTCGTTGACATTTCGGCGTGGCTTGTTCAATACGTCTTCCAATGGCTGTCGAAGTTTTTCCAATTCAGAATCTGTCTCATTTCGAGCTGTGATGAATTCTTCCCAATAGGCAGCTCTGTCCCATAGAATTGGTACCAGATCTTCAGCGGTCTTCATGGCATTTTCCAGAGCGCGTAGAGTCTCATCATCAGCAATTGGAATTGGTCCACCAATGATATCCTGAGCAATTGAGATCTCTTTGCGTAGTTCATCTCCAAGTGGTTGATATTGTGATGGAACTCCTTCAGGATCATTTAGTAGGCTGTCAGCTTCAGCAATCAATTTGGCCAGACGTGACTGTGCTGGTACGGTCTTCTTATGCAAGTCTTCAATGACCTTTTGCTTGTCAAGTACATCTTCAGCAGCTGCACGACGTTGCTGAAAATTTTACAATATTATGGGCATTATGGGGATAAAAACATACCTTTAGCAATTCTTCAGCTTTTTGTAGTCGAGCAATAAGATCATCATATTCTTTAGCCTGAGGTTCATCAAGAGCAGCTCTGTCAGTATTTGCAACTGATAGACGTAGTTTTTCCAAAGCGTCTTCATCTTTCTTCAGCTGTTCAATGACTTCTTCAGGTGTTTTGCCAGTTTCAGGTCTTGATGTAATTGCCAGAAGATTCTCTTCGGCATCCTTACGGCTCGTATTGAATGCAGCCAAAGCGGCTAGTTTATCACCAACCTTGGATCCCAGCTGATTTAGAAGTTCTTTCAGACGAGATAGATCCCATTGACTGGCCTCACGAAGTTCATCTCCTTGAGCTCCTTCTGGGATATTTTGCATCAGAGCTTCAAGTCGGGCCTTTCTGGCTCCAAGATTCTCCAGAGCAGCTTGTTGTTCATCCAGATTTTCGGGAATTTGATCTGGTCGCTGTTGAAGTTCAGCACTGATGAGCTTGATCTCAGGAGCAATGGTATTCACTTGTACAGCTTCATCCAAGGTCTTCTTCTCTTCTTCAGCCTTTCTCAACAATTCAGGTAACAATTGAGCCAAATTCTTGTCCAAATCAGAATCCGAAACAAGTGGGCTATGATGTTGAATGGCTTCTTGATGTTGTTGAACGGCATCCTGTAGCTTGGCAAGATCATGAACAATTTGTTCAACAACTGGCAGCTGAGTTTCAGGAGCATTGCCATTGACTTGGCTCAGAGCAGCCGAAATGTTCTCCAGTTGGTTCTTGAGGTTTTTGTTGTCATCTCGTAGTTCTTTCTCTTTGGGTACGGCTTTTTCAAGTGGTGAAGCGAGCTCCTTAGCCTTTTGCTTGATGTCATTAGCAGAACGGGCAAGTTGTTGTGGAGCATTCTCAAGTTGATCAGCTAAACGGTTGATATCGTCAGTGATCTGTTTCAGTTGCTGTAGCTCATTGTCAACATCAGCCAATGGTTGTTCAGAATGCAACTTCTCGGCAATGGTATCCAATTGTTTCTTCTTATCATCCAGTATTCCACTGATGACATTGATCTTCTCTTGGTCATCCAAAGCCTTCTGTAGCTTCTCATCAAGTACCTTATTGACATCGGCACATTTTTGAGCCAGCTGATCTTTACGATCTTTCAAATCAGCAGGTACTTCTCCAACGGCTTCAAGTTTGCCAGCAATAGTAGGAATTGAGTCTCTCTTGAGAGCTGTCAGCCTCTCCAAATCATCAGTTGGTACAGCCAGAATGTTCGATTCGACGGTGGCAAGACTCTTCTCCAAATCATCAAGAGCATCGGTGGCTTTCTGGACTTCGGCTTCTTCAGCTGTCTTCTTTTCAAGATCGGATTTGGTCTTGTCAGTAATATCATCGATCTTCTTACGAGCTTCATCAATTCGAGCCGCATCAGGAATGGGTGTTAAAGCCAATAGACGATCTGATAATTCGTTGGCTTTATGAAGACGATCAGCCAATGTAGCGGCATCAGGAGCTTCTTCAGCGGCAGTAGGTTGTTGTTTCTTTCCTTTGCCTTTTTTGCCTTTTCCTGATGGAATAGCAGCTGGAATGGGAACAAGATCGGCAATTTCCTTCTCAATTTCTTCCAATTTCTTATTGGCCTCATCGAGAGCATGCTTCTGTTCATCTTTAGCTTTCTGGAGAGCAGCCACCTTTTCTCGTAGTTGATCAGCATCCTTCAACTGTCCAATTTCATTGTCCAATTGTTGTAATTGTTCTTCAGACAATTGTTCCAAGGGCATTTCAGCCAGTTGGCTCAATTTCTGGGTCAAGGCGTCTTTCAGTTCTTCGTGCTTGTTCTGCTCTTCGTCTGCTTCCAGGTGCATGACTTCTTCTGGTATGACGTAATGCGGTTGTTGTTGTTGTTCGGCTGTTGTTATCTCCTGGGGAATCGGCACCTCAACAGGCTGGATCAGATCTGTGATGTGTTCCAGCTTCTTCTTGATGTTCTGTATTTTCTGTACGGGCTGGGTGAAGGGAATGCTTGTTCTGACCAAATCTTCCAGCCTGCCTATTTCTGTCACTGCTGGTACCAAGTTCTTGGCGATCTCTTGCTTCTTTGCCGGGGTCAGATTCTTCTTTTTCTTCAATTTCTGTGTGGCGTTGGCCTGTTCTTCTAGCTCTGGGAGCAGAGCGTCGACCACGTCGTTGAAAGTTCGCAAGGCATGCAGACGTTGTTGCAATGTTTCTCTCGCATTGGTCATACGATCCTCAGCGTCTTGCAGTGACTCATTTCTGAAGTCTGTCGGGTCGACGTTGTCTAGTTTCTGATGAAGTTTGTTTCTGTTTGAATCTTGGCGATCGATGCTGTCCAAAGCGTTCTTGACGGATTGTACATTGCTATTTCCACTGCTGACCTCCTTTTCCACTTCATCTGCTGCCTGTTGTATTTGGTTCAGTAGAGTGAGTATGTTGTCAGGTGTCCTTGCGTCTGGCTCTTCGCGTGGCTCATCGAGTCTGTCATCAATCGCGGCCAACACATTGTTGATGTCTTGTTCCACACCACACAGTCTATCCAGATCCGCTCCTCCCTCGGGATGTTCCTTCAGATGCGTCTCGATGATATCTTCGACCTCCTTTTTGGCCTGGTCCAAAACATCGTGCGCCTTCTGCAGTTCCGATGTTGTCGGCTCGGGAGATCCTTCGATTTGGCTGGCAGTGTCGACAATCTCCCTGATCTCCTCCAACTTCTTCTCCAATTCCTCCTTCTTCTCAGCCTGTTGCAAGTGTTCTTCGAGGAGTTCCTCTGCTTTTTGTAATTTTTCTTGGGCCTTCCGTAGCTCACTCGGTTCTGTCTGATCAGCCATTTCGTCGAGGGAAAGTCTTGCGCTGCTCAGCTTTTCTTTGTTAGCTCTCAGCTCATCTGGAGTCTGCTCTTCCACCGTGGCATCGTCCAAAACGGCGCCAATGATTTTCTCCACTTTTGACATTTGGCTTTCCTTGAGTTCCTTTGGTGTTTCGGGACTCCCAGTCTCGTGTGTCAGTCGTTCATCTACCGTATGAAGAATGTTTTCCAGTTCAACTTCGACTCCACTGATTTTTCTGTGTTGATCTCTCTTTTCCGGTTCTGACTTCTTCTCCTCTTCTGTTTCCGAGTGTAGCCTGTCAATGCTCTTTTTGGCTGTTTCCAGCATGTCATGTGCAGCCTGTAGATCTTCTTGAGTTGAGACAGGAATGGCCTCAATTCCAGTAGCGAGATCAATTGTTTGTTGAATTTTCTCCAATTCAGGTGTCATCGTTCCTTCTTTCAAGTCAACGGTTGCATCCGCCGCTTCGTCTAATCGATCCTCCACTGCTGCTAGAACATTTTTCAGATCTACGGCGACATTCTCCAACTGACGAAGGTCTTCCACATTGTCGTGTTGTTGATGCACGGTGTCAAAGAGATTGCCAATGCTTTTCTCGGCAGAGTCCAGCATGTCCTTGGCAGCAAGGAGCTCGTCTCTCGAAACCTGAGGAGTTGCCTCGATCTCGCTGGCCAGGTCGATGGTCTCTCGGATATTCTGCAGATCTGAAGTGGCGGAAGTCGAAGGCAAGACGTCATTTTTGGAAACTTCGTCGAGATGTTCATCAACGGCAGAAATGACATTCTTCAATTCCTGTTTGGTCGACGAGAGCTGATCCAATAAAGGAAGATCATTCGGATGTCGCTTGAGATGCTCAATGACAGTTGGCTCCACGATGTCCAATTCTCTCCCTGCGGCGTCGAGCATGTCCTTGGCTGTTTGAAGTTCTTCATAGGCCACAGCTGGGTTGGCGTCGATGGCACTGGCCAATCCCACTGTACTTCTGATATTTTCCAATTTTTTCTTAGCCTCCTCAGTCTCGACAAAGTCCATTTTCTCGACTTGAATTCTTTCAGAAACGGCAGCGAGAGCATTGTCCAAGTTCTCCTCCACTGAGCTCAATTTCCTCAGGGGTTCACTGACTTGATCTGGATGTGTCTCTTCTTTGTCCTTGATGACTGAATGCAGGTCTTCGACATCTCTCTTGGCTGCTTCTAGCATGTCCTTGGCAGCTTGCAGTTCTCCAGTTGTAGAATTGGGAACATCTTTGATGCCGGCAGCCAGGTTGACTGTCTCATTGATAATTTCCAGTGGGTCTTGTTCTTCATCCGTCAGCCGCGTCTCTTTCAATCTGTCATCCACAACAGCCAAAACATTCTCCAATTTCTCCTGAACATCAGTCAGCTGTTGCGGTGTCTCCTCCTCAGGGTGAGTCTTCAGATGTTCTTTGAAGAGAGTCGACAAGTTTTCTACATCTTTCTTGGCTGCTTCGAGCATATCTTTAGCTGCTTGTAGTTCTCCAGCGGTTCCAAGATTGTCACTGGTCACTTGATCGATTTTGTTGTCGATGTCATCAATGACTTCGATGCGTTCCTTATCTTCTGCTTCCATCTCTAATCTGTCTTCAACCGCTGCTTGTGTGTTCTTCAGGTCACATTCTACATTAGCTAGTTTATCTAACATTTCGACATCATCAGGATGAGCTTTCAGATGGCTTTCCACTGCCGTTCTCACATCGTCGAGATCTTTGGCGGCCACATCTAACATTGTTTTAGCTCCTTCAAGTTCTTCTTTTTGTGCTTCGGGTGTTCCTTCAATGCTTCCAGCCAAGTTAACAGTGTCCTCTATCTTGACCAGGCTTTCACGTAATTCAGAGGTTGATTTGTTCAGTTTAGCGTCTTGGATATCGTGAAGAACTTTGTCAGCATCATCCAACAGCTGAACCAGTTCTGCTTTATACTCGGGAGACGAGACCAGAGCTCCACGCTTGATATCCTTCTTTATTTCCAGCACTTCCTCTACAGCCTTGTTCACCATGTCCTCTGCCGCATCCAAAGCCTCTTCTACTTCTGGTCCTCTTACAAGATTTTTAGCCAGTTCAATAGATGCTTGGACAGCGACAAGTTCGGGAAGAGATGTCGTCGAAACTTCCTCCAATTCACCCTCAGGAGTGGCATATTTATCGGTGATTCTGTCATCGATGGCTGTCATCACATTGTGTAAATCCTGTTCGACGTTGTTCAATTGATCGAATGGCTCAAGATGCCCCGGATTCGCTCGAAGATGTGCATCCAGCGTGTCTCTCATTTGTCTGATGTCCTTCTTGGCACCAGTCAGCATGTCCTTGGCAGCCGTCAATTCCTCTCGCGACGTCTCTGGAGAAGCGGCGATGTTACCGGCCAAGTCGACCGTGTCTCTGACCTTCTTCAGCTCGTCGACAAACGGATGTTCAGGCTCCTAAAATATTTCCTTTATCTCTGTTGATTCTATTTTCTCTTACCTGAGGAGCTTCGGCAATTGCTTCTGTTTTTGCCTTGGCTGGGCTGAGTTTGTGTTCAACCGTGGCCAATACGACGAGCAGATCCCTTTGAAGGTCCGTGATGGTTTCTCGGGTGTCTTTGTCATATTTGTGAGCCTTCTCTCTGAGTGGAACGAGTTCGAACTCTGCTGCATTCAGCATATCCTTGGCGGCGGCCAGTTCATAGATACTGCTCTCCGCCTTGGCAATGTTCTCAGCCAGCATAATAGTTTCACGGATTTGATCTAATTGTGGTCGGATGTCTGCCAGTTCCAATGGAGGGGCACTCGGTTCGGGTTGAGCCTCTTGCAGCGGCTGGACAGTTTCGACCTTTGGTTCGATTGGTTCGGCTGCCCGTTTTTCTGGTTTCTTAAGCAGTTCCAAATCTCTCTGAAAATGTTCGTGCCTATCTCTTCTGATTTATTTAATTACCTTGACGCTGTTGATCTTTTCCAATACAGCGGGTGGTTGTACTCGTGTTTCGATGGAAATGATTTCCTCGACAACTTGGATGATGGTTGTCACAGTGTTCGACACCATCATCAGCATCTTCTTCCTCCTCTTTGGGGATTGTGATCCCTCACGGCTTCCGCCTTCCACTACATCACATTCTACATAAGTTCTAGGCTTGTTGCTAAGCACCTGAATTGGCTATAAAATCTCCAACGACAACAGAGACCCACCTTTAGAAGGTCCATCTGCATTTGTACATGGTCCAGCTCGCCAATAATGTCGATGTCTTTGGCGTCTTGATGACGAACTCGATCTTCTAGCTGAGAAAGGTCAGCCAAGATCTCCTCTTGCTTCTTCGTCAAAGCTGTTTCTTCATCGATTTCCGCTTGAAGTTTGTCTCTAAATTCCTAAAAGAAAGACTAAAAAAAAAGAAAAGAAAAGGAGACGAACGGCGATTTGACCTCGGATATGGAAGAGACGGTGTTTGGTGGCTTCTGCGTTCGGATCGCTGTCGTTCTGCAGCAGCGCTGCCGGATAGGCATCCAAACGTCCGTCGAGGTCCTATCACAATATAATTAAACAAAAAAGACGAGAAAAACCTGTAACTTTTGCATATCTTGGAGGACAAGAGACAGTTGTTTTGGTCCCAAAAGATAGCTTTCGTGTATGGCTCGGAGTTGTCGGGCGACCTCGATCAGCGGGTCTTCGACGTCTGAGGAGACCGACATCACGGAGGAAGGTCTCTCAAGAGCATCGGAGGACGCAATCGACGAGATCGAGATCTATGTTAATTTAAAGGAAATTTGAGCGAAAATGATACCTGTGATTGAGATATTCCAGAGCCAGGAATATGCAATGGGAGGCCTTCCACGACTGGAAGGTCGTATTGTCGGAGCCGATCGCGCAGGGCATAGTAACGGGCAATCAGCTGTCGGACGTGGTCCTTGTTGGGCACATTGAGCCGTTCGAGTTTGCTGACTAGTCGTTGATAGCCAAGCACAACCCGTAACACATTGAGCAGTTGTTCTCTCTTCACATTAGGATCCTTTAAATATTGCAAAATACAAAAGAAAAGGAAATACCTGGATGGCTTCGATGGCATTGACATCTTTTTCGGCGGACACGAGCCAGAGTTCGAAAGTGGACAGCTTGGCTGTCAATTTTTCGCCGTGCTTCCTCATCTTTTGAGAATAGGCAAAGGCACGGTGGATCTTTCCATCGAGAGCTAGCGCCTTCCTCTCCAGGTCGGCCAACTCCGATCGGAATTGTGTTCGTAGGGTCGGACTGAGGCTGTTTTCGACCTCGCCGACTTCCTCTTTCCACTGGGCAAATTGTGTCTGAGACACTGTCTTGAGCTCGTCGATACGTCCAGTTTGGATTAGGAGCAGCACCTGAGACAAACTTCAAAAGAAAATAATAAAGAGACTCACTTCCTCTTCCATGTTCCTGAATTTTCCGTTGAGCTCGTCGATTCGTACAAGAAGTATCCTCTCGATCAATTGCTGTCGTTGGTCCTTCTTTCTTTCCAACAAACCCGTCAATCGGTCGATTTCCTTCTTTTGTTGGGGCTCGCGCTGTCCATCTTTCAGTTCTTCCCAAGCGCATATTTCAGCCTATTTTATAACTTCTTCCTATTAATGGCTAAGAAACGAACCTCTTCTTCCTGTTTGAATTTTTCAATTGCTTCCAGGGGTCCTCCTTCGGAAGTCAGCCTCCTACTCAAAAGCTGTTCTAATGTTCGCGAAAGCACCTCAAACGAGGGCACTGCTTCCTAAATTTATCCCTAAAAAAGAAAAACAAAATAAAAAAGACCTCGCCAAGTTGTCGTCTTCTGAAATTTCTGATGGCGGCGGTCGTCGAGAGGTCCGTGACATCCATCTCGGCCGCATCTCGTAATTGGCGGAGGCGCTGTGCTTGCGTTTCGAGTCGCACACACAGGTCGTTGATCTGAACTTGTTCCTCAGCCATTGCCAGTGTCAAAATTACCAGTCGATGAGGGTCGGTGGGTTGTTCGCTGGAGGTGGCAAGTTGGCTTATGTCGGTAGAGGCGTCGGTAAAGGAGCAGAATTCACGGACGGCGACTAAAAATTCGCGTCGTCGGCCCATCAACTCCTTGAGTTTGTCCTTTTCGTAGATTAACATATTTAATCTGGAAATGCGTGTTAAAGAACAGCAGCAGAGAGAATTTTACTTTTCATAGACTCTGTCGAATTCCAATTGGAAAAAGGAGCCGTGAATGGCTCCAAGTTCCTCTTTCAAAACCTCGGCGTCCCGTCGCCATTCACCTTCGCATCGCCCGATCAGCACTTCGAGCTCAGCGTCGACTTGTGGCACCTGAACTTGTCGTGTTTTTTATTATTGAAATGCCATCAGTTGTTTCCCCGTGCAAAATCGTCTTTTTCTTTGCAGCTGTTCAACGGCGGCGGCGTATTTTCTCTCGACGCCCGTCAGCGTCATGAACTATAAAAAATCTTGGGTTGTCTCTTGTCGTTTCCTTCCCTTGTTTATTGTGTGGCGGGCAATTGTTGTAAAAAAAGAACATAAACCAGGACAATCTTCGGTTGTCTGTCTGACTTCTACTGTCTCAAAAGTCTCAAAATAAGTAAGTCGTCTCAAAATATCTCGACAGCAAGATGGCAGTCGACCTTTTCAATTAAACGAGTGATTGAAATCTGCCGAAGGACGCGGGAGAGAAGCGCAAAGAATCAATAGGCGAAGAAATTAAAGAAAAGAACTCACCTGGGACAAAGTAATCGTATTCCATTGGGCGTTTCGCGCCCTAAGCGAACGCACGGCGTCATAGAAATTTTGGAGCCTCTTGAAGAGCTCCATCTTGGTTCGTAACACGCCGCGAGTCTCTCGGAATCTGTCGCTCAGCTCGGGGCACCACGCGGCCAACTCTTTGCCAACCTCCTGCAACCGGAGACTTACACTCTTCGAAACTGATCCTTTTCATCGATTGTATTTTGGGTAAAGAAGGCCTTTTTATAATTGGGAATATTATGAGGAGAATAACTAGCGAAGTGAAAAATAAGATCGTGTGAAAACGAAGACTTACGATACGAGATGGCAACGGATAGAAATAAATAAAAAGGAGAGAGAAGAGCGGGAAATCAACTGGGCGACAGTTTCAGATGCGAATGTTCTACCCGTCCGGCGCATGTAATCGGTGTACTTTTTTTGACAATCTTGTTGACAGAGCAGAGCACGCCGAACCGAACACCGGGTTTGATATCAAAAAAACAGACAGGGATCGGGACATCGAGGGCCGTCGCCGAGATAAACACACTCTGCCATCGATTATTCGCCTTCTTATCGCCTTTGCAACTTTGCACGAAAGAAGACCTTTTCCCATTTTGAAGGAATATCCGGGGTCGATCCGTCTTGTTTCAAAACGAATGTCAATGAGCAAGTGTCAGATGAGCAAAATTACACAGTCTAATTGACAGCGGCGGATAGCCGTGTCAACCCAAAATCATAGCTATTATCACAAGAAAAGGACAGAGAGACAAAGTTTTGGCGGCAAAATGAAAAGGGCAAAAGATATCAGCGTTTGGGATGCGTTGTGACAGGCGTGGCATTCTTGTTTTCTTTGGATGGAAAAAGAGAAGAGGAGATGTCACAAAAAGGGGCTCTTGCCGAGAAATTCCCAAGTTCTCGATTCGACACACAGGGCAAACAGAAAGATTATCGGAAAAGATGCCACGCCAAGCCGTAAAGGAGGAAGGCGACTACCGATTAAAAAAAAACACATGGCTCGATTCTCTTTTCTCTTTTTTTAATAGGGGCGCATATGTCAAAATGAAAAAGGGAACGGGACGGGATATCAAAAGAACAGACAGTAAGGAGGAGGATAAAAGAAGACGAGGGGGAGGATGAATCACAAAAAAAGAGAAGACAACTGCTCAGAGAACTTGGAAATATGAGCCAACCGGGACGACAGAAGTTGTCACCTCGAATTGGGTGTTCCACCTTTGTTGACATTTTGGTCGAAAGATAAGAAACAAAAAAGGAAGACAGCCCTTGACGGATGTCGCTTGTACAACGGCCATTTGCAACGAGAAAGAAAAATATGTTGGAAGATAAGGAGAAAAGAGAATAAAGAATTAGAAGAATTTGAAACTAATAGACGATATGATGGTTGCCTTTGGTTTTGTTGGCGCCAAGGCCTCGTGGAGGCCCCGGCCGTCGACCGGCAGAGTGTAAAGAAAGCGAAGGAACAGAACGAACACACCCACAACATGCGTGGGGAGGGCCTTTTTGGAGAAAAAGAAACTGTCTCTGGGATATATTGGATAGGGGAGAGACGGAGTTTGTCAAAAGTAGTCAACACCAGATGTCGCGGGCGATGGTTGTTCGTCTTTCCATGAACATTACAAACGAAAAAGAGGCGGGAAACACAACAAATAAAATTTGTCCAAAGAAGTGTCGAACTGGTTGCGCAGAATGGCCGTCCCTCCCCTCGATCAATACTCTTTTTCATCCCTTTACCTACCTGTACACGGTCGTATGCAATGGCCACGTCTTCTTCCCCGGACATCTTCAACCCTTCCAGTCGTTCTTCCAAGATCTCGATGACTCGGACCCGGAATTGTGCCAATGTCAACTTCAACGGCCTGTCTAATCCGGTGTGGGTAAAGGAGTCAGCATCTGCTTCGATCCTCCTCAATTCTTGTAACTCTGCTCCTGACACAAAGTGAGCCCTTTCCACAGATTGCACAATATTCAACAAGATCTTCATGTCCTTTTCCCATTGGTCCATTTCCGACTTCTTCGCCTCCCACGTCGATCGAATCTTTTCCAATGCTCGACTATTCCATCCGACCAATATCCTCTCGCAGTCTTCGACGTCTCTTTTTGTTGTCAATATTTCGTCTTCCGTGCATTCTCTCCTGTCCAAAATAGATCGGAATCTCTTGATGACCTCTCGAACATATTCCTGTATCGACTTTTCTTTAGCATGTTTCATGTCATCAAACCTCAGAAATCGGTGGTTCCGCACTTTGAGGGACAGCCGTGCTCGTTCCCGGTAATATTTCACTCAAATAATTGGCCATCGTCTCCAGATATCCACTGGGGTCGACAATGAAGTGAGCATCGCCCTTTTTCAGCTGTTCGATAGCCCGTTCCAGATCACCAATGATATCTTCTGCCTTGGCTCTCTCCTGAAAATGGCTGTTCTTCTTGTTTTTGACAAATTGCTTACATATGGATCATTGCTTGTGAGATAGGTGTGTAGAATGACCAAGAGAGACTCGATCTGAACCATCTGGGGTCGAAGATTCTTCAACGACGTCAATTTCCTTTGTTTTTCCATTCGTGCCACTCTGTCTTGGAGCTCGTTGTCGCCTCGTTGAAGTCGCTCTCTCAATATCATCTAAAATTTCCCTTCTTTTTCTTTATACACAGAGTACAACCTCTATTTTGAGTATTTCATTGTCTAATGCAGTCACATCTCTGACTCTCTCGTCCATTGGCGCCGACGACGTCGAAGGATGTATTTCGACGACAAGCCGTCCTCCGACATTATACTGAAATCTCTCAATTTATTTCCTCTTCCTGTTTTTTTTCTGCAATGCCAACAACTGTTTCGACTGCAACCTTGATTTATTACCGCGCTATAGTTTGGACAAAAACCCGTTGGGGGAAAGCAGGCCCGCGAAAAATCCACCAATCAAAGGGCACTGGGGGCAAAAGACTTCGGTTGATTTACGGTGCTAATTCGATGTGACAACGGGAATGGAAAAAGTGTTCGGAACGAATGGCGAAAACTTTTTCGGGGGAATAATCGACGGTGGCTGGCCCTTTGCCAAGATTCCACGAATTACTGTAATTCTTTTTGTTTTTTTTTAAATTGAGTGGGTTCATTGGCAGTCAGCTGATGATTATCACCTCGGAGCAGAGTCGAGTATTCCGGCAGCCGGCAAATATTTGCCGCAGTGAGCACACATGTAAAAAGGGGACGATGAAACAAAACGGAAGAAAATATAAGGATCCGAGAGCCCCCAGGGACGTGTCCTACCTTTCCCAAGTGTTTCATCTTTTGTCTCAATTGTTCCAGTCGGTGGTGGGTGGCCAGCCGGGCTGAGACCGACATCATCGGCGACATCGTTTCGGCTGTCCTCTCGAGGGCCGTCAGCGTCGGCCCGTGGTCGTGTAGGGTATTGGCTTGTGTTTCCACTCCTTCCCGAGCCAACTCCTCCAATTTCCACACTTGCTCTTCCCATTCCGTCCACAATGCTTTCAATTTTAACAGTTCTCCATACAAAGCTTCGAGTTTTTCCAATGTCTCGTCCACTTTTCTTTCACTTGTCCTTAATAGATTGTCTCCGTCTAATTTTGTCTCTATAAAGAAATACTGTAAACTAAAATAGAAAAAGACATACGATGACTGTGTTGAAGTGTTTTCCGTAACTCGTTGAGATACCCGTTACACCTGGCTCGAGGATTTTCACCGTGTAATTGTCCGTATTCTTTTATCCACCGGTTTAAAAGAGACAACGAGTCGGCACTTCTGAAACAGACATCAGGCGAACTCGTCGTTAACGTACTTCCACAGATCCATTTTCTCTTGAATATCCATCAAATATGCCAAAATATGATAGTGTGCCATGAGTATTCTCAAAGTGGCCAATCGAAGAGGAGCTTCCTCAGCCAAAACTGTCATCCTCGTCTTCAAAGGATCCGTGAACTCGGGTGCCACCGGTCGACCACCGAGACCTCCCTTCTCGATGGCCGCCTGTAGCTGTTCCTGCTTGGTCGACAACTCGCTAAAGTGTTTCTGAAATTACTCGCCCATTTCTCATCATAATTACACCTTACAATATGTTCTGAGATCATTTGTTGAAGTTGACTGGCAGATTTTTTGACATTTTGTGTATCCAAGTTCAAGGGTTTTGTTATGAGAAGTTGTCCGTCAGCAATCCAGACGGACAGTGAGGCGTATGGTTCGGGCAGACTCCTCTCAGCTTTGGAAGCGGTCGCCTCCAGTTGTAACCTCAATGAGTCCCACTTCCTTTCGATGTCCGTGAGTTCTTCCACAGTAAAGTTCATCTTGGTGGCCATTATCGTGTTGAAGACACTTCGATATTCGATAAATTCACGACGAATTCGGAAGTACACCTGATCTCATTAAAGAAAGTTATCGACTAGAATATACCTCTTGTTGTTCCCGACGAAGATCCATCACGTAGGCGACATTGAGCCATTCCAAGAATTCGGCATATTGTGCATGGCCATCTTGAATTGCTCGTCTTTCGCCGAAAGCGCGGACAAACTGCGACACGTAGGTCATGATCGACCTCTTGTCCGGTTTTTCACACAGAATATCATCCACCTAGACTCTTCTACCTTTTTTTCTCAAAAATATTTACCTCCAATAATTTCTTGATGCCCAAATGTTTGTGAGCCATCTCGAAAGCGTTTTCCAAGTTTTCTCTTGGCGCTGTTTCCCGTACTTTTCTCATGTCGACGACATCGGGTCTCCATCTGAATTTTACCAATTTTTTCTTGGTCTTTTCATCTTTTGATACCTGTGTACCAGGGCGTTAAAGAGTACCCCATCCGTCCATTGCTTGTCCATATTTGTCACTCGTTCGTTTGTGATACTGAAAGTGTCTCTCTTTGCCCTTTTGTCTACAATAAATTAACGCGTCTCATCACCCGTTAGGGCTCGTAAATTAACGAGAAGACCTTGAAGGAAGAGGAACTCACTCTGAGATTTCTTGGTTGGCCCATCGAAGCATGACTCCCTCAGCTGAAGACTTCATGTGTTTCAGACTAACTCGGGGGGAATCCCTCGACGTCGACGGTGACGAAGGGGTAAAGAAAGAGACTATCCTCTGTTTTAGAGGACTTTTGTGTGGGGATGCCCTGGCAGATTTGGGCGACGCCGGCGGTGTCACTGAGAATTCCTTCGACGTCGTAGCTGCCCATCCCCATTCCTTCAGAAGTGCAATATTCATTTCAATCTGAAAAATCCGCTCGAGTAAAAAAGTGGCCCTTTTCCCATCCGACACCTGCAACAGATGTCCCCGACTAATGGCATTCGACGCGACAAAAACCCGTCCCGATATGCATATCGTCCTGGATTATCGTATTATCACCATCAAAAAAGCATTGTTTCCTCCGACAGAACCCTCCGGAATGTCCGTTTAATGATTCTTTAGGCGCGTATTGACACAACATTAAATCAGCGGAGATAAGAACTGCCGGTTTGATGAAAACTGTACCTGGAAGTGCAGGATGATCTGCCAGATGAGACCGAGCACGATGCGTGGATTGCCATCGGCGATGTCGGCGGCATTGTTGTTGATCAGTTCAAGTCCTCTCCTTCTCAGAACTGTCAATGCCGTCGTCAAATTGGCTATATGATGAACACGTTTCGAGACTTTGGCTCTATTCACCGGCTATAATGATTGTTTTATTACTCGTCTCTTTATCCAAAAAGATATCCCAATTTGGCCTACAATTGACTGAAGAGATCTGAGGGGATGGGCATATCTGGCGGCTCATCACCGGGCGACGGCTGATGACAACAAGGCCGAAGGTCACCCACTGGCTAATTGCCTTTTCTGACCGGAGCCATGATAAAAAAATCGTCGGTCATAAGAAGGACTTCCCACTATTTGCGGTCGACGGCTGCCATTTGAAAGGAATCGCGCATGTGGCACACAAACATCACAAAAGACGGCCAGCCAAGCCTCGTCTCGCCGATGACTCAAAAGAAAACTGTTTCCCACCCGTTTATCACTTGCCAAGCAGCATAAAAAGTGCGACGACGGCCATCCATAAATCAAAAAGAAAAGTGGCCTGTCGAACGGAGAACGACCACCGGAAACTGTGACCCTTTTTCCAGTTATTTTCTCGGGTTTTTCGAAAGAAATGTTGCAATGGACCGCGATGTTATCAGATGCCGTGGCTGCACATACGCGCCTGATAAGAGCTACGAGAGTACACAAAAAGCAGCTCCGATCATGTCCGGGCACTTGAATTTGATCGAAAAAAAAGACAATAAGTGTGCTCATCTGGCGGCAGCCCTCGCGCATTCTGTTCCTCATTAGTGGCACTCCGACAGGCTGGGGGTCAACGGGAAAGAAGAACATAAACAGAGGAGGAGAGGGGGATAAGAGACAAGTGGAGGGAAAGGTAAGGGACTAGGAATAATAGAGAATAGTCTATTGTAGGCCGATAAACAGAAAGAAAAAAAGAACAAACCAAGGCTTCTCCGGTTAAAACTTCTATTAAATGGCATAATAATACACCGTCCTTTATGTCTTCAAAGAGGTCTTCTATTCTCCCGGAAGAGCTATGCTGAAAAGGAGAAGTTTCTGTGAGAGAAACAGGGACAACTGACCTCTTCCAAGTGGTAATTTATCCATTTTGTAAATGTATTTTTCTGTACCCGCTCGTCTTCATCTGAAATTTCTCTTCTCCTTTATAAATCAGGTGCTCTCTCTCAAATAACCTCTCCCCAACTAGACCACCCACCGCGCGGCAACCTCTCTCACCTGTCGATTGTGGGTGGCAATAAACATAAACAAAGGACAATTTTGAGTGAGAAATGAATCCCAATCCACGTGGAAGACGCGAGGGATACTCGAACATATTCTCTCTTTTTCATTTTAGACAATAAACAAGGATAAACAACGAGTAAACAATCATTTTTATGGCAAAATTAACTGGAAAATTAGAGAAATTGGACAGGCTATGGTAGGTTTTGAGGGAAAAGAACCCGTAGAATTGAATAAACGTTACTGTGCTTATTTGTGAAGCAGACACAACACGGTCGAGCCGGCGGGGACCTCGACATTCGGACGACTGGCCGGCTCTGCGTCTCTAGAAGGGAGGGGAGAGACAGAGAAGAGGGCGGACCGATTTGGAATACATGAATACACTCGAGGTCTATTCAAACGAGAGAGGAAAGTTGCAACTCGAGGTCAACCGAACTAGTCTTTTTCTCTCTTCGTGGATATTGTCCCCCCATCACTTTCCCACGCTGTCACACATCTCGCCGAAGACTGACCAGGTGCCGTGACTCGTAATATTCCTCCACCGAAAATTGGCATTTCGAGTTCGTCGAGGAGAAAATCTCCTCTGCTTCTCGACGTTCGCTGATTATTGTCCTATCTAAAATTGGAAATTGGAGAGGATAAAAGTGGAGGAGAAGTTAATAAAGAGACGGATGGATGGCATGCTGAGGAAAGGAAACTGGCAGGGACCAATATGGCCAGCCGGGTGGCCATTGATGCGACGCGGCTGCAAGAAATAACGCTGTTGCAAACACGTAAACAATGGAAATACGGACACCGCTCTTCTCTTTTTTTTAGTCTTTCTCTCCATTCATTGAATTAAGCAACCCTGATTAAATTATTTAGGGCTTTTTCTCATCATGTTGATATGTTGTCTCAGGGAGGAGAGAATCATACCTGCTAGATTCTTTCTTGATTTTGTTTTTGGAGGTGAGCACAGAAAAAAGCCGTCAATATTTACCAGACGACAAGGGAAAACCGAAAGGGTAGGATGACTCTGAGAAAGAGGGCAAGCGATTGGGAAAAATTGAAAAAACGAATACTGTATTTGGAGGATAGGATGGGGAGGAATAAAAGGGAGACACGGAAACGGGACACGGCAGCCACAAAACAAGCCATTTCGATGGCGATAAATAGACCGACGAGAAAGAAAACACGGAGGTCGGACAACTCTGGAAAAACAAGGAACTTCTAGGGGGAAAGAATTTATATTGAGAAAAAATGAAGGAAAAGAAAAGAGAAAAGGGCATTTTATGTCCACGGCTGGTCAGCAGGCGGAAGGAACAACAGCTGCGCGGCGTGGAATGAGCAACACGTAACGACACCCCTTCAAGGACAGAAAATAAAATATCACGAGGAGTCATAATGTTGCAATTTAGGAGGCTTCGTTATCAGGGCGACTGTCAAGGAGTTCCGACAGACGGCCAGCCATTAGGAAAAGGGGGTCGGCGGTTTACTCGAAAAAAGGAAGTATCAGTCAATCGGCAGCTCTCCTCTCGTCTGCAGTCGTCCAAGGACGCATCGCTGCTAATTTATGACTTTCTTTTGTCTTAGACCGTGTCTATATTTGTTTTTTTTTATTATAATCAAGGAGTAAAAGGAAGGCGAGACATTTGAACTGGTAAACGAGAGACAGGCTAACGGCCGGCCGAGGAGGTTTCAGCCGATCGCCATCGATTCCTACTAAAAGTTCGTATTTGCGCGCCAAAATCAGACAAAGACCCCCTCTGGTGCAATGTTGCCAGCCGGCGGCAGACCGAAAAAACACAAACTCGGAGAGAATTTTGAGGATTGTTGAGTAGAAGAAATGGGAGATCCTATTGGCAAATAAAACCGGAGGACACACACGAACACTGATTTCACAGTCGGCACCTCATAAAAAGATTGTTTGGACAGAGGAAGACAGTCAACTAATTTGGGACAAAATCTGAGAAAGAATGGAATTGACCAGATGCAGGCGGATGACAGCAACATGCCGCGTTGTTTGCGCGAGTCGACTACGGATCACATTACTTCCATTTTTACGCCTATTTCAATCGAATGACAAGGCTTGGGATTAACCGAAGAGGAGGATTTGAGTAGGAGAGACAAGGATGAGTAACAATAGGACATGGGGGCGGTCTGTTGACAAAACACTTGCTTTACCACTTCCAGAAAGATGTTGCAAATTGGAAGAGAGGCTACCTGGGGGGAGGAGGACCGGTCGGTGGAGTTAACGAGGGGGAGGGTCGAATAATTTGAATTGGCTATTTATGACTGTGAGAAAGCAGAAAAGGAAAGAGAAGACATCTGGAATGACTGAGAGAAATGGGCAATGAGTGGTAGTGACGGGAGGACGCCCACACCGAATGAATCAGAATGAGAAACATAGCCAGTCGATCGATACATTCCTTGTCCGGAAGACAACTCACAAAAACAACCCTTGATTTGTACAATTTACCCGATCAGACATGTACAATGACAGCTTTACTCTTTGGGATCAACCGAAAGTGGTCATTATTGATGATTGAGTCCAAGCAGCACTGTTCGTCCGGCTTTGTCCACTCGTCTTCATCGGTAATTTTTACTGTAATTGCACAAAACGGCCATGTTCAGTCGGAGTCACTTTCTTCTCCGACGTATTCTCTTCGAGAGAATCGAGAGGGTGAGCTGGTCAGTCTGACAAATGAGATGGTCCACTGGCCACAGCGGCCGGTCAGTGGCAAATATTCCGAGGCTGAAGAAAAGAAAAGTCGTCGAAAGGCTCGGCGAGCAGCCTCTAAAAGAGCTTCTCTCCTTGCTGTTCAAGCCGTTGCTTCGGACATCGTGGGCCCGGGCACGCAGCCAATAACCGTCGACTCAGATGTCTTGAATAACTCGAATCTCATCGAATGGGCAATGAAACGGAGCTCGGAAAGTGCAATGACAGCCGATCTCCGAGACAGCGTCATTGGAATCATCCCCCGGAATGTCGAGCGGTCTTCTTCGTCAATTCTGGGACCGGAGGCACGTGACAGTGAGGCCATGCTCATCAAGACGGATATACTCTCAACTTCATACGACGACCTTCTCTCATGGGCTTCCCATCGAGACGGGTACGATCATCTAATGATTTGATTTAATTGTAGCTAGTGTGACGAAGATCTCTTCCTCGGACGAGAAGGACTTGATGGAAGCCGTCGATGGCACTACGTACGCTCTTTTGGGCAAATGTTCCCCTGAGGAAGCCCTGCTGAAACTGGGCCCTCAATGGGCAGCCGTACTGTTTCAATATGGCGGTAAACTACATCTGGGATTGTTGTATGACCAGAAAAAATACATTCTGCCACTGGTCGAGGTAAAGACGAACCACGGCCCGAACTATGGCATCTCCAAAGACGGCTCCAAACCGGAAGTCTCCTTCTTCAACCTGGAAAAACTCGTCCATTTCTATTCTCTCCACCCGTTGACGGCCTTTCTTCATTTTTGAGAAGAACAGAAAACCCCTACGTGTCCGAATGGCATACGAGACTCAAATAAAAGTTCAGGTCGAATATATTTCATTGTTGTAGATACCCGTAGATAAAACCCACAATACACCGATAATTAAAAGGTTGTTTGATGGCGGGAGGCTTCCAAAGGAGGAGCTGTCCGGGCGATAGGTCGTGGCGCCAGACTGTGGGGGTGATCTCTTTCGTGTTCCAGTCGAATGTGGGCAACCAATGGTTCCGTATCAAGGAACTTACGACCACACAGTTTACAAGTGACTTCTTCACGTCTGAAAATCTCATTTTTATCGTGTTTATCGGAAGGTCCCTCGTTACCTGTGATGGGAAATGGCGGGGGCAATCATTAGACTATCGTCGATGGTGTCTTGGACAGCATCGACCAGCGGATGCAAGACCTGCGCAGTCTCGTGATCTTCCGAAGCAAAATGGTTGTCACTGATGTCTTTTGTCGGCAAATCTACGTCGCAAATGTCGCACCTGTAAAGAGCTAAAAAGGAATAGATGATCTCAAACCTGGCGCAGAAATCTGTGTGATGGGGAGGCAACAATTCTACACATAAACGCTCCGACGGATTGAATGGATAGGCTCGAAGGACAACTAAAAACAATAAGTAGACGCAAGAAAAGGAACCTTGAGGAGCGTCTCCTAGAGCTTCGAGGGCTCCCTTTGGCATTACACTCAGCTGTTGATTGTCCGTCATCAGAGTCAATCTCATTGGGGTATTCTGTTCGGCGAGATTTTTCAAAGTGCCAAGTGCAATCGACGCCGTCGTATCGATCTAAAAATATCGTTTCATTTTCTTTTCTACCCCAATCCTACTCCTTCTCGTATGGCTACCGGTGCTTTTCGAGCAACAGTAACTGTGTACTCGGCGATGGATATCCTCCTGGCTGTAATGTGAATAAATTGGGCATCGGTTTGTGTGATCTTCTTTGTAAATGCCGAGCTCTTAGTCATTGGAAGAGGAGTCGATTCGACCCGAGAAATTTGAGCAAGTGTGTCGATCATGACATTCTCCGGATCCTGAAAGTTGTGTTAAAATTAGATGATTGACTCGGATAACCCTGTCTTTAAAGGGAAGGTTGTGATGTTTCTGGAGAATCGGCAGCACAACTCCGTTGTCGACGACAGTGGCTGAGGAGAGGTCGTCCGGCGACGGCGGTGGAAGTGCTTCTTGTTCTCGACCCGCACTCTCGTCTCCTTCAAATACGACTTTATTTTTCGGTGTTATATTATGAACTGATTGTTCGTGGAGTCTTCTGGCAGAGCTTGTTCTAAACAATGAGTTTTATTCGGATCCCGTAGTTCATCACCTAAATGTGTTGCCACAAGCCCGACATTTCAATGGTCTCTCGCCCGTATGTATTCTCAAATGAAGAGCCAATGAATTTTTGTTGTAGAATGTCTAAAAATAAGGAGTACATTCAAAGGAATAGACTTACATGAGAACATAAAGAGCACTCGAATTCCGGATCACCTCGGGAATGGATTTTGATGTGGGCATTGAGGGAACTGCGTAGACTGAACCGCCGAGAGCAGACGTCGCACTCAAAAGGTCTTTCTCCTAACAAATTAATTCTACTCCCGGATATTATTTTGGAAATACCTGTATGTATTCGCAAATGTCTTTGAAGATCTGATGGCTTCTGAAAATTGGACGAGCAATAGCTACATTGATGTTTTTTGGCTTCGCGTAGCGGCTCGTAGCGAGTCTCGGCCACTTCTGTCGGGCCGTAGACTGCCATTTGGACACTTTGCGAATCATGGAAGACGTAAGTATGGACAGACGAGAAATGCTGGAATGCCTCAACCGAACCTTGCATGCTCATATCGCATAGGGGACATTGTACCACGGCAAATGAATGGTCTCTTTCTGTTTGAGTACTGGAAATAGTCATTGGATGAGAAAAAGAGGGAAAGGGTACTTGGCGAAATGTTGGGTGAGATGGGCCACGGAAATGAAATGATGACAACAGAAGGGACACCTCACCGAACGGTCGGCCACAGTCTCAGTATTTCCTATAATAAAATAATTTAAAAAGGGAAGAAAGTGACCTTACCCATGGGGATCCAGGTGTTTCCGTCGAATTCGCGTGGTTCGATGTCGGCCGACTGTGCCCGTGTTCTGAATCCTTCCATCGGCCCTCTTTCTGCGCAATATTCCGACTGCGATGAAGATATTCCCGCTCCCTATATAATTGAATAAAAAGAAAATATAAGATTACTCGATTGGGAAGAAGAGTCGAGCTGCTAGGAAGAGCGATTGGCCTCGTCTGATGGACAGCTCTCACATGGGCGCCATATTGAGCCCGACCGTTTAGAATCAACGGACAAAATTCACAATAAACCGGCTCGCGAGTATGGATCTCCTTGTGAAGTCCCAGTAAATCTATGCAAACTTTATCTATATCCATTGTCTAGTCACCAGCAGTTCGGAAAGATTTGTGACATGTCCAACAAAGGTGAGGCCGAAGTCGAGAATGCAACGCCTTATGCTCTTTGTATCCTTTGAATGAGAAGAACGACGATGGACATTGTTTACAGAAATACGATCTGTAAGGAGATAGTCGAAGTCCTAAAAGGGGACCACTTGGAGGGGATAGTGCTCGTTCGAATAGTGGCTGGATTTACGAGAATATCTTGTTGATATCCGCCAGTTGGGGCAGGGACAGCTCGGTAACATTTGTGTCTGTCAAGTCGGTGGATGCTGTGGAATTTCTATAGCCAATTGAATATAAGAAAAAAGGATCAAGTCACCTGACAGCAGTCTGGGCATTCGTAATTATTCTGGTGAGTTAGCAGATGTCGTCGGAGATTGTTTTTCGACGATAACTGAAATCTCCGTTTCTTCAGGTTACACGTCCCACTTACATGTTTCAAGCAGATCGGACATTTGGGATCTGTGAGAATGGGATCATCGATTTCCTTTCTGGCATGAACATCGAAGTGAATTTTGAGGGAAGAACGCAGCTTGAACCTAAGTAGAAGCATAGCCGGCTAAATGTAACCGACCTTTTATCGCATTTGAAACATTTGTGAGGAAAGGCGGCATCGTCCTGCGGCGGTGTCGTCGGTTTCAAAACGTCGGCCAAAGGTAACAATGGTTCCGTCAGCACCTCTTCTGGTGATATTTTCTCTATACATAGTTATTTCTTTGAAGGATGATCCTCTCACCTGCTTTATGGACCCTGAGCAAGTGTTTATTCAATGCCCCGATATTCTTGAACTGGCAAGCGCATAGATGACATTCAACCATTGGCTTTTTCGAGTTCAACGGGTGGACATCCTTCACGTGTCGATCACAATTGCTCTTCTAAACATAATTCTCTTTAAATTATGAAAGGTAAACGGGCCTTGTTGAAAAGGAGACCACAGACCGGACAATGGAACTTGGGTTTTTGTTCCCCGTGGACTGTCTTTTTGTGGGATCGAAGACCCGATTGGTGGGCGAAGTCTTTGCCGCAAATGAAACATTTCCATTGCTGAGTTTCTGTAAAATCCAAAATATTTATAAAAATAGAACCAACTCTCGTGTACAGCCAAATGTCTCTTCAATTCGCTCGGACGAACAAATGCCTTCTGACAGATGTCGCAGACGTGTTTCCTGTTCTCTTGTGTCCGTTTCCTTGTCAATGGCGCCCTTTCTCGAGTTCTTGCCTTTTTATCGAGTCGTCTAAATATCCTCTACACGTTTCTCGTCCGATAATTCTTACAAATGTGCATTGTGTGTCAGCCGATGGCCGTCGACTTTGCTCTGTTCCATCAGAATATCACATTTGCTGCAATATCCCAGCTCGCTGCAACTCAATGCGCTTTTTGACATCTCGCCCACTTTGTGTTCGACTCTTCGATGTCGATTATATAGACACTGAAACGGGCAATGGATAACAAAAGAACGGACAAACCGAATATTCAAACTCTCGTCCACAAATTGAACACGTGTAGTTGTCACTTCTCATGTGAGTTTTCAAATGGGCCACGAAAGCAGAAAACCGTTGGAATTTCTTTTTGTTTTTGTTGTCACACAACTCACACCCGGTGCCCGAGATGAATTCAGCCTGAAATGGTAATAAATTCGAACTGAACATGTTTACCTGCGAGATGTGCCCAATAATGGCGTGTACTCGAAGATTTTGGGTCAAATTAAACCGGGCACCGCATTTCTCACAGCTGAAACAGGAAGAATATGAGGAGAATAAAATAAGATCACCTTAATTTCTTGTACAATTCGCAACTGTGTTTCCTGTACTCGCGGGATTGGCTGATGTCGACAATCCGATCACAGTCGATACACCGAGCTCTGTTGATCTCTTCCTGGAATATCTGACTAATTAAAAAGAGCCGAATTCACGTAGAGGACAGTGTTCTCCTCGAGATTGGATCCTTGTTCCGGATAATACGACAACTGAGAATGGCCTAGATCTAAAAAGAGGTGCCATGTCGGCCGACTCTCCTTACCACGGATTGTTTCTTGTTCAAATGGTAAAAGTTCGTCTGTTTCATAATTCCAGAGGATATTCGGATCAGTTAATCCCGATGGTCCCGGCTCATCCGCCTGGTCGTGTGTCTCATTTTCTATGAAAATTGACTCGGAAAAGATAAAACGAGCTACCGTCCAAGAGGTCTTCGTCCTGGATTTCTGCCAGTAATCCGGTCTCCGGGACATAATCCACCATTTTCTAGAAGAACGGTCAATATAAGCACATTTCTGGAATCACAAGGACGACGAACCAAAAGGAATCAAAAGGTAATAAAGTTATATTTATTAATAATTAGAACAGGGAAAATATGTACAGGAGAAAAATGGTTAGAATGCATTTTTGAGGTTAGAAAGACCAGGGAGATCGGGCAATTTGATGTCTTTGAGTTGTTGGGGTAGATTCATGTTTTTGACGGCGGACACGGCACGGGCAGGGGCAGCCGAGATGCCCGCTTCCTGCTTCTGGAGCTTTTCTTGTTCTTGTATTCGAAGAAGAATTTCATTCATGTTTGTCTCGAGTACCATTCCGCCCATGACAATCTCACTCAGAATATGATGTACCTGAAAATGTCTTCTGTTTAGGTGGCTGAAATGAGGGGGCACCTTGTCGACGTGGAATATTAAATCCAATTCGCAGACATTCTCAAAACAACGATCGAGAGTCTCGACGAAAACTTGGATCAAGTCCAAAATGCCTAATTCGGACTCACTACTGTCGACACAAAATATAAAATAAAGAGTCGCATAGTGGCGATAAATGAGGCGATAGTCATTGCCATCAATCAGAGTACCTCCTTCCAAGAAATTACAGACATTATCATCCCTTTTTGAGACCAGTTGGAAGGTCTCCCGGATAATTTGCTGTTGAATTTCTTCCGTGTAGCGATGGTAGAACTTCAGCAGACGCGGCTTACCGTGGTTATTTATTACTAAGATTGCCTTGATCATGGCTAAAAAAATTATAACTTCATATGGTGGGAAAAGCGGAGAATTATATTTGCGAGAAATGAACGATAAAATCGAAGATAGCTTTTCCAATAAATTGGCGCCGTAAATGCGCTCCATCGCACCTATCGTAACATTCGAGCACACTGTTCCAGTCCTTTGAATCTTTCCCGTATAATCTTTTGGGCCTAAATTTTCACCTGATGTTTTGTTAAGTTTTTCACTCGTTTATCATACTATTACGCTCTAAACGATATGTAGCAGTACTATAATTGTCAGAATAATTTATTTATACCCATTTCCTATCGCCTTTGGTTATAATTATTCTTTGGATAATTTCCAACACCAGCTTTCATTTCTTTTCCAATGCTTTTTTTACATTTCATTTTTATAGGTAATCATATTGGGGTCAAGATGACGAAGATCCATTATACACGTAACCCCGAAAACGCTACAAAATCCTGCAAAGCCCGCGGATCCGACCTCCGTGTTCATTTCAAGAACACCCATGAAGCTGCTATGGCTCTCCGCAATATGCCTCTCCGTCGTGCTCAACGCTTTCTCGAGAATGTAAAGGCTAAGAAGGAAATCGTTCCTTTCCTCCACTTCAAGGGAGGCGTTGGCCGTAAAGCCCAATGCACGAACTGGGGTGTTACTCAGGGACGCTGGCCTCAGAAGTCTGCCGAGTTTCTGCTTGATTTACTCAAGTAAGTATGCTTTAAAATTTAATTTGTTTTTCAAAAACATGAAGGCCACTTGTGGGTGAAATTTCAGTAGTAAGCACTGTTTTTAAGGAATGCTGAGAGCAATGCCGAATACAAAGGGCTTGATGTTGACCATCTTGTAATCGATCATATCAATGTTCAAAGGGCTGCTAAAATGCGCAGAAGAACTTACCGTGCCCACGGAAGAATTAATCGTAAGTTTCACGTGTTTATTCACATTAATTTCTAATTGTTAAATGATTCTCTCTACATTTTGTGGAAATTTTCACATACCTTTCCAAATAGTCTAATTATTATTTATCAATACGTTTCAGCCTTCATGTCATCTCCTTGTCACATCGAGGTTATCCTTACCGAAAAGGAAGATATTGTTTCGAAGCCGTCTGATGATGTTCCCAAGGCCCCTAAGAAGGAGTCTAAGAAGAAGCAAAGACGTGAGCTGGCAAGAGGAGAGTATTAAGCAACATTTTGTTAAATAAATTGTTGATTTGTTTTGCTTTCATTTCCAAGCAGGGATTTCCTTGTGTGTTCAATGGATGCGAAGTATACAGGAAAAGTCATCGCAGAATGATACGTTTTTTCTCAAGTTCAACTGTCACAATTTCTGGTGGAGAAAACCTTCCTCGTATGTTAAAACAGTTGACCCGGGAGGTGGATTTAGCGAAAAAATTTTATGAAGAGGTCAGATTTTCCAAAGTTGGTTTTATCGTTAGTACTTGATTTTTCTCGAATAATAGGCAAATCTACGCCGATGAATTGTATTGGAAGATTCCAGTGACGAAAGTTCACCCAATCATTTCAGGGTAAACCGAGCAGCTTGAAGAAATTGTTAACCATAATTCGTAGAACTGATGAAATCAATGAACTGTCTTCAAGAACTGCAGCGTATGGAGTAGCATTGGCACTGAAATTGGTATTTCACATACGCAGAAGTTCCATGTTTGTTTTTGCAGAAAAGGACAGATGATTCTGCAAATTGTCTTGCTAAAGTGACCTGTTCACCACCTATAATTCGGCATAGCTTATCTACTCTTGTTCTTGTTCAACAAAATAAGCTTGACGATGCTTTAGATGAAGTCGAGGCGGTCATGAATGAAGAAGACATGTTTTTTAATTCAATTAATTCAAACATCTCAGAGGAATCTGTATGTTTTTATAACTTTCAGTTATTCGAGTTTTCAGTTGGATGCACTGCATCTTGCCATACAACAACGCTCTGATACGCAACTTTTAGTAGGGACACATGATATTCAGTTTGTAAAACTGTTTAGATGAAACGATTTCGCCGCTTACAAAGAGCTATTACTCAATACGGCAGAAGAGCGGAAACCAAAATAGAAAATATTTTGGCGATGCCTATCTCGACGAGTGCCGTGAACTGTGACAGGTCATCAGGTCCTTCCGTAGACCTATCGGACAAAATTATAGAACAGACACCTCATTTCTTGTCAGAAATAAAAATTTAAGAATTTATTGGATATATAGAAGTGTGGTGCCTATATAATCAGAAGTGCACTCACAACAAGCACGGGTATACGTTGAAATCAAAAGGTATAAAAAATACAATGGCTGGATCAAATTGGGCTAGACGCTGGCTTTACAAAACCTACCAATGTAGGAAGAACGTCCAATTTCGTACTGTACAATAATGTAAATGTAAAAATCTGGGCTTCGCCATATGAACATACCCATAAAAGGACTGGAAACAATTTTTAAAAGATCGTGAACGCAGTTATTGGCTGCTTCCAGATAGGTTGAGATTTGCAGCGCTAAAACCACTTTGCGCCTTATCGAAGTTATTGACGATATCAGTCACCAAAGCCGGATGCTGTTTTAGGATGTCATCCCAGCCGGAAGTTCCTGTGATCACCTTAGGACGAGCCAAGATCAGCTGCAGAAATATATTTCCAAAACAGCAATTACTTTACCTGTACAGCGCTTTTTCGCAACTTAGCCGCATTATACATATCACCCAATACGAGTAGTTGGCAGGCTGTATCAGGCGTAATATTTTCGACCAAGAATTTCTCGCAATGATTCTAAAATAATTTAACAAAAATAGTGATAAGGTAAAAAATAAACCTTTAATTCGTTTAAGGAATACTTGTCTGCGGCAATAAGTAAGTCACTCGCAATTTCCGCAATATCTTTTTGGCAACGGCCACAATAAATATAGTAAATCATCTCATGAACAACATCATATTCCAAGTCCCATATTTCCAAAACGCCCTAAACAATCATTTTATAGAAGGAAAAGGTTTATACCGTCTTTGCTTCTGCCGTATCCTCATGAAGCAGCATTGCACCAAATACTGGAGAACGTGCTGCCAATATAGCTTTGTGACACCTGATTTCTCGTCCATCAGCACCTATCCGTATTGTAAAATCCGTCAAGACGTCATCACGAAACATTTTCTGGTAGTCAGCGACAAGTTGTTGTTCACAATTCGCTGCAGCCTATAAAACACATATAAAATAATATAAATGAGAGCTACCAAGGTTGGTTCAGAGCATGTAGTAACAGTATCGACAGCTACATCGATCTCCACATTCACAATGATTAAATCACGAGGAAGTATTTGTGGGAATAACACATCACGCTTAATATAAGAAACATAGTCAGAGTGGGATGGGTTAGGATGGATGCGCATCTAAATATAATTTAAAAAGAACGAAGACCTAATTGAAACCTCTATTTCCTTCAATTCTGCAGTACGTAGCATAAACCGAGATTTAAAACCAATTTTCGAGGATTTTCCATTACCCACCTAAAAAACCAAGTCAGTTACTTTTATTTTTAACTAACCACTCTATTTAAACAAAGAAATACAAAATCCTTATTATTTTCACCATTACCCTTGGGGTAAATTTTAATAGACCAAGTCAATTGCTCATCTCCACGTGTTAAATAAACAAAATTCTCCAAATATTCCTGATAGCAATGTGAAAAATTCTTTACAGTCCAACTGTGATTTACTTTCTGAAATATTTGCACAATGCAAAACAAAAGCTGTAGCTTACTTCCACTTTAATTTCGGTTTGTGATGAATTGGCAGGCGGCGTACCCAGTATGCTATCAGAAGAGTCATTGTGTGGGTCCATGTTCTAAAATAAATAATGTGAGCAATAAATTAAATATTCAAAGGTAAGTTCACGGAAACGGAGCCGTAATGATATAGATTACTGGTAGAGTAATAAAATTCATCTCATATAAGTTCTTTAAGAATCTAGGGAGAGATAAAAACATAGACATTAAAATGCGTTAACAATAAGAAAACTAATTCAACCCGAATTCTAATATGCAAAAAATAACGAAAAAAAGTACCAGTAAAATGAGTACAATAACAGGATTCTTTTGGCTTAGCAAAATATAAAAAATTAAGTTTAAAGCTATAACCGGTTTTTTCATAGCGTCCGTCACCTACGACGGCCAACAACTGTTGTAAATCCACTATCTTGCTCCGAGTCAGCGTCCGAATTCTGTGATTGATTAGTTGCTGAATTTCCATTTACTTTAGATGGATTATTTCTATGGCTTCGAGCAGCAGGATTATAATACATTATGTCCGGCCGTCTTTCCGATTTCCTCGTTTCTAATCCCTGCAAAACATTATTATCTACTGTTAATAGCGATGAATTCAAAAAAGAAACGTAAACTTACAGAGTGACGTTTTGTCCCATTGACAGTGTCACTTTCACTCTTCTTCGTTGCAATCGATGGATTATTGTGATTTGATGCAGTTTTATCGTTTCTTCCATCTCCTTGTTTTTTAGAATTCCTAGAGACAAGCTATTAACATAAACTATCCTAACTTACTTGTGTACTGCAGATGAGTATGAGTAAGAGTCAGTAACTTTTTTCCCCTTGCCATCCTTTTTAGGCAGATCATCCTTTCTTGGAGAAACCGGTTTCCTTACATGCTTCTCGTTATTTTCTTTCTTAACATTATTTAATATAGAATATATTAGAAAATACCTCATTTACGCCAGGCTCCTCTTTCTTTGGCACAGCAATTTCATTTAAAACTCCGTTATCTTTTGATTCTTTCTTGATTTTTTCTTCTATGAATAATCCAGTCTCCTCGGATTCAGCAGGCTTTTTTTCACTTGAAGGAGGAAGAATACTTAGAGGTTTTGATGTTTTCATAGATGCGTGGTGCTGATTCCAGCTTACTGTATCAAGATTGATATACTGAAAGTGAATATTACGTAGTTAATTTATCATTTACCGGTGCAACGCACGTATTGGTAACCAGCAAAGGTGTGCGCATTTTGTCCGCTCTTTCAATTTTCCTTGGCTGAAACTCTTGCCGCTGAGAAAGGCTTTGGCTCTAAAAAATAATCAATATCTTATCACCATTGACCATTTTGGAAGCAGGCCTTTGGAACAAGTCCGATGCACTTGTTAGAGTTACTAAATACTGATTCCCAACACATAGAAATGCTACACTACGGATTTACGAATCACAAGCGTACCTCGGCCCTCACCTTCAGCCAACAACGATATTCCACTTGTTGTGGTGTAAATGGCATAATCAGTGCTAACATACTGCCACTCTTATAGAGTATTTCATTGAAATCTGTGTTTCTTCTTCGATCGCGTACGAAAACACCTTTTAAAACCTAAAACACATAATTTGGCAAAAAAAATGAAAACCAAACCTGCAACGCTTGAGAAAATGCTGTTTGCACGGCGGCGAAGTTGAAGGTAGACCGGCCGACTTCATTAGCTACAAAAAAATAAAATACAAAACCAAATTAGCGCTTGAATAGAGTTACTGAGTATGGAACATACTTCGTAACAATGGATCTTCCAAGGAAAGGACAGGTGATTTGAAATCTAAGCTATTGTTTTTCTTTCTATATCGGCAATCCTCAACCGATATTCCTACTTCCAAGTAGTTGAATTCCTAGATGCATATTATATGTTAGTTCAAGTTACACTAACCTGAGCATAAACTTCGAAAAAGCGCATCAATAGCTCTCCCAAGTTGACATCAAAGTCATAAAAAGATTTTCTTCTAACAGGCATTGCATATATCTAAAAAAAATAAATTTACAAAAGTATTGCATTGAAGGAAACTAACTTGAAGAAAGCTGATTAACATCAATATTAAACCATACGAAGATAAACCTCCAGTGAAAGTCTGATTTAAATTTCGTTGTATTAGAAACTGCTTCAGAATTAGAATTAAAGGTTCGACTACGGGAAACTCTTCTTTCACCTAGAATTACATTGAGATACAACCCATCTAAATAACTACTTTTTCGATATAATCCGCAGCTCGAACACCTTGTACAGTGTTAAATGAGATATCAATTGACACCAATGTATCTTTGTCTATCATTTTTACAATTGGAACAAATGCCTCAGGATACACTGATATTGTTTCAGCCATTCCTGAAGCTTTCAATGCATCAGCAGTTTCCTAAAATAGTTTGTGTGGTTGTTTTTCTAGCCTACATTTAAAATCGAACCGACTTCTGCCCAAGCCGAACACTCTACCAATACATCAATATCAGACGTAGGAAGAAAAAGATTAGTCCGCAGACTTCCGAACACTGAGACTTTTATATCAAAGTCCTTCCATTTATCGTGAATAACTGATTTCACCTAAAACATATGGTATGCGAAAAACATTGGTGACAAACTCTTTCAAAAACGCTGTATCGTAAAGCTGTTTCAACTTTGCTAGGTCGTAACCAATGATAAACATCCAATATTTCTTCATGTAACCTAAATCTTTTAATATTACAGCGTTAGAATAAAATGGATCGCTGAGCACAAAAAATAAATTAAATTTTTATATTCCAAACGAATCCTTTACTCACCCGTCTATGGATAACTTATATCGCTTTTTAACCCATGGCGATAAGACATTTTCAACATATCCAAAAAGAGGATTAGGAATCGATTTGGCCTTATATTCTGCATAGTTGCCTGAGGTGGATGGTGTCGGATCTGCTGAATCTTCTATCCGCATTCTAAACAAAAATACAAAAAGCAAGCATAAATTAAAAATAATTGAAGGAAGAAGTTGTATAATAAAGTTGTATAATGGTGGGAAAAGAGGGCCAGTCTTTTCAATGAGAGAGGAAGAGAGCGCACGAGACATGCAGAGTGTGGGGTGCCTCTAAACAGCGGGCTGATACGCGACTTCCTTCACTTTTATTTCCCACTGTCTGCAACAAGGTTTTATAGTTTTAACAGGCTCACAGTATTGCCATAATCGACAGTAAAGAAACCAAGATAATTTTTGCAAATGCCCCAAAAGCAAGAATGATTCAATCTCTTCTGTAACGCTGTATGCTCGCTGTTTAGTCAGTCATTTCTATTTTTTTTGCTTGTTTTCGATCGAAGACTGCGAAATATATATTGGTGTGGATCTTGTGCGTTTTGATTCACAGAAAAATCCGAGTTTGTGTACTCTACTGGTATTTTTCCACATTTTTATATCTTTCAGTACGATTTCGTCACATTTAATTTTAGCATGCTGAGCTCACTTCGAATAGGTATTCCTGGCATATTCACGCGTAACTTAACTACAAAAGCACTTGCTCCGTCAACTGAGGCTCCTAAAGGAATTGGAAAAACAGGTTTCTTATTGTAATAATTCCATATAAAGTAAAATTAGGAACGCCCTTCCTTGAAACCTCATCCGCTGGAGAGTATGCACTTGCTAGACTTGACGATGTGATGAACTTAGCTCAACGTGGTTCACTCTGGCCTCTAACTTTTGGTGTGTAACACTTTTTTGTAAGTGAAATATTTAGGGTTGGCATGCTGTGCCGTAGAAATGATGCATTTTGCTGCTCCGCGGTATGACATGGACAGATATGGAGTTGTTTTTCGCGCATCTCCGCGACAGGTCAGTTAGACGGAGCTCGTTCCAATAATTTTAGTCTGCAGACTGACTTAATTTTTGTAGCTGGGACAGTAACAAATAAAATGGCTCCTGCTTTGAGAAGAATCTATGATCAAATGCCTGAGGCAAAGTATGTTTAATCTATCAATTGTATACGTATGTTAGATGGGTTATCTCCATGGGATCCTGCGCTAATGGAGGAGGCTACTATCATTACTCGTATTCAGTACTTAGAGGATGTGACAGAGTTATCCCTGTGGATATTTATGTACCAGGCTGTCCTCCTACCGCTGAGGTAAGCTCTAATACATTTGTAGGCATCCTTGTTTGAATAATTTGACTCAACTCGAAGACTTTAATAATGGAATTATCGAGTGTTTTAGGCGCTTTTATATGGAGTTCTACAACTGCAAAAGAAGATAAGAAGGAAGCGTGAGGCCCAATTGTGGTACCGAAGATAGACGAAGCCTGTTACATAGTGTTTTTACTAAGAGGAATAATATTTTTTGCTCAAAATAGTTTTAATTTTACATTGTAGCGGTTCTCACAGACCGCGTCCAATCCCACCTTTTATTGGGAGACGAGGACGTTTCTATTTCTTATTATTTTTTTGTTGTTTATTTCATTATATCTTGATCTTTGACCTACCCGGGGGTATTGATCTGCGCTGCGCCTAAAACGCCTGGCCGATCAATATAATTTTCACGTGATTTGCACCGGGTAACTAAAACATTTCCCCAGGCATCTATCATAACTATGAGATATAATTCAACTAAGCCATAGACATCTTTTCCGAAAGTGTCCTCTGCCGGTATCCAAATTTTCTTTTGAAGCAAAAGTGAACATTTTTCAATGATTTTCAATTCGCAACTAAACAGTTGGTTTTTTTTATTAAATTACTACTTGATATTTGTTCCCATAAACAAAACCACACTGTGCATGACTAAATTTATAATCTAACGAATGATTTATAAAGATAACTTTTAGTAGCTCTTTCTAAAACCTCCTATATCTGGTATTTATAAGATTTCCAGGAAACCATGTCATTACAATTGGCTCAGCCGGAGCTTTCCAGATGGGAGGTGAGTCAATTTCTTAGATAGCGTAAAATCATATCGAAATTTGGTCATTGGGATACACTACCAATTTGAGAGTTGGTCTTTTTGATCCCATTTCAATGGTGCAGTCCGTCCCTTTCTTTTTGTAATTCTACTTGGCACACTTTATTTTTTATCGATAATGTTCAGGTATAATCGTCTAACTTTCAGAGCATCATAAACTCACTTAGAGTTAACGAATTACAATCCATTCTTCAATTTTTCAAAGTAAATAAATTGGGCAAAAAACAAGATCTGATCATACGGGTCAATCAGCTTTTGAGGACACCGCAACATCAACCAGAGCTTGTTAAATTGGTAGGTCATTTCTTGTCTTAAGGCAGAAACTCGGAAGTTTTTGATTTATTAATGTTTCAGATCACGGCAATGAATAGACCACGGCCTGCACCTTATAATGCTGCTAATTCGTAAGATGGTTTTAATATACCATTTTTGTTTACTTATTCTAGCATGACAAATCGAGGTTATCCTTCTTCTTACAATAATATGCATGGTGGTCAACCATTGTATGGAAACGGTGGTGTCACTATGAGCGTAAGTAGTTTTTCCATGCCGTTATATATTTCGTGCTAGATGTATAACGCAAATAATGCACCTAAACCTTTGCGAGGTTTACGGCCGCTTGCCTTACCTTTCTACGATTTAATAGCAACTATCTTAGAACCGGTGGAGCTGGTTCAAGTTCCTTCGGGACTCAAAACGCTCCAGAAGGTGGTATATTTGATTTATTTCCTTACATTTTTAGTTTAGATGCAGTTATCATTCAGTATACCATTACAATACCACAGGGAATTGACTTACAGAGAGAGCACAAAATCGCTTCCTAGATACGAATTACAGCTGAGGTGCGTTTTTTTGTCAACAAATAATAAAAGAATTAAGATTTTTCAACCTCCCTCAAAGTTATCATCTTCATGAGCAGCCGGATGATTTTCCACCAAACTGTAGCGTGAGAATAGATGATGTTATGGTGGTATTGCCGGTTTGTCATGTTGCTATATTGATATCGCAACTTGTTTAGAATGTTATACCTACTAATAAACCAAATGTTGAAGCGAAACGTCCTTCGCGTCCTGTAAATATTACACAAAATTGTCAGCCACCACGGGATACTGCTAATGGAAGAATGGCTCACAGGTACATTTTAAGCATATTTTGTTCCTAGAAAAATGTTTATTTAGAATGTTCGTTGAGTGGACAGCTGATCGGCGAAGTTGGGCGGTTGCCATCTATCTGGTTAACAGAGTGACGTCTGATATATTGAGAGATAGGGCCGTTTCGAATGTTACTAACAAGCAGGAAGCCCAAGTCACCCGTCAACAAGTAATTAGGCGAATGACTGTAGGAGATGATGACGGCATTAAAATGGATCAAGTCAGGATCAGCTTACTTTGCCCGGTAAAAATTTTGTTTTTGTATAGCAAAAAAATATTCAGCTTGGAAAAACACGGATGGGTATTCCTGCAAGATGCAGAGATTGCAGTCATTTGCAATGTTTCGATCTTGATTTATTTTTGAAAATGAATGAGAAGCGTCCCACTTGGAAATGTGGAATATGTAGCGGTAATGCCCCTTATGGAAAGCTGATTATTGACGGGTGAGTCTTTTGCAAAAAAAAAACCTTTCGAACCGTGCTTTCGTTAAAAAACCTGCGTGTGGTCCCTTTGTTTGCTAAACGTAGTAAGGGTGTTTTTTGAACAGTCGAATGACGTTTGCTTGAGACAGGTGCAGTATACACTTATAGTGATTTCAGTTGTGTATTTATTATAATATTTCTATACTTTGAAAGGTGTTTTGATTAATTGTTTGTTTGAAGTGATTACCAAAACTCGGCAATGAGAGAGAAACGCTAATCTTTTTTTTTTGTTAAATTTTTAATTCTAATAAGGATATTTAGGTACTTCCAAAACATTCTTCGTGAAGTCACCGATGTTAATGAAATTGAATTGTTGACCGATGGTGGATATCAGAAGATCCAAGAGGTTGGATAATAGTAAAAATATTTTACCTATGTTTTAGACAACCTGTGACCTTAGTGATAGCGATGACGACGTTCCACGGACTTCCAACAATTCGGGTGACGCCCAAAAAGTGGCAACAGTTCCTAAAACAGTTCCTAAACCTGTTGCTGATGAGGATATCATAAGTATGTTTTTTGGAGTTTTCGGTTAATGGCATTTTAGCTCTTGATTCTGACGAAGACGAAGAGTTACAGCGAGTAATTGCCGCTACTTCGACCGTTTCAACTGGAACTCCTTCCATTAGTACGCCGAAAAAGAAGGAAGAAATAGAAGTTATCGTTCTAGATGACACGCCACCGAGAACAACTAAACCTACTGAAGTCCAAGAGCCAGTAAATACCCAGATAAATGTAAAGCCGGTAAGATGACGTTTCCTAAAAATCTCCAAAAAATATTTATCTCAGGATAGCGTGGAGTCTTCGACTTCTGCAGTTTCTATATCTCCTCCAATGGCTATTCCGCACGCAGTTCCCAGCACAAGCGCTACTGTTACAAGTTCGGCTCAATGGCGTGATAATCCAGGTCAAAATGGAACCAGAGTCGCCCCCAGTTACACTAACTATGCGCAATTTGTCAGTTTTTTTTCATTCAGCATTTTTTTGTTTAGCAAAATACAACACAAGCTTATAATATTCCACAAGTACCGTTGCCGCCCGGTTATCCGCACATGTGGAATGTGCAAATGCCACCGCAACAAGGAAATAATTTTAATCCAAATGTTTTCATTGGTGGAAACATGCAAGCGTACAGGAATGGAACACCGTTCACTACTTTCTACCATCATCCAGCTGATCAACAGAATCGAGCCCAACATTACATGCAACCTCAAACTGTGCAGGGGCAAACGTTGGCTGATGTGAGTTGTACATACTTTCAGCTTGCTAGAGGAACTGTTCTTTTTTCAAAATATCAAAAATTAAGTGTCCACTAGTAGGCAATGCATGATGTTTCAGAAAGGCAACAATTCAAATGTTCAGGCCCTTCAAGCAATAGCTAATCAACCTACTCCGACATACCAGCAGCAAAATTTCCAACGTCAGTGATTGTAAACGTGTCCATTTATCTCCGGTTACTTTTATCTTCCTTTTTCGTTTTTATTTAAATTTATCAAATGTTTTCTGTCTCCATTCTTGCATTATTGATGATTTATCATTTGGTAGCTCGCAATTGTTCTTTTTTTCTCCTTGGAGTAAGGAGCATAAAATGTTTCGTGTCTTCACCGAGTATCGATAAAACTTTATTATGATATTCTCAAAAAACCTTTTTTTCACACTCACACTCACAAAATAACACGGATAGAACAGGAGCCGGGGAAAGAAGGACGGCCCCCAGGAGGGCAATTGTATAGTTGATTGACGAAAAATGTAAGAATAATAATGAATCTATACATAAATGTTTAGGTTAATTGAGGAGAACGCCAATCTCCGAGCCGTGCACGTTTTTCAGGTGGTGAGACATCGACGGGTTCCATTTTGACATAAGGTTGAGGTTTATGCTGCAACGCGGTAGCCCATAACGGCGGATCCGCTCCGCAATCGGCATCGGTCGCAGCTTGTGGAATGTTCAAGGAACTAGTAGGCGGGCAAGTTGGACTGACCTGAAAATACTCGTGTCTCATAGAAATTTACACTAAAAACTTACCAACGGATGAGGTTGGCCTAAAGACGGATCATAGAAAGACGAAGTACTGGGAAAATCTTGGTGTTTGTCTCGATGGATAGGAGGTCGATATTGCTGTTGAAGGAAGAGATTGGTATAAAGCGGATGAAGGGAGGCGGACGGTTGAGGGGCGACGGTACTCGGTTGTTGTTCGTGGTGGACTCCACTGCCATTCAGCTGAGAAACCGACACGTGGTTAGGAGCCGGAGTCGACGGTCCCGGACTGTCGTCGTCGCTGTCACAGGCGCCATGTTTCGATTCCTTCCGCTGCAATGTCTCCATAATGTCATTGTTGGTCCGTGACTCGTGCGGTTCGTTGTACTCGGTGTATTTGAGCAAGACTTTGTCCATATCCGTAGAAGCATATCTGCAATTTATTGTCTTTTAAAAGTCGTCAGTGTGAACGCCGTCAGTGAATGGCCTTGAATTGTTCAAAAGATCAAAAAAGCAATGTACAACCCTGAGTAGGGGATCACTTACAAAGTGTAGGCGACCTATCGTTCGGGGTTGGTCTATTTTGCATCTTTTACCCTTCTACACTCAATTATTGAGAACTGAGCGAGTACACATAGATGCGATGGGGATTGAACCCCTGACCGTTTAAATGGCAGACCGCGACATACGCATTGCACCATTGCTACAGACATGCCGTGAATCAATGAGAAGTCGATATTCTCTTTTTTTCAGTTGAACAATAGGTTTCGAATTACAATGAAAACACGGCGTATCAGCAATCGATCTCCGATCACTTGATATGGGGAAGTTCCCATCGATTTGGCTGACGTCATCCCGTATTTCTATCAAAAACACATTCTGTTGTTGGCAAAAAGTGGCCAAAACACGAAAACAGACGAGAAACTTACTGGAAGAGTTTGTTGGTGGAATTGAAGACAATGAGAGCAATCTCACAATCACAGAGCACCGACAACTCGTAGGCCTTCTTCATCAAACCGAACTTACGCTTAGTGAATGTCACCTGAAATATTGAGTGGGTTAATTAAATGACACATGGCATCAAGGCCCCCTCACTTGTCCTATTCAGGGAGCGATCCCCGGTTATTTTTAGCCCCTTCAGGCATATTTTTGTGTCCCCGTGGCAAGGCAACGACGGGCGCCGTGGATGACGTCAGGGGCAGCCCCGTCCGGAATCGATGGGCACAGCTGGCAACGGGCAGCCCAGTCTACTAATTGCATTCCGTTGTGCACAGATTCTGACACGAGGACGACGACGACGATGGGTCGAGCCAGGGCGACGACGACGTCGCCCGAGCACTCTCTCCGAATGAGTTTTCTCATCTGTCAGAGAGATGATCTCTGCGCGGCTTTTACACATCTCGGGACAACTGACTTCCTCGTGGGACCCAAAAGACTTTCTGGGAAATACGTGTACTCTCGAAAACAAGGCGGCTGATGGGGAGAGGGCGACTCACCTGACGATTTCGTTCGTCTTGAATCCGAGTGATTTGAATCTTCTTACGGCCCATTCTATGCTGCTTCTGAAATAATTTCTCTTTCTTCTTTAAAGGAGCAAAAGGAACTGCAAAAAAAGTAGCTGGAGGACAAAAAGACACAACATAATGGCATAGAAGAGCGCGCGGGACTTTACACCCGTGGGATGGAAAAGCGACGGCAGTGAGATCAATGGAAGGTTCAAAGACGGCTGGGAAAGAATCTTTTCCGGGAGTGATACGTGGCCAGAAATAGAGTCTAATTAGAGGAGAGAGGGCGGAGAGGGCAAAGATCACCTAACTGACTGATCCCCGGGCCCTTTTTAGCCGGAAACGATTCTATTCCACCTCGACGCGTTGCTCGATTTTCCGCCTCTCCGTTTCTAAAAGGAAACTTGACGACAAATTTTTAGAAAACGGTTGATGGGTGATGGATTAGACTGGTGGCGCGAATCGAAAGGGAAAAAAGTTAGGCGACCTGTAGGGGTGGGAGAAGTGTACAGCCAGCTAAAAGAGATCGCCGCCTCCGGATGAGGAATCGTCTGATTGTCAGCTCAATGTAATGCGACAAGACTGCTGTACGAGATGAGAATTTGAGAATGGAAAACGACGACGACGGCAACGATGTACAGTCCCCCCAAGAAGAAACGTGATCCATCACGCGCTGATGTCATTGGAGCGTGTTTACTGGCAGCAAAAGGACAGAAGCCATTGGAAAAGGATTACGAGAGAAAGACACACGGTGATCTGATATTCAGAATAAGGAAAAAGAGAAACACGTGATGACAAAAAAAAGGCGTCGGTTGTTCTCGACCGCCAGTAAACAAGTTCCCAGGCCGGTTCTACGGCTACTTGGAATGGCAGCCAGGGTCAAAACGGAGAAACTATTTCCAGTCGACTGCCCAAAGGGAAAAGTTTGTTTGGGGATCGGGTTCACTGTGCTTATTCTATTTGCTCGTGGAGCAAAAAATCATTGACCAAAACAAATAACCCGGTAAAAAACAGACAATTATTACTACCGTACGGGGGAAAATGTCACGTGAACAGTCGAGATTCCTCGAATTATGGACTGATAAGAAGAAGGAGACGAGACTTCGCTCGACTGTTGTCTAGGGAGCCGTCCTCGTCGCCAACTTCATCTGACGCAGGACAGGTGGAATTATTTGAGGCGGCTGAAAGGGCAGCAGGCGGGTGTGCCCGCGGAGCAGAAACTAATCGGGCAGCCCCCGCAAAGCCGAAGAGAGAGAGCGCGAGACTGATAAGGAAACGACGGGAATAGCAGAGGCACAGATATTAAAGGAATTATTGATCGTGGCAGGACCTGCAAGTGAGAGCGCCGGGCCCCCGAGAGATAAGCCCGCTAAAAAGCAACTGACACCCGCAACATTCGATTAGAGGCGATCGTCATGGACTGCGCCGAGTCTAATCGTGTTACAGAGGTGTCTTATGTATCTTTGACTAAACTAATCGACGATCGACGAGCCCATATTTCAATAATATCTAATGATGTCAAAAAGAGAGCTCTAAATGAGGTTTACCTTTTCCAGTTTCAGTTGACAGTTGGAGTCGTCTGAGGGGTCGACCTGAAAATGGAAAAGTCGACAAGAGAGGCAGAAAGAGAGGACGAGAGTGACCGACGGATCGATTTGAACCTGATAATCGGGTCAAAAACTGCTGGCTGCGGGAGCTGGGCCTCTCCTGGCTGACTGTTTGTTTGGCGGCGGCGGTCGGTCACGCAAGTTCGACAGGGGAGAGCAAGCGGGAGAAGAAGGCTCAAACAGACAGACGAGATACGGGCGACACGTGAGCGAGTTCAGAAATTCGAGACAGATGAAGGCGGCTTAATCTCGGATTAGGACACCCGACTGGGCAACACAGAGACTCAGAGAGAGGCTCCTCTTTTTTTTCTTTTTCTTGACGGGGCCCCTCAACGATCAATATAATTTTCCATGAGAAGGGCGGGCGTTCAATGTTTAAAACGAAGCAACGTGACGGCCGAAAGTATCATTTGAATGGGAAGTCCCCTCCGTCTATCGGGCTGGGAATACTGTTTGGTTACTCCTCGAAACGAGCGGACGGGAATAGGCTCGACTCTCGGAAAATAGCGACGGAAAACATGTGTACTGACTGTACTGTGAGGGCGCCGGCTGAGCTTTTTCAGTCAGTGAAAGCTGTGCTAACAAACGGGCCCGCGCCAAGGCTATTATTTTTTGGTGGATGATCACCATTTTTGCTGTGTAATATGGGTTTTTGTATTCCGAAAGAAAAACATGTTTGTGAGAACTGGAAAAGGAGAGGGACTTCTCGGCTGAGAGTCACGTCCAATTAGACCGCCAATTATTCATGTCAATCTGGGCGGGACCCCTTCGGAGCAAAGGGACCAGATAAAAAAGACGAGAAGAGTCGAGTTTTTCTCATTTGGCGGCTCAACAGCCATGACGGTTCGACTAATCCGGAGGGGATCGTGCGGCCTCCCGCTGACTCAACGTCACGTAGAAACAACAGAACAAAACAAACATAACTGGAAAGTACGTAGTCATTTTTGCAAATTTTTTTGAAGGCGGAAATCAAGAAGAATATAGGAAAAGACGATGACAATCGACGGACTGATTCAGCTGCCATTGAAAGGGGGCGTCACAGACGAAGCGCTCACCTAGGAGACAGCAGGGGAGAGAAGATACTGGAAAGGGAGGGAAATACCAAGAAAGGGATTAAGAGGAGCGAAGTTCGAAGGAGAAAGAGAAGCCAATCAAACGATGGGGGGATTACGGTAATCACGAGCATTTATGGAGCGGAAAAAAGAGTAGCCATGGAGACGGACGGACGGGAAATGGAGGCGGCTGACAAGGCTAATCACGAGGGAGAGATCGGCCCGACCAAGGGAAGACCCAATCGAGATGAGGGGTTTAGAAGAGATCGAGAGGGGAGGGACCATCTGAGGGAGGAGGACTCTAACCCGACGGCAGCCCAGTCTACATTGGGGAGGGGGCGAAACAACACTCCCTCTCTCAGATACATCGTCTATTCCAACCAAAAAATGAGGGTCAGAGTTCAGACAATATTGATTCTCCTGAGGAATGCTGCACTTGAGGAGCGCACACCCAAACGAACTTGATTACGGTGGGCAAAACTGGCAGCTGCAAAATACGCAAAGGCGCGTTTGCCGCGAAGGTAAATAATTTAAAATATATTCGGCGAATGTAGTAGAAATTATATTTTCGCCTGTGTAATGATTTCATTATGCGCGCTAGAATATTATTCACCTTTGTATGGCTTGGCATGTGACTTACTCAAGCTGCCGATGTAAATCCGACTAATTAAAATCTTATTTAATATTTTCATTCATGACTGTTCATCTTTTCAGAAGCTCATCGTTTTCCTTGGGGATCCCTGGATAAAAAATGGATGAAGAGAACATAAAAGAAAATATAATTGACATTACACACGAGGATGAAGAAGTGTTTGAGCCTGAAGCAAAGAAGCAAAAAGTATATTATATATTTCTACATATATACTGTTTTCTTTCAGATAGATATAGATGAATGCGACCCGACACTGCCTGATACAGGGCAACCTACAATTTTAACGCCATCTAGAAAGAGTAAAGCACCTAAAGCCTCTCAGGTTAGTTTTTGCAGTTGAAATTCTCTTCGTATTTTCTATCTTATGTTTTATTTTTATCTATCTACAATGTTATATTTAGGAGGAACGTGATGCAGAAAAAGCAAAAAAATTGGAGATTAAGAAACAAAAAGAAGAGGAACGAGAAAGAGCAAAAGCGGAAAAAGAACGACTTGCCGAGGAGAAACGCCTAGAAAGGGAGAAAAAAGAGAAGTTAGTTAACATCGATTATGTCGAATTTATATTACGATGATTTAGGGAGAAGGAAGAAAAGCGCAAGGAAGATGAGCGCAAAAAAGAGGAGAAACGAAAAGCTGAAGAGCTTAAAAAGGAGCAAAAAAGAAAAGAAGAGGAGGAAAAACAGAAAAGAAAAGAAGAAAAAGCTCAGAAAAAGAAAGAAGAGGAAGAAAAACTAGAAGCAAAAAAGCGAGAGGAAGAGGAACGAAAATTAGCTAAAAAGAAGGAGGAAGAGGTGGATTTTACAATTTATTACATAGGATCATTGCCGTTGCTTATACTCAGAATGTATATTGCCGACATTATATTTCGAAACGACACAATACAGACATGTCGCAAATTGGGGTGAAGTGGTCACGCGCGACCTAGTCAGAATTCGTAAAGTTTCATAAAAATTAAACAACATAATGCTAATAGTTATTTTCGAAATGAAGGCACGATATTTATTGTTCATTTTAGTTTCAAGAAGAAAAGAAAAAACGTGCCTCCGCAAGATTTCTCGAATTCTTCAAAAAAGTAGACAAAGATAATGGAACCAACGAAGCGGTGCATCGTGAAAAGGTTTGGTACAAACCATTTCAGGTATGGTAATCATTTTGCTTCTAGTTTCTTTGCAATTTTAGCCTAAACCTGGTTATCATGTAGCTCCTGTTCACCGCCGTGAACCGCTTTCATTGGAATGCGATCTCCTCACTCAGTTTCCTGAGGTTTTCCATATTTCTAATTTGTAATTTTTATTTTTTTAGGTTTCAGCTAACACATACCTTTCTTCAGCGGCTGTAAAAGGAAGAAGTTTGGAACCTGCTCCTAATAAGTAAGCGTTTTTTCATTATTTTATTAAAATATTGTAGTCGGCTGAAGTCAAAACTTTTTCAATTTCATGATAATTTTCGTCCCCCATATTATGGCACGTGGAGAAAGCGAGATAAAAAGGTCAATCCTAGAAATCCTTGGAAACCGTCATCTACTACCATCGATTATGAAGTAAGATCAAATCATTACGTGCTTTATCGTAATCTATTTTTTCCCAAACATGTTTGGAGTTTAGATGGATTCTGATGCTGAATGGGAAGATGAGCCTTCGGACGCAGAAGAATGTAAATCGGATGAAGAGGTCTGTAGTCTTTATCTATTTATTTATTTTTTTTTGTTTCCTGGCAGGGTTTTGTAATTTTCTTTCAGGATCCCGATTTGGATGAAGTTGATTCTGATGTTGAAGACTTTATGGTAGCACCTGGTTATCTCTCTGATGGTGAAGGTCAAGAGGAGGACGACGAGTCTAATGAAAGGGACGCAGAGGGACGTGCGGAGCGGCTCGCGGCGCGTGCGAGCGAGTGGAAGCGAAACGTTCAGAACAAGTCCAAAGTGCTTATCCCAATCTGTATTGGTCCTACTCTTGAGCCAAAACCCCAGTTGCTAGCCTACTCGGTTATCGTTCTTCCCTAAATACTTACATCCCTATCTATTCGGCCTCTGAGCCTTTTTTGCTGTTCTCGAGGCTTTTATATTGGAGCCGCGGGCATTGTGCCCGCCGGCATGCGACAGCATTCCATGTCTAGTGTCAGAAAATTGAATGAGGTGAGTCTGACTGTATAATGTGTGTTGTTAAAATTCATTGCTTGCACCCATGTCTTCTATCGGCTTTTTTCGGTTTTACATAATTTTTCTCTTCCCATAAAACCCTATTTTGTTATATAGAAATTACGTTATGCTTTATTGATGTTGTGTTTGATTATGACTGGTACTAACCCCTTTATGATAATGGGGATTTTCGCATAGAGCATCTGTAACTCAATAAACTTTATAAAAAAATACTTTTCATGTTTCAATCTTTTTTTGTAACTGACGGGTGAAAAGATTGAGAATGTGTTAATAATAACGCGAAATTAACCCGAAAATTTTTTTGTTAGATCTTTATTGAACGGAGTCGGTGTGCACTTCTTGCTATTGAATGTTATTATTTTCCACTGGTAGTAACATCCATCCCAAGTCAACCAGAACTGCCTATACTTTTGTAAGACAATCAATGGATATATCACTCATAAAAAACTGTCAGCAATAACTTACCGTAAAAACTGAATCCGAACCCCCTGGGGCGCTAAGTTTCAATACCCCCCTTTCCCCTGGGGCAATAAAACAGGAGGGGTTTTATTATAGGGGGGGGGCGCTAAGTTTCAACGTGCTTTTCAGGCCTCAGACATCAAGAAAATGCAACTTTTTTGAGAAATTTTTAGCGAAATTTTTCAAAATTTTTTCAATTTTTTCTCATTTTTGACCACTTTTTCTCTAATTTTGTGGTTCGAAATTTTTAAAAATCTTATTTTTTATGCAGTTTTCTGTCGGAATCTTTGCAGAATGCCTGGCTAACCATGACTAAAATGGTTGTATCATTCGGTTTAACCATTCCTACAGACAAACGGCTGTTTGACGGTGGAAATAGACAATCATTATCAATTCCTGACCAGCTTTAGCATTATCACCACAGATATTCGCGCAGTACTTCATTTTTGCGAACATAATTCCTATTCGTTGAGCCTGTGATGAGCAATCGGGCCCCGTAGGAGTGGGCCGAGCCTGCCCAGGCTGACGATTACTCCACCCACAAAATTGTTCGCTGACCCTGAGGCGGCTTGCGCATCCCAGGTAGGGTTGCAGGCAGGACGGGACGTGCCGAGAGACTTGACGTCCCGTCCCGTGACGGGTACGTCCCGCTAGAGGTACGGGCTCCTTTGTGACGGGATCTGCGTCCCGTTTTCGTCCCGTCCCGTGGACCTTCCGGGACGGGACGATACGGGGCTGTGCTCTCTACGTGCCGTCCCGCAGGCAACCCTAATCCCAGGTTGAGCTGTTTGAACCATGTAGACCAAGGCGTACCATCATATCGAATCGAGATATCGTCGAAACTTTGTTCGATTCGGTGTCTTCGCCCTCTTCCGAGAACCCGGATCCGTCCGAAAATGGCCGGATTCAGTCCGGATGTGGGCACATGATGGATACGTTCGATCTAAGCCGGCTGTAAAAGGAAAGGTCTGTGCAGCCTTGCTGTGTACCAGAATCGAATCCTGATTCCAGCGGTCACCTTGCAAAGGAGCTCGGAGGAGTTCGACTCATTTTGCATTGTTGTGGTTGAAAGAGTACCGATGAGTACAAGAGAAATGTATTTTCTGGTGCGTTTATGCTGAACTTCTCTGTTCTCCTTCATACAGGACATAGAAAGATGAGCAGTGTCATTTGTTTCGTCTAATATTGGCGTGAATAAGCAGTTTTGCTAAGCTATAAAGACACTTTAGAGCTCTTACATTATGAAAAATCGGATTCTACGTCTAAAAATACCCAGGAAATGTAGCCAAATTCGGTATGAAATGAAGTTTGGCGAAAAATCGGGGGGCTATAGCACAGGGAGGGGGCATTTTTGGGGGAGGGGTTATATCTCAGGGGGGGGGCCTTAAGTTTCAATATACCCCTTTTCCCTGGGGTTATACTAGGGGAGGGGTCTTATTACAGGGGGGGGTTCGGATTCAGTTTTTACGGTATTTTAGTTGGTGCACGAGTGCCAGGTGCAGTTAGCTCTTTTTCGACATGCTACACAAGGAATTGGCACTTCCCAAGATGGCGCATCGTTACGAAGGTTTTCCCATCATTTTATGAGAAAAATATTGTTTGTAGGGAAGTGGAAACTGCAGGCAGAGCTTGTCTAAAAGCATGTGAAGCTGCTCGAAATTGTGTACTGCCACAATTACGCCATGAAGGTAAAATACCAGTCCAGCCTAAAAAAACACCTTTTAGGAGTAGAATTTACACGACACGCATCGCAATTTATTGGTTGTGTAGCGGCTTATGTGGTGGAAATGAAGCGTTGTGTAGCGCTCGAACGAACTTTTCCAGCGCCGACTGAACCGTCAATAACTCCTCAAATGGTACACTTGCCTATCTTCTCACGTGACATCCCACTTTCAGATAGCTAATATGGAATCAATGCTAGAAACATTAGAAAATTTAATAACAGTGCATTTCTCTACAAGCGAATCGTCGCCTACAGATAAAGTGCGAAAGACTGACTAAATCAGACAAACAAAATCTTTTTAGGTAACTCCACGACGACGAAGAGCGACTTCTTGCAGGCCTCAATGTGTCTGCTCGAAATTAAAGACGAGCTATGCCTGAATCTTTATAAGCCCCCTTCTAGGTACCTATTTACGGCATAATCCCTGAAGCCCCAAATATCTAGTCAAATCAAACTCCTCATTGTAAATAAAATCCTATTATATGCTCCATTTGACAATGTGAGTGTTCGCAAAGAGAAAAAAATAATAAACATTTTTCCATACGTCTAAATAACTTCATTAACAAAACAACACGTAAGAATTTAGATGTTGAGAAGAGCAAAGAAAATAAGCATACGAGATCTCCCGATCGTTGGGTGATGAGAACACCTCACTAATTTGACAAATTACCAAAATGATAGCACATATTTAACGGGATCCTCCTTGTTGACTGTAATACTTCTGTCCTTGTGCAGATGATCGTACTCTATAATCCAAAATTTACAATAAATACAACTAATGAAAAACTTACGCCTGCTGAAGAAGATATTGAGCGGCATGGATTTGGGTTTCGGTTCCAGAAATAGTGATGATACGTTCAGGTTGTCCATTTGGAGGCTCAAGAATTATATTGGCTCCAGACTCTTCACGGATTCTATTGATGCGCTCACCACTTCGTCCGATGATAGTGCCTCCAAGATCGGATGGAATTGTCACCTGAAGAGTCCTCTAAAGCAAAAAACATGACCTTTACTCCTTTAAAATTTCATTGCATATTATCTGCTGACTTTACAACAGAAAAACTAACCTGTTGCGTTGTAGTGACACCTCCATTTGTGAAACCAGCAGAGCCAAAATTATTACGTCCATTGCCATACCCCATTCCGCCCATTCCAGGACCACCAGGTGGTTGCATTGGCATATTTCCCATACTGGCCATATAACCTTGGGGAGGAGGAACGGGCATGGGAGGCCCCATTCCCATCAGATTCTGACTTCCAGGTCCGCCATAACTGGTTCCAGCAGTACCTCCACGCCTATTCAAATAATTTAAAGGCAACGATAAGAACTTACATCATTTGAGGCCCACCATAGGATCCGCCAAGGGGACCGCCTCCTGGCGGTCCACCTCGATTTCCTCCACGTCCGGGTGCTGGCGTAAAACCTTGGCTTGAAAACCCACCGTAGTCTTGAGCAGCGTTTGGATCATAATTGAACGTGTTGTACGGGGATGATCCACCCTATATAGTGTTTTACAGTGGTCTTTACTGCAATTTCTACCTTTATAGGAACCTCACGGAGCTCTTCAATGATGTAGCGCACAGCGTTGACAATATTAGGATCATCTCCATTGATTAGACATACACGGTCTGTAGATTGCGGTGCTGGATTTTGATATATCTTAACCAACACAATTATTGTCTTGTCAAAGAAGATAATATCACCTTTATGTTAGAGCCACTCTTTTCACGTAACTCCTTGATCTTAGTTCCCGAACGCCCAATTAATGCACCCGCATGGCTCTGGTGTACAAGAAGACGTAGCTCTCTTTTTCCCCGCTCATTACCCTGCAAGTGACAATTTAAAAAATTTCGCGGGCGCTCTGTGCACACGCTAGCATACCTGTGGGACGGTTCCTTTAAAAATGATGTGATTGATAGTCTGTCACAAAAAAAGAGGACATTTTTAAAGGTCTAACTGGTTCAAAAATCAAACTCAATTAATTTTTTTCTTTATTATGTGGCTTCCAATCTTTCTGATTTTTATTGCATAAATCATATCAGATTTTTCTGATTTTTTTGATATATAAAAGACCTTCCAACTTTGCAAAATTCTTACTGCTCGATCCGGGCAGAAATACTCACTTTGATCAATAATACTTTTCTGGCGAGTTGGACACTCATTTATATATCAAAATGCTCAGAAAAATGTGATATACAAGTTTCAATAGAAGTTATAAAGCCTGGAAGTCACAAGATAGAGAAAAAAAAATTAATTTAGTTTCCTTGGTTAGACCTTTAAAAATGTCGTCTTTTTTTGTGACAGACTAAATAGTCTGTTTCAAATGGAAAGGTAGAGGGACGCCAAGGGCGGGATTTCAATTTTTAAAATTTGCAAATTTTCCCAAAATTGCCTTTTATTGGATCTGCGTTGATCTTTGATAATTGTTGTACTGTTTCCATAGATCCCGATTTTACTAAGCGAATGCAATAAAATAAGGAAAATTCCATAAGAAAAATCGAAAATGATCATCTGACCCATCTAGACGGCCAGAACGCTCCATTTACATCGATTTAACCTTTAACCACCGGACCTTCCGTTTGAAACAGGCTATAACTCATGCGTAATTTTAACAATCAAAATTGGAATAAATATTAAATCAAAAAAAGTGTATAAACTACTTACATCGTCAAGGCGCGGTAACATATCCTCAACCATTCGAATCACCGTTTCTGGGGCGCTTGTGATGTAGACAATACTGAAAAATAAAATGTTTACCAATATTTGTGATCTCCAATTATGGGAGGGCCTTGGGTTGGACGGCTCATAGAGCAGCCAGGGGCTTCACTAAGTCGGGTTCGGTCGGGCGGGGCTTGTCATGAGGCAAAATTATTACCGTTCGGGAGAGTTGGAATCTGGGACAGAGACTTGGCCTTCGAACTGAAATCGGAAGGGGATTAAAAAACGGAGCAACGTAATTGAATACATAAAGGTAAAGGGCCGATAATGTTCAAACAAAAAAACGGTAGCCGTCCTGTAAAATACAAACCTCAACACGCAGACGTTTGATGTTTTCGCCGCCTTTTCCAATTACAGCTCCAGCGCATTTACTATTTACCAGAATGCGCAATTCGTATTTCCCAGCAGCAATAGCATCAGAAAACCTGAATTCACAGTAAGTGCTCATAACAATTAGAAAAAGCTACCCATCTGCTTTTGGTCTCTTATTCCTAATGCCATAGTCGTCTCCTCCATGTTCTCGTTTCATTGTTTGCCCAATAAATTTCCTTCACAAGATTTGCTTATGCAATCGCCACTATTAGCTCAGTTACTTGAATGCCTTCAACGCCAATAAATTATAAGGAATGCACACATAAAATAAGAATATAAAAGAACACATCAATTAAAAAAACAGGTGGGGCTGAGATCTAAATGAATGATAAGTAAGAGTTACATAACGGACGCACAAAAAAATCGCTTTGCGTTGCTTAAAGTGCATTTAGTTAAATAGCTTATAATTTTAGATAATAGGATATGCAATAAAGTCTTAGGAATATTTTCAGGTGTAAATAAAACAAACAAGAAAAACAGAGGGCAGAGGCAGTCGTGAGACAGCGACGCGGTGTATCGATCGAGTGAGCCGCGAGTGGACATCGCGATGACTGCGCGTAGTGCAGAGCAGAGCGCGTCTAATTCCCACATTTACATTGTATTAACAAATTTAAAAAGAAAGGAAATAATTGGAGAGATATAAGGTAGCAAGCGTGGAACTTGTTAAGGAAACAAGCAAAATTGCTAACGAGCATTTATTGAGAGAATCAAGATTTACCAGACTACGTTACGATGCGTGATCCCACTTGGAACGGTGACAGAATTGTTTTGCCCCTGCAACAAAGTGAAACAATGAAATAATAAAAAATACCATTTCTAAATCTGAGATGCTCCGTACGAGATAATAGCAGATCCGCTCTGAAATTATATGCGGGTTCAATCGGGCTTTTGTACTTCCCATCCAAGGGTATGACATTGAATTCAGATCCCCTTAAAGCGGAAGTATAATCGATAATATTTAACCTACTTCAGTTTAACATTCAAAGTACCATTAGGCATTTTCTTTCTCTTTAACCGTTTAGATTTCTGTTGTTTCATTTTTTCCTTTTCAATAAGACACTGTTGTATCTACAACTGTAAAAGTTATGCGAAGAAAAATTAATAACCTCCTCAAAGCATGAATGTGCTTTTTCTTTTGGTGGTAAGTCATTAGACGGTAAATGCTTGGATGATATCTAGAATTTATAAACTAACAGACACTAAATGTATATAAGAAACCTCAACAGGGGAATCGTCGTCGTCCTCTGCTTCATTGGTCGCTAATCCATTTACTAAGGCGTGATCTACTTCTGCATCATTTGCTGTCATCTTGTGGGCATCTAAACCATTCTCATTTTCCGTATCGCTTATATCTATTTGCTGATCAAATGTAGCATCCGCAACTTCTGTATCAGTAGAAGACATTCTACAAATTACAGGCGCATCCAATATTTCTATATCACTGGATGTCCCATCAGTTTCACTCTCATTTGAATACGTCTAAAGCACCATTATTCCAGACTAGACGAAAAAAAACCTCAGCAGCATTTCGTTCATTTTTTGCAGTGTTAACTCTTCTTCCCGATCGAGTTGTTACTAAACAAAAAGATACACGCTATCGATATTTAACATACCCATTTTGTATGAGGTATTACCTGACACTTGACTTATATCACAACTAAACAGTAACTTCAGTTGGCGAATGCAAACATACACCATACATCGGTGTACGGTGTATACACCGGGTGTATAGTCGGTTTCCAACTTTGGGGGAAACGGACGTTGCAGGACCACTTGAAAATCAGGCAAACTTTTCGAATTTTCATTGGATTCAAATGCGCGCGTCTTGAGGCCCTGCAGCGCCCGTTTCCCCAAGAGTTGGAAACCGACTATAATTAGATTTTGAAGAAAAATTTCTCCTTTCATTTTTTTAGGTTTCCAGTAAAACTCAATTGTGAACTAAACTGGGGTCAAACATTTTTTGTATTGTTTGCAGATTACCTCTTTCTTTTCTGCTGGTTTTGTTTATAAACTGAAATCCGCTGGTGCCCATAATTGCAGTGTTGCTTCCAATTTGTTCATAATAAGCAAAACAATTTTTGTTGGTTAGAGTTTTTTTTATAAATATTTTTTGCCGGCCATTTTTAATGCGAGGTACGATCGATGTCGATTTTAGTGAAAAACATCATCTGGGTTCGCTCGAAATATTATGTCTCTTTTATGCATGTATTTCTCACACGCTTAGACTTATATCGAAAGTATTTCAGCTATGTCGAAGAAACAATCTTCCTTGATGAATTTCTTCAAATCTTCTCCGAAGACATCAACTCCAGAGAGACGGGCAGTAGTGAAAGCGGAAGCACCAGGTTAGGTGGTGTAATGTAATATTTAAACATTCGGTAGGAACTCCGCTGCAAGCACAGAGTAACACAGAAGAGTTTCCAGTAAAGCCATGGAAAAACGGTAAACGTCGACGACTTATCGTGTCATCCGATGAAGAGGATGCAGAAAACGAAGCAAAAAGAGCTCATTTATCCGTAAAACAAGTAGCAGCGTTATTAATTATTCTTCTAAAGAACTATTTAGGAGGTGCAGACACCTCACACTCCGAAAACACCGAAACAGTCAAATAAACGATTAATGCAAACGCCGAAAACGGCAGAGCGTTCAGAGATGGCGGAATCCTTTATCAACTCTTTCCGATACAATGAATCTATGGAAAGTTTTTTATGTTTATGTCAAGATTGAGCGAGTTTAGGATACTAAATTGAATTCGGTGAAAAGAATAGAAAATACTCATGGTATGGAGAAGATTCCTTTAGCGACCGAGACATACGTACATGAAAAACTCAGTTGGTTAAAAGTAAGCTAATTTTAAAATTATTTTAAAATTTATTACCTGTAGCCAGAGAACATTCTTGATGCAAGCAAAAGAAAAAAGTCTGATCCTCAATATGATCCAACTACGCTATATGTCCCCCCGGATTTTTTAAAAAGCCAGACTCCAGGTTATTTTTCCTTAGACATTTTATTTCCGTTTCATCAGGACACCAGCAGTGGTGGACGATAAAATCACAAAATTTCGACACAGTGTTGCTATTCAAAGTTGGAAAATTCTATGAAACATATCACATGGATGCTGTTATTGCTGTTAATAATCTCGGTCTCACGTATATGAGGGTTTGTAAATTTTATTGGGTAATATATTCTTCTATTGAAGGGAAACCATGCTCATGCCGGCTTTCCTGAAGCAGCATACGGAAAGTTTGCGGACCAGTTAATAAGTCGGGGATATAAAGTAATTTTGTTTGTTTGTATTTTTAAATATTTTTTAAGGTTGCAAGAGTTGAGCAAACCGAAAAGCCTCAACAATTGGAAGTCCGTAATAATGAAAAGAAAGGCGGTTTAAAAGAAAAGGTTGTGAAGAGGTATGATTGTATTCATTTTCTGATGTTAATGATAATTTCAGAGAGGTTTGTCGTATTACCACGGCGGCAACCAAAACTTATGGGGTGCAGGATGGTGAGACGGGAGGAATAGATACGGTTGATTCGGGAAATAAATATCTTTTTGCTTTAAAAGAATATGTAAGATGAAAATTTAAAAATAGCCTATTCAGCTGCATTATTATAGCCAATTACTAAAGCTTATGGAGTATGTTTTGTGGATACTTCTATCGGACAGTTTTATATTGGACAATTTGTTGATGATGATTACCGCTCGATGCTTCGCACGATTCTAGCTAAATATAACCCTTTACAAGTATTTAATTTAATACTTCCTACCTGTATTTTCAGGTGCTCTTGGAAAAATCACATGTATCGTCGCAAACAGCGGCTATTCTAAGTACAATGCTTACATCCGTAGCTAAGGAATATATGTCACCTAAAAAGCAGTTTCTTACTGCAGAATCAGCTGTTTCACAGCTCTCACAAGAGCAGTATTTTGGAGTTGAAAGTTGGCCAGTGACGTTAAAACAGATGTTAGATGAAGATTCCGTGATTCCTAAGCCAGCTAAGCAATTCGAACTTGCGTGGAGCAGTTTTGGAGCAATTTTAAGGCTGAGTAAACATGTTATATTTAATTTTTTCATTGTAGTTATTTAAAACGATGTTTAATTGATGTTGAAATGATTACACTTAGAAATTTTACAAAATTAGATGCTACCCTTGAATCTGCTTCATGCCATACTGAAAATTATTGGAAAAACCGTAATCTTGTTTTGGACGGTGTGACAATCTTTAATTTAAATCTTATACCTACAAGCGATGCTCAGGCTTCCAGTCTGTCCCTTTATAGTGTGATAAACCACTGCAATACGCCTTTTGGTATGTTTATTTTTTAACATCATTTCTTGGCAAATTTAGGTCGTAGGCTTTTGAAACAATGGATTTGTAGCCCTAGTTGTGATCCAGATGTCATACGAAAACGCCAGCAAGCCGTGCAATTCCTTTATGCGGCTGGAGCCGTATCGGCGGATATCAAGAATATGACCACGATTTTAAAGGAATTACCTGACTTGGAAAGACTTATACAAAAGTAAGAATCAATTTTATTTTCATGATTTTTTTTGTAGAATTCATACCACGGGTTTAAAATATAGATCGACAGAGCATCCGGATAGCCGAGCTGTAATGTTTGAAGCAGACAAATATAATTCTAGGAAAATTAAAAATTTGGCAATGGCTGTTGAGGGATTTACTCTGAGCCTGAAATTGTTCAAAATGAAAACAAAACTTGAGGAACTTGATGACAGAAATAATTTGTAGGTTATTTTTCTTTTTATTCTAATATTTTTATAGTTCTGAGAAAGGCGCATTCGATTTTATAAAAATGCTGCTGTCTAATAGTATCGGAGATGAACTAGAAGATTTCCTTGCCAATTTCAAAGTTTGCATTGTATTTTAGAGATCTATGCAAGTTTAGCAAAGTCTGGATTTGAAGAAAGCCTTGGAAGCGGGAAAAATCGAGCCTAATCCTGGAATGGATTCAGAATATGACGAAGCAATGAATGAAATAGAGAATTGCCTAGAGCAATTAGAGCGATATAGGAAAAAAGAGGAAAAGGAGCGCAAAACAAACGTACTAATTTCATGTTTATTTTGCTTAACAAAAATTTAAGATAACCTATTGGGGAACCGGTAAAAACCGTTATCAAATGGAAATTTCTGATAATGTCCATGTACCTGGTAATTACCAATTAAAATCAAGAAAAAAAGGATTTGGAAGATATCAGACAACAGAATTAATCTCATTAATTGAACAACTCGAAAAAGCCGAAGAAAATCGTGAGAAACAATCCACTGAATCAGGTCGGAGACTTTTCGAAGATTTTGCAAACAGGTTTGTTTTGTTAAAAATTTTTCAAAAAAACTTACAGAAAATCTCTTTGGATCCAAATAATTGAGCGATTGGCTACGTTGGATGTAATATTTTGTTTTGTCCAGTATGCAAAGACATCTAGCGTAGAAGTTTGCCGTCCTGAGTTTGACTATAACACTACTAAACCTTTCATTGCTGTAGAAAATGGCAACCATCCCAGTTTTGTTGCGCAAGTTGGCGTTGATACGAATTTCATAGGTTTGGTTTTTGGTTTTTCACATTACTAGAAACTTGTAGCAAATGATGTATTTCTGGGTGGAGATAATGCTTCGCTGATGTTGCTTACTGGACCTAATATGGGAGGTAAATCTACATTAATGCGACAAGTTGCTGTTCTAGCTGTAATGGCTCATATGGTTTATCTTGCTTAGAGTATTTATCTAATTTTCTTTAGGGATGCCTTGTTCCTGCCAAATCAATGAAACTTTCTCCTGTTGACAGGATTTTTACAAGAATAGGAGCTAATGATCGTATAATGTGTGGTAGGATTTATAATTTACTCAGTTTGAATAAAAATTGTCTTTGAGGGCAGTCTACATTCTTTGTGGAAATGAACGAGACTCAAATTATAATGAGAGATGCTACAATACATTCGTTGGCAATCATAGGTATGTTGTGTTTAGTATGCTGTCTAGCTTGAAGGGCCCCACCTAATCTAAAACCCTAACATGTATTTTTTTTCATTTCGATTTTAATGATAATAGAGTTATTTGCTAGCCATTTGTTATGCGAAATTATTCTGTTCTTTTTCTTATGAATATGTCATAGTGGGGCCTTTCAAGTCAACTAGTATTAATTTGATATATTTTTCTCATTGTTAAACGAAGTTTTTAGATGAACTTGGACGAGGCACCAGGTGAGCAGTATTTTGAATATGTGCATGATTTCCAGTACATTTGATGGCACGGCCATTGCTTCTGCGGTATTGGAGGAATTCGCCAACAATATCCGATGCAGAACATTATTTTCAACACATTACCATTCTCTATGCTCTACAACAGCAGCTAATGATAATATTTGTCAAGCTCATATGGTCGGTCTCTTTGTTGTTACTGTAACGCTTCATCCTCAGAAATGTATGGTTGAAAATGAAAATGTTGAAGATCCCACAGAAGAAAGTGTAACGTTCCTTTACAAGCTTACAGAAGGAGCTTGTCCGAAGAGTTATGGATTCTATGCCGCAAAATTAGCCGGCGTTCGTGATGAAGTCAGCGTCTTTCATTTACGTTCCTAAAAATGTTCAGGTCGTTCGAAATGCCTATAAATGCAGTTCTCGAATTGCTAAGACCAGTGGTATTGATGTAGAAACTCGAAAAAAACTCCGTAATGCTGCTGCTACAGGAGCAAGTATTGAAGATCTCCGAAAAATGATTGAAGCATTGTAGTTGTATATATTGCTGTCCTAGTTATATGTCATCTTATTTTTCCCAGTTTTGTAATTGTGTAATACGGAGTAACTAATGTTTAAATTTGCAGTTGAAGCGTTTTGTTTTTGTCTCATTTCATTTCGATTAAATTTTTTAATTGGCCTTCCAAGAGCATCCGCATGGCAATGTTGTCATGGTAACTGCTGTGAGTAGTCGTGCGGCCCTTGTCCGCCCTCGTCAGTTACAGATTTCTGGCTATAAAACGTGGCCCCATGCCATATGGTCTTCGGTTGTTGTTGCAATTCTCGCCCGAGTATAGTCCGGTATACGCCTTATTTTTCCCCGTAAAAAACATTTCCAGGGAGATCAAACTGGCATGTGTCGGAATTGATAATGCTGGTAAAACGACTGTTTTAAAGTTGATCAAAGGAGGTATGTCCATGTTTTTTTAAGTCAGTCTCCGTTCTAGACGATCCATTGAATGTATTGAGTACAAATGGTTTTTCGAAGGTGACGATGATCTACAGCGAGGCTTTCGACATTGTCGTTTACGATTTGGGTGGTGGGGAAAGAATCCGTGAAATATGGGAAAACTATTACGCGGAAGTACACGGGGTGATATTTGTGGTGGATACGGATGATGTACAACGAAGGAATGAGGTATCAGCTTGTGAAGTGAACAGATAAAAATGTGGATAGGCATATGGATGTATCAATAAAATGGTCTCAAACAAGGATGTCTATGGGAAACCGCTGTTATTCGTCTTGAACAAGGTCGATCACGGTCAAGTTGATGAGATTGAATTTACAAATGAGGTAAACTCGTTAAAACGCAATAAATATCCATGTCAGGCCGATCTTCATCGTCTTTGTGCTCAGTTTCGGCAATTGCCTTATGTAACCCATGTCAACAAGCTCAACGAAGCCGTGAGTCGTTTCCCTAACACTTTATACAAAATAAATTCAGCATTTACCAAAAAGAAAATTTACTTCCGTCAGGGAATTGACCGACAAAATGCAGGAACCATTGCATTTAACCTTCTGTGCGTTTATGGATAAAATTATCGAACATTGGGTTGTGTTACAAGAAGGCGTTGAGAAGGCAGAAGCAGAACTCAAACAGCGACAGGAGGAAGCTCGAGCTGCAAGGAAATTGAGGCTCATGCAACTTGAACACGAGAAAAGAATTAACGGCGATGTTCCCATGCAGGTTTGTGCAGACGAGAAATAGGTGAAGAACATTTTCAGGAAATAACTGCTCCTAAAGAAGACGGCCATGGAGAAAACAATGCCACACGAGAAGTAGCATCGCCTCCTCCTGTTGATTCCAATTTATCGTCTGAAGTATTCGAAATAGAAGCACAGACCAACGTATTGACGGTAGCCGGAAACAAAATAGTTCCTATAAACGGTTCGGGAGCATTTTTCCATAATCAGAATTGTTTAGGAGACATTGGAAGTAGTAGAAGTTTTAAAGAGGCGGGGGTGTCATCACGAGGAAAGCCTGCTTCAGCGAAAGGTTTAGAAAATCTTCTATTACGAATAAAAGCTTTTCAGTTCGTCAGAAATCGCGCCTTCAACGGGTGACGGAAGAACTTGCACGTCAAAAAGAAGGCCTATCATCAATGACAGGTACAAGCTAAAATATCACTACGATACACATCAATTTGTCTATAATATTTACAAAATAAATAAGCTGAAACCACTAATTATGAGATCAATTAAACGAGACCGTATAAAGGAAAAAAAGCTGGATAATAAGACTATTGCTGCGCAATGGCGGTTTCTCTTTCATCTTCATCCGAATGATTGGATATTTCCTTTTTTAAATATTTACGTCGCAACCAAGCCAAAGTAAACCAATCGGAAAAAGCATTGACGATTCCTGCAAGAGTATATGAATAACTTCATAAAAAAATAATCAAACCTGTACCGAATGATCGCATATTTCCGCCAATAATATAATGTGAATAGATAACGCATATGAAGAGAACGGCGTATTGGGTAGGTATGACGACGGTTTGCCAACCGGATGCATTTAATACGCTCTATAAAACAAGAAAATAATGGAAAAAAAATGTTAAAACTGACCAAACCACTAACAGCACAATGGGCTATAAATGCTGCAACTGCAGGAAAATACTGAGAGCAATCCATACGGAAGTGATGGCATGTATCCCAAATCTAAATTCTCCGATTTATCGATCAAGCAACTATTCATTTTTGTCTACCATTACAGTCAATGTTAACATACTTACCATTATAGTCCATGTCACATGCAGAAGAGCCAACAGTTGACCTCCTAATGCATAATATAACGGCAGAAATTGGCCTGCTAAATTAATGTTGGACTTTCCAGTCTACAAAGATCCAGCGTGTAATTTATTAGTATTACTCACACGAAGTGCTTCAGGTAAGCCTAGGCTGTACGGCCCAGAAAAGGTTGCAAATATATTCATAGTTGAAAAAAGAGCAGCCATAACTCCCATACCTAGACCGCACACCTATATTCCTGATTAATTTGAACATTTAAAAATCAACTGACTAGAGCCATCATATGACGAGCATTATGGAGATCGGCAATTCCTGATATATCTTCTCCATTTTTTACCATTTTATTTAGCCCACTGAATCAATTAAACTTTATACAAATCAACTTACTGTTGAGCTCTCTTCAAAATCGCGAAATAAGCTATTTTAGCTCCTTCTTGTATGAGGATAGATATACCAACAATAAAATAGAGGTTAGACCAAAATAATCCAAATAATATGTGCAAAAGAGAAGATAACAAAAGTGCTACTAACCAGAGAAAAGCACTAAAATAATCTAATTTTCATCATTTTCGTTATAAATACCCAAGAACAAAAAGAATAGTACGCAACGGATCCGGTGCCACAAAACGGCAGAAAATAGCGAATGCTGGAGCAAACGCCACCAAATAACATCCTATTGTAAGTAACATACCCATATCTAAAGATTCCTCATTTGCTAAAAAGCCGGATTTTCCTGGTAACGAATGCGAAAGGACATTGATAGTGTTTAACACATTTTAAATAAATAATTTAATAATTTGATTGAAAACTATGCGTAACGATATCAGATGTCCGGCTAAAAATGATATCGCAATAAAACCTGTAAACAGTCACCATAAATGCCCGTAGAGGGCAATCACAGAGGGAGAGGGGCGATATTATACAGCACTGGGTAGGAAATATACAAGAAGCAAATAAAGCAAACCAAGAAACTTACAGACAAGGGCACTGTTAGAACCCGAGTAATCTACAATAACTAAATCCATGATATTTAGGGTGAATTAACTTTGGCATAACTTGGAGGGGAGAATTTACGTCTAAGCGCTTTTATGACATAGAGCGGAAGACAGCTGACGGCTGTGATGGATACCGTTTTAGAGATGAACTTCCATGAGAGCACAAATTGGCGATCAAAGTATTGATCGAAAACTACAAGAGATACGGCATATAATCCTAACGAAAGTGCCTGAAAATATGAAAAGATAAACAGAATATAAAAACGGTATACTTGAGCCAGCAACATTGCCCAGTGCCACGTATGCACCGTCATTGCAACCATGATTAGTTCAGTAATAATTAGTGCCGAAAATGATATTGATACTACATGAATAAAATCGGAGTCGAAAACTAGAAGCGCGCCATACATAATCACAGAACCTGCAAAATATGTCATAACTGCTTTATAAAAACGTACCTTGATACAAACTAATTAAAACCCATATGCAAAAGGTTTTATAAGAAAGTGAACGGCCTTTACCCAACTCTTTATATAACTCTGGATAAGTCAAAGCATTAGTGGCTGTGACGTCTCTATCGACTACTAGGGAAAATACCGGCAACATTGTATAAGCGGTAGAGTAACTAAATATTGGTAATTTATAAAACGAGAAAAAATAAAAACTCACGCGACCATAAGGATACCTTGATATAAGGAAACAGAAGCGAAATAAAAGACACAGGAGAATATTGCCTGCATAGTAGAAATTATCAAACCTCTGAATTTGTTACATAATAAAAACAAAAAAAAAATACCTGTGCATAACAAATTGGGACAAAGCACACGATCGCTTGTAGCAGAACCTGCCGTGAACCAACAGTAAACGACATACGTGGGAAAACTGAGTTATTGAAAAGTCTGCAGCAAGCGATGCTTGTTTTCCTTTAAAAAGTAATTAAAATTACAATTGAAAATTGTAAACCTTCGTTTGCATCAATGCCGATACCAGCATGAGCTGCCTGGATCATGCTTACATCATTACCTCCATCACCAATTGCAGCAACTCGCAAAGGAGCGCGATATTTCCGTAAAAGCATAACAATTTGAGCCTTCTGTTCAGGTGAACATCTACAGCATACAACAGCTGTACATGCGCAAACCAGTTCAGCAACTTCTGCTTCATAATATTGGAGACAAACATTTAGCGCAGATCCTTGCATTACTAATGCTACATCACTTTTTCTGAAACAGATAAATATTTTATATTCATTGTTTAAATAACCTTCTAAGATTGTTTAATTCATTATGCGCATCCGTTCGATTGTGGACAGTTCCAAAAACATGAACATTATCCGAACGACTGAACAAACCTATAAAATTAAAAATAAATTTTAGAAAAATTGGGAAGACGTTAAAAGTTTAAAAAAAATGTTCCGGAATGCTGGTCAAGTTTAATAACAACTTACCACTAGATTTCGCTATGCAAATAGCTGTTTCTAGTTTATCTCCAGTAAGCATCCATATTTTTATCCCCGCATTTCGCAACAGTTCCAAAGAAGTTGTTACTTGGTCTTGTAGTCTATCTTCCACACCGGTCAAACATAAAAGTTGCAAATCCTTTTCCAGAAGCCTATTCACAACACTTTGCATATTCTGTGTACGGTCAGTGATAGCCATCTAAGAATGAAATGGTTTTGTACAATATATTTAAAACCTTGGCTTGATGATAAGCTTTTTCAAATTGTTCCAAATCTGCCGAGGTCATTGTTTTCTTTGCTACCACAAGTGTTCTTAATCCTTCCCTTGCCATATTGCTACACTCTTCTTCCAACCAATCATTATATTGTACCATTCCTGCCATAACGGTATCAGCTCCTTTCATCATTAGAGATATTTCATCTGTTGTTTCATCCTGTAGAAATAAGCTATATACAAAAAAAAAGGAAAATAAAAATACTTTGATAATTATTCCCATTCGTTTTGTTTCACTCGTAAACGGAAAAATGTGCAAGATTTGGAAATTTTTGTTCTGGCCATTTGCAAGTGTCAGCTGCATAGAATGAAGATCGCGGCTAGCTAGACGAATCCCAACAGTTTCTGTCCATTTGACTAAGGCTACCTACAAAATAAAACATAAATAAATATAAATAAATGCTATATTATACTTCATCGGGGCTGGCAGCTTGATATGAGACAGTTCCATTTTCAACAATCGGAGTTACATTGTGACACAGTGCAATTGCTTCTACCGCGGCTTGAAGTTTCCCTGACAACGAATGCTTCGCCAGACGTCCACCATATGCACTAGCTACACGAGTTGCTACTTCTTCAAAAGCATCTGCACTAAATGAAACAGTGCCGAGATGGATCTAAAAGAAATGAAAGCAGATATATTTGATATAACCTTTTTAAAATGCATTTCATTCTTGGTAAGTGTGCCGGTTTTATCAGAAAGTAAATAAGAAATTCTCCCCAATTCTTCAGGAATGGTAGACGATCTTACGACGGTTTCCGGAATATTTTTATCACGACCAATTTGCCATGAATAGAATAACTAAATTTAAAATGAGCTAGTCATTCAAATTATTTGAAAAAAATACCTTCGCCATATCCAAGTTAACTCTCAAAGAAATAGGGATTATGTAGGAGAAAAGTAGGATGAATCTCATCAGATATCTGTACCAATTGCTATCTACACCTTTCATGACAACCATAACACCAGCAAGAACCATTACAAATAGGAACAATACCTTTGTGAGGTTATTAACCTAAAACAAGGATGAATGTTTAGAATCGTCAACCAAATTACCTCAAGATCGAGTAATCCAACTTTGCTTTCCGGAAGAGTTGTGTTCATTACAGAACGAGTTTCGCGACCAGTATATACAACTATTCCAGTGGCCGTTCCACTTGCAACAACAGTATTAGCCCAAAGTACATTTTCTACGTTGAGAGAACCGTCTTGGACGTTATCGTCACTCACTATCTAAAAAAAGAATACGGAATAAAAATAAATAAGATGTAATATGGTCGCTATTGATGCGCCCCTTTTATACACTAACCTTCATTGTTCCTACAAAAGCATGAATATCCTTTTGAGGTTTTTCAGCATATATTTCGCAGTTTACTTCCATGATTTCAGCTTCAGACGGTAGATGTTGTGTAAAAGGTACAGCGATTTTTAGTTTCCAATCAGTTTCACCATCCAGCTGGTCAGTTCTGATAAAGCAAGCACCCTGCCTTTCTGTTGTTCTAAGGAGAACAACATCTGCAGGGACTCTTCTATCTTTATGTATAACAATCACATCTCCAACTTGAATGTCACTAAAAGCTTCATATGACAAAGAAATTTTTATAAAACAAACCAGCTTTTCACTTCTACTCTTGTACCGTCTCTGGTTAATTTTTCATATTTTTCCCCATTTAACTCCTTGTCGCGTAAAAATCTCACAAAATCATCAAGTGCTTCTCGAATAAGAGTAATAGTTAACACGAATCCCTATAAACGGCGGTACAAAAATCAGAAAATGCTTACTAGTGGGCCCCAATATGTAATCGGTGCACCAATTTGAATTGCCGGAATGAATTGACTGCATGCCATTAGAAGAAAATATAAGTTAAGAAAAAATTTGAATTGTTGAAATAAGACCTGAAAATAAGATGCAGATAGAATAAAATAATAACCTACTAATGGAATAAAACTGAATATGTTATATTTTTGATTGCACACTTTGTTTGGAGGAAACGCGGAGGCATCACTGCCTAGAGGACCGTAGCCTACTCTCACTGTACGCGAATGCAATACTCTTCTCCGGCCAAACAGGTTTCTGCAGCATCTGAAAGTTTCACAGTAGGTGAGTGATAATAAGCCAATATGTTATAAACAATTATTTGAACCCGTTAGACTTACGAAGAGGTGGTGAGATTGACTGTATGCGCAGTAACTGTAGATTTTAAACTTGCTGTTCGATCTTTTAACTCATCCAAATGGACATCGCCACCCATTGCGGAAATTCACATCGATTTCCTGTATCCTATGATGAATAAAGAGAAATGCTCAGATAAAAAAAATGAAGAAAATATTTGAAGCTTTTCATATATGCCTCCCTTTTCAATGAATCAAATTGTTTTGGTATTTCTTGAAAGCGTGACTAATAATAATAGTCAAAAAAATATGAACAAGTATGCGCTCATTGACGATACTACAGCCTAGCACGTGAAAAATGGATGAAATGAAGTACATCACAAAAACAAAAAAGATTCCTGGCAATGTGGATAATTTTAGACCACCTGGTAGGTGTGCGTATACAGTGCGCGAATCGATCGCACATTGTTGTGTCTCGGGCATATAACTATGTGTCCTGTTTAGTTTTACGATCGCTTCAATATTCCAATGACAAAAAGAGAGGATTTAAAAACGGAGTATCTCTTAATTTAAACTATAATATTATAAACTGTATTTTAGTTTAGCCACAAAAAACAAACAAAAGAAGTTTTATAAAAGAACTGAAGCGCGTTGGGACGCCGTCAATTCAATAGGCGTGCAACCTTGACAACGCCGCATGCCTAGTAGATTTCATGCTCATAAATTAGACTGAACTTCTCAAATAGATATAATACACGTTAGAAGAATACATGAAACGTTGGCAATTAGCTCGTTTTTAATTTTTCATGAAAATTTGTAGAAAACGCATTCACCACCTCTTCGTAAATATAGTAGGAAAAACATACATAAACTATACTATTTTCATCAGCTAAAACTCGTTTAAAATGTCCTTACTTTGTCATGCTGAACGTTGATGAAGAGCGTGAAGATACGGAAGGCAGCAGATAGACGTCGTCAGATCCGTCTACCACTATTTGCGACGGCTAAATTTAAAAAATATATTATATTTGCACCATATGAAATTTTAGGGTTTGAACGGCAAAAAAGTTAGCAAAAAAAAAGAAAAGTAACTAACCTCAGAGGAATCTGTCATTGGGAGAAGACGACTGGACTCGTCAGCTTCCTCTTGATTTGCCAGTCGGCTGTAACGCATACGACTGCCACGGAATAGTGGCAATATTCTGGAAATTAAATGGTGTGCAAATTCTTGCATTCAGTAAAAGGAGGATATAAGGTCAAGAGACTCAAAGGGACAGTTAGGGCTAAAATGCAACTTGGCCTTATTATTTAGAGAAAAATTCGCTGATCACGATGCACTAATTCGTTTTTCATGAAAATGTCTGGTTGAGGAGAAAAAAGCATTTTAAGTGATCCAACGCGGGCGGCCAAATGACGTTCGCCCTCACGAGCGTCGGCGCGAAATGAATAATTTCAAATTTTGCCCAGAAGCAGTTTCTCTAATTTCAGTAGTTTTTACCTTTTTTTACTTATATTTTTATGTATTATTTGTTTGCTAAATTATCAGCATTTAATGACGAATTTTTTGCGCCCAAACATGACACATAAGATGCTGTATTTCTTCTTAAAAATGACGATTAACAAAAAAGCGCATTTGAAAATAAAAAAGTCATGAAATTTCGTAGTTTTCACTTCTAATCAGCATTGTGTATGAACTAAACATGTTTAAAATGTTTTAGATCAATTGTATGAGATAAACAGAAAAAAATGTTGGGCGAGTACGGTAGTTGAACTCAGCCCTAACTGTCCCTTCAAAAGAGAAAAAAAATTGAGACGTCGCAAGCACGTATTGTATTTTTGAAATCTCCGCTTGCTCTATAATTGATGGGTAATTTGATACGGGGTCAACAATCGGCAATTTGCTAACGATAATAAGTCGGTTCAAAGCCGAATCAAACAAAAAAAAGGTTTAAAATAATAAATTCATTCCTCGTAGAGGCGTTACACGTAAAAGTAAATGAAACATCACAGAGAAAGAGAGCAAAGAAGATCACAGAAGATTGACAAGAAATACAGAAAAAATGGAGCCTATGAGGACAGAAGTGACGCAGAAGACATTCAAAAGACTTCCGGCTATCTCTTTCAATTCGGGAGCTGCGTTTCTATACAAATAAAGTAAAAAAAGCGGAGAAAATAACTGACTTGGCACAATTACCGATCGACGTGGCGGTGGCAACCCCATGACTCAGAGCAAATAAAACCATGAATAAGAGGAAGACACCATCGTAGGGCATCAATGTTGCCGTATGATAACGAGGTACCACATTGCAAAATGCAATCAATGGGATAAGCACCAAACGAAGGCATAGTAGACAAATAAATTGTCGTTTTGTCTAAATTATTCTGTTTTTAAGTTGGTTTCGTTTCTTACAAATGTCACTTTTCCTCCGAATATTCTTCCTATTGCATCACCCGTGTTGAAAATTAGAAAACAGCAAATTGACGAGAAATATTCTGAATAAAATGTTGTTGGAAATGTCAAAAGCACTGGGAACTTTGCCATAGTTCGTGCTGTTTTTTGGTAGATCGAACGAGGCTCGAAACGGCAGGAAAAGCGGCAAGAGTAGTGAACAAAGTCACCGAAATGGCAAGGAGGTCGAATCTCGTCTGGAGATAGGCAGTATAATATTTCTTAGCAGGGGAAAATTCCTCATAGTGATCGCCTTCGATGGATTCGTTGTCGATCAGCTGGCGATTATCATCCGCACTGAATATTCAGGATTGATTGCCTCGAGGGACTGTCTTACTCTGTGATGACCTCCTCCCTTGTCTGACTATCCCTGGCCAACATCACGTAAAAATAAACACTTCCTATTGTCCAGGCTACCGCTATGTAAAAATAAATCCGGCCATTCATAATCTCATCAGAAGTTATACCCTAAAAGAACGGAAATAAGGAGAGGACAAAGGCAGATGCCTGGCAGACGATGCTCAAAAGCGTCGAGAGTATCCCAGCACCCGATTGACCCAATAGAACTGCTTGCATCTGAAGGGAAAATAGAAAAAGAAGAATTGAAGTGACCCACGTAACAGGACTCGTACGTATTGACAAGCCCCAACACCGCACCACCCATAAAGCCCATGCTGCCTAAAAGATGTTGGAGTCCTTTAAAGAGGAACACTTACCAGCACTCGCAGCAGCAGCCAGGGACAATGAGATCAAGAAGAATGAGTACTGATCTGTGAGAGAATAAAAAAAGAAGGCGAAAGAGACTAACCGTCATCGGTGTCGATATATGTATAAATAATGGTAGGAATAAGAGAAGCGAGGACGAGCAAATAACCCGAAACTATTCGGAATGCATTACTGAGCCTGAAGAACCGAAAAATGAGGGCTGACAGAACAGACGGACCTAGCGGTAAAAGTGAGATTTATGGCAGCTCCGATGATACAGGCCACACCACCAAAAACGGTCAAATAAGCCTCGAAATTACGTTGTAGAGTCGTCTGATGGGCGACGACATGCTGGCCACCGGTACTGTTATCGACCTCCGAGATATTTCGCAATTTGAAGAGAAAATACTAAAGAGGAAGGAGAAGTCCAGAGTCGGGGAGACGAGTTACCTCATGGGCATTCATAAATAAATTGTATGGGAGAAGGGAAGTACATGAGACGATGAAGAAGGCCGCATAGATACGGGCAATCATAATTATGGCAGAGGGACTAGTCTACTGGACAGGCAATGTCATCTGAATTTCACAACAATTTATCATTAGAGACAAAATAACAAGAAGAAAAGCACAAAGAAGAAGAAAACAGGTGGTAAAAACAGCTGGGGGCATAACTGGCCAGAGGGCCTCTCTCTTCGCGCCAGGACCCGCGCCTTTGTTTCATTATGAGCATTCTCGGAGTCACCTACCTGTGAAATGTCTTGCCTGGCATAGAATGAAGACAGAAAATGATCAATACATCCCGATGGTCATCCCGAAGGAAAGATCGAAAGAGGAGATAAGGCCTGTCTGTCTCGGGAGAAAAGATTAAAATATTCATTGAGATCACAGAGAGACCAGAATATGTTTTTGGCTACATCTTCGTCACTTCGCATGCCCTGTCCACTGCTCGACTAGCCATGTTCTAAAATTCCCGGGATTCTATCCAAAAAGGAGTCGACAGACCTTCTCGTTGTTCTTGTCGCGGGCATGCTTCTCACACAATTTGTAAAGAGTTTTGTCTGATACAAATGGCGATGCATCGAAATACTAAAAAAAGGAAAGATATCTATATAAATAGACTCTCTTACCAGAAGCAGATACATCCTCCATAGTGCCCACTGAAGTGGTTCAGCCTTTAGTCCACCTACCGCGACTCTTCCTTCTGCCCGGAGAATGTCGACGATTAGTACGACAATTTGGTCGGCCCATCCAGGCGCCCGTCCCACAATGTCAAACTCCCACCATCCTTTCCGTTCCATCTACATCGACTATTTTATTTTCATTTGGTCATCTTACCTTGTTGCTTCCGGTATCCCTGTTGTATTCAATTTTCGTCGCCCCATCAAATAATCTGAAGTCCTATTTTTCTTATGTGACTTGATCCGCCTACTTTCGTACTCGACCGACGTCAGTCATTCTTTCTTGCAGCAGTTGGTCGACAGAGGTGATGATGGTACTTTCACCCATTCGGGTCACGGAGACCCGCTGTTGGAGAATATGTCGACTGGCTCCGAGGACGATGACACAGACGAGACAGAGGAACAACGAAGCCCAGAACTAGAATGCCCTCGTGGCTAATAAACAAATGAGCTACCACAAAATGCTTCAAGTTGTACTTTTTCATCTGAACATTACGAAGAAGGGCTGTCCGATTGCCGATGACCGTCCCTACCAGCGCAGAAATCAGAAGAGTACGAAAGACACTGGTGTCTAACATTCCCTGAAATGTGACGTCTATATCCGTTACCAGTGGAACATACAAAAATAAATGTGGCAGTCAGAGTCGACATCCAAATGTAGAGGAGATCTCGTGACTCCTCTCCTCGATTGCCGACAATGTAGATTCCCAAACCGAAGAGGTTTTAGCTTACTTTTTCAAACCTGCACTGACAGCTGCTCCCACAGCCGTAATCATGATAAGACTTCGATGAAGGGTTTGGCCAAAAGTAACACTCCCGGCTATCCAGCACAGGAAACCGAGCCACATGGCATAAGCAACACTAAAGACGAATTTGTCAACGGAGCTGCGAACCATTCTCGACAGTTTCGGCTGGAGTCGACCATTTCTAAAGGGCGAATAAAACCAAGAGAAGCGGTTACTTGAATCTTTGATATCCTTCTTCATCTCCAGACGTCTTCTCATTATAAGAGTCGACCATAAAATGAAGAGTGAAAATGTCCAGAAGGGATCCGATTCCGAAGACGCCGAAGGTCGAAAAATACTGAGAAAAGTCGATAAATCAAAGAGAAGATTCTTACTATAAATGCTTCGGGGATCTGTTCCAGATAAAGTCGATGGAGGCCGAAGACACCACCGAAGGTCAAAAATCCTCTAGCGATGAGCGGGTCTTTGAGCTTGCTTTCTCCCATCTTATTTCACATATTCTAGAAGAAGTCACAACACAACAAGGTCGAGTCAATATTTATATGGATAAATCCACGAGAAGACAACTGCCGACACACAAAATAGATTATTTTATTGTCCCTTATATACACTTACATTATAGAATCTGGAGGTACCCGCGGATACCACTCGAGATAGGTCTTATCACGATAAATAATGTTAGTTACAGTATACCCATTTAATTGGAATTAATCAATTTTGACAGCTCCGTAAATTTTTCGGAGGAAAGTGTATGACGCATAGAATCCAATAGTTCCTGTAAGGAACCAGAATGTGATGGCCATCAAAGCACTGTAGCTGAAATAGAGCACAGTCGGTACAAATCCTTCGATGTCCAATTTGGAATAATAATAGAAGACGGCATAGAACATAACATAAACAGCCGAGCCACCGCTGACAAAGAAAGATTTCCACCACCATCGATAATTTTCGGCACACAACCTGGAATATTTGAAATTGGATAGAGAAGGAGGGTGACTTACATGAAATAAGTGGCCACAATGGCAATTTGGGCAGTACTGATGCAAAGAATAAGACAGACGATGAACAGGAAACCAAACAAATAATAAAATTGATTCTCCCAAATGGCCGAAAAGATGAAGAAGAGCTCGATGAACATGGCCCCGAAGGGAAGAACTCCAGCCAAAAGAGTACACGGAACTGTACGAAGATACCACGGCTGATCGGGTACTTGACGAGGAATTTGGTTGGTACGAACGGGATGAGTGTAAGGCTGAAATGGAGAAATAAATGGGCAGGAAAAGGGGTCGACCTGTTTACGATAGCCGAAGTAGAAACCGAGGAAAGTTAGTGGAAGATCGATACCGACCCACATAAATAGAAGAGCAATCATTGTACCAAATGGAATCTGGAAGAGTCATCTATAGAACGGCAAGGGAACTTACAGCTCCAGAAGAATTTTTACTGATAAGGAAGAAATTGAGCAGGAATCCGCTGCCAAGGATCAGGGAGGGGAAGAGGGTTCCTGTCTGGACGGCACATCGGATTGGATTACGACCTTTCATTGTCTTGTAGAGACGACCAGCGTGATATCCGCTGACAAGACCCAAGAAACAGAAAAGGAAGACTGCGGCAGACATCAGGGAACCTCGACTCGAGGGCGAGAGCATCCCCAAGGCGGCGAACACTGAAAGATATTGGATGAAATGGAGAGGAAAGAAACACTCACAGACGACGGTTCCCACCATTCCAAGTAATTGGATTCCTGTACCGACCATGTTGACCAGAATCATCTGATGAGGAGGAGGACGGAAAACATCTCCGTGGACGAGTTTCCATCCGGTCTCTTCGAGGGTGTCATCCTCTTCGTCGTCTTTGTTGTACTGGGCAATGTCTCGTCGAACTGTTCTCACAATGGACACACTTAAGAACCCTATAAGGTTTCTGTTTTAAAATAAAGAAAGATTCAAACCTGAAAGGGAGATGACGACGACGATGGAATTTAGGATACTGAACCAATGGATGTCGTTTCCCTTGGTGGCCAGATAGACATCCCAACGACTAGCCCAAGGGACCTCGCTCTCTTCCCAGCGGACACTGTACGTGAATTGAATGTCCTGTTCGCCTTGTCTCAATTCGAAATGTTCTGTATCGGAGGAAATGGGAGCGCATTCCTGTAAAAAGGCGGTAGATATCAAAAAGTGCTCGCTTACTCCAAATTTGTTGGATCCTTTGAAGGAGACACTTTTGACGGAGCGGGGGAAAACTTCGAATCCGACGACGCGATATGTTCCAGGTAAATGTTGGTGATATTTCATGATAAAATCTAGGTGATTGTTGAGGTAGACCTTGAAATATTCTTTTCAACTGGATCGACGAGTCAAACCTTTCCATCCTCGGTTGTCCATCCCAACCGGTATCCCATCTCGTAGAAAATTTCTCCTGTTTTAGGCACTTTGAATTTCGTGGCGACCGGGAGATTGTCAACTAATCTGAACAAGAAATATAACAGTAGACGAAAGTCGGAGAGCACTTACAGATGGGCATGATAGTCTTCTTTGATCCTTTTGATGAGGGTAGCCGACTCAGCGGCGCTGATCTTGTGCGAGTCCGCACAAGACGATTTACACTCGACGTTGTCTCTCATCGACATCTGAATAAATTTTTCGATAAAAAAGAGGAGACAACTCACAGAAATCGGCGTGTTGACTATCCGATCACCTCTCATCACCTCTCCCAGATTTTCCGAATTATATTTAATTTCACCCTCTGGTTTGCAGAAAGGTACCGTGTAGTATTCATAAGGCACGATAGTTTTGGTACTTGTCAATTTAATGGCCTAGAAAGAGGAATATCCGTAAAGGAATGTCGATATTTAAACTGACTCTAACTTCGATTGGATCTCCTTTTTTGAATTCGACGGGAGCGACGCCGGGGACATAGAAACCTTGTTCGATTGAGCATAATATCAAAAAAATGAAAAGAATTATCCAAGGATGAGAGCCCATCTCTGCAAATTCAACCCATTTAAATGAAACTATAAGAAAAATAGGGACAAGCGGGATAAAAGGAGGCCAATGAGGGCACTGAATAATCTGCCACGTCCGCGCGGCGATTGCGTCTCGCCGAAAATGTAGAAACGGCGCCGACCCGGCTGCTCTTCTTCTGTTTTCATCTTTTGGTTTTTTTTGTATTTTCAATCGATAGAGTCTGTTCCATAAAACTGGTAAACATGAGGCTGAGCCCAGTCATTGCGGTGCCTGAGCAAAACACCCTCTGATAATGAATGAATATTTATTGACTATGTACAGAAAAATTGAGGATGTCCTGGGGAGAAATTAGGTGGCAATGATAACGGGAGGAAAGTAGGCCGGCTCGGGTGGCAGTCGAAGAAACTCGAACAAAGTCTTCTCATCGACCGCCACTTCGAAATCGTCGAAATTCTAGAATTCATTAAATTGTCAATATAAGCAGGAGAAACACACCCCGATGAGTTCTTCTTCAACAAAAAGAGCCGGAACATCTCCGTGTGCCAGCTTCCGATAGCGGACATCTTGGGAAATGTCGACGATTTCATAAGGAATGTGCATCGAGTCGAGAATACTTTGGATCCGACGCTGTCGACCTTTAACCTGAAAGGGGGAAATCAGCTGCTGGTATGACGAGAGGATACCTGGGGATTGAAGGAGACCGAAGATGTGACGAGTTTCAGCTGACAGTTCATGTCGATTGAGCTCCAAAGTGGCGGTAGATAGACCTTATAAGCTAGGTTTGTTTTCTGTCAACAGCACGTGCTGGTACAAGGAGGAGGGGACCTTTTTCATAACATGTGATAGAGCTTGAGAAAACGGAACAGAGTTCGCAAAAACAGAGAAAGACAAATTATGGAAAAGAACCACGTCACACGGGGGGTGACTGATAAAAATAGTCAGCTGGAGAGAGGACGCACCACGGATGACAGGAACAAGCCTTTAAGAGGCAAAAAAAGCAAATATTGACACGGAGAAAACAAAACTTCATGACATCAACAAGTCTTTCTACAATCTGCTGTACATTATCTTGGGGTTCTCTTTAAAGCAATGACCCGTGGTCGTCGATCCCCCGACTAACAATATCCACACGAATAGGCGCAATTCTCCCTCATAAATATCGGCACTGACTTGCACAAATCTTCTCGTTCGGCCACCCATCGTTTACACGCATGTCTAGATTATTTTGTAGACAAAATCCCTAATCCAATTCTACCTTAGATCATAGCAAGACCCTTCGCTCCCGTCTCCGAATCGGAACTTTTGGGCGGAGGTCGTCGTCGTCGCTTAAACAGTTTTTTTCTTTTCCTATAAAAAAAGCAATTACGTGTCAAGGTATGTGATCGTTGGAGAATGGCATGGGCCACGACTTTCATACCTTCCCAAGTTTCTCGTGCCGTTGGGATCAATTCCTTCTCGTCCAAAATAAAGCCATCCCAATCTGTAAAATGGGATATTTACTCAAAAACTCTTACTTTTCTCGTCGGGTCGAAGCTCCAAAAGATAAACATATCTTTAAAAAGGGTAAACATTGTTTATACTGAGGTGTAAACATACTTGACCTTGGCCACAAGTTTTGTCCAATCTTCTGAACCCCCTGAAGCTGGGTAGAGGGTATCTGCTCCTGATCCCACTATATATTTTGTGCCGTAGACTTTTTGCAAAGCTCGAGCAGCTCTTTTTCCCACGTCATACTGGAAATAAGAAAGTATAAGTGAGCGGAATATCAGCTGACCAATTCCTGAATGTCACCGGGATAGGTGTCCTTCTTGTGACCATAGGAATGAATCCAAATTTGGGAGTAAGTGTGGAGGGTCACATATCCATCTATTCGGCCTTTGTATCGTTTAGACAGAATGGCATCTCGGATAGCTCTAAACACCAGAACTGTCTGTGTCGATGTCAATTTAATTACCGTGCTTCAGGTTCGCTGAACACCCCGCTTCCTGGGTAGATCTCTGAGCACGGATCGTCACTGGTGCCACTTTCTATGTGTCATCAAATTGAACAAGTTCTATCCTCACCACTTACCTTTGTAATGAAAGTCAAAATTCCTGTTGAGGTCGACGCCCCGACAACAGCGATTTCTGCCCCAAGAGTCCTTGCGACAGACCATTTTCGACCTGTTCTTTCTCCAAAGACGAATCTGTCAATTTTAGGACAGGCAAAATAGGAATACTTACATGTGGATTAGTCGAAGAACGAGTGAACTCATAGCCGTCGGGATTGACGTTGGGCACAATGACAAAGGTCAATCCATCCATCAGAGACTTGATCTCCGGACTGGTATGGTAACGGGATATCAGCTAAAAGAGGTATTTAAATTAGAACCATGAAGAAATACCTCGTGAATAAAGAAAAGGGCCGTATGAGGAGCAGCCCATTCACGGGCGTGTATACCGCCGTCGATCCAGAATATCCGCTTGTTTGGTCCACGTGTCCCCAGCTTAAAAGTACTCGTCGATGACCAACTGTAAGTCAGACCTCTAGCCCGTCGATCGATCGTCCTTCATTGGTTTTCCCAATAGTAATGAACTGTGCCAAGTCTGGGTATTTTCGGGCCAATGCCTTCATCCACGCCACCATTTGAGAATAGCTGCCGTAACTTTTAAAATCATAGACCGGGATTCCGCTATCGTCGAAAAGTCTTCTCTCTTTTGGTTTCTTCTCATTCTTTTTAATTAAACTGCAGCGGAAATCGAAGAAGAGACTGAGAACTAACCTTTCGACGTCTTCGATTGTCTGCAGGAAAGGGACATCGGATGTCCGAAGACGGCGGAGAAGTTGCTCGCGCTTGGAATCACTGACCATTACATCGAAAAAGCCACCAGCTTCTTTGGCAGATTTCCAAAAGTTTAGCTGAAAATGAAATGATAAGAGAAAGGAAAAGGAAACTACGTCAAGTTCGTCAGCTCTCTCGTAGAGATCCTTGACATATTGGAATTGCTTCTGGTCAGCTGGCAACAGGCGATAGACGGAGAAGACTTCATCGAGGAGACGTGTCTCATTGTTGCCTTCGGTCAGTGCCAAGAGCACGAGGAGCACGAGGGCGACGGTCCTTCCCATCGCGGCGCGTCTGCCGCACGCGATCCAGTTTCGTTTCACCGTAAAGACCCGCTCACCGTAAAAGACCGCCTTCGCTATCATCACAATAAAACATGCGGAAGATTTATCGCATCGCCCCGGGCTGTGACCCCTCTTCACACCTTTTATGACGGTCGAAATCACAGATTTTATTTAGATTTATTAAACACAGCAACTCCCAAGATGTTTGCATTTGCTTCTTTCAAAGGGATTTCTACTATTTCTCAGGAAACACTCACCGACACAATCACAAGATTATATCGCCTAGATGGCAGAAGAATTTGCCTCGCCTAATGAATTGTGATGCTGACCAGTTTTGAAGGACTACAGGAGTAAAGGACTACTTGATCATCGACCAATACAAGTTGTCTGACGTGGTCGACGTAGAGGACCCTCTCTCGTTGTAAGATTCTCCATTGCTAGACAAAAAAAGCCGTTTGGAACCCCCTGGGGAACCCGTTGCTGATCCGAAAACCAATCACTTTCACCCAATCGAAAACAACGACAACTACGAGGAGCGAAAGTCAATGAAGGCCATTGGCCGGCCATTTCTTTGTTTCATTTACAAGCCGGTCGCTATCGAGTTATTTGAGGTTGGGTGGGGCGAGAAGAAGGAACTTCGACCATTTCCAGTTCTCATTCGATTAGGTCGCAAGCAGATCAGCAAAGAAAATCTCACAAAGAAAAATGAAACGTTCGAAATTGCATTCCCCTTGCTGGGAGACTTCCTGTTTTTTTCTATGCCTGTTTCGTTGATTCTTCTTTTTTTTTCAAGTTCATCTTCAGGGTTCCAACAATTCTTCTGAATGTTTATCTGGTAAAATTCTGTGTGGAGCTATGAGATTGTCTGTCGGGAAGCAGCAGCCCGGAGATTATTCAGAACTGTCGCCTGATCCACATATTCGAAAACATTCGGAGCCGAGCAGAGGATAACCAAGGTACCTGTGGTTGTAACGGCGAAAAAGACGTAGAGCAGGAGACGGTCAATGACCATCGAGACGAATTTCCATTCCTCCCGGGCTATTTTGTACTAAAACTTTAATTTAAAATGTAGAAAGGATCGACTGCCTTGTTATCATGAGTGAGATATTCTGTAATGTACTGGATGGCTTGTATTGCCCTCTGGGCTTGTTCGGATAGTCCGTCTTCCGTATTTCTTCGGCTTTCCGCTTTCTTTTCCATCCCAAAAGTAGAGGAGTTTCTCTTTTCCGACACGGTACACAACGGTGTTGTCTCGTCTATCTCCCTGAAATGTCCTCGTCTAGGCCTTGTGGAAAGATTACTCTGACGAAGGTCTCTTGCCTTTGACAAAGTCTGGCCTCTTCATGACCAACATGATAGGAAGATAATGAAGAAAGACGAGTCGAACCCAAGGAGCCATGCTGTGGGTTGCCGGGGAACGGAAGTAAACATTGACGACAACCTTGAAAGATGATGATCAGATGGATTCGAAATTGAATTACCACTGTCAGAACTATTGTCATGGTATTCATGGTAAACGTCAGCAGAAGATATTTGGCCATGAGAGGAATAGTCGACGAGGTCGGAGGCAGAATTTTGGATACAAGGAGGAGAAAGACGACCAATGCAAGAAGGATACTGATGGCTAGAGTGATCTTTTCGCTGGCTTCACAAGGAAGATAGAAAACGAGCATAGAGAGAAATGCCATCAAGACCGTCGGCATTATCAAAATGACCGTGTAGAAGAGCGTCTTCCTGGAATTATTCAATTATGGGAAAGAGTCGGACGTCTGACCTTCGAATCCGAATTTGATAAGATATTTTGGAGTTGCCTTCAATTAGATGGCCAGGTACATCCATGACATCCCATATTCCAGAAGGCGAATAGTCATTTAATTCAACCTAATGCTCACATCTGCTCCCTGTGGTGGCCCACCTGTTTTTTCCCTTCCAAATATGCCAATTGTACTTCTTCTTTTCGAAATGTCCACGAACCAAAAGACAAACTGCAAACTTGTTCTGAAATGCAGCATTTTCTATTATCAAATCTGACTTTTACCGTCAAAAGGGAAAAACTCGACATCAATCAGGCAACTAGATTTATAAACAGCAGGTGGCACCCATAACATTTGACCGGTATGCTCGACCACAACATTTGAATAAAATGAGACAAAGTAATTGCCATCAGCGCTAGAAAAGAAATGTTCTCATTACACGTAAGATTTACTTGTTGAAGAGAACCATATCAGGCAGCCAAACTTTATCCGGCGGTACACGAATAGTTTCTATTCCCCCGTATTCTTTGGGATTCCAAGCAAGCTGAAATTTGATACTGGGGAATACCGCCACAATACTTGGTAATCTGTCCATCGCATGGTCGGCCAGACATTGGTTTGTAATATTTGGTTCTTTTCATCAATGCTGATGAGCAGGACAAGGGCTAGACTGAACTGGACGGTAATGGGAGGCGATGTCGCATTGGGGACTGGCCGGACGAGTGAATTGTAACCGGTGAAAAGAGTCGCCGTCAGTCGATCCTCATCTCCATGAAATCCTTCTGAAACAAGTGGCTGATACTTTTAATTGATTTCAATTATGTCTAACAATAGTCGTTAAATAATAAATATAATTTATTGCATATCACCCATATACTTGGCATTGAGTTGTTTGATGACCGCCTCTTGGTCGACCATATCGAAGACGTGTGGAGCCGAGAGAATGATTCCCACAGTTCCACCGGCAGTTAATCCGAAGAAGAAAAGTAAAAGAAGACGGTCTATAACCTGAAATTGTCCTTCATCTCTGTCCATTGTCCCCTCGAACCATGGCCACATATTTCCAATCGTCGCGAATCTTCTTGTCGGCCATGTCACCCTTCATGTGTTCGGCAATGTAAGCAATTGCTTCGACTGTGTTCTTCATCTGAAATCTCTTCTCTTATATTCTTCGGGGGCTCCCGGCTTGTCAAGTGTTTTCGTAGGGGCATTTCTCATTGGGTGAGGGATAGCCCGTTCCAAGACGGGAAGGAACCAATTGACAGCCGGCCGCTTTGAGGGGCAAGAGACTGACCGCTCGACTGATTTTCTCTGGCGGGGGAGTCGGTTCCCTGTTCGGAGTCGCGTCGACATCTGTCTCTTGTTCATTGTTGTTTGTTTTCTTCTTTCTCGAAAAACGCCTGCTCAGGCGCTGTCGCCATTTGGAGCAGTTCTCATGATGATTGTCGGTCGGTGGATTGGGTCTCTGAGTCATTTGGAGGAAAGGAACAATCGTCGCCGCCATCGATGGCATCACCAGACCTTCATAATTTGAGTATACAAAAGGAGTGGGACTGACTGGCATCGAATATCTCCGAGACGCAGTATTCCTCGACGAAATATCCATTGAAAATGGGAATTCGCTCGGGTCTCTTCATCATCAAAAATTTAGGCAGAATTTCGAGGAAGACTCTTCGAACCCAATCGGGCATGTCGTGAGACAACGCCGATCGGAAATAAATGTTGACAATAACGACCGTGACCATGACTGTTACAATGTTGAGCACGAATGCCATCAGGAGATATTTTCCCATCAAGGGAATATTCGATGTCGGGGGCAAGATCTGAAATTTCGCTTACTACCGATTAACATCTGTGCTCCTGAGGCTTTACGAGCGGATTAAAATAGAATTATTATGTGGGAGACAAGGAGTATGAAAGCCATCTGCCTACCTTGGAAACTAAAAGAAGAAACACGACCAAAGCCAAGAGGAGATTGATGGTCAGAGAGATCTTCTCAGCCGAATCAGCTGGCAGGTAAAAGGCCATCATCGAGAGGAAAGCCATCAGAACTGTTGGAATTATCAAGATCACCGTATAAAAGAGTGTTTTCCTTCGAATGACCAAATTAAAAACTATCTTGCTCTCTTTTGTCTCCAATTTATTCACCAAATATCCCGGCACGTCTGAAATTCTTTGTAAATGTCAAGATTTCCCTCACCGATGACATCCCAGATTCCACTGTAACTGTATTCTGTCAACTGTACTGCTTGTATGTTGTTATACCAATTGAGAACGACCTGAGGAAGTGTCTAACGGGGGAGACTGATCTCACCTCGTCGGAGCTGTATGTCCAGGATCCGAAACAAAGTGTACATATCTGCTCATCAAAGGGAAACCTATAAAATGTGAGGGGTGACAGCCAAATGAGTCTAACCATTCGACATCAATCCGACAGCTAGACTTAAACATTGCAGGAGGAACCCATGTCACATCTCCCGCGTATCCGACAAAAGCATTCGACTTGTACGAGACTTCATAATTACCGTCGGCACTGGAATTTGTCTTTCTTGATTGGGTCAGGTACATCTCCGAAAAGGTCTACTCGTACCCGTCGATGGCTGTTTTTGCTGACATTTCAGTCGTGGCCATTCCTCTGGGGACAATCAGCCGCCAAATCTCATAACACAATCGAAGATGGCGGCGCCAATGGAGTCAACTTGTTGAAGTAATGACGAACACCAATTTCCGGGGGATGGACTTACTTGTTGAATAGAACAATGTCAGGCAACCAGACGCGATCCGGCGGCACGTGGATGTTTGAAATATTGCCTGTAGACGGTGAAATAGATCTTTGATTGGAATGAACCTACCATAATCTTTTGGATCCCATTGTAGCTGGAAATCTGTCCATTTCATCGTCTAAAATATGGAAGATATCAACTGATAAAATTGATGACTTACCAGCCAGACGTTCGTTTGTAGAATCTGATTCTTTTCGTCCTATAGACAACATATGTTAGATAAGAAAAACTAGGATAACTAACCACATTGATGAGGAGTACGATAGCGACGCCAAAGTCGACGACGACTGGGGGAGAAGACGCATTGTGAACCGGTCGAATGAGGGAATTATAGTCACGGAAGAGGTCGATCAGAAGACGTTCCTCATTTTCTCCTTCTTCTTTTCCGTCGCTTTCGGTTGAATTATCCGACGGAACAACGAGCGGAAGTGTAGCCAACAGGGCTAGCAGAAAGCGCATCACACGCCGAGGAGGCGGGCCGACAACATTGGCTCTCTCTTCTCCTGAGGCCGGGTGCTGAATACATCCGTCAAAAAAAGGTCACTCTCCATTTTTGTTAGACAATAACAATTTAAAAAAAGAAAAGGTTGGACACAAACAATATTGTAGTATGTAAACAGATTTAGGAGTTGGCATCGATAGAACTGGATTTCGTGCTACTATCACTTGTTTCCATGGCTATGGCTGGGAATATACCGCGTCATGACAGAAATACTTTTGTCCCATGACTCATCTCTTATTTCAGACCAAGTCTCGCTCATATGCCAAAGTCAAACAAAGGCTACAAATCCCCCACAAAGGACACAGCTATCTATAGCCAAATTGCAGTATTGCCCTCCAAATTGGGATGTGTCTGGGCTACTTGTAATGATCATATTACTTTGATTGTTGCACATCCCCAAGAAACGAAGTAACCAGATGGCCCGTCTTATGATTATTTTATGAGATCCGAGAGATTTCATGGTTCAGTTGAAATGTGAAGACAATGGGACATACCTGTGGTCGAGAAGAAGAAGCCAGCCAAGAGAAGCATCCGAATTGACTAATGGGTAATCTGCCCCCGGGAGGGTCGAGTGTTTATGAGGAGAAGATTGCTTTTCACCTTGAGAACTCGACGAATACAAAAGACAGACAAATAGAAGTTTATTGGCTTGTCCATCGGGACAAATCTTTATAAATATACAAATTCTATAAAATGATGAAAGAAAGTGGCTGAGAATTGAGCAAAATATCATATGAGTGAATGGGGGACGTTGTTGAAGAGACTGCTCCTCGCGACTCGGTGTGACAAAAAGGCAGAAAAAAAGAAGGAAAGAGAAGAACCCGTGGACACAGAGACGAGGAGCATAAAAAGGGGAAAAAAGGAAAAGAAAAACCCGCGGTTGGACCGGCAACAGACAGCAGCCTAGGCTTTAGGTTTGGTCGTGTCGTAGATACTCGGGGCTCGGAGGATAATAACTACAGTACCCAATGCACAGGCGAAGGTAAATGTCAACAGGAAAATACGATCCAGCACCACTGACACGTACTTCCAATCTTCAACAACCTATAGAAAAGATATAAAGAGGGGGCGAGAGAGTGACAGACCTGTTTATCCTCCTCCTCATTTCGGAGATGGTCGGCAATGTAGGCGACACTCTCGACAGCCGACCGAACCGGCGACACATCCCGTTGAAAAGACGAGAAGGATGCCTCCTCGCCTGAGCCCGTCGCGAAAGACGTCCGATACGTCGTATACGTCGGTGATAATAATTCCGCACTCTGGGCATTCACTCATTTAAATGGACAGCTCGACTTACCGGATCTAACACAGGCCCAAAATGATTATTATTCGAATGTGGCTTTTCTGGAGGTTTCCTGGGTCCTGGAGGGGCTGGCCTCCTCATACAAAGATATTTGGGTAAAAATTCAATGAAAAGCCATTTGACCCAATTGGGCATTGTATGTGTTGTGGGTGAGCGATAATGCACATTCTGAAGAGAGAAATATACGAGATGGGAGATAGGAAACCAACCAATGTGATGACTGTGACAACGACAGACAAAGTGACCAGCACCATGGTAAAAAGAAGATATTTTCCTATGAGAGGAATCACCAAAGAGGTCGACGGGATGATCTCGACTGAAAAAGGAGAAGATGGATGGAAAAAGGGGGAAAGAACTGACCTAACAAGAGAAAGAAGACAGTCAACGAGATAAGAATACTGATACAAAGAGAGATCTTCTCACCGCCATCGGATGGCAAATAGAAGACGAGAGCCGTCAAAAAACTGATACCCACTGAGGGAAATATCAAGTTGACCGTGTAGAAAAGCGTTTTTCGTCGGAGATGAATCTCATAGGTGATGTCGATGAAAGGACTCTCACAGCACGGATACCTGCAACCGCGAAGTCTTTCTTTTTCCGGTCGGCCGATCCCCGTTGGGCCCTTTCAAAAAAGATTCTGGGATGTCAGTTGTGACGGGAAAAAATGAATTCATGTCGAAGTCGCGAAAAATCATATCGAAATCCCGTAGGGAATTCGGCCGAACGCGCCCCAATCGGACCTTTTTGAGTGACGCTTTCCGGGTACTTTGAGGATGTCCCATTCCACCGAAGGATAGTAATCCGTCAGATCGATGCCTGTAATTTGTCGGTCTGGAAATAAAAGAGACATTGTACCTTCTTCGACGATCCAAACAGTCTCCGTCGTTGGACCATCCGGACCTTCGACCGTCTCCTGTACCTCCGTCTGGTTGTCGTCCTTATGTACCAAGTCCACCTCCAGGCCACCGTATGTCCACGATCCGAACTTCATCTCACACTGTTGGAGATCGAACGGGAAAAATTCGACATCGATCTGACACATACTGGAAAGGGAAATGGTTGAAGTGGGATTAAAATTAGCAAAACCTTTTATAAATGGCCGGAGGGGCCCACTCGACTGTTCCGTTGTACGACAGTTTTGCCTTGGTCATAATTGTCACCTGATAATTACCATCAGCACTGAAACTATTCATATTCAATTTAAAAAGAATTTTCCCACTTGTTATAGAGGACGATGTCCGGTAGCCAAATGGTATCGGAGGGCACGTAGAGGACGTCGACACCGCCGTAGTCCTCGGGATTCCAGCGCAATTTTTTGTCTGTCCAAGTGTGTTGTAGCCAGACATTTGTTGTCATGATTTGGTTCTTTTCGTGCTGAATTATGTTCACTTTAAAGGAGATCCAACGAGATGGTATACCACGTCGAGAAGCTGACTGAGCTTTAATTTGAAGTGCACAACGAGCGTGTCTGTGTTGTTGTCTACCGGCCTCACCAACTTATTGTAGTCGGCCAGCAAGGTTTCGAACAACCTATTGGCGTCGCGGTTTGCGCTGGCTAGAACGACGCCACACGCAAGGATCAGCAACAGCCGGAGCATCCGGCCCCATCAACTGAAATTTTAGGAGAAAGGAGTCTGACCTCTTACCTTAGCTCTGCACGACGGCCAGCTGTCGTCGCAGGGCCATCTACGCCTAGCCGACTAGACCGACTGAAAATTGACAAATTAAGAAAAGAAGACTATTATGAGAAGATAGAGAGAGGACATAATCTATCAATATAACACATGATGGCTGGACTTGTCAGATTCGGAGCAAATCGGATCGTCGAATTGACGTGTTACACAAGGCGCCGAAGATGACGGCCAGATGAAAATTAGCCACAAGTACTCTAGCTCTATTTAGGCGGATTGTTGTCAAAAAGCAGTGAGTAATCGCATTCGAGCGTGGGTTATCCAACAAGGAACAACTCGGGTCAACAAGGAAAAAGGAAAAAGAGAGAGGAAACAAGATGAAGAAATAGTCGAAGAAAGACAAAAAGCCAAAAGAGCGGAGGTAGACGTACTTATGGCAGAAATCGCGGCTTCCAAACTAAGCCCCTTTGGTTGCGGGGATTACTTCGGAAACCTTCGTTGGCTCACATTTCTGCTCATAAGAACAATTGCAACACAGCGGAAAAAGTCTTCTGGCAAAAACTCTCTGTCAAAAGATACTTTGGACAGTATGGAGAATTATGAAGTTCACAGAAAATTACAATAGTCTATACTTTTTTTAGAGGAACAGTATGCCTATTTCTGTGAATTATATGGGTGGGATTGTGGGGTCGAAAAGTGTTTTGGGATGGTACTGTATGGCAAAATTGTAATCTCTGACTTCGAGAAATACCAGAAGCAGTCAAGAGAAACGGACAAAAAAATATTTGAATAATGTTACTTTCCGTTAGGAGGAACGAGTCTGAAAGGCAAAAAGCCAGGGAAAGAAAATCGCAGACAGCTCCAAGTATCATAATTGACGCCGGAGAGATTTTACTAAAAGAAAAGAAATAATGAAGACGTAATAAGAAGAAAAGGTGGCAGAAATCAATGGAGAAGGGTGAGAATTGGATTAGTCGGTGTGGCCTGCCGGCTGGTAGTCGTCAACGAGAATCCATCGCGGCGGAGCCCCGGATGTCGTTGGTGGGCCCAGTGGTCGGACTAAAAACGAACGAATTTCCGAGGAAGGAAATAGTTAAGGATGCGCAGGTATGTTTTGGGGGCGGTCCCCTTCCCTCGGCTGTTGGGACTCGGCTCTGGTCGGAGGGGGACTCCAATCGATTGCAGTTGAGTGAGAGAGAGACGAGACCCTCCCCCAACTGGACCCTCGACTCAAGGAAGCCTTGACCACTTCCCAAGGAAGACGAGTCAACCATCCGGAATGCCGAGTCAAAAGCACACAAACATCACAAAACATATGGGCACCCTATTTAAAGCACTCCCATTCTCAGAGGGGGGACATAGGGAAGCAATCAACAGAGGGAGGCAGAGGCCAGTTCAGACAAGTGTACTACAGGGGAAAAAGTGACGAGAAACAGACGACCGGATACATCGCAGTTGCTTCCGCGGCTCAGACCAATGGCTCTCGTAAACTATCAACTAACATTCTCAACATTTTTTAGTCATTGTTCGCATGTTTGAAATGAGTCAGTCCTCTCTTTGAATATTCCCAGATAAAACTAGAAAGAGAGATGTAATGGAGAAGAGGAGAGAATGAGGCCAGAGAGAGAAAGAGACTCCCCCATTAAAACCAGAGAACGAGGAAATGAGATTCAATTGTGGAGGGCGTGAAATCCACCATCTCTAGTCTCCCGGGCTTACACTTTGAAATTCTAGACGGAGCACAAGAGCCCGGTTGTGAGAACTCGCCCTGCCGGCGACAGTCGAGTCGACTTCTGTATAGCAGAAAGACTGAGAATGGCCGACGGCTGGTAATCAGTCAAAAAAGCTTAAACAAACATGTGACGTCACTTCCGGAGCAGTGGGATCAATCAATAGATTGGGAGGTCTGAGATGTTGCGTGCCGGAGGCTGTAAACTGCGATGCCGGCTGTCTCGGGCCTACAAATCCCGTCTTCTTTTTGGCCGTGTGGCTCGTGGTCAACTCACTTAGCGCATTTTACACCAAGCAGCACCAGGTGCTTAACATAACGAGCCGAGGGAGAACATCCTTGGCTTATGATCTATTAGTGGGCCATTTGGAGAAAAGGACCAAATTGAATGTGAACCAAAAGAATGTAAAGAACGACACGAAAGTATAGAGAAGAGAGATGACCCTTCCCCCCGGGGAGGACGAACGGCCAACCGACCGACCGGCCATCGTATCGACCACTGGGTGCACTTGTCATGGTTGGCTGGTCCCTTTGTGGCATTACAACACAAGCCACGTGAGATCCTCTTCCGATGAGACTACGTTAATTTAAAGGAGGAGTAATAAATGATGGGCACTTTGTAAGAAGGGGGCCTTTCTCGGAGAGACGACTGCACTCAAAGATGCCTCGTTTCGAGTAAATGGCCGGCCAACGAGCCCATTCGAATTATACAACGTGACAGAGGAGGAAGAAAGAGAGAGAAAGAGACTAAGGCAAGAAGAATATTTATTAGTGTCATCTCTCGAGGTAGTCTCTGTCATTTCGTTCCATTTTCTTTCGTTTCCCCGTTTTCTTTTGCCTCCAATCGTTTCCTTTCTTCCTCTTCTAAAATCTCTCCATTTATTTTCTTTCCATGGTCAAACCTTTGGCTGCTCTCTCCTTCCAGTTGGCTTTATTCTCGTGTAGAAATCTCATCCACGGATTAGGAATCTCCAGTTTGCCGACGTAGTTCAAGGGTAGTTTTCTAATTGAAGTGGGTGTCGTCGACGATCCTCTCCTCCTTAAAATAGTCATTTTATTAGTCCAAAAGTGGCAAACATATCAGGCGGCAGTGGCGACAAGGCGTTCGACGGACTCGTCGACTCGCCGTGTTCATTGCCAGGCGGGAACAGTGAGTCCGAAGGCGGTAGACTCACGAGTGGCTCCACCATTTTTGTCAACAACTCGCCACAGACAATCATTGTTGGCTCCACAATAAAATCAATGAAACCTATAAATTGTGTAGACTCTTTAACAGGAGGCAATTACCAATTTGACTGTCAGCCACGTGTACTGTATGTCGGTCACAAAGCGGCGAGTACGGTAATCCCATCGATGCCTCCAAATCTCCTTGTCTGAAGAATTCCTCCAACACTCCGGCTGTCCATCTCTCATGGAGTTCCCATGGTTTTGAAGGATGGGAAATGTCACAGGCGTGGACTATCAAACACAGAGCTTTGTTTTTGTCGATTCTAAACTCGTTTCGATATTTTCAGAGGAGTGATGCAGACCCTTCAGGAAGACTGAGCATATTCTTCATAGTTTTTATTTGTACAAAATGAGTGGACATGTCCGTTGCCAAGACAATTTCTATGACCATATTACGAAGTTCCCTAAAATGATAAAATATTACTCGAGAGGAGAGCTGGCACCTGAATTCATCTCTTGTCAAATGGGTGAAAATGTTTTTGTCGTCGTCTTTCATCAATCGGAAACAGGACGACACGTGATGATTCTCCAAGACACTTCTGTCATTGTACAACAGAGCAAAATTAGATCTAGATAGGGGAATAAGGCCTCTTTAGAATCTGTGGAATACCCCGATTGAATGTGGAAGTTGTTTGTGTGACCGGTATGCTCATAATCGTGGATCAAAGCACCGAAGAGGACGGCGAGAAGTTCGAGATCGCCAAGGCTGTTCTAAAAATCGGGATGAGCTGCGACTGGAAAAGACAAAAACAAAAGAAGAAAACTCACAGCGAGACCTGTCTGGCTGAGCATAAAATGAGACGATTGGGTGACATCGGCCGCATGGACCACGTTATGGTAAGGATTGTTGTGCTTCGAATATCCCTGCTCCAATGCTAATAAATAGTTTTCCCATTGAGGAAGTGGAATCTAAAGGATTTTATCTTTCGAAATATCTTCGATTACCTTGAACCTGTCCATGAACCCGTATCTGTTGAAAAGTTCGAATCCTACGTATTTGAGAGCATGGCCTTCGGAGGCCTCGTTCAATTGGAATGGATTAAATGACCACGAATTGATATCCTGAAAAAGAACAAAATAAAGGAGACAAAGAAAACACAAACCCGGAGCATCTCGACGATATCCGGCGGAATGGGACATTGGATACTTGTCTGCTTGCGGAAGAGCCTGGAACTGAACTTTTGGGGCCATGTGAGGGGGATCTAAGGTTCGGCGGTGCAAGCACACGAGAGGTCCGCAAATGGATAAAAAGGACAGGGACAGGGGGGAGTCACATGCACAAAGACAGGAGAGAGAGATAGCGAAAAACCCGGCTATCGACAGCCAGGGGAACGTATGACCTCTCCCGGTGATCTACGGACGCCACAATGAGCATTCCTCCGTCGTCGGACGGACACGATCGACAGTACAGCTCACTTGTCAAAGAAGATTCCCGTCCGAATCGCATTGGCTACTGATTTGAATTTTGGCTTTTCCCGCTTTTTGCCAGCATTTTGACGAGTAAAAGTGGCTGCCAGCCATTCGCGAACTTCATCTGGAACCGTCTCTGGTGTGACCTCGGCTAAATCGTCATCCTCATCACAAATCCGCCTAAAGTATACTGTAATCGGCTGATTTGCGATCAGCCTACCTCGTCTCATCCATGTAAGCTGTCTCCAATACAAGTGCCGCATATTCGATGTTCCGTTTGAGATCCTCGAGAGGAAGTTGTCCACTATTTAACTGATGAAGGATATATCTCAGTCTGAAAAGTACTCGTCAAGCCATAAATAAACTTCTTCTGGCGCCCGTTTAATATTCATCGGAAACGCTAATCGACGAGGGCCCTTTAACAGACGTAAGACTTCTCGTGACACCTCCGGAATATATGGCCATCGCCCTAGTTCAGCTCATTTTGACTCGAAAACGTCACGAATTCGGCATCCCGAGGGGCATCGTTAAGCAGATCTCGCCACTTTCCGAGCCAATTTGTCCTCGAGGCTGATCAAGGCTCAAACTCTTTACCTGCAAGAGTGCTTCCTCAGGACCAGCTGGTAGTAGCCAAAGGTATCACCCACCAACATGGCCGACTAGAGAACGACTAGAAAAGATGACTAATTATAAGCAATTGAAATGACGGAGACATTTTTATAGAAACGAGAGAGAAGTGATGGCCTGTTTTGACTGGGGCTGCCCTGGCAACGGAGGATGATGGCCCAAGTCAGGAAAGGCGAATTATGACGAAAAAGGAGGTGCTTCCTCCAACGCCGTCGGCAGCTCACGTCAACAATCGTCTTCCAGAAAATGATGACATGATCAATTACTATGCCAAAAAACTTGACATTTTCCTTGTTTTAGTTCCGCTAACAATTAATTCTAGAGAATAACATGTCTCTCCCCGGGGGAAAACCATCCCAGACAAACAGATTTCCCCGTCACTTTTTATAAAGCGACGAGACACCGGAAGAAGGAGCTAATCAGGGGCCAGTTACTGGGAAAAGGGACCAGTTTAAGAGGAAAAAGACATTGACCAACGATGAAAACTCGAAGAAAACAGAAGCAGAAGGCCCACGGGCTAGGTAAGCCAGCCGACTCATCTGCCATTCGCACACACGCGAGGATTAGCGACAGCCGGCTGGTCGATTCCCCCGGTTATCAGGGGGCAAAGAAGGACTTCCGGAGGGCCGATTTGGAGATAATTGCCCGGTTGGGGTTTCATCCTCGTTTCGCCCATAAAAATTTACACACTATTTTATTTGCATGTTATCAGTCCATTAGACGCTCGTTTACCCGATGTTGCCACTTTCCAATCACAAAAAATGAATGCTCACTTGTCGAGAGCCTCGAGAGCTGGCTCTGTGTCGAAGACTTTTTCACCATCGTCGTCCGTTTTCGGTGTCGACGTACTTCGACTTCGCCGACGACAAAGCGACACTGGACGCTGCATCGTCGCATCAACTGAAAAAAAGGACAAACTCGTGGTTTTGATTGGACACTAATGAAACTATTGAAGAGGATATCTACCCGGAGATGGATAACATTTCCGCCGGGGAGAAATCTCCCACTCTATTTGAATATTTTAAAATACGAGTTCCACACATGCGCTCATACGTTCTCAACGAACAACTGACAGCCGGCAGCCGAAGAAAAATACCTGGTCCGTGACTCGTCGACTGCACCATCATAATCGACTGAACCATGGCAGAAAAGACGAACATCCACAAGAAGACAAGGAATAGAGAGAAAGATGAAGAAGAAGCAGAAAACAGTGAAAAACTGGAAAATGATAGTTGAAAAGAAAAAGAAGAAGACGGACAAAGAGAAGAAAAGAAGAACAGCTGCCGGACACGGGACACACGCTGATCAGCTGGGAAAGAACTCTATCAGAAAGAAGGCAAGGGCCCCGATAAGTGGACGTCTTCGGGGCAGATTGCAGGCGTGAAATGAGAGACGGCAATTCAATAGGCCTTACACACAGGTCGTTGGCATCGAAAAAAGTTGCGTCGGGCCCATCCCCCAACTCTTTTTGGTCACTAAACCCATCCCAGAAATACACTCATTTACATGATCCGTGGAGGGAACAACGAGCGAGCCTTGTGTTGTCATATTCAGTCCCGAGAGACTCGATGAGAACAGATTCTATCGAGGTGGGCCAAGGAATTATTTTCAATTGGGCAAAAACCGGTAGGATAAGCGGGGCCATTAGACATTTCTACAGTAATCTCAGGAATGTTTGCTTGTATTTTAAATGGAAAATGGCCACAAAGAGAGGGAGAAGCTGGGTGATCCGAAGCTAATTGTAGGAAATGGGCCCTTGTGTGAGGGAGAGAGAATTCCTAAGCAGACGGGGAGGGGCCACGGTAAATCAACCGACCAGATGTGTCCCCAGAGAAATAATTTCGATTATATTGATTATCCCGGAAGCGTCAAGTGGTGGTGTCATGGGAAAGGGTGTCGACTCCACGCGCACTCCGGGCAAACAAAAGCAAAAGACTTCACTCTCTGATATCCCCCTGTTGGAACAGACTTCATTCATATTCGATCCCATTCTCACGTTTTTTGTTGACAGTCGATCAATTCTTTTTTTTTCTAGTCAAATAGTAAGCGGAGAAAAGAGATCAAAAATGTTGAGGGGGTCGACTCGAGTTAGGAAGAGATGGTCTGTGTGACACCAGTGATCATCAGCGGGCGCTTCACTGAACGCCTCTAGGGTGTCTTCTGATTGCGCGGAGACGGAAACGGGCGACTTGAGCAGTGGCTGTCACGCGAGAGAGACACTTCTAAAAGAGTAGTCGAAAACAGTCAAATGAATAGTCGAGTAGATGCCGGCAATTATTGTACGGCTAGCCATTAGCAGCGGATTACGGTAATTGGATGTTTCTCTTTCAAGAGATAATTGGATGGGTCTGTCAAGGAATACGAGGAAAGAGAAAATGTCGAAAATAAAGAAAAAGAAGAAAGAAAAGTACAACAAAACAAGGAATAGATGAGAAATAGATAAAAAACGAGATAGACAGAACACGACAAAGTGTAATTGGTTCCATTAGGCAGAATAGAAGTTTGTCACACATAAAACAACGTACCAGAAACTACATAGCTATGTTGATCTAGGCGAAATTTAAGCCTCTTTTGGATTGCTGATGTCGTGGCTGAAAAGTGTAATTTGGAGGGAGAAGTCACACGGATGGATGACAAGAAGGTTAGAGATCGGACATGGGAAAATCAGGCAGTCCTCTTTTGAGTGGCTCTTACACGGCAGAGATATGACACCCTCAATTCCTTCAATTTAGTCGGATGAGATGCCGAGCATATTGGGAAGTTCTTCAAAATAAAATTAGAATTAATAGAATTTACAAAAAGTTTCTTTCTTAAAAAATACATATGACGATGGATTGTGCAATAAAAAAATACACCCGTCACTTGCAGACCTCGATTTACATGATTGAACTAGTACAACTCGAATAGATAAACGCGAGTTAAACAGAAATGCTGAAATTAAAAGTGAACATGTTATTTTCAGTTAAAACGGCAATGATATTTGCTCCCTCTTGATCAGAAATGATTTTCATATCACATACATTTTCCGGAAATTTAAACGAGGCAAAAACCTGAAGAAAAAAAATGAAATGTTAAATAATAATCATACCGGTTTTCTATTTCCCAACCAATCGTGAGCTTCTATCATGCCAACATCCTCATTGTAAACTACAGAAAATGTTCCGAGATTTGATAATGTAAATAAACAGTTATTCCACATGGTTGAGCCTTTGGTATACGATGTATTCCACTCTCCGATTTCTCTACAATGAATCTAAAACAAAAGGAATAACCACTTGTAATAAAGGCCTACCGCTCTCTCTTCTATTTCCAAGGCATACCATTTATGTGACAATGTTGCAGACATAAAAGATGCTACAAATGATTTTGTGCTGTGGTCCCACGAAATTGTTCTAATTTTTATAGAAGAATTTATCAGAGGATAAGCATTGTCGTTTCGATAAGCCACCATTTTCTTAAAAGAGCAAGCCACTATAATGTTAGTTCCTGGCACATGTCTGGAAAGAAGTAAAATAAAAGAATTATGCTTGAATTACGTAAGAGAAATAATAGGTAAAACACCTTCCCCTTGTGAAATATCTTTAACAGGTTCTTCTTGTGATGTATCAAATTCGTATATACGACCATCTCCGCAACCGGCAGCAAACTAAATTCCAATGGATTAAATCTGTCTCTTTCACATCAGTTACAGTTGTAGGAGAAAGCCAGCAAGCGGACCACACAGTTTTACCGTTAGGAATATTCCACGTTTTTGTGGAATTTCTTGTATTATCTATTGTGTGAATTATCACTTTTCCATCTTCCCCACCTAAGCTTATTTAATTAATTATCGTATAATAAAAATACCAGAAAGCACAAGATTAGGCTGAAAAGGTGAAAACATAACAACTTTGCATCTTTGGGTGTGAAGTCGCCGTCCATCACCTCTGCCTGCAACAAGAGCACCAGTTTCCTATAATAAATATAAATAATTTTAGCATGAAATCAAACCTGAATCATGTTAATTCTACGAATGCCATAAGGCGGAGCGACTTGGCCGAGATTTGAAAATTGTACGCCCACAGCAAAATATGATCCATTATAATCGAATGAGCGTGCACCTACAAATAATGCATTAATAAATAAAAAAAACTGGGCCTTACCAGCTTGTCTGGATGGCGTTGTTAAACGTAATGTAGAACCTTGCACGAACAACATACGACCAATACTTTCAATTGATAGTGGACTGAAATTATAAATTATTTCGAAAGTGAAAATTCAAACCGTTTAATATTTCCAGCTTCTTTTAATTTTTTTTGATATTCTCTTAATTCGCGTTTTGTTTTTGCTAACTCCATTTCAAGACCAGTATTTTTTCTTTCTAATTCTGACTTCTGTGTTTTTAGTTCTTCTAGAGCGCTGGTATCAACCATCTGAAATAATCAAGAATATACTTATAGGTTTTTTCATACCATCTTAGTCGTTTTAGCAAAATGTATTCTGACATCCTTTGGGACTGCCTTTTGCTTACAAGTGGGACACGTCGCTCCTCGACCTCCTCTGATCCATTTTTCAATACAACTCTTTCCAAAGAAATGTCCACATTTTAATGAAACTAAACGATGTTCGCCTTGAGAAGTGTATTCCTTCAAAAAAAAACATGTGAACATAATAATGTAACTCACATCATAGCAAATTGTACAGTTATCGTCCGTTGTCTCATCTTCTGCTTTTACCGAAGTTGTGGGTTCTGGGCTGAAAAAAAATAATTTCGTTATAATAAAAGTTATAATTACCTTTCGGTCACGGGATCAATTCTAGGCCTTTTCGATCTACTCGGAACATCCTTAAGTTTAAGTCTTAAAATAAAAAAAATAAATGGCTGACTTCTTCATTGGAAGCGTTTATGTGGTTATCGGCAGGCATACCATTCGACGTAGTAGGAACTTCCTCTTCTACCTAAACTCATGTAGTATAGAGAGATATATAAAAAAATAACCTGATTTTGGATATTTGGAGACGGTGGCAATGTATGATCCAAATCTTGGCTATTATTGGAGTTTTCTGGCAAAGTATCATCCAAAACTATAATCGAGCCGTCTTCACCATCCGAGGAAGAAGAGTCTTCCGAATCGCTCTCTGTCGCCGGCGGTCGTTGATACTCTTGACTATCCGAATCCCAATCTTGCTCCCACTCGTCTTCCTCTTCACCGTCTTCAATAAAGGAATCCAATGAGCCACGACTGTTGTCACTATCACTGAAGTCTTCGCTATCACTTGATTCGGCAACTCTGTCGTCCCTAATAAGTCTAAATACGTCAAATATATTATCAAAATTTTAGAAGACCTACTCTCTAAGTATATCCAAGTCGGGTCTGCGCTGGGCACCTCTGCGATTTTCACGACGATCACCCATTTGATTTAATGTTCTTTCATCCAAAATGGGATCTAAACGTAAAAATTTGATAGATTTACAACACACACATTCGAACAAAAGTATATGCCCCCTTTAATTGATGGCCATGCTATTGCTTTTTCCTATAAACAGATATTTGACAAAAAAATGTGGCTATACTGAAAATAATAATCCCAAAAGTAGAAAGTCGTTCTGAAAGTTGTCCGAACTTATGAAATGGTTTCATTCGAATAAAAATCAAAACGAGCATTTGATTTTCGCGCGCTAATCGAGCCTGTTGCAGTTTTCTCTTTAGCCCTTGTTTACCTTTTGTGTATAATATTTTCAAGTTTTTACTGCAAAGTATTCGTTTTATTTTATTTCTTTTACATAAAATTTCCTATATAGTATACGAAAAATGTAAATATATATATATATAAGAGCGAACAGTTTGTTCTATGCAATGGGTTCATAATGCACCCATTTTTATCGAGGTTTCTTATCAAAAAAATATCCAAAACACTATCTAACATTTTCCTGTAGCGCATGAAGCCGCTTCACTCTAAATGGCAGGTTTTTCCAATCGCCCGTTCGATCTCTGTGTCTGTCGTTGTGAAGACTTTTCCTGGTTTCATTATTGACACAACGGACATGCAACGTGCCACATTATGTTTTATGAATCGTCTTTATTGTTGTATAATTGCATCAACTTTTTGCAAAGATACTTCTCCAAATCTTTCTTTCATTTTTTTATATTCAAATATATTTTTAGAAGCACCCTATGGGCGGAATAAAGGAATAGCTAAAAGCTGGTTATGGTTGTGAAGATTGCGCTCACAGCGCTACTCTATTACACACTTTCTATTGGATTAACATTTTACCAAAAGTGGTTTATAAAGGTTCATTTAGCGATTGTTTCTGTGCTAATCCAATCATTATAGAATTACAAACTACCTCTATTGGTGGTATGTGGTCATTACTTTGTCAAATATTTCGCTGCAGCTGTAATCAGAAGTTTATATGAATGCCATTCACCAAAAAGATTGCGACTTTCATTTCGAGATCAGCTGAGGTCAGTTAATTTGAATTTTTCGCTTATTTCTTCTCATTTTAGATGGCTAGCACCCATAGGAATTTGTGCTTCTCTGGATATTGGGTTGTCAAATTGGGCGCTCGAATATGTAACTGTTAGTCTGTATACAATGGCAAAATCAAGTTCTATAATATTTATAGTAGCATTTTCTTTATTATTAAAACTAGAAAGGTTTTTTTCATAATAGTATTTATAAAAAAATAGGTGGCGGACATCGCTAGGTTTGGAAACTGGACTTATTGCTGCTGGATTGTTTCTTTTCACATGGCAGAGTAGTCAACTCGATCTGTATGGATTATTACTTGTAGAGCTAGCTGCTTCTTGCACAGGAATCAGGTTATTTTAAATACGATATTTTAAATACTTCACAGATGGACGGTTTCCCAACTGGTAATGCAACGAGAAGAGCATGCAATTCGTCATCCCCTAGATATGGTTGTTCATGTTCAGCCTTGGATGCTGATACCTATTATTCCCTTAATTTGTATGTTTGAAGGTAAGGCTTTTTTTTTAAATTCCACATCATCTATTATTTCAAATTGTTAGGAGCAGAATTGTCGTATAAAACTGTGTTTTTCTACAAAGGACATGAAGCACCAGGTTTAGTAATACTGCTAATTCTAGCAGGTGGAATGCTAGCGTTTTGTATGGAAATGTCAGGTATATTTATATTTTGATCGTTTCCAGCCCACTGTTTAGAATATCTACTGCTTGTTAATACTTCTGGCATAACTTTAAATATATTTGGAATTGTGAAGGTTAGTTTTTTTATTTGATAGTGTCACATTTCACTATGAGTGAACATGTTAGACGTTAGACAGCAGAAATGAAAATTTTGTTATAAATAGCGACGTTTAGGAAGTTACTACGCTTCTTCTCGCTCATCTAATAAACAATGATCGTTTGAGTTCAGTAAATACTGTAGGGTTAATATTATGTTTGTCCGGAATGACACTGCATACACTGGCCAGGAGAAGACAACGGTTGGTTACTTCAGGCTCTTTAAATCGGAGGTTTGTTATACACGGAATCACATCGATATTTGTTTGTATGCAGATGTTTCATTGTATATTCATTGTCTATGTGTTCCATGTGTAAGCCCCTCCGTTTTAGTGCATATATAAATGTAATAATCGGTTATTTTAGAACACGTCCCGGAAGTCCAAGCTCCTTGGGTGAAGATGGAAGAAAGCTGCTCGGCGATGATCCAGATGCTTGAACTTTTTATGCCCTTTACAATAATGTCATTCCTTTTCCCCATTCGTGGAATTTCGTGCAAGGTTAGCCTAGCCTTTATATTTGTAACTTTTACACAAAGCCGTGCAATTGTCCGAAATTAAAATTAGCCATGCTGTCCGGGTTGTAATAATGTGATTTTTAAAGATTTTTATTTACGCTGTACATATGGTATGTTTTAAATAAAAGGGTTAATATGTTGCTATCAATTGGTGTTTTGGTTTTGGAACCCATAAAGATAGAACATGAAAATCTTTAATGGAATCTGTACATAAGTGGATGGAAACCTGGGCGTCTCAAATATTATGTGTATAACTGCAAGATCGGATGGAGGAGATATTGATAGAAACCGTAAATGATCAAGTACTAACTGGTTCAGCCATAAATTCGCTCATAATTACAGGCTGTTCAGGTGTAGTGGGTGTTGTTTCTAAAGCTGAGAGGATCGTCTCGATACCCAGGATATATCCTTCGTCAGGTCCTTCGTATCTGTGATCCTAAAATATTTCAATAGAAAACAATTACGGGAGTTGAAAACCTGGTGAAATTCTGCAAAAGTGGAGTTGGCAAAGTCGATCATATACACTCCAATTGCCCGTTCGCTCGCACTGTCCTAAACATAGAATTTCCTATATTTCTCCTAGATTCTTACCAGTTGTGCTGAGTCAAAAGCAATCAGAAGGGAAGATGAGAAGAATCGATATCCATTAGCTTGGGATAAAGTTTCTTTTATCTCATTTAGCCTAAAGAGAACCTTTTTGCTTGTAGAAACTCAATAACCGACCGTTTTCTAAGTCTCGCCGTCCTCAATTTGCCACAACAACGGGCGAATCGTTGCAAATGTCCTCGAAATTGGATCTGATTCATTTTCCTTCCCTCTAGTTTATCCACAAAAGAATAACTCTTTGTACGAGATTCGAATAGCTGCATTCCGACCATACGAACTCCGAGGGCGGCACTTGTCGACTCCTGACATTTCTTCAGTTGTCTGTCCCTTTTCTCGTCCGTCGCATCGTCGGCATGTTGCCTGAATAATTCCCAATAAACAAAAAAAATTCTGACTAACCTTGTCCCCAATTTGAGGTCTAAAATACACGGTTTTTGATAATTTAAGACGACATTTTCTAGCAAAATAAACCACGAGTATTGTCCTTCGAGGAGTTTCTGAATGGCCTGGAATATTCTCGTTGTGGGCAGCCGAGGGCAAATCTTACTTTACTCTGGCAGGTGGCAGCCCAGTAGCTGAGCTCTTTGTTTATTTCGACTCTCCCCGTTTTGCCAACCCGGAATCTGATCCTTTCGGAATCGGTCCGTCGACACTGAAATTCGAATCATTATCTGGATATCCCGATTCAAACTGACCACCACATCACCGTGGCAGTCGATCTGTTCGCCTGTCACCAGATGTAACTCGTTGTCATCCGCCAGGGTGGCGATAACCCGAACTCGACCTGAAAATGGCCGTGTTTTTAGTACTCGCCAGTCGACCCACCGCAGTATTCCGGTGTAAACTGTCGAATATTGTCGGTCATCATTTCATAAAAGGCCATTTCCCGGGTATTCATCGGCTTGGCAACATGTCCCCCACATTGGAGTAGACCAAAATGTCCTCCCACCTGGAACATGGTCGAATTACAGTAACCCGGACTTCGTCACAGTGATCTCCCTTGTTATTCAAACAATTTAAATGGCTTCCCGAGGAAGTGAGGTAATAATCCGGGATTACAGTGCGTCAGAGGCAATCGAGGGGAATGGCGGCAACTCACCTGATTTTTGAATCCGTGTAATTCCATTTGAGCCGAGTAGTCAGGTGCTAGGCGACTCAGGTGACCCTGGAAAAGTTATAAATATTTGAAAGAGGAAATGGAAAAGGAAGAAAAAGGAGAGGACAGGATATGAAGATCAATACGGAGGACGAAACCTCCTCGCAGCGGGGCGCAACAACAGAATAACCAGCCAAACAACGGGAACGGCGCGAGCAAAGACCTTCGGAGGGCCAGACGAAAAGCAGAGGAACGGTGGACAAGAAATCAAGGACACCTGCACCCGAAGGGAAACGGTCTGGGCGGCTATCGCATAAACAAAGGCGAGGAGATCTGAGACGAGGATCACGTGATGGCGGCCTCTGGAGGAATGTCGAAAGGGGTCTCTAGGAGACAAGCGGGCGACGGACATGTGTCGAGAGCATGAGCCAAGCTGTGTAATCGAAAGAGTTCCTCATCTCACACCCACTCTTCTCATTAAATTTAGATATTATAAAAGGAAGAGACAGCCGAGTAATTATTGTCGGCTTAATCGGGTGGCATAACCTCCTTGTGGTAGCGACTCGTCGGCCGGCTAATCGTGCTGTTAAAAGGGAGGGAAAAAGCCATTGAGAGAGCCCGGCGGCGAGGGACGCAGAGACACTCAGCCGGCATGGCCGTACGCTGTGGTCTCCTCGATGTACTAGTCCAGCAACAATGGCATCGCGTACTGGTCACTCTCGACCCGACGGCCATCACTCTCCAGGTCAGTCTGTCTCCTCTCCTCCTCCTCTTCTCCCCCAAGAGGATTGTCTCTGACGTCCTTCGGATAGCAGCTTGTGACGTCGTCTAATCTCTTGTTACTCTTTTGTGTTTATAAAACTTTAAACAGACTGTCACTGAATTTGTCAGAGAGAGAACGGCGCTGTGTCATAAATTCCAAAATAGCCAGTCGCGTGAAATATGGACTCACTGGGACCTAATGGAATATTCGGGCGAGGGTAAGGGCCCGTGGGTAATCCAATCACATTTGACACCAGGAAAAGAAAAGAGAACGACCATTACAGACGGTCGACAGCGACACGACACACGACTTGGAGTCGGAGAAGAGAACAGTTCGGGTGGTCAAATATGATGGCAATGGACTCGGAATCAGCATCAAAGGAGGACGAGACAACCACATGCCAATAATAATCAGGTGGGGAGATGGCTGACGGAAGGGCAGGGAATCTTATTTAGTAAGATATTCAAAGGGATGGCAGCTGACCAGACAGGCGAATTATTCGTAGGAGATGCTATTCTGGCAGTCAACGGCGAAACTCTCATTGACGCCACCCATGATGAAGCTGTCAGAGCACTCAAAAGAGCCGGCAGAGTCGTCGATCTCCATGGTTTGTCAGGGGGATAATAGTGAAAAGAGAAATTACAGTACAATACAGAAAAGAGGAAATAATGAAGAGGGACAATGTGATAGAGAAAATAGCCTGGGACGATGAGATACACGACAGGATACGGACTATCGGATTGAAATTGGCATATGTGACTCGAGCAGGAATAGATGCCGATGCTGAAGGAAGAATCTTCGAGGTTGGAATCCATCGTGTAATTAAAAAGTGAAATAGATCCGAAGTCCGTCCGGTCGCTACGCATTGGCATTTCGATGTTCATCGGCCGTCGACACAGATTCCTGGTTCGAGGCGGTTCACACGTGCACTAACAATCTGCTCACACAAGCCCTTGCCCAGGTAAACACGGCGAGTCAATAGACCGACTAAGTTCAGGTGAATTTGATGTTGGGAGGACACCCACAAGTCAGAAAAATGGGCTGGGTCTCGGAACAGGTGAGGCGGATGGGAGGACGGCGAGTAATTGGACAGTTTAGATAATGGAAGATGGTCTGATAATGTGGCAGCCACGTTTCGTAACCCTTACACAGTCAGAAATTCTTTTCTATGATGCTGTGCCTCAACTCAAAGGCGAATGGGCTGAACCTCGACTGACTCGACCTCTTGTCGCCACGAGGGTCGTCCAGACAACTTCTAGGAGTGCTCCTGTTATGAAAGGTGATACAGGCAACAGCCAACCATAAACAGCTGATTGTAGGACTTTCTGATGTGATCTCAATGAAATTGAGGACGGGAACACAAGAGGGGGTGAGAACACAAATGTTGAAAGTCGAGACACACTCGGATTTGGCCCGATGGGTGCGGGCGCTGGTTCTCGGGACATACGAAGCCTGTGAGGAAACTTCGCAGGTATTTTGGGCCAAAATAAACTAAAAAAATTCTAAGGTATCTGCTCCTTGTGTTTGGAGGGGGGAAAATTGCGAGTTGATCATCAATCTCGATTCGGGGATTATGCTATGTACAACGGGAGGAGAAGTACTTTGGCAACACCCGTTCGAAGATGTTCGGGCTACTGGAGACGATGGAAATCGGTTTCTTTGGATTGACTTTGGGCCTCCTGCTGGAGAACAGGTAACGATGATTAAGATCGACAAAGGTTTTCTAGGAAATGGACCTCATCACCTCTGCTAAACCGGTTGTCTTTATCTTACACTCTTTCCTTGCCACAAAAGTGTATCGCCTCGGTTTATACGCATAACTACGGGGTAAAAGATTCGCTGTTCCATCCACGAAATCAATTTCAGATAAAATTGCCAAGATTTCGGAATATCATCATCAAATAAATTGTTTAGATTTTTCCAATGAATATTGTTATTAGGACAATAAAATTTTGTCCGCCTCCTGTGTTGAAAATTTTTTATCAATTATTTTGTAACAAATTAACTGCAATAATAATAAAAGGGGAAAAAGCAACATACTCAAATAACAAGTAAGACAATTACTGCACCGGGGCGCCATATGCATCTGGCATTCTCTCGATGGAATAACGATGCCCGGAGAGATACATTATAGGGACACCAGGAATCTTACGAATTCTTCTTTTTAAATCACGATCGCAAGTAGCAACAATGTAACATTTATGCTAAATAGGCTTGCATATACAATGAGAAGCGGACTTACTTGTGTCACCCTTTGAACAAGGCAATCGTCAGCGTAAATTCCTTTATGGTCACATTTCAATCTTTGAAAACGATTGTCCTTTATGATTTTTAGGGCAATTTTAAATCTATTTCCAGCCTTTTCTAATTCTCCAATAACACAATCTGTGATGTATGGTATGACTGAAAAAAGTGAAATCGTAAAAAAAGTTATAAACCTTTGGCGTAAAGGCAATCCATAAATCCAGTCATTACGTCGATCCTGTTTTTTATCGAGAAATTCAGGAAATTTGTATCAACTAATACATGAAATGGTGGACCTAATTGTGTATTGTATCTCAAAAACATTGCTGAAGATACTTTTGGTCTGAAAATGAAATTCTCACATAAACAGAAAATCTTACGCTTCTACAACTTTCAACGCTTGTTCATCTTCTTTTTTAGTTTTCTTTATAGCTCTGTTTTCCTCTTTTCTAAAATAATTGTGTACTCATTGGGAAAATTATAAAAAACTTACATTCTAGCATCTGTTGGTTTAATAAGCTTCGAACAAGCTGTTCTTTTTGCAAATTTAGCTGCTTTCTTTACTTTTCCCATACCTGAATATAAAAACTTAGACAGAAAAAATAAGGAAGAGGCATTGAAGAAAATATCATAACGAATGGACAAAGAAAAAATTTTTTGTGTTGCTCCTGCGTACAGTAGGAAAAAGTACATCTCGAAATTTGAAAACTTTTTACAATTTCTCTCCAGCGTTGCATCATTGCTGTCGTGTTACATTATTGTGAACTAGATTTTCTATATATTACTCTTTTAGATAATGGGAAGTATTGGACGTATTTCAACTCTTCAACGCCTTGTCGCTAGACCCAGGTATCCAAATTTTTTTTTCATTATTACTCTTGCAGACGTTATCGGCTATTTTATCAAAATGATGTTAGAGAAAATCATGCAACAAATACAGTCATAAATTTTGTTCCTCAGCAGGAAGCTTGGGTAGTAGAGAGAATGGGAAAATTTTTCAAAATATTAGATCCGGTAAATTTCGGTTTTACTATTTACCATTGTCATTAGGGTCTCAATTTTCTGCTTCCCGTTGTAGACAAAATTAAATTTGTTCAAAGTTTAAAAGAAATAGCAATAGAAATTCCTCAACAAGGTGCGATTACTCTCGATAATGTTCAGCTTCAGTTGGATGGAGTTTTATATCTTAGGATTTTTGATGCCTATAGGGTAAGCCAATTTGCTCAATGTACGAACAAATTTTTTCAGGCTTCATATGGTGTTGACGATCCTGAATTCGCTGTCACACAGCTAGCTCAAACTACTATGAGATCGGAGGTATTTTTCAAAATAATATTTTGTAAACATTATTTTATAGGTAGGAAAAATCAGCCTGGATACTGTTTTTAAAGAACGTGAACAATTGAACATTTCGATTGTAGAAGCAATAAACAAAGCAGCCGAACCTTGGGGTATTACTTGTCTCCGATATGAAATACGTAAGTTTAAAAAACATTTTATAGTCTTGTTACAGGTGATATGCGAATGCCTGAGAAAATTCAAGAAGCAATGCAAATGCAAGTTGAAGCCGAACGACGCAAGCGAGCAGCGATATTGGAATCTGAAGGACATAGGTGGGATTTTTCACGATTTCTGGTATGTTTGTTAACAGAGATGCTGCTGTTAATCGCGCTGAAGGAGAAAAGAAAGCTAAAATTTTGGCTTCTGAGGCCCAGGAAACGGAACAGATTAACATTGCCCGAGGAGAAGCCGAAGCTCTTCGTATAAATGCTGAGGCCAGAGCAAAAGCAATTTCCATGATAGCTGACTCTTTGCAGCATAAGGTACGCTCCACTTTTCTCGTTTTTAGTCTAATATTTAGGAGTCGAGCGGTGCTGTTGCACTGACGATAGCGGAACAATATGTTGATGCATTCAGCAAGCTTGCTAAAGAAACCAATACCGTCGTTTTACCGGCGAATATGTCAGAACCTAGTTCTATGGTAACACAAGCTCTGGCAGTTTATGAATCGATAAAGACAAGCAAGACAAAGTTATGATCTCATTTTTTATTTATTTGTTAATCTTTTGATTTAAACCGGTTACGGAGAGATAAATTTTCTCTTTTTGAAAGGCATTAAAAACCAGATTATATCCGAATATGGAAAGTACGTATGAAATCAGGAGAACGGGAAACAACATGCTCGAATTCGGCGTAATTAATACGATCGTCTCCATCCAAGTCTGCTTCCTCGATTATCTGAAAATTTACCCCAAAGTCGCTTTTATCTATTGAGAATAACCCACTCTTTCTATGATAAACTCGACTTCTTCATCTGAAAGTTCATCTCTGGTTAAACTCCTAATCATTTTAGACAAATCATCGTGACCCAAGTGATCATCGCTATCATAATCTAAAATTATTATTGGAATTCAGCGATGGAGGGACTACCGTATATTCTGAAAGCATATTTTAATTTTAGTTGGAGTGGGGCCATTTCAGAAAAGACACTGAACATGTCCAAGAAATCGTCAAAAGTCAGATTTCCTCGACCATCTTCCGAAAATACTTCACAAATTCTTCGTCGAAACGGATTTTCCTAAATGTTGTTTTAGAATATTCCGTTTGACTTACTCTGAGTTCAGGCATTCTTTCAATTTCTTCAAAAGTCAATGCTACAATACTCGGCCTATTTCCCTGCATATTAGTCGGCACTTTTTGTGGATTCAATGCATAAAATCGTTTATACAATCTAATAATATCCTTTCGAGTGAAAAATGTACAATCCTGTCAACGGGCGATAAAATCTCGACAATGGCTGGATTTACCTGATATTCATCGAGTTGTTCTCTTGTGAAGACGCCTCCTTTTGTGAAAAGATTTAAATCGGACAAGGAGCTGCCACTGTTCCCCATTGGGGATTACTATAATATAATAAAAGAATAATAATAAGCAGTCAAAATATAAGGGGACCAAGTCCAGACGGCAATCAATAGCCAGGGGGCTGGTGTAATCCCACACCAGCCTAGAGGGCCTGCCAGATGGCGCATTTATTACCATTTATTCTAAGGTAGAAAGAGGTTTTAATGAGTTTCGTTCTTTTACGGAAGGGATTTTATTAAAAACTTGATGGATCAAAAAACAGGAAAATGGATAAAATAAAGAGGAATCTCGAAATTAACAGTTGTTGGATATAAATTAGTGAAAGGGAGAGAGAGAAAAATATAAAACAGCTGGATAAAATTGTTATTGAAAGGCGAAAACACAGCGGGAGACTTCCGAAGGAGGTCCGGCCGGTGAAGCAATCAAGCGTACTCACTTCTTGCGATTTCCGGTGGCTGGCTTGGCCACACTGGGGAAATTAAAAGGGTTGACGATGGGAAGAAGGGAGAATACATCGTGGGAGATCTAAAAAACCTGAATATTTTCAGATGAATTCCAAACCCCCGCATTGGTCGAGTCCATAAAAGGGATCTTTATTTATTTTTGAGCTTAGAATGGCTACTGTCTGCCCGTCACTTACAACCGCGGGAAATGGCTGTTTATCAACCACCATAGGAACCGGTCCTTAACAGATCTTCCAATCACTTGCCCCGCTCATTAATGGCATAAGGAACTTTTTTTCGATTGTCTTTTCACTTCCCCTGTCGTCGGTCCTTCCCATTTCCGAAAACTGCTCCCCCCATATGGCCGTATATTGTCCCGTTTTTTTGAAAGACATCCCGCCCTTTTGCGCGGTCGCCTCTGGCCCGTTCGCGTTCAAATCTGTCCTCCCCATTTTCTCCTGTCGGTCACTTCTCCTAATTATCCTCCTTGATTTCGCTTTTGTCCCTATCTCGACCCCATTAGTCGTCTTTTCGATCCCTTTTGCTCCCTTAGGAGCCATTCCATGTTTTGGTTTTCCTTTTATAAACATTGCCAACCGGGGATCATCATCATCTTTTAGTGTTTCGCTCTCAGTCTCATTCGGGGCCACCTGTTTTTGATCTGCTTCTCGTCTTCATTATCCCCTTCAGTCATGCCAGAGAACGGTGTCGGCGAAGGTCCATCCCAGCTGGCTCGAGGTTCCTTTTCCTCCGCCTCACTATCCGTCAGAGCTCAAAAGAAGATTGCTTCTAAATTTGCTACAAGGTATTTTGTCTTTCTTTTATCTAAAATTTTCCCAGAAATGTCACAAAATTCTTTCTACCCGATACAGTCGACATTCTCTTCGATCGATTGTTCACTGTCCTCAAGGACTACTATCCGAAGAAAGATGCCGAAAAGGTCGAGACCTTCTTTAATCCTAAAATTGACAAATTTAGGTGGTTAAAAATATGATAAAATTGGCTGTGAAAGTGTGTATAATGGGCAGAAATGGACTACTTTCGCCGGAAGATGAGAAACATCTGGACTCAGCCCAGAAGCGACTTCACACTTTGGCCGTCACTACCGTATCCTTCCAAAAGGTTTGGATTGGGGCAGGTTCTGGCAATCGAATTTAGGTCGCCTATTCCTTTGACCGAGAGTATTACTTGGGTATAATGGACCATGTCAAAGATGCCCTCGAGCCATTGGTCGACCTCCGCCTGTCAGACAAAAGTAGCAAACGTCTTCATCACGTCTTCGACCATCTGACAAATGGCAAGATGCTCGATGATCTCTTCGCTGTCGGTGGTCCTTACACGAAAGTCCGAGAAGATATCGCGGCTGCTTTCGAGTCTTTGATCGAGTCCGGAAATCTATAAATATTAAATGAAACATTCGAAGTTTGTGTGTCTTGTGTCTTTTTGTTTCGAGGTACTTTTGTCGTCTTTTTATGACCCGTTAGATAAGACAGAGTCCCGATGTTGGCTCTCTTGATCGTCTTGCCCCTTCTTCGGGCTCAGCAACAGACCGTCCACCTTGTGACAACTCGGCAGTATTCCCCTCCATCTTCCTCCCTCCAGTTCTACTATTTTCAGAAATTGGCAAACATCCGAGAATTACTGTGTCCAAAGGGGAGGCCACCTTGTGTCTATTCATAATGCCTTCACCGCCAGTTACCTCACTAGTTTGTTCCTTTTCTAATTAGGGGAATTGGTTGGTTTAGACTTAGCCAAAAGTACTGATTGTCAATTCTACTATACTGGCGGAGTCTGTCACAAGGGGTCTTGTACTTGGACTGATGGCAGCCCCTTCAATTACAACAATTGGATGGCCGGACAACCCGACTCTTCCGAACCATACGTCTCCGTCGGATTCTACACTAGTTTGTCCTCTGTTTGGCAACTTGTGATAATCCAACCTTTAGGCACATGGAAGACGGTATCCGGCAACACGGGATATTGTTACATTTGTCAGACGACGAAACAGATGACCGACTGCCAAGATTGGAAAGATGCCGGATACACAGAGTGAGGGCGGCCGATTAGAGAACATACGACTGATTCCAGAAATGGTTTGTATACTATTGCCACGGGAGGAAGTGTGGCCACGACGGTTTATTGTGATATGACGACAGAAGGCGGTGGATGGACACTTATCCAACAGTCGGTTATCTGAGGAAAAATAAAATATTTGTAGACGATTGGATGGGACGGAGTCATTTTGGGACAGGAAATGGAATGATTACAAGAATGGATTTGGAGATGCCACCGGGAATTATTGGATGGGCAACGAGCTCATCCATAAATTGTCGACGAAAGATCCGAGTGTGACTCTGAAAATTGAAATGAGCAAAGATGGCACCCCCGGTTCGGCTTGGGCTAATCAATTTTGGTGGAATGACTACAACGAATTCCAGGTTAGATCTCTTTTCTTCTTACACGGTCGAGAGATTAGCCGCTATAATCGCATCTTCCCTCATTCCACTAATCAGCAAAGAAAACAGCAATATCCTCCCCCGCCTCGAACATTTTCCCATTGAATTCTGTCAAGTCGCATGACCTGGCTAATCCGAATTTTATCATAAGAACAACCAATTACCGTAACCCGAAGATGAGGATGCAGATACACATCCGGGAGACCTTCTCGAATTATGTCATCTAACATTAATATTATCATTTCCGATCAGAATAATTCGGGGAAATGTGGCCGCGAATAACCTTCGCTCTCTTTCAGCTCGCTTCCGAGGATGATAACTATCGCCTGCATCTAACCATCGACTGGCAGAATGTCAAGGGAAATGCATCCGATGGATGGTAAGGGAATTATTCGAAGTGAAGAAGGCGACTCATTTAGGTATGACATCACCTACTCGTCAGGAGCTCCTTTTTCGACTGTTGACCGGATAAATGATCCTCGACCCGATTGTGTCACCAAATATCAAATGGGGTTGCCCTGGATCATACTCTGATTTAATTGTTTCTTTAGAGGCTGGTGGTTGTATAATTGTGCCTTGGCTACTCTCAACGGGGCCTATACTCCAATCGATTGGAATAATGGCTACGGTAGGTCACATTCGACAACGTCGACGGACTTCTAGGTGTTTTCTTTGTGGTCAATGGCGGTGACGAAGTAATACATCCCCGTCAAACTTGGATGAAGATTCGACGAGTCAAGTGATTCGAAATGAAGTATTCTAACGTTCTCACATTCCGTGTGAATTGACTATTCCACGAACGAGTCCTCTGTCCCCGGTGGAAACATTCGATGACATGGGAAAGCACACTCGGCTTTACGTAGATTCCCATGTAATTTCCTTTGATCATTCCTGTGAAAATTGGGAGCAAAGGCTGTGAGAATCAAATTCATTAAGCTCATTTCTTGACATTTTATAGAGATTACGGTAGCTAATAGAATTAGATAAAGAGGAACAAAGCTCTCGACTTCCTTGTCGTCGCTTTTAGAAATGTCGTCCTTCTGTCAGTTTTTAAAATTGAATTTGTCCTCAGATTTTGCATCAAAGATGTCTAGTCAGTTCGTGTTAAGAAGTACTGCTATGTGTATTAAAAAGCGGATGTCCGTGATGGCATCACTTCCTTCTGGCCATCCAAAGACATCGCTTTGCCTAGAATGTCCGATATTTGTAATTGGGCACAGATTGACGTCTCTCGATTCAATTACCGGTCTCGCGGTAGATAGATTCCTTCCTTTGCAGCCGATGCACACGATCAAGAACCATTCGGATGTCCATGATGTGAGTTCGGAACCTGAGAGAGCACAGCCGGGTCTACGTCGATGTAATTTCCTTTGAGTACGACCTCCATGAACACGCGTTGATTTATTGGCAAACAACATTGACGTCGAGTGGGAACGGGTTGAATGTGACCAAATTATGGATTACAGTGTGCTCTTGATGAAGTCTCACCAAAAATCAGCTACGTATCTCTGATTCTATTATTTTTGACATCTGGCAACTGAGACTATCCGTAGTTTGTTTGATTTTTTATGCTTTTCGGAGGAAAATGAATTTCCTGACGGATGTATGAAATCTGAGATTGGGAAGCCGTTCTAAAAATGCTGAGATCAGGATCCTCTGACGCCCAGAGGAGATTAGCTGCTAACTCGGATCAGGCCCTTTTATGCCAATTGCCGGTTTTCTTTTCCTTTGCATTTTCCTGCAAAAATTGAGAAGAAGTAGTGTTAATTAGGAGAAGGAGTCGGATTACTCACATATGTGGGAGGAATTGAGCCGGAAGATTTGCTTCTTTTCATAAAAGGCATTCATCCATTCGTGCACATTGTGCATCCGCTTGTTTAGACTCTTCGACTTTGGTTTTTGATATGTTTCGGCCATTTCGTGCTGAATCGACATCATCCTTGATGGATAGTTGGCCATCTCGACCTCCCGGAACTATGTCCAAAAACAAGATGTTTATTGGTAGAAATAATTCGGATGTTCATCCCCCACATCAAGTCCTTTCACTTCCTCTGTCCTTATCATCCCAAATTTATTTTCTCTTCTATTTTCGGCCTCTCCTCCACCGTATCCCGCCCCTTTAAAATCCGTCAATCCTTGCCTTCTCCTGACGATTTCCTTTTCTTCTTCGAGATCCTAAGTCTTCGTTTTGCTAGTCATTTGCAGCCGTTTGCAGACCCGGTTAGTCCTCTTCAATATGCACTCGTAAGAACGCGATAGTAAAAAATTAATGGCCACAGAAAAAGTGGCATCATTTGGTTCCTGTCTATTTCTAATTAAAAGGCCGCGTGATGGATCACTGAGCTTTTCCGGTAGGTCTAATAATATTGAGGCTATACTCTGACCTCGTTTGTGACGGATTTAATACTATCAGACCCATTCTGAGTTTTTCTCCCGCGAAACTAATCGAGCACGGAGTACGGCCGACAAAAAAGAACGAAAGTGGGGATAAAATTGTCAAGTTGACGACACCGAAAACTAAAATTAACCAAGGGAGAGTACTTGTCGGTACTGTTCGTAATCTGAAATTTGTCAGTGAACGTCATCGAGTCCTTCCTAGAATCTTGGAAAACATCTTAAGAATATTAGACACGGGGGTTTTTCCTCATTTACCTAATGGTCGACTACTTCAATATTAAAGAAGGAGATGTCCGTTGCCCCCTCAACAGTTGACATTTCTACCGATTGTCGCAATTTGTCGAATTTATTTGCCAGCTGGTTCTGATTCTCGGTATACACTATTTCTAACCTTTAAGGGAGGGGCTCAGTCAACAAACCTTGGCTCGCGTTCTCCTCTGGGTATACTGTAATCAGGTCTAGCCACGCCCTCTTCACCTATATAAGCTGGGGTCGGAGGCTGCCCAAGTTAGTCTGCTCCGAGCTGTTCCCTCCCCCTTGAACACGCCTTCTCTCTTTCTCGTGTTCAAGGGAAGGGACTTCCAACAGGTACAGTTTCTTTCTCTTTCTATGAGCAACGATAGGGATGGATAAGAAATGGGCGGGGTTTTAGGTACTTCCTCGTAGCTCTTGCCTCTAACTCGGATCATCTCTTGTATTCCTTACAGTAAGAGACTTACTGCCTCCTCCAAAGTAGTCTAACACTTTGTTTGTTTCTTCTTCCTTGTTTCATATTTTCCCTTCGTAGGAGAGCTCCGCCCATATAGCTGTCATTACTTCATTAGATGCTCTTCCATCTTCCTTCCTCCTCTAGTTGCCTCTAATTGTCTCTTATCATTCCATTTGCAGCCAGTTAAAATGTCCAAGCTTGTGCTCATCTTCCTTGCTACCTCTGTCACCGCTCATATGGTATGTTTTCTCAAATTTGAATTCTATTCCCCAAAATAGGACCAACTCACCGGGGAGGAGAGCGTCCTATTCCAGCTCAACCAGGGATCATACCGCGCTCCGGTCTGCGCTCCTCATCAGTCGTGCAGCCAACGCACCATCGACAATAATCTTGGCTTCTTGCCCAAGATGAACCTGTGCAGCTGCCCCGGCCAGCAATTCTGCACCGAGGAGAACTCCGTAGATGTCCAGGGGTACCGATACAGCGTATGTTCTGTATCTTTTTTCTTTTGTATAATTGTTGTTCAGTTCTGTGATGCTGTCACCATCCACCCCTGCGCTCACAACGAGATCGCCCTTGTTCTGAAGAAGATCATCACCGACATCCGCTGCGTCTGCCCTGGAACCGCCACCCTTCGTCGTCTTCTCCCCGCTGAGAAGAAGAAGCACATGATCGACACCAACCAAGCTGTCAGCCTTGATGACGCCCTCTTTCAATGCGTTATGGTTCGTTGTCATCTTCTACCCACTAATAATGGCTTTAACTTTCAGAATGACTTCTAAAGATGTTTCTCCTCAATCTCTCCTCTTCCGCAGACGTCGTAGTTCCTGTTCATTTATGTGTTTAATTGACTTGTGTCATTGGGAGTAATTGTTAAAATAAAACCGTAGTGAACGGGCTTGTTAAAGAGAGTAAGAGCGAGTAAAACTGTCAACTGTTATTTTTTGTGTTTACTGATTCATATACTTCTTGGATACGGGAGCTGTCGGGAGTTCACACGTTGTAGCATGTGCTGTTGTCGTCTAGAAGTTCTCAGTAAAGCTTACGTATGGGCGAACTTGTAGCGGACACGCCTCCAAGGATACAAAGTCGAGAGTGGGAATCAAGGGCAACTGACACAAACAGAAAGAAAGGGGATGACACACAATCGACCGGCTAGATCTCAATCGCTCTTTCGGGTGGATGTTCCTCTATCGACCGCCTTACCTTCTCTTCTTGTTCCCGTTCATCATCCGATTTGTCTTTTTCTCTTCTTCCCAGGTGAAGTCGACTTCTCCCAAACAAACAAATCCCCAGAATATAAACAATGATGTCAACTTGTCGCCGCTTCGTTTCCCGGCCACCAGAAATAGGAGCATCTTGATTCTCGTCGTGTTAGATGCAAAAAGTGATAGAAGGGAGTACGAGTGAGTCATTTGACTGACAGTGAGATTCTTCTTCCTCAGCTTCCCCTTGTCTACAATCGAATGTTATGCCAAGCAACACAACTACACCCTTCTGATAGTCAAAGACAATGATTTCGACTGTCGTCAGCGAGATGTACTCTCAGTTATCCTCTCTAATACCTGCCATTCAGTACATGTTCCGTCGACACTGTGTATCTTCAATTATCTTGAAAGAGTCTCCTTCAATTGAATGGCTCCTTTTCCTCGACGCGGACATAGCTGTGGCCAACCCGAATCGACTCCTAGAAGAATACTTGGACAAGAAGGTCGATCTCATAATGTACGACAGATTTGCCGGCTGGGAAATAGCCATGGGCTCGTATTTTGCGAGGAACACTCCGTGGACCCGAAACTTTATGATGAAGTTTGCCAATTTCGAGTCGGAGTTGCCTGGCAGTTTCCATGGGACGGATAACGGGGCAATTCATGTGAGTTCACCTTTTGACTTCCGCCTCCTCGTCATTCTGACCTCGGTCAGAATACAAAAGTTTATTTATCTGCTCTCCGAGGTCATTCGACTAATGGAATTATGTTATTCGAAGAGGAATCACATCACCCTATTTATAGACAAATTCCAGTCTTTCATTCTGAGGGAACTGCAACCGTCAGCAATGGAGGCGGCCCGACTATGTTTCCAAATTTGGGAGACTTCAACGAGTTTTGACGATCTTTTCCTCTACGAAGCTTGTATTCGATCCATTTTAGGGTCGAAACAAACAATTGGAAAGCTTAGAATAATCCCGAAAGTAAAAGAATTGGTAAAATAAAAAGCAAGGATATCTCCAGGGTCGTGGCTGGGTAAGGGACGGATGGATAACCCAGTCGAAATGGAGTCCACAAAGGGATTTTATGCTCCACGGTTTCAAAATGTCGGACAGACGGATAATGTCGAGATTGCCCTTTGTAAATTCGTTGAAGAGAGTACTTTCCAATCGTTTTATGTGGTTTTCCTTTCTCAAAAATGATCTCGCTTCAGGTAGCCTTTACCTAATCTGCCAAAATGAGCTAATTTCAGAATGTCACTGGGAATATGAGAATGAGCTACGAGTTTCAGAAGAAGCCATAAACGAGAAGTTGATCTGGTTGCATCGTCAGATTCAACGTCGATATTGGCTTACTTTGGCCCAGTTGTCAAGCCGCATCTGAACATCGATTGGGCTAATCCGGAAAGCTGGAGTCGAAGGCCACAGTCCGGACGGATGTTGCGTGTTGAAGTTGCCTTTATGTGGCTGAATAAACGATATTTAGTTGTCTCTTTTTATGTGTGGTGCTCTCCTGGGGTCAACTCGATTCTCTAATAAGCTCTCCTAAGAATATCCCGGACCAATTATCACTGAGTCGACTCGATACCTCACCCTCTGATTTCATTACCCTTCTTCCCGTCGTCGTCTGCTCTCTTCATTTTTTTCCACTTGATTTCTTATAATCTGAAGAAATCCGTCTTTGTTTAAATGCGCATTTCCCGCCATAACTCTGACGCATCCTCGCATCCGTCACATTGCACGTGGGCCTCTCCCACGGTGTCGATCCTTCGGTTCGTGTGGCCGAGTACAATTCACCCAACAATGACAGTAAACATCTTGTCTCTTTCTCCTCAAAGATCTCCTTGTGATCCTCTTCCAACAAGTGGGATGTGCTGCTAATCCTCTCGTCTCCGGAATATTCCCTGATTCGCGGCCATCTCTATGACAACGCTTCATCTTCTTTTTATCCACTTTCTTCTTCGTTTTCTAGCTCAATCGAGCTAATATCATTCATCCCCCACACTTCCCTGTAGGCAGAAAGTGTACCCTGTGGAATTTTCTAACGGGGACCTGCTCAACAAGATCTCTGATTTTAGATGGACGAGGAATCTGTCTTGGATATGTTGTCGAATTTGACTGTCGAAGAACAAGCCATCATCCGGCCGGTGCTCGAGAGAGACCTGGAGTTTCAAAGGAGAGAGAAACTCCGCCTGCAGGAGCTGAGAGAAACTGTCGTCGAAAGGAAACAATCGCTGTTGAGCAGCAAGAGTCAGGAGAGCTTCGCCTCGTCCCTTTCTGCCTCTGTCAGGTGCATCTTTCCATGTCGAAATATTCTTTATTTCAGCCCATCATCTCCTTCTTATCGTGGTTGTTTCATTTGCGGAACCAAGCTGGGTTTCCTCCTCCACACCGGGGCCAAATGTCGCAAATGTGATCAGCTAATCTGCGACTCGTGCAAAAACTATACAACCAAGGAGCGATCCGCCTGGCTCTGTCAGCTATGTTTCCAAGAAAGGTACAATCAAAAGAAGAGGTTCTCAAACAGAACGAAATTTAGGGAGCTACAAGCCGCTTCAGGAGAGTGGGCTGCTAAGGGTGAAGTCATATCAGAACAACTACTGACGCATTTGAGAAAAGCAGCGATGGAGAGAAACCGGCCGACGAGTGCCATGGGAGAGACTCCGATGGTTCGACATCCGAGAATGAACAAGAGATTTCTGACATTGCCATCCCTGCCGGTCATGTCGTTGTTATCCGTTCCAACTGAAGCGGAAGCTACTGAAATCCAGAGAAAGGAAGTAACGCGTCGATTCTGGGGTGGAAGCCCGTCTCCAAGAAGTCCGTCTCCTAGACCAGGCAAGTTCAATGTGTCTGTCGATTAGTCAATTGTTTCAGTATCTGCAGGATCGAGTGGAATTGTGGTCGAGGCACCAACTCCTCCTCCAAACAGTCTGATGCCGGGAATGCATCCTCGTGAAGTCATCGGCAGCCCTTCTCCTCGTTCTGCTCCTCCTTACATCGGATCTCCTCTCATTCCCAAAATGCTTCCTCTAACAGAAGTAGTCTCCTCATCTTTCTATTAATATCCTTTTTAGGTTGAGGCTCCTACGCCGACATCTCCAGCTGCACCGTCACCCATGGCGGGGCTTCGTCGACAGGCATACGGTAGTCAGAAAAGGTCGGCTAAAAATCGCCGACAGAGCGAAATAGCTGTGCCCACATTTTCTGTTAGCATGTGCTGAGAATTATGCATGGCTTTATAATAAATCTTATTGCTTCTGCATGGTTTCGGGGATTAATTCCGCTGGAGAGAGGGTGCTGTTCCAGCAGGACAGTTTATCCGGGCAATCATCTGCTGCCTATTGACCCCAGACAACGACCACAGAAATTATTACGGAAGACACCTCGGATAGTGACGGGAAGTGATCCTCTTCTTCTCGATGAATGGATCCCCTACCGCTCTCCGAGCCCGTCGGGTTCACAGGCAAGTTTCTTCTGTCGACGCTAAGGGAATAACAGTGTGTGTCTTCGGATATATTGAATAATAATGACAGCAGGAGAGCGTCATCTATCCTCTCCAATGACAGCCGACGACCATCGGCCATTTCCAGTGTGTCCAATTTTCGGCAAAAGATAAAGAAGTCGGCCAGTAGAGACACCGAGTCGACCTGCAGCGGCTGTGAACTCAAAGACGCAGCGGTAAGTTTGTCTCTTTTTCATTGAAGGGGATTTAGTCACAAGCAAGCAGTCAGCCGAATTTTGTGGGTGAAGTTTGTATCACGTGCAATTATGACCCAACTACGGCTACTCTCCGACTAGTTGTTCCCCAATGTCGATCTCTTCCTCATTTTGGGCGACATCGGCCTAATCCTTATGTAGCAATTGAATTGTCATCGGAATCGAGGAATAAGACCGAGTGTTTACGGAAAACGAGTACAAGATATGGTGCAGTGGATCCTCTATTCGGAGAGAGTTTCCAAGTGAGAGGGTTTCATATAAAGAAGAGTATTTCAATTACAGTTCCCCAGTTTATCCAAGTCTTCTTTGGAACAAAGAAAACTGACGATGTCTGTATGGCATAAAGAGCGGCTGGCAAAGAATTCACTCATCGGGGAAGCCTGTCTATGGCTGAGGGATGTCTCCTGGCATCTGGGCACCGGACCTATTTGGCTTCCTCTCGAAAGTGTCAGTTTTTCCATCTCTACACTTTATAATAATACTTTAGGTAGACACCCCGGTCGAAGAGAGACACAGCGTTGTGAATCTGCGTCTTTCTTTTAAATTGAGAGATGTCGAGCGGGGAATAGGAACCCTACAAATTGGTGTTCTCTCAATAGAACCTCGTCTACGGCACAGCTTGCAAATACAGGCGAGGGCGCGGGTGACCATATTTATCATGGGTTCAGGTGAAGTTATTCCTCCGGGAACAGCGTCTCTCAACAAGAATGGGCATTCTGTCCCATCTCTCATCCTATACAGCCGAATTTCCAGAGGTCAACATACACGACCTCCACTTGAGGTTGGCTGGTTGGTGGCCACAAAAGAAATGTTTCAGGTGTGCCAAAATCAAGTTGTCAAGGAGGACCAGCTTTTGGAAATTGAATAATTTGGCTGAAATTCAGTTGAACTCTTGGTGTCATAACCTCAGCCGTCGAACAGGCTGTCCCTGTGCTTGCCCGACATGTCAACCATGGCATCGACTCACCGAAAAACCATACAAAGATCAATTATTTGAAGTGTCTGTTATGTTAAAGAAATGGCCAAAATGAAATAGTATCTCTGTTGGTTGGTGGAGTGTGTCCTCAGGAAGCGGAGGGATGGCGAGAACCGGTTGTGTGTAAGTAGACACAATCTATCTGTCTATTGAAATAATGAAGCTGGAGACCTTTTTCATCGATTCGGGGATTAACCTGGGTGCGGGCACCTGTGTTCTCTCGGCGAGGGAGGCCAAACAAGACCACCAGCCAGCGCGGTGGCTGACCAGTTTGAAGCAGCCATTGATTGGCTTTCATCTGTCAACACTGTCTCTCACTTGTTTTTATTTATTCCCTTCTTTCTCCATTGCCATGAAACGCAGGGCTCTCTTCACTCTATAAATTCCACAAGTTCCGTAATAAAATTATGGTAATGAGGGGAAAAAGATTGGCAGCGCGGGGGAATTTCTATGCGTGCAGCGGCCGTTTTGACACACAATGAGAGCGAGAACTGGCGTTCGTCGGCAGCTCGTTCAGTCTCCATTCATCGGTTGATTCAGGCTTTCTTTCATGTTTCTCTCTATTTTTATTTATTTATTGATATTGTCGGCTATGTTCAGCCATGTTCAAAATCGGTCACAAACGAGCGATTGTTTGCACGGGTCTCGTCTCGCGGTCAGATTTAGCGCTTCCTCCCCTTTCCTTTTTTGTCTTTTTCTCCCCCGGGGATGGAGCGTTCCAGTCAAACCACCTGATGCTTGTCGAATTATTAACGAGAGGATACCTTTAGCTGACCTTCCTCGGACCTCCTCCTCGGCTCATCGCGGAGGTCATTGCCCCTCTTCTTCTCTTCTCCCGAAATTGATTTGTCGCCTTTTGAATTGACCAATTGGCTTCGATTAGCCGCGTTTTCTCTCTTATTTTCTATCTATTTTTCGTCGGGATTAATGGGAATTTCCTCTGGCCAGTGTCCACAATGTTGCCTTTTATTGACCTTCCCCCCGCCGGTTTTCTCCTTCCGCATTAGATTTGTTCTTTTATTTTTCGTCCAAAAACTCAGCTCCTATTTTATGTATAGAATTAATCAGAAATGGGAAGGGCCTTTGTTACTTTTGGCTTGGCTCGCGCGGCAAAGGCAAACCTGGCTAGCTGGCGGGTAAAGTGTTGATGGCCAGCTGCCCATTCATTGTCTCCGACTTGGCCACCTTTAGAAGTTGAAATCGATAGTCGAACCCGAGTGACCCGTTATCACCAGCCGGCTGGAGGGATTCTCCCGCGGGGTGACGCCCTTCCTGACAAGCCATTCATCTCCCGGAATCTTATCGCCACTTTCTTCTCCTCCCTTTTACCTATTCTTCGTTTAAAAAATGTGAGCTTTGGGCACTCCTTAAAACCAGCTTCTTATTATTTTTTTATGGCTTTAAACGCCCGTAAAAACGACTCGTTCGAGGCGACATTACAACGAAAAAGGGGTTGATTTGTTCGGTTCCTCGTCCCCGGCAACCTCTGCCCTGCCCGATCAGCTGGCTCTCAAATGTGGTGTCTCTCGCCCAGCAATAGAAAGACTGGTAGTCGTGTCTGTCGGCAACCAGCTGGCTGGCCACTCCACAGAAGCCACAGCTTATCACCCGATACGCTGTCGATACAGGACAACGTGTAGCACCTCGCGCGCGGTGCTGTCCACCAAGATTAGTCTAATCCTGTTTATTTTTGTCCGTTCGCCTCATTTGTCTGCTGTACTGACACACTCACCCTTGCAAAAAGGTGAAATTTGAGAACTCATGTTTTTATTACACCTGTCCGCGGGTGCCGGTCGTACTCTTTTTCTTTCCTTCTCCATTACTCTTTCCTCTATGGATAGGCAACCATTATTCACCCTCGAAAGGAAGAGCAAAAACACTGCCAGCATGGGGTTTCTCTCTTCCGAAACTTGCTTCCATGGCAACGGCCCGGGGGCAATCTCGCATGTCCTTTTATCGATTTACCGTTGGATTATCTTTTTGTTTTTATTTGTTCTTTGATTATTCTTTTTCTCTTTTGTGTAGTTCTTCCCATTCAAGAAAAGGCCCGACACAATCAATGTTTTCTGGTTCCAGCGCCCAGTCATTGTAACCTCCTCTCTCGTCATTTCCTTCTTTGCCAAAAAATGATCCCCTGTTCGGCTACCACCTGTCATAAACTTTCTTTCTCTCCCACCCACGATATTATCTCTCGTTTGAAACCGCTTCTGGTTGTCTCGTGTTTTCCCAGTCAGCCCTCTCCACCCCATCCCAAATCCTAAGAAAAAGTCGAATTATGTGACGGTGGGTCTTTTGGCGGTGTCCTCGACCGAGAAACTGCGCACTCTGCTCAATTAAACTGGCGACCACCGTGACATCTTCTCATCCAGGCGTACAGTCCTTTAAAGGATTCCGAGTCGCCTCTCCACATCTGTACACTCATCTTTCCATGTTTACATTCGACTGCACGTGTGTCCCCGAGTCGCCTCCTCCTTTCCTTGGGCTACTCTTCTCCATTTTTTCGACTTATAATTACTATTTTTCTTCAGTGCTTTCCTGCCCCAATAGTCATATTCAACGGAAGGATTTTTAATGTTCCATGCGGGACGACTTGCGCCGAGCCCAGGGGGCAGAAGAATGTCGCCAGAAATTCGACGACACCCCCTTTGAAAGTGTCTTCGATGTCGGCGACGAGCTGGGAAGTGGCCAATTCGCCATTGTCCGCCGAGTGACCAAAAAGGCAACCGGAGAGGAATTCGCAGCCAAGTTCATAAAGAAACGCCGCTATGCCACATCCCGTCGCGGTGTCGCCAGAACCAACATCGAGCGAGAGGTAATTTCGACGGGATATTTGGCAGAAAAACATGGGGATATTCACCGGGTTATGGCTGAGTCAACAGGCACATTACAGGTCTCCGTCCTACAAGCAATCAGCGGCCATCCCAATATCATTCAATTACACGAAGTCTACGAAACACCAGGCGATGTCATTCTTGTTCTTGAACTGTAAGAAATTTGATAGAGTAATTACCAGAATATAGGGTATCGGGGGGAGAACTGTTCGACCATGTTTGTGCCCGGGAATGTCTCCATGAGACCGAGGCAGCCGCCTTTATTCGGCAGATTCTCCTCGGTCTTCAGCATCTTCACTCTCTTCACGTCGTCCATTTGGACATCAAACCAGAGAATGTTATGCTCAAGAAAAGGGGCGACTCCCAGATCAAAATCATCGACTTCGGACTGAGTCGAAAGATTCCACCAGGCTCTCTTGTCAAAGACATGGTCGGCACTCCAGAATTCGTAGCTCCTGAGGTCGTCAGCTACGAGGCCTTATGTTCGGCGACCGACATGTGGGCTCTTGGCGTTGTTACTTATATTTTGTGAGTTAAATTTCTTTGTTTTGAAAATAGATGGAAATATTTTAGACTTTCGGGTGGAAGTCCTTTCCTAGGCGACACGAGGGACGAGACTTTCTGTAATATTACGGGTGTCAATTATCATTTCAATGACAGGCAACTTGTTCTTTTGACTCTTTTCACATTCAGATATTTCAGGTATTTTAAGAACACATCAACCATAGCAAAAGACTTCATTTCTCGTTTATTTGTACGGGATGTTCGGAAACGGGCCACGGTGGAAGAATGTCTCGCCCATCCTTGGATCCGTGGTCCTGACGGCGATGACGTCGACCTTCGAAAGGACGCCGCCATAACCATCAGCCAGATTCAGGCCTTTAAAATCAGACAACGATGGAGGGTAGGTAACAGGGAAGAGCAGCCATTAGTGACTTCAGAGGGCTGTGGAACTGGTGACAATCTGTAACCGGGCGACGAGGAAGATCCGATCAGAAATTAGGCATGCCCACAAAATGGGGCGGACAGTGGAGACTCGATTCGACGAAGCAGATCTGGTGACGAGTGCCATTCTCATAGCCGCTGAGGAGGGCAACATGACCGGTTTAAACCAATTGGCAGCCGTACACCGATTGTCTCCAAATTCTGCGAACATGGTAAATAGACGGGAAAAAAGAAAAGCTTATGGGTGGGCGGAGGGGGTCATTAGGAGAACATCTTTTGAACTTTTTGCTTTCCAGATGGGAGAATCAGCACTCCACGTGGCTGCCGGAGCCGGCCATCTTGATGTGGTCAACTATCTCCACATGAAAGGAGCTCATCTCTGCCCAAGAGATTCGAGGGGTATAGTCATCTTGAATGGTCGATAAATGAGATGTTTACAGGCGATACTCCTTTGCAATGGGCAGCTCGGGCTGGTCATGATCGAGTTGTTGGATATTTGGCCGGAGAGAGAATAGACATCGATGCCCTGAATAAAAAGGGTGACTCGGCTCTTCTTCTTGCCACTCGGTACAATCATGCAAAATGTGCCCATCACCTGGTCGAACGGGGAGCCAAAATCGACATCCGGGATCAGGAAGGAAACACCGCGTTGCACCTTGCCGCTCTCGGTGGTCACGAGCTCCTTCTCGCCATGCTATGCAGTTTTCGCCCTCCATTGGCTGTGCTCAATCAGGTGAGATTTCGGCCAAATTTCGACAGCGGGCGTGTTTCTATGAATAAGTTAATTCCCGCTAGCTAATTGCGAGTTAGGCGACCTCTGGCAGTCGCCATGGCAACGTATTTAGACCCCCTTGGGGGTGGCACATGAGACAAGAAGCCCAACAAATAATTTTAGAGAGGATAAACAAACTAGATAGGAGAGTCCCTTTAAAAGATAAAAAGAGGGGAATTCATCTCTGTTGCTTTCTGTGTCGCTCTTGTCGGACGACTCATCTCGAGTTTCAACTCAGCTGGCACCTGTCACTAAAATAGACTCTCTCGCCCATCCCTTTGAACCCCCAAGCCCACCTGTCATCGATCCCTAATGATTGCTCATCTCTTGCCCAATTAGTCCAACGGCTGGTAGCCGACCGATTGATTGAGGGCGGGACTTTTGCCAAGCGGGAAGGGGGGCCGCCTCCATATTCCGCAGCCGCACACCTGGTCTACCTATCCGGATCCATCTCACAAAATTTATCGACACATGGTGGAGGAGGAAGCCGCTTCCGAGTCATCGGAAGTCAGTGACTCGGAGAGCCCCGCCATCCTCCAGGGTTCAGTTCTCGCCAGTTATCTCAGTGACCCTGTTGTCCACCCGGCTGCTAGATCATTATTCCTAAACGAGTACGGCTCTCCTCGACCTCGAGCAGCTGATTTTGTCTGCAACACCAGACACAGTCCCATGAGAGACCTCGGCAAAGATCATCGAACTCCGACCACTGACACGTTTCTCGACGTCGTTGCCGGTCTCAGTGAAGTCTACGAGTGCTGCCCCGCGGTAAGAGTTCTCGCTTATATTTCGAAATTCATGTCGACACGCAAGTGGCACTAGGGAGCCAAACAAAAAACATGGATTACACGACGAGTTAATCCTGCCGTATCTGTACTGGTTTTCCTCTAGGAAATTAGCCGAGAGGAAGTTGTCCTTCAAGCTAATTTCATAGCTGGCTTCCTCCTCTTATGGCGCCTCGCTTCCCGCTATGAATCCCAACAGCCCTCCTCTCTCCCTGGGAAAAAGTTCGTTTCTTTCGTGGCGACCCACGTTGTCCAAATAGAACGGCACCGGTAGCAATCAATCATGAACAACAATTACACAACCTTGTCAATTGTAGGTAGCCGACTAGTCCCAGTGACCCCATTTGACAAAGAATTTTCAGGACGACGAGACGGCTTTACATTGTGCAGCCGAGAGAGGCCATCTAGAATGTGTCCAGTCATTACTCGATGCTGGCGCTCCTTTCGATAATCAAGACAAAGCTGGTCGAACTGCCTTGCATTGTGCTCTAGAAAGGGGACATGTCGACGTGGCTCTCGCTCTTATAACCAAAGGATGCCGGATTGATGTCCAGGTTCGTTCGTTTTTTTTCGAGAAACCACTCTTCTGTTGACAAATGGTCTCATTTTATGGCTCATTTTGCCAATTCCCAATTGACCAGCGCATGCATGACTTATGAGTCGTCGATTTCGTCGCAGCACAATTTGGCCACGGGTTGAGTTATGCTAAAATATTCATGATTCTGTCGCCTCTCATAAAAAACATCTTAGAAAACGCTGTTTGTACGCGAGAGAGAAAGACGATTGTTTTCGGTATAACTTCGCCTGCTGACACTTTGAGGGAAATTGCTACCTGAACCGAAAGTCTATGCCAATCCATAATTTCAGGACGAGCACGGCGACACTCCCTTGCACGTAGCATCTCGGGCAGGAATCCTTTCCGCTGTACAGACCCTCTGTCATTGTGGTGCTCCTGTCAATGTTGTCAACCGGGCCAGTCATTCACCGTTACACGTCGCTGCCAGGGAAGGATACATCGAAATTGTCCGGGTTTTATGTCTGGCAAAAGCTAATGTTGGACAGAAAAACAAAGACGGATTAACAGCTGAAATCATCGCCCTGGCTCAGGAACACACGGAGACGGCTGCCCTTTTGGCCAGATTAAAACAGGTCAGACATTCTTTCGATGTTTTTCGATGAGTCAGACGGACTGAAACTCTTATCAAAAATCTCCCAGGAAATTCGACTAAAGAGAATGTTTAGGATTCCGCAAGGGAGAATTACATCAACCAGTTGTATCCATTAGACGCGCCATTGAGGAGGATCAAGATGAAACTGTTCGGACATTCTAGGAGCGGAAAGACAAGGCTGACACAGGCGCTCCAATCATCGAGGGGAATTGGATCTCTCTTCGACGCCGTCTCCAAGCGCATCTCTGACCATTATTCGCCCAGTAACTCCATGGGAAAAGGTAGGCGTCTCAATGTAAACTGACAAAAACTGCCCCTTCAGACGACGGAATCCATTCAGCCCAAGGCAGCTCATTTTCCTCGGAGGCCAACAACAATGGGTCTCCGCGGGATGGTGCCCGCATTCACACCTGGGAGCCATCACATGCCGCCTATACACGGGGAATCGATGTTCAAACAGTCAACTGCGCCGGTTGTGGCGAGTTCAGTCTCTGGGAATTTGGCGGCTTTGAGCCATATCACACGGCTTATGACCATTTTGTTGGCAATACGGACTGTGTTCATGTCATCCTGTTTCGAGCAGATGAACCGACAGAAATCCAATACAAACAAGTTCTTTATTGGATGAACTTTCTCAAAGGCCGGGTCACTCCACAAGAGCCCATTGGCCATCGTGGACTTGTCTCTCGACGGTCGAAGGTGGTCATCGTGGGATCACATGCCTCTCCGGCCTTCCTCCAGAAGAACGGTGAAGGCGAATTCATCTCTTCCGACATTGAGGCTATGCTGAAAACGGTACGACTTCGCTTCGAGACCCACTTCGACATCTACGACAAGCTGATCCTCGTCGATTCGACACAGCCTTCCTGTCCCGGAATGAAACTCTTCAGAAATTATCTGACTAAATGTCGCAATGACATTCTTACGGTAATTGCCAATCAAAATAGAAAACAATATGAAAATTTCAGAGGCTTCAGAAGCCTATGGGTCTGTTGGAAGCAGCTGTCCAATTCCTGCTAACTCTCCGCAAGCAACATTGCAATTTCCCTGTGCTCACCTGGCCACACTTTGCAGCTATGACGCGGGAACAGATCAACCCCCTCGCCGGAGATTCACACTGTCGACAGCTCATTCAACAGCTTCAGCTCATTGGCGAGGTAGTTCCTGTCAGTTTCCTTTTTATTTTCCATTATTACAGGTAGTATATCTTCGTGATGATGCCAACGAATTGGACTATGTGGTGTTGAATGCCGAATGGCTGGGCACTCACATCATTGGCCAGTTGCTATCGGCCGAATTCCTTTCTCGCTGTCGAATTAACGGCAGCTATGCTTTGGAACACTTCGCTCCGGTATTTCCGGAGATCCCAGAGCCAGAAGATCTCCTTCGGATATTGGACAGTCTCCAATTGTGTGCTCCAATGGAAACGGACAATGATGAACTCTTCGAATTTCCCGCCTTTATTCTCGTCCAGCCTCCGGATAACTGTTGGCCAAAGGATAAGCCAAATTATCAGTACGCCGGTAATAACACAGACGGGCACAATAAAAGAAGAATATTTTAGGAGTAAGAGTCTATCCGATGAGAGGAATGGAGCGATCTCTGCAGAGCACTTTCCCACGAATTCAAGTGGCCATGCGTCGAAGTATGCACGACTTCCAGGTTGGATAATTTCTTATTCATTCCATAAACTCATTTATTTAGGATCCGATGGATGCCGATCTAACCCAATGGGCTGGCTGCTCGAAGATGTCGTCGGGACAAATGGAAGCTCTTGTGAGACTCTGTGGAGATGCCGTCGAGATCATAGTTCGAGGACCGGCTGACAGAGCCGTATCCAATTTCTATTTCTTGGAAGATATGGTCAATCTGGTGGAGCAGACAGCCAGTGAGGTGGCACCTGGAATTGGCCTGGAGAGACACTTCCTGAGCCCGAAACATCTGAAAGACCACAATCTGAACCCGGCATCGTTCCCTCCAGAAGCCATGATGGCCATGCAACAAAAGGAGTCGCTTTCGGTTAGAGGAACCCAGGAAGAGGAGGAACTCTTTATTGGTATGTCATTTATTAATTTATACAAATTGCTATTTTAGACATCGTCTGCTTTGGTTCTCGTGATGTGGCCAGACTTCTGACCCTTGGAATTGACATCGGAGTGGCGGATCTGCAAATAACTTCCCGCTGTGAACTGGCCGCTCTCCTCGATCCTCCAGATGCCATGGGACGCGACTGGTCGATCCTGGCCGTCAAGCTGAATCTCACAGATCAAGTTCCTGAGGTCGACTCAACGGGGCAATCTCTTTCTCGGACGGATCAACTTCTCTGCGAGTGGGCCATCCAACATCCAGAGGCTGCTACTGTCGGAAACCTTTGTCACATTCTGGCCGAATTGGGAAGAAGTGACGCGAGGGATGCCCTTTATCGAACAGTTCCCCTTTACCTTTTTGTGCCCCTGGACGAGGCTCAAGCCATTGACGGCGACAGCGGGGTTGTCTCGTCCAGTCATTCCAGCGCCGATCAACGAAACAGCACGATGTAATTCCGACAGGTCTCCTTTTTTTCTACTAGAGCTTCCATTTATTTGCTCAGTTTGGTGCCAGAACCTCCCTCTACCGGTTGTAATTGAAATTAGCATAATATCGAAAGAGCTGTAATTCAAGAGACTGTGATAGTTGCCCCTTCCCCTTATAGCTCACTACCCTTTCTTTTATATTCATAGTCACCCCGCCGTTCACAAATGAAGATTTCTATCTTTCGAAGTTTATTTCAATAGATTGCACAGTATCACTTGTCCCGCTCTGGTTCGGTCATTTCTTGCTGCTGTCGACCTCCCAGTCGTAGGGGAATTCCTTGATACCTTTGGTTTTCATGGCGCCTCTCAGCGTCTTGTATATCATCCCGTAATCCGGCTCGTCGAAGAAACCCAAAGAGTCGATGTGCCTCAAGAGAATCTTGTACTCTTCGGCTGGACAATCCTTGAAGAACTGGCTCAACAGCGGCTCCTCGCGAGACTTTCTCTTCGTTTCGCCGACATCTTTGATTTCGGTGACACCTTTCCAAGGCAATTTGGCATTTGTGAAGTCGACAAGCATGTAGAACCAGCTCTCGACGTCTGCTTGTCTACCGTGTTCTTTGAGATCGTGGCTGGCCAGAGCAGCATAACGTGGAGTCCCTCGGAAGGGCGCCTTCCTCCTCGGCTGGAGCATGACATTGTTCGCGTCGACGTATCTTCGAGCCATTCCAAAATCCAAGACGTAGATCAGACGAAGCTCGTTGAATTCAGCTCGACCGATGGCAAAATTGCCTGGCTTGACATCTCGATGGAGGAATCCAGCCCAGTGAAGTTCTTCAAGAGCTTCGAGACATTGAATAGAAGCTCCGATGGCGCTGCCGAGACTCAGATGCTTCTCTGGTCCGACTTTCTTAGCCTCCTGCAGACTGTCGCCCAGATATTTCATCACAATGTAGTTGAAATTGTCATAGCGTCCCTTGTCGACGAGATCAGGCGAATGACGGGCCTTCCTCTCCTTCAGTCTCTGCATCACAAACAATTCCAACTTGAGCAATGGCAATTTCTCCGTGATTTTCTCGCATTTCATCGCGTACTCATTGCCATCCTTGTCCTTCACCGCATACACCGCTCCAAAGGTGCCTTCGCCCAGCTTGTTCGTCACCGTGTACTTGCCGACGACTTTCCCGTTGTCAAGAGAGATCAGCATACCACCGATACAACACGAGAAATGGCTTTCTATTGTATCTATTTCGCTTTGTTGTCCTGTCAAGAACAAGTTAAATCTGCTGATGAATCTCGACTCCAATAAAATCTAAAACAAGTGGATAAACTGCGTTCTTTGTGAATAAATAAATGATCGTAACGGGGTTGTTGGTTGAATAAGGAGGTGTTCCCTTAGAGTGATCAGTCGGGGGTTATTTGGTTTGCCAAACCGCGTTACCGACGTTTTGAAAAGCCCACGTATCGGTCGGGTCTCTTTGACTAATCCCCCTTCTCCATAAATGCTGCCACTGTCTTCTCCACGTCTCGTTTTCATTTTGGACGGTTGACTTGCAAACGAACAGCCAGGAAATGTGCCAAGAAGGCGGAAATTCAAGTTGCAATTCAAGAAAGACGCATAAAAAAGAAAACATCCGCTAGCATGGCGCATCCTTCGTTTGCAAAGTTTATCCTATTTCTGCGACGACAAAGGGCAAAAGAACTCTGCTTCCCGCCCCTTCATGATAATCTCTCCCGTTTATCCTAGAGATCAACCAAATCCAGACCAGAACTGCTCTCACGAGTTTTGCTTTTGTTTCTTTTCAAAGAGAATGTTTTATGAAAGGCAATGCAAACGCCAAATAACCGAACACCGCGTCGTAAACAGGCCTCTATCCTCTAATTGCCCACCTCCTTCCCTTCTTGCCTGTAATCTCTCCTGTTCTTTCGTGTCTGTTTACATCGAAAAAGGAAGTGAAGCATGTCATTAACCAAGAAATTGTGCAAATTCCGTAAATTAATTGGTACGAGAAGGGTACAAATCGTCGTCATTGCCTTGATCTTCCGAATAAATCGAATAAAAAATGGTGTATATGTCAGTCTCAGTCATTTCCAGCCCATCTCAAACCATGTGTTTCGGACGCATTCCGGCTGCGATCGCCTTTCACCCTCCGTGGTTAATTATAACGGGCTCGAGTTTCTCCCCCGGACGCCTTACCTATTCAGCCAAAGAGTCCGCTTATCCCCTGCCTTGTTCGCCTCCACAATGGCACCACGTCACGGGACACCTCGTCGTCAAAGTGCTTCCTTTTTTCGTTGACCTGACCGATCCTCTATCAGTCGGTTAATACCCAACCAGGGCATAATCCGAGGGAGTTATATTTTTAGACAAAAGTCAAATGTCGACCAAAAAGGGGCAACTCATCAAAAATAACCCGGCTATTCACCCCCGTGGCCTTTCACGGCGACCTCCATGCATTTCGAGAACCGCCTAACTACATCACGCGAGCACCTGTTCCTCCTCAGAAAAAACTTCTAACGAGATCATTGGCTAATCCCGCCGGATTCAAATATTCAATCAGCCCACACCCTTTTCCTGTTCTTTTGCCCGTAACAGTAGCTCCAAGTGATTCGAGCCCCGCCCCGGCCATGTGATGTTGCACTTGGCTTTCTGAGAGTACTGCTGACTCGTATTTCCTATAATTTTGTGTGTTTCTGCTAATTGCAACGGAAGGAGAAGGCGGTTGTTGGGTTTTGGACGGGGCGGGTCAGCTAAATTAATTGAGCCTCGAGTTCTCCTCCTTTTCCTCCGCTCTCATTTGTACCGTTTCTCTTTCTTTTATGACTTGTCTTTTTCAGATGCACGACATTCTTCGACATCGTCTTCACTCTACAAGAAGTCAGTTCACTTTTTCCTCCCTTATTCGACATATTTCAGATGCAACATGTCCTTTAGCTGGACAGACTGGTGACTTGGGCTGGTTCTTTTTACAAAGTCTCATCTCTTTTCTAAATGTCGCTGCCATCGGTGCCAATATTTTGTTTATGCTCATTTGCGCGGTGAGTAAGTGACTTCAGTGGCCAGTCAATCCTTTTCTTTGGGTGGTCGGCCGATGAATTAGCGAAGGTTCAAAAGAGCTCCGGAAACGAGTCTTTTTCAGCGTAGTGGGGTACTCCACCGGAATATGAGGCTACTTCTGTGCTCGGTATCTTTCTGTTTTGCCATGGAAAGTCTGGCCGGTCTCCTCTACAATTTCTACTTTTTCCATCTCGGCTTCTTCGGCTTCCCATCTCATCCCGTACACAGGTCAGTTGGCATCGGACAATTATAACCGACTCTGCTGGCTTCTTTTATTGCTATCCTTCTACGAGAGAATTTGTAATTTTGGCGGAGAGGAAATGCCAACGACCAATCGGATGGCGGCTTGGATCCTCTAATGGAACGGGGAATCCTTGAAATCGGCGAATCTTATTCTCAGCTGACGATGGCTCTTTTGCAACTTTTGTTCTTTGCGAGGTCACCTAATTAGAGGAAGACGACGTATTGAGGATGATCTTGTCAGCGTCGTTTTTCATCTCGTAGAACGGGGCCACGAGCACATTGGCCATTCAGTCCGAGTGTGCTCCTAGCAAATCAGAAACCCACACAGTTTGCAAACAAAGCCATTTTGCACCAATTACTGCACATAACCGACATGTATCATCATTCTATATAATTTCCGATCTAATCGGGAAACTACTGCCAATGAACTAAAAAAGAAAAATGTTAGAATTTTGTATTTACAAAGTTTGCGAAAAGAAAAAAGAGTTCTCTGGTGGCGGAATCGAATCCGCACCCAAAATTGCTAAAGCACATGCTGTTTCATAGTAAAAGGAGCGCGCTGTTCGCTGGCATGACAAAAAAGGCGAAAATTCGCCATGTTAAAATGTCAACCTGGAATTCGCCCTGTTCGCTTGTATACAAACAAAGCCATTTTGCAGCAATTCGTTCTGTACTCTGGTCAATACTGCTATGGTTCCTTGGGATGCTTCGACTTCTCTTCTAATGTCAGCAGTCGGTGTTGAGCGTCTCATATCGACGAAGCATCGGATCCCATCAGGGGCGGTCAGCAACTATGTCAAGGTTCGTGCTTCTCTCTAATTAGTCGTTGAACTTTGCTCATTTATCTTCAAATCTTATTGTCTGTATCCGATTCTCAAAGATCAGAGTCCCCTTTTCCAGGCCGTCTTCATTTTGGTCTGGTCAGCGGCCATTTTCGTCACCGTGAACTTTGTCTTCAGTTTGACGTAAGCCGTCATGTCATTATTACCAATGAATTCTATTATTTAGTGAAGAGGGCCAGTGTATTTGTGACGGGGTGTCCCTCTCTGATCGACAGTCTCAACTCCTTCGTATTTCCATCTGTGCGGTTGTCGAAGCTGCGACAATCAGCCTCTTTGGTTATGTCCTCATTCTCAGTCGAAGTGAGGCTGACTCTCTCGGAATTAACACGGCAAAATACTGCTTGCAGAAACGATTTCAAGTAAGTCTTCATTCAATCGAGTCTTTAATTTAGTAAATTTGATTCAGATTTACGAGGCATATCGAAGTACCGAGATGCTTCTTCCGTCGGCTGTGCTTCACGCCGTCGTTTACCTCTCTTATTTGTGTCTGATCATCCCTGTCCGAGATCTCCGTGCTCAGCGAACAATTTCCGTCAGTCAATACAATCTGTCGACTCTTGTCTTCGCTTTGCCTTCTGTTCACGCCCTTTGCCATCCAATTGTGAGTTCTTCCTCGCCATCTTTCTTATTCTTTTTTTCTAGATTTGTCTTCGTCGGCACTATTACCTTCGTCAACGAGTCAATGAGCTCTTTGCCTCAATCCGGCCGAAGAAGATCAAACTAACAGAAGAAGGAAAACCAGAAAAACAATGTCTCAACCCAACGCCAGACATGAGCTCGTCGCCGAGGTTGATATCCTCCGACTTTATGAGATATAAGACTAATTTCAGTTTCCGATCGGAGGGTGGACGAATCGAATTCCGAATTCCACCGGAGAGAAGTGCTCTGATAATGGAAGCTTTTTGGGAAAAGAAATGAAGAAATTGAATACGTTGTTGCCAGAGATTATTTGTAAATAAATGTTATATTTTTAAGAAATGAAACAACAGAAAAACAAGAGAAATTGTCTGTAAACGTGCTTTATTTTTTGAGCATTGGGATCATTTTGTGTTGCTGCGACTTGGGGCCTCTTTGGAAAACTTCGGCACTTCCGGTGTCTGTTTCATTTGCTTCACAGAACACGATAGCCAGATGGTCGGTCTTGAAGGGTCCTTTCGATCGGACAACCGTCACTACAGCCGATTCATTGTCGGCGAGAATGCCACGAACAGGCAGGACGCTAAAAATAGATTGCTAAGTTGAAACAGAGACAAGGATACCTATAAACTTCGGCGTTGCTTGTCTTGATCTTATACGCTTGGTGTCTACCACTGCAATTTGTAATCTTGAAGGTGGCTTGTCCTTCTTCGTGTTCCCACTGGATGTCAGGCACACTGACCTCGAAGTCATCTTGTTTCTTGTCTTCCTTTTCTTTCTTTTCTTCTTTGCTTTCGTTCTTTTCCTCCTTTTTCTCCTCTTCTTTCGTCTCATCTTTCTTTCCATCTTTGCTCTCCGTCATTTCTTCTTTTTTCTTATCTTCTTTCGTTTCCTCTTTCGTCTCTTCCTTCTTTTCTTCTTTCTTCTCTTCTTTTCTCTCTTCTGTCTTCTCATCGCCCGTCTTCACTTTGTCTTTCTGCTCTTTCGATTTTGTCAGGGTCTGAGTTTCATCCAATTTCTTTACGTCGTCTTTTTCCTTTTTTTTACTGCCATCTGGTTGCGTCTGGGCCACCTCCACCGACACTTTTTCCGATTTTTTCTTTTCGTCGTCTTTCGAGTCTTCTGTTTCTTTTGCAACCTTCTTTGATCTCGGCTTCTCATTCGGTTTTGCCGGCAATTCCTTCTGCTCCTCCCGGTCATCCTTTTTCTCACTCTGCGTCTCTTTCTTCTTCGATGGCTCCTTTGACTCCTTCGATGGATCGACACTCATTGCAGCCGCGTTTGGAATGTCTGGGAGGGCCATGAACGACTTAGTTTTGTGATCATGCACCGCTGAAATACACCCGTCTACCACGCTAAAACAAGCAGAACTAACGTTTTTTCTTTCGTTTTTTGGCACACAAAATGAGGCAGCCGAAGACGAGAAAATAGGCCGTCAACAATGGCAGCCAGCTCGAATCAACCAATAATACGGTTGTAAAAATATTCTCAGCTAAAATGCCGAGAGACCACATCGCGTCGAGAAAGCCAATTGAATGATTTTCATTTTTTTGAAAGATGAGATATATCATGTTATGACTTGTCCGTTCGTTGAAACGGTCTGCCATTGGGTACGTGTGAGTAATAATTGGCCAGTTACGGGTTTTAGGAGCTGGCTCGTTGCAACACAACCAGTTGTATCCGATCCGTCGCCCCGTAATGGAGATGGACGGTTGGCTGACCGGTCCGTGTCGGCCGACCCTCTCCAGTCGGATGACCCTGTGCTTTCTTCTGATCTTCTCTCTGATTCCCATTCTCTCGGCAAATCCCCTCTCCGGATGGCATCTAAGTCCGCCTTGGGAAATTGTCTCCCAAGCTCTTCTACCATCTCCTCTGTTGCATGTTCCTTTGTTTTTGAAAGGCCAAGAGGAAGAGTTTCTCCTTGCACAAGGCCGGTTCGGATCAGATGATTCGGGTGATGCCATCAGTCCGCCTCTTCCTGCCTCCACGGCCTCTAGAACTCTCAGCTTCAAATATGCAAAGGTAGGATGATCGCTGCAATCTCAATCAGCTTTTAGGTTGGAGCTGCCGATCTTCAAATTCTGCTTAAAGAGGGTGAGGCTTTCCGTCTCCTGGATTCGGTAACAGAGATGACCGGTGGGAAATGGCACGACAGAACAACACTACTGCCGGCCGGTCAAGGAGAACAACAGGTTTGACTCCAAAAAACCGTGTCCATCCGAGTAATAGCTCTACTTCCGCGCCCGAGGGATACTCGACGGACTCGACGCCGTCGCCATTTCCTCAATTCAAATCAAGTCTTCCCCTACTTCTGTGTTGTCTGTGACCAAGAATATCCCCAAAGGAATCCGACGGAAACCCATCGCCAAGCAGAAATCAGAAAGAGAAGTCTGTGAGCCTATCCACTGCGACTTTCAAAAAACTTCTTGTAAATGGTAACTCGTCTGTCTGGGGTCAATTATTTCTAGGTTATTCCATGGATTCACTCCGCTGGATGGAAAGGTAGTCGCCAAAGAGAACGGAGTCCTGATCAGTGACCCAATTCTCCAACCGGCCAATGCTCATTTTCAAATGGAAGTCTTTGTCAGGTAAGCAGCGCCTATGTCGAATACACTCGCCTAGTGAGAATGCTGCAGCAACAGTCCATCAGATGACCGGGACAGACGAACAGCTTCTTTGGACAGCCGGTGGAATGGTCCTTCCGGGTTGGAACACCGTCAGACTTCCGCTTCGTTTCTCTCCATTTCCGTCAAAAGTTATCGTCCGGGCTACTTCTCTCCTTGGTGGATATGTCGCTGTTCGCAATACAAAACTTGTCGATGAATTTGGAACAGAACTAGCCTGTGGTAGGTATATTTTCCTTTTGAAAATGGCAATCCTTCAGGGGTAAATGTTTCGCCCATAAAGCCTGCACACGACGGTACAATTCGGCTGACCGCCGTCCAGAAACTCGATTCTCAAAGGCCAATCCACCCACAGGTAAAGATTGTAAACCGTCTCCATTTATCATCTTTCCTAGGTTTTGAGAAATCAGCTTGGCTCGTCTCTCAAGCAGCCGGCCCGCCTTCCTCCGACAAGTACAACCACGAGACCGGCAACAGTAGCCCCAAAAATTCCAGGCACATTTTTAAAATCCATCGACGTAGATAAATTGAAGATGCTTGCTAAGGTTGAGCTTATTTTGTTATTTGAAAGTAGGAAGTTTTTAGCAATTTGGTTTGGGAGAAAAAGCGATCACTCCGGTGAATACTGATGTTAAATCTCCTCTGCTCCTTGGCCTTCCTCCATCATTGCAGAAGAGTTTCAGTGAGAAATTGAAGCAGTTCATAGAGTAGAACAGATTATCATTTCTCTGATAGAAAATATTTCAGTTTGCCTCCGACGACAGCTGGCCGAGAGACGAGGCCTTTCTCCCGACAAAATATGGACTGGATTGTCCAACATGCGTTTAACTCTTTTATGAGTGGAGCTCGGCCATAGATCTCAATTAATTTTAGATAATTTATACAATTTTTGATACGAATAGAATCTCTGTTGTACATAAAGATCATTTGCCTAGTAAGTGTACTATTATTGAGCACAGGGAAAGCTAGAAAAATCTAGGGAAAAACAAAGACAAAGAGATGGGCAACTTTCGCAAAATACACATATTCAGATACCCGTTGAGTGTAGCTAAAAGTCCAAAAAATTGCAACTGGTAAAAAAAGAAGAGAAATAAAGACACCCGAGTCAGCACCGGGGGGAGAGATTACCGTAACGAAATAACTTGTAAGGCACTTTTACCCGCCTGGGAGAATACTTTCAAAAATTGTAAAAAAAAGATGAGGAGATTCGTCACCGGAATTCTTCTCCAAAATCGGGAATTTCGACGTCTCGGTAGCCTTTCAGCCAATATGTCGTCTGCTTGCCTTTTCCTTTCATCTCGACTTCTCCTCGAAGGTCGAGTCGGAATCCAGGATCCTTGGCCAAAATATCTTTTGTGACCGACGAGACGTGGATCTTCAGAGCTAAAAAAGAATTCATTCGGGAATAAAAGGAAATACTTACGCAATCCATTGCTCTCCATTCGACTGGAGGTGTTGACCGTGTCACCGAAGAGACAATAACGAGGCATCTTCGAGCCGACAACTCCAGCAACCACCGAACCTGAAAAGAAAAAGAACTGGAGAAACGGGAAGATGACACTTACCGGAATGCATTCCAATTCGGAGTTTCAACTGTTCCTGAGGTCGATGCCGGATCGTGAAGTTTTTGACCTTGTGGAGCAGCGCCAGCGACATTTGGGCGATTTGCGAGGCGTGATCTTCTCTTCTTTCCGGAAGACCCGAAACCACCATGTACGCATCGCCTGAAAATATTTCAAGTCAATAAAAAGACTTGCTGAAAATGAAAAAGAGAAGATGGAAATGATCTGCTCAGAAGTATCGTTCTACAACATTTTATGACCACCCGATGCGGTCTTCATGATTAGCATGACACAATTCATCATTGCAATTTGGAATTGAACTGGGATAGGAGGGATGGTAATTGACCACCCAGCCGCTGCGCCATGTGATCAATAGTGACACTCACCAATTGTCTCGACTTTGTAGACTTTGAAATTGTCGACAACTCCGTCGAATGCGAGGTAAAGATCATTGAGGAGGGTGACAACTTGAAGAGGAGTCGAGGCGGAGGAAAGAGCCGTGAATCCGACAATGTCCGAGAAATAAATGGTGACCATGTCATATGACTCGGCCTGGACAGCATTTCCAGCGATCAGCTAAACGGAGAGCATTGAAATGGACAAGTTTGAGGCTTACCTGATCGGCCACACTGGGCGGAAGGAGCTGATGGAGGAGATCTTCGACCTTTTTCTTCTCGGCCAGATATTCTTGTGTTCGAGCTTCGACCAACCCCTCGAGATTGTTGGCATATTGTTCCATTCTTTTGAGCAGATTGTCGACAAGATTCGATGTTTCATTGTCTCTGTTCAATCCTCGGATGACTTTCCGGATGACGGACATGTCTGGCCGGTCACTCGGATCCTCGTCCCAGCATGCTCTCATCAATTTCATCAGATCCTCGCTCTTTGGATCTTTTTTCAGTTGGTTTGTCCATGGATTGTCCGGATGATCCGGCGGATCGTGGGGACGGAACCCGTTCTTGTACCCGTCTTCGTCCATTTCCGGACGTCGTTTTACCCGCTCAATTATGGCTAAAAACGAATAAATAAAAGAAGAAAGTATGTTCACTTTTTGGGTCAAGATCTTCCTCGCACCAGAAAGCTCCCTGTCGCCAGACCATTTCGTGGAGAATTATGGCAAACGAGTAGATGTCTCCTTTTGGTGTACCGTGCCACGGTTCGACGACATCCTTCCGAAGGATTTCCGGGGCAGTCCAGAGCATCCCTAAATTTCTTCTAAAAAATGTCCGGATATTACTTACTTTTATAATAAGCATGCTCCCCCAAATCTTCTATCGTCGGTGGTGATTCCAGCTGATGTAAACTATGGAGACCAAAATCAGTCACTTTTAACACGAATCGGCTGTCGACCACACAGTTCGATGACTTCAATTTACCGTGACTTTTAATCTCGGAATTGTGGAGGAAATACAATCCCTGAAAAAGGTGGAATGATTAATTGAAAAGAAGAGAACAAACCTTGACCAAATCATGGATAAGTGAATATTTCATCATACTGTCGAGTTCGATCTTCTCGTTGCCCAAAATATCCTCGAGGGATCCTTTCGGGCAATATTCGGTGACAATACAGAAATTGGGAGAGTCGATGCAAGCACCAGTAAATCTAAAAGGGAAAAAGGAATAATGTGAAACCTTCTACCAGTACCTGGTGATGTGGTCGTGTTGGAGATCTTTCATCTTTTTCAATTCCATCAACTGATTTCTGTTCAAATCCAATTTCGGATACTTTTTGGGATCAATGTTCAATCTTTTATATGCCACCATAACCCCCTTATAATATGTTGTGTTGGTGTAAATTTGACCATTGTTCTGGGCTATTGTCTCCCCGGATCCTCCACTCTAAAATATCCACCTTTTCTGGTTGAAGTAGAGACTTACTCTGATGGACAGAGCACCGAAACTGAGTTTTTTCTTTCCCAGAGAGATGCTTTTCTTTTCCCGAGCATCGAAATCCTCCTCCGAGCTGCTCTTTTTCTTGTAGTCTGATCCACCCGAAGGGGAACTGACTCGTCGGCTTTCCCCTCTTGGTATTTGGAAAGAGACGTCATTCAAAGGAGAACATTCACCATCCTAAATAATCAAATTAGAAGAAATATCGCCTGAACCTACTTCGACCTCTCGGAGTGTGTGTTGATGGGAAGCAATGGCTCCATTCTTGTCGCTGTTGGGAGAACTTCTCTTTCGTGTGAAAATACTCAACTTCCGATCGATCATGGCTGATATTTTTCGTGTTGCTCCGCTGCTCGATGACCTCTGAAAAACGGCAGATTGAAAATGGACAAGCAATTGTGGAATAGCCACTGGAAGCCATTCCTAAGCGATCTGATCTGCGTAGCCAAGCTGCTCTTTAACTGATTTTGTGAGGGGAAAGGGAGGGGAATCTGTGACAAGTCGGCATTATTTACTAAGAATCGAGTGTGCTGATGAGCTGATCTGTGCGGTCTTCTGGTCGCGTGCTCTTTTTGGGAAGGGACAAGGACTGGGGAGAATAGTCTAACCACAGAAAGCACGGCACACATTCCAAACAAACCAAAACATACCAAGCGCATTCGCATTGGGCCTAGAATGTCGTCCTCGAACTGAAACGAACCCGACTGTTCTGTTAAAAAGCCCACACCTATAGCGTTAGAGAAAAAGAGAAAAAAAGAAATAAATACAGATAAAGAGACTTCTCTTGAGGGACGTCGACCAACTCACCTTGTCAGAGCCGACGCTACTCCGAGAATTTGAGCGTAGAAGGGCTTCCGACTCGGGAATATAATGATTGTCCCGTTTCGAATTCTTCTTCGAACGACGTTTTTCTTTCTGAAATGCTAACATTCACAGAAACTTAATGGATACAACGGGTTACATTTGGTTATTGTCAAGCACCTAACCGAATCAAGCGCCGCCAAAAAGAAGCAAAAAGAAAAAAAGAGCCGACCTTTTGTTGTTCCTCGCCGTCGAGCTCTTCCCATCTGATCTTCCACGACATCGCAGCCAAGTCTTGTTCGATCTTCCATTGTCTAAAACATTGGCAAAATAAAAAGGGAGAGACTCAACTCACCGCCAGACGATGCCGAATACACAGAGAAGGGCAATGATGACAAAACCAGCCCCACCGAGGAGATAAACATGGATCGGATAGCCCTAAAAGAAGGAAATAGAAGAAAATGTGGAGAGGACAATACCTTGGGGCATTTACTTTGATCACATCCACAAATTGGCGAGTCGCGTGGCGGCTTTCCTCCGACCCAATGGAATTCGCCGACTTTGTTGAGGTCATTTGATGCCCCAGAATAATAGGCGACTTCCTAAAAAAGACTTTGAAAATGGATAACAAATGAATCCTACCACGAATTTCTCTTGTTGTGGGTCGAGATCTAGGAGGGAATAGTCAGAGTATCTGTCTCCGTTGGCGTCGATGGAGACATTACCCGTGATACCTGAAAAGAGGGGGGTCAAAATGAAGACGGCGAGAGACAAACCAACAAATGTTCTGCCCCACATTTTGCTGGTGATATTGTGACCATTTCGGGGGTCGAGGCCCGCCTCGATTGTCTCATTTAAAGCAATGGCATAGAGGAGCACGGCATCGTAGAAAGCACTAATAAAATTATTCATCTGGAGACAATTTTATGGAAGAGGGAAGATTGGACCGACCTCGTATTCTTTGCCCGTCATTTTTGAATAGTTATACTTCTTTTCTGCTCGTATTTTTACCCGATTTTCAAAGTTTTTATACTCCTCGAGATCGCTTCTAAATTATTCTCTATATAAGACAAAAGAGAGCTTGTCCTACCTTCGAAGAGAAATAGTTTTTAGAGCTCTATATGCTTCTTTTGCCTTTTCATTTTCGTCAGTTGAACTGTCATTTTGGCGGGTCCAAGGCTTCTCAGCATGTGACCTAGAATATTTGTGTTTCTCTCGCCAGACTAAGTGGATTGCGCCATCCGAATTATTTCCTTTGTGACATACCCAGTAGAGACGTCGATGTTGATAAATACGTAGTCACCAGAGGTGGCCATTCCGAGCTCGTGAGCCGCCAACATGATCTCCCTCACGGTATCCGGCGATGCGCATAGGATTATCACTGAAATATGTCATTTATTCTCTGTTTCTCTTCTTCGGAAATAATTCTCTTCCCCAGATGTTGGATGGTCCCCTAGACCAATTTGAACTGGCCGCCACTAAAGACAAATTCCACAAACGGACACTTTGTAAGTCCATATAAAATGTTGGCCGTCGACTTCCCGGAGGGCATGAAGCGCAAAACAGCAGTCGAAAATTGATTGGCGTCGAGAGGTTTGCAACCCGAAAAAATAATTGAACCTCGTCTTCGTCGGTCGGCAGTGATTCTATTGGCTCAGAGGCTCATTTAAGACTGCCGACGACTCGAGGAGTGCAACTTCCTTCCGAGGCGAAAAGTTGCAACGGCTGTGTCCACCCGAGCAACCCAATTTTGTGGTAGATTATTTGCTAGAATAAACCCCGCTAGGCCTAGTTGATCTCGACGAGACCAGAAGAGACTAAACACGACACTTTAACTGGTCCCTGGTGACGTCAGAATGGGCGAAGATTCAAAAATGACTTGGAATATGGCACTCGTATAAACATTTGTGGGATATCCACACGGCCCCAATGAGAAAACAAGGAAGCAGAGGCCATTTTTCTCTCTTTCTATTCCGTTTGGCTCTTTTCGGATGACAATCGAAGGCTGGGAAAGTGCGCATGACAAATTGTCTTGGAAATAGGGAGAGGCCCAATCCCCGAGGGGGTCCGTCTTCTTTCTCTTCTCGGTTGCAGCCATCTTGACTCGACCAGAGTTCATGATAACCACGCGAATCTTTGTGTGACCCCGATGTCAATCTTACATGCAAACTACTTTCCTCAATTGGCCTCCGGGCAAAGAGAGAAAGACAGAGATAATTGCCCGGCTAGGGTAAAGAGTCAGAAAAGCGAGTGTAACTCTTCAATAATTGAATTACCCTGAGAAAAACGAAACAGGAGTGAGCGCCTCAATCCAATTGGGCGAGGTCAAGTCTCTCTCTCTCTCACTTGTGGGGAAAAACAAAAACTGGAACAGTGTACACTTTAGAGGAAGGAGAGCCCGAAAACAGAAACACGACCCACGGTTAGAATCCATTGACGCGTCAAAAAGCATCTTCTTGTACTCTTTCCTTTTGGTTGTAAACTCGCTAAACATTTTCACATTCCATACGACACTCTTCTGTTTTTGAATGAGATTTTTGATGGTTGACAGAGAGAAATAACACTCGCTTCGACCGACGCCACCTCCATGAACAGCTTCGTCATTGAACAGAAAATAGAAATGATTCCAACCGAACGTCTTCGTAATCTCCCTCGTAAGATAGGCCAGACTTTTATAGCTGCCCATCATCCGAGTCAGCAGGGGAAATGCCTTCCTATCGCCCAGCTCATCGACGAGAGCTGTCGTTGTGAAGACTGGCACTCCGCTATACCAGTAAGTACTCATCCGGGCGATCGGAGCCAGTCCATAGACATAAGCTATTCCCATCACGGCATCCACTGTTCGATCGCAATATCGTTGGATGATCCGCTGGGGACCTAGAGAGTCGGACAGAGCCGTGTCCTCATATGAGATACGGAGGCCTTTTTCCGGCAGCAGATGATGTTTGTGATAAATGTCTTCGACGGCGACATCGAAGACTGGCTGACTCTTTCCCAAGGTCAGAAAGAATGGATTCTTGGCCTTACTGCCTTCGGAACTGGGAAGACCGACGACAATATCAATAGGGAAATGAGAATGAGGAGGGAAAGGAAGAGACGATGACAGTCGTAGCCAGAATAGTAGAAGCCAGTGTATCATGCTGGGCTCATGGTGCGAAGAGTGGCCGCCGCGGGTCCGCCCATGTCGGCAAGGGAGGAACGCCTTTCAGCACAATCACCACCTCTCACCAACAACAAAATGAACCACAAAGTGGGCCATCTCCCGAGGAAAAAACACATTCTTCTGTCTTCCTCTGTTCTTATTTAATTTCCGCCTCATCTTTCGTCGTCATGGAGACACACAACTGCCGGCACTTTTCCTAGCCCTCCACCTGCCGCTCTCTCCACATATCTTCTCTCTTTCAAACTTTCTCTCAAAAAATAGAATTTCTTCTCCTATCTAACAATTAGAAGCAGTCGGCCCTTGTCCAATTTTTGGGTTCCCATCTGACGCCATTTGCCCGTAATCCCTGACCTCTCGATCAAGGCGTCAACCCTCCGCATAACTTATTTCGAGTCAGCATTAATCATAAAAGTCCTAGCCATATATCTAAGAAGAATGTCCTCTGGAAAGGTCTTGCCTATTATTCTCCCAAATAAACCCGGCTCAAAGTGGCTTCAGTTAATGTGGTCCTCTCATTTTGTAAAGGTCGTCTCTTGGAGCCATTTGCCTTCGATTCTCTTTATTTGTCCATAGATAACAACACCTTTTGACAAAAACTCTGGACAATGTCATTTCGACGGTAACAGGATTACTGGCTGTCGAAGACGAAAAGAAGGAGGAGGAGACATAAACATTCATTTTATGTGGCTGGAAGGAGTGGTCCCAGGGGGGTCGATGAGTCGAGTGTCACTTCCTCCCATCCCTTCCGCTCGTCACTGTCACATACGATTCGTCTGAAGGTGTAATACCTTGTCTCGGTAAGGGTAGGCCTTTTTGACAATTAGGGGCCGGTAGGGAGGGGGATCCGCAACACGCGAAATCAGCACCGCTCAAATTGAATTCCGTCGCGAAGCAAGATAAAAGCAACCGAGGGGCCTCTGCTACCGCCTTCGAGTACTTTTAGGGGAAAAGGGGAGATTCCAAGGGAGAGTTCCCTTTGGGTGGCTCCTTTCGGACAACTGGCATACTTGTCTTTGTTTAGAATTTTACTAGAAGAAAAGAATAGAAGTCCGTAATCTATTGAACTTCCCCGTCCAAAGGGTCAAAAATCTTCCGTGTTGTTTCATTGAATAGTTTCAGTCTTTTGGGAGTCGGGGAATAATCCCGCGGTCCGCCATGGGAACCCGCCAGAAGAAAAACTGTCAAAAAATTGTTTCGTCCCTTCTCACGATCCGCTGTTGTGGGAAAATGACATAAATTCTCAAAATCCCCGCTTTAGAAGCTGTCTCACATTCAAATTCCGACTGTATTTCCAAATTTTTGAAGTTCTAGCTGAAATAAACGTAAAAAGACCTTATCCTATGCATTTCAAAGCGATTCATGGGTAAATTAGTGGCCACCGTGTGCAGGGGAACATCGTCGGAATCCCTTAATGCCTCAAATTGGCAGAAGAGTCTCTCGTCTCCCTTTTTCCTGTCTGGGGATCGTGTTCTCATGTCTCGCAAAACTTGTGCAAGTGCAGAGAGCGTCGTCAATTTTACGACAGCAAATGTCACAAGGACGCCATCAAAAACGGGGGTCAGCTAAAGATGTAACACCTGTCCCCTTCCTCTGAGGGAAAGAGAAACCCACTTGCCCAGATTCAAATAAAGTGTCTTGATAGCCTTCTCCTCGCAATGTTTACGTGCCGAAATTCCCTTCTCCAAGTTTTAATTCGGACACGTCATTCAGAGAAGGATTGTGGATGCCCAGACGGCGACAATGTCTTATGCTCCAGCCGACATGTTCCCCCGTTTATTCTGCTCGGTGCAGTCTTTTTGGGAAATGCCATCAAGATAAGGGCAGACCATAAAGAGAAGCCAATTCAACCCGTACAAACAACTGCTAGATGGACTTTTTTACGATATGAAATATCCATTAAGGGTAATAAGGATCTTTGACGGGCAGCCGTATGATGTCTGACTTTCTCGACTGGGGTTTTGAGGAATGGCGCAGGTTCTTTCACCCTTTGCTAGTTGTCTTATCAATGGCTCTTTGCAGAGAGGCTGCTGCTTATATATATAGGAACTGGTTCTCCGGCACATTTTGCAGACCACGGACGGAGGTACCGAGACCTTTAAAAGGTCATCATCGAAAAAAGAGGCCCCCTTCTCTTCCAAAATGGAGGCAAATCAAGGCATCGGCCGGAAAAAGGTCGGGCGTCTGACTTGATTTGCAACTCCCAATGGAAATCTCTGCAGAGCGTCAAAGCCCAGACGGGGTTCCCGGGTATTTTGCCCTGTTCGTCTTTAGTTTACGCTGCAGATTAGTGTAAGCAAAACACTGAAGAGTCTGCTGCAGTTCAAAAAGCCTGGAAGGAGCCACAATCAGCTGACACATTGATCGACTTTAACCTGGCGGCTCGTTTTGCAAAACGAGCTCTAATTTTGGGGGCAAGTTGCGTCTCTCTCGGCCATAATTAGCTCAATTCGGTCGTCTTCTCTCGGCTCAATCAGTCCAACATAAAAAAAAAAGAATTTCTTGCTGTCTCTGTCCCCTAGAACCGTTTTGCCATGCTACCCCGAAACCACTTAATCCTCTTTATCGTCAAACTTTTCGGCAAACATTCTGGCTCGCAATATAATTCCATTATCCAATACGAGACGTCTCTCTCGACGAATTTAATTCCATCATACCCTCAATCCTGCAGAAGGTGTGGGCAACAAAGTTAGAGAAATCAGCCAAGTGTGCTCGATTTTATGCGAAGAAATAATTGCACCCGGACCAAACGGCGCTTGCAAGAATCACACCAATCAGGGCGCTTTTGGGCAACCAAAAATCTTTTGAGGACACTTGAAGCAGCGAAATATTTTGAGGAGGAAGAGGAAACAGAGAGAAAGGGTAACTTGCACCGGCTGTTTCATATTGAATTTCAGCGGGAAAAACTAATCAAAAAATGAATTGGATTGCAACAGAAACAAAATAAAAGAAAATCTGACAAGTTCAATGGATTAGGAAAGTCTCGAACAGCTGTGGGAAGATCAGTGAGACCCCAGGGAAAAAAGAGATTTGGACCCGAAATATCTCTCGAAAACGTCATAAGACTCGCCAATGAGGGTGAGACTCACCGTTGGTCTTCATTGACACGTCCCGCAGCCATCCTTTGAAGGTGTCTCGTGTGATCGGCTGCTCTTCATCAAAGCCGAAACTCGGCGTACTGACAGCCCATTCCGCCTTGAACAGCGTACTCTTCTCAGCAAAGAAATTCTTGATGGCATAAAGACTGAAGTAACAATGACTGCTGATGTCGTCTGCATCTTGGTTGTCCTCCTTGACGACTTTGTTCACAGCTCGTCTCTTGTCGTGGTAGAAGAAGAGCATGTTCTTGTAATTGAGAGTGATCGTATTGTTTCTCTCGCCTGGTTCATGATAGGCGATCAGCTGGTAAAGACTGTCAGCCATCTGCCGGTAACTGCCTTGCATCCTCGTCAGAAATGGATAGGCCTTCTTACTGTTGAGACTGCTGGGAAATCCGTTGGTCGTGATGACAGGTACTCCTCCATTCAATCCAGCAGTTACTTTTGTCACTGTAGCCAAACCGTAGTTGTCAGCGAAACCCATGATGGCGTCGAGTCTCCGCTGGCAATAGGCTTGGACGACGCCGACGGTGGCATGTCGCTCCGAGAGGATGGCGTCTTCCCAAAATCTGTCGTCCCAATAGGTGATGTTGAGCCATCCAGCTGGCATAATCCCAGCCGCCGTCACGTTCTCCACGGCGATATCAATCACAGGTTGAGCCTTGTCCAGGGTCAAGCCGAAGACGTCGTTCTTACTTTCTTTTGCTGGTAGAATGACCAATAGATTGTATGGGAGTCGTTGATTTTGTCCCCTCGGAGGCCCAGGATCGAATAAAAGCTGACCATAGGTCAGGAGGGGAAATATAGTGCCCAATAAGGCTAGTAAGGGCCAAAACAGGGGAACAGACATGGCCTCATAGGGACATGCGAGCGTAGCACTGCGACGGCACACAACAACACGACCGCCTCTGCGTCTATGCCTCGTCACCCCGCCTCTCTGGTGACCGCGCCCCCAAGGTGCATCATGAGCTTATCACCAATTCTTCTATTTCTTTCATTTTATTCTATTTTAAATTACATAGAATTCTATTCTAAATATGTTAATTTATAGTCCCAATGGTCGGGTCCAATTATTACACGCGACCGACTGCTACAATTTCAATGGCTGGCTAATTATTCGCCCTCTTTCTCTCCCTATTATTGCCGATAATTATCATCTTCCTAGCTGAACTAGCTGAATTTCAATGACTAATACATCTTCTAGTCAATGGATATTTGCCTCAGTTTTTGGTCCACTTTTTTGAAATTTTCCCACGAGACCAGAACAATTCCCACAGTAACAGGGCTGGTCACTGATTCGTTGTGAGAAACTGGAACGCGATCAAAATGATTATCCACCGTAGACTAGAACATGAGAACTTAGCCAATTAAACGAGCAGACAGAGAAAAATGATAGAAAAAAAGAATAATGGTAACCAAATAAAGAAAGCCGACACCCGACGAACTGGGAGGTCTGCTCGATGTCGTCGTCACTTCCTCTTTGATCTCCTCTTTGCTAGTTAAAGTTTATGTTCACTTTTATAGGAATTAGTTTCTTTCTCTCATTCTCTCTCAGTCTCCTCGTCAGTCACGCTGCAGCCGAGTTTGTGTAAAATTTCGGGCAACGTTTGCAAGGTCTCGTGCAAAGAACCCGGCCGTCTTCTGCTCTGATTTGATCTTTTTTCAAAAAATGAACAAAACGAAGGAATTTCCAGTGTCGACAACATCAAAACAAATAAAATAGTTGAAGAATTTCAAAGAATTTCCCCTGAGCTAAGCAATCCAGCCGAATGGCCACTTTGCTGCCTGCAGGTGTTCTTTCATCTTATTCTGACGGAAAAAAAGTTCCTTGTCTTCCTGGAGATATCTTTATTGCCGCTCGTAAAGTGCTCAGGTTTATAGCAGAACTCTCACACCTCCACAGAATTGAAATTGATCCACCAGACATTACAGTCGGACGAGGCGGCAAAGTGGCTGCAATTCTTCCGAAGATAACCTTCTCTCAATTTTCCACCCAACTGCTCGCCACGCTTTTCCGGTCGACGTTTTGCAACTGTGAGCGGGATAGAGACCCCTCGTGGATTATTAGAGATGGGACCTCCAAGTGTGTCTTGCAATCTGTGCCGTGCCCCATCAAGCGCGTCCGGAGGAATGGATTCGCATGAATAATGCCCATCGCAGGGTCTGGTGGCCGCTTTGAGAGAGAACTTCTAGAATAAGGAGGGAGAAAGGACAGCCACATATACTGATACAGAAAATTGTCAAATGGAGACACCATCAGAGGCATGAGATGTCCCTCCGGGGCATAAATATTTTAACAGAGAATGCGTAACTAGTGTGCAGAAAGAGAAGAAGAAACTACTCGACGCAAAGGAAAACAAATTCCGAAAGGGCCCACCGTTGGCAATAAAACTGGCATCTCGGAGATGTTCCTTTATCTCCTTGCGAGGGACACCTTCCTTTTCGTCGAACTGCCAAAAATTATGGTCTGGGTTCTCTTGTTGAGCCGACAGCTAAAGACGAAAATAACAAAAAATGAATGGGGAAGAACATACATGTCTCATGGCTCCTTTTAAGCTCGCCATCAGGAGAAAACATTCTCCAGCCGGGCCATTTTGTGTCCTGTGATTGTGGAAAGCGTAATAATGCTTGAAAACAAAACTATTTCTGATAAATATAAACTTACAGCCTTCCAACCGTTTTGATGGAAAATATTTGTAACGACTTTGCACATATTCTGAAGGAAATTTTACTCATTCAGATGATGGACTCACTTTGTAGGGAGAGGAGATCCGAGTCATCAAGGCGTACTCGATTTTGTCGTCGAGAGTGACAGCCAATCCAACGGGAGTAATGATCGGAATACCCTGAAGTAGTTGATATTCGGGAAAAGGAGGATGACCCTACAAAACTGTCGGCATCTCGCCATGATGGACTCATCCTCGCCACCGGGGCAAGGGCATAAACAAAGGCGTATCCAATTATGACATCCAACTCATTCTGAAACAGATTTCAAAGAAATAAAGAAGGCAAATAGACCTGGACAAGTTGGGAGATGGCCACATTCGGGCCGATGGCATCCGATAGGTCAGAATCCCGGTAATGGACTTGGAGACAATTTTTACAGACCAATCTGGAAGAGAAGAAATGAAGAAAAGATGGGATGAACAAACTTTTTCTCAGTTACAACATCTTCAATGGCCAAATTGATGACCGGCTTGACCTTTGCCAAGGTCAGATGGAATGGATTCTTGCCAGCACAGTCGCCACACTCCTTGACCGGCAAAGGCACAAGAATATGGATCGGGTGGTCCTCGCTAACCTGAATATCAAATAAAATTTGAGGGGAATTGGCGGTATTTTTAGATTTCCTTGAACTTGTCTGGATTACCAGGCCCAGGAAAGGGGGCGCGGTGAGACAACAATGACTGGACTTGTGTTCTGACAAGGGCAACATCAAAAGTACAACCGATTGTAGACGAGAAAACTGACCATAGGTCCGGAATGGTAGGAATGAAAGCGAGGCGCCACATCGCCGACGAGAAGGACGAGGAGGACGAACAATATATGCATCTCATCGTGAGTTGAACATACTTTTCCCCTGAAAATGACTGTCGATTGAGAAAGAAAAAAGAGGAAGGAGAAGGAAAGAGGGATATTCTTTGAGGTGAGACGGCAACAAAGCGACACGGCTGGGAAATGCGATACGCTACGCCGACAAATCATGTCTGAGATGAATAACCGGGGAGGATGTCCTCCTTCGAAACTCAGTCGAGGACCACGCGGGCAGAAAACACCCGGATTGAATATTCATAGGCGAGAGAATTCGGAGAAAGAAAGAGAAAGCGACTAAAAAGAAGTCGACACTCTTTTTATGGGAGGAGTTCTCGATTTGAAATGTTGGTCGCTCCCGCCCCTCAAGTAAAAAAGGAATGTACTTTGATAGAAAAGGTCAATATTGAAAATGGGCCCCTTTCCCCCTTTAGACAGTACAACGAGAAGTCGCAGCCGGGTTGTTTTTGCCCTCAAAATACGCCGATGATACATTTGCTTTTTCGTCCTGTCCATGCCAGCTGAACCTCTTTTCCAAGACATCGGATTTGCAAGCCCCTTTCCTGCCTCGCTTGCAGCAATCTCATCCTTTTTCTGGGTGCAATCCCTCTCAAACTAGACTAATTCCCGACTCTCGTCATTCGTCTACGTGTTTTGCCATGTCTACATTACCCCAATTATTCTCCACGAGGAAGTTACAGGGCAATAATAATTAGAAGAAACAAATTTCGTAAGTGTTCCGGCTCCAAAAAAATGTTGTTTTTCTGGATTACAAAAATATATTGGCGAGAGGTGACGCCGCCCTTGCGCGCCTTTTCCCCGAATGAGAAATGCTTCTCTAAAAGTTTACGAGCTGTTCGTGGAGAAATGTACGTGGGCCATAAACAAAACATTGGAGTGGCTTAGCCAAAGAGGCCCGTTTCACTTTCCAAAAGATGCTATAAAAGGGTGAATATGGGACTGATAAAGAGGGACTCCTTCCCTATTGGCATGGCAACTGTCGATCGAGAGACAGGCAGATGCAAACTAACAGAGAGAGAGAGAAGATATTTGGGAGAAAGAGGAGGAGGAGGGGGTAATCGAGTTAGCAGACAAAAACGAAATGATCGACGAGATTAGAGTGCGGGGTTAACAGATTAAGCAACGTCAAAAAGATACAACTTTAGACGTCATCGCTTATCCCAGGAAGGCAACTCTACCAGTCGACGAAAATTGGCGCAAAAGGTGTCGACGAATACTCCTCCCCTAAGGGAAAGATCTCTGGTTGCCTATTTTTGGCCCTGGAATCTGCATAGAGACCAAGATTTGCGGCGTCATATCCTCGGGGATAGTTGAGAGTTTTTGCGCAATCGGATGGGGCGAGTAAAATGTGTTGGACTGAGTTGGACCTAGGTGAAAAGGGGCGGGCCATTTGAATCATAAGCAGAGGCGGCTCGTGGGACCGTGCAGCCACAGGGAAGTCGGGAGGAAGACCCGAGAAATCTCGTCTAATGGATATTGGAAAGCGAATTAACGCCGGCCCACCAAATGGCTTCTTTTATGGGACCTTTTTGACCCGATCACGATAGTTTAGAGGGTAATGGACTGGAGCAGAGGGGTCGACTGACGAGAAGAGATGGCCATTCGAGGATGTCGCAAACAAGCAGAACAGCAAATAGAAGTGAACTATTGAAAATAATGGAATTTGTCTGGGATACGCTTGGGGATAGGAAGAGGATCAATGGACATGACTCCAGATGAAAACATGAAATTTGGTAGGAGAGTCCTCCTAATTAGGACGTGGTGTTGTTGCCATCGAAAGTCTCGCCGAAAGAAAAGAAGAAAGGTAAAGTTTCGCATGTTGACCCGGGGAGTTTTAATCAGGCGGCGACAAATCTCATTCGAAGGCGGGCAGGGATCGGCAAGTTTGGAAATAGACACCTTATGGACGGACAACTTAGAGATTTATAGAGGAAGGGAAGGAGAGTATAAGGAATAAGAAGGAAAAAACAGAGTTGTTGTCGACGGAAAAGGGACACCCGGGAGTCGAAGACGAGAACTGGCGTCAAATCTGTCGGATCAGTTGTTTTCAATGGCTGCCAAGGTCGTCTTTTTGTATAGAGCCGGACGTCTGACTTCATTAACCACGAAAGAGGGATTAATCAGGGAAATCAGAGGGACAACCAGCCAGGAATACGGATCAATGCTGGATTCCACAGGACAATATCCATCCCATCAACTTTCACGCGCTCTGTAAACAATTCGAAAATATATTCCGAAAGGCAAAAGTGGAGTTGTCCGTGGCCTTTTGATTAATTCGAGCGTGTCTAATCTCTTCCTGTTGATGTAATGTAGCGTGTTTTCAGACAGACTGAGAGGCTGATTATTATCTGTAAGAAATAATCGAGTCGACTCAAGTTGAAGTCGAAGTCTAAAAAACATAAAGTGACCGGATATGATGAGGAGAAAATGAACACAAAGAATTCGTTTTTACCTGCGGCTCATCGATCGCCGCTCCATTCGCACTTCGGCTGATTACTTGGTCTACGAGGAGGTTAATTGGGAGAAGAGGCATTGGCATTCCTCTTGCGACCGCCATTAGGCCGAGTGTCGTGTCTCCGGAAGGAGCTCTTCGATTTGAGACACCTTCAAAAGGGGAGTCGACAAAAGGACCTGCCGAAGAGTCGACCAGAATCGATGGAGTCGTAAAAGAGATGAAGGGACAACCCATGCAAAATGAACCCTATTAGAGGCGACTCTGATTAGATGGCCCGATTAAACAACCCGGGCTATTGGAGCATTTATTCATCACAGATTCTTGTAACCGTTTTGAATCTCGTCGGGAGTCAAGTGTAACGTAATGACGACGTCTTCGTCTCTTCTTTGGAAGAGCATCTCTCCTTCAAAAGAGACCATTTTATGTTTTCGAGCACGGAGAAGCATCCCGACCACCTGAAATGGTCATTTTTTGATAAAAATACAAACAGACCTTGTCAGATATAAATTGATAGACATCGAACAGTTTACCGAATGTGATCTGTATCTCTCCTGTCCTCCTGTTCCTATACCCGTATTCTTCGATCATTTCACATAAATATAACATTTCTTTGGCTATGTGTTTGGCTAGAAACTCATAATAAAAAGAGCGGGGAGTCGGTGTCTTACATGCTTTTTGGGCTCTCATTTCTGTCAAAGTACCCGGTTTGGGTGTCCCGTATTCAGCGCTTTGCTTGCTGAATTTCTTAGGAACATAGCTTCTCGAGTAGACATCTTCTTTTTTGCCCTCGACCTCAGCTGCCTCCAACTCTCGAAATTTCAACATGATGCGGCCGATCTCCGAAGCTGAACACCTGGATATTTGCTAGTCTCGAGACAAGTACTCGCCCGGGGAACAACGGGTTTAAAAAGTTTATTAAGAGATATTACAAATTATTAGTAAGGGAAAAGAGGAGAGAATACCTGGTGGCATGGGGGAAATAGAGGAAGAACAGGGAAACGGACGGTCAGCTGGTATTGTTAGTGTTTCAGATTTAGGAGGATGGTTTTCGATGCCTCAAAGAAGTAAAGTTCAATGTTCTACAGAAGAGAAAAAGAAGGGATAGGCTCAGAGGAGCACCTGGCCGGCTCAAGGCCACGGTTCCAAATGAAATAGCCTTCGTCTCGACGGATCATCGTCACGTGTACTTGAGTGTCTGTTAGCAGTTTTCATGCTGTGTCACTTTTTGCCAATTCGAACACTCACCTGTGTTTGATTTGACCAGGGGCGAGGGGGCGGATGTCGACGGTGACTGTTTCCTGTCCAATATTTCCGTCGAGCTACTCACCTCAAAATGTCAAACTCTACAGAAATATCTCCGCAATTGATACCTTACACAGTTGATGCGGGTCTCTTTCCTTCAGACGATGTTTTCTCTTCAAAGCTCTCCAAGCTTTCTCAACAGCGTCGCTGAACCCAACCAATGGCTTGTGACTGGGTACTGGAATTTGGGTGGATAAGAGGGAGAGAAGGTGACAACAGACCGCTTGCAATGTGACAGGTCAGCGTCACCACACCCGCTTTTCTCCATTTTCTAACAATCATGAAAGCGTCAAGTACCCTGTAAAACAAATAGAAAACTCTTTAGAAAAGAGTAGAGAAATAGAAAAATGAGCCAATTACTGCAGGCTGACCCGGCAAAGAGAAGAGCGCTTTATTTGCCAGCAGTAAATATCGCAGTACTTTTTCTTCCTTACGGAAAGGCCCATCAAGCCTCAAAAATGAGCGTGAAAACGATTTCAGTGACTAACGAGGGTGATGAATTGGTTTGGCATGGGGTGAAAGCAGATGTTTCGAGTTTGCGACTCTTCTACAATACAGGGATAAATAAACAAGAAGTCTATTTCCCCACCTCTCATTTCAGGACTCTAAAAAATATGCCTTAGAGCTGAAGCCGGCTCGGTTTTCAACTCTGTGTTATTTTTTTCAGGTTTTTTTTATCATTTTTACCAATTTGTTCATAAAATTAGTTTGTCTTCATCCCTATTTTGTTGTTCTCTGAGTTGATCTACGTTCTCTACGGTTTTTCTTTTCTTATTGTTTCAAATCTATTTAGACGAGGTTTTTCTCTGAGAGATCCGACAGCCTATTCATTTAGTCCAATTGAGACTTGGGACGATATGACCCGTGACACTGAAAAGTTGTACGTGCACTGGCGTTGACGCATTGTGCGTACAGTCACGCAGCAGTTTTGCTGAAACAAACATTTCGAATTGCCTTTGTTTACGTTGTAATTCACTGTTTTCTCATCAATTCTTGTTCGATTTTGTATTTATCATATTATTTAAAGGCAATTGAATGTCCTCAATACATTATAAGTTTCGTGCTACTTTGGAATATAAGACACTCGCTTTTGATGGGCTCAGTATTCTTGCAGCTGATTTAAAACGTGAAATATGCAATAAAGAAAATATTAAAGCTGAAGCCTTTGATCTTATCCTTCAGGTTAGTCTATATTTCCTCTTCTCATTGTTACAATTTACTTTTACAGAATGCTCACACTAAACGCCAGTATGCTTCAGAAGAACAAATTCCGCGTAATTCATCGATTATTGTTCAAAGGGTTCCAAAAGAAGACGGGGAAAAATTGCCTAAAATACAGTAAGTTTGTTGTTTACTTATTTGGAAAATGATATCTATCGAAGCATTGTTTCCAATTTCAGGGGTGTAAATACGGGTATGGTGCAAAGATCGGATGCATCCTTAGATTCTGGTATGAATGTTACGGGCCATATAATGCAGGTAAATTTTGTTCTCTATTTTCATCAGCAAACCTGGCTTATGATAGTTATTTTTAATCCGTGATATTTTTTTCAGAGCGAGTTCGATAAATTGACAGAGGAAGAACGACTTTCACACATTAAAAACGTTTCAACGCATAAATACGATTCTAGCAAGTAAGTAGTATTTCTCATTCGTTTTTAATAAACTTCTGATATTCTATTATTTTGTTTTGCTATTATGCCTTTTATTTCAGCTATCAAAAGCGTCCTACTGGAGCTTTGACTGGACCACCTCCACCAACGTACACTTGTAACCGCTGCCACCAACCAGGACATTGGTTCAAGAACTGCCCATTGGTAATGAGCTCTTCGGGTTTGAATTCTCCTTCGCGGCTTGTAACATATATGTATCCTTGTATCTTTTGTTTTTCTTTCTATGGGTACGACTCGCGGCTTTTGATTGTGCCGGCAGTTAGAGATAAACTTAAAGCCAAAACAAACTTTTGGTGTTTTGTTCTTCAGAGGATTTTTCTAGATATGTAGTTATGCAAATATGCAGTGTGGTAAGTTGTAAAACTGACACGGGAGCTCTTTTATGAGTATCGTAAGTTGCTTAATATGAGTTCCAGATCGAAAACTGAAGTGTATCGAAATGCATAATATCAGGAAAAACTTTTCTTGGTCTTTTTAATTTTAAATATGTTAGCTAGCGATTTGTAGCAACCTGTCTGGGTGATTTCAAAAATGCCCACGTAGCTTAAACAAATATCTAGTTTTTTCTCGAAAATAGTATGAAACTTGCATCCCCATACAGATGGTTATCTTTAGGACTCGTGAAGTTTTTGATTAACCAAAGTTTTTGTAATATGTTTAGATTTAGTAATGAAGAGCTGAGCACAGCTCAATACAAACGTCATTAAATTTTTCAGCTGAATCAGAAGAGAACGACAGGAATCCCATCACAGGAGCTGATGGAAACTACCCCTGATGATCCACAAGCAATGCTTCATCCATCCGGAAAATATGTTATACCTATAATGCACTGGAGGGCTAGGCAGCACAAAAAAGTATTAATATTTTACACATAGATTATTTAAATTTTAAGAACGTTGAAGAAACACCAATAATGGAGAAAGTTCCTTCGAAAGAATTAATTTGTCCATTATGCCATCATTTATTCAAAGATGCTGTAGTAACAACATGTTGTGGAACATCATTTTGCGCTGATTGTATTTCTCAACGACTACTTGAATCTGAAGACCGTCACTGTCCTGGTGATAGTTGCAACAAAACACAAGTACGCAAGTTTACTTTGAATGTTAAGTTTTTAGGTTTCTGTGGACTCACTTGTTCCTAATAAAATGCTCCGTCAAATGGTTTCTAAATGGGAAGCAGGCAGTCCAAGTGAAAGTCACGAGCGTGTCCGGTAATATAAAGAGCACTCGAAAAGATAAAACCGTGAATTTCCAGAATAGGTTTAGTGCCATCATCCGGAATACAACATAACGTCATTGGAAATAGTGCAGGTTTATCTCCAGCCCATGTTCAAAGTAACCAACCCGTAGGTTTTATTATTGGATTTTTAATACAACTATGTTAATCACGTGTTAATTTTCAGAATGTTCCCGTTACTACATCTGCCCCGCAAACAGTTGCACCTTCAATGTCCGTACCTCCTCCTTCAATGCATCTTCCTGTAAGATATATTTAAAAAATTTTGCTAAATAAATATAGGCCAATTTTACACAACCTCCTCCAACTATGACAAATATGAATATGATGATGGCAGCTGATCCATTAGCGCCTCCTGGAACAAGTCCAATGATTTCTATGCCGCCTGGCACCTTGCATGCTGTGCAATCTACGCTTCCTCCTATTCCGGGAGTCGGAATGATCGATACGATGTTTGTTTATTCGTTTATTATTTTCAAATATTATTATAAAGGTATAATCGTCCGTTGTCAGTCAATAATGGGTCTCAATTCATGGATGCCTGGGAGGCTTTTTTGACGCGCAATGACAAGTCTTCTAAGACAAGAGACCGAGAATACCGGAGACGAAAAAGGTTCTTTTATTTGTTATCAACAGTTAATCGATTGAATTTAGAAGCCGAGAGCGTCGTCGTTCTAGATCAACTTCTGAAGATAGAAAACGATCAAGACGAACAAGAGACGACAGACGTGACAGAGATAGATCGAAAGACCGTTCAAAGCGAAGGTATAATTTCAGTTATTTGTGTTACATTTTTTCAATCAGAGACTATGAAGCTAAAGATTCTAAGAAAGCCAGTTATAAACGGTCTAATGCTGATGAAACCCCCGAGCAAGAGTCAAAACGCCGAAAGGATAAACGAGAACAAGCTAGTCCAGAAAATGATGTTGTAAAAGAAAAAATGGACGAACCTTTAGATGAAGAGGCTGCTATTGATGATACCCTGAAAGAAGTAGAGCAGGTGCGCTGTTATTCTGGTCTTGTCTAACATAAATTTAGCTTAAAATGCTGAGTAAATCTGATGAAGGGAATGAAATCGACGAGGTTGAATCTACCTCTGTCAAGGCTTCCAAAAAAGCCGATACCGCCGTGGAATCTAGCGAGAAGGTATATAAATTAGTGCTTACAATATTATTATTTTGCTTTAGGAGGTTGATAGCTCGAATGCTTCTCCTGAAATTCGCAAATCTTCTGAACCGGAAAGTGTACAATCTGCATCTCGAAAATTAGAGTCGAGCCCCCGAAATAGAAGTTCCGATTCTGAAAGTACGGTGGGAAAAAGCGATGATCAAGAAAAAACTGATCGAGATAAGAGTGATCATGATGAGCAGTCCAAGTATAAGAGGTATTTTTTTATTACAGCGGTTCAACAGAAGTTTCAGTGATACTGGAAAGGAGAAATCAAGAAAGGAGAAGAAAACTAAAAAACATAAGAAAGATAAAAAGCATAAAAGGGATAAATCAGAAACTGAAGAAGAGCGAAAAGTGATAGTTTATTTTCTATAAAAATTCATTTCATTTTTAGGAGCGTAAGCGTATTAAGAAGGAAAAGAAGGAGAAGAAAAGACGTGAAAAAGAAGAGAAAGAAAAATTTAAAGAGAAAGAATTTCAAGATAAAGACAAAAAGAAAGAACGTCGTCATTCTGAAAGTGAGGATGGAAGAGATCATAAAAGAAAAGACGATAGACACAGAGAAAAGGTATAGTCAACAAGTGCACGTCAGTCTCATAATGTTCCAGGATTACAAAGATAGTCGCAGAAAAGAAGATCACCGAAGAGAGAAAGACCGACATAATGATGACAAAGAACGTTCTTATAAACATAAAGACAGGGATAGGAAAGATGATAGAAAGAAAGATGAGGCAAAACGGGAAGACCCGCCGAAAGCCAAGGAAGAAAACTCGAATGATAGAAAAGACAAGGTAAGCTTAAAGGAACAGTCCGGGCTTACGGTAGGAAGAGCATGCGTACGCAGAGTACGTAGCACGCAAATTACGTATTTTGTAATTTGGAACAGCGTGCATTTTTGGAATTATGTAATTTATGCATTGTTTCTCATTTTTTTTACTTGCAAAATAATCGCCATAATATTGTAAGTAGAAACAGCAAAAAAACTAGAGTAAATAATGTAGAAAATCAAAGAAAATGCTTAAAATAATTTTGAATTTTTCAAATTCGAACGCATTTTCGCGGTTCGTGTGCACACGTGAGCACGAGCGTCCCCCTAGCCTGGACTGTTCCTTTAAATGAAAATAATATTTAATATCTTTTAGGATAAGAGGCCAAGCAAGTTAGATAGACTTGTTGACGCGAAGATAGATCTCAGTTCAAAAGTAAGTTAATAATTTTGATTAGTGAACTTCTATCTTATTTTTTATCATATGTTTTTTTTATTTTCAGGCCGCTGTGATAGACGAAAAGCAAATACGCGAGCACTTTTCACCACCCCCAAGTATGCTTCAGACAAGGAAAATTACGCTGAATATCTAGTTTTTTTCTCTACTACGTTAGTAATTTTTATCAATTTTACGTAAAAAACTCGGTCTTAGCTAATCCCAGTTCTGTGTTGATAAGTATGATGTATATTCGTTACTGTTAAGTGAAGAATAAAATTTAAAACCCAATTGTATTGTGTTATATATTCTTGTTTATCAAATGCTATCATCAACTTTAGACGATTGTATAACGTATTTATAGCAGACAAATGGAAGTATTTTCTGAATCAGAAGGTACCATTACGCAACTAAAAGTACGGAATCATTCTTTTCTACTGAAAGATACAGTTCTTCTTACATATAAAAGCACTGATGGTGTTGAAATAAGTATCAAAGCTCCATCGGAAGGAATTGCAAGTTTTGCTCCAGGTGTTAACAGAAATTTAGCTGTCGATAAGGTCAGGTTAGCAAGCATTTTTTGTAGTTTTCACTTTCAGGGAACTCTTATTGCCACAATCAAACCATGCGAACATGCTGTTGTCATGAAAGATATGTGTGCTGATTGTGGAAAAGACCTTAGAGAGTAAGTTGGTTCATATTATTCTACGTAATGAAATTTCTAGAAGAGAAGGGAGGGCAGGTCAACGCGTGGAAGCTGCAGCGGCGAATGTTTCCATGATCCATCATGTTCCTGAACTACATGTTTCGAATTCGGTAATTATTGTCAACTTACTTTTTTAGTTTTGTTTGTTTCAGCTGGCTCAGACGCTTGGTTCTGAAGATCAACAGCGGTTACTGAATTCTAAAAAGCTTGTACTTTTGGTTGATTTAGATCAAACCATTATTCACACAACCAACAAACCCTTCAACATTGCGGACAAGGTAGTTATGATTTAAATGCATCAGTAACATTTTTAGAAAGACCCGGATTTATTTAAATATCAGATTGGTGGTGTAGAGTATACGACAAAACTAAGACCTCACACTAGGGAGTTTTTAGATGCAATGTCGCAGTTATATGAACTTCATATCATTACTTATGGCCAACGTCTTTATGCTCATACCATTTCCGAAGTTAGTTTATTACAATTATTTTAAGCATTTTTAATAGAAAATACAACTGGGAAAACGTTACTTCGATCAACGCGTACTATCTCGGGATGAGCTCTTTTCTGCTCAGCATAAAACAAGTAACCTCAAAGCGTTATTTCCATGTGGTGAACAATTGATTGCAATTATTGATGATCGTGCAGATGTTTGGCAATATTCTGAAGCTTTAGTGCAGGTTGGAATAGCTCTAGTGTAGGCATTTTCTTTTAGGTCAAACCGTATCGGTATTTTCGAGAGGTCGGAGATATCAACGCTCCACCAGGAAGTGCCCAGCATCAAGTTCCTGTTGATATTGGTCTTGCTTGAAGCATTAAAAGCAAATAATTTATGTTTCAGAACAATCCGCAGACGGCGATAGATGCTTGCAAACAATTCAAAAGGTTCTTACGGATGTTCACAGAAATTTTTATGCTCACTACGATAAAACTAAGGATATTCGAGATGTTAAGGTATTTTCAATAATTTGGGGTGAATATCTGATTTAGGTTGTCATTAGTTATTTGAAGAAACAGGTGTTGCGAGATCTAGTAATAGTTCTCTCTGGTGTTGTGCCCATGGGCGTAGAACTTGAAAGATGTGATGCCTACAGGCTCTGTATCCAATTTGGCGCCCAAGTAGAAAAGAACATTTCTGATCGCACCACACATGTAATAGCTGCACGCTGGGGAACTGAGTCAGTTTTATTGTCTTATCTTATAGTCTGTTTCAAATGGAAATGTCTCGCTGCGCTACGGCGAGATTTCAATTTTTTGAAATATTCCAAAAAAAATTTATTTTTATAAAATTAGCATTTTTTGGATTCGCCATGATTTATGCTGGTTCTTGTATTTTTTTGGTAGATCAGAATTTTACTAGATAAATGCAATAAAAATTACCAAGAAAACCTTTAACCAAAACATATCCATTTGAAACAGGCTATAATTGATTATTTTTTTAGAAAGGTTCACCTTGCTAACTATAAGCAGATTCCTGTTGTTACGTCTGCCTGGTTGTACGCATCAATCGAGCAATGGCAAAAAGTAAGTAGAGCGACATCAGTAAACGGTTCTAATTAGGCAGATGAAAAGGAATTTGAATTGACGAAAGATACTTTGCCACCAAAAGGAACCCCGAAAGGCGGGCAGCTTATTCCGGAAATTCATTGCATCGATATGATGAAGAAGTCCGATTTGAGAGATATGGAAAATGAGGTTACTTAGGACTTTCATTTATAATCATTGATGTTTTAGGTGGACGAAGCTTTATCAGGAGAAGATGATGAAGACGAGGAAAGTAAAGAGGAGGACGAGAGTGGTAGCAAAAATGACGCTGAAGGTGATGGTGACGCAATTGTTAATGATGCAAATCCGCCAAAAAAGAGAAGAGCTTCAGTAATGGAAGACGATTTTGAGGTATGATATTTCAACTATTTAAAATACTTTTTGATTCAGGACGAGGAAGATATGGTAGAAAAAAGACATTGCCTTCGAGATGAATTTCAAGACGACGATGGAGAAGAGTATGATCCACCTGATGATGAAGAATCAAACGATACACCAATAGTTGACGAAGATGATGAGGAAGACGACGAGATGGCCGCGGAACTAGAGCGGCAGATGTCAAATGACGAAGAAGAAAGCTTTGAATAACCCTTGTTATTTTATTCGTTTTATCTAACCAATTTCTTGTTTCTTTTTTTGCTGCTCAACCTATTTATTTCGGGTAATATATGGATACTCAACATAAATATTATACAGAAAGCTGCTCTATTGCCAAAATGGATGTATGACCAAAAATTTCTTGTCGCTTAGATAGCTGATAAACTCGTTAGTCTGTTTCCATGTTTTTGCTAATTTCCATTTTCTTTATGAATTACAATGGCAAAATTTCAGGGCAAATGGATTTTGAAAGAGACAGAGGAAATCCCACCGTTGCTCAAATTCAACAAAATATAAGGGAGCTGAGTCAACAAGGTAACTATTGTTTTGTTTTAAACATTAAAAAAATTAAGTGCAAACCCTCGATGGATTTGTATCACGATTGGAGGACAGCTCACAAGCTGGGGAAAGAAATCGTGAACAATTTAATGAGGTAATTTTTTTTTACATTTTTAAGCCGAATATCTGCTTAAAATGAGATACAACACTAATTTTAGATGGTTCACAGAGCACAGCAACTTTCAAAAGATACAAACCAGCTAATGCGACAGCTAGTTGATATGAGCAACAGTGAAGTAAGTATTTTTATTAGAATTATAAACTCTTAATTTAAACAAAAACTGTAATTTTAGCGCTCTCTACGGATTCATAGAGAACGTCTGCAAAACGAATATATCAGTGTATTGAACAGATTCCAAGGAGCCCAGCGGCGTGCTGCTCAAGCTGAAAAGAGCAGCATGCGAAAGGTAATCTTTTACCTGTCTTTTTTTTTACTTTTTAACAAGTCAAAAGTTGCATAATTTTATTCTTTCTAAAGGTTCGCGAAGCGGCTGACATGGACATTGAAGCAGCTGCTGCTCAACAAAATCAGCAAGATGAATTCAGTCGACAACGGGATCTCCAAATTCAGCGACAGCAACACATTAACCTACAAGAAATTAAAGAAAGGCAACAAGTGGGTGATATTGAAAATTATTTGATCATTATTTTGGTATCTAGGCCCTACAACAACTTGAACAAGATATTGGTGACGTCAATCAAATTTTCGCTGACCTTGCACGGATGGTTCATGATCAAGGAGAAATGGTGGACAGCATAGAAGCGAACGTGGAAAATGCTGGCATTCATGTCGAACAAGTAATTTTTTAGCATTAATAAGGTTTAATAAAGAATTATAGGGTGCTCAAAATGTACAACAAGCTGTTTATTATAACCAAAAAGCCCGTCAGAAGAAATTCATGTTATGTATTTTCGTCTCCATTCTCATTTTCATTATTGCTCTTACCGTTTATTTGGCACGGTAAATGTCTACGATTAATCCTGTGACAACTTGTGATATGTACATTATTTATATGCAATTGTAGCCTAGTGTTATCTGTACATCAGTTCTTTTTCGCAAATAAATCTAATCGAAACTAAATGTTTTTGGTGGTGTGATTACAGGGTAAATTTGCATAATCTCTGCACGTGGTGTCACCGTTGTGCGCAGTTAAACGAGTCTTCGAATGGCTCAACCTCTATTGACTTCTATGGATTGTTCGGTTTTCCGAACAAAAATGGAAGAGAGTCTGTCGTCTTGTAATTTCGTTTCTCTTCGTCACAATTCTTTGCTCAATATTCCATTTTCAGTTATGGAACTTCTAGACGATGATCTGATTGACGTAGTTCTCGTTTTAGCAGTTCTTTTTATCGGAATAGCAGGGATAATCATATTGTTGTCCAAAGTAGCCTCTTTCTATCAAAAATCAATAACTTTTCCATTTCAGTATATCAAAAGATTTCTCAGAATTTTTTCTTGTTGTCGACAAAAAGAAGAATTGCCACTTCGACCACAAAGGTTTCAAATAGACTCGACTTTTTCTATTGTTTTTATTTTCAGACACACTATCCGAGTGGTCAAAAAGACGTCGAGTAATCCTCCTCGACTGTATGTTTTTCTGTTTCACATAATATTGGGGATATTGCAGAGCTGCCCCTGTGGTGACCTCTCCGCCGCCAGTCACTCCAAGCTCTGCCGCTTCCCAAAAATCATTCGTTTTCATCATGCCCAAGCCACCTTCTTACAAACAGGAAATGCTTCACCAGGTGGCTCTTGTCAATTTCTGTCTACAATAATTTCAGACATTGAGTGCCCAGACCTCGTCCACAAGCAGCAGCTATCTTCCTTCTCAGCTACCGCCGCCGTCGCAGCGTCGTCTTTCTTTCTGACTGCCTCATATTGCGGGTATTTGTCTATTTTGAATAAAGTTGTCTGTGTACCCGTTGCCTGTTGATGACATTGTTCTTCCCTTGCCGTCAATTATCTCCCAGAATTTGGAATGAGCCCGCGTTGCCAGGAGGACGCCACTCTTCTTTTGTCTCCCTCGCAGATGTCGGCTTTCAGAGGAAATGTGGGTCCATTTCCAGGTCAACTAATAGGCTCATCGTCGTTTAGAGAGAAGTCATCTCAATACACGTGGGACAAGCCGGAGTACAGATTGGAAATGCTTGCTGGGAATTATTCTGTCTAGAACATGGAATACAACCAGGCGAGAGACTCATTCTCTGAAAAAGAGACCGATTTCAGACGGTACAAAGGCCGACGACTACAGCATCGGCGACGAGGCAGACTCCTTCAACACATTCTTTGCCGAAACTGTCGGCGGCAAACATGTACCTCGATGTCTTTTTGTCGACTTGGAACCCACGGTCGTCGGTAAAACGATCGAAGGCGAATAAAGCAGACAATTTTCAGATGAAGTCAGAACAGGAACATATAGGACGGTAAGTATTTAGGGCGGAAAGAAGAGATGTCAGATATTTAGTTATTCCATCCGGAACAATTGCTATCAGGAAAGGAAGACGCTGCCAATTGTTATGCCCGAGGACGATATACAATCGGGAGAGAGATGATTGACGTGGGTGGTCGAGACGGCAGCAATCTCTTCCAGGTTGTAATGGATCGGACAAAACGGCTGACTGAAAACTGCAATGGACTTCAAGGATTTTTAGTATTCCATTCTTTTGGAGGAGGAACGGGCTCCGGATTCTTGTCGCTGTTGATGGAGAGACTTTCCACAGAATACGGAAAGAAGCCTAAACTGGAATTTGCAATTTACCCAGCTCCACAGGTATCCACTTCTGATTATCGTCTCTTTTATTCGAAAACAGGTGTCGACGTCGATGGTCGAGCCGTACAATTCGATTCTCATGACACACACAACTCTGGGTAATATACTTTCTTTTCCCTAAAGGAAAGAGTATATTCAGAACACAGCGACTGTTCATTTATGGTCGACAATGAAGCCATCTACGACATCTGCCGGCGGAATCTCGACCTTGCCCGTCCGACTTACACAAATCTGAACCGGCTCATCGCCCAAATAATTAGCTCGATCACAGCTTCTCTTAGATTTGACGGCGCCCTCAACGTCGATTTGACCGAATTTCAGACCAATTTGGTAATGTTTCGCTATGTTTTGTATTTCTTTTAGGTGCCTTATCCGAGGATTCACTTTCCATTGGTCACTTATGCGCCCCTTGTCTCAGCCGAGAGAGCCTACCACGAGCAGAATACAGTGGCCGACATGACCAACGCCTGTTTCGAACCTGGCTATCAAATGGTCAAATGTGACCCGAGGAGGGGTAAATACATGGCCGTTTGTCTATTGTACAGGTAAAACCAGACTATCATATCAGGATAAGCCCATAATTTCAAGGGGAGACGTGGTCCCCAAAGACATCAACTCGGCCATCTCGGCAGTCAAAACAAAGCGGACTGTGCAATTCGTCGAATGGTAAGCTAATCAGAGACAAAACAAAGACAATTTTAGGAGTCCAACAGGTTTCAAAGTGGGCATCAATTACCAACCGCCGACGGTATGGTTAAGAGTGACGATGATCAGAAAGCAGTTTAGGTTGTACCTGGTGGAGATTTGGGGAAACAAACACGATCAGTTTGTATGATCAGCAACACGACGGCCATCGCAGAGGCATGGGCTCGACTCGACCACAAATTCGATTTGTTATATAGTAAACGGGCTTTTGTTCATTGGTATGTGCAGTTTCTCGCCTTCTGTATTCTGATTGCAGGTACGTCGGCGAAGGAATGGAGGAGGGAGAGTTCAGCGAGGCGAGAGAGGACATGGCCGCCCTGGAAAAAGATTATGGTCGGGGGTTGTACAGCTTCTTTACTTTTATTTTGTAGAGGAGATTGCGGAAGATGACATTCCGGATGACATGAGCTATCGGGGCGACAGTCGCCGGAGTGGCAGAAGTACCGGCACATATGGATACAACGAATAAATTGTCCTCTATTCTTTTTTTTACTTTCTCCACGAACAAAAGCGATATACAAAACATGTCACCTGTTGGTCAAGTCGACCGGTCGGAAGACGCTGCCAACTTGTTGAAACGGAATGACTGGTCAGCCTGTCAGTCTTCCGTCTTCTCTGCCAGCAGCTTGTCGTCTTATCGCATTCACCAGGTCATGTTACTGTTATTTTTAAAAAGTTAAAAATGAAATGGACTCCCACCCAGGGTCAACCTTTCGCTCTAAATTTCGGGGAAAGTAAGACAGCCAATAGGACAAGCTAAGCAAGGGAATCCGCCCCTCTTGGCAGCTTTACCTCGAAGGGGACGGCGTCCTGGCCAAGTTTCCTGGTCGACGGTCGATCCCACGAAGCCACAGCGGTGTTTGGGTCGTCTGGATCACGTCGACCTCAAGGGAAACTGGAAGCTCTGCTTTCCTCAATCCCTTCTAAACTTGGGTACAATTTTTGATTTGTTTTTTTTTGGTCAAAATTCAGAAAATTACTAGGACTTTTTACTTCTTTTTGTATGTTTTGTTTGCTTGTCTGTTCATTTTCAGGAGATGACTGGCGACGATGACGATGGACCCCCTGTGTTGATACGCAAAGAGTTAACTGTATCGTCAATCGGACATTGTTAGTTTTTTTACGACCATCCTGACCGTGTTTGGTTTCCAGAAATGAATATTAATGCCAATATGAATAAGATTACAATAACTGAAATGGAAATGTATTTCTGTGGTTGGAATAGTTTGCGGGAATTTCTTTGTGGTCATTCTTTTGTCTTCCAACTTCTGAAAATGTTGACAATATTGGACACCGATAATATGCTCTATATTATCGATGATAATTTTTTCCCCAACTTGAGTCATGTGTATCGAGGTTTGTTGCCACTTTTCTGTCTCTAATCTGCATACAACAGTACGCTTAAAATAGTCGACTCTTTCAGGTTGGCATGTCGCATTCTCCTTGTATTTTCTCTATAATCCCGGCAAATGGCTCGTTTCTTTTGGATAAGACCGATTATGATTATGAATTTTTCGAAAGTATATATCCAGTATATCGAGGTTTGTAGTTTTCTCTCGACGTAGCCATAGGAGATCAGCTTCTGTGGCGCCCAGTTGCTGATTTCTTATGCGTGGAACTGCATTAGGCTCGCTTCCTCTGCACTGAAGAGGGTTTTTTCCGGGGAGGAAGCGGGTGAAGACGGTTCGATGGAAACCACACGGTTCTTTTAAAGGAACAGTCAGGGGGTTTTCCAACGCCAGCATACAACATTACGCTCGCCAGCACGCCATGACTCGCAACGACCAAATTTTAAAATTGCTGTCGCTTTTGCAATTTTAATCTGCGTTTTTACAATTTTTCAGGGGATTTGACGCTATTTAATCCAATTTTACAAGCATTATTTTAAAAACTTGTTGTCCCGGGGCGTGGCTTGCTGGCGAGCGTATTGTGTATGCTGGCGTTGGACAACAGCAGATGTTTCTCGTAAACCAGGTGCTTTCACAAAAAACGAATTAGTCCATAGTGATCAGCAAAAAATTCTCTAATTTCTGAGACCTGGTCTAAAAACTCTAAACCCTGACTGTTCCTTTAAATATTAGGGGAATTCAGAAGAAAAGAACACGTGTACCGGGCAGGGCTTTCACGCCTGTGGTGTCAAAAAGAAGATCTACGAGAAAATAGACGTCGTAGACCGTCGGAATGACGAAGAGGGCCATACATGGCCGGAGGCAGGGCCCGGCCCGGGCCCGCTTTTCCGGAAAAATTGTGACTGCGTCGTGCGCGACTCGGCTTCTCAGGTGGACATCTCGGCCGTAGATAGGGCTTTATCGATAATTCAAAGTGCACTAGAATCAGAAAAAGATGGCGAATTTTATAGGACAAGTTACGAGTCTGTAGCGTTTGCAGAAAAAACGGCGTCGCTGTGAATAGACTAGCTAAGATTGCATATTCATTGGGAATGTGAGTTCCCTTGATGTGCTATTGAAACCTAACATGTTCTATAAAATTGTCCAGTCTTTTCTCTTTCGAATTCACTTTGAATTATCGAAAAAGCCTATGGCCGAGATATCCACCTGAGAAGCCCGAATTGCGGCGGGCCCGGGGGCCCTAATGGGCCATGTATGAAGAGGGCGCTTCGCGGATGGCTTCTACCCTGTGGACACGGCATAACAACCTGTTATTTATTCAAAAATTCGCGGGACCATGTGTCTTACGCAGAACTGCTCCTTGTCCGCTTCGCCTTCTCTAGAAAAGATCCTCTAGAGAAGGTAAAGAGGACGACGAGCAGTACTGCGCAGATGCCGTAGTCATAAGAAATCAACAGGGTACAAGAGCCAGCAAGCTGATTTGTTATGACTACGCATCGACAAAAGACTACAAACCAGATTCAATTTCGAAAACATATTATCCGTTCCCATTTCAAAAATACTCCATCCGAGGCATAATAGAAACCGAAGAAAGATCTGAAAATCTCTAATAAGCTCTTGAAACAAAATGACGACCGCGCACTCGCTTAGAGCGAGTCTCCGGCGTTGCAGTATACAAATAAAAACATACCTGTTTGGAGTTGTTGCAGGAGAAACTAGTCGGGGATGAGCGCCGTGACCATTAGAATCAATAAATTTCATCGCCATATATTCTTGTTTCTTCAAATAATTCCTACAATCAGCCACGTTTGAGAAGATTTAAGAAACACTCACTACTTCTGGTCATTACTTCTCCTTTCTTTCTTCGCATTCACGACACATTCATCTTGAGACACCTTTTTCCATTTCGTCTTACATTCATATATCTGAGTAAAATAACGATTAGAACAGTTGCATAATGACTTACTGTCAGGATGGTTTGTCGTCTGCAATGTTCGCTCTTTCCAGGGTGCCAGTCATCGTCGCCAGTCATCTCCTGAAAATGAACAGACAAGCAAACAAAAAATACAAAAAGAAGTAAAAAGTCCTAGTAATTTTCTGAATTTTGACCAAAAAAAAACAAATCAAAAATTGTACCCAAGTTTAGAAGGGATTGAGGAAAGCAGAGCTTCCAGTTTCCCTTGAGGTCGACGTGATCCAGACGACCCAAACACCGCTGTGGCTTCGTGGGATCGACCGTCGACCAGGAAACTTGGCCAGGACGCCGTCCCCTTCGAGGTAAAGCTGCCAAGAGGGGCGGATTCCCTTGCTTAGCTTGTCCTATTGGCTGTCTTACTTTCCCCGAAATTTAGAGCGAAAGGTTGACCCTGGGTGGGAGTCCATTTCATTTTTAACTTTTTAAAAATAACAGTAACGTAACCTGATAGACAAGAGGCGACCAGCTGCTGGCAAGGAAAAGAGGAGACTGATTGGACACAGAAGCAACTTTTTTTTTCGACGCAGTTGAACATGTTCGAACATTTCGACTGGTTAACTTGTTAATATTGAAGATTTTCGAAGACAAAAAAACGAAAAAAAATAGCTCGTTTGTTGGGTCACCAATATCCCTTCACAGCCTTGTCAGTGCGACAGGGAATTGTAATTCAAACTGTAAACTGAAAAATCTCGTCTGTTTCAATATTTATCAGGATAAAAACGCAGTAAAGTGTGGAAAGTACGGAGGAAGATGTCTAGTTAATCCTTGCCATGTGAAGGAATTCGGCGGAAACATTGCGGATGTTTCCAGTCGACCATCTTCCCATATACATAATTTCCTTCTCGAACTCTTCCGTCGAACCATAGCCATTTCTTTGCATTTCAAACATTCTGAACAGTGTCTATCAGGAAAAGGAAGGACAAACTCACGTGTACTTGTATCCATTGGAATTGGGAACATTGTCCCAGCGGCGTGTCAGAATCTGATAAATGACAACGAAATCCAAGAAGTCGAATTCACGATTACGGAGACCGCGGACAGTTCGAAGGAAGTTTTGGTCAGTAACATTTCTTGGCAGAATATGCATTAGTTGACTATGGGTCAAGATGCCATCGTCGTATTCACATTCCGACGAAAATTTCTCCTGCTGATCTTGGAGGAATTGTTTGAAGTTGCGAAAAGTGTTAAAGGTTTTGAAGTGGTGGATGACACCTCTGAAACAATTGAGAAATAATCGATCAAGAGGTCACGATACCCGGAGAGAGCTGCCTCCTTGGCCATTCTGTCGACAGCGATGTTATAAGAATCGTCGCCATGAGCACGGACATGAGAGAAGGTCACATTGATAGACGACAAATAACCATCGATGTTTCTGATCAGATCTTGGTTTTCGACGGGCGTGTTCTTCGACGTAAGCCATCCATTGCTGCAACTTTCTTGTCATTATTGGATTTTTTTTGCTTCCCTCTTCCATTTGTGGATGTACTCGGTGAATGTATCGATGATCAACTGAGAATCTGTCTTGACTCGGAGATTTGTGATTCCTAGCTGGTCCGCCTACGAGGAACTAAGGTCCAAGAATAAATTGCCCGACCTTTTCTAGAGCTTTCAACACAGCACACAACTCGGCTGCATTGTTCGTTTGACGACCGACCACTTGCCCGCAATCATTACGACTATCGTTGATTCCAAAGAGGAAGGCCCATCCCGCCTAAATTAACTCATTTGAATAATATCAGTAGTTACTCACCGTAGCGTTGTGTCGACCATTGTTGATACAGCTCCCATCAGTGTAGACTTCAACGCGAGAACTCATCTGAATCTTGAGAATGTTGCGATGAGAAAGCGGGAAGAAAAGAGAAATGGTCTGATCGATGTGGGAGGATGAATATTGTGATAATGACAGAACAGACCGGGTGACATTCGATGAGTTATAAAGGAAGAAGCGACAATTTCAGCTATCAAAACAGATGGCAGGGACTACTGCGCAAGGATGGACGAGACGAGCGGGCACATGACATTTCAAAATATGCAGATACAGTTCAACATGGGCAAACTAAGGTCAGAATCAATATCCGAGGTGGGAAGAGCGCGAAAACATCTCAAATCCTTTTGAAAGGAGAAATATCGCGGGTTGGAAAGAAAGAAATTTGTAGCCATTTGATGTGGACGAGCAGCCTTTGAATAATTGTATTAGAGCCATGCTTTGATAGACACAGAATCAAATACTTTTATCGACATAAAAGATACCGTAATTCTGGGAATTTTGACTTGTCCATGATCTGCTTACGTCAGAGATGGCTCCTGCATGGGTTTTGGTGTGATAAGACGCCCTTCCGACTCTTTTATGTGTTGCACGCGGGCTCGTCGTCCGTCCTTCATCTTTCGTTCATTTCAGTTCTGAGACTTCTCTCCTCATTTTTAAGTCACGATGTCTCTCGTTTCTTTATCTTATGTCATTCAAAATTTGTTTCTATTTATTATGATAATTACCACGTGATGTCACAGCTGTTTCGAGTAATAAATCACTCGATACCACACCCTCCCTCGCCCCGTAAGAGGTCCGTTATCGTGCTTGTAAACCGAGCCATAAAATCAGTTACATCAATTTATCTTTACAATATCCTATAGAGAAGAAGCAGCCACTTCGATGACTCGACTCTTGGTATTCTTACTCGGGGTTTGCACTGTCCACGCCTTCGTGATTCCCTTCGGCACAAAACGGCCAATTATTTTGGATGGTCCTTATTGCCATTCTTGCGAGGTAATCCGCCCATTTACTGTATATCGAGTGTCTTCAGATGATAATAAACAATGTGAAATATGATTACAAGCAGAATTTCAAGTAGGTCGGGCGAGAGAGGGCCATCTACAGACTACAATTACAGACACGTCACCCCGCAACAGCTACTGGGCACTTTAGATCAAGAATGTGACAACAATTTTGGAGGAGTAAGTGTTCGTTTTTCAATATAAAAAGAGACATTTTAAAGGAGATCAACCAGCAATGTAGAGCAATCAGTGCTGCTAATGTTAATGTTATTCTCTTTGATTTACAGGTATACATATTGTCGGATACGGTAATCCAGATAATATTCAGCAAGGACATACAGCCTACTACATTTGTCTGACCATCGATCCTCCGTTGTGTTGACCATTCAATGATCTCATAAATATCCAAGATTTATTTGAGATCTTTTATCTAAAGCCATCCTTACAAACTCCTCCTTTCTGACAAATCAAATGATTCGGTACGCCTTCTTGAAGAGCTTTCAACAATTCCGACGCATTTACCTGAAATTGTCGACTTTTTTTAAAGAACACAAAAAGTGTAAAAGGGCCGCGTGTCAACACTTCCTGGTATTTCCCGTTTTAAAATGTTGTAATTGTTCGCATACCTGGCAAAGAATTCTGCAAATGACCTCCTCAAATCCAGCAAAGTATTTGCCACAGAGTCCGCTCGTCGTCGTTGACAAAGAGGCCTCGCTTATTTGGGAGAAATCCTTTCCTGCGATTTGCCTGGTGTCATTCATAAGTAACTAAAACGAGTCTGGAATTGTCTCCTGGATATGAATCACCTCGCACATGTCACAATAGTCTTTCGCTGAGCTGCTGAGGCACAATAAAAATAGAAGAAAAATGAGCGAGGTCCGAGAATGGAAAAGAAGAGACGACATCTGAGATTAAAAAAGAGGTCATTTCACATAGAAAATACTTTTATGCTTTTGCCGTGGAAATATCAAGCAGACTGGAGTGGTCAAGAGGAATGCGCAGACAAGGAAAAATATCTGACGGCGGTCACGCGAAGACAATAGTGAAGGTGTAACACCTCGACCACGAGAAGCCGAGTAAGTGAGGCGATTGGCGATGGAGGAATGCAGTCGGAATGCCACCAAATGACCGTCACCGAATTAGCAGAAAAGTGAAGAGGGCACAAGAGGTTGCCTCCGAGCAAAGAATAAATTCCGGAGACGGGGAGACAGTCCATAGGAGATCTCATTTAAAGGACAACGTCACTTGCCCTCTACTGTCAAACTTTCCCAATAAATTAAATATTTCTTGTTATATTGGAATGCTTTTTTTTTGAGTCGAACCGGTTGTAGCCTGTTGAGCCAGAGAGCCGCTCAGCTTTTGTACGGGGATTTCGTTTGTCAACACACTCGGGAAGACATCGGTCATCGGCTGCCATCCATTGTGTCCGTCTCTCCAGTGATACTCTTCCCAGTTAATTCTCTGTTTACTCACCACCTCAAAGACAAACAATTATTATCTGCTTCCTCACACTCATCTTCTAGTTCTCTCACTTAATCTCTTTACTTTCTCCCTTTGACTTCAAGCTGCAAGGATTGTCTCTCAAAGTGTTTTCTACAAAAAACGAGAGAGACGACGAGCCCGCTCTCAAGAGTTCTGTCCATTTCGAGTGTCTTTGCTCTGTTATGTGTCCATCCTCTAATTGTCATGTCCCCTTCCCATCATCAATTAGGGCGTTCGGGTTGAAGTGGCCTTGTTCTTATAATTTATTGCTTATCACACCGTTGTCATTTTCCCTTTCGGAATATTTGAATGGGCGGAGTTTTACTGCTGACATCAGCTTGCCTTTCCGGACAGAAAACACCTTTTCGACCGGTTGTACGAGGTTTGCCCTGAGGCTTAAACTTCTTGAACAAGGCTCCAAGTCCTACTGGTATCAACAAGCGTCGAGTCAGTGTCTTCCTTGCTTCGCCTCGGGTCACCCCCTTCTTTTCTTGTTTGTCTCGAACGTTTCCATAGAATATTCCTTGTCGTCTTCTCAAATATTTCACAGCGACCGCTGTTTTTGGAACATCCTCAGTCATATTTGTGTCCTTTCCTTTTTGTTTTACGACTCCTGTTTGGATTGCCAATTTGTTTCGGCAAGAGGTTAACCCCATCTAAACCTAAACTGGTCGCGCTTCGTTGTCTGCCACCTGGAGGGTCAAATGGGCGAGAGAGAGGAATGCCCGCAAAAAAGTCAAGCTGTAAGAGGAAACTGCCACCTGAACCGTCTCTCTGTCGCTCATTCTCCCGCCTTACTTGTCCCTGTTCTCGTCTTTTCGATTTTCCCAGCTTTTTTCCGGTCTCTGATCTCGTCTAACCCTATTTTCCCTTTCGACGTCATGTATTCAGAATGAAGCTGGTCTTCATTCTCTCGACGATCCTTCTCGTCTGGGCCCAACAACGATCCTTCCCCATCGAGACGGAAGATCAACAGCCCAGGCCGGTCAGTTTTCGTACTTGTTTATTTACTCTCCATCATATTGTCAGTAGCCAGAATAAGCATTTTGTTTAGGTATACGACGTGGTTGTAGTGGGAGCCGGACTAACGGGACTCTCCTTTGCCAGAAAAATACGAGAGCTCCGACCCAATGCGACGGTTGTTTTGTTGGAAGCCAGAGGACAGGTACGAGGGTGTAAGAATTGTGGAATTAGGCCTTAATTTTACACTTTCAATTATTGTTCAGGTGGGAGGGCGAATCCGGGCAAGAAGCATGGCAAAGGCCACCGACGACGACTGGGTCGATTTGGGTAGATTGATTAGTCCGACGAGACAAGCTTCTTCCTTCAGGGTCACAGTTTATTTCGCGAGATCACCATGCCTTGCAACGAGTCGCCGAGGAATTGGGACTTACAATGGTACCACAGAGTATGTGTGGGGAGAGGACTCTCCTCTTGGAGGGAAGTCGACGAAAGAAGCGGTATTTCTAATTATATATTGTGTCAAACCTCCGTTTAGAGAAGTCTCCTGGTCTCCGGAATTATCTGTTCGTCCGTCATTCCGTGAACTCGTCGAGTCTCCAGAAGCGGGTGATCTCGCACAACAAAATGTCGCGGCCTTTGTCGAATCAAAGAAATTGCCAATGGCAGACGCCGCCGCTACGAATCGTCTGCTTCAGGTCAGTTAAAAAAGACAATGAATTTCCCTTTGTCATAACACCAGTTTCAAAACTTTTTCCTAATTTCAAGCGCCAATGTTCTGATGATTTTGGCGATAACGTGGCGCCGTTCAAATTTACCTTTTTGTTGTGAAAAATGAAACAAAGACGAGGCGATTGAGATGGCAAGTGCAAGGAAAAGAGTATTGCAGACTCTCTTCGACTCGCCGGAAAACAGAGCCTCTGCCCTCCAAGTAGCACTTACAGCAGCCAGTGACAATGCGACGGTAACGGAACTTTTGTTGAATACAGGCCATGGACAGAGTCTCCTACTGGAGAAAGGAGCTTATAATCTTGTCAGGTTCAATTCTGGATGACTGAATAAATACAAAATTGTTAGATCGATGGCAGACAACCTCCATATCGAGTACAATCAGAAGGTCATTGGGGTCAACAGACGTATGTTCTTTACTTTTTTCCCCTTTTAAAATGTCTCGTTTAGAAGCCCATCCCGCTGTAGTAATGACCTCAAGCGACTCTTTCCTTGCCCGCCAAGTTGTCATTGCTCTCCCGCCCGCCGTTGCTTCCGCCGTCATATTTTCTCCTCCTTTGAAACAAGACTTCCAGAATTTTCTACGTAAGAGATCTGCTTGAAAATAAATAAAAGTCAATTTCAGAGCAATATAAACCTACGGGTGATGCTTATTATTTCACAGCCACATATCCGACAGCATTTTGGAGAGGAAAAGGAAAGAGCGGACAAATCATCCATACGGCGGCTAAAGGGCCATTGGCCTGGCTGACAACCTTCGACATGACCACCGACACGCACTGTGTATCCGCCGCTGGAAACACTGGAATTCTTTGGGGAATTGCCCATTTTTCGAAGGCTCCTGGAGAAAAAGACCGATATGCCACCTACAATAATATTGTGAAAAAGTCACTCAAAACTGACCTCGAACCATTGGATGTCACGTAAGGTTACACTTGTGCTCGACAGAAATCTTTAGGGACATGCAACTATCACGAGACCCTCTGGCCCTTGGCTCTATTGGTGTCCTTCCTCCAGGCGTCTCCCTCGACAGTCTCTCCTACCTCAGCGGTGTTGTCCCTCACGGTCGAAACACTTTCTTCGCCTCTGCCGAATTGAGCAACATCTCAACAGGTCTAATGAACGGAGCTGTTGTGGCCGGTGAATTGGCAGCCGATGCTGTTGCTGCAGCTCTTTCCTCCGGTTTTGTATTTCGTGATTCATCATCATCCTCATCGTCGACTGGCTTTGCTTACAGCACTTCGACCCACTACCCTCCTCGAGATGATGTCAGTTGCCTTTTTGTTTTCATTCGATTTCCTTCCGTTTCAGACTCTTCATATTATGTTAGCTCCTGCTTTATCTCGCGAAGATCCCGCTGCAGCATCTTTCCAATACAGCACATCCACCCATTATCCTCCCTCGTTGTTCCAGAATTCCATCAAAGGTTAGCCCCTTCTATGCAGGCATTTCAATTAATTATTCCAGAAGATGCCGCGGTTCAACAAGATCTTCCTCAGACTCAATTCGTCTATCGAACATCATCGATGTATCCTCCCACTGAAAGACCGCCCGAGATGACAACATACAGACATTTCAGTTTCGGAAACCGTAAAGAGAAAGAGGAAGGGCCGGCCAATATGGTAGCCAATCAACAAGAAAGCGAACAAAATGGCCGCAATTTTGTGTATCACACGTCGACACAATATCCATCGACTGACAAACCGCCGGTGGCCAGTACTTTTACGCACTTCAGTTTCGGAAATCTCGGCCAGCCAGGACAAATTCCGCCGGCATACGACATGGTAGAGCAGCCATCAAATGCCATCCAGGTCAGACCTCGAAATGCCGTTGACCCAGCTGTGGTCGCGGAACTACAACAGGTGGCACAAGAGGTGAGTAACAGACTCCCACAAAAGAGAGAATACACAATTACAGGCCTCAGCGACCGACTCGCTCTCGCTGGCTCGACATCTTTCGGCTGTTGTGCAACAGCTTCTCCAGGATCTCCGACTGTGACCCGCTTTCTGTCGCCTTTAATTGTGTGTATTTATGTTTCAAACTTTACGTGTATGAACAATTTATTACGAAACAAAACAACTGAATCCGAACCAGCCGCAATTAGCGGCCACCCTTACGACCTGTTTCATAGCCCTGAGGGAGAAGAAGTCCTTCAAGTTGTACGTACTCCAAAGGGCCGCCTTGTCCGTCTTGCATATCTTACAAAAATTACACTTTATGTAACAGTCAGTGTGGGAGTCGAAGGCATCCTGAGCAACTGACGAACACGTCGACGTTGGATCCTAAGAATTATTCTTTATACATGGAGAATACTTTCACACCTGATCCATTTTGTTAAGATATTCCAAAAGACAAGAGCTGGTACAGTCGATAAATTGTTGGCCACCGGGGGAGAAACACGCACGGGCGGCTGAAACAGCTTGGGATGGATGAAACTGTCAATGGTTTACCTTCGCTGTTAAAATTTCGACAATTTCTGAGGCCGTAGTGGATGAGATAGCCGTCCGCACCGCAGTGTAACTTCTCCTCCAGTTGGAGATAAGGCTGGCAGACATCTTGTACAGTCAGGCTGTCTCCCAATACAAAAGTCTAAAGTGACGGATAGGAAAAGTAAACAGACGCTCTCACCAGGCAAACGGACAACAGCAGGGGCAGCATATTCGGAGAAGAACAACAACAAAAAGGGAGAATGGCGGGAAGAAGAATGATTTGCCCCGAAAGAAAAGTGTTGCTAGCGGGGATGGCGGGTTGATCTATGGTTTGAAACAAGCACAATTTGTAATGGACACGTCAAGAAAGGTCACTTTTATGACTCGACACAGACAGCACAGCTGTAGACAAATGATGCCACTGACCGGTACAAAGGTCAGACGAGATGTCGCCCTTTGCTCCTTTATTTTTCAACCCGTCGGAAAAAGGAAGTAACGCTTATCTGAAAAGAATGATAACGGACTAATTTTTAAAATTTGAGAGACGAGAAAGATTTATTGTGATAGAATGGGGGAATGGTGCATACAATGAGAGGAAAACGCAATGGACCTAGTCGTATGGCCTAAGTAAACACAATTGTCATATCCTAAAAACAACAACAACAACAAGAATGGGAAACAAGACCCGGATAAAGCTGGCTAGAGGTAGTTAGGCTAAGAGAGAGAGGTAAGATCATCAGATGAGACTCCCTAGGTGGAAGGACTAGACAGACGAAGAGAACAATCGCCGATACGGCGGATACAGTGAAACTGTTTGAAACCACACGAGGAACAAGTTATCAGCTCGTGTAAAAGCTGATAATTACCCTGAAATTAAAGGGATTACTGAGAGAATGGGAAAGAGGAAAAGGACGAAAGAAAAGAAAGGGGATTCGCACCGGACTATCTCACATTTACAATTTGGGCCATCACATTCTCGGGGGCGAGGAGAGGACTTCGACAAAGGGAGCAAGACGGAGGACAGCATTGACCGGAGGAGACTGAAAACGGGCAGATTTTGCCAGATAGACAGACTTACTTATATCGAAGTAATAGAGTGTGCCCAAGATAATTGACTTCCCGTTGAAGAAACTCTCTAAAGAGCTGATTATATCGAGGAAAGAGGGCTAACCATTGCCACAATTGCGACATTTCCATTCGGACCAAAGACATTCGACGCATAACTGCTGGAGGAAGAAACGTCTCCCGTCATACATGACTTCGACTGGAGGACCGAAATGACGAACGGGGGAGAGAAAGAAAGTGCCATCGACGAGGGGATAGCGGTCGTAGACAACGAGCGACTTCTGACAGGCGACGCAAGGCACACAACGTTGATTATGGGCACCCAATGTTTTCAGAAGACATAGCCGGACGTCGTCACCCCCTTGTGGGCAATCGTCTTCCATCTGGAAACCTTTATTTTGTTGGGAAATCCCCTCCGATGCTGTTATTCACGTGTCTCTCTTGGAGAAAGGACAAGAGGCAGAGGGCAGTTGCACTGTAAACAACGAGGGCAAACTCACGGACCTTGATGTGAATGCCGTTAAATTTTGATTTCGGAATGACAGAGAGCAGATTGTCAAAGTTCTCTCGACGAGTGAAGACAGATCCATTAAGACGGACCTGCTCGTCCTCAAAAAACCAGTGCTTGTCGACATTCGACCGCAAAACATCCGGGTTTATGCAGCAGCGTAATTCCATCTGGGCTGAAACGGGCCATGTCAGCGGCGGCGAGACAAAACTTACCGGCATCTTTCCTCCACTTTTTGTCCTTCGATCCTTGGGTGCCCGATCTTTTTCGAAACTCGTCACACGAATCTAAACAATAGCCTCATCTTTTCATCTTCTAAAAACAGCTGTGAATTGAATGTTTTCGGGGTGGCTGTCCCGCGGTTGTTTTGGCCCTGTGGAAACGCGACGAACACCCATTTGTGGCCCCAAAGAGACAACAACTTTCACCTTAACCGGCTCTCTTTTCCCGCAGGATAACCGCTTTCTTCAAAATAGGAAAAAGCCCTAAAAATATCGAGGAACATGTTGATCCGGAAAGACGATGGCTATTCCACGTAAATATTGTGAAATGGCGATGGCCGATTGGAAAACAACTTGCAAAAAATAACGAGCACGTGGAAAAGAACTCCCGAGGAAGAAGCAGGGGTAGAGGATAAACAAGGGAATGTGTTCGCCCAGAATCTCTGGCTCTTATCAACAAGAAGAGAGAGAGATGGAAGGAGTGTGTGACTGGATAAGCCAAAGAAGGTAATAACTAGACGGGAAATAATAGAAGAGAAAGCACCTGGCCACCCGACAGACTAATCCCCTCAAGACAGACAACAATACGATGGAGCTGACATACCGTTGGATTTCTTCCGATCGCGGAAAGAATCCATATTAGTTGAAGAGTAGTAACATGAAGAGAAGAGTGAGGCTCAGGGGGAAAACAGCCGGAGGGGCGGGGCGAAGATAGACACATAAACAGGCGAGACACCGCAGTCAAACGGGAGAATCACGAGAAAAAAACAACTGGAACTCGTCCGAGTGAGAGAGAGAGACTGTACAGGAAGAGATCTTACCAGAGACAGTCAGATTTAGTTCGACTCTCAAACAGAAAAAAAAAAGAATAATTCATACAGTAACCGGGGGGTTAATATGTACAGAGTAGACAGATTTAGGCGTCTTCTGAATTCAGCAGATCTTGTATCTCGGCTTCCCATTGTTCTTCTGATTTGCCCGTGCTTTCCACCACTTCATACTCGTTTATATCCGACATCAGCTCTCGTTCCCATTCTTCTTCTAAAAACAAAAAGATTTTCTAAAGAAAAAAGACAGGATAAACCAGAAAGCGGCTTATTAGGCGACTCAGCCTGTGTCGTTTCCGTCTTTTCGGAGTCACTCTCCCCGTTATTACTGACACTTTCCTGTGCCTTTTCTTCGTTCTTTTCTCCTTCCTCAGCAGCAGCTGCTGACGTCTAAACTTCTTGTTCTAAATAAATCGAAATGGAAGATGAACCTCTGGGTCTGTGGTTTTCTCGGTGATTTCAGCCGGCACCTCAGCTGTCGAGGAATTATTTCGGAGAGACTGTCGGATAAGACTGATACGGTAGAAATAGTTATTCCAGAATTTTGTCTCGGTCAATCTAAAATACAAAACTTGGAAAAAAAGAAGATAGACAAACTGTTTAGGCACGAGCTGGAAGCGGACATTTTGAAGATTGGGGTCGGTGGCCAGGAGAAGGGCCGCCATCGCCTGTTGCTCTTCTGTCGAGAATTCACTGTCTCCAGCAGAATCTCGGAGAAAATTACGGGTGTCCAGGGAAAGGTCCAGAATCTTCTTCTTGGCCAATGTTTCATCAGACACGCCAATCCACGGAGCATTAGCATCCTTCACCTTCGATTCCTGGAGCTGTTTCTCAAAAGCCGCCTGTTCCGCGTTCAAGTCACCAATTATCGTCTGTAATGGACAGGAAATTTGAAAAATATGAAGCTGCTTACGTGTTTCTCGACGACATTCTTCATCGCCTCGAGGCCCTTGCCCGCCATGACCGTCGACTCTTTCGCGTAGCTCATCAGTTTGCCTATAACCAATCGGTTTTCATGCGCTTCTACAAATTATCCGACTTCCTGCGAATTGTAACTTCGACGTCAGGCTGTCCTCCTCTGCCGGTGCCGCTTCTGCAGCTCCTTCTGTCGATTGACTTTCTTCGGGTTTTGCTTCATTTCCTTCTTCCTGTGGTTTCTATCAACTGGGGTAAAAAAAGGCAAGAATCGGAGAGATACCTGATTATCCTGGAAACTAGCGTCAATTTGGGCCAGCGTCTCCTGTGCTTTTTTCTTGAGGTCACTTAGAAGCCAAGCCATCTGAAATGAGAATATATGAGAGGGAACAGAAAGAGGTCAATTGAATAAAGAGTCACGGAAAGGTCGAGAGGCTAAACGCCGTGCGTGGCTATTGATTCGCCCGAAAATCAGCTGATCTATTCAAAAAGCAAATAGAAACAATTTTAGAAGAAAAGAAAAGAAAATAAAAACGGGAATTATTGTGTTGACGAAGATACGAAATACGTCGATATAACAGAATTTTCGATGTGACGACAAGACGAAGGTCGTCGAGACGAGGTCGAGAAGATACAGGTCGACTGGCAGCCGAAGGAGGAACAGTTTACAGTCGGGGAAGGCGGATCAGTGAAGGACATCTCGATTAAAATACTTGGCTTTTATTGACCGGCATCTAAGAAAATCACAAAAGAAGTCGACTGTGAAATGCGAAAAAGGACGACTAGTTGTAAGCGAGAGGGACAAGGCACAACGAGAAAGGAATTCATCGATAAATTATCTGAGATCACGGCTATTGATGGCTATATTTTGACAATAAATTAAAGGGAATTATAGTCCTAGACGGGAAGTGGAATTAGCATGACATATGGCAACATCTTTTGAATAAGAACAACAGCTACGGAGAGCGATGACACGTGGGTCGACGGACATCAGAGCCTGGGAATAACCATTGCCACTGCCGGCAGATGACAGATCGCGATCCCGGAAGAGTAGATCGGCCCAGGAACTTAGCAATTCTAAAAAATCTTGTTGTAATAAGAGAAAGTGAGGAACGGAGGGCAACCAGAAAGAGATAAAAATCTCGGCTAAACAAAGAGGTCTCACCGTCAGCCATACTCATCGACCGGACCAGTTCCGTCAGGTAGGTTATCAAGTATTCAAACGTCGTTGAATTCACCCGAGGGAAATGGTCGACCAGTGCCCACAGTCTAAAACATCTCCGCCTTTCAGAGCAGTTTGTCTGCTGTACCTTCCAGGATCGCTGGCAGCTTCTTTCATTGATCTTTGCATATTTCTGGGAATTACGGGTTCTTTCAGAGATTCCAGCAACCGTAGAAGGGCATTGTAAATATCAAAGGTCGAAACCGGTAGATCGGCTGGAAAGGTCCGTCTATTATTGAAAAGGATGGGAAACAAACCCAAATCTTTTTCGGAGTCTTCTTCGAGGGCATCTCTAACAATAAAAAAATTAGCTGTGGTCAAATTGTCTCTGTCGATTCGAAGTGTTTTTGTTCCTCGTTCTTGAAGGGCGATGACCAAACGGAATATTTCCTTGGGAAGGTGGGGAGGAGACAAGTCCGTTATCGTCGCAGGCTCTCCCTAAATAAGATTCTCTTTTATATATTCTCCTGACACAAACAAAGTCGATAAGATTTTCAGTCTTCTTTCCTTTGTTCTCTAGAAGACGTTCCAAGGTGAGTCCGAAACATTTTGGATAATATTTGGCTGTCACCGGAATAAAATGATCTCGCCCGTTTTCCAAGTTCATAACCAGAATGTCTTGCAAATTTGACTCCTCGAGACTGCCGACAATATTCTGGTCGATTGTCACCGTCAACGAGATCTAAACATCGTCGTCTATTTCTGACTGTAAGCTAACTTTTGTTGACTGTCCAACGGGTATCACATAATGAGGAGGAGTCACTTGTAGCCACTTGGCGAACGCCTCTCCTTGTGGTCTGACCATAAATTTAAATTTAACCTATAAAATTGAAATATTCCCCTCATCAGACCCTGTGTTTACTCTTGATTTTCCAACATTTGTAATAGTGATTCCCTTGGAAATTGGCTGTAGATATTTGACTTCGCCAAACTCGACTTCGGTTTCGCTGAGCGTAATCTGAGGCAGGAGCTCGTTTGACCGTCTGTCCGCCTCGCGGATGGCATCTTCGTGTAAGGCGTCGGCTTTTTTCTAAATAGATTATTGTGTTTTTCGGTTCTCCTTTTCCCACCTGGTCCATATGTTTGACAACAAATGAAAAGACGGCTCTAACTGGCTTGTGGTCGCTAATTTTTATATCCGGGACACTATTGTACAAATGTTGTTTGATGCTCAGGTCGTTGTCCCTGCTCCACCATAATATTCGATCACACCAAGCAGGAGCTCTAGCCTATAGACGATATTTAATCACAAGGCGGAATAACAGACCTTTTCACTGGTATCCCAAGTTTCTCTGGTTCCCGGATCATATTTATACGTCGGTCGAAAGTCGAGCACTTCTGGTTCTTGGAATCCGACGAAGACTCTTCCCAAAGATTGTTGTTCTCTCAACTTTAGATCCAATTTATAAAATAAGAAGTTGGTCGAACCTGATCATATTTGAGCAGTGTTCGGTAGTCCTTGCCGCTGGCTATTTCCCTTACTTGATCGCCAAACAAACCCATGTCTTCCGCATTTATCCGATAATTCAAATCGCCAAACCAGAAAACGACGTCGTGGTCGTGAATGACCAGATTATTGGCAAATTGTAACTGGGAGATGTCCCTAAAATAATGGGTCGTTCGGGAGAGAGACAAGCTACCTGTAATCTTGATTTCTTCTTTCTAATTCCCGATCTCCCGCAGCTAAATGACAGTTTACAAAACAAGCCAAAGTGTCATTTAATTTTAAAGAAATAGCAGTTCCACCCTGTAATTCAAAATGTAAAAGCAAGCCTGCCGACGTACCTTATTTCCTAGTTTGTTTCCTAGCACAGATATCCCCGTTGCAATGAAATTCTCCTGGACATGAGAGCAATTTACCTTGGAGTTATTGTTTTTAAATAAAACAATAAATATTCCAACTAAACGGACACTTTTTATCTATTCAGGAGAAATTAGAAAAAGTGGAGACAAGGTCGTACCAATTTGAAGTTGTCTTTACCACCAGGAAGTGAATTGTGTATAGTTTGGACCCATTCGAACATTTTCCTAGTATTGTCGATAATATAAGTACCTACGGAGAGATCCATTTCTTGAAGTCTAAAACAAAGGAATCAGTCGAGGAGAGGAAAAAGTTCACCCGACGACATAAAGGTCAGCGACAGCCTCGCCTGGAAACCATCCTTGTAGTCGATCGGGTGGACTTCTCCCATTCACATTATATGTTGATATGCATAAAGAGACATCCGAAAAAGTACAATATCTAAAAGAAGAAATGTTGTTAGAAAAAGGAGATGTTGCACCTTCGTTGCCATCCCCGCATGACCTCATCCACGAGGGGATCCCTCCCCTGGATGTACCCGGTTCGTCTTCTCTCCGTCGACGCATAGAAGGTCATCCCCTAAAGAAAGCAATAGGATATCTTAAGGGCTACAGTAACTATTGCACTGACAACGAAGAAGAAAACAACCAATACGTTTGAATAATATTTATTAGGTTCGGAATAAATGAAGGGAGAGCTAATGGGAAATGAGACCAGGAGATGGAGGGGGAAAACAGACGAGAGAGAGACTCAGTAACGACCTCCAAAATCCGGGAACAATTCAACATACCGCTGTCCTAAATGGAACACGTTGAACGACGAAATGTAAATAAAAAAATCGATTTGACAAACACATTATGACTTATTGACTGACCCATGTATTGTTTATCCTTTAATAAAGCTTCGTCATAGTCTTTTCTTGACTCGAATTCCACACGTGCTTCGCCAGATGGACGACCTCCAGGTTCTCGGACAATTTCTACCCGAGATGGTCGGATCGGTTCGAAAAACTAAAAAGAATCTATTATTATTTCCCTTTATCCCCAAAGTCTATCCTTTGCCAGGCCTACCACCTGATACGAGAGGTATGAATAAGTCCTGCGATGTGCCTCGTTATCGCCCTGCCTGTGTACCTAGCACTTTTCTTCCAGTCAGAGAACACCCAAAAACAAAGCCAGACCCACCTCATAGACGTCGGTCTCAACAGCCCGAAATGGTACTCCTCTCATCTTCAATACGTATCTTTGGCCAGGTCGTTCCCTTCCCCTTGGTGCCTCCGCTACCGGCCTTTCATATTCCGAAGCCCTCCAAGCCGGCGCCGCGGCTTCCCTCTTCATCGGACCACCTCCTGCACTTGGTGCTGCCGCGTATTCACCATACCCATAACCTTCCAAAGAAGCAGCCGGTGGGGCATAGCCGCCAGTCGGAGGAGGACCTCTATCGTCTCTCCATGTTGCTTCTCCTGGACGAGCATAAGGATCAGCTGTTGACCCTCCACCATAACCGGGCCGTCCGAAGTCATCTCCGTAACCTCCTCTGTTAGCATATGGATCAGTTCTCGCGTAAGGATCATCTCTAGGTGGAGCGTAGGGATCGGGCCGAGGAGCATATGGATCCGCTGCAGGTCTGGCTGGGTAGCCGGGTGCCCCTGCTCCGTAGTAAGGATCAGAGGCAGCAGCTGGTGCAGCTGTATATCCTTCGAATGGTGGAGGTCCTGGAGCTGGGCCACGACGATCGCCATATCCTCCCTGGGTAAACGGAGACTCGTATCCATATCCGGAGATACCACCCGAGGGAGGTGGTCGCGGTACTCGCAGACGATTATCTTGGCAGAAACGAATCATTTCGGAGTAGGACGCATCGAACACTTCAATATATCTGAACACAATTTATAACAAAAGTCCGCTTGACATTTCCTTTCTTCCCCTCCGAAAATGACAATTGCCCTTTTCCAGTCTATTCCTTTCTTCTCTTCCGTAAATTCCAAAATATCCAAAACCACAATTCCGCCCGAAAAACCAAGTCAAAACCACCAAAACGTCCGGAATGAGAGCGGCCACCAATCATAAAATAAGTCAACGTACCTTCTGCCCATACTTTTCATGTGCAATGCATTGGCTGATCGGGCTCCTCTCTCATTCTCAAATACAATAAATGCTTCTCCATTTCCTTTCTTTGGATCATCACCCAATAAAACGCCATCCTGGATATATATATTTAGTAAGAATACAAACGGAAACTAACTGGGAGGATAGGCATACCCCTGAAGAATTCGAAGACGTCGCTTTCGCGAGCACTGTAGGGCAGTCCCCTGATCCGAATACAAGCTTCTCCATATCGTCCGAACCGCTCTTCCGGTCCATTGTATCGGCCACCACGGTCTCCACGATCTCCTCGGTCACCGCCTCTGTCCGGTCGAGGCCCTCTCGGCTTCTTAGAACCTTCTTGGTCAGCGGGAAACACTTCAATCCATCTGTCACAAATAATATTAAAAAGGGAGATTGAAACCTGCGTCCCATGTATTCGTGGTCTTTCTTCAGGGCTTCATTGTAATCTCTGTCGTTGTTATAAGTCACCGTGGCTTCCCCGGCTGCTTTGCCATCTCTCATTGGCAAGTCGACTGTCTCAATCCCGGAATCTAAATGTCAGGGATCAGCCGTTTCCATGACGAAAAGAGTCACCTCCGAGGAAACTGCGTAAATCCGCCTCCGTACACGAAAAGGGCAATCCTCGACATTTTATGGCTAGATTTTTGACCATGTTCTCTGAAGATGACAATTATGACTGAAAACTATGATAAGGGCAACGAAGAAGGATAAAGAATTCAGAGACGGTCGAGTGAATTTTCTGTGTCAACGCGCCCTTTTATTGGAAGCGACGCATTCCATTGGCTAGGGAAAGCTTTAGTTCTCAACAAAAATAAAAAACGGCTTTTGAGGATTAGAAGAGAAGACCCCCAGTCGAGATTGGCTTCTTTTTTTTTTGAAAAAAAGGATATCAATTCGATCGTCGTCGAGAATAGAGCGTCTTGTCGACGACCTGTGTTTAGTCAATCATGTGAGCGACATGCCCGAAAGTCATAATTACGTGCGCCAGTGAGGCAAACATTTAGAGGAGTCTACATATTTGGAAAATTCGGTGGATTTGCATTTTTTTCGAATAAACGGGAGATCGTTCGACAGCCTCATTCTATTAGGAAAGGTAGTCGCCGAAAGACTGAGGCCATTTGAAGGTGTCTTTCTAAAACAAGGAGATCCGCGTATTTCTCATCCAAATCCAATAAACAAAAGGAAGGGAATAATTCATATCGGTAGTCCCCCGTGTTTTGTTCTACTTTCCTTATTTTCGCTGTCCTTTATTTTCCCAACCGCTATTATTTTTCTAGTTACTACGGCATATTTTCTTGTGAAAACAGCGACTTGTTCCGAGTACTTTTATTAGAATAACATCCGCCATAATACAGTATCTTGTTATTTTGAATAAAATGTCTGTCTCTCGCCGTGTTACCTTGACAACCAATTGGTCGGCTACTCTCGCTCTCGGACTGACTACCGAAAACGAAGAAAAGAGGAGGATTATTTGGATATTCTAGAGGATATTGTTAGCAATTCGAGAGACTAGTTACCAGCCCCAAAGCAGTATTCTCTTCCCGCAACAATCCCCTGCTGGGGGCAGGCCAGAAGGGTTTGAGGCAGAGAAAGGGGGGTTCTCTGCGTCTCCAACAGTTATCGGAAATCATTGGGTGCGCCTGCGACCGACTCGTCGCGCTCTCGCATGACCACTCCGCTGGCCAAGGTGGGTTTGAGCTGCAGCAGATCAAAAAGGAAATCCGGGATCTTGGGCCTAGTCCCTTCCCCGAGAATCATCCAGAGAACACTCATCGGGTAAACCCAACATTTTGAGGGGCAGACTACATTTGTTCGATGACTACAATTTACTCGGTCAGACTATAATTTCTTGACACGAGACAACATTCCAAGACCACGATTTATTCAGAGGGACTGTCATCTATTTTATATTTTTTTTCACCAATTTTATTCAACTATTATACTTATTCTTGGCTCTAATGACCAATATACTAAAGATAGAAATATTTATTAACTTCTAATTTTGTCTGTCCTCGATCTACACTCGTCTATTTGGCCAATTATCTCTTATCCGCGAGTTCACTAGCTAGTCCTTTCTCAGACTCTCCTTTCTTTTCATTTTCATTTATTCCTAGCTCTAAAAATATTCTAAAAACCAGTCCATTATATCTTTTTTTGAATGTTGTGACTCTTTTTTAATTAAGTTATCTAGTTTTTACCCTAAAAATAGACCGAGAAGTTGTCTTTTTGAAGGATGCCAAAAGCAAAAGGGGGACCTGCCATTGACACATCTGCCACCGGCAGTACATTTCGGCTAATTGGCTATCTTTCTCTTTAAAATGGCATTTTTAGCTGGACGTGTTGAGTCGACGTCTTCTAGAGGGAGCCCAGCTGAAAACACACAAATATTTCCGAGTGGCTGTGCCCCAGGCTCTGACCGGACAGTCGCTGGTGGCCCTTGTCGCGGAAAAGGTCTCCCTCTGCCATTTGAAATGAATATAAAAGGATGTCTAGGGTTCGGCAGAAGACGAAGCAGAAGCTGTTCACTTGGCCACTCTCCTTCTTCAACACGGATATCTTTTTCCCGTAATCGAACAAGCCATTTGTGTCCGAGACGACGGGACACTTTACCGGCTACAAAGGCCATACTTCTGGCCTTCTCACGCCACCCAAACGGATAATGTTGAATACGGTGAGTGGTGGCACCTACCCGAGGATTAGTCGCTCTTTGATCCTTTTTGCCTCTCTCCCCCTCCAAAAATAGGTTTTTGCCGAGTTCCTAGCTAATTTGTCAGCGTAGGAGTGTCAGCCGATCCGGGCGTCTAATGAGGGGATCGCCACCCAAATCAGAGAGCTCGTTAGCCGGAGATGGGAAGGACATGGTTGCCCTTTTCTGTCTGTCTCTTTTGGGATAGAAAATTTTCGGAGAGGGGTCTTTTGGTCTCCCTCTCTCACAGCGCTGCTCTCCGTGCGGGCGGGTATTGATTCCCGCGCACTCAGTTTAATTTACACACACTTAAATGTAGTGAATGCGGGGCGAGAGAAAAGAAAACGGCAGCCACAGTCTCTCGGCCTAGGATACGGTTGAGATGAGGGAAATGAGACGATTCATTTCAGCCATTTATCTCAACAAACGATTATTGAGAAATGAACAAAAACATGGGCTGGAAGAAGATGAGGCGGAAGCTTATAATAGGTAAATAGACACTGATCAGTAATTATTATCGGATAGACTGGCTGAATTACTGGCACATATGTGGGGATTCATTACGCAACAAGCCGAGATGCAGCTGAAACAGCAAAAGGAAAAGAAGAAAGCCGATAAGGTTTGTCTATTTTCTATAAATATTGAGGGAATGACGGAGATTCGGGCGGATAAATGTGATTGTTTCCAGTTTAAGGTGGTCTACGACTCGGAGGAAAGGGCCTTCTGGAGAATGAGAAGGCCCGGTCATTCGAATTGTCTTGAACAACCAGTTCAAAAGGTTAGTCGATATATTTAAATGAGAAAGATAAAAGACATTTTAGACAGAGAAAAAACTAAGGAAACAAACAGCTCAAGGATATAGGAATATAGTGGATAGATTAAAATTTTCTATAAAAACAAAGCCATGGCTAAAAGCATTGAAAGCGTCGGATACGTGAGTCAACTTGGTCGACCGTCTGACGAGGCTTTTAGAATGGTGTCATGGGTAGAACAACGGGTAGATTACGATCCTTTTCTGACGACGCCACAACCCTCAAACCCGTGGATTACGGATGACACAAGTCTGTGGGCACTCAACACTGACCAGTAAGTTGGATGAATACACTCCTAGAATAGCTAGAAGAGGAGAAAACGGATAAAAACCGCCGTTTCAGGGTCGAAATTCCGACGGAACGAAGAGTCAAACGATGGGGATTGTCGGTGCAAGAATTGGTAGGCGACAAAATCGGACGACAAGTCATGGAGACTTTCCTGGAGACGGAATTCTCTCAAGAGAACATTCGATTCTGGCAATGTGTCCAAGATTTAAAATTCTCGGCGAATCGAGAAATTGAAAGAAAATCCCAGCAAATCTACGACGAATTCCTCGGGCCCAGTGCCGCCTCCCAGGTTTGTCATTTTATACTCGTTTGATGGTGCTTTCCTCCAGGTGAATGTCGACTCGAAAACCTACGATTTGACGGTGGATTGTCTGAGAAAGGCGAATACGGACACCGCCAAGCGGCACGCCTTCACCTGCGCAGAAGAACATGTTTTCACTCTCATGTCCAAGGACAGTTATCCCCGTTTTGTTCGTTCTCAAATCTATAAGGCAAGCTCGATTTTTGAATTATTTTTATTCTAAAAATTAGGGAGTGCTCTCGGCGGCACAACAACAAGGAACGAGGAGGTTAGGCTGGAGAAATTTCGTGTTTGCGGGAGCGGGAAAGAAGCCGATCGCGACGAAACAACAGAAAGCCGTCAGGGAGGAGACCCAGGGCAATCAACTGCCGAAACAACTCTCGTCCGACTCGTTACCTGTCCGACAACAACATGTAAAGTGAGTTGAGATCATTTATATTTTATAGTATACAATAATTCGAGATCTATTTATAGGTCTGAGCCCTCGGAGTGACATTGGCAAGTCGAAAAGTGAGCTTGATGATGCCAAACTCGATGATGACATTGTTATTCAAGCGGGTTTTGAGTCCTTCGTCGACTTTTCTGCCGTCGACGACGACTGAACTGGGCGACAAGTTCTTCAACCAGAACTCCCCATTGGCTTCCATTGTAATCTGTGCTTGTTTACGGGAAATCTTCGACGAGGGACCCTGCAATTGCCAACATTTGTATGTGTGCCTATAGGTAGATTATCTCCTTCCTACTATTTCCGGGTATTTCTGGCCAAAACACTAGGTCCCCTCTCTCCTTACCTCCAATGCCAAATTCACGTCGACTGCGCTCTCCGTCGTGTTTCTTCCCAGAATTACCGGCAAGTGGTCCCTCCTCAAAACATATCGGACCACTTTCCCGTTCAAGGTGGCCACTGCTCCTGGTCCCAATTGGGCATCGCTCACAATTCCAGCAACTGGTTGTACTCCTACCTGAAAATCCCGTCTTTTTTCTCTGTCCTCCAAAGTACAAACCTTTCCGAGTTTTGTTCCCAATTGGTTTAATTCATTGGCCGCCTTCAACGGGTTCGACATCACATTGGCTCCACAAATGGCTGTGTTCTTTTCAAATCTTTCGTATTTGAATGGAATTGTGCTTGGAGCTGGTTTGTCGATGACTTGATTCCTTAAAATAGTTAAGACTTCAATTTGTTCGGGTATTTCTTTTTATTTTTACCTCAGAGACGCGCAGACTGTGTGTGGCAGTGCTATCCGGTGCTTTCTTATTCGTATAATATGGGCATAATTTGTTGTTTTTTATCGGTTTAAACCGAGTTTTCGAATACCTCAGCTTCGATTTAAATTAGACATAAACGAGTGACCTTCTGTACAATTTATAGGGTAGACCATTGTATCCTCCTTCCCCTCGCCTCCCCCTATCAGCCCCTTCAATTTGCTCAATTATGTTATTACCTATCAAATTTTTGATATAAAGCATCCACGTGGTTTAACCCTCGCCCAGAATTTAATAAATTTTATCCAATTTTTCCCTTTTTTTTTCTTACCTCAACATCATATGCCAATGATCCAAGAGAATTTGGGGTGTTCGAGCAGAGTGAAACTCTTCCTGATGGTCGCGGACCAACTCGCCCATCAATTCTAATGAGGGATTTTGGACAGGTCGGACTTCTCGAAGAAGCTCTTCTTCTCTCTCCGAGAATACCGTTTTAGACTATAAGAAAGGATAAATTAACGGAAGGGCAAGACCGTGCCTGTATTTTCAGGACGACATCTGGCGGAAGCTCTTGCATCCGTTTTTTCGCCTGTCGCGACAAGGCGTCGTCGTACATCAGCTGGTACCATCGCTCTTCCATTTCCGGCACTGTGTAATCCTTACTGAAGATGATACTCCGATGCACTGCCTCGATGTCACCAATCTAAAAAACAGCGAAATATAACTCAAAGGATCTTCTTCTCACGTGTGTGATGGCTGTGACCAATGCGACGTCATCTTCAGCTGTCCAATCGTTGAGTTCGATGTTCGATGCCTCAGCGGCTTCGTGTGCGGCGGCGATCTCCTTGGCTCGGATGTCTTTGCTGGCTATTCGACTCTCCCTTCTTTTCCTCTCGATCCGAGCAGCTTCCTCCTCCTGGAGCGCGTCGTCCATTGCCTAAACATCGTCAATTTTTGCATTAGACGGGCTGACAAACCATTCTATCCTTCAAACTGATCATGTTTGTCCTCTGTCGGAGGTCATGTCTTTTAGCCGGCTTCGTCGATTCCGGATGGCCAACTTTGTTGATTTTGCCACCCCATGTCACCGGTGAAAAAGTCATCGGCGATGGTTCGGCCGAACCTGAGGCAGCCGACTGGACACTTGCCATACTGGTGTCTATAGTTCTAAAAAATTGGACAATTAAATAAAAATACTCGACTCACAATCCGGAAGTGCTAGCTGCAGGTAAAGGCAGCCCCATTCCATCGGTAGAAAAGACGGAATTGGATCTCTCACTGAGCCTTCGCTTTGGAGACGGCGAGTGCAGGCCGATCCCGCTGTCGACCAACTCGTCGTCAAATTTCGGCCTCTTGATGTCACGAGTACTTCGTCTTATTTTTATGTCTCCTTCTTGCTCCGAACTTAATTTAAATTGTCCGTTTTTTGGGAGTATACTCACCCGGTTGCAGTTACAGATTGTTCTCTCAACTCGGCCTCAACTGGCGTATGTTCTTCTGTGATTGTTTGTGGCTCTTCTTCTTGTTTTACTGCTGGTTCCGAAACACTCGGCTCTTCGACAGATGCCGCGGCTGTCTCAGATAAAAACGAAGGCGATTCCTTTCCTTCCGAGGAAACAACTTCATCCCCGGTTGATGGGAGTGTATTGGATGAATCGGTGATGGGATCGGCCATTTCGTCATCCTTGGTAGATTCATCCATATTTTCGGGTTGTTCTTCCTTCGCTGCAGATTCTTCCTCTGGATTTTTCTCTGGCATTTCTACTCCGTCCATTCTAAAAAAATATTTCGATTTGGGCGATTTAAAGTGAGGAATAGGAGGGGATGGTCAAAAGCGAATACCCGTACGCTTCGATATGTTTGTGAAACATGCGTTAATCAATATTGTACTGTTAGCCTATAGACAGTAGCAAAACTTTATTTTTATCGTAAGAAATTTTCTTTTTATCGAAAAAAAAATATGAGGAGAAAAAAAACAAGAGGTTTGAAAATTTGCGCCGAAACTGTAAACCTGCTCCAAAGAGATTACCGTAAAAATTTTCGTTGGCACCGCCCGAATTGAGCCATTCCAATTGACGATCGTCAATTTGACCCGCCCGGTCGACAAAGTTAGATTTTCTTTGCTATTAGGGTTTCCCTTCTCAAAGATGCTTCCCAGGAGAATCCTCAACGCCGTTGTTTCCACCGCTAAGGTTAGTATTGATGAACGTGTGAATATTTTTTCGGCATATTGGTAGACTGAAGCCAGTAATATTCAAACCTAAACAGTTGCAACATCTTTTAAATTTTGCAAAAAAAAAACTAATATTTACAGGTGTCCAATGCTGGGCTTAGCACCACGGCTCGTGCCTCTGCTGCTTCTGGATCTGAAGTTTCCAAGATCCTCGAAGAGCGTATTCTTGGCACAGAAACCAACATCAACCTTGAGGAAACTGGAAAGGTAAGCGCTCTCCGATTAGCTTCTACTTTTAATCTATTCAATCCGTTTGTATACTTTTGATACACATTTATAGGTTCTTTCCATCGGAGACGGTATCGCTCGTGTCTATGGTTTGAAGAACATCCAAGCCGAAGAAATGGTGGAATTCGACTCTGGCATCAAGGTATCACTATATCAAATGTTCGTCTTCTATCGATATATTTTAGGGAATGGCCCTCAACTTGGAAGCCGACAATGTCGGAGTTGTCGTTTTCGGTAACGATAAGGTTATCCGTGAAGGAGATATCGTCAAGAGAACCGGAGCTATCGTCGACGTGCCTGTTGGATCTGCTCTTCTTGGACGTGTCGTTGATGCCCTTGGAAACCCCATCGATGGAAAGGGACCTATCAAGTCCGATAAGAGAACTCGTGTAGAAGTCAAGGCCCCTGGAATTATTCCTCGTCTTTCTGTACGCGAGCCTATGCTTACTGGAGTTAAAGCTGTCGATTCCCTTGTCCCTATTGGCCGTGGACAGCGTGAGCTGATTATTGGAGATCGTCAAACCGGGTTAGTAATTTTCTATATTATTTTGTTGTTATAAACCAAATTGCAGAAAGACTGCCATTGCCATTGATACCATCATTAATCAGAAGAGATTTAATGATGCAGGAGATGAGAAGAAGAAGCTTTACTGTATCTACGTCGCTATTGGACAGAAGAGATCCACTGTCGCTCAGATCGTCAAGCGTCTTACCGATGCCGGAGCTATGGACTACACCGTTGTCGTCTCTGCTACCGCTTCCGATGCCGCTCCTCTCCAGTTCTTGGCTCCTTATTCCGGATGTGCTATGGGAGAATTCTTCCGTGACAACGGAAAGCACGCTCTGATCATCTATGATGATCTTTCCAAGCAGGCCGTAGCTTACCGCCAAATGTCTCTTCTGCTCCGTCGTCCTCCTGGTCGTGAGGCTTATCCTGGAGATGTTTTCTATCTTCACTCTCGTCTTCTGGAGCGTGCCGCCAAGATGAATGAATCTCTCGGAGGCGGATCTCTTACTGCTCTTCCCGTCATCGAAACTCAAGCCGGAGATGTGTCTGCTTACATTCCAACCAACGTAATTTCTATCACTGACGGACAGATTTTCCTTGAAACTGAATTGTTCTACAAAGGAGTTCGACCAGCCATCAATGTCGGTCTTTCTGTATCTCGTGTAGGATCTGCTGCTCAAACCAAAGCTATGAAACAAGTTGCCGGTTCCATGAAGCTTGAGCTCGCCCAGTATCGTGAGGTTGGCACTTTTTTTACTTTGTATATATATGCTTTCATAGGTCGCCGCTTTCGCTCAATTCGGATCTGATCTTGATGCCGCCACCCAGCAGCTTTTGAATCGTGGAGTGCGTCTTACCGAGCTCCTGAAGCAGGGTCAGTATGTGCCCATGTCCATTGAAAGCCAGGTAATCAAACCGTGATCGTTTTTATAAGCGTTTCTTAGGTCGCTGTTATCTACGCTGGAGTCAAGGGACATCTTGATAAGCTGGACCCCTCTGCTATTACCAAATTTGAGAAGGAGTATCTCGCCCACGTTTTGGGATCTCACCAGGATTTGCTGAAGACTATTCGTGAAGAGGGCCACATCTCTCCAGCTACCGACGCGAAACTAAAGGAGATTGTCACAAACTTCCTTGCTACTTTCAAACCCTAAGGTGATTGTACCAATTTTTGTAGCCCTTGTTTTGTTATAGAAAAAGAGTAAATAATATCACTTGTTCTTTGTTAGACAATTATAGATAGAAGTAAATGCCGGCATGTATAAATATATTTAATTTTCTGCCTCTAAAAGGGAAGGGAACAGTGCAATGAGCAAAAAGAAAGACTGGGGTAGTAGTCGCAAAGGGTTTACAGTGGATCTTCACCAGAAACTTCATCTTCCGGCGCTACTTTCGCGGATCGTTTTCCTAAACAGCAGATGTTCCGACCAAATGCATACGTGGACCTGAAATTTTCAATTACTTTCCTCGATTTTACAAACCAGATGATATGCCCAACGCAAAACCACAATGCAAGATTGTATCCAACAAAACTCAGCATTTCATAGAGATTGGGAGATTTAGATTCGAGAACCTGCAATGATTGTCTGCACGTAAAGGCGATTCAAAACCTCCGTAACTCGCATAGTGTCATATTGAAGCGCCAGCCGGGCGATGAAATCTTGATTATTCTGGTATTCTACAGGGAGATCGAATTCATCCAATTGACCGGGATACGAAGTCAAAACGCAGCGTCGTTCATTTTGGTCCTTACAATCTTCTAGCTCTTCCCACCCTCGCAAATCTCTCGGTATATCTTCATCATCTCCTCTAGCTAAGTCGATGTACCGCCGGGAGCAGCTCTCGTATTGCTCGACTCCACACACATTTGTTCCTTCCATCAACCGAGCAAATTCTCTAAAATAATTTCAGTGTGCCGTCGACCTTTTTCAATTACCCAAATTGTTGCCTGTTGTATGTCATGATATCTCCCATAACAGGATGACATCCACAGTATCTAGCAGACACGGCAATGTGGCACATCAGAAGCCCCGTCTTGTTGTGTTCTGTGTGGCTTCTGTCAGCCCGTCGAGCATCGCCTAAAGCTTGTCCACAAGATGGTCGACGGGTAAATGCTCGACTCTAAAGTTCGTCTATAGCTTATATCAAGTTAGATTTTTTACTTCTTTGTGCATTTTGAGGCGAACTCCCCTTTTGTCTCGAAGATGAATTGGATTATTTAAATATTGCTCGATTGTGGACAATTCAGTGCCTCCTTCGATGAGATAAATATCGACGCCAGGATGAGTCGGCATGTATGGGGCGTACCACGAGTTTCGGGGGATCTAAAACGATTGCCGATTCCTCTATCGACTTACTTGAAAAAGGATTGTGAATTGTTTTTCGGGGGATGTGCTATTCTGAAACATCGACCGGTCGTGGAGGAGCCAACAAATTCCAACAGGTCCAGCCAATGACGTAGTGATGAGATTCTTGCAACAGTCGTAGGACGACAACTGGACACCTTGGTAACTGCAAGCGGAGACGACACTTTGACAGTCATATTGCATTCGTTGAATAGTCGAGTTTCTCCCGAGCGATGGCATGTACTGGGCCAAGATGTCGGCCCCTCGTTGGATGGCAGATGGCGGCTCGGGGAAATAGTCGGCCCTTTCGAGAAGTGAGGGATCCGTCCACTCTCTCAGATACCTGCAACCGACATTTTGAAACCTTGAAATTGGTCAAAAGATCGTGTATCTGGCGTGGTCATATGGCCCTTGTGGGTCAGCGACAATTTGGTCATCATAGAGAACGGAAGTGAGTGGCCGGGCATTTCCGGACTGACCCGCTTCCTCAGTGATTTTCTTACTTACCGGATGCTGTTCGCCTGTCGAATATTACTGTTGATTGAATTTATGCCATCTTGGCTGAAAGGCATCCGATTACAGATGACCAGACCGGGAAGACTGAGACGCTCGGCGACAACTCTGAAAATGAGAATAGAAGACTGATGGCGGGAGACGACCTACTGCTTGATTTCTTCTTGTGAAGTATTTTCGGCATATCGGAAGATGAAATAAAGAGAATGCAAGATGAAAAGAGCAGTGCAAGAAGCCAAAAGAGCCACCAACACAGCGGCGTTGCAAACGGCTATCCACATTTTAAAGCTAATGGCTAGTTGCAAAGGGTCGCCATGACCACTGGCTGCCAAAGGACCACTTGCGATTGCGCAACTGGGCGGACCTTTGTTTGGCCCCTACGGCAAATCCAACAGCTAATTGTTTTCTTGATAAGGTCGTATCCGATTTCAAGTACTACCAAGAGTTATACGAATAATATAATAGCTTTATTGATGACAACAGGAACAAGGTGAATAACCATGAATAAAATAAAAAACAGGAAAGATAACAGAAAATGATAACAACCATCAATCTAAACGCATCGAAAGAAGGATGAAAATAAAATTAGAACATCAGGAAGCATTTGGAGCAGGAAGAATTTTAATCCCCGAAAGGATATAGCCACCAGCAATATGTTGGGTCATCAAAGGATGCGTTCTATCAGGAAGAACCTAAAACACATCTACAGAAGTTAATAACTGTTAAACCTGGTGAACACGATACATCTGCTCACTAACTGCGACATTGAGGCAATTATTCTCCATCAGCCATGATTGGGCTCGTATAATTATCTGTAAGGGAATAAGCTATTTTTTTTTATGAAAAATAAGGAAATAAACATGTACGGCTATCCTTCTCTGCTTAAAAAAATAAAAAAAAACCTGTAGATCTGGATGATAAATGGCGACAGCTCCTGATGATTTCAACCGTGGAAATAATAACCGGAGAACGTCAACAACATCTAACTGAAACATTCCTATTTTCTACAGTAAAGAGTTATTTATAGAAATTCATTTCCCACGATTCCGGAAAGGGCTTCCTCAGCACCTGCTCTGACAAGCGACATAATTATCGGCTGATTCAGGAAACACGCAATTAGCATACTACATGTGCATGCGAAGAGAGTATCGCTATGCAAACAGTTTATGCTAATCTGAAAAATATCGATGAAAACTTACAGATCTACTAGCAATAATAAGAGAATCAACACCAGCAGCAATAAATCCTAAACCCCTTTGCTCACGAGCTATTCTTTCAGCTCTTCTAACAGTGGCATCTTCATTTGATGTTGACGAAACCTAGAAAAAAAATTCCTGAGCATTTTAATTAAATAACCTTATCATGAGATGCATCCACAACTTCCATTGCATCGTTATCCTCATTTTTTTCTGCGTTTTCATTTCCAAGAAATTTTTTTATCCTCACAGGAAGATAAGGAGCTAATGTCTACAAATATAAAATAGAATTGTAAAAGTAAAAAAAAGCTGACTTCTTCGTCAAAATTCATTGAATGCACACAGGGTATACTTTGGGCTATTTCCCCTCGATGTAGGTGAATACAAGCACCGTTTCCAGCCAGACGTTCTAATACTGCCGCTGTTACAATTCCAAGAAGCTAAATTCTGAATAAAATTTAAATATGTAAAATAATACCTGGTCTATTACTAAAACATTTCTATTGTAAACCACGTGACCCATTTGAATAAGCAACCCTAACTGATCTATCCTAAATTTTTGTCGATTTATAGAAGGAAATTCGTCGAAACCTCAACATGCCGAACTTTTCAGTATCTTTTGTATAATATGAACTCGCAAGTAGCCTAAGCGTCGGTTTCATAATGATGACCCTGAAAAAAAAATAGAAACGAAAAATAATTCCAACCTATCAGAATGTTTCTTCATTTTTCTGCGAATATATTTACTCTGTGCAAAATCAGTTCTGTTAGCAAAGCTCTTATTCCCTTGTACCAATTTTTCTACCTATATTCCTGTAAGAATACCATTAAAATTACGCTTACTAGATCTTTTGCAGACGTTCCGCCAGTTTTCATTTCCAAAACATCATCTTGCGTGAGAGCCTGACCAGCCTGATAAGAATATTTTAAAAGAAAACAGTAACGATCTTACTTGAGCAGGATTTACTGCTTCAAGTTCCTCGGGTATATCTTTGGAGTCAGATTCGGGGGTTTTATCTGTACTCGCACCTTCAGTGCTGGATCCATTTTTTGCTGGAACTGATGATCAGATTGTAGAAAAAAAAATAGGGGAATCGCACCAGTATCTGCAGAATTATTACGCAGTTCTTCGAGACGTTGCTCTGGCGATATAGAAGTAGCTTTCATCGCAGAGACCTCAAACATACCATACCGCTGGCCTATACATCTACAAAAAAAGTTAAAATGATTAAAACAACTAACCCATCACATTCAAATCGCAGTTTTTCTACTAATATTTTTTGTTTCGGAGCTAATCGTACCACTCTACAGTGCTCACCACCGACCTTCTGCACGATAACATATTTACCAGACTGAATTATATCTTCCTCCATCTAAAAGCATGTGATAAAAAGGTGGAAGATGAGAAGAGAATACACCAACGAAGAAGAATATTCGTAGAATTTCTCAAATGAAATTCAATTAGAATTCACGTGCGAATGAAAAGATGCGATTAGTTTCTATAAAAAAAATTTGAGACTGACCTCGATCGAGGCACAATAAATGGAAACCTTTTTATAAATAGAAAAAATATATTTTATATATACAGATATAGACAAAAAGTTGCCTGACATTTTTCCGGATAAATATAACATTGATCTCACCTCTATATGAAACCTCCCGAGAAACATCTTTTTTTTCGTAGTCCTGACGAGCTTCACACAAGCTGAATTTAAATCCTTTGGATTTCTTTCATTTCTTGTCTAGCTACTTGTGTGGAGGTCGGCAATGGCTTCGGTACGTAACTCCAACGACAAACTAATCAAAAACGGTGGATGTCTGCTGCGGATGTCCGAGTGGACGGAAAAAGGGCGAATTCGCCGCAACTGGACATACCAGAAAATTGGACAAGATCGAACGGGAGAAAAGGCACCCGAGATAAAGGAGACAGAAAAAAGTGTGGTCAAGTCGAAGCGGACTGCCGAGGAGCAGAAGAAGATCCATCTGCCGATGACCAAAAAGAATGAGCCGGTACAGATTGAGGAGTCGAAAAGGGAGGAGAAAAAGGAGAATGGACAGGAAAAACTGGAGAAAATGGTGGACGGGCTGACGAGGTTGGTGTTGGCTCTGACCGAAAAGGTCAACCACATTGAAGCCAGCGTAAGTCGCCTATTCTTTTGAAAATGGCTGTTCAGGTATCGGAGATTCACCATGTGAGAAAAACCAGCCAGACGAGGACTGTGGCTGTCGAAAGTTTTATGACAACCACGGTAAGAGGAACACAGAATAATCAACAGTTTTAGATGACTGGACAAGTCTCGGAGAAGAGGAGACACCGTCGACCATAACCTCATAATACAGAAAATGAACATGATTATTTATTATTCGAGCCCTTTTTCTCTCATTTGTTGTTTTGTTCGATCTTCTGCTTGTCGTCTTATCTCTTTTGTTTCCAACTTTAGCTTTTCAGCCTCGATTTGCATCATCAGTTCTAATTCGGTGACTAATCCTCGCACTTGTATATGGTCAAACTCCTCCAGTTGTCTTTCTTTTTCCCTCCATTTCATTTCCTCTTCATTTCTTCTCTCGGCTTCTATCAGTTCTTGACAATTCGTAACACTGCGTATATTCCGAGCTTTTTCAATACTTTGAAAATTACGGAAAAACTGCCAGACGAGCTAAACATTGGATGGTGAAGAATATCGGGAACTGACCGCTATTTGTGCCAGAGCCGACTTGTGCTCGGCTTCTTTGATTGTCCTCGATGTAAGCTGGTAACCACTGTTTTTAACCCGTTCAATTGCTCGTTTCCTCTCAATTACAGGATTCGGATGTAGGGGAAGCCGCGCCGTGCTGTTGCCACCCCGACCTGTGGCGGGAATAATTTTTTCAACTGAGCTGGGCTGAACTGACTCTTTTTGCCTGTTCGTCCTCTTCTATCCTCGGATGATTTCGACGAGGTGGGAGTTGATGTCCCCTGGGTTGTATTTCCTGTACTCGGACACGTCGATTCACCTAGAACTCAAATATAATCGATAATAACCAAACCGTCTATTTCTTGAATTATCAGGAGATTGTCGTTCACTGGACGTTCCTCGTCTAAAACGGCGTATTAATGACCAAGAACATTTTTACAATATGGTCCGATAAACGATGTCATGTCTCCTGACGGTGGAGGATAACAGAAAATCTGAAAGGGTTGAGTGATCTGATACTGAATGTGGGGCTGACTGTAGGCAGACAAACCTGATAGTCGGATGGTTGCCATGGGCAGTTGTTCTCTAGGTGTTCCGCCATTCGATGACAGCCAAAGAAGTGTTGCCCAATCACCCTGTCCACAAGCTTATCTTCCCTTTCCAACAGTCAGGATTCCTAGGTGTTTGTGACTTTTCTCGTGTGACAATCAAAAGCATCAGATTGGAATCAGTCCCAAACAGAACTAACTAAAGGAATAAAAATAATGATCGAGGATAAAAGAGTATCCAGCAAGGTTTTCTCACCGGACTACATCCAGTTATTACAGATTACAAACGCTGTGACAACCTCGAACTGCATTTCTAATGATTCATGAGAGCCAAATCATTATGCTTCGATCTGGAACTCAGGTGACTTTCTTTCTTCTCCCTTGCGGTCATTTAAACTCAATGCTTTTCTCTCCCACTTTGGCTCGTTTGATGTAGTCTTCAAATAAAGATATTTGTAAATTTCTCATCGTAAACCCACAGCTGAGCTCAATAATTCTGAAGATGAAAATATGCACCAATAAAACAAAGCACAATTGGCAATATTATTTGTGCTGTTTTCCTCGGGCAAACTCCACTAAAAACGAAGCTGATAAGGAGGAGCATTGATTAAACTATCATCCCTGCCCATAAGCTTTTTTGAATTTATGGGAGATATTTTCCTCGTATTTTGTCGTCAAAGTCGATCCGTTTCAGATGTATCCGTCAGGTAGCCCTCCTCGCTGCGACCGCGGCAATCGTCTGGCTCATCCTCAGGATTACTACAATCCTCCTCCTTCTCTACCGCATTGCCCTTTTGAGCCACTGCGCCATCCTCATGACAATCATACCGTAAGTTATTTTGCAAGAAAAATTGTGTAATATTGGGTAAAAATGAATTTCTCACTTTTATCAGTTGAGGTTCAGTGACGGGGATTACGATAAGGTGCGGAAGTTTATGACGACGAATTAACTTTTAGGGCTATCGACCTGGCTATTGGCCTGAGCAGTATTATCACGAAGAATCCTTCGGGTATCCGACGACGACCAACACATCCTATGATTCAACTCGATGTTGTTCGCCCTTCGACATTGCCCTCTACAATCATTCCGAAATCGGCAACAGTCTCAACTCGTCGATGAGTTTCAGTATGCGTATGTTTGCCATTTCCAGCATGTAAATCGACGATATTTAGCAACCTCTCCGCCGAATGAGAGAGAAATTGAAGACAGACAAAATAGGTCGATTGACAGCGGATACGGCGATGGCATGCGTGGGAAGGAGCCGTCGGGAAAGAGAAAATGGTCGACTATCAGACAACCACTGCCCAAAGACGAGCTTCTGGCAGCAAGAGTGGTAAAACGACGACTGAGAAACAAACAAGCGACGGCAAAGAGCAGGGAAAGACTGCAGAATAAAGCAGCAAAAGGAGAACATTACGAGAGGGTGAAAAGGGGAATCTACTGACTAGATGAGACAAAATTTCAGGTGCTGATAGATGTTGGCGGTCATTTGGAGAATATTGTCGAGGAATTGAAGAAATTACAAACAGCGGGAGTGTCCAAATTACTGCGAGGGGCAGGAGTCGACCCGGGCCATCTGATGGGTGAGATAAATAAATTGACAGAATATATTACAAAAGAAGTCAAAGGCACTCTTGATAACATGTGATAAAGCGCTCTATGTTCATTATATTTAAATAAAATAATCGACAATGTTTATGGAATGGCTGTGACAGAGATTGCTAGGTCGGGCGACTAGACACTGTTAATATTATTATAATTATTACCTAAATTTTTTGGGTTTTATGTGCTTGTACGTCATGAGAAGAGAGGTCTCTAAGGAAGGGATATTCTTGGGCTCTCGCGTAGATTACCGGTCAAATGGAAAGATTCGGTAATCTACGTAAGAGCCTTGATTATGGCAAAACATGCAAACACACAAAAAAGACACGAAGACGTGTAAAGCAAGCGAGGAGGACGGTATTGCTGGTGGGGCACCGGGTGGAAGCCAAGTGATTAAGGCTCAAAGACGAGTCTAAACATATGGATATTGAATAGAAATGGGTTAAAGGACAAGGGGAAAGGGTTACAGTTGACCGGGCATTGGACTCACTACGAACTCTTCGTCTTCTTGGACAAGCGCATCTCGTTCTTCTGGTTTTGTTGTGGCAAACAGTCGCTCCGTCTGAATTGACGCGATCTAATTGAATCTTTCAAAAGGAGTACCTTCTTCCTCTCTTTTTCGCTTGTGACGGTGTCTGCCCGATATGGCCGTCGGCCGGAGACACGCCCGACCCCAGAGACGATAGGATTAACATCACGAGCTGAAATGGGCGCGTCGTCTTCGCCAAGACTTTTCCGCAATCGACGTCGAGATGGCGATGACTTGAGAGCTGAAACAGGACAGAATAGAAACATAAAATAACAGAAGATCTACTACAATTGCATGCAGACACCCGTTAGATATTTGAGGGCCGGTTAGGGGCCATGCAAAGGGACAGAAGACTCGAAGGATAGTATTAGTCAAAATTAATAGAAGCCTGTGCTTTCTACAACACGCAACAAAAGACAGAGAGACATGCTCCCACGACAGAGAATAAACTCAAAAAATACCGAGATAAGAATGGACGAGCGTGCGGAATTTGCCATTGGCCTTGCGATCTGCTGGAAACAAAGGAAACGATGTTGATTATTGTAGCCTGTGTTGTGAGGCATTCTCAGAAAAGGAGGAGAGTGTCAGTCGACTCTCAAACCATGCAATCTCTATGCATTTTCTCTTATTTTTTCTCTAACCCCGAATAAATCACCTCGGCGGCTCAGAAAGATGCTCTTTTTCTAACTGAACATTTGCTGTTTTTATGGAGAAAAAGCACATGTTAGGCGGTTGGCTGGGAGTGAGCAAAACAGCCAAATAAAAACTTACCAGCTCCCTTCCGAAACACTGAATTTGTTATAAATGTCAGGAAACGCTGGGCATAGAAACTTGGATTATGTACTGATATTGAGTCCTAAAGGGAAATAAAATAATTAACAATGTGATGACTCACTCCGTCGTGTAGAATTGCCTTCCAAGTATGTTCCATCTTTTTGAACAATCGATAATTTTGTAAAATATCAATAATACCTGGATCAGATGAAAATAAACAATAAAAAAGAGGCCAACTAACCAAGATATAAGATAAGTCGATCGCCATTAGCATTTCTCGCAGCCACCCGCACCGGGTATGGACTGTCCTCGTCTACTCCCGTCGGCAACTTTCGCTATAATCGGATATTCGAGAGAACAAAAAGGGAAATACTCGGTCGGTGTCGCGACTCGTCCCGGGCATGTCGGCCCCGTCATCTTCTTCGCTGTCGATTCGGACGATGGTCTTTCCACCGCTTGCAACCTCGACGCTATGGATACCAACCAAGAGTGAATAATCCATGATTTTGAATGACTCAAGCACGAGACAATCTCGACTGATGGTTTTGATCAGCCAATCATACGTCGTCGGCTCGATTGTCAATCCATCTTTGTGATTCTCCAAAAAGTCGAGGTCTTTCAGTGTCGGATGGGATTTGGCCCGTTCTGTTTTCGAGGCATATCTTTTATATGTCGACCCTTTGATGTCATATTTCTCGTGCATTGTGACCGTTTGGGGCAAAAGATTATTCATAACCAACAGTCGAATATTCTTGCCCAAACTCTGAAAAGAAACGACTGAAAAGAGTCGAGAGGCAACTGACCTGGTAACAGAAGAGACCATAGAACTTGGGCAAGAATGTGTTTTTATTTTGCTGGAGGTTCTAGAAACTTCGATATTTATCAGCGGAAGAGACAAAACAAACCATGTAATAGCCGGGGAGAAGTTTCTGCAAGAACTCGGCTTCTTTATGTTGGACTGTTTTGATAATGAATTGATCATCAGAGGAGACATAGAAGATCGATCCAGATGCACCAGCATTGGACAACTCGCGTAGTGGTTCTGTACAGATTGATCTCTAGAAAAGAAATGAGGAAGGGGAGAAGAATAATTACCAAGAAATCGGCCGGTTTAATATTGAACATTTCCCTGAAGTAGCGGAAGGCAATGGGAGCGTATGTTTTGAAACGGAAATCACCGAAGGAATGGGACGGGGTCACGGCGGAACCTTGTCTAAAAATGACGAATTTCATGGAAGATGAAGAAAGACTGACGCTGGGAAATTGACCGACTCAATCTTCTCGAAATCTTGGAGAAGGAGATCTCGGTTGGGCATCGATGCCAAGCTGCCGATAGAATTGGCGATGCCCAACTGGATGGCGCTCATCAACGCATTTGTGGGCACTTTTTTGTATGTAATCTGAAGGCATTTCCCTCTCTTTTGTTTACAAGAAAAAGAGACTAACCTCTCCCTGCTCATCAATTCTTCGATGGCCAAGTTTCTGCTTCTCACCGGCTGGCATTTCCCTGTTGGTCTCATCCCCGGCCGTCGGTTTGAAGGTGACTACAGCCGACGCCATCGAGTATTTCGGCCAGCGAAGATACTACAACAGCTATGAATCATTGTCATATTGGGAAATAGAAAAAAATAAAGAAGAAATTTGGAATAGGCAGACGGAAAGATACGAGATTGTCTGGCGAGAGGATACTTTGACAAAAAGAAAAAGAGAAACGACGACGGATATGAGGATGGGTAACTGCTAAAAGTTTCAGCTTGGACCTGAATCGACTTTCATTGACGAATAAAGGACCGGGGGTACGGGTCCTGTCACGGCCGGCTGAGCGCGAAATGAGAAAGCGAGGAAATAAGGCCGCTTTGGATTCGGCGTTTATTGGCGCAACTACTCTCCCCGTTGATTTCCTCGCGTTTAATTGTCCTTTTCTGCTTCTCCTGTCCTCTACCGCCCTTTATATTCCGTTCCGTTATTTTTTATAGTCCCATTTATTCTCTGCCTTGTTGTAAACAAGCCCTTCCGAAAACAGTAATTATCCTTCCTCAGAATGTCTCCGTCAGCCGAGTCAACTTCCATGGAAACCCGCTACAAACAGGAGGTCAGCGACCGCGATCCAAGTGAGCTTGTCGACCTCAATTTGGATAACTGTTCTGCCTCAAAAATCACCGGATTGAGCGACAAACTCACCAATCTACAGGTAGACTTCACTCTTTTCTATAAAAAAGGCGCACCTTTCCAGAATTTGAGTATTATTAATGCCGGCCTTGAATCATTGGAAGGATTACCTTTCCTGCCGAATCTTCTCAAATTGGACCTCAGCAATAACCAGATCACCGGCGGTCTCGAGGTCATTGCCAAGAATTGTCCCGCTCTCCTCCATTTAAATGTCTCGGGGAACAGTATCGAGACTGCCGACGTGTTCGGAGCATTCAAGGGGCACAAAAGTCTTTGTGAGATCGACATCTTTTCCAATCCCGTCAGTGCCGATGAAAACCACCGGTGAATAGTTTTTCAAGAGAGAAATACAAATAACATTTACAGAGAGAAGTTCTTCAAACTCCTCGACAACCTCCAAATACTGGACGGTTGTGATCCGAATGGCGTTGAGATCGACGAGGAAGAGGAGATCCAACCTGACGATTCGGATGAGGATGCGATCACAGATGAAGAAGACGGTGAAGAGCCTGATAGTGAGGACGAAATTGAAGATGGTCCTGGTTTAAGCTATCTGAATCAGAGCCAATTTGTATGTCTTACTGTTCATTTTTTTATAGAAACCAGTCGGGGACCTCGCCTTCAGCTTGAACCGGACCTCGCACCCTCTCATTTGGGGTTCTCACCGTTAAATTTGACCAAAAAAAACTAATTAGGCATAGTCTAATCCTTTCAAAGCAAAACTGAGCAAGAATTTTAATCGAATCCCTGATAGGGCGGGTTTTATTCTGGACAAACAGGCCAGCAAGCGCATTGCATTCTTTTATAATTAGATTTAATGATTTAGAGTGATGACGAAGATGATGGAGATTATGATCCAGAAGCCAAGAAAAGCCGAAAAAGGGCAAATGACGGCGACGCCGGTGAGCCGGCAGCCAAGAAGGCCTAATCTCCATTCTGCATATATTTCTCCCCCCAAAAAAGGTGTCTATTGGTCTCATCTCTGCGAATAAATAAACTGATCGGGAATCTCTTTGTCCGTGTGAATAAAAATGGTATTTATTGATTGTTTTTTGTGTGCATCTCTCGGGTTTGGGACCCCGGATTACTTCAAGTGTCGACTATTTACGCAAACTTTTGTCAGATATGGGCAGACCACCAAAAGCATGTGATGAAGGAGCCAAAAAGAGGGGACGACCCAAAAAGAAAGAGGAAATATTACAGAAGACCGGATTCGACGGCAATCCAGTGGCTCCATGGTGAGTATCGGACGAGTCGGCCCAAGAAGTAAACGTCACAAAAATTGTAAAAATTAAAGAGTTATAGAAAAAAACTATCAGCAGGCAACTGTCGTTTTAGTTTTTAGGTAATAAGAAAAAAATTGCATTTATACAACATTCGGAGTTTTTGTTTTTCAATGACTTGATTTTATTTTGAGCCAAAAAAAACGAAATTGTTTGTTATTACATCCATCAATTGCAGGCGAAAAACTGTACCGATTATAACACAGGCGGTTACAACGGCGACGACGGGGAAAAAGTCTGACAGCAAACGGGGGATGCCTGAACAGTTGGCCAAGAAAAATGCCCCTCCTAAACCATTTCCAGTAATCAGAAAAAATGTTTCGATTTATATTTTTTCTTGCTCAGGTGTTTTGGGCAAAGGCTCTCGAGGGTTTGACGGCATATTCTCCTCAGAATCCGGTACATGATCGGATTGATTTGAAACATGAAAAGTACAACCACGACTCGCTGAGGATCGTGGGAAATACCAAGGCCGTCTGTCCGATGTTAGACGAGGTGTCGACGGCGGCAACTGTCGTCCACACCCTCCACAATCCACAACAACCAGGGTGAGAAACAAAAAGGACACGATTAACAGATGTTTAAGAGTCTTTGGACAATCGGAAGTAAAAGAGGGACAGTACAAAAAGGGATTCTCTTGGGCTTGTGACCCTAACCAGCCTCTCATTTCGGTAGGATTCTTCTTCTTCTTCTTTTTGTATTTTAGGGGATCAACCTGAAAGATTCGGATCTGTAGAAAAATTTTACGAACGTCTCCCACATTCTCTCTGCCATAAGTAATTACGCCTAAGGAAATATCCAATTTCTACTTGCACGTCGTTTTCTTCCATTTATCCAATAATCTGCTAAAATCCTATGAGATAGCGTGAAATTCTCATTTGAGGCATATTTTCTTATAGAAAACCATCTTTCAGCTTTAACTTTGTCTATTTTTACAAGTTAAAAATCGATTTTAGAAAGTGTCGATCACATCCGACGATGTTTCCCAACAAGAGAGACGGGTAATTGATGCTCGGAAGCGGCTACAAGAAGCGATGAAACATTTCGGATAATGATCTCTCTCTCTCTCTCCTCCTGTATGTATTATTCGTGTATTTGTGTATAGATGTCAGTAAACAAACTTTATACTCGTCTGTACTCAGCCGCCGTCCGTCGCCCTTCTAGTCCATCTATTCTTCTCAAAATGATATGCATTCAACTGATTTTGGTTGTTATCCGATGTCTACGATAGATTTATTCGTGTCGAGGAAGGATTCTCTAATTTCTACCTCGGGTGATCTACGGGCTGAGTCGTCTAATGGGAACGAAGCTCATTTTCGAGCCATTTGTGTCATTTTAGGCGACGACTGCGACCGGATGTCCGTGAGGTCACCTGAACTTGGGAATAATTGAAGCGAAGCAAGAGGATATTATCTCGTCTGGTCCGAGTCCAAGTTATGAATTACCGAGCAGCCGGCTGTTTGTCTCATATTAAGCTGGTGGAATCAACATCCAATTATTCGAAAACAGACGAATAAATGATGGCAAAGTTCTTGTCCACTAAAAAGAAAAATAAAAAAAGAGGAAAAATAATATAAACGGGAAAACTCGAGGATATACTGTATGTTTGGCATATGAGACTTTGGTAATTTCGTTTGTTTTTGTAGAAAATTTGTCGAAGATGACAGGGAATGTCTCGGATTTGATCAATTTCGCAGATAACTCCTCACTTCCTTATAAAAGATATAGAGAGATTTTGATGATACCGAAAATTGAGACTAGAAGAAGTAGACTTTCTTCTCGCAGTCTTCATTGAGTAGCCACTAGCTACAGTAATCCTTTCCCGTATGGATCACCTTGTCGTGGCCCTACTTCTTTCGAATGTTGCACTCTACGTCACACCTTTTTTTGTCTTAACCGCGCATTTTTCAGTGAGGGAGCTAGAGTGTTTTTGTGCATTTTTCACAACACTTCGCTGCCCTATATCTCTGATTGGGAGGGGAGTCGCAACGCGTTCCCGCTCCGCGAGGCGGCATTGATCCCTCCCCCCTAGGGCAGTCTTTCTTCACTTCAACTGAATGCCCAGCGTTCATTTGGGGGCTTCTTCCCAAGCCCCCGGACATGGTGAGTCTCAATTATTACTGTAGAGGATACTGTAGTCGAGAGTGAAATGGCGTTTACGTTTAATTTTGTTGAAATGAATGGGACGGACTTTCTGACAGTTTCTCCTGAGAATACTATTTTCTTTTCTGTTATTGTCTACAGTTCTCCCTTTTTAATAAGAACTTTTTAAAGTATAAGATAAGTGGTCAATCTCCGGAGCCCAACGTGACTTCGTTATCCTCTCGGGACCTTGTAAACAAGTGAGGGAATTCTCGTAATTGGGTCTTTAAGCGGTCTTTTCCATAAATCATGACAATTTTGTGTATTTGTTCTCAGAGAGAACGTACAACCAAGTACGAAGCCATAGACGGTTCAGTGTGATCAATTCGAAGCCCCGTCGAGAGAGAAGGAACTCGAGCAATTTTGGGTCTTTTGTTATCTTTTCGAGTCCTTGTTTTTATGAAATATTCACGTCTTTCTCACAAATTTATGTAAATTTAGTGCTTTTGGAAAGGGCTCCCACGAGCAAAAAAAAAAACCAATCGTCACCTCGGCCGAGGGGTCAGGACATTGCGTTAGTGATCTTCCGCCCATTTTAGCGTCCTCCCCGGGGGATGGCTGACGGAAATTTGACATGGAATTGTAGGAAAGAATAAACAAAGAAAAAATAAATTGGATATCGCGTGATTTCAGAATGGCTCGTAGTTGGCCTTGTGGGGGCCGTTGGCCTCCTGGCCCTCGTGGCCATCGCTGCTATGTTAGCTATGCGAAGACGACGTCAGTACCCGAGTTTACTTCTCCCTCCGAAACAGGTCATCGCCGTGAGGAATGGCTTCCCCACGGGACCCTGTGGTCTTAAACAAAGTCCTTCTCCTCTCCAAAGTCCTCTCTCAACGGACTCCAGGTACTCCTCCTCCTGTTCTCCCAATACAATGTGTCTAGTCCAAGTCCGACTGTCCCCTTCAATTCTCTCCTCGAAGAGCGTACCCGCAAGTTGTCTCCGTCCGAGCTCCCGGCCAAGAGAGGCTTCATCACATTCAGCATGAGCTACGACCCCGTGTCTCTGGCCCTTCAGGTGTCCCATCTCCTTCAATCCCCGCAGTAATTCCTTTAGGTCAATGTGATTAGTTGCCGGGAACTCTGTGAGTTGGTCGTCTCCCGCGATGGCCAATGTCTCTTGGATCCTTACGTCAAACTGCAACTTCTGCCAGGTACCGTAACCCGGTCACTGATAAGGGCGGATTACATATGCACAGACGCGTGAGGAAAGCGACATTTTAGACAAAAGGGGTTACCTCGAATAGAGAGAATTTTCAGAAAGAGATCATCGCGTGAAGACGAGGATTGTCCGATCAACAACTTGTCCGCAATATGATGAACAGTTCACGATGTACGGAGTCACCAACGAGCAGATCTCCATGGGCACACTCCACCTGCAGGTGGTCGCCTTCGATCGTTACAGTCGTGACACTGTCGTCGGCGAGTGTGTCTACCGTCTGGGTGACGGGGAACTGCTCCTCCATCCCGAAACACGTGTCGAGATGCCTCTCCAGCCCCGTGCATCCAACTGTGTCGCCGCCCGTGGAGAAGTTCTGCTGTCCCTTACTTACCAGGTTCATTTCTTGCCAATTTCAGATAAAATTCCAATTTTTAGGCCTCCTTCAACAATCTAACCGTCGTTGTACTGAAGGCCCGCGGACTGAGCAAGAACGACCGCGGCTCGGCTGATCCGTACATCAAATTGTATCTGAGGAAGGAGACTGGAGAGCGGATCATCAAAAAGAAGACCCACGTCCGTCGAAATACCTTGAACCCCGTCTACAATGAGAGTTTCGTCTTCGAACTCCAAGACGAGCGACTCGACAGTTCCGTCATCGACCTTCAGGTATGTTCCGGGTATACGGTAGCCTCAGAGATCATTTGCAAAAGAGGCTTTTTGTGAGAAGAGCTGAGCCGTTTGGTTGCCTGGGCGACGAGAAGAGATGCTGACGTCGGAGGCGCGGATTTATTGGCTCAATTGCAGGTGATTAACCACGACAAAAACAACCGCAACGATGTCATCGGACGAGCTCTGCTCAACTTGGAGGATCCTCATGTGGCTGAGGTCATGGAGAATCCCGGACGTCAAGTCGCCCAATGGCATCATCTCGACTGATGGCCGGTCGACAACATGTATATCCACTCCCCTCCCTATGCGTAAATGAACTATGCATAAAGCTTTGTTGAACTGAGGGTAAATTGTTGAAGGGACAGGAGATTCGCTTTATTCGAGAAGATAACAAGCAATTGAGAAAGGAGTCCGTTTCATTACTGACCAAGAAGTTCACATAATATAAATCAAAGATTAGAGTCGAGTTGAATGTGCCAAAAAGGGAACCACACAAACACTTTTGGCAGGGTCGCTGAGATTAACTCACAAGCCAGGGGTATTTTTAAAAACATCACTACCCCGATGGGAAACCCAAAACTGGCCATTTTCACAAGCACTTCCCGGAATTGGAAAAAGCATGAGACATCCTAATTGGACTAATTGCGAGGCGAGGGATTCTTTTATTTTTTCTGGCTGGCACAAAAAGCAATCGACTTATCATATCGGCTCATTCAAAGTGAATGGTTTCTCTCCATCGGACTCGTCGACGGCTGTCTCCTTTGTTTCGCCCTCTTTCCCATCGTCATCTTTGCCTTTTCTCAATTTCTCTTGTTTTCTGTACTTCGCTCGTCGATTTTGAAACCAGACCTGGGAGAGGTTACAATAGAAACTGCTACCATACCTGTACACGGGCTTCAGTGAGGTCAATCCTCATGGCGATGTCTTCTCGGGTATAAATATCCGGGTAATGTGTCTCCATAAATGCTCTTTCCAATTCCTGAAATGTCTTCTTCCCGGTATACAAGTTGATCTTGCCTTGAGTTGTCCTGAGGTAAAAGTGGTTCTGATCCTTCGCTGCTTCCTTCTTTCGGCTGGGTTTCCACACAATGCTCCGACCAGCGACGAACTGGGCAGTCCGCTCATCACCCCGCCTGTCCTGCTCAATCCATCCAGCGACGACTTTTGGTACAATTGATATTGGAGATTGCTGTTGAAGAAAGCCTGCAGCGAGTCTTGCCTGTACTGAGCTGCTTGTGACGAGGTCGAACCATGTGAATTCCTGGAAAATAATATCACTCCGTACAACAAGTCATCCTTGTTTTGTGTCATCTCGTCAGCAAGATTTTTCAGAAGAAACAAGGCGAAAACCTCCAATTAAAGCTTGCGGAGATGTTTTCACGTAACGAGAAAAAGGCGGTACACTCATAATGAATCACAAAATCTGAGTATGACCCGGGCTGATACGAGACATATTTCTTAGTTGACTTACCTATTACTAGCAAGATACGGATTGGCATAGCTGCCGTAGACATTGGCATTTTGGGTTCCACCGGCAGCAGCAGCTGCCGTACCGTAGCCGGCAGCAGCGGCAGTGAAATTGCCATTGAGATGGAAGGGGACACCCTCGGTAAGGCCGTTTTGGCCAAAGTAGCCACAATAATCCATGATCTGAACATTTTAAGCTGAGGAGGAGGATAGATTATGTACCGGGTAAATGGATATCCGGACGATCACTGGATTACAAGGGAGGAGTCGAGGCGGAGCCGGCTTAATTGGCCACCATTCCCGGCGTTACAGTAGGATCTGGACCACCATAAACATTAGGCTTTTGACTGATTTTGGAGGTCAGAAACCCATGGAATAATGTACGCTAGTCATTTTATAAGTAGTTTTTATTATTTGTTTCTATTGGTCACAGATTTCTTGCCGGTAATAATTCTTCTTTTGAGACAAGGTGAAGCTTGTCTCGAGTTCGAGTTAAAATCAGATAAGGCTTTTTATAATTTACTACAAAAACAAGTTTTTTTCTGCTAGAGAAGTTTTCTCCTGCAAAAAGAGGAACTTTAGCTGATCCAGAATAAATTCAGTTCTATAACCAGGAATTTTGATATGAAAAGTAGCCGTTCCATGCTGTTCTGGAGACATTCTTGCTGTTATTATTTACAGTCTCTACCCAAATAATTTGTCTAATTTATGTAAGGGGATCAAGTCGAGTGTTTCTGTTATCCAATGACAAATGCTTGACCACCTGACGGTGGACAGTCGGCTGGCCGGCGCAATCCACGACATTTGCCGCCATGTTTAGGCAATCTGCGCGATCGTCCCCACCAACAATCACATTAGCATCGACATTCGGAGCACTAATTTTTCGGAACTACTAATGGGACGGACGTTGATAGCCAACGCGGCGGCTAGACCAGGAGACAGGCTGCTTGTTCTCTGGTAGAAAACTCGAATTGAAGAAAACTCGAAACATTTTATTCGGTTATCGACGACGTTGTGTACCATCTTCAAAAAATATTCCTCCGTCGATTGCGCAGTATCGTGGGCATATTCCCTTTTCTCCTGCACCTCCGCTCTGACCAGGTGATCCAGCGGGCCCCGGATTTCCTGGGGACCCGGCTGGTCCGGGAGGACCGGGAGGTCTTTTTGGCCCAGGTTGACCTAAAAGTTTGAAATTAAAAGTTTCGTTTGGGAATAGTTTTGCAAAGTGACAGACTAAAATGAGAGAATACCTGGCGCCGCATATCCGCTACCACCATCCGATCCCGGGGGCCCTGCTGGGCCAGGAGGTCCTATAAATATTTTATCAAAAATATAATTTGAGTTATAAATACCTGGAGGTCCTGGTGGCGCTTCTCCCGTAGAGTATTGGCTTTCCGCTGGTTGTCCAGGCGTTCCCCGTTCGCCATCTTGACCCGGCTGTCCATTAGGTCCAGGTGGTCTAGAAAATTATACGGTAAATACAAAATGAGTGAATCTTACCCAGGAGGCCCTGGTGGCCCTGCAAGAGGTGGTCCAGCATAGCCTAAAATTATTGTTGTATAGTCGCTTCGTTTTTGTTATGGAAAAAAGGTACGCACCTTCTCCTGCTTGTCCCGGTTGTCCGTCTATTCCAGGTGGTCCTGGAGGTCCAGCGGGTCCTAAACAGAATGTGGCTTATTACAACAAATGTTAGAGTCGATTTCCAACCTCGAGGTCGATCGGTCTTGATCTACAGAGACGCGCAATATTGAATTTTGACAGATTCCGAATGGAATTTGGTAATTTTTGAAAATCCGCGTTCTTGCTGGTCGACCCCGAGATTGGAAACCAACTATACCTGGCGGTCCATTGGGACATGGCTTGCAGGGCGGCGGCGTTACAGGCTCACACGGTGCTTGAGGAGGCTTTCCTGGAGCTCCGGGAGCCCCTGTAATTTGTTATTGCTTAATTTTTTTAAAAGAAAACGTCACCTGGAGCTCCTGGCCTTCCAGGTCGACCGGGTTTCCCTGGTCGTCCTCCTGGACCAGCTGGGCCTGGCTGACATCCACCGCCACCTCCTCCTCCTCCACCTTGAGGACTGGAGTATCCGCCAGTGCTTCCGCCTCCGGTGACATAGCCTCCTCCACGGTGGACGCGTACTGCTCGAGCTGTTCTGTTGTGTGTTTGAAGGTGTCCAATACTGGCGGCGATGTCACCGAGAGACTCCTATCCAATTTCAAGTTGGTAAAGAGAAGCACATCTTACGGTGCAATAAGCCATTTCCGATCTGATTCCGCTTTTGGCTTGGATGGCGAACCCGTGAAGAAGGGGCAAAGTGACGCCGACGGATATCAACGTGACGCCGCAAAACAAAGCCGAGGACACGGCAATATAGCGATACGCCTAAGAAATTTAAGATGACAAAAGGACTTCTACCTTGATACGGACGTCGAGTTCAAGAGTCATGTTCTGGCAGACGTGTGGATAGTTGGAAGAAGACATCTTTTATAGTGACACCTCTAAAGAGATTTGGCAACCGATAGAGGACAACCAAAACAGATGTCTCCAAAGATAATTGACATACTCGCTGTTGGGAGTGAAACCGTCTCGAGTCTCGTCGTTGTTCTCCCTCTCACGTTTTCTCCTAATGCAGCCATTTTGTTGCCCGCAGCGTTCTTCCTGCTCCAAAGGGGATGACGTCGCCTCCAAGCTATTGATCTCGGCCCTCACTCGCTCACTCGATGCGGGCGCTTCTGCTGCCGCTCGCCTTCTTCTGTCTCACCCAGGGGCAGGATGAATTCCCAGTAAGTTAGCTCTCGTTTTTTGTACATTGGCTACTTTTATTCAATTTTACTCAAGAATTTATAGTCGAAAAAAAAGACTTCTGTTTAGATTCTTCAGATGCACGACGCTTCTGAACCGTGGATATTGCCTCTGTCGAAGCCATTAGGAGAGATTACCGGCCTGGCCATCAATGCCAAAGGACATCTGGTCGCCTTCCATCGTGGTGACCGTGTTTGGGACGAACAATCCTTTGACAAAAACGAGAAACTCAACAAAAACTACGGAGCCATTCCCAACTCGACGATTGCCGTTGTCGACCCCGAAAACGGAAAGGTTCGTTGAGCGAGAGAATAGGCTGGCCTTTCATGTCTCATTCTCGAAAATGTCCTTTAGCTGAACAAATTCTTCTGTGGCATCAGCCATAATTCAAAGCTCATTGCCATAACATGAGACGGAAATCACGAGATTTCCCTTATTTCGCGCTAAAAGACACACGCGAAGAGGCGCTTATTTCTTTGGAAAAAATTGAATGTAATTGAATGTTTAGGTTTTGGAGGAACACGGTTCCAACCAATTCTACATGCCCCACGGATTGACCATCGATAGTGAAGGAAATATCTGGGTGACTGACGTCGGATCTCATCAAGTACACAAACTCGACTCCAACTTCAAGACTCTCTTGACTCTTGGCGAGAAACTCGTTCCCGGAGATGACAACAACCATTTCTGTAAGCCGACCGACGTTGCCGTTGCCAGCAATGGATACTTCTTCGTCGCCGACGGTTATTGCAACAGTCGAGTACTCAAGTTTGATCCCAAGGGAAAGCTCGTCGACATCTTTGGAGCTGCCGGAGGTGAGTTTTCCTCCCTTTTTTATGATTGGAGAGGGGGCGCATTGCTAGGCAACTCAATCCATTTTCTTCGATAATTTGTTGACAAGTGGCCATAATGATGTTTCAGACTCCCAGGGAGTGGCCGACTTTGCCATCCCCCATTCACTCTCCCTCATCGAGGATATGAATCTCCTTTGCGTCGCCGATCGAGAAAATGAACGAGTTCAATGTTTCTCAGCCGGACTGGCAGAGGGCCATCGAACAATTCCTGCCGGTATCCCGATTACCAGTGCCGACAACATTGGAAGAGTCTATGCAATTAGGGAAAAACGTGGGTTGAAATGGGCTGGAGAGGATAAATTGGCCTTTTTAGGTCACTACCTCGTCGGAGCTACGGGTCGCGACTTGGAGGAGCAACTGGAGCCGGCTCTCTTTGTGATGGACATGAACAGCGGACGAGCAAGCACTTTCGTCGAAGGCATTGAAAATGTGCACTCGTTGGCCATCTCGGAAGAAGGGGATGTCTACATGAGTCAGATGCACCCCAATCAAATTGTACGAATCTCTCTGTCTGACCAGTGAATCAAACAAGAACGGGACTTCACAGAATTCTATATCCACAATGAAATGTTGACTATATTTTTCCTTTTCGTTGTTTTTGTTTTGAAAAGCGGTAAAATCTTGTCGACATTGGTCATCTTGTCCATTTCTCGTCAACTTCGGACGCGTCGACATGTTTTCAGTCAAGATGGCTTGTGGTTGACCAAATCTCGTCATTCGTGTTTTGCTCTTTCTCTTGTGCGGTTCTCTGTCTTTTTCATCGCTTTTATTTGCAGAGAACTGATTCATTACTTGATTGCAATGGACTCTGATTGTGTTAGCGTCGCCTCCACCCAACCGGATGAAGATGTGGTATCTTTTTCTCGTTTCTCTCTCTAAATTGAAATGTCTAGACTCAGCTGAGTGCCTCGATGATTTGCTCCAATCCTGTGGAGTCGCTGTCTGATGTGTCCAAGGCTGTCTCCTCCGATGTCAGCACTGCCTCCGAGGACTCCTCCGCCGAGAACAATGTCCCCAAGACATCTCCGACGCCTCATCGCAATGCTTCTCGTCAGCGTGGACGCAAGTCGGGTCCCATTGTTAGTTCATTTTTTCTTTTTTATTTCATTTCCTTTAGCGTAACTTCAACCCGCATAAGATGTCCTTCATGTCGGCCGTCACTCCTCCGATTCTTCCTCCTGCTGGCCTTATCCGTACTCCCATGATGATTGGCTCCTTCAATCTTCGTGGTCGTCCGAATCGTTCGAGTCCTGCCACCAAGCCTGGTATCCGTCGTCCTCGGTCGCCGACATCTCCCGAAGATGCCCATCTCGACATCAGCCACAGCGAGGAATATCCTCTCCAGACCATTTTCCTCTCTCCGTGTAAGTTTTTACTTTCTTTTATCTTTCATTTTCCCTTTGTTCAGCTGAGATGACCCACATGAAGCCATTCCATTCCCACACGACTGACTTGAAGCGTGGTCGAGACTTTCCTCGTTTCACCCAGGATACCACCGTCAGTTTACTTTTGTATCTCCTTCTAATGAAAGAATTACAGAAGACTGGTCGTATGAGTTACCCGTTGATTTATTTGTCTCCTGCTGGTTCAATTGTCATTGTCCTCCGACCCGATCTGATAATTGAAACGGCCTCGGACCACAGTATTCGAGTCGTCAGTCATGGCAAATTTTCGGTTAGTTTCTTCTTTTCCATTTTCTAGTCGACATTTCCAGGCATATGTTGGCGGACGTGGCCTTTCATCGTCTATCGTCCATTCCGATGTCCGAATTCTTCACTCGAACAACAGTGTCTGCGGAAGATTCGGTCAGTTTTTTCTGTCAATCGACTCTTGTTGTTTTTAGCTTCGACAAATGACAAACTGGTAATTATTGGAAATACTGGCGTCCTCTTCACGATGGATCATCTTCGAGAAGCTTACTTGGTCAGCTCTGGCATCAAGGGTACTTCTGCTGTCTCCATGGATCAGCTGCATTTTCCCAAATTGGACAGCGACTACACTCTGCTCCAATTCTACACGGACTCCCAGACGGGCAGTGCCTTTATTCCTTTGTGTATGGAACTCGTCGACACGGCCATCTATGACCGTCGCCAAGATGGCAGCCTCGTCATGCAAATCAATGGTTTGTCTTCCATTTCTCTTTTATCTTATAATCTCTTTTTATAGGAATGACAATTCGTCACTCTGCCAATGGCGACTTTGTCATCGATGCCCGTCCTCGTCACATTTCCTTCACCGATGGCAACATCCACGTCCGCACCTCCCACATCGACATGGGTATCCAGGTATAAATTCTAGTCTTGGCTACAATAATTTAATATTTAGAAAACGGAGACAGCCTACGTCAAGTTTGGGACGAAGCGAGTCCATGTGAGCGTGAGCGGAATGGTCGTATCCGATGGGTCAAGCTGCACTTCTATGGATCATTTTGGTCAGTTGACATGACTTATCCTCATATTATCTGGACATTTTTAGGCAGAATCATCGCCTGTACCTAGCCGTCCTTCTATTGTCTCTTATTCGAGCTATTATATCCACTCCAAAATAAAATCAACACGCGTATTCTCCGTTTTATTTTATATGGCAAATGTCGAAATTAAAATACTTCTATGTTATTTCTTGTTATTTTCTTGTCTTGTCATTTTCGAGTAATCTCATCTGTTCGGGTTGTCAGTTGTTTCAATTGCTGACTGGAAAGTGGTTGATCTTCTTCTCTTCTCAAGGTGTCATCTTCTATCCTCTTTCTAGAATATTGCTATTTAGATGGTAGACATCAGTGAGCGTTATATGGAACAGTTGACGACGACGGCCGAGACTCTTCGTCGCCGTTTTGTCTCCTATTATGACGGCGCCATTGCCACCAGCCAACGTCTTACGAAGGCTTCGGAACGAGCTGTGGAGATTCTGGAACCGGCCGCCTATGATTTCCGAGATTACGCGAACATGGCCATTTCGCAAACGGAGCCTATTTCCCAGTTCAATACAGAGTGGCGCAACACCCTCGTCGAAGTCTATCTGGCCATCAGTGTGCTTCTTGTCGGTCTCTCGTACGGACAAATGGCCGGCGCCTATTCATTGAAGACTGTCATCGAGACTATTTTCGATCGCTACGTCGAAGTGGCTTTGCTCTTCCTCATCCCGACTTATGTCTTCCTCCTCATCAAGAAGAACTCGGCCATGGATGACATGGAGAGACGGTCGAATCTCTTCGGAATGGTCATGGCCATGGGCATCATTGCCGGACATCTGTGGCCATCGATGATCAGCATGGCTCCGGCTGTTCACTTCATTCCGCCGCTCATCTTCGCCTTGCTCATAGACAACGAGATCATTGTCACTCCTCTCGTCGGAATTGACCGTCTTCAATTCTTCGTCATGGGTGCAGCCATCGCCACGACATCAGCCATGGTGGCTGGGTTCCTTCCCCTCGGATACATTTCTCCTGCCGTCTCTCTCTGTGTCGTCCTTCACTCGGCCTTCTTCGTCCTCCATTGTCAGGTACTCATATCTTTTTCTTTGTCTAAATTTCTTGTTTCAGTTGGCATGTCAAGCTGAAAAGGACAAGGTTTTCGCTGTCGGAGAGTGTCAGTTCTTCTACGTGTTGTTCGTCTTCCTGATGCAATTGTTATTTTCTGTTCTCTTCGGGGTCAATCCCTTCTACCAAGAGCAGCCCGTCGCAATCGTCATGTTGCCTTCACAAAACCCAGTTTAAATCCTGATCTACATAAAAGTAGCTTCCCAATGAACTGTGATGAAGCTATCTTTCTATTATTTATATTATATTTATTATTAGAATATATACAAGAAAATCTCTATGGAGTAGTTGACTCATCCGTCATCGGAGGGCTAAAATAGGGTGGACTGAGGTTGGTCATTTTTGAATTATAACGACATTGGCTATCAAGTAGTGCGTATGGATGGTAATAAGAAAAATTTTGATGAGTTCTGTAGTCGAAAACGGTTGACGGTACAAGTGGACTGTTGCTTGGCGGCGACTGACTACAGCTGGTCGTCGGACTGGATGAGGTGCTACTTGATGGACTCGGCAACTGAGCTTGTTCCGCGGCTCGTTGTTTAGATTTTCGCTGAAATATCCGTTGAAATCTTAAAAAAATGAGACTAACCACTGCGTATTTGTTAGGTTTTGAAGGTGCCTCCCTCGCTCGACTTTTGTATGTTTCCAAAAGTTTAATGATGTCGTCGTATCCTCTCTCCTTTGCTACTTCAATTGGAAATGATGATGGTTCCATCGGTGGGCAATATTGATTGGCTCCTAATTCTAATAACAGTTCTACCGTCGAGTATTGTCTCTGTTCACAAGCGTAGTACATGGCTGTTTTATGCTAAACGATCCCTTTTTTTAATTAATAATCTGATAAGACACACATGATAATCGAGCAAATTTAAAAGAAGAGATTTCTCGTGTACACTGTCAACTAGAAGCTGAATCAGTGGAATATTTCCAAGTTGTGCAGCATAATGAAGAACGGACTTGCCGGTGTAGTCGACGTTGTTCAGACGATAATCCTGAATTGCCATTAACAGCCTGGATCCAAGGTTTTCCTACCTTTTCTCCTTGTACCATAATGTCTGCTCCTGCGGCAATGAGCATCCTGGCCATCTCAACGGCACGACATCCCCTGATAGCAAAAGCACATTCCATCAGAGCTGTCTTCCCACTCCTCGACATCTCGTCAATTGGCTTGATCCCCTTTTCATCGCACTCTTCTGTCGTCAGATTTCGATATTTCAGTAATATCTTCAACATTGACACGTCTTCGAGGGAGACGGCGTGATGAAGGAGGGAATATCCACTACAATCGGGGATATTTCCATTTGCTCCGCATTGCAAGAGGTGGTCGACCAATTTGCATTTGCCCCGACGGACAGCCAAATGCACAGCAGTTTCTCCTTCTAAAATTCGTTAGATTTTCAACGGGAGAACTTACTGTCGGTAACAGCATTGATATCCACGCCTCTTTGAAGCAACTGATTCGCATCTTTGATCATTTCCTCCTCCGAGATATCTCTCTTGCTTAATCGATGCAATTCCGTGGTGTTGCTGTCGACAACATAGGGACTTTTAGTCAGAGAGAAGGAACCGTTCAAAGAATTGTTGAGACTCTGGAAAAAGTAAAACATTGAGATGGGTGACTTACCGTTCGACCACTGTCGACGTATTGATTATAATAACAGGGAAGCTGATTCGAGTAAAGGAATCGATCTTCTTTCTTCTCCATGGGAGGAATCCAAATCGGATGGGAATGGATCTTTCGTCGACGAGTGGTTGTCACCAGCACATTGACTACGACAAAGGCAAGCAGGGCGACAGTTCCGATAACAACGAAAATCAATTCTTTGGAGGAGGATTTCTTTTCTGCGGGAATATATCGAAGTGCCATTTCTGACAAGATCTAAAACCAACGGAATAGTTTCATCTCTTTTTAACCGAACCTCCTGATGTTGAGATAATTTCCCGAGAACATCGTCGAGTTTCGGACAACTGGGACAATCCGCGATTGTGACCGAAAATGTCAAATCAACGAAGCAGATGCCTCCGCTTTCCTGAAGATGGCTTTAGATGATAGAAGAAATCGACTCACAAAGCATTGCACTCCCATATCGAATATTTCTTTGTCCGAGAGGAGCAGCTCCACCTCGACCTGCATGTACTTCCTCAGTCGCCATTCCAGTCCTTTCTTCCATTCACCACAATAATAACTTCTATTTTTCTCTTTGAAAACTATGGCTGGAATGGAATCAGTCGATATTTTTTGTATAAAACATACATTTGAAAGAGATGTCGTGAACTTCAAATAAAAGCGTCGCGTTGTGCGTTGCCTGAAAATTTTAATAGTTTTAGGCATGGCTCGGAAAATCGCCTATTTTTAGGCGTGCCATTTTTCGCCATTTCCGCGATTTTTGCCATGTTCCGCCATTTTTCTTTTACTTCCAACTTTTTTTAGCTGGTTCATATACCATTCGAAAGAGCACTTGAAGCTCTATCTTCCAGCCAATTTACAAACAGTTTGATAATAAAGAGAAAGAATGGCAGCGATTAATTCGCAATTTTGAGCATTTTTGTATGTTTGCTGCTCGTGTGAGCTGCCAGTGCAAAGCAAATTTGTGAAATTCATGTATGTGGTAGAGCTTGAAAAGCTCTACTGAATGATATATTAACCGTTGAAAATGGCTGGGAAACAAACGAGCGGTGCTCATTTTTATCTTAGCTGCTTAGAGGTCGAAAAGCAAAATGGCGGAAAATGGGGCGCCTAAAAAATGGCGGGCCATCGAATTCCGAGCTATGGTTTTAGGTCATTTGAGGGACGTCGTAGCCGACGGGAGTACTTGACTCGGCCATCAAACAGTGTGAAGAATGTGAGCGAGAGTCTCTCCCCGACTGATCCTGCTGCTGGCACATCATCATTTTTCTCCTAATACCCCAAATCCCCCGTATCCGTCTTTTGTGACAGTTTTCTTTTGCCTTTACCGCTAGAGAATGTTTCTCTCCGACTCACCAGGTGTTGTTGCTCACAGTCCAATTGTTCTGCTTCGGGGAAGAAATTCCGACATTCCAGATCACAGACGCCGTCGTCGTCTCTCTTCTGACAGTCTCTTCGAAAGACTTTGAGAGGATAGGGAAATACGGTTGAGGAGACAATTGGCAGGAGAAATAGAGGCCATAACATCTCTGGAAAACAAATCCAATGGAAATGAAAGTAGGGACAAGCGAGAATATCAATAGAGGTAGGCACCCCGACAGGCGCTTGGAACAATAAGCGAGGACCATAAAGACGGGGTCAGTGCTCATAGCAACTTAACCGTCATTTTACAGTGACAGCCAAATTTATGACAAACAAATCGATGTTCAGCTGAACCAGAGAATAATAATTAGGAATGAAAATGGAGAAAGTCAGAACTGAAACAGGCTGAGGGATGACGGGCCAAGAACAGAAGACTATCAGACGATAGATCAGCGGAATAAAACTATGGAATAAGATGAGCTGGACTATACAGAGACAATTAGAATAAGCAAGGAACAAGTCGCCAAGCAGAGAAAGACAGTGGTCAAAACTGAACGCAACAAGTGGTTGCTCCGCCCTCGCCGTACCGTAACCGCGGGTGATTTGGACAGGTGTCATCTCGCTTGTTTAAAGGGTTAAGTTTGTGGGAAATAATGACGGCATGATGAAGGTGACAGTCGACGAGAACATTTACCCAGGAGACTACAAGCCATGACTCTATTCACACCTGGAAGAATTATCACCTCAGGTCATGTCTGCTAATTTTACGAGCATGGGAAAGCGACTAGAATGGAAGCTATAGAAATGGCAATAATAAGAGAGGTAGTCCATATAAAAATACCCATTGTATTTATTAATAAAAAAACCTCTTTGATTTTGGCAAAAAGTCGATAGAAGATGTTCCCAGACTAGTCGACTAGTTGAGAAATTGTATGGTGATCATAAACGGTTGTCATAATTTTTAGGTGTCGTATAAAATGTCGCAACAGAGTTTGGGAACGCAGAAGTTTTGTTAATTCCCATCGGAGTCGGAAGAACAAAAAGAAAACACGTGTCCATTGACTCAATCAAAGGATTAGCCAGCTTCGCTTTGATTTCGGCACGATCGCCTTTTGAGGCGGCTCAGCCATTGGGAGGATCTGCCTCTTGTGCTGGTCTGGGAACTGGCTCGCACTTCTCTTTTATTTTAGAAATTTGTGGAGGAAACTCATAATCAGATTGGAATATTCCTATGGGCAAGATCTCGTATCAATTACCGGGTTAGGTGTCAGTTTGGTGCTAATTGTCGGGGCAGGAAACGAGCCATCGGCACAGATAGAAATAATCTTCATCTTATGCTGTTGTATACAAAAATAATAATAAATATCACATGGAAATCACAATGGCAGAGAGAATGTCCGACGACCCTGGAAGATATAGTCAACATGTGGGCATCACATGTGGATGGGCATCAATATTCTGGTTCGAGACTCTTTTTCGAGGACTTTCCGTTCTCGCTCGATTCGGGCTTTGATCATCTTCACTTTCTTTTTTATCAACGACCGGTCCGAATGATTTTGGATGCCCATCGTCTGAATATTGGCAATATTGGGAGAAAGACAAGAGACGCACCTTCAGTTTGGCTCCGTCAAGTTCTAGGAACTTGGGGCCAGATATCTTGTTGATTGTGAATTCAGGGACATATTTGTCGAGTCCCATGGATACCAATAACTGACAGACATCGTCGGCTGTCCAATGAAGAACTTGTAGGCCGGCTACTTCGACAGAGGCTCGCCAATATTCATTCTCAGCTAAAATATCCGAATTACATAAATTGGGATACTGAACTCACAGCCGAGATAACGTTTTCTGAGGGGAAAAAGAAGTTTTCTGTGGACAAATCGATGGGACATGGCAGGAGAGGCAGGTTCGGATATTCGAGGTATTGGCGAGTCACAGCTGCTACTGTACTTGTCGAGTTCGTCATGCAGACTACACCCGACTTCGACATCTTTTCGAGACACGTGATTCGGGATGTCGGCCATGACGGCTTTGTCCTCGTGAGGTAGTTCAGGCGGCTTGTAACTGGAAGCCCCTTCGTCAAGGGGAGGTGGCAAGGGTGGCAGTTGCTGTTTTCGGAGATCGAGGTCCTCCAGTCGTCCTTCGAGTTCTTCTATCCTCTCCCTCAATTGAGTCACTAGCATAGCGTAATGGCTGTCTTTGTCTCTCAATTGTTCCACATGATTTTCTTCCCTGTTCAACAGTTCTTTCTCCCTTTCTTGGTAAGTCCTCAACAGTTGATTGGCCTGTTCAAATTTCTTCTCTAATTGTTCATAGTGAGATTTTGTTCCCTCTAGGACTTCACACATTTCAACGGCTTTTCGATGTGACAGTTCCAATTCAGTTTCAAGGGCGCCTATCCTGGCTCGAATCTCCACTTCTTCGGCGGTGCTTGGCTGTCTGGCAGAAGGAACACTTTCCTCTTCTGTCTCGTCTTCGTCCTCGGTTGCCATCCGAAGTCTGTCCATCTCGAGAGATTGTCTGATCAGTTGGGCTACTTCCGACTCGTCTAGATTCTCTTCTCGCCCTATAACTTCTCATGTTTTTTCTTATAATTATTCAACATACCGATAGTAAATGTGACGGTATTGGAGGTGGCTCGAAGTGTCTCAGCCGCGTATAGTTGACTCACTCCAACGAGGCTTTTTCCATCGACGGACACGATCTGGTCACAGACTTGTATCCTCCCATCTCTGAATGGACATTTTAAATGGAAACTGGACTGGAAATACTTGTGAACTGCGCCTCCGGGGGTGATACTTTTAACGAAAATACCCAGCTTTTCAAGACCTGAATCAGCTCCAACTCCCATGCCAATGATACTGACGCCTAGTCCTTCGGATCCTTTTTGAAGTGTCACGTCAAAGAGTTGCATCTTTTCGAGCCGACGTTCCAACTCGTACTCAGCACATGATCCAACTGGGTCGATATCCTCATTTTTACGGTCATAGTCATCGACGGAATGCGCCGAATAAACCTGGAAGAGATCGTTCGACGACGTGTCGAAGGGAGTCATGGCACATGTAACACGGACAGGGGAGTTACGTGGTTAGACCCGTCACCAGCTGACGTACCGGGATGGGTGCAGTGCTGAATGAGACCTTGCGATGTTCGACGGCATCCCTGTCAGGGCTGAGTCCTCTTCGAGTTTCGATCAAACCCTCGTGCTCGTCGCGGCGACTTTTCACTAGGGCGTATGTCGTCGTCTTCATCTCGCCATGTTCCTGTTCGTCGTCACCTAATCTGAAATTATTCACGTTATCCTCTCTCCTTGCTCTCTATCCGCCTAGACTTCCTTGTTTATCGCCGGCTGTCCTTCCTCTTACCGTCATTCATTTTTAATTTGTTGTCAAAGCCAAGCGAGTACAAAAGAAAGAGAAGGGAAAACGAAACATGCAGCACCTGTGTCGGTAGAGGAAGGCCGCGTCACGCCAATAAGGCTCGTAGTTGGTGGAAGCTCCGGACGTCGGCTGCTGCGAATTGCGGAAGAACCTAAAAGCTGCATGCACATGCTGGAAAAAAAAGAAGAAAAAAAAGGAAGCGGATATTGGGCGAAGAAGGGGGATTAGTGAGGGGAAAAGTTGCGAGATCGAGAGGAAGTGAAGCGGAGGTGGTGGCCGTTGTTCGGACGAAGGTTTTTGCATAACATTTGTGATCCGACTGATTCACTTCCGATCGATTGGGCAACAACAGATAGAAGCTGCAAACTCACTTTGGCGGTGGTCGAGGCGACTGCAGACGGTCGAGGTCGGAAGCCAGATCGCTGAAGTTTCGCGCAACCTGAAAAAGGGCTTATGAGAAATGGACCGGGCTGGCTAGTAGATAAACGAGAGTCGATGTAGCAAAGAATGGATGATGGTTCCCGGGGGACCAAATGGGGGTGGTGTAATAACAAGGGAAGACCATAAAGGGGACTGGGGCTTCTGTCGACCACAACAATGACCTCATCGAGCAAAAAGGAAGTCCTCTCTTTCTATACGATTGGGGCAGACGGATTGCAGGCTGTGTCTGGTCTAATTGTGGCTTGGAATGAATAGCCCTTGAGATATATTTTGGAGAGACGGGTAAATGGCAGACCCCCGGTCAAAGTTTGGACAACGGCGGCATAATCGACATGATCAATGGCGGTGGGAGACGGCAACCGACACGGATTGCCTGCAATTGTGTTGTCGTTCAATTTTGGTCCTTCCGCCTATTTTCCAGACGTTGCAAACTGACACCTTTTCAATGTAAACAAGCATTTTGACACGTGAAGGGGTAAAGGATACTCATAAGTCGAAAGTAACGGGAGTTGCGGGGGATATCCGGGGCGTGAGAAGTCGACGACTAGTCAACAGCTCTAAATAGTTGATTGTGCGCGAAAAGTCAGATTGAGTCCCCCTGGGGAACGGGTGTTTCGCCATCTGGTGACAGCAGTCAAAAAGGGCGAAATAAACAGATAACGTGACCAAAGAAGGACAAACCTGTGAGACGGGACTGACGGGTCGAGGCGGCTTCGGAGCTACGGGAGGCGGTTGACGTACAGGACGAGGTGAGTAGAATGAGGGCACCTGATAATTGTATAAGATCTAGACAAGTCTTACCTCATGTTGCCGTTCGAGCTGCTCAAAAAGAGCCTTGGTGTTAGTGAAGCGAACGCGTGCGTCGTCAGAGAGCAGCTCCGACGCCGTTGTCATCGCGCCGCTGAAAATGTCAAAAATTGTGAGAAATGGACGACGCGGGAGAGAAAGAGACAAAAGTGATAGGCTCATTATGCTACCTGGCTATAGTGGACAGTTGCTATCAGTAGAGGAGGCGGCGGCGGGGATGTCCGGCGGAGAATCCAAATCACATCCCAAAAGTGACCACCTTGCGCACTCTGACCCTCTGCAATTGCCGCAATATCTCCGGATTCTCTGCTGTAATGAAGGCATAAACAAAGTGGAAGAGGACAGCCGACTGAGACAGATATGATATCCGATACTGTACGAGTTCATCAAGGTCGTATCAGACGCATATCTCGAGATTATAGGGAAGGAGAATATTTAAATAAACAGGAGGGAGATCCCCACAACTGACCAAAAGAGTGGGGGTGTGCCCCTTTGGGAGGTCTTGAAATGATGGATACTCGAAAGGGGAACACTTGTTCGGAAAAGGAGATGCCAAAAAGTGGACGAGGGGGATGCCGGCTGGAGATCTCTCCTCTGACCTCACAGTCCCTCCGCTGAAGATCTTTGTCGCTCTACCAGCCGGAGGCAGTCTCTCGTCAACCAGCTGTGTCTGCTCTCTCTTGGCTCGGAAACACTCTCTCCTGCTCGGAAGGCGACTGACCAGCTGGCGACAAAAACGACTGTGACCCCTCGCTAATCCAGTTGTCATGTTTGTGCTCTCGACTGCCGTGAAACGGAGACGCCGGGAAAGGAAACCACCTCAATAATGACCTCAAGATGGGGCCATTTACAAAAGATTAAATTTTTGATGGTTTTGATCGGGAGGCCGTTCGACTGACAGCCAATGGGCCTCACATTTGTAATGGATGGAAGACGCGTTGACTGTGTCTGATATTTTGAGGGAAAGGTGTTAAAAGGGGAAAGAGAGGTAAATAGTGAGTCAGGCAAGCTGTAAAGGCGTGGAGAATCGTAAAGAAGAGCGGGACTACTGCCATCTGGTGGGGGCGACCCATCCGGGTTCATCAAAGGATCGTCAATTGTGTGGGAAGCGCCAGAATTTCAGCTAGAGTGCAGTCGGAGGGAAATTGAGGTCAGGCACAAATTGGATCGAGAGGTTAGCCATCGAGACAAAAAAAGGAGAGAGAAATCCTTCCCAATTTGGTGGCTTTTGGAGTGCGTTCCTAGGAGGCAGGATGAGCCAGATCTCAAGTGGTCGACGGGGTGGGAAGTGGCTGGCGAGGAGGCGAACACCAAACGAAGCAAATTGCATTGAGCAGGTTGAGTGAAAGAAGAAGAAGGAGAAACATTGCCAAATATTATGGGATTGGAGGCGGGATATCTGATATGGGACAGCTTGTGCAATTAGCTGTGAGGGTGGCAGCTCTCCCGGGGGATAACCGATTCAATTAGAGCGAAAGAGAACGTTCCCGATAGGACAGGCCGCTGCTGTAAAGCATTACTGCTCATTGCCGAACAAACTGACTAATTCGACGGAATGTGACATTTTTCGGATGGTGGCTGGCGGCAATAATGCAGCAGAAGGCAGAACACACATTCATTAGCGGAAAGAGAGAGAGGGCGAGGCAATCGATGAAGATAATCCCGACGATATTTATGAATGTAGCCAGAAGGAGATTAGGCCAGCCGAATTTGTAACTCTCGTTTACGCTCGAAGGGGCGGTTCAGATCAGGAGACAAGATTGCCTCGGGTCAACATTTCTGGAAGAGATATCTCCTAAAAGGCGAGGGAAATGGAAGTCGGGTGGGAAAGTGAAACAAATCAAAGAGGAGACGACGAGGAAAAGAAGAAGAAAATGTACAGTCGACTGGCAAAAGTGGCGATAATTAACTCGTTCGGAACATAAACGACCAATGGGAAGGCAGCCAGGTGAGACTAGAACAAGGAGATAATGACCGACGATCGATTCGGCCATTAGGTGAGAAGGAGGAGGAGATGGAGGAGGACGTATTAGCAGCCGGCTGGTCAGAGGGCGGCCTAGCCAGCTGAAATATTACTTACACGCGACTGCGCTCTCTTTATTATCTACGATTCACATCCATTTGGAGGGACAGACGGGATGAACGGGGGAAGGAGAGGGCCGTCTGGATGACGGTCACTTTGACATTAAATGATTGGACAATAAAAGTATACGGGATAGTGCGAGGGGCAAGTCGAATATTGGTGATATTTTGGACAGTGGAAACGAGATCAGCATCGAAGGTACCGTGGACGTCGGAGACAGAACAATCCATTCGGAATGTTTTGAGCTGGTCGACATCTGTCACGAGAACCTGAACAGAATAAATTACAAAGGAAAAAGAGAGATGAACTTGTAGACAGGCGGCAATCATTTGGATGGCCATCGCTGTCGTAGCTTGGAAATAACAAGTCAACCGAATTTCGGGAATATTTTCAAGGAGCAGATGCAGAGAGCCAACGGTTTTAGGAAAGTTGGAGACGAGCAGGCCAGCTTGTTTCTAAAGAATTTTTCGAAAAAAGAAGGCAACTTTCTGACCAGACGAAACGAACACAAAGAGGCGGCAAAGTCTTCGTCTTCATTCGGTTCAAATAATCCATGAGCCGGCTTGATCATTCGAATAAATGGCTGGGTTTCCTCGAAGGTGATGTGTTTCGAGGTGAGGAAAACCGACGAGATTTTGTGAGTTCGGAGAAATTCGAGAACAGTCGCTGTCTGATGTTGGCATACTAAAGGATTCATCTGATTTGTCTAATCATTGGCCTGCCTTCAATTCGAATACTCCCAAAGACAAAACCGTCGAACATCGTCCCGACCTGATCCCATCGCTCTACTCTAATGATCCTGTTCTCTTCGTGTTCAGTGAATACATCAATTGGTTCTCCATTTCTATGTTTCTTGTTGTTTTCTTATTTCTCATCCGCTTACCTGTTGATGTAGAAGATGGTGACATATTGGCTGGCAGAGAAGAGAAGTCCCAGCTGATGAAAATTGACTTTGAAGGGATTTTGCTCGATGAATTCGCCTATCCCACGGCAAGTCCTTTGGAGACGAAAAAACAAACGAAGATCAACTTTTTGGAATATTTTGACAGCATTTGCTGGAGTGACAGAAGATAAGGGGATACGCCACGAGTTGCCCGGCATGAGATGAGGAGGAATCGATAGCTTGTATACGGGGTCAGTATCAGACCATGCAGGGCCGGCAAAGAGCTAGAGTGTGTCTAAGCAACGAATTTAAATGGGAGGAGACACCTGGGGCCAATTCAATTAGAGAGATGGATATGAGTCGAGGGATGATCCGGGTGTTGCCGTGGCGACCATCATCACTGACGCTCCTCGTGTTGGCCAAAATTCGCCGCGAACGTCTTGCCGGAAATTAACTCTTGAACTTGAGTATAGGCGACAAAAATGGATAATTGCAGCAGTAAAGCAGAATTGAATAAGATCGTCAACACCGGAATATATGATACTGCAGTCCCTCAGCACAGAAATTTAGTTCAGACAGTGCTTATGACCGGCTGCGACCTTATAGCTTCTGCTAAACCTTGGCATATTCAAACTGAGACTGTCAAAGTAATTTTCGAAGAATTCTATGAACAAGGAGATGCGGAGAGAAAAAAATGGAAGAGAATCTATATGATCGGACAAAGGCAGGCACACGAATTGCCACAGATGCACGTATTTGACTGTTTGTAGAGGAGTTTTATATTTTTTATAGGTTGAGTTTATGAGAGGAATATGTCTTGCTACGATTTAATCGCCCGTGTATACCCGAAATATCCAGCTTGAGGGACAAATGCAAGTATAATGTCGAGAAATGGGAAGAGCTAGCTGATGAGCAAAAAAAACTAAACGAAGGCAGAGCCGAGCTATAACAGGTAAAAAATACGCATAAACAACTTTATTATGACATACCGAATTTGCAAAGAAGAAGAAAAATGAAAGGATCACATACTCATTTAGAGGAACCAGAGAGGCTGATATGCTCGACTAAAGTAGAAAGTTAGTAAAATATTTATAAATACACTTACTCATGTATGACAACATTTCGTCGAAAAGTTGAGGAGTTTTCTTGGCAGCTTCTTCTCTTAAATGTTTATCTTTCATTAACTTGCAAATAACTTCCAGGCCCTAGAAATACAATAATTGGAGTTATATAAAATCTATAAATTAACCTTCATGTCGCTTGATGTCGACTTATTCTGAGTTGCTGTAGTTTCTTTTTGTCCGTTTTCTGCTGTTGAAGCCTTTCTACGACCCGACTTTGTGGAAGAAACTCTTCGATGTCTCAGCTTCATGGGCGGCTTCGTACAACGAACAGCCATATGTCCACGCTCGTTGCAATTGTAGCACCCTAAAACACCTATAGAACTTTTAAAATTAATTAAATGTTGAAGAAAAAAACGTACTGATGGCTTCTCTGTTACATTGGTTTTTCGGGTTACTGTAACAGTCATGAGACGAGTGTCCCATCTTTCCACAAATTGTGCACACTATGCCGCAACGCCTCTCTGAAATAATAAAATGATATAACTCAATCCAACACCAAACTAACTTGAAGGGACTTCTTCCCCTTTTTGCTCATCACCGAAAGCGGTGGACCTTCTCCCTCCAATCTGTGGAGACTGCATACTATCTTAAAATATTATATATACATAAACTCGTCATAACTTGCCTTCGTCGTGCCTTTGACTTATATCTTTCATATTGTTGTTGTTGTTGTTTCCGCTGTCACTGGACAAAAAAGCATTTGTTCCCGTGTTCCCTTGATCTGTTTTGTTTCCTCGATGACGTTCACTATTTCCACGTCTACCTTTACCTATAAATATTATTATAAAATATATGTCGAAGCAAGTAATTACCACGCGATCGTCCTGGTAAGCGAGCAATAGCTTCGTTGGAGCATCCAAAACCACTTATATGAGATGTTCGGCTTGATCCAAAAGGCCCACCTATTGCGCTTGAAAAGGAGCTCGAGTACGGGTTTGGAGGAGGTGCACTAAAACCACCTGGCGATAAGGAAGCGAACGTGGTTGACGGTGCTGCAATTATTATGAAATATAAAAAGAATATCGAAATCTAACCTATAGGTGAAAATACACCATCGTTGTCTTGACCATGGCTCACATTACATCCACCTTTTCGTGAATGACGTGATAACGAGGAAACTGTTGGGTAAACTAAAAAATAATTTAAATATAAAAAATTCAATTGGAAAATTTTATAAGAAAAAATCACCTAACGACGAGCTGCTGTTTTGTCCAAATGCAAATGTGCCTTGTGGACTATCATCTTCAAAACCACCACTTCGAAAACCATGTGAAGAAATTGAAAGCCTGACAGATCCACAACCGAACCCTGCTCCTTTTGGTTCCGGAGGAACCCCTTGGCATTCTGATTTCCTATCAGTATTTGGTGCCGCTTCCTTGGGGACCTCTTCCTTCGGTTTCCATGGTATGTTACCAAAAGCCTCAGCGATTTCATACGCCGCATCAAATGAAGAAGCTAAACAGTGTACTCGGACTAATATAAAATTCCACTAACCTGGAAAGAAGATCACTTTATCGTTAGGGTATCGCGGTTTGTAGTCTCCCGCATCAATTAAGACTTCGTCCATATTCCTGAAAATTCTATATAAATTATAGAATTTTATATAAAAATATTGAAATTATTACATGACACTATAACACGAAGCATGATATATAAATATTATTGGCATTATAGCGTATGATATTATAGCTTAGGATATTATAGATCAGCATATTATAGTGTAGGATATAATGCAATAATACATAGAATAATACGTTACATGTTATAAATAAGACACTATATATATGCAGGAAAATGAAAAGTTGATCATCAACATTTTGAGGATTCTGTAGAGAAGTTCTCCAAAGGAAAGTGTTTTTACCGCTAGTTCAAAGTGAATCTATTTAATCGTTGTATTCATAGGCCTAGGGAGCAGATAACTTTCCTCGACTGTATCCCACATATCTCTTTCCATTTCAATGATTAATTTTCGTTTTCCCTCGTTCCCACTTGCTCAATTGGTCGGCCCAAATGAAAGAAAGATACTATCTGTCTCCCACGGATAACCTCTCCCACGAGACATCCGACCGTATTATTGGTCAATCGTTTACAGCCACATGCCTCCGGCTAACAAAGGATAACATCTTCAGTGCTCAATCACGAGAGCGCGAAAAATAAATCGGAAAGCGTCGACAGGAAGACTACCAAATTAGATCTCGGGGCCGTTGCATTGTTTCGGGGTAATGGCCAGCTATTCTGTTGCGCAATGGGGCATAAAGATTACGGTAGATAAGGTTGGACAGGTGGCCATCTTATTTGAGGGAATTCGGGAGTCATTAGGCAGGATATCTGGAGCCAGATTAGCAATTAATGACAATCCACTCAAGTTCGGCCAATCAACAGACCAGCCCCTCTGTCTGTTCCATATTCCACTGCTTTTTAGAGACTCATTCACTAGTCGGCCGTCACAGTTTCGCGTTCTCATTCGATGTATCTCATAATTCGTCCCATGTCATCGTCTTCTCTGCCCCATTAGCATGCATTCTCAATATTCTAAGAAAATATTCCCATGGCGGCCTCTCCCACGACTCTGTTAATTCATTACAGCTACGACAGTGTCCTTGGCCAGGACCGTGTTGACCAGATTCAAAAGAATCGCAGCTGCCGTTCTCTTTCTCTCTCGAGACGAGGCTATAAAAAGCACCGTCCATATGTTCCGTTTGTCCCAGTTATCAATTATGCCCGGCTATTGTTTTCGGCTTCCGTTCGACGCAATTCTTCGGCGGCCATCAAAGACATCTCCTGTTGTATAGGAGGATTAGAGGCGACGGACGAGTCACAGGTAGTCGTCGTCAGATGAGATCTGGGCGGAGCGGCCATTACCATCGTCGAGATGGCCCTCCGATAAGTAATGCACCCAGCCATCCAGTCATTCTGACAGGCAGTACTCCTCTGCCCACTGATAACGGGGTCGACGACAACCGGTCGACGCGAGATGTCTCTCTCTCTCACTTTCCTCGCGTCTTTTTGCAATTTGTCGTCGCTGCAGTTTGTTTAGGGCGTTACTCCCAGAGTCCCACGTCTTCCTTAGGTGACGGATGACATCTTCTCCGGATCATCTTCTACTGTATTTGCTCAGCGGGGTGTATGGCCCTATCTGTCAAGCGATGTGCCGTCTGTTAATTGGCAACGGTCGCCCTGCGGGAGTCCGTCCGAAATCTGAGATACTGTCTTCTGCTTCTCAATTTATTTAGATGGGTCTCTCTAAGTAAACCAGCCTCCGTTCTTAATTGATATTTCCCCTCATTATATACTTGGCCCGTCTCATCTCATTTGCACCTTTTCTCTATTTGGTCAAGGATTACTCCATCATCGACTCCAAACAGAAGACAGCTGCGACCAGTCACCTCTTCTCCCGGTTGTCTATCTTTCTCGCTCAATTTCTTTAATTCAATTCGGTCAGACCGCCAATTATTCTATGCTAATGAGCACATGTCAATTATGTGACATCTCCTCTTCCTCCTCCTTTTTGTCAGTTTGCTTTTTGGTCTCTCCTGGGACCATTTGTTCACTTTTATCGGACATGTCTCCGAACGTCGTCCGAGTATACTCTTTGCCCTTCGACTGTGTACTGTTCCAACTGTGGCCCATTCATCGACATTTCCTAAGTTCGCCCGGGCGATGAGTGGCCACCATTTGATGGCCTTTCTAGGATTAACGCCTCCGTAAACCGTGCGCATTCCTCTTCATTAATATGCAACATACTCACCAGCTGTCCCATTCACAAGTGTCACAGTTTCTGTCATTGCATAATCTAAGCTGTCGCTTCGATGTTTTGGCCTGGCACGGTGGGCGGTGGCATTTTCCCTGGCCGATGACCGTGTCCCTCGAGTCATTCGCTACATTTTAAATAGACACAATTTTTGTCTGTTTTCGATAATCTATCAGCTGGCAGGCAACCGGTGTCCTTGGCGCCAAATGAGAGACGGGCGTAGAGTCAACCTCTCCTCAATTACCGCGAGACCTTCTTTTCCTGACCTTTTCTATAATTAGTCTTCAGATGTGGGTCTCCCTCCTCTTTCTTCTCCTACTCTTCTGTCCCTTCTCCCTCGCCTGCCAAGCTGGTTGTCTTTGCTCTTCTGGTGGCACTGTCGTCTGCTCCAATGCCGGTCTCCGTACTTTTCCCATTTTGCTCGACCCACGGACTACAAGACTCGATCTCTCCAACAATCAGCTGAGCCGTTTCACAGCCGACGATCTCAGTGTCTATCCAAGTGAGTCTGTTTACCCCAGTAGCTGGTCCTTATCACAGGCCATCTCAAGTGCCTCCAACCGATTTACAGCTGCCATAACCGCGTAATACAGCCACCGTATCGAACGGGCCATCGGCAAGGAGGGGATGATCCCTGTCTTGGCTATTGGCCCTTGATAATCGGGCTGGAGGCTAAAAGTCGCCGCCTTTTGTCTCGTCAATCCGGCCATTGACCCCGGGATGAGCCGACAAGTGGCCGGTATGAGATTGTATCCGAGTCGACTCAAGACAAGGCCTCCCAGTTTTAATTGGCTCTCTGACAGATCATCCATTATTCGTGGTTCCAATCAAACCTGAGAGCATGAGGGGGGCCTCGTCAATTAAGGGGGACATAGGCAGTAGACCCGTTTACGCAACGGGCCACCTGGCGGCTTCTTTTGGACTGTTGCGCGAATACAAAAGACAATAAACGGGAGCCGAGACCCCCTACAAAGGCGTGACGAACTTTTTTTAGATTTGGAATGGTTGTCGCTGGCCAATAACAGTCTCACCTTGTTGCCGGTCGACGTTTTCTCTTCGTTGCCCCTTCTTCGCCATCTCGACCTTAGCAGTAACAAACTGCTTTCCCTGCCCAACAACATGTTCCGATCGTTGAAGAATCTCCAGGTTTGTCGTCGTCTACCTTGGCTGTCGACCCACTCGACAACCAGCTGTCTGTCCCATCTGGCCGGGCCTCCTTTGTTTTGTCTTCTCATTCTTAATAATAATCGAATTAACATAATTACAGTCTCTGAACATGGCGAACAACGAGCTCCAATTGACACCGTTGACTTTTGCGGGGTTAGAAAACCTCGAGAAGCTCGACCTCTCATCCAACAAGATGTCTTATCTGCCGCCTACTGTCTTCCGTCCTTTGAATCTCAAACATCTCGACCTCTCCGAGAACAAATTGTTGTCGATGCCAGCTAGCCTTCTCTCGACTTTGCCCTCCGTGGAAAAACTACTTCTGAAAGGCAATTTACTCTCAACTGTAAGAAAGAAGCATACTTCCCTCAACTGTCGTATTTCAGCTCGAATCTGGCATGTTTTCTGCTCAAAAAAATCTCCTGGAATTAGATTTATCCGAAAATTTACTGTCGGACCTTGAGGACGGTGCTTTGTTCGGGATGGAAAGTTTGACTCTCTTGAATCTGACGAGTAATCAGGTATATCGACAGAAGAGCCGGGTTATGGAAGATATTCAGATCAGTCGATTACCAGGCAATGCCTGGCCATTGCCGCGTCTTCGTATCCTCGACTTGTCTGACAATCTTCTCGTCGTGCTCGACACGGCCTCCTTCGACTCAATTTCCAATTTACAATATCTCAACATCAGCCGATCCAGAAATCTCCGCGGAATCCACGTGAGTCTTTATCCACTTGATCCTATTCGCCTTTTTATTCCAGATGTCGGCCTTCGTGTCGCTTCCATCGTTAGCTTGGCTGTCTCTGTCCGGCTGCTCCCTGTCGACTATTTCGCCCAATGCTTTCGCCACTCCGTCGCCTCTCCGATTTCTCGATCTTCGTGACAACCAGCTTTCTTCCCTGTCTTCTTTTGTCAATTTCAATCGAATTCCTCAATTGTTCCTCGAAGGCAATCCCTGGCATTGCGACTGTTCTCTTCGACAGCTAAAACTCGCCTCGCCAGCCGTTTGCTCCACTCCTCCAAAACTCAAAGATCTTGAATTGGTCGAACTGAATGAATGTTCCTTCCTCCAGGTATGTTCGAATTATTTCTCATTTCAATCTTTTCAGGGTATGTTTTGGCCTCTCTTCCTCGGTGTCATTCTCCTCCTGCTGGCTGTCATTGTCCTTCTTCTCGCTCTTCGTCGTCCCCGCAACAAGATGTCCGTCTGTCGTCAGCAGCATCTGCTGCCTCCCCTCGTCCACAAAGACTATTCATCCAAGGATTACCTTGCCAGGGAATATGTCTACGAGCGGAGTTTCACATCCCCGTCGGACTCGGCCTACGAATCTCCGACGTCAGCCTTCTTGCCCAAAGTTCCAGCTCCCAGTAAGCCGCCGAATCTTGTTCGACTGCCCCAATACCAATTTACGGTTCCCTCGACCCATCTCTGATCTCATTCGATCTCTTATTTATTTTATACGGGTTGTATAATTTTACGGGTTACTTTTGCCACAACCAGGATGACTGTGATAGAGATTAATAAATTTTATGCTTATTGGAGAAAAGAAAAGAAGAAAATGAATGTTTTATGGATAAGAGATATGTCGCTCACGAACAACCGTAACCAATTATATTAGGGAGGAACATAAGAAACGGTAGCTTTCGAAGTTGAAGGCTTTTCAGGGTCGGTCGTCTTTTGTTTGGCTGCTTCTTGCTTCTAAATAGGCCTTTTTTCATTAGTGACGTAGTTTTTCTACTTTGCATATTTGATAGAGACGATCATGTTCTTTATTTAAAACTTGTTTTCTCTGATGAAGATTCAACAACATTTTAGCTAATGCTTCTTCTTCCTAAATATTTCTTTATTTCTACCTTTCGTTGTTACCATTTTCAATGCTTTCAATTCGAGTTCTGCATTCGTGCCGTATATTTCAGAAAAACCCGAAGTCGAGGGATTATTCATCTGGAATACTTCTAATCTTTTTCTTTACAAAAGGGTATGTTTCATAGGAGAAAACTTGAAACAAATAATACAAAATAAACAGAAGATCGTTCATTACAGATTATACAATGTACAATAAGTCTTCAAAATAAACGATTTAACTACGACTCCTTCGTCTTCTATCATATTGGCGATGACTGTCGCTTCTGCGATCGTCTCTTCTGTAAGAGTCTCTGTCACGAGAACGTGATCTTCTGTCAGTTGAACGGGATCTACGTCTGAAGGAGCGCCTATGCTTCGGAGAAGTCGATCGACGATTGTCCGAAGAATGCTTTTCTGTACGGCTATTTCCTTCATGACCATTTTTTTCTGTAGCACCACGAGAAGAAGAGACTTCTTCGTTATCCGACATTGGCTCAGGTTTAACTTTAGAAAGATCTGAAAAACAACATTATTTGTAAAAGTAGTGTCAACAAAAAAAATAACGAAAATTAAAATAATTTATACCAAATTTTTGATCATCCTTAGAAGGTTTACTTGTGGATACATCCGAATCATGTCGTCGTCTACGTCTAGGTTCAGGGGAACGCTCTAAAACTTAAAAAACATAAATTTTAGTAAAAATCTTACCTGATTCTGGGCTTGATATTACCTCCTTCTTTATGCGAACTTTATCCTTATTTTTACTTTTCTTTTTATCTTTCTTCTTGTCCTTCTTAGATTTCTCCTTCTTTTTATCGTCACCCATTAATTTTCTGAAATTTACAGTGATTATAAAAAAGGAAACAAACTTCATAAGCTTCTTTTTCTGTTTGTCAGATAATTCAGACAAAAAGTTTTTCATCTCGTCTACTTCGCTAACAGCTTCTTTTTTCATCGTTTGAAGTTGTTGGTCAATATGGATCCCTAAAAGATTATTTATTTGTATGAGAAAATACAGACCGCTCAATACATGTCCTTTTAAGCTAAAACCGTGTTCTTCTTTCATTTCTTCTGCTAGATGAGTTCTATCCACCCATTCGTCATCCATACGATCTTTTTTGACATCGGAAGGGCCCGCTTTTAGCTTCTCTTTACGATATTCTTTAATCAAGTCGGACGGGTTATTTTTATCTGGAAAGATTCCATAAAATTCATATAGAGTAACTTACAGCCGGCGTCATCATAATTTCCGCTCATACCGTATAGAGGACATTCACTGTCAGTATTTAAATGACCCCATTTGTGGCATTTGCAACATCTCACGTTTCGAACCTAAACGGAAAAATTATATACAAATATTGTTGTACCTGAATTCCAAATGGTTGATCTTGAATAAGCTCATTATTTTTTGCCCATTCTTCTCGTGGAGCTTGATATTTTCTCTGCCATTCGAACTTAGGTTCTTCTTTCGGTTCCTCTCGCTTAGCCATACCAGCAGGCGCTTCATACATAAATGACAATCCTAATTTAGCCTTTTCATCACCAAGTAAAGCCCTAGAAACAAAAATTATGGAGATAATCAAAGGGATTACTTGTTGTTAAGCATTTCCTGCTCTTTCTCATATTGTACACGCAGTTCATCCTCGCGCTTTTTCTTCTGTGATTCCACTTGCTTTGCCTCCCATACCTAATAATTGAAACAATAATGAAACATCAATAATAATCAAAACAAACCTTTTTCAAATTCCACCAAGCACTTGGATGGAAGTCCTTTTTGGACATAAAATTTTGAAATCCTTTCCCCATCTTGACTGTGTGAGTTTCTTCGTTATTCTAAATGGCTTTGAAATGAATTGTACATAAAAAAGGTACTAATTGAATTAACAGAAAATAAGAGTTATTATCCAAAAATTGCGAAACTTTTTTTATTCAAACAAACAAATCAACAATATAACAATAACAAAAGAAACAAGGCATTTAAGTTTTGAAAACTTTTACTGTGCAATCAACAGAACCTGAAGCTATTAAACCGTTATCCCAGTTGACACAAAGTATCCGATCTTCGTGACCCTGTATATCAAAAAGGGAAGTTTTGGCCGACCTGAAATGTACATCAAAAAACATTTCGGAGAAATTTATAAAAGCGACTTTGGTTCGAAGCGAGCTGCACGTTAAAGCTAATTTGTCAGTTTTTTGAGAAAAGTGAAAAATAGATAACAGTAACTTACCTTATATCCCACATTTTGACAGTTTTGTCATAGGAAGCGGACGTAAAAGAATTCTCATCATTAGGTTTCCAACTCACTGAAGAGATCCAACCTTTATGACCGATAAATGCTTGTTTTACTAAGCTTCCCTCTAAAAAATAAACATTATGCTATAGAAAAAAGTAAACGAACCATTGCTTCTTGGATCGAAAAGACGAGGTATTTCATCACAACTTCCAGCTACAACCAAACCCGATTTTTTGTTTATATCAATAGAAGTAAATGCTCGTTGGCCGCGAAGCTTTGAAACCTCTCCCGCTACAAAGATTTTAGAACGAATGAAGAAAATAACAAACCTAATTCTACATCCCAAACAATAATAGTATGATCCCACGATGCGGAAATTGCATGATTTGCATTCCAAGTAGACCAGGAAACCGAAATAACCGCGTCTTTATGTCCTCCTAGTGTAAGTATGGGAGTCTAAAACAAGTATCAAAAAATTTCCACTATATTGTAACCTTAGTAATAAACGTTTCTTTTCGCTTTTTATTTTTCTCTGGTTCCACTTTTTCGAAAACTGTTTGATCATCATCTGCAAAGCGAAACTACAAAAATACTAAAAGCACACCTTGTAAGCTCCAGAGTTTTATTCGCGAATCAAAACTTCCTGAGATAAATTTTGTTGCATCTGAATTTACAGCTATAGATTCCACGCTTCGCTCGTGTCCGCGAAACAGTGTTTTTTCAACGCCCGCTTTATTATCTATTTCCAATAAAGTGATAGTTTGATTGTCTCCTCCAACAAGATAACTTAATTTTTCTAATGATTTGCCTATAATATATCTTGCAAAAATAACACAAATAACTTACAGTTTGCACCACTGACAACTGCTCCACATTTATAAGCTACTCCCCTTTCATTGTGGATTGAAATGAGCTTCTCCCCTCCTTTTCGATCCCAAAAGTTTGCTTCTCCATTGTAAGTTGTACAAAATATGCTGAAAATTTATCCGTGATTTGCGAAATATAGATCCCAACAAATGTGCCAGAGGTTTGACGTAGGACACCCAATCAGGAGCTGCTAAATCATGTAATGGCTTTGGGGTTTCTTGTCCTCGAATGCATTCAACTTTGATAACTGTTTCCTAAATAGTACATCAAGAAATACATCACAAATAAACTAACTGTAGCAATATTATATTCATCAATGAATTCTTCTAAGGTTGTCCTAATAAATGTTTCACCTATCAAAAATTCGAAACGTCTATTATGCCAATCGTCTGGAACAAAAACATATAACGCATGGAAGCGTTATACCTTTTATTGTTTCGATCGACTTGTTTAATAAAACATTTAGATTATCAGGATCAGCCGAAAGAGGAACATCAAACACAGCTTCTGGTAAATCAGCCAATCTAAATGGAAGAAATTTTATTACAAAACTAAACATACTCTTTTTCTTTTGAAATAAAGATTAGCTGAACATGTCGAGCGTCACCAGAAGAATATTCTGTCTCTGAGGGATCAGCGTCTTCTCCCATTATACTAAAACCAAGAATAAAGAATAAAGCACTGTGACATGGGAAAATGAGAAGAAATCGAAACTGATTTTCGCGATAGGTCAGATTTTGAAGGGCTGACAATCGAAATGGGCCAAGTCTTTACTATTCGTCGCAAAAAATAGCGAATTCTACTTTTTATTCGGAAACACTTCAACTGAATGTTTCCAAGGACACTCTAGAACATTGTTTTGAAGTGATCAACTTATTCTTTCTTTTTGTTAGAGCTGCGAACAAATAAAAGTATCTTCAGCAAACAGATGCAGTAAGGAAAATACCCCTAAAAAGTATTTTCCAAGAAAACAATTATCCCGACGCTTTTCGAAAATCACCAAAGGGGGTTCAAGGCGATTTTGGTCCGTATTTAGACCGGTGAAAACAAACGGGTTGAAGATCTGGAAATATTATAATCGGGGTGGATACACATCGACAAAAACCAAAAAGGGAACGGCTTTGAACGCCGAAAAACAAATAGGGAACGGCATGAACCGGAAAATACCAAGCCGGGAAAACGCAAAATGGAAAACGTCCATTTCGGCAAAATTTTTCTGCAATGCAATTTTTTTGCTCACGACTATCGCGTTTATTTTTCGTTTATCGTTTTTAACGTTGTAGCAATCGTTTGTGCTTCGTTTTTTGGCTTTTTCTTTCATTTTATCATTTTATTAATGTTAATTTTTAGTTTTAACATAATGGTTACAATAATTGAAAATTATGCATGATTTTAAAGCATACGAATCAAGATGGAAGCAAATATTTCGTATGTAACAAAGCAAAGGTTAGTTTTTTTGCTGTTTTTATTTGATATATTCTTAGAAGCAGTTTAACACGTGTAAGGCTACTTGTCTCGTTATGCCTTTGTTGTCTCTTGTTGTTTTGTTATTGTTTATATGTTTCTTGTTGTTTTTAATCGATAATACATCGCATTTAGACGCTAATTTTCACAAACATCCAAGTTAGTTTGTTTCCTTTGATATTGCTACTTTTAGGTATTGTTTTTATCCTGTAAATGTATTACTTTTCCTGTAGAGTTATCCTCAAATCAGGGGAACCTCTGGGCAAAAAGTTTTGGTGAAAAACACTGGCAATTTTTGCAAGCTGATTGGTCACTTTCGATTTGCACATTTTATGCTTATTTTGTTTGTTTGTTTTGCTGTTTCAGGTTAATAAATCGTCTTTTCGGATAGGCAACATCTGCTAGCAGGTGAGTTGAAAAAATTAGCAAGAAAAAATTGTTCAGATAGCTGCAATAGCGAAGGATTGAAAATCTATATTATCTCCAAGACGAGATCGATCAGCTTTACTTCTTTAAAATCGTTCTCTAATAAGGTTAATATGGGATGGTAATTCGCCTGTAATGCCGCCTACATTGCAAGAAATCGATGATATTTCTCTTATATTATGTAAATAAAACTGTTTAGTATATTTAATAAACTTTTCTTACTATATAATTGAAAATAAAGTGTTGCCAATACGAAGAGAAAAAGATAAAGCTATTTTTTTTAATTGCGTCAACAAAAAAACGCGTATTGCAGAAAAATTTTGCCGAAATGGACGTTTTCCGTTTTGCGCTTTCCCGGTTTGGATTTTGCCGGAGTGGTATTTTTCGTTTCACGCTTTCCCGTTTTGAATTTGTCCAGAACGTTTCGTTTCCGGTTTCATCGTTGCCGCTTTGTTTTTTGTCGATGTGTATCCACCCCTTATAACCGGCTAACAATGTCAGCATTGGCAAGGAAGTATAAGAAAGCCCGTTTTTCAAATGATCTCGGATAACCTGTAATATTTTATTGTAAAATTGATAATTAGAGATGTAAAACCCTTTATTAACAAATAATTACATTTACATAAACCTCAAAACCAATAGATATAAAAACACCATCGAAGAGACTGCTTGGATTATAATGTATAATAAATAATATTACATGCAAATCTGAATATCACTTTACTTTTGTAGGGCCGAAATTCGAAGTCCAATGACATCTTTTCCAATCTCAGCAACTTGGCATACATCACAGAGCGATCCTTTACAATCTTCAGAATAAGATGCTCCACAGAATGAGCATTTAGTCTGGGGTTTGCCTCGGTACAATGGAACAAAATTTCTCGAGCAAACCACAAATGGATTGTATTCATCATAAGCAAGCTAAATATGTGGTTAATGCTACAAAAAAAAAAAAACAAATATACCTTTACAGCATCAGTATTATCTGCTTCAGCCGCAGACAGCACTTTTCTAATCTGGGTAGCGACGTCTTGTTTAGGGCCTAATTTTTTTAAGTTAAAATAAATGATGGCTGTTTACCGAGCTCTAAAAGGCGTCGACAGAATGATGTACATGTTTTCATGTTTTTCAATTTATAGAAAGTATTAGCGGCAGCGCGAAGAGTAAGAATCCTGTGCACCGGTTGCATTTCAAAGTGCGTAAAATAAGCAGCCATTTCTGCGTTCCGTTGCACATAATTTGGTTTATCTTTCGGCAATTCTTTGCGAGCTGTTTCAAGGAGAAGAGCAGCCAAGTACTCCCGACAAATAGTTATCAGTTGTTCGGCTTCGGCAACCTGAAAAGATTAATTCAATCAAACACATACCGAAAACCAACTTCTTGTTTAGAATCCACTATAAGCATCGGTACAAAGTAGAGGATCTTCCGTAATTTTACAATCACATCAGAAAACTTTCCAGCTGTCGTTAATAGATAGCACTGCTGCAATCGTTGAGCCAAATCCGCTAAAGTAACGCATACGGCAGGTAAACCGCTCCTTGAATATTATATTTTCTATAATTAATTATCCATACTTTCCGATAGATGTTTCCCAATTGCGAAGAGGGTAGCCAAAATATGGCCCACCACTAGGCAAAGCTTCAGAAGCTGTTTTAGATCTACATTAAAAACGGATAAATGGATTTGTATAAACAATCATACCTGGCGTAGAGGGAAATGAAGACACTTCGGAACGGCTCAACATATGTAATTCCCAGTTGGTCGTGTAGCAAGCGCGCAGCTACAGTAAACTCGCCAGCAGCGACTTGATCGGCCACTAGACGACTGTTGTTCGACCAATAACTGGATGGTGCCTGCGCTCGGCTGGGAATAACCGCTTCTTCCCCCGTTGCTTCTTTAGGTAAATCGGGAATGTCGAGATCATCCTCAACATCCCAACCACCTTCACCATCTGCTCTTCCAGGCTCATCTCCTTCATCGATCTAATGCACCCATAAGCAAGGAAAAGAAAAATTTGATACCTCTACATTTCCTTCCTCGTCTACAAGATATTCTTCGTCTCCTCCCCAAGCATCTCCTTCTTCAACATCAATATCGTCAGTAGCTGCAAAGGCGGTTGCAGCAGGCTTGCTAGTTCCACTAGGACCAGACGATTTGGTAGCGGCGCTTACGCCGAGAAGATGAGCATCAAAAGGACCACGAGATGTGGCCAGCAACGGCCAATTATCTTCAAGCTACAAAACTTTTAAAAAGTCAAAATTAAACATACACGGCAGCAAGGGGGAGGAGGGACCAGCAAACGAGCTTCTTCATTATCAACAGGAGGCAAAGGTTGTCCTTTGGCTTCAAGTTCTGCGGCTATTTGTGTGGCGATTTCCTCGCAGTTATGAGTAGCAGCAGTCAGATACGCAAGAGAATCTTGTCCACAATTCCTCAGTACTAAAAAAATTATTGTAAAAGAATAAAAAAGAAATAAAATAAATTAAGAGAGGAATTAAGCCTCAGTTTCTCGGTTATCACATTTTTTTTTCGAATAAGATCCACGTGTAGTTCGCTTATAACGACATCATAGGCTTACATTGCTTATTATTCCACACGTAGTCGTATACTAAAATACACCTACCTTTAATTCTTTCCTCTATGTCACCAAGCAATAAAGCAGTTTGATACTGTCCAGCGGCATCGTTTCTCATTTGAGCAATTTTCATCATTTTCGTAAGTTTCTCAGTATTACCAGTGATCAAATAAAGAAAAGAGAGTTTTTCGAAATCTTTTGTGCGTTGATAAGCCATTTCCACAATTTGATGATTTCCTTGGATAAGCGCAGCCTCGCCCAGAGCTTCCCAAACAGACTTTTCGTCCAATACCTGCAAAAAAAAAATTTAGTACACCGATAACAATTTTCGAACTCTCTACTGAGCATAAGCGTTATTTTCAATAATTAAAGACATACCTTTGCTGCTTCCAGTGCTACATCCAAATTGCCACACTCCAATGCCAATCCAAAACGAGTTTTTTCATCTTTCACAAAGTACAACGCAATTTCGGGATAGCCCTTTTTCTCGAGGTAACCGATTATTGACTGACCAACAAGGTTTGCACCTTTTACCATGTTCAAAACCTAAAACGAATATTTTTTATATTATTGGATTAGATTACTTCATCAATTTTCCGATTGATAAGCGCAAGTTTAAAACGGTATTCAGTGCAGTCAATAGGAACTTCAACTGGTGTAGCTTCTCGGTTTAAACAATATAAAACGTTTCCTTTGATAGCTAACAAATATAATGGAACGTCCAAAGTGCGGATAATGCCGCAATCACCTGCCGTAAGTGCATATCTAAATAAATTAATGAAGAAATCAAAGCTTTTACTTGATATGATTGCTTGTAGTGTACAAAAATACTTGATCGTTTTCCCAAGCTCCACTTTTCACGCGTGTAGACTCCTGCTGTGTACATAATACTTCAAGCTTCCGATTAACCAAAGTAAGGGATTTCTTTGAAAGTAGTGCAGCATATTCCATATTTTTTGACCAAATGACATAGCGAACCTTCAAAATTTTAGATTACAACACAGAAAATTTCCACCTTAGCAATTTTGACTTGCGCCATTATTCTTTTTTGTTGAACATCAAATAATTGCAATCCGTCATCGTTTCTCAGCAACAGCAAGCCGGTACCAGCATAATAAAGATCATCAATTGGCGTATTCATTTCGATTTTTCTGACTTCCTTATTTGCCAAGTCTCGTAGAGTAATCTAAATCATAATTTGATACAAATCCAACTAATAAAGTAACCTGCTGATTTTTGTCTAGTACAGCATAGCGATTTCTAGCCACCCAAACAGCGGCAACACCTGCAGAACGCTGACTGACAGCATCAGCATTGGGATCCGCATCCTTCGTAATCTAATGAAACTGCCAGTTATAACTATAATGGAAACAAAACCTTGTAAGTATCAAAAGTACACGCCTCGCGGTTGTGGCTTCTAGAAGTCAGAAGGAAACAATTCTCAGCCGGATTAAAAGCTAGGGCAAAATAAGGTTGCATAAATGCAGCAGCAGCTCGTAGTTTGCATACAGCAACATCTTTGCTAAAATGGAAATTTAGCACCAAATGTAGCCACATACTTAGTGGTAAGGTCAAGGCGTCGAAGCTGCTTCTCTTTGACGTAAAAGACAAGGTTTTCAGAGACGGTGAAGGCAGGACGTTCTCTCTGTATTTTAAATACAATCATACCATTATCATGGCCTGCAGCAAAAATATTAAGATTTGGATGTGCACTTAATACCCAAAATCGTTCATTTTCATGCCTAAAAATAGCGTTATATAAGAGGATATGCAAGAGTACCTGAATACATGCAGGCTAGTTCTCTTTGTCATATCCCATACGCGGATTGATTTGTCTTCAGAATTGGAAAGAATTAATTCCGCATTAGGATGGAATAATACTGACGAGACATTATTATAATGTCCGCGGCAGCTATCGACTTCCCATGCCTTGGAATCATTATATCTCCACATTTTAACCTGTCGATCATCAGAGCCAGACACAAGCACGGGCATTGTATGGTGAAACGCGACCCAATTAACTCCTTTAAAGACTTAAAAAAGAGCAAACATTTTTGATACCTCGGTCATGACCTTCCAAGACGTGCTTGACGACAACGTCCGGTTGTCCAAATAAATCGGCTTGACCCTGCCCACGAGAACCGCTTGAGGCTCCACCACCAGGCATTTGCTTTTTCCGAAGGCCCGAAATGTCCCAAATCCGTACCGTTTGATCCAAGGATGCTGAGGCAACCAAATCTTCAGAAGGATGAAATTGTGCGCACATTACATAGTGATTATGGCCTAAAATGGGAGTTTGGTCATTTCCACAGCAAAGTTACCTGTAAGGATAGCAATAGAACTTCTACTTTGCCAATTCCAAATACGTACGGTTTGATCATCCGATGCGGAGATAATCCAAGGGTATTTGTTGTGGAAAAAAGTGGAGCGAATATAATCGAGATGGCCGAGTAATGTAAAAATACAGCGACGTTGCTTATAGTTCCAGACCTTTTAAAAATATAGATTTAATGGAAGTTACATACCTTTATTTTGTAATCATCGCCTCCCGATACAAAAATGGGCTGTTCCCCATGAAAATCAATTCCACGTACAGGCCCATCATGCTCATCAAATTTTTCCAATAATACACGCATTCGATAATCCCATAGCTGTATTACACCAGAATGAAGAGATGCCAAAATCCATGGACGAGTGCTATGAAAAGATAGCCCTATAAAAATAAAAAAGACTAATTGTACAAAAAAAATTCGAACCTTTAACTCGAGCAGATTTGGACTCGAAAGAGACCAGCAGAGACATTGTCTCCTTATTCGGCTGTCTGAAAAAGCTGTTTTTTTGCATCATTACAGTCTTTATAAAAAGCAAAGAAATACTGAGTCATATATACTCTGTGTAGCTACATAAAAGTTTACGAAACCATCACTACATATAAGATCAATAAATAAAATAAATGAAGAAACGCTGAATAAGTGAAAAGAGAAACTATTTCTTCCATTTCGACGTGTTGGCATACCGTAGGAACATGCGAGTCATTTCGCACCAGGGCACACATACGTTGTCTCTATAAAAATTTTAAAATTTCCTGAAATAGTCCGTTTATAATTTTGGGAGAAATCAGCTGTGATCCAGCTACACATGGAATTCAATATCGGCTGACTATTCTTTTTTTGCCATTTCGGCATATAGTCGGTTTCCAGCGGATATTCCCGACCTGATCAACAGGGAGGGAATATCTTACGGGCTTTGTTATAGAAAAAATATTCAAGACTTTATTTAACACAAATGATAATAATACTAGTTTGGTATCACAAGTGATTACGGAGGCTGTAACGCAGAAGTAGCCATGTTGCACCAACAACTGCAGCCGTTAATAAAACGAAACCTGGTGCTCTAAATCCACGTAATCCTAAAACTAAACTACGCCAGGAGCAAACATTATCTTACCATAACGAAAGACATCAAATATGGCTATCCTTCTATGTCCACAAGCTGGACAAAACCTATCTTCTACTCGAATTGAAGCTTTACAACTACTGCATTCTAACGATAAAAGACTTCCACACTGTCTGCAGTATTGATCCTAAAAAAAGAAGGTAAATTGAAGGAATAAAGAAGAGAAGTACACTGGATGTCGGAGGGATAGTGCGGCAAACACCACATGGCAACGGTATCAACTTGCTGGAATCCGCTGGTGCTTTGGCTGCCATCTATGAAGTGACTTCTTTATGGTTTCGCAAACTGTAAGACACTTTTATGTCGTATCGCGATTCAAGATGAAAAAATACATTCGAAATATAAAATATTTATTTTCCATGAACCTGTTCTGCTTTATTATAAAGTAATCTTTTTTTGTAAAGAAAGAAAAAGACAACTCGTTACTGACTGAGCTCTACGACTCGACTCGGCAACCCGTTATGCACCGAGCACGAGAATATAAGGCGGCTAAATAAGCCTTCTAACAATGCCACCGCCAGAAAATTCGACAGTGGAAGGGAAAAGACTAGCTAGACCAGACGGCAGCGAGGGAGATGTGACCATCCTGACCGGTGACGAGTTCGGGGATGACAGCTACAAATTATAAGAGTGAAAAGACTGACAGAGAACATACCTCTGCCCTGGTTAGTACCCCCTGAGTTCCATTTTTAATGGGGGCAAGTCCGGCAGCACAGCCGACAAGGGGACGGGTGCTGCTTCTGTGGTGATCGAGTCCGAAACTGACGCTCCAGTCGATAGAGGGCTCATCGACGTGCGAAGATTGCCGGGTTAACTGAAATTGGGTAATTAATTTGACGGGTGACGGGGACAAGGCGACCATGTTGGAGAAGAACGACTTGGGCGGGAGACCGCGCTTCCTCAGGAACGAGGCGTAGTCTTTCTCCACCTGAAAGAAGCGAAATAAGAGATGGACAGACCTGGGCGTCACGCAGGTTTCGGACTAGAACACGACGGACAAGGCATGCGGGGCGGGTGCTGTTCTAAACGAACAGGGTCAGTCATCACGGAGTGTCAGAAGCAAATCAACCACATCGACTAACCTGTCTTCTAGCTTGGAGTCTCTTCAGGGAGAAATCCAAGTCTCTCGTTCCTGGTACTCCCGGCTCTCCCATTCGAGGAGCCACGTAGTCCTCCAACGATTCTTGGGACCCCTCGTCGACAGGTGTTTTTTCCTGTAGCGAAGCACTTCTCGCCGCGATTGCAGCCAATCCCAGCGGGCGAAAGAGTGTCGCGTAGTCCGTCGAGCTGACTGACGACAACTAAGAAACAGAGATTGCTTTTAGATTTGGTAAGATTCCAACCTGGAGAGAGGGAAGACTCTTCTCGGTGCTTGAAAAGGAGCTAGTCGGAGCTGATGACAAAATCCCACTGGAAAGGAACACGAGGTCAAGTAAAATATCCTAGCTTGCCTGTCATCTTCCGCAATAGCCGTGGATGTACTGGCATCGCATGTCAGAGCAGCCCGTTGTTTCGGAGCCAGCGGCGTTTCTGGGATTTCAACCCTTAGCGGTGTCGTCGACGGATTCTTGCTAGTATCGGTGATAGGTGACAGCTAAAAATTCTTCCGTTTGCTATGAGTTACTTTGGCTCACCTCAAGGGCCGCCAATTCAAGATGGAGACTTTTGTGTCCCCGTGACGACGGACCAGGAGTCGACGAGAATCCGCTGTCGCTGTTTTCCATTTCTGACAAAAGCGAGTCGTAGAGAGAGTCATTGGAATGACATCTGGGAGGGGCTGCCCTAAATCGGACCAGCTCTTCCTCGGCGGCCGCGAATAACTCCTTCAGTTCGGCGTATTGTTCCTATAATTCCCAAATACAAAACGGATAAAATATATCTAACCTGCACATTGCAGACTTGTCTTTGGAGTCCTTCTTGTTTGTTGACAGCTGTCTCCAACTGTCGATGGAGATTCTCATTTTCACTGACAACCTGTAATAAATACTTTTTCTTATCTGTCCGCTCTCGAATCTTACCTCATTATGCCGACTGTGGTAGTGTGAGATCTGATCGAGTAATTTCTCGACAGCCGATGTCTGGGCGGCGCACTCCTCGCTTTTGCTGGTCATTGCATTCTGTAGCTGGGCGACTTTCCCATTGGCGACATCCAACTGTTTCGCCAATTCCTCAAAGTGTTCCCGTTCTTTTTCCATCTTCTCTGCGGCCATGTTTTTCAAGTTCTCCGTCTGTTTCTTCAGGTGTTCATTTTCGGTGCTCAACCTCTCAATACGACTTTTCAGACATTTCGAGTCTGTCGGAGATTCTCTAAATTTTGAATTTAAAAAAAAAGACTAGAAATGGGACTGACTGATCTGGGAGATCGTCGTCGTAGTGAGAATATACGCGGAGTAGCTCGATACGAGTCTTGAGCTCATGTTGCAATTGGATGACCGTGTCTGAGCTGGCTGCCAATTTCTCTTCCAAATACTCATTTCTAAAAATTATCTCTATTCCCTTTTGCGATAATCTTCTTACTTGACGTTGAGTTCTTTGTTTTGTTCCAAGAGCTGCTGGCCTATTTTGGCTGCCAGCTCCAAGTCGCGCTCGCGGTCCGAGAGAAGGGCGGCCAGCCCATTTGGATCAACGACCGGCCGCTCCGTCATCCACCGACGGGTGACCCTTTCTGAAATATCTCGGTGATGTCGAGGAGTACAGGTACTGGTTGGATGTCAAACGAAGGAGGACAAATATTTACCCGAGAAAGGGTCAGAACGAACACCCTGAGGTAGTCGGGGGGAATGCCGGGGGAAACCAGCTGGCAATGTGATAGATTCTATCGACGTGGCTCCCGATAAGCGACCCTCATAAATAACTCCTCTAAAAAGGACGGAGAGTCTGGCCGAGTAACTTAAGATTATTTATGAGACAAATGTTTTCGACACAAATTTCGAGAAGTCGCAAAAAAACACGGCAACTAGAAGAAAATTTTAAGGGAAATAAGTGGAATGTGAGCCCTGAAAGAGGACACTTGAGCGGGCATCGAACTTTGACTACTCTCATTTGCATAAGCGTTTTCTCGATGAGATCAAATAAATTCAAAACAAAAAGGAATATAAATTACAATAGTCAAGGAGGTAACTAAGTGAAGAGACCCAAAAGGACGCGTTTTAAAAGGTTAGTCCAACCGGAAAACGGCCTCCATTTTGAATGCAGAGGCTGCTGCCCGGGGAGTCGGCGTTTTTCGGGCGGGAAATCGATCTACGCACATCGAAATTGTCTTTTTTTAAGATGATAAGATTGCAAATTTGATAATAGGATGAACAAAGTTGAGAGATCACGGCATGGATCGATACGACGGACAAGCAGACGCCGTTGTGTAAAGAGCGCCGTCGGGGAGGGCATAAGCGACAAAATTAAGACGGATTCCGATTGGGATTAACACAGAGGAACACAGGCTAAGACCATTGTGAACCATAGGGAAAAAGAAACATTTTATCGGCTTAGTCAGGCGGGAGAAAAGAGAGAAATGACGACATTTCTAGAGAAAAAAAGTATAATCGAAGAGAAACAAGTTCCGACCTCGCGACCATTAGCGAATTACAGGAACTCGAGCAATTTCTCTATTTCCCATGACGTGGTAGGAGAAATTCCATATGAGGGGCTCAATAAATTTCTACTTTTTGTATTACGCGAGAGGGTTGTCTGCGAGCAAAAGCCGTGAACAAACAAGCGACATAAATGGCTGAAAACCCCCGTGGTGAGTCAGAGGAAGGGGGTGATTCGTATTTTATGGCCTGGGAAACATATCTATCAACCAATCTAAAATAGGAAGTCGTATGCAAATAATTGGACGGAGAGATGAAACTGTATAGCGAGGAAGAGTAGGGGAGGGACGACGCGTCAGTCGGCTGTCAGGGAGGACAGGCCGCGAAATGTCGACAATTGAGGAGATTGCAAATCGTAAGAAAATGGCCAACAGCAGCCTGGCAATAGCCAGCCACCACATCGATTGCCGGACGCCAGCTGATGGTCGACTCTCCCAAATTAAATAAGCCCCATCCTGAAAGAGGATACCCTTTTGCATCATCTTGGGAGAATTCCAGACAGGAATCAACCGCCATAAAATGTGGATTTGAATGGGGAGAACTGTCCGAGGGATTGGGAGGATTATGCGGGGAAACATGTCAGGACGATACTCGAAACAACGGAAACAACTTACGCAGATGTTGGAATTGGTCAAGGAGACTCGCTTCGGACGGGCTCAGCTCCAGTGTGAAGAAGAAAAAAATGAAAGGAAAAAAAGATGACGGAGGAGAGGGAGAATCGGTCCCTAGCCTGGCATGGCTGAAATTAGAGTAAAAGATGAAACATTCAAAAGAGAAAGAAATCGAAATGAATCAAGGTCAAAGACAAAAGAAATTACGGTGAGGGTGTTCCTCGTTGTTTGGATCTGCTGCTAAACATTCGAGGACAGGGGCCCACTTCACATAATACAAATAGAAAGTTTTCATGATTTTTTAAATGGGCGGGAAAGTGTGTTTGACCCCGCTGGGTGACAAATGTCCCCGATTGACAAATGACACGGTGGGATGGAAGGAAGTGTTCCCTCGTGTACTCCTATCTGTGTCGGTCGAGTATCATCAATCCTCTCCCTCGTCTGATTTACAAAAACAGGAAACAATCGGGAGATACGGTAGCCTTTGATCTCGATGACGGCGTATGGATTATCCGTCTGACATCACTTTGGAATTTCCAGCAAATAACTCAAGACACCATTTTCAGGGACAGGTTCTCACGTGGACGGAGTCAATATTCAGATTAACGTCGGATTGAAAAGGGAATACTGTAAGGGGAGGACGGGAGAGGACAAGGTTGACGTGAAGAGGAAGTACCAGGAGATTTGGAGGGGGTGGAGGGTCGATAAGTGCAAAAGGTGTGAGTTTCGAAGAAGGGGCAGACACCATGGAAACGGGAGGCCAGAGAAACATCTGAGAACACGCAACCGAGAGAAATAATCTAGTGACAGCCGGCAAAAAAGAAAGTAGTCGACGTTGAGCAAACATCGTCGACGAAAACTTATCGGCAGGCACCTTATGACGAGCAACCGTTGAAACCCGGCACCCGAACAGCTGGTCCCTTCGGATAGAAGAAAGTCGACAAATTGACAGATCATCTCTTTACCTTGAAAATGAAGAAGACATTGCTCAATGTGATGAACAGCAAGACATAGTCGACCAGCCCCCGTCAATACAGAGATCCATCCATTCCGATCGACAGAGTCGATGTCGTCTATCTGAACATGTTCTCTACATTTGACGAGATCACAAGAGGTCGACGGCGCCGTACTCCGAGAGCAAAACCAATAAAATTGTAGCGAGTAATCAAACCCGAGAGAACTGACCTCGGCGTCTTGTAAAAGTTGAAAAAGATCAGCCATTCCGGGTGGATAACTCTCGCTGGAAGAAGGCAGCTCTTACGGTCGGAGGGGGAATGCTGCTATGAAAGATAAACACAGGCTGACCGTTCACACCCTCTTATTTACAATATGCGCCACTTTAACAGGAGCTAGTCGGAAACAAGAACTTTATTCGTTTATTTCTTGGTGACACCTTCGCGATGGTCGCTGAGACATTCGAGGCAATATCGGCTCCAGTTGGAGACTTTCTCGACAAATTGGGCCAGCTGCTCCTTGATCTGTCGAGCGTCTTCCCGGAATTTACCACTTCCAGACCCGCTTAGAGGATTCCCTTCCAGAACGGCCAGCGAGGCAATGGCACCTCGCAAGAGCTGCATTTCCGCCTCCAGACCTATTATAAAAAAATGAGCTCGATTGATATTAGACAGACCGGCATAGACTTCGCCGCAGCCGTAGACTCCGCTGTTGCGGTGCAATGCAATACAATTGAGATGGTTGCGGAAGGGCGAGCCGGAACTCGTTGTACCCGTGCTCGAGAAGCTCATATCGGGAAAAGTCCGCTCGAGTCGATCCAACTTGTTCAGTAACTGGTCGACGAGGTCGTCTACTTCGGCTTTGAGTCGATCTGCCTGTTCTCCGATGGCAACCAGCCTTTTTCTGTCCTCCACCTTGGCGGCTATCTTCTTCTCCAAGACCTCCAAAGTCAGTCGATCTCGTTCCTGTTCCGTCAGAGGACCTTCGTCCGTCAGAGAAACCGTTACCGCGCTTGACGAGTCGAAATTCTATATTTTTATTGTGACGCATACTAAAAAGCGACCTACCATAAACGACATGCTGAGTGGATAAGAATGGACGGGGAATTTTTCCGAATTTATTGTCAATTTTACAAGTAAATACTGATTTTGACAGGTACTTTCTGAGTATTTTTGAATCTCGAGTCATTCTCGTTCCTGTTCTCGTCAGGTGATGTCGAAGAAAGGAAGAAGGAAGAGTCGGCCAGATATTCCAAAGGAGTTGAAATCCAGCCTGACATCGACAATGCGATCCGAATTGGCCGTCGAGACTTTCGACAATCCGGGTGGTCGCCCATCTGATGTGTGTCCCTCTGACTCCTTCTACTTTCTTTTTATAGATACCTGTTCCACCGTCTCCTGTCCTCTCCGAATGTAGCACCCAGAAATCGGAGCCCGTTGTACATGTCTCTCTTCAGCCGGCCCTTGATGACACTATTCATTATCTAAACGACGTTGTCTCCGTCTACGAGGGCACCTGTGGAACCATCTCCTTTGAGTCTATGCGTTCTCCGTCCGAGATCGTTGATGTCGAGGAATTGCCCGAAGAGGAAAACAAAGTGCAACAGCTGAAAATGATCCAATTGCGAAAGACACCGATGAAAATGGACGAAGAAGTAGATGAGGAGGAATTCATCCGCGGGACAACTATCGGAGGAAAACTGTTGCCCGGTGTGGTCGAGCAGATTCGCTGGGGTCGTGGTGAAGGCGAAATGCATTTTCTACAGGAGATTGTCAACGACATGAATACTCTCGTGGCCATGAGTGGTCGATCCGATGTTCTCCTTCAATATTCCATTCAATTTGAAGTAATTCTTAGCTTTTACAAAACAAAAGTATTCAGAAAAATCATCTGCCAATTCTAAAGCTCTCGCTGGCAAAGAAGCCTTCTTCTGATGAGACTCTTCATCAGCCGCAACAAGAAAGAGACAAATCAGACCAACCGCCTCCCCAAGAAACAGCTTATCCTCCGGTCGGCTTGGCAGTCTTCGACGTTATAAATACAGTGGCCAACACAATTCCTTCCTGAGCAAAAGAGACTTTTAACAGATCGAGAATAAATTCGTTGGACAGAATAATTGTTTCCTTGAAAGTCAATTTTCCCAACCAAACAGTTCAACAAATATATTAAACATGATTTATTTTTTCTCTTTTAGAGATACCAGAAGAGATCACAGAAAGTACACTTAAAAATAAAATGTGAAGAAAAAGGAGCCACATTAAATTACACCGTAGTAAGTTGAAAGAATTGACCGGTAATGGTTGTATGCATAAGGAGATTCAACAATAAATAATTAGAAACCCACATCAGTAGGATCAAAATAATTAGGAGTTTGTTGATATATTTGTCGGAGATGTGGCTGGCATTCCGGTATTGTTTTTACCATCTTTACAACCGTACGGAATGTACTAATCGATTTGTTGAGTAACCATTGGGGATTCATCTTAGAAGTTGTCGCTTGCTGCAAATTCTTTCAACTGTTATATAAATGTAAAAAATACCGTAATAAAATTCATAAAAAATGAATTGAATTCATTAATACCACCACGCATTGGTACAGGGATTTTAGGCAGCATATCTTCCAAAGCTCTTTTAATATAAGTCACTTGCATGGCAACATGATCATCCATAGCAGGAATAGAAAAAGCGCTCAAGAAAATTGGATCCTTAGAAAGAGTTTGTCGGAGCTGAAAGTGTAAAACTTATATGTGACAAAAATGCACACCTGATTCAGGTCTCTTTGCGCTCTTTGGAGCTGTGCTTGTTGCATAACTAAATGGTTGAAATTGTTTTGATTATATGCATTTCTAGGAGCCTCCTGAAACTGATTACACAGGTATGCTATCCGACGTACTTTTTCGCGTTCATATTCATCCCATGCATCTTTCAATTCTTCCTCGCTTAATTTCTCTTCTTCAACATGAGCGAAAAGGGTATCATGTTGAAAATAGTTAACAACAGAATCACGGTGAGCTAAAAGGACATCAGCAAGAAGCCTATCTTTTGGAGGAGCAAACGCTGGTCGAGCTTCCGTAGAGTTTTTATCCAATTCATTAGGATCAAATCTGAACAAAAAAGTAAAAATATGGACGTTCAATAACATTTTACCTATAAAGCTCGTCTAAATCATGCCCCTCATAGTGACGTTGAATTTGCGCTTCATCGACTACACGCATTGAGGTTGACTCTTTTGTAACTTGTCGTTTGTAAATTCGTTCTTCCATAGTTCCCTATAACTGAATAAAATATTTCTCGATATCCTAACCTGAGCAATGAAACGGTAGATATAAACTGGTTTGGTTTGTCCAAAGCGATAAACGCGGAAGAGTGACTGTGTATCGTGGGATGGATTCCAACAAGCATCGAATATAATTACTCTGTTGGCAGCTACCATATTTGTACCCAGTGAACCAGCTCTTGTAGATATAAGCATCAATCTAAAATATAGATAATTATGTACTGAAATATTATAACCTGGCTCTCAAGTTTGCCGGATTATTGAATTTTGTTTGTACGGCATCGCGTTTTCCTGATTGCACGGATCCATCAATGACCATATAATCTTTGCCTTCTTTCCAACCCCACGTTTCTCCCGATGCTTTGCAAGCTTCATGGCCATCAGCGAACCATTGCTGAGTATAGTCGTAATATTCTAACATACGACGGATTATACTCAGAGATTCTAAAGACTGAGAAAACACCAAACTAAATTAACAAAATACTAAAATTTTAAAAATAACTAACATTTTGTCACCAATCTCTTCGCACTTCTTCAAAATTGCCGTTAGTAACATCAGTTTATTGCTTAATTCCCATTTTTCTTGATCTTCATTGGAAACAAGCCCCGCTTGAGCAAACCATCCATTATACTCAGGAGGTGTTTCTGTATCTCGCCCTTCCATTTCAGGCTTTTCTCCTCCAAGTCTACGTGATTTACGAGCTCCAATCTTATCTCGGTGTCTATCACCAATTTCTTCGTCAGAATCTCTGAACAAGCTTTTAAAAAGGATGAAACCAAAACATACAATGCGATAACATCAGAATCATGATCGCTCGCAAGTGCCTCTTCTTCGTCTGTTCCACTGCCACTTCCATCATCGATGAAATCGTCATCAGCTGCTGCATCCTCTTTAAGAAGGCGCTTTAACAATAAATTGGAAAAAAATATAATAAAGAGGATACATCACGCTCTTGTTTTTGTTCATGAAGGATAAGCTGATACGGATGTGTCCATACGCGAGAAAGTATATGATAATCAGGTAGAAGTCTTTTGGAGAGGCCGAGACCTTCCGAATTGACAACATTATCAAGGAAAGCTCTTAAAATAATTTCGTTATTCAATCTGAATTTTTCACCGATATAATGAACATTGTCTTTCGGTAAGGCGCACATTAATAACGTATTCCTGTTTAGGTGGAATCGCCTCTTTGAGCACAGTGTAATCTTTGCGCTTAAAATGTAAATAATTATGATTAGTGCACATGTACTTACATCAACACATTTCTTTAAATGCTCGAATAAGACATGACAGCGACGTTTCATGAATTTCACCTCCAACGGAGAAGCATCCTTTAATCTCCCTCTGCAAATAAAATATCTACGGCTTACGTTAAAATATACCTATTAATAATATTAGCAAAACGGTTTGAGAATTCGGTTTTGGTTCCCAATAAACCTGGTTTCACGAAGTTAACCATGCAATGATCTATAAAGTTTAAAAAATTGTTTAACTTTTAAATTCATACACTCCATGAGATTATTTTGAAGAGGGGTTCCAGTCAAACATATACGCCTTTTAGTATTAATTTTTACCATGGTCTTAGAAAGGGCTGACTCGTCATTTTTCAGTTTATGAGCTTCATCACAAACAACGATATCAGGGCCTAATCAACAAACATTTACTACGAAATTTTAAAAGCGAACCTGGATCTTGCAGGTACTTGCGAAATTCTTCTTTCATTTTATCTAACTTTCTTTTAGCACTAGTAATAGGCTTCTTTTTTAGGGGAATCCGTTTCTTTTTCATATCATCCTCATCATGTGTTAGTATACGGAACAAATCGTATCCAATAATCAAAACACAAGGATCTAAAATAGTTGGTCAGAAACACCAATAAATTAAAAAATTACCTTGGTTATCATACCAATTTTTTAGAACTCGGAGGCGGTCAGGATTGTTTCTTACCGAGTCCAATTCCAAGATCTCAATATCATTGCTAATTGAGCTTCCTTCACGATCAAGCCATTTAGCAAATTCTTTGAACCAATTCAATACGACATTTTTTGGAACGACTACTAAGGCTCTCCTACATTTTTCACCTACTTTAGGGTGTGTCATCGCAGTGTGGAGGAAAGTGATAACCTAAATAAATATCATTGTTAAACTGCCGAAAGCCAAGCCTGTAATGTCTTTCCCAATCCCATACAATGTGCCAAAATTCCACCACCTCCTTCCTCATTGAGACGATCGATAGATTCAAAAGCACTATCATACATAAATTGTATACCCTTTGCTTGGTGAGGCTTTAACACGGCAACCTGAAAAGTAGCGCTGAATAACAATAATTTGTTTAGATAAAATAAAAATAAATATAAGTCGCTTACAAGTTCAGGATGCACGGAAACAGGTACAGAAGGATCGTTGTTGTTATCAGGATCCAATACAACAGACTAAAACAGTATCGTCTACTGACTATAAAACATACTTTGAGTTTAGGAGTTGTTTGGGACCCGGTAATTGCAGCTTCCAAATCCAGTTCGTCGGCTAGCTCAATACCGTTAAACTCTTTTTGCTTTTGCTCAAGACGCTTTCTTCGTTCCTTTTCGGCCTTTTCAGCATCGATAGTTCCTTGTGCCAACTTATCTTTCCCCATGATCTTTTTCACGGCTCCCTTTTTCTTAGGTTTGTTTTCGTCGTCATCATTGTCTTCGTCTCCGGACGACTCAATTATTGCCTTGAAGATATGTACTGCGATAACCATACAGAGTGCTTACTTTATTCTTTTTTTGTCTTGGTTCGTCTTCGTCATCACTCTCCAAACTGCTTATGTCACTAATATCACTTCCCTTTTCAGAATTTGATTCTACATAACGACGTCTGCAAAATGTATATAATAAAGCTTGATAACTCTAACTTGGATCTTTTCTTCGGAGGCTTTTTCGAGAGCTTGATCTCATCATCCTCCTCATCACTATCTTTCATTAAGTCTCTTGTAGATTTCAGCAGTTTATCTAACTTCCTCTAGAAATTTTTTTAAACAAATAATAAAGCTATCTTTTACATTTCTTATAGTCTTTTTTGGTGTTTCCGGTTCCTGTTCTTCTTCTTGTTCCATATCGACATTGTCTATACTGACATCTTCATTATCCGACTTTCTCGGAGTCTCTTTGTTACTATTACAGACACTTTATTTGACAGGTTGCACTCATACCTAGACTTCGATTCCCCGGTACAGCCAAAATGTGCAGTATGGCTTTTGGAAAAAATACCATCCGATTTTTTACTCCGAGTTGTGGGCCCTTTAGAGCTAGATTTCGCAGCAGAGGTCTCTGGCTCGTCTACATCTTCCTATAAAAGGCCTATAATACCCGCTCGATTAATGAATGAAGCACTAAAAAAATGCTCACATACCTCTTCAAAAGATTCGTCGACAGATCTATTAGACGACAGAGGTTTCTCTCGCATACATGTTGACGTCTTCTTTAACAGTTTATCTATTTCATCACTTTCTTCGTCGTCGCCAACAGATTTCTTTTGCCCGTTCTAAAACCGTTATTTGTGAGATCATTACAGTTCAGGAGAAAACGAAAAATATCTCACCTTAATTTGTTTGTTTTTCTTCTTCTTCTCGGCCCTGATAGCTTCTTGAAGCTCTAAATCTTCATCGTCAACAACGCTAACACTGAAATATACAAAAGAATAATACCAAAAGTACGATATACTAACTCGCTTTTGTTGCCATTACTCTCAGCGTTGTCCTCGTCATCACTACTTACAATACGTGGCATTTTTTTTCTCTGAAAAGTTATAATTACAAGATTGAACAACAAAAAAATACAAGAATAGGGCTGTCGTTGTTTTCATCAACTTCGTCTTCTTGTTCGGAAGAACTCAAAGATTTAGGTTCAATCTGAAACAAATAAAAATGAAGATCATACTATTTGAAGAAAGAATATACCCTTGAAAATAATTGCCATGTTTGTTTCTAATAAAGAAAACTATTGAAAGAATTCGTGACCACTAAGAAATGGAAAATGGTGGATATGCAGGGCGCCGTGAAACAGCGCTTAGGGTAGAGACGCAGACGACCATTTCGAATAAAAAAGGGACATAAGGGAAAGCGCGCAGAGAATGTCTACTTTTCAGCAATTGAAAATTTAGCAAAATACCCCTTATCATATCAACGCTTACATCGGCAACTGGGCATTCTTCCTTTACAGTACGACGCCTTTTAGAAATGGGTTTAGTAACGGATCTTCGTGGACTCTTGCAAATTATGCTTTGTGGATCGTCATCCCAAATTATGTCGGCTTCGGCCCCGTCTGCTTCATTGTCAGCTTGAGTTGCATTGTCATTTTCAACGTCTTCAGAATTATCATATGCCGTCTGCAAAGAACATTTTCCACTGAAATTGTAAAATAAAAATACGTCAATGTCAGCAGGAAGTGAATCCATGTTTTCCATTATATCGGCAATAGTAGTTACATTATCAATGCTGGTAGTCTTTTTCTATAAACTTCAGAAGGACACGCATAATGCAAACCTGAGTAATATTATTAAGATCATCGATATTATCTCCAGAATTTATATTTATAGCAGTTGCGACATTCTCAGAAGTAGTAGTTACATTATCAATGCTGTCCGTCTGCTTCTGTAAGCTTCGGAAAGACCCGCATAATGCAAACCTCAATAACATTAAGATCATCAATATTATCTCCAGAATTTGTGTTTATATCAGCTACGACATTTTCAGAAGAACAGGATACGCTAAAGACTACGATTACCATTTAAATTATTTTACCTCGAAAAATTTTTGTCTTTGAAACGATGGATAGCTTTCGATAAATTTTCAAGCATTTTTCTAGCATCAAAACTATCAACTGATATTCCAGCTTTTGGTCTCATAAGAGCTTCCTTTTCAGCAATCAATTTATATTCCGTCTACATAATATGTAATGATGGATAGCTTGACAACAATACCTACATCTCTTAATTCATCTCTGAAATGCCGCAGATCACGAATAGTTTTATCGTACTCCTCAATAAGTTCATCTGCCTCCATTGTAATACAATACCTAAAAACGGCTGCAATATAAAACTCACACTGAAAAGCTGGAAAAAAAGGGGGAAAGAAAAGCAAAGCAGAAAAAATAAATGAAATGGAAAAAGTAAGCGTGCTACAATTTGGCTGTGCATGTTTCAGGAAAGCCCGGTATTTTGCTATATATAATTTTTCTTTTTATCTAAACTTCTTCTCGAAATATGCATGCGCATGCATATTATCGCCATTTTAAGTAATTTTTTTTCAGCAATGGCTTTCACAAAATCACATCAAACTGTGAAGGGTGAAAAAAAGAAAGGAAAATACAATAAATTTTTGTCGAAAAGAAGAGAGAAGAAATCAAATGAAGAAATTTCTATTGATGCAATTAACAGAAAATGCTCGGAACTACTCAAGGTGAGAAATGATAAGAAAGCTGTTGACAGGCTAATTTGAGGCAAGCAAAACTTCGTTCAGTACATTTGAAAGCCTCCCACTTTCGGAAGAGACGCAGAAAGTGAGCTCTCTGTGCCCTTGGTTATTATTTGTATTTGAGGGCTTGAAATATTGCAAGTATACAACACCAACAGAAATTCAACGTGATTCTCTTTGTTATTCTCTCAATGGATATGATGTTGTCGGAGCTGCTAAAACAGGAAGTGGAAAGACGTTAGCTCTTGTAATACCTGTAAGTAATTTGTAGTTACTAATCTATTCATATGTATTGTAGCTACTGGAATGTTTGTGGAAAACCAGATGGCTTCGCAGTTACGGATTGGGAGCTTTGATATTGTCACCTACCCGCGAACTCGCACTTCAGACATTTACCTATATAAATAATGTTGGTAAATACCACAACTTCTCATGCGCTCTCTTAATTGGAGGAACTGATGTTGCATACGAACGTAGCCGTCTTGGGACAGTCAACATCGTAGTATGTACACCTGGACGGTTACTTCAGGTGGATTAACATAACACTATGCACCGTACGATTTAGCATATGGATGAAAACGAAAGTTTTAACTCTGATCAGTTACAAATATTGGTTATTGATGAAGCGGATCGAATGCTGGATATGGGGTTCAGCAAACAGGTGTTACATAAGTATTACTTCTTCAATTAGCTTCAGGTAAACTCTATTATGAGTAATCTCCCCGAAGATCGGCAAACGTTATTATTCTCCGCAACACAAACAAAAAACGTTAATGATCTTACTCGCGTTTGTACTAAGGTAAGCTTATTCTTAAAAATTTATTGCATAACCTAGGATCCTGTGTTTGTCTCTGTACATGAAAACGATAGCAGTGCTACTCCTGCTGAGCTGCAACAATCGTATTTAATTTGCGAAGAACAGGATAAGATGAATACTCTATGGTCCTTTATTAAAATGCATAAAAGGAGAAAATTGTTAGTGTTTGTAAGCAGTTGCAAGCAGGTTTTGAAGAAATAAGCTTGTCTAGTTTTTCTGTTTTTTAGGCTCGTTTTGTAACAGATGCTTTTTGCCATATGCGCCCTGGAACATCAGTGATGGGGCTATGGGGCACAATGAATCAAACTAAAAGAATAGCTTGCTTCCAGAAATTTGAGAACATTCAAGTAAGCGATTAAAAATATCATTAATTTAAAAAAAATAAAGAGTGGTGTTTTGATTGCAACGGATGTTGCTAGTCGTGGACTGGATTTCTCCGACGTTGATTGGGTCATTCAGATGGATGCACCAGCTACTGTCGACGATTATATCCACAGGTTTTATTTTTTATATGAATACATATGTCGCGTAGGGTCGGAAGAACAGCCAGAATGCAAAGAAGGGGACGTGCTCTTGCCTTTTTTACACCCAACCAGGAAAAGCCAATGCTTCAACTGTTGAAAAAACATAACATTGACATCGCGAAACTTAGGTTTGTTTATTGGCTGCTATTTAATAATTTTCAAATATATATTTCAGTGTCGACCCAACTGCTATCAGTGACATACACAGTAAGCTACAATCAATATTAGCACAGTTTCCAGAATTAAACCAGTTTGCACAAAAGGTAAAAATGATTTGAGGTTAAAATAATTTATTTCAGAGTATTGTTGGATATTTACGGAGCGTTTATCTAATGAAGGATAAGTCAATTTTTGATGTAAAAAGTATTGACGCTGCAGCTCTAGCAAATTCTTATGGTCTTTTGACCGCTCCGAGAGTTAGATTCCTCAGCAAAAAGGGTGTAATGTTAACTGTGAGCTTTTATTTTAAATTATTCAATTTTTGTTTATGTTATTTCGATACAGAAAGTTTTTAGAATGAGCAGGACAATAAAACAACACAAAAAAGCAAGAATGATGATGCAATTAACAGCGCAACGAATTCTAATTTTGGTGCTGAATTGGAAGATAATGACGATTTGTTTACTGTTAAGAAAACAGATATCTTTAATGTCCAAGGCTTACAAACAGAAAATGACGAAGAAGTAGGTTATTCCCTATTTTTGTCTAGTGTATAACACTTATCATTGCTTAATATTTTAGATATCTCGCGCTGCAGCTACAAGGAAAGGACCTATGACGAAAGTCAAAGTCGCTAAGAAACTTTTGAATAAAGGTGTAAAGATTAACACAAAGAAAGTATTTGAAGAAAGCGAGTGCGCTGCTGAATTGGTCGGTCTTGCGTGTTAACTTCAATTATCATGATTTACAGATTAATAATACGTCGTCTGAGGATAGCGAAAAAGGTTTAAATATTGCCGAAGCTAAATTACAGATGAAATCTGCTGACGAGGTTTGCAATTGATATTTTATATAATAAGTTTTGAAACCAATGTTATAGGAAGATAAACAACGATTGAAAGAAATTAAAAAACATTTGAAGACGGTTGAAAAACGGAAAAGGAATAACCGAAATGAGTAAGTTACATTTTTTCTTTGATATCTTATTAGCGAGGAACTCGATATGCACGATGATACTGGAAGTGGCATTAACAGCGATGCTGATCTTGACTGGCTCCCTGATCCCGATAGAAATGATAATCAAATAACAAGTTAGAACCATACATATCGAGCAACATAAAGTTTAGATGATGTGTCTGCAGTTGATAACATAACGGCAACTAATCCACACAAAAAGCGTAGAACTATGAATCTATCTCAAACTGAAAAAGAAGCTCTCAATCTTCTGAACCCCTTCTGAGAACTCTTGAATTGTTGTTATTGTTACACTATTGCTATGGTTAAATTTCCTAGCATTTAGATTGCAATTTTTACAAGATGTTTTTTATTCAGTTTCTATTTTTCGAAGATTTACCTTTTTTATTCTCTTCTTTTCAAAGCTTAATAGATGGCCCTAACTTATGTCCCTGCTGGTAGGGTTCCAGCGGCAGATTTTGCTACAAAACAAGACGATGAGGCGCTCTATTGGAAGCGGCTTCAGGTTTGCTTTTCTTATTGTTTTGCTAGAATTGTATTTAGCAATTATCCGTATTTCAAGAACCTGGACCAGTGACATCCGTAGTTTTTAGTCCTAATAAACCCTACACAGTTGCTACTACAAGTTCTGTACGTCTGTCATTCTACGATACCGTTATCTACGAGCCGCTTAATATGTTCAGCAGGTATGTGCTTATTTTATTTTAATCAGAGATGATAAATTTAGATTTAAACAAGCCGTATTTGGTGCTCGTTTTCGGCGAGATGGTAAACTTATTGCAATCGGCGGAGAAGAAGGAAAACTTCGAGTTTTTGATGCTGAAAGCACCTCTGGTTCGGGTAAAGCCCCTCTTAGGAGTGTGAAAACAAGTTCGCAAAGTCTGAAGATTGTTGACTTTTCGAGAAATGGGAAAACGGTATTTTCTATGGCTGACGATGGTATTATAAAACAATGGGATCTTGGTGACACCGGGTACGTTATAATCCAATATTTACATACTAATAGTTTAGGTCAGCTCCTATAATAGAAATAACTGGGCATAATGATGCTATTCGAGCAGGTGTGGCTTCTTATAGTAATGATAATATAATAGTAAGTGGAGGATATGATCACAAAGTATGCTATACTTAAAATAAATAGAAAATATAATTGCAGGTTAAATTATGGGATTTACGTAGCACGACTTCTAATAAACCAGCAATCGAAATAGATGTGGAAGCTCCTGTAGAAGATATCTTGTTTCTTCCTTCAGAGAATCTTTTAGCGACGGCATCGACCAACGTTGTCAAGTTAGTGTTTTTTTTTTATTTAAAGGGACCCTAGCGGACCAATCCGCGCTCCAATTCAATCTTACAGTAAGACGGCACGAAAAATGAACTCTGCATATTTTTAGCTAATTTTTTGTGTATAAATAATCTCTAGAGCCAAAAAAGGTAGATGCAGAAAAAATTGCAAGAATTGAACGTCACAGCGCTGAGAAATAAAATTTTCGAGATTTCCAATGTAATGCGCACCAAAAATTCAGAAATGGCTTTTCTAGCGATTTACTCAATGTCTTTGATATCAAAATGTTCGTCTCGATGTGCTGAGTATTATGCAATAAAAATTAAAAAGATTCCAGTTCAAAAACCTATATAAAATAGCAGTTTTACTATGAGAAGTAAGCGCGCCCCAACCCTACTGCGCAGATCTGCGCATTAGGCTGGAGCGCGGATTGGTCCACTAGGGTCCCTTTAAAGGAACCGTCCCACACCGTTTTGCGTACATGCATACTGTGATGTATATTTTTGCTCAAATTTCGTTATTTTAGTGATTTAAAGTTATTTGAAGTAATTTCCTACATATTTTGATACCAAAAAATTAGGAGAACAATTAAAAATGGATTAAACAAAGGGAATTAAGAAAAATGCAGAAAATACGAAACTGTACTTTTTAAGAAAATTTGTCTTTCTGCGTTCATTTTGAACCAATTTTGCTTCTGTAAAGTTTTTACTTTACTATTGTGAAAGAGTGCCTAAAACAATCTTAGCAGCTCAAAAAAATCAAGAAAAACGTCAGAAAATAGCAAAATAGTGGGAAAAAAAACGAAAAAAAAAACAACATTTTGCTTGTGCACAAATTCAAATTTCGCGGACGCTCTATGCACACGCTAGCACACCTATGGGACGGTTCCTTTAATAACCATATATATAGAATATGGGATATCTCTGCCGGGGGTCGTCAGCTGGCATCCATTCAGCAACATCATAAGACAGTAACATCGCTATCTCTTTGTGGACGTGGAAAATATTTATTATCTGGAGCTATTGATCGACGAATCAATGTTTTTAATATTACAAACTTCACACTTGTAAGCGGCCAAAGCCACCCTTAAGGTTAATTTATAGACGCATTCCATGTCTATGGCCGCTCCTATTTTGGGGCTAGCTGTATCACCGGATGATAACATGATGGCTGTCGGAATGGGAAATCTTTTAGCAATACATAGGCGTTCAACAATGAAAGAGGTTACTCATTTAATTTATTTAGCATGTTTTTAAAGGTGCTCACAGCAACCAGTTACCAAAATAAAACAAGTGTGTTGAAGAAAAATAACGCTCAAATTGAAATTAAAGAAAGAGGTGAAGAAAAAAAGAAAGTCGAACTGTCTGCTATGCCACGACCTTCTGTATGTTCAACCTCATTTTATTTTAGAAGTTTTATTCCAGATAAAATTACACAAAGTTGATCTCTTGCTTAAGAAATACAAGCATGCTGCAGCAGTAAAAGCTATGTTTAACCGTAAGTCTATTATTTAATTGGTGTATATGAATATTTAGAATTTAATATCAGAGAAAGAAGGGAACAAATTGTTGGTTGGCTAACAGTGATTGTACATAGACGTGCTATTCGTCCAGCCTTAGCTGGGCAAGCTAGTTCTACAATTATTTTAGTTCTCAAGTAAAGTTTTGTTTATTTCCAGTTTAACGCATTTTTAGATTTCTTATAGAGTGTCTGATACGAAATAATTATTTTGACATTCTTCGTCATGTAGCTGAAGCATTGTTTGAAGTTTATTGTGAAGAAGACTTAGATCCCTACGTTATTAAACAAATGTTAAAATTGAAAGACTGCTTGTCACGCGAATTAACAGTACAAAAACAAGTTAGTATAGGTGGTTTTATATTTATTTATTTTTTTCTTCAGATATTGCAAACTATTGGAATTATAGAAATGCTCCTCAACACCAGCAAAAGTACAGAGGTTTGTTGTAATCCCTTTTTTTGCTTCTTTACGTTTTTTTTTATAATATTGTGTTCATTTCAGCATGAAATTGTCGAGGACATTCCAGGTGTTTTTGGAGACGTCACCATCACGAATTTGCCTCTTCCAGTGGATATAGCGGTATCTCAATAAGCCAATTTGTTATTGTTATACTTTTTCAATAAAACTTTATATTTTCTATTATTTTTATTCCAGCAATTTTTATGCTGGCATAAAGTTTGCTAGTTTTGTTCAAATGATTTAATAAAAGACGTATAACTTTATTTAGATGGAATATATTCAACAGCTCTATGTGACAAAATTAAAACAATAGATATAGCTGCCATCAGATCAGCAACGCAGCCTGAGATGTGCGGTATGGTTTGGTATATTGTAGGCAATATTGAGCGCGAATTAACTGAGGTACATGAAAGATATCATAGAGGCCGCAGACGGAAGGAATCTTAGAGTTTGTGGCAAGGAAAAGGATTGGCTATAAGATTTGATGTTCGCCCGAACCATTACACAATGAAGCCATTTCATTAGAATCCAGAGTTAAATGCTAAAAAAATAAGAAATAATTACAGAAGGAGACTCACTTGGAGGTCGTAGCAGTCGAAATGTTGCCCATGGCCACCCTCAGGATTAGTCAATACAACTCGAGGAATATCCATGGACTCGGGTGAGTTTGAAAATGTTCGACTGGTCGGCCACTGAGGCTGTGTCAAAGCATCGGTAACATTGGCCGGTGAAGTCGGCGCCGATTGTGACTCTGGAGTCAGCGGTGGACCTGGCAGTGGAAGACGCCCACACTGGCCTGTACTGTGTCTAAAAATTCAATTTCTTGTATACTTTTTATATTGAATTCGCTCACCGTTGTCCTACTGTAGCGTGGTAGCAGTTGGGCGGGATTTGAGGTAGATTAGGTAGATTGGACATGCTGTTCACCTGCTGAAATGATTAATTGAGAATTAGTTTTGAGGCGAGAAACATACGTCTGGCTCCTGCATCATCCCCGGCGGGCTCAATTCCATCATAGGGGTCGTCCGCTCTTCCAACATTATCGTCGAGCCCATCGGTGATCCCATTGGACTTTGCATCGGGCTCCCGTTAGTGAATCTGAAGTCAATCTTTTAAAAGAAAACAAGAAAAGGACTCACGGGAAGGCGCCGGGCATCATGTGGTGGACGGGACTCTGCATGGGCGATTGCATCTGGTGGGGTGCCATGGGCATCGGGCCCGGAACCATGTGCGGCGGCATCTGCATAGCCCCTGGGTGCATTCCACTGGGTCCTGGCTGGAAATATAATTTGTATAACTAATAAGGCAGGTGTCTCGATTACCTGCATCTGATGCATAAGTTGGTTATGAGGCACCATCGGATACATTGGATGGACCGACTGCTGATGGATGTTGGGATCGGATCGGGCTCGGTTGATCCTAAACGAGTTATTTTTGTCTGTAACCAATAGCCGGCTGTCAAGGCCAGCTGCGACAGATTAATATACTTTTATTAGAACGAGGCCAGGTGCAATTGGCTCGAGTAAATGTGGGGGAGGATAGAGATTATCCTCGAGGATACTGTAGCTTGTCTAGATTACATTTTGAATTTGGTGCCATGTTTGCCCAATAAAACGATGTAGCCATGTTTGATCTGCACTTCACGCCCCATTCGACTGACATGTATTCCCCCGCAAATTTTGAACAAATAATAAAAGACAAAAAGGACCCGACTCATTTCATCAGTCGTCGGTCTCCGGATTAAGAGGGGATAACATCATCTGAGCCGGGCGATCTCCCCCCACCCTCGTCGTCCGATCAATAGACATCTTATCAGAAAAGGGGCGCGCAGCCAAAGTAAGACGATATGCCAGGTTGGCAAATAGAAGAGACGGATAAAAATGGACTTACTGATGCCAGCTGTCAGGCGGATGTAGCGTGTGCTGTGGCGGGTACGGGGCATAATGCGGATGGAGAGGGGGTACTCTCTCTTGACTTCGACCTGTCGCCCGATATGGATGGAAATGAGCTTCAGGACTACGACTCCTCTGGGCCCGTTGATGTTCCCATTGGGGCCAATTCGGGGGTCCATAGTTATGCAATTGGGCGACATTGGGCAATGAGCCACCGAGGTGAGGATGAGGCCAAGTTGGCGGTTGGAGTTGACCGGGAATTGGAACTGCTCCTGGCGGGTCATTTGTGTTTGTAATTGACCGAACCTGAAAATGTCACAAGTACAAAAAAGGACACGTGATGGGGGGCCGGGAGTTCCGCGTCAGGGTCACGAGGAATACTCTCCATTCAATCACCTTTATTGTACCCGAAATAAACCGGCTTCTGTGTTGAAATCGAAAGAGAGAATAAATGAATAGACCGCAATCAGGGCGGCTGATATTGACTTCTTATTTGCAAAGGGAAATTATCATTTTCGAGGAAAAGGAGAGACAGTTTCTACAGGAGGACTGAATAGACAAACCTCTCGCATAATATCCTCAAATTGGTTGACATCCTCATTCTGCTTCCTCTCCATGATGGCAATTTTCTCGCTAAATTTGCGAGGTGTACTGCTCGACATCTTGGAATTGTTGGGAGCAGCGGCCGGTCGGCTCACCGCGTCAAACCAGCCGGGTGCGCGAATATAGCAATCTGCACTAGTATAGTCGCTTAACTGAAGCCGCTGAATTCGACCGGAGTCGCAGGGGAGTTCGCGAACCGCAGGCGTCTTGCCGCGCTTGGACTACGGTAGTCGACTGCCTCGATATCAGCTGATTTAGAATGTGCAAACGGGAGTTTTGAAAGGGGAACGAGACCCTCTTTGGATATTAAATGGGAGGAGTCCGAGAGCGGGCCGCCAAGAATATCCACGCGGGGGGAATCTAATACTGTCTCTTCCGTTACACCCGTAAACTCTTGGCAGAAGTGAAATATAAAGCGATTTGTATCAGAGAAGCCAAACTTGCACCGCTAAATATACAAAACAATTGTATCTGCAATTGAAACTATAATTTGCTTTTATAGATAATAATTTATTGATCATCATTCATCCCTGTAAAAGGTGTCGACATTACACCAGGATGTTACGTCCAATGCTGCTAGCCTATGGGCTTTTGGCTTTCTGCCAATCGGAAGTGGTCACCGGAAGTAGGTGGAGCCACAAACTATTGATTGATCGGAGGTGGGATTATCGGCTTAGCTATCTTCCCGAACCCTTCTCGTAATTTTCAAGAAGCCATCCAATAGTTGAAAAGTAGAATAAATTTTATGTATAAGCAAAAACGTCGCAAATTTGTTTTTCAAATTTATACCGAATTTTTTTTACTAACCTCTCTTGGTGTCTTTCTATTCTATATCGTACTTTTTGATGATCTTTCTTAGCATTCGATCGAAAATCTCAATATACACACAAAATTTACTACTTTAAATTACATAACTTTACATAAATTTTAGCTATCAAAAACTTCCTCGCCAGAAAATGGTAATTTGAATGTTTTCGTCTCGTAATGCGTTGTTGTAATATAATTGTACTTCTTGCTTACTCTTTATGAAAGTTTTTTTCAGGGTATTTATGGCACAATACTTACCATAATGTATAATGCTGCCTCGTCTAGTATCCAACAATACCTTAAACGGTTTATATGGAGGTAAGATACTGTACAATGTTCTAAAAAAATATTTGTGTAAAGTTTACTGAATGTTTTGTCTGAATTGAAGTGATTTTAGGTGATGATCCATGTGGCAGCTCTTCTTCTGGCAGTAACTCTCAACTTCAAAGACACGTATGCTTTATCCAATTGTTTTAATATGCATTATTTAGTCTATTACCTGTCTACCATCCTCATCTTCTGGATCCGCATGGTTCCATGGCCACATGAGTCAAAGCGAAGCCGATCACCTTCTTTTGGTACAATTGGAATGCTGTCATATTCATTTTTCCTTGTAAATTTAGAACAGCACTCCAGGCTCGTTTCTTGTTCGTAGACAAGATGCTTCGCGTTTTTTTATTTCAGTAGCTACAACTAGTGGAGTTGTTGAACATTATCCGTAAGTATCATCATCATTATTTTATTTTTTTCTACGTTATTTAGTGTGAAACGTCTTGGACGGCAATACTTTTACAATGGGAACAATTATTCGTCGCTGAGCGACTTGGTCTCTCTGATTAAAGAAAGAGGAGGGGAACCCCTATGTGTCAGTCCGTTTCAGTCAAATAATTCTGATAGTTCGGTATTTTTCTTTGTTTGTTTTTACTGTTTTAGGAGGAAAAAAATTGCAAACGATTTATAGTACGCGTATCATTCAACGGTGCATCAAATAGTAACGAGTTGAGGTAAAAATGGTTTGTTCAGTTAATCATGATATTTTTAGTGCATCTATAGGTGATATTGTCACATTAATTGAAAGCCTTGAATTTGAGTGGGTAGCAGCAGTTAACAACCGCACTGGCGAAACTGGTTTTATTCCGCTGTCAATTTTATTACCTTTGGTTGGTTTTATACCATCTTCAAATTTTTTAAAGATTGATTCATGAAAGGGTAATTTCAGTACGATGATGACGAAGATATTTGCAAGCTTCCTTACATTCACGGCCTAGAAGTTTCTCACTTGGGTGAAGCTTTGCAAAGAATGAAAATCTCAAGAGGCAGCTTCCTTATTCGGCCTTCTTCACATGGCACTGGTTACTGGGCTATAATGGTTAATGTCGGAAATGATCAAGTAAAGAAATTTTTAATACGTCAAGCACATGATAAAGAAGGCGGATGGATTTTAGCAGGAAGGCGATTCCAATCAATACCTCACATAATCGATAGGTTAGCTATTATTTTTTTTTAACTATTGCATATCTTTAATTCATTTTTTAACGATGCTTTAGATATTGTCATTTTCCAATACTCGATAACGTAAAGCTTTGTCATGCTGTACTCGCAGATTTATCACATAAACCTTACTCACACTCGTGGAGCAGCCCTAATGCAAAAATTATGGATGAAGTCGAACGGTCAGCAGTGAAAATAAAAACCGTCACCCCAACCGAAGCTTTCAAGAAAAGTGGGTCTTTAATTTTCAAGAAGTTAACTTCGCAGTTTACAGTGAATGATGGTTAAAAAAATTAATATATTAAATATTTTCAGCTAGAGAAGACAAACCTTGGAAACCCTGTTTTTTGTCTATTCAAGATGATAATGATGGTTATTCTGAATTGATAGTAACCGAAGATGGCCAGGTTTTTGCTTTTTTTTAAATTTTATATACATTTTAGAAAATAAAAACAGCTTACCGACTGCCTTTTTGCACAATATATTCTTGTGATGATTCTGTTTTTGATCGAGAAGCATGCTTTTATCTGGCACAGGCGGACGTTGAAAGTCCTGGTGTATTCTTGAATATTCAGCCATATTGGAAATTTGCCGAATGGATATGCTTGCTAAGGTATCTTTACAAGCATTCGATGGTAATTTCCCCGTTTAGACCTAGGGTACTAGCTTTTCAACCGGGAAGTACTCCAAGTTTTGATGGTTTCCGCTTTAACATACCCCAATCACCGCCTCTATGCATTTTAAGGGTTTATTTGGACAAATATAGGTATACAAACTCATGTTTTAATATTTACACATATCAGATGTGATATGTTAAAAATGGACAAAGCCTATTCTGCTCAGTTAACTTTAAATGGAATACAGGTAATACAAATGACAGCATATTTTTATATTTTGCTCTTTAGGTGTGTAATAGCCCACTACTTGCACCTACAATAGGTAAATTAAACGTGCCAACCGTAGTTTTTGACTCATCATTTATCATCCCATTCGCACCTTTTGTGAAAACCTTGGTTCAAGTTACAGTCCAACAAAAAGGGAAAACCAGTAAGATTGGTATTTTTTAAGACGAAAATTTTAGTGCGACCTGTTGGAATGTCATCTCTTATTTCTATGCCGAATTCGCAATTAACAAATATTGTTGACAATGGATTAAGCTTGAGAATGTCCCATACAAAACTCGCTATATCTTGCGAGGAAGATTACAGAGCGGTAGAAGAGTGGCTGGAGTGAGATTTTGAATATGCTTAATTTATTAATATTTTAGAAGTTCCCCTTTTGAATTTCTAGAATATGTTGCTGATAATTTAGTTTCACAAGATCGAACACTACTTAGTCTTGCACTTGTTAATCAGCTGTATTCAAGACCTCAAAAACTTTTCCGCCTTATTGAGTGAGATTTGCAGTTTTTATCATAATTTTTCTTTTAAAATTTAGGCGCCTTTTGATCCAAATTCTATTAAATTCAACCCCAGAAAATGTTTTGCGCCAGGACTCTCTCGCTACTAGTATTCTCTCACAAATGTTGCGCGTTTGTTCTCGTGCAGAGTTTGAGAAGGAGCTTGATAACTTGTCTCTGACTTCTAGTAAATTTGCTGATGTAAGTTTCTTTATTTTGTATTATTTTTAGCTATTTCAGTCACACGACATTGAAGCCATAATTTATGCTATTATTTCGTTGTGTAAAAATCAAATGGTCTATCAAGTGTTGTCTTTGGTGAAAAAAGTTGCAACGAACCGTTTTTCCCACGAATCTCATGTTGTTCGACGGGTGATTAGCAACGTTTTGATACTACGCTTTGCTAATCCTACAATTTTGGCGAAGTACAACGGTATGCTGTATTTTTTCTTTTTTTAAATATGATAATATAGGTCTTCCTGGGGGACAAATGATCGCTAAAGGAGTTCAATCAGTTGCTAACTCAGCATGCTCCAAAATCACAGATTCCGACGAGTTTCCACACGTAAAAGCGCTTCGAAGGACTTTTGAAGAAATTTCTGCAAATTATGAGTTTTCATTAAATGTAAGTTTCGTTTGATAAAATTTATTTTGGTTAAAGATCCCTGAATGCCACACTCCCAATTTTGAATGGTTAGCTATATCGTGTCATCTCATGTACACAACGCTTATCTCTACAACAGAAGCTGTTCCTCACGTGCCTGACAAAATACTACGGATCCTTCTTGCTCACAAACCCCAAAATTAACCGGTTTTTTTTGCTCATATGTATTTATTTTGACAGCCTTGACTGAAACGCATATATATTTATTCCCGTTTTGTTATTATGTATACATTCGTTAGTTTTAATTTTCTAGGCAACAACTACCTCATCTCGTTTGATATGTTTACCTAATTTTATTTTGGTCTCAATCATGTAACTTTCTTGTGCGCGCTTAATGGTCAACTCACTGCCGTTTTGCATCTTTGTAGGTGCAGTTTAACTTTTAATTATCCCATTTAGTTCTATATTCTCGCCCTTGTTTAATCGTATCTTCTAGCCCTGATTCACCAAATCATTCGGCGTTTGCGCTACCGTTAATAATCGGATGCGACCCTCTGCGTACAGGTCGTATAATTTAATAGCCGTCAGTTTATTATTGAGTCCCCTTCATCTCACAAAAAAAATTGTGTATGTGTATAGATGGGGAATTTTAAATTCTTAATCAGTCTTAGTCTAACGACTGCTGTAATTTTGCTTGTGACTTAAAGATGCATGAATAAATTTAAAAATTATTTTTCATTTTAATTTTTCTTGATTTTATCTCCTACAAGCTAACAAATTCGATTGTATACCTGGGAAATGTTTTGTTTACACTTTGCTTACTCCTACCCAAAATAAGCTTCAGAAATGACGGAGATACAGAGTATTCGGTGTTTCAACGGATTCCAGCGAATTTTCAAGCATACAAGGTAGGATAAAATAGCAATCAAAATGGAAACATTTCCAGCAAGACGCTAAATTGTGACATGACTTTTGGCGTATATGTGCCGGATCACAAAGAAGGAGAGAAATTGCCGGGTCTTTTGTATCTCTCAGGTAAATTTGTCCTCGACATCTCGTAATAATATTCAGGGTTGACCTGCACACACCAAAATGTTATGGAAAAAAGTGGATTCCAACGTTTAGCCAGCGAATATCGAGCTATTTTCATCCATCCTGACACTTCTCCCCGAGGCGTGGATTTACCTGGCGACAACGAAAGCTGGGATTTTGGCAAAGGTTTGCTTTCAAGCAGAATGACAAAAAAAATTTTATCTTTAGGGGCTGGATTTTATGTTGATGCGACTAAGGAGCCTTGGTCCAAGTTTGGAATTTGTTTATTCCCCCCACAATTATTTTCAGACACTACAATATGTATTCGTATGTTTCAAAAGAATTGGTCGAAATTCTTCCTTCAATTTCCCCTATCGATGTCACCAAACTTGGTTTCGTGCTCCTTTCTTCCGTCCACAAAGGCTTCTTCAGGTATTCTCGGCCATTCGATGGGAGGCCATGGAGCTCTGACAATCGGCCTCCGTAATCCCAGCGTATTCCGTTCGATTTCTGCGTTTTCTCCGATTTGTCACCCGATTAACTGTCCTTGGGGAAAGAAAGCTTTCACCGGTTACCTCGGTAGGTTACTGTCCTTTTGTAGGAAAATAAATTTTATAGGATCGGACGAGGTTGGCTGGAAACAGTACGACTCGTCTCGTCTGTTGGCCGACTATGAAGGCCCTGAGCGGAAGATTCTCGTGGATCAGGTGAGATTCAATCGAACAGCCGACTAAAATCCATTCAAGGGAGCAGCCGACTCTTTTCTTTCTGACGGTCAGCTGCAGCCGGAAAGCCTCTCCGCCGTCGGCAACAAGAAAGTCGACGTGACTGTCCGAATTCACGACAAATTCGACCACAGCTATTATTTTATTGCTACATTCCTCGAGGATCACTTCCGGCATCACCTTAGCCAGTAGACATTGTTGTGACAAATAAACGAGTCTCTATTTTCGGGGGAACAATGTCCCGTCGACATAAAATAGCCCGTCTTTTAATTCTACGAAAATACGACGACGACGGCCAATGAGGAAGTCGACAAAGTCCGAAGAAGACTCCCGAGTATGTCCTTGGGCAAATGACTTTGGCCAACGAGCAGAAGACCGAGATCAAAAGGGCTTCTCAAAGTCGAAGAAGATTATAATAAAATGCAGAAGGAGAATAATTAGGGAGCACCGTATTGACAGATTGCTCTACTATTCATTACTCTTCTAAACAACGGAGGATTGTCCGAATATACATGGAATATCTACAATAAGGAAGGTCGTCGTTTTGTCTTCGGTTCGTACACAAGTCCGAGCTTAATTCAATCAGTAGCCAGACATATCCGCCAGCTCCTGATCGGCCATTAGTCAGCAGCTTCTTTTTCGAGAGAGATAACTTTAGACGAAAGGCCGACGATGACGACCAGAAATAAGGATGACGTCCTCGACCAATTGGGCCTTATTAGGGAAGAATAATAGGAGAAGACTATCTGGTCGACCTCCCGTGTACCTGGAAATGGCCGTGTTTACCGGGTGATGTCGGTCAGGAAATATTTGTTTTGTTCGAAAGATCGGCTCCAATTGAAAAGAGAATCTCGACATCCCACGTGAGATTAGTGGGACAAGTCCCTCGGGGGTACGGAGCCCGGCGTCATCGACCCCCGCCGGCGAGTACAGAAGCCATTCCATTTGAATGTTTTGACGGACACAATTAGGGATAGCGTCGGTTTATATGGGCCGAGGTTTGGCGGGCTTTGTTCTAAAAAGAAACAACTGAGAGAATTCTTTTTGAACCCGCGGGGAACTCATCAGGTCATCTCCCAGTTGGCCGGTCATTTTTCACATTTTGGAGGCGGGCGGAAGACGTCGTCAGACGACATTTCCTACACCCACCGGGTACGTGATTTCCGAAGACAATAACAGACACCATCATCCACATAAAAAAGACATTTCCACGGGTGAAATTCAAGACAGAAGAGCCTCTTCTCGCTCCGCATAATGGCAGGGTCTCGTCCGTCTTGTCAGATCCACCCGAATCGAATTATCCTCCAATTAGAAGCCGTTTCCGCCCGATTTGCCTGTTTCAGTCGGCTCGTCTCCCCCGCAATGAATTGCCGACTTTGTACTACGTCTTCCAATGGTCAGGTGAAATTTCCTCGTCTGCGGGACACAGGATCCATTGAAGCAGAATTCCTTTTTTTTCGACGGCCCTCCCACATGTTTTCGTGTAACTTCCCTTTCTGACTCGACGAGTACTGTCCACCATTTTGTAGGTGGCCCTTTTTCTATTAAATGAATCGCCTCCCCCACTCCCGGTGACCAACGAGGTGACTGCATGTTTTTTTGCCAGTGAACAAATGCATAAGGAAGTGGTGATTGATAAAATTACGGGGTGTCCGTGGGCCCATTTTACGGGAAGGATTACTGTAATAATTGTTGGTCGGACTACGGTCATTTTATGGCGATTCTTCTGCCAGAAATCAGTGATCGTCGACAGACGGCCATTTGTCATTTATAAGCTGAGAAACACCTTGCAGAGGCTGCCGACGGGCTGCAACCGACTGGGTCAAGCCGAGTCATCGTCTTTTTGTCGACGACAAGCTGTCCTCTGTCATGTTTACTCGTTGTTATCCCAAAATTAAATGACCCGTGACGATGTGCCATCTACGTCACCTGTTCCTCTTTTAGGAGAAAGTCTTTCACTTAGCTCCGCCTCCATCCGTTTTAATCCTCCTCCTCCCCGATCATTTCCGGGGGAGGCGTGTCTCCTAGTTACTCTCTGATCAGTTTATCGCTGTTTCTTTCATTTTGACTCGGCCACAATAATCTCCTTTCAGGTAACCAACACAGACGATGTTCTACTGGCCGTCTTCGTCTTTCTTTCGACTTCTTGTTGTTCAGGTTTGTCATCTAGAATATGTTAGTTGGTATTTGCTGTAGTCGCCCCCATTCTCGGGTATCTCCATCGAAGCACCTGTTGTTCCCCCGAGAAAAGTCGCGCTTGATCAAAGAGAAATATAAACAGCCCAAAGAGATTAGTCGGGTGTCAAATCGGGTATAAAAAATGTCGTCATTTTGAGGGGGTGACGTGGCCGAAAAAAAGTGGGAGGACAACTTTTGAAAAGATTACTTGCCTTTTTGCCAATAAAAGTAGTTTTGAGACGGCGGCTCATTGAGTTGGGTTAATTGGAAAAGCTGGGACAGCCAAGAGAACTCTCGATTTCAGATATTCCTTGTGGCTGTCACATACGCCTATCCCGCTTCATATGTTATTGTACCAGCAGATGATCATCCTGTCTCCTTGCATAAACGAGCTTTCGACCGTCTTGACGGCGCTGATTTTGGTTTTTGGAGCAAACGAGCTCTAGCTAAACGGGCATTTGATCGGTAATTCGTAGAGTAAAAAAGGAAATAAAACAATGTTTCAGTTTGGAAGGAACCGATTTTGGATTCCGTAGGAAGAGAGCATTCGACCGAATTGCTCGAACTGATTTTGGCTTTAGAAGAAAGCGATCTTTTGATAGAATTTCTGGGACTACCTTTGGCTTGAACAAGCGTTCTCTTTCCGAACAGAGAGGTAAGCTATATTTCTGTCTAAGTAAATACTCTCCCCCGCATAAAGAATTTAATTAAACTAGACGACCGCAGCTGGTCGATCAGGACTACTAGGAGACAATTACAATTATCCCTAGTGCATTGGAAACAACTTGACTAACTCAATTTGTATAAAAATATTTCCAGACGATCTTGTGGATGAATTAACGGCTTCTATTCTTGCCCTGCGACAAGCGAGAGAAGCTGAAATGGCTGAAGCGACATCATCACCTTTGGTAGTACTGGAACCCATGGAGAATTGAATAGTTACACTATAACATAGGCTTCACATGTCACCGATCTCATCTATTAAGTTCTCACAGTTGCTGCTTCACAGTATTTGTATATTCGTCATATCGCTATGTGGGCGTTGGCCTTATTCCTTTGCAATTGCCTATACGGTTTTAAAACCGTCTTTTGCAAATGAATTGTTGTGAAAAGCATTTATAAAACGGTTGAGCATTATAAAAACATCACGCAAACTGAACATGAAAGAAGAAAAAAAACAAACAAAGATAAAATTGGCAATCTAATAATCATCGTCATCTGAATCCACTCGGTTACGTCTGCGGTCAAACTGAAATTTATACAGTGCGGGTCAAAATTTTAGGTCCACCCTGATTTTTAAAGGTTGCTACGCGTAACGGCGGTCTCGCGCTATTCCGTCTATACCACGAGAATCAGCATGTTTTAAAACCCCAGTATACCAATTTTGGTAGAAGGAGACGGCGATGGCGCCGCTCCAGCCCTTTCTTTTGAGTAAAAGCCCTCCGCAGGCGGGTCAAAATTTTAGGTCCACCCCTCGTCAATGACGGAAACGCTACATTTTAGAGGTTTTTTGTTGGTTGCATACCATTTTGAAGGTTCCTCAGTTGGTATACCCAAAAAAAATCGGAAAAATCTGACGCGACACGCCTGTTTCCTAACCTCAATTTAAACCTATAACTAGGGTTCAGCGCGTTTTTTTTGAGGTCCAATGATGATATGGTCGAATCGAGGAATGGAACGTTGGTGAGCGTGTAGGCGACACGACGGCGAGCATAATGACATACGGCGCTACATGAGAAGTGCAGCTGGTGAGGTACATCAGCGGACACAATCGGATGATGGCAAAAATTGTCAATTTTTCCCCATTTTCTCATTACAAAATGGTCTTTTCGAGGGTGTGCTAGACGATGGATCAGCCGGTCCCCGTAACAGTGTTGGCACAATAAACCTCGTATGTCAAAATGTGCACAATCATTTGCTCTGCAACGCCACATCACTCATTTTCCTCAAAAAATCGAAAAGCTCCTCAGAGCCTCGCTAGAACACGCTGAACCCTTGTTTTAGGTTTAAATTGAGGTTCGGAAACAGGCGTATCGCGTCAGATTTTTCCGATTTTTTTTGGCTATACCGACTGAGGAACCTTCAAAATGGTATGCAACCAACAAAAAACCTCTAAAATGTAGCGTTTCCGTCATTGACGAGGGGTGGACCTAAAATTTTGACCCGCCTGCGGAGGGCTTTTACTCAAAAGAAAGGGCTGGAGCGGCGCCATCGCCGTCTCCTTCTACCAAAATTGGTATACTGGGGTTTTAAAACATGCTGATTCTCGTGGTATAGACGGAATAGCGCGAGACCGCCGTTACGCGTAGGAACCGTTAAAAATCAGGGTGGACCTAAAATTTTGACCCGCACTGTATAAGGATGCAGAGAATCATAATCAGGAGACTCACTTTCACTGTCGTTTTTTCAGCTTGCTGCGAAATCCGCTCCATGAGTTGTTTTAGACCTTCATCGCTCAGCTTGCCTGCGATTTGTCCACGTTGTGCCATTCCTAATATCGTTGACTCGACCATCCTCGCTTTTTCTGGTTTGGCAGCAGCCAAATTACTGAGTCTTACTATGGCATCTTGCTCAAGAAACTAGAAAATAATAGTGTTATGCATAAATACTGTGATACCCTCGATATCATAGAGTTCTTCGCATCTTCACGCACTTCGGCTTGTTTTTGGGCTGCAGCAGCGTTTTCGGTTGCATTCGTATTTGACGCATGAGGTTCCATTTCTAAAAATATTTTACATGTTTTCATAAATAACATCAAAAGCAAATATAGTGTAACATGTAATAATACAAATTGTAAACAATAAACATGTGCGTTTGATGAATGATAAAATGTTCGGCTAAAAATGCCTCTACGTACCTCCTGTTTGAATTTCCGACATATACCGATATTTTTTTATGGAATTTGTACATTTTCTCTTGTTTTTTAGTAAAATAGCAATTTTTTAGATGAATGTAAAACCTGAATTACACCATGAAATAGACGACTTTATTCCAATTATCAATCTAAAGGATGGTTAGTTGCTTGTTTTTTTTTGTTCAGCTTATTTTAGCACACAGTAGATCAATTGTCAAAATGTTCTTTTTGGCTACATATAAAAATTATGCGCTTGTCACTGTAGCGCATGATTCTCTCAAAGTTTGGAATGTGTATGTTTTTATATAATTCTGCGCAAAATTTGATTTTAGAATAGATGATGAGGAAAATACGGAGTTTCAAAAGATTGCCGAGTTTACCAAATGGAGATGTGGAGTTCAATCTGCTGATATGCGCTCGAATGTTCCCGGTTAGTAAAAAAATTTGATATACAATTCATAAAACGTTTCAGAAATAGTAGTTATTGGTTTGGATTCGGTATTATATCGAATTGGTGCAGATGATGATGGACGGATTGAATCAGCCCATGTAGAACCATTTGATTTTGGTTATATGGAAACATGGAATTGTATAATTGATGACAATGCTAGAACGTGTTTAACAAGTAAACAGATATAGAATTTAAGTTGTAATAATTTTTGCAGCAAGTTATTCAGGTAATATTACTGAGATTGATATAGCTGGACCATCAAGAGCCGAAATTACAAGAAAAGAAAAGTTTCCAAAGGTTCATCAAGTTTGTTGCATGGCCTATGTATGTTTTTTTTTGGGAACACTGTTACAACTTCACTTATAGAGCAATAATAGTAGAGTATTCGCTTTAGCAAACAATGAAGGGCTTGTTACTCTCTTTGATCATGATACGATGAAAGTTAAATATCCCATTGAAGGTAGTTTGCCATTTTGTTGGTCTTTTTTTTCCATTTACAGGAAGTCATAATTTTTTAGATTTAAAATTTTAAATATTTAAGATAAATCTTTCAGTTCATTCCGTTAAAATACGAACCATGCTTTTTACATTAGATGACGAATATTTACTCACTGGTGCAGACGACAAAACGATACGGTTATCTCAAATAAGGTAAAAAATTCCTGCGTGAGCGGTAAAAAATTATAAAATGTTATTTTAGAGGAGTAGATAAATCCTCTTCTTTGGTACGCCAGTATTGCGGACATAACTCAGCAGTTCTTAGTTTATCTCTTGATCCCACATCTCAAGGAGCTAGATTCGCATCCTGTAGTATGACTTCAGAGATTTTCATATGGGACATCAACCAACCTTTGGCCATCCATGTTATTGAATCACCTCATGAAGGAACGGTAACTGACAGTTTTTTGCTGTTACTGATTATTTTTTCAGATCAATTGTGTACTTTTTTCACACAGCGGCCGTCATCTATTTTCTGCCGGAGAAGACAAGCGGCTTATTTGCTACCAAATTCCTCAAATTGGTGATGCTATTGTGTCTATCTTAGAGCAGCCAGAAGAGGACGAGATGAATGAAAATGAACATTTATTTGAGGGATCTCCATATAGCGAGCGTATCGAGCGGTCCGTAACGCCCACTTATGAAGATGCTAACCCAGGTATGCGTTTATAAAATTAGTGTAAGAGATTGTTTTAGATATAACAGCCAACGATGAAGATCTCGATGATGTGTAGTCCAATATTATAAATGCTAAATCAGGTTTACAATGTGATATATTTTTGAAACCACAAATGAGTGGTGCGTGGATCTCTAGGAATTTATCTATCAATTTCAAGTCTTTGCTAAGTACACATAAGTATTATTTCAGGCCACAGGCAAAAAAAAATGAATATAATATTGAAAAATAGTTTATAAAGAACTACAATGCAGAAGGGAAAAAATGGGTTATTTTTCCCATCATCGAGGAAAATTGTAATTATGCAGACAGACAAAAACAAAAGAAGAGATGCAAGAATACTTTTAATCATCAGTTTGTATACAATCAAGTTTTTGATATCTTTTTGTCCTGTTGTGCGAGATGAGAGGCATCTTTTTTAGATTTCTAAAAACGTTTGTTCGGCTATTCAAAATAGTTCACTTTTTTTTATCTTCTTGTTTTTTTTGTTCTTCTTGGTATTTTTCTTTGGGGACTTTCCACTTTTCTTCTTTCTGACGGGTGCATTCTTTTTCATAATTATTTCAGTAGTATTATTTGGTGTTGGCGTAGCACCGCGGACTTCTTGTTTCAAAAAGAATCGTATCCTTTTCCATACTTCTACATAATTCTCTAAACTGTCGTGATCCACATGTTCCATCCAGCAGGGCTCTACTGCCATTGGAGCTCTTTCGTACACAAGTTTTCCATGTTTAAATGGCACCATCTGATCTTGCGTTCCATGAATAACCAGAACGGGGATATTTATATGGCCGATCTTGTCAAAAGTAGAAAAACGATCCAAACAGCAGGTTTTTGTCTTCCAAGGTTCTCCGAAACAGGCTCGGTCCCCTGAAAATTTCTTATTTATTACGGTTTACAATTTTATTTACATGTAAGACATCGAAGTATGGACGTAAGCGGAGCTTCCAAAATTCTAAAATCAAATTCTTTGCAGAGAATTATAGAAAAACAGACAGTCCAGCAGGAGGATCGTGTAATTCGGAAATAAGATCAACCGACGCAGAAGTTCCTATTGAGTAGCCCATGATGACAATTTTCAGAGGCGGGATCTGTTTCGTCTCTGTCAGATGCTTGTAAACGGCTCTGATATCAGCATTTTGATTGGCTTCTGTCGGACTGCCGGTGCTAACCCCGTAGCCTGAATAATCATAGCAATAGATGTCACATCGATAGAATCGAGCCATGTCCATGAGATTTGGCACTCCGACGAGATGATCACTGAGATCACTTCCACTTGGATGCGAATAAATCAAAGAGAATCGAGGCTCAGTCCCATACGAAATTTTGACACAACCGATAAAATTGCCACGACTCGTCTCAAGGACAAATGCCTCGGCATCTGCGACGTCTTCCATACAAGGATGGGAAATGCCAACTTGCCAGGTGCCCTCCATCGACTTCCTAAAATTAGTTTGATTCCACTTCGACCGTCGAATCCACCTGGTGGCTTTCTTCAATTTGTGGTAAGTCTTCTTCCTTGCGGCAATTTCCTTGACGCGATCTTTGTCGTCGGTCGGCGTCCTCCTGTTGACATTTTCCGTCGGTCGAAAAAAGAAATAGGCCCGTGGTGGCGGCCAAAAACCAATCCGTTTTGGGATTGTGCACAACGGCGGACAGCAGACAATCTTCGCCCCTCGGAAATATTTCTTCAGTTGATAATATGACGCCGTCCAAATGTCCTATATCTTGGTATTTTCTAGAAATGAAATGAATCACCTTCACTCGAGCCGAGCAATTCGATTCACAATAGCAAATTCTTTGAAGTCTCTTCCCTCGATATTCTTCCAATCTATCCAAAAATATTGATTCTCCTTTCAATGTTTCGTCGTTGAGCAGCTGTCTTTCACTTTTTTTCAAATGTTCGATTTCATCCAGCGACATTCTATCTGATTTTATATATTCCGGTCGTCTGAAGGACTTTGCAGCCTTTTTTGGAATTAGCGGCACTTTCTGGAATATTTCGCTTTTTATAAAATAAATTTAGAAACTTTTGGAGCTGACGGAGTCGGTTTCTTCCCAATACTCGCATTATTTCCAGTCAAAGGAGGGCTACGAAGTGCAGACGGCGGGCGGCTCAGTTGAGTCGACTGGATTGAAAACCCAAGAGTAGCCGACTGGGAGCGTTGGGTCGAGTCGACAGTTTCGTCTTCTTGCGGAGAAGTGGTCGGAACTGACATTCTGACAAAAGAATTACGAAGGGAAATGAGACGAGACAGAAATGGATGATGGCCAGAATCGACCAGTCAAATGGTTGGAAATGACGAGAAAAGAAAAAAATAACAACAGAAATATTCGAGGAATTTATTGAGAGATGAAAAATGTAGTCGATTGTATCAGAAAATTGCTTTTAGCAACAATGGGCGGCCCTCTTGGATTGGTAGTTTGGCTCGAAGATCTTCACCATTTTAGCGACTATGCTGCCGTTTGAATGAGTTTCTTCTTCGTTGGCTTGTTGGGTTGATTGCATTGAAGCGACGCTGCTCCGCGATGAAATGCTTCGATACAAACTGCTCGCGGTTTCCGACGAATCCGTGACGTAGTGAAGGTATCCCATACGGCGACGGAGCATCGGGCTCGGCGGATTACAGGGATCCATTGAGAATCGAGATTGTCCTTTCTCGGCTTCGGAAAATTTGCACTGAGTAATTCGGGCGCCCCACTCCAATCGATCGGGTCCTTTGATCTTCAGATACAACTTTTCTCCATTTTTCAGTGTCATCTTTACGTGGATTGAGTTCTGGCCGGCGGATAGGAGCAATTTTTTCATATTTGACAGATTATGGCTCTTGAGATCAGTTGCTGTCTTGTAGAGGTGCAGCTGATTCTGGTTAGTCAGCTCACCCAACCGGGCCGACCATTTCCCATAAAAACGTTTGAAGACGACTCCGACAAGATTGCCATTTTCTTTTTGTTGAATTATCTAGAAAAAAATTTATATGAAAAATCAGCTGCACCGTAATATGAAATCTATTGACAAAACGTCATCTTGAAGAACGGAAAAAGCAACGATACCAAATCAGCCGTAATCGAAGGTGATGAAAAAAACGGCTTCAAGCAGGAGAACATTACGTAGAAAATAGAGAAATGAGAAGAAAATACATTTATTTTAGGTCGAGAACCTGTTAGATTACAGGCAAACTTGGCTATATTCTTGAAAATTAACCAGCACTTCCAAAAACTTTCTGATCTACAGAAAACCAGCATACAAGTAATCATAAAATAAAATTTTTGAAATATTTATATACCTGTAAACGAGATCAACAAAAATACAAAATAATTTCACTATCCTTCACTCTTCATCATCACTCTCGCTATAATCACTGAGTACTGTATTATTGACGTTAAAGCCAGACAATATCTCATCATCGTATCCACCATAATCTGTGTATATCTCTTTCGGCCCTTTGCGGATTCTTTCTCGTCGTTCCTCAAATGATTATCATTAATTAAACAATGTTAAAACATACATGTTCGGATCTTCTTCTGGTCATTTCTCTATCAAACTCCGCTGAAATGCGTTCCAATGCTATTTCCAATTTGCGCTGCATGTTAGCTTGATTGAAAGCACCCTCATTTAATGCATTACACATATTACGCTGAGAAAAATTAAAAATATATACTTTAAAATTAACATACGATATCCCTTTCTTCCAGATTTTGAACAAAAAACAATTCCTGAGTAACTGCTCTCCAATTTTTAGCAGTTTTCAATTCAGCTTCATCTTCGGCGCGACCTTTTTTCTCGCGAAATTTTATCTCGTTAGTGCTTAACACGGGAAAGTATGTACCTCTACAATTCAACTTGTTATAGCAATAAATAAAACTTACGCGATTTTGTAAACATCTCCCAATCTAGCACCACATCCCTCAATGGGCAAATGTGGTTTATCGTCCTTCATGAAATAATCTCCGAGCTCCTCAATTTTCAGCTGCCCGATACAAAAAACGGATCCTAACACTTGATGCTCGTTGTCAACAAATTTTGCTCCCTGAAACATAGTTTCAAATTTAACATCTAATAGGTTTTCAAGGTTTTTGGGTAAAATAAAGGTCGATGATGATTACGAAAAAAAATCAAAATTTTTACGAACTACATAAACTGCCCTTTTAAAATCAGTACCTTTTTGACAGCTACGGTAATACCAAGATTGTCCCAAATGTTATCAATCTCGCTATCCATGTCTCGAATGGCACAGTAATGGGAGCCATCTTTACGGATATCGTCACTATTGCAAATTATCTTCTCACATGTTTTGCAAAGAATATAGTATCTAGAGAGAGAGAATTCTGAAAAATAAAAAAAAACATACTCTTTGCCTTGGAGTCGTCTTTCTCGTTCTTCTTCTTCCCTTTTATTGTGGGCTCGAAGATCAGCAAGCCTCTTCTGCACCTCATCCACCTATCTCCAAATTTTATACACAACATAAACAACAAAATACCTTTGCTTTTATTTGCGAAGGTCCTGCGCTGCACATTTGGCGTACACAACGTTTCATCATATTGCCAGTAAGAATTGCTTGGTATTCAGTTTCAGCCACACCGTCATGAAGACAAATAAAAATAGATTTTCCTCCACGAGCGCGAACGCGTCCTAAATAATTAAGGTACCGAATATTTTCTATTAATTACCGGCTCTCTGGATCTTAGCTACTGCACTTGAACTTGTATTGTATTTAATAATTAAATTACACGCACTAACATCAATACCTTCATCAAGCACAGATGTTGCTACGATAATCTAGGTTAATAAGTACATTACTTATGTTATCTTTACCTTGATTTCACCGCTGTGGAATTTCGCCAAGGTAGTTCTTTGTTCTTCTGGTGTCATCCCGTCAGAGCCTGTTCCGCCTTTTGTACCTATGACAGACATAAATGCAAATAACCTTAAATTACTTGTAACAAAGGCAACAAGGTTAGAGGCATTAAGAAGCCTGCGGTCATTGAGATAATTCATCAGTCTCTTTGCCATTGCTCTTTCAGCAACGAAAATTATGCATCTTGAGTCGGGATTTAACGAGAAATTGTTTAATATTTGCTCCTAATAAATGAATTAATAAATTAATCGGTGGCATACTTCCAGTTTTGAAACAATCGGCTTATCTTCCCTTAACTTTGGCTGAATTTGATATGAACGAGGTTTCGATTCTTCAGCTATCTCCTCGAGGGTGTCCTCCAGAGCTACGCGAATGATATCAGTCTGATTAAAAACCTCACCAGTAAAACGGCGATAAAATTCATCCGAAACAGAACCATATTGATCTCTGACATTCTTCATCTCATTAACCAAATATTCGTAAGCAAAACAACAAGGCATTAGTTCATTCAGTTGGAGGCCGCGTGCAATTTGCTATAAGTATATTTAGATTATTTTTTATCATTGATATTTTCAACTTACAATGAGGAAGTCGATTGCAACAAAAAGTCGTAGTTTTTCTCCTTGAGCGGAAAGCAACTTATTTAGCTTGTCTCTGAGCCCATTCAGTTGCGCAATAAATTTGCTCGGAGAGCTATAGGTCAAACGGGCTTCTAACTTAAATAATGTTTTACAGTAAGACATGATAATGCCAAATAATACCGGAGTTAGGAAAAATCCAGCTGCACGGGTTTCCTTGACCATACTTTCGAGATCTTTGCGAATATCGTTTAAAATTTCCCCGATTATCCTGGTGACCGCTCGCTCAAATTCATTTACGTTTGGCTTATTTTCTTTGTAAAACTCTGAACAAAGAAAATTTATACATAAAATGCTATACCTTCATCTGGTTTCGAAACTTGTTTTTCTAAACTGTCAATATGGCGGATAACGGTGCTAAGAATGTAACAGTTGGTGTTGGCCATCAATTTATAGATCTCATCAAGAGCTCCACCCTCATCCGTGGTGTTTTTAGGTAGTGGAGTAGCTGTCAAGCCCAATATCTAAAAATGTAATATCCAATTCAAGAGAATAAACAATTGAGCAACCTGCGGACGAACTTCTTGATGTGGATAGTCAAGAATATACTGCATGATTTTGTTGTAAACATGGGCTAAATTACAGTGATGAACTTCGTCAAAAATAAGTAAAGAGATGTCAGCCAAATAAAGTCGTTCATTTTTTCTTGCGCTTCGCAACATATTCCTAAAAAACGTGGATAGTTTTGCTAATTATCTCACCAAAGGATTTCAGGTGTCATCACAACAATGTCACTTTTCATAAATTCGTTATGTCGAGCTTCTCCTGTAAAATTCATTGCTCCATGAAAGCCTTTGATCAAGCGTTTATGACGAAGATATTCACGAAAACGTCCTTCCTGCTGTTCAACTAAGGGAATCTTCGGCACTAACATAACGACCTGTCATTTATGTAATTTGCTTCCCAGATACAAACCCTAGAGGCGAGCCCAATTTTATCTCTTTTCTCAATGTGCTCTCTAGCCACAAAAACAGCGACTTCCGTTTTACCTGCACCAGTGGGCGCAACAACAATTGTATTTTTTCCTTTACATGCATGTTCGACCAACTCTTCTTGATAATCGCGAAGAACAAGCTCCCGCGGCTCATGATCATAATCAACTAAACCACAGCTCATCAATGTAAGGTATTCAAAAATACTTATATCCATATCTCTTCGATAAGCGTTTTGTCGGCGAAGCTCAAGAATAGGCTGCTCATCCACAACTTCTTCTCGATGAATATTTCTCTTAGCATCACGGAACGTTTGCATCTCCTCTTGTTTTTGAGCTAAAGTAATATTACAAGATGTATAGGCTGCTTCCGACTTAGGATTAAATCGTATTCTGGCAATAAAGTATTAAGTGCTGCCATATGACCACCTTCAACCATAACCCGTATAATTTCAAAAAACCTGAAAGCTAATAGTAAATTATTATACCACACCTACATTTCTTCATCAAAAATTTCGACTCGAGGCAATTCTCTCAAGAAAAATCTGACTTTATGGTCTAGATCGGCGTCTAATTTAAAAAAAATAGTTTATAAACATTTGCTAACCTGGGCTTTTGCAAATTGCCGAAGAAAAACCTTTTCTATCCAAATCAGAAAGTTTGTCCAGGTTTTGAAAAGAAACTGCGAGTCTGTAATGAAGTTACTTGAATGTTACCCGTTTCGAAAAACCTGTCAAGATCGTCATTCTTACGGAAGAAAAATTTGAAAAACGTTTCGACTGATGACTGTGTCATGGAAGAGCCGCATAAATGTATAGAATTCCAAAGAGAAGGATTTTCTAAACACTGAGATCAGCAAAAACTAAGACGAATATTTTAAAATAAAGATAATATCATAAAATTACTTACTATCTTTGATGTATTTGTCAATGTGAATGATACTTGGCATATTGAACATAGCCTCATAAACAAATGTGGAAAAAACTTTTTTATACAGAAGAGGGGCTAATGTTTTGGCTTTTTTCTCGATTTCTAGCTTCAATTGTTCGTCTGTATTCATATTCTTTCTAAACCCATACGAAAATAAATAGAATAAAAAATACTAACTTCTTATTTGTTGATCCTTTCAAACCCAGTTTCGGGTCTTTCGCATGCTTCAAAAGAGCACTGGAGCTATTATCGAACACCTCAAGGGCATACTGGAACCACGCATCTTTTGTACTATCTTCTGCCAATTAGTTGGTAATAAACGAACACTGGAACTGATCTCACCTAAAATTTTTGCTAGCTGTTGACGCAAGTCTCCTTCTGCATCAATTAAATCTCGTATTTCTTTCCAATACAATCGAAAGTAAGACGGATACTGAGGGCTATTGGTTTCGATCAATGGTTGTTCTTCCATAATTTAATTCTAAATTTAAAGACCTAGAAAAATGAATGGTTAAGAAATACGCCTGCGACGGAAAAATTAGAATTACATCTCATAAAAACAGAAAAAAAATATTCCGATGGGAAAAGAGCATTATTAGAAGAATGAAACCGACATTCAGTTTCAATTGCAAAGAATAAATGTCGAATTGAAAACTCCGTTTGAGGGCGAGCATAATTACCGTGTCTGGCAAAATGTTAAAAATTTTTTAAAAATTTAACATAACGTACAAAAAAAGACTCGATGAGTAATCAAGTATATACATATCCTCAATAAGGATGTGAATTCGGAGAATAATGAAAAGCCAGTAATTTATCTACAGTTGCCAAAGAATTATACAATTTCAAAAAGTAAAGCGATGATGTGGGTCATATGCTAATTTGTCTAAGTTCGGCGTACATGCAAAACTGATCATAGGAGGTGGACCACAAAGAAGTACAAGATTATCATCACTAGGTTTAAACAGGTGATTCTAGAAAATATCTGGAAATAGAGAAAAGGTCAAACAAACTTTAATTATTTCATCATTGATAAATCCAGTAGAATATGTCCAACCATCGTTAGCGCGGTCAACAGTATACCAAAGTTTAAATCTATCGCCATGCTTAGCGGCTAAATTCTCCAACTCCGTTCTGAAATTATTAATAATTAGCGACGAAATCTACCTGCATAGAATATCTTCAACACTTTGATTCGCAAAAATTAACGACATTTTTGTTTTATCATGAGGATTTTTCAGCACGGCAACGATAATCTAAATGCAAAAATGGACATACGGCTAGTAATACTTGTAAAAGTGGGGTAATGCCAGTGCCACCAGCAATCATTGACAGATAATTGTAATTTTGCACGCGAGATATTTGCGATTTCCACAAAAAAGTGAAGACACCTTTTCCATTGTAAATGAGATTCCCAGATGGACCACGGAAATGGATACCATCTCCAATTTTCATCTATAACTGACAGTGAAGTTATGCAAGATGCCCACATACATGGTGCAAATATTGACTCATCTTTCCGCCTTCTGGAAATCTTGGATTGACGTTGCCAAAGTATATCTGAAATATAAGAGTAAAAATATACAACAATTCCAGCCAAACCTTAATCATTAGATCAACAAATCCTGTATCTGCGTCACTCGAAATTGGTGTATACGGTCGGACAACTAGCTTTCCCTCAATCTGAAAGGAAAGCAGATGACCAGTTACAAAGAGTCGGTTGAACCATAGCGCTAAGGAAAATGTGGAGGCCGATAGGAAGCCCAAGGGTATGTTTCCTACTCGGCAAAGCAAACCTGAAGATGAATGTATCGTGTGAAATCTGTAAACCGCCAGCTATTTGCACATCAAAAAAATAGAATTACTTCTGTCTTCTCAACCAATCTAAGAAAATACTTCTCTGATGGATCTTTTAGCGTTACGAACTGAAAATTTATGTAGAAAACTTGAAGAAGTAACCGTGAACCTACTCTTTTTTTATTTTTCTTAGAACGGTACTTTAGATAAAGTACAACTCCCACGCTTGATACAACAACGACTATCGCAGTTGTAAAAATTGCAGTCTTGGTTACCATAATTTGTAGATTAGTCTTTATCAACTGTACCAGGTATCAACAAATAGCTCACAAACACCTCTGCAAAAAAAAACTATACCACAAAACTTTAAAATCTTTTTAATTAAATCTACTATTAAAGGAACAGTCAGGGAGTTTTTCGACCAGGTCTCAGAATTTAGAGAATTTTTTGCTGATCACGATGCACTAATTCGTTTTGCGTGAAAGCGTCAGGTTTCACAGCTCGCCGCGGGTGGACAGCTTAAAGGTCTGTGCGCGCGATCGCTTCAAGAACCTAACTTATTTAAAGAAGCATGTTTACGATATTCTGACTTTTCTCGTGTTTTACCAACATCAAATTACTACAAGACGTGGGAGAATATTAAAAATTATGAAGAACTAAGCGAAAACTCAAAAATTAGTAGATTTAGTAGAAGCAAAGGGGCTTTTGGAACAAAAATTATTTTCTGAATCGTTTTATGTACATCTTGGTATCAAAATGTAGCTCTCGGTGTAATTAGCATTTTGCAATTGTTTTCAGACAAGAACAATGTCAGTACTTTGAGTAAAATATTTTTTTAAGAAAAGAAATCGATGCGCGCCAAAGGAAAATTCAAATTTTATATGGCAAATATCACAGTTGAGCTGGCCATAACGAAATCTCGACAACGACACAATATTTTTAAGATCTCTTTTTTTTAATAAATTCGCCATATCAAAATCTCCTAGAATGAGTTTTTTGAGGCACATCGGATTTAAAATAAATAAATGGCAGCTATTTAAAACTGTTTCTCTATATTTAACCGTGAAATAGCCGTCAGATTTCGCTGGAAAAACTCATTCTAGGAGATTTCGATATGGTGAATTTATTAAAAAAAAGAGATCTCAAAAATATTGTGTCGTTGTCGAGATTTCGTTATGGCGAGGTGAGACGTTTTATTTGAGTTAAAAAGTACGCAATGTCCAAATTTTATTCACGGCGGCGAGCTGTGGTTTACGAGAAACAAGCCCTCGAAGTTGTCCAACGCCAGCATAGACAGTACGCTCGCCAGCACGCCACGACCCGGGACGACAAGTTTTCAAAATATTGCTTGTAAAATTGGATTAAACAGCGTCAAATCCCCGGAAAACTTGTAAAAACGCGGATTAAAATTGCAAAAGCGACAGTAATTTTAAAATTTGATCGTTGCGAGTCATGGCGTGCTGGCGAGCGTACTGTTGAATGCTGGCGTTGGAAAACTCACTGACTGTTCCACAGATCAATGAGCAACACGAAGAGCAGAATAAAATAAAGATCATGCGAAAATGAAGGATCCTTTATAAAAGAACGTAATGTTTCTGTCTGTCTGTTCGTCTGTCCAGATAAGACGCGCGGGGTCAGGGTTCGATCACCGCCGCAGCCTAAATTTTTCAAGCAGTTCCCAAAAAGCGCAAAGCGACTGGTTCCCAAAAAACCAGAGACAGAACGATATTAGTGCTCACGCAAAATTCTTTGTGTAGTATTTCTCTGTTATACCACATTGCCTACCCATTTTCTCTGCCATAGACCAATCTTTTTCGTTGTTTTTTTCAAATGCATTTTGTCTGTAGTTTGTACTCCTCTAGGACTCATTTGGACTCTTGTATAACAGAGAAAAACCACTAGACGTCGAGTGCGTTTGGGGTCATTCTATTATAAGAATTGAGCATAAGATATCACGCAACGAAATCGGACATCTACAGAAGATATTTATATATAAATTGGCTCAGCTCATCGAAATGATTTCAGGACTGTTTACAATTTTTACGAACGTAAAACCAAAAAAAGTAGCTATCAATGTCTGAAGAGATCACTCGCGATATCTAGGAATACCGCTGTGCCCTATTTTCTGTTCTGATATTTATTAGAATTTCTTCGAAAACACACATGCTTCCCCCGAGAACATTCAACGGCGGCCCCAATTAGACATGCTCCGCCGGTCACTCGCCCTGATCGATGACAAGGAAGAGTTGAAATGAAAAAGCGACAGATAGATTTATTAGAATTTTTCTATTTCGAAACAACGGGTAGTCACACCAGTAGCGGGATAGGATATGGCTAGGACTAAGGGGGAGAACAAAGAACAAAACAACAAGAGGCTTAGAATAGACGTCGACTAGCTCGCTCATTTAAAATCTGGGCAATTTCTGCTATTCTCATTTTCAATTCCAAATCTTCTTCTTGTTCTTCAAGTGCATTTTCGATCATTTCATCTGGTACAACGACCAGTTCTGGCTCTGGCTCGCTTCGTCTCATTCGACCTGAAACCCCGTTTTGTTTTTGCCCGCAATCAAATTGCTCTAATTTAATCTGAGTCTCTCCCTCTCAAGTCCTCTCTATATAATCTCGGCTCGGATTAATCTCTCTCACCTTGGGCAATGACTTCGTCCGGGATCTCGATGATCTCGTACTCGGCCGGCTCTTCGTCGTTGTATCGTTCGATCTCATTTTGCACTATGTCAGCCAAGACGCGCAGCTGGGTGTCCGAAAGCTCTGAAAATGAGTCTAATGAGCGGGCAGCTGGGTCCCACCTGAGAGTTCCTGCTTCAGTTCCTCCCCCTCGTCCATCAACGGTGTGTCTTCCATCAAAATCTGCAAATGTTTCCTTTGAAATGTTCAAAATAGTCAGTGAATGGGTCTAATCGAGAGACTTGGACAACCACAACAAATAAGGACTCCATTCAAATTGCTGGCTACCTGTCGTTTGGCGCGTCGTCGTCCCCCGGCGTCGATCTTCCTTCCATCCGCGACGGCGGCGGCTACTGCTCGGCGCACGGCTTTTTCTTGCTGAAACAAATCCTTGGGGGAGATTGCAATGCGATACATTCCATTTGACACTCACGACACAATGCTTTTAGAGGTTTCGTTTTCATGAATAAGGCAATAGATTACGGTAGCAGATATATTACAGAATAGGAAGGATGACAAGGAAGGAGACAAACTTACTGTAGGAGCTGCTGCAACGATGGCGGTGGAAACAAGGGCGACAGCGACGAGAGCTTGTGCGAGAGCCGGCATTCCGGAGCCTGGGGTCTTCTGACAACCAGCCGCGCTGCAACCGCGACGCCACGCCTCTCCCCCCGATTATGCGAGGGAGAGCCAAGTCCCTGAGTACTGAAATTGGCCCGGAAGGAAGGGATTCGCAGCTAAATCCGAGGGATACGGTAGTGGAGATAAACATCAGCTGAGGTCAAAAGTAGTTGGGATACCGACAAAATATTGGAAGACTGGGCGACTGATATTGATCATAAGAAGGTCTAATTCGACAAAGTGGCTAATTATTATGTAAAAGGTCTCCGGAGAGTCTACAGGGATCGAGTTCTCCAAGAGATTGGCTCGGACATTCTTTTTATTGTGGTGCAAGATCACCTGCTCTTTTTATTTTTAATTGAAATTGTTATAATTGTTTATTGGCTACGCCTTGTCCCGGTGGAGGTCTTTTTACAATGAGACAACAAGTATGTCTCTCGTCGCGTTCAGTGACCTCTTATGGACATCAAAAGAAAGCAAAAACAACCAATTTATGAGAGAACCCGGGTTGTGCATGATAGAAACATCTTCTCGAATACGGTAATTCCGAATTATCAAATTTATCTCGGCGGTAATTTTGGAATGGCAACTAGACGGCGATCTTTGAACGAGAAGGCAATCCAACCCCGTCCGTCATTGCCAGCCGACTATTACGTGACTATCAGAAGTTCTTCCGTATAATGGACATGTCGCCTCATATTTGTTTCAATTAAATACGTATCAAAACTTATATTTATAGATTTACAGGATAAGATGTCGACACGCACTCGAAGATTCTGCCTCTTGTGTAATCAAAACCAAAGAAGAACAGCTTGAGGCTATACTTTATTTACCCTTTGGACATATTAACAAATGAGACTCAAGAGGGTTGGTAGGCTGCACCCAAATAAATCAGCAAACTTTTAAAAACGCAGATCTGTTCTCAGAATAGGTTTATCCTTAAAACAATATACAGACTAAGTTATTTCTTGGCTCTGTTTGGAACAAAAGGACGTCGCTTCGAACGCGGAGTAGTTTCGCTAGTAGTTGGTCCAATATCGTGAGAGCGGTTCATAAGATCTTCTACTTGCTAAAATAAAAAATAAACGTTGCGATATTTCAATTTTGCTATTAAAACCAAAATATATTTACCTGGCGAGCAGCCTGAACTTCACTATCCGTTTTTTTCTTAAGTTCGATTTCTTCAGTCATAAGCGCATTCTCTCTAAACGAAGTAAATTATCTATCAAAAGAGCTATGAGATTTACTATAGTTATTATACGCTTACTTTTCAGCAGCAGACAAAGCTTCCGATTGTGTTTTTGAAGCATGTTGAAGCCAATCGTTCAAAACTGATATCATATTAGGCAATATAGTGCCCATGTTTGGTACGTCCCGGGCCATCCAATCAGAAATAAATACAATACGTTTATTTGAATCAAGGCGACCCTTCACCATGCCATTATAGATAGCGTCAATTACCACATCTTCAAGCTCACGTGTGGAAGAGAGTCGCAATCTAAAAATCTCTTAAAAATATCTCAGAACTTGTTCAACAGACCTCTTCAAAAGTTCGTCGTACGCAAGCTGACGATTTAAAGTAGCGTAGGTAATTAATGATAGCTGCCGCAATTTATGAAGGTAATGTGGCGGAATATCATCATCCAAATCTTCTACGGTTCCGTATGCAAATATTTGGGCAATCTTGAATAACTTTGGATTTTTAGTTGAAAGAACCTAAATGTTTCAGAATTAATTATACGCTTGTAACTTTACTTGAATTTCCGGAGTATTCAAAAGAGAAGACAAGTGAATCACTGTAGGGCAACCAAATGTTGTCTCCAGAACAGATTCAGGTGAAGCGCTGGATTCAGCTGATTGCAACATGGCTTTCTAATTTATCGGTATTACTAAATATAAACGATACAAAATAAACACAGCATAGACTGGTTTGAAAAATGCCGACTGACTAGTGCAATATTTCTTTATTTAATAAAAGCATTAAAAAAAAATAAAATTTTAAAAATCGGTCACACGTCCTTTACGCTCCCAGTCTCCGTAGCGCGTCGGTTCCGGTCCAGCAGGACCTCCAACTTCCCCCGTATCTGAGTTTACTCCCCCAGGGTGTTTAGGAAGAGCAGGATCTTCGTAAGGTTTTGGATCATCCTAAAACTGCGCTTAATTTCAAAAGAACCTTCACCTTGCCATTTCTGTCAAGTATTCCTTTCGGAGTTTTTTCTTTTATTATCTGTTCTTTGCTTCTTCTTGGTAGCTTCGAATGAAAGCGCAAAGTCGGATGTGTTAAATTGCATGGAACCAATCGTTGCATCTACAATTCAATTAAAATTTAGACAGTTCATAAAAATTAAATTATCGAAGGAACGACAAAGTAAGTTTTTTAAAAAAAATGAAATTATTACTTTATTATACCGCTTCATTATTTTTAAACGTCATGATCTGCTCAAGCTGAGGTTTAATTTCAGCAAAAAGAACCTGCCAAAATCTGGGCTCTTCTTCATCGACATCGGAGCTAAGAAAAACCTAATGAAATTATTACATTATAGAATATAAAATAAAACCTGTTTTTCTTGGAAAATTTTTGCAATACTAGAATTGAAGCTCTTCATACAGATACTGTTTGTACCTGGTCCTTCTATTAAAGAACTGGATGTAGGATAGTGAGCAATGTTTAAGGAATTTATGTTACTAAAAGAGATCAGAATAGGAACTTTTTACATGATACAACCTTTTGCCAATCCAGACAAAAATACATCCATCCAACACAACTACATAACAATTGAAATCTGAATTACAAGCGCTAATAGAAAACTCTTTTCGAATCATCTGAAAACTTAAATATTTGTTACCTTGAACCTAAAAGAAACGCATAGCTGTAAAACGGGTTTAAAAAAATGTGGAATACAGTAAAATATTTACGCACCGAACCACCTTATGGATAAATAAAGAAAAAAGATCTTTCACATTACTTAAATCACAGTAAAAATAATTATCCGAAAACACATTACATTAACAGAAGTTAACTGAGATAGAGAGTTCTTACTGCAAAAACCGTAAATTTTCCCATACAGAACTAAAATTAAACAGTACACAAACAATGGAAATGCAAATTAAAATGCTTTTTACGCTCAATTCAGCTTTAAAACATGATGATTAATAATATCATGGCATTTTTCACTTACATAAAACTATAATTATTTAATCCGCTTGTCCAATTTATCATCAAAAAGCCAGCGTTCGTCCGAGGCCAATGAAAAATAGTGCGTATTCCACTTCTCCCCACGTTCCAATCGTTCCTTAGCTTCTGCACGTTGGCGCTGTTCGATCATACGCTTTGCTGTAGTGGCCACTTGGATACGATTTCGCAAAAGTGCACATGTCACGTGCCGCCATAACCTTAAAATGATAGTATTTTCATGAAATATTGATTACAACCTCCGGCTTTCTCTTTCGCCCTGTTGCATTACCGAAACGCATTCTTTCTTCATTTCTTGCTCCGATTTAACATCAATAAATACATATTCCTCCCCATTTTGTGGCTTAGCGTACATTATGCCATTCCACTCTCCTCGGATGGTCAAAAGAGGTTTCTTAGCCCCATCTCTGAAATAATATCACATTTAAAATGACTAGATAAAATAAAGAAAATAATTAAAAATATAAAACCAACCTGAAGATATTTCCTTGGATTTTGTGCGGCTTGCCACCAAAGAAAGGCTTTGTTAAGAATTCAATATCAGCATAAAATCCGGTTTTCTCGCAAGTAACTTTCACCTTTCCACCTAATTCTACCCATGGTGTACTCATAATGGATCTTCCATAGCCGCTAGGAAATGTAACAGTGTAATGTTCGTCGTAATCATGCAATATGACTGTTCCGCTACCAATATTAGCTACGCCTATAATATCAAGTATACTAAGGTAGTTGATAACATCACACCTATTGACAATCCAAGAAATGAAGATTTTGTATAAATGTGAGCATGGAATGAGATTCGCTTTCCTGGATGTTCCGCATAAAACGCCGAAATTGGAGGATGATGGCTGACCTGAACCAAAGCTAACTGAAAATAAATTAATCACCCACCTGTTCAGCTATAAAAGTAAGCTGGTTTTCATCTGATCCAGGAAAAGGACCTGCTTCAGTTTTCTTTCCGGAATGTTCCATGCCAGGAACATTGTACCTACAGCGAAAAGTTTCTCCCAATATAGGATTGTAAGGTTTTTTGGCAACCCCACTTTTTCGTGCTGCATAGAAGGCATTTAGATAATAACGAACAACAGAACTAAAGAAATACGTGAGATAAGTTGTATACTCACAGGAATCTTTTTTCAGGGGTGTCTAGGTTCACTGTAGCAACAAATGCGTCTGGGTGAGCAAAAAAGTCTGCGTACATTTCTAACAAAGAACGACGCTCCAGTATAAAAGTCGGGAGTGTCACCTTTGTTAAATCCATTCCTACGCTGACCTAAAAAAATAATACAAACGATCCTAATGCGACTGACCTGACTAAGCAAATGCATTAGGACACTTCCATGCTCTTGTTGTACATTACCAATATCATGTTCCTCAGCATTATCGTATATTTCATCAAAATTTTCATGAGAATCACCAAAATCGAATGTTTCCTCCTATAATGAAACTTGTAAAACAAGACAACGGAAACTCACTTCTTCAAAAGAAATTGGTGATGTATTCATATTAGTTCCAATCGGTCTCTCAGATTCTTCTTGAACAGTGTCCAAATCAAGTAATTCTTCGTCTGCATCGTAAAACTCTTCATCATCACTTCTAGAATGCGAAAAGTTGAAGAGGATTGTAGTATTGATGTTGTAAATTGAAAAAAAAAGAAAAACAACTAACGAAGCATATGAAATAGCTGGACGGGATGAAACTACGGAGATATGAGTCTCATCCAATTGCTTCGTCTTTATTGAACTTGCAGGTGATGCAGTGGTATTCGACGGACTTTTATTTTCCTCATTACTTAACAAATTATCTTCCGGAGGGATATCAATTTTATTCCTTGCCATCTATAAATCGTTGCTTATTTACTGTATGGGGGAACCTGAAGGAGGATAATGGCGTGTTTCACAGTGTCGAGAAGGGCAGTACCAGAAACGATCAAATTTTCTACTGTTTTCTGATGCTTTTCACTCCCATGTTCCTTTGCGAAATCCAGCTCTTTCACCTGAGAATGCGGAAACATTGAGGTATGGTGGGGTTGTATTCAAGGATGCATCGGTCATGCCATTATCCCACCTTTTGTATTTTTATGGGTTTCGAACTGTAGAAATATTTTCTTTGAAAAATTGAAAGATTTGGTGCAGAAAATGAGATGTTCAGCACATTTGGTTTTTATTTGCAAACAGGCAAAGCATGTTTGATAATTAGAATAATGAGGTGTGATATATGGGATGTTTCCGGTTCACCCTAGGTATAAAACATATAGAATGTTACCTGTGAAATCAAGCTAGAGAGATGCTGATCAGCTTCTATTATTTTTGCTTTGAGACTATCCACCGCCGTATCTTCTTTAGTCTTTGTTTCTTTTCGGTATCCGCCTATTTCTCTAATACTGGATTCGAGCGCGCGGACCCACTGGTTTCTTTCTCTTTCGTCACGACCCTAAATTGTCTATAAATATATATTATAATTCTATGTTCCCGATAAACCAGATAAATATTTCATTTGTAACAGTATCTACGTTAGTCAAGCGCTTTAAAATAACCGGAAAAAGTTGTTCGAACTCGTTTTGGACCGTCAGAGCCGAAGTCAATTGACGGTGGCGCACTTCGGGTGCGGTCCGACAGTCTTACCAGTGCCCCAGGCCAAACGGAAACTGGTTATCAAATGGATGATAGAATATCAATTGGGACCTTGTTTCCTATCATGTTGAACAAAAATTATGGTAATACTAGCCTCTGCTGCCTAATAATAGGGAATGTTTTGATTATCAATAGAGCCGAAGTAATAATTATTGCGCATCCTGTAAAATTAGTTACCTGCAAATGAAAAATTTTTCCTTCTGAAGTCAGGGTAAAAAGACTGTTATTCTCGCCATCAATTCCAACAATAGCACCGTTTAGTCTCATACAACCTGACAAAATAAAAACACATTCAAACGAAAAGACTAGAACAACCTCTTTGCTGACCTTTGAGCATTTTATCTCTTGATGTGAAATAGACTAATGCATCTTGTTCTAGCTTGAACCAGCGGTACTGCCACCCGTGCACCATGTTAGTCCACTTTGACAGTGGACCTTCCATTATGGTCTACTGAAACATACAATATACAAGAACAAACTGAAGAAATTGGGCGAAGGTTTCTAAAGCGCGAAAAATATATATATATTACATACAAAATGCATTCTTCGCGGATTAGCGACCGAAAAAAAATCAGAACAAGCTTGAAAAGTTCATGTGACAAACAAACAAAATATAGACGTTGGTCGAGCTTTGCGGTTTACGCGTAACTTTGTCGGTTCTGTTTGGATATAAAAGACGAGTATAATGCTGATCTTTACACCTCCCTTTACATTCATTCAGTAACTGTACATTCAGTTTTTCAGCCAAGTTAACAATATATGCATAAAGTTATATATGTGATAATATTGTTTATAATTTCGGTATGGGCTGATAACGAAAGAATAGAACATGGGGCTGCTTCTCGTCTTTCTCGTCACGACGACGCCATAAATAAACATGCTGATTTAGAGGCATTATTAGGTAAACATTTTTTTTATTTTCCACATATTCTTTTAGGCTCAAAAAAGAGTGCCGACAATTTTGATGAACTCCCCCCAGAGAAAGCAAAGAACCGCTTGAAAACTATAGCACTCGCTGCAGATCAAAACAAAGACGGTTTTATTGGTATGTCGGAACCTATGTTTTAAAAAGTTCATAAAATTTCAACAGTATCTAAAAATATTTCTAGAATCTTGTTTACTACTATAAACATTACATTACAGATGAGGAAGAGCTACGTGCTTGGGTTGAACATTCGATTCATTCTGTGGATGATGAAGAAACCGATGAACGATTGAAGGAGATAGACATTAATGGGGACGGCCTTGTAAAAATCTAGGCTGGATAAATGTAAAGAAGCAGTTTAGGTAACCTGGGATGAATACCTTGAAGAGACTTTTGCCGAACAGAATGTTTCTAAATTAGATGCAGATGATAAAAAGTCTATGGAAGAGGACAAGAAGTACTTTGAAGGTTAGCTACTGTGAAACATCCATGTAAATTAATCAGCTGCGGATTTGGATCATGACGGCAAACTTAACAGGACTGAATTATCTGCATTTATAACTCCAGAAAATTTTGCCCATATGCATTCTGTTATTATTGAGAATACCATGGCGGAAAAAGATAACAATAAAGATGGGTTCATTGACATCAACGAATATTTGGGAGAAATAGCTGAGAACCCGCAAAGCGAGTGGTATGCTGTCGAGAAAAATAGGTACTGTCCCAGAAATTTTGTTAATTTGAAACTTTTAGGTTTATGGCTGAGTTTGATAAAGACGGCGACGGACTTCTCAAAGGAGAAGAAATCCGAGCCTGGCTGATTCCTGACACACGTGCAATAGCAGTGAATGAAGCCACACATTTAATTTCTAATGCGGACCTGAATAAAGTAAAAGGGTTTTTAAATTTATTTTATTTAATTTTCTAGGATGGAAAACTTTCTGTTGATGAAGTAATTAATTCCTACAAAATATTTGCGGGCTCAGAAATAACAAACTATGGTGAAGCTCTTCTTAAAATAGAACATACGGAATTATAATATTGAACTGCGGATCTTATATAATAATATTCCTGTCTTGTAACGTTGCCGAACTGCTAACATCTCTTTTCCACGAGTACGTTTTATAATTTTTGTATCTGTATAAACTATTACAGAAAAACCCGTTTTTGTTATCACCAATTAACAGAACAACAAATTCATGTAAAAAGATTTTATTTCATATAGTAATATGAGAGATCAGATAGGAATGGGGGAGATTTTCACACGATGTTTTTTTAAAGATGATGCAAATTTTGGGTGATTCTATTGCCAGCTGAATTCTCAATATTTTTCGTATCATCATTTGCAACTGCTTCGCCTTCCCTAAAGACCAAATTAACTGATTAGAATAAAACTAACTTTGAGCTCATTTTTTTTCTAGCCATTGAAGGAGTAAAAGGTGCGGTTTTCTCCTTGGACTTTTCTTTGGAATCATATTTGGATTCAATTTTGGATGCCATTTTTGTTTGAGACACCTGTTTTATGCGACTTCCGCCACTTTGTGGCTGCGTTATTCTAGCCTTCAAGGACTCTTTTACTCTGGAATATTACCCTATAAATCTAAAACCAAATCAAACTTTTTAGCTGATCGGTTAACAGTTGTTCGTGGTGTTTTGGTCTTGCTATGTTTACTCTCAAGAGCTTTCCGCAAAGCGCTTAGCTTCATCTCTGTTTTATTCGATTCGACCACTGTTTGGTTACTTCCGTTTTCTTTTTGAGGTGACGAGGGCGGTGGCGGAGCAACGGCTACATGGCTGATTGGCGTCTCTCCTCGCGGGATAACAGCCGACTGCCGGTTGCTCGGCTGGGGCTGACTCGATTTCATAGGTGTCACTTGAGGTGTGACATCAGTGTGGATATGTTCAGTCACTGTCACTCTAAAACAAAATTTAACACCATAGTTGACATGTGTTGCATACATCGGTAGATTGTCATTTTGAGCAGGAGTCTCCAATTTTTGACGGGTTACCTCGCTCTGAAAGATGTTGGTATGGTCGCAAAAATGTCATGCCTGATAAGCCGTTATAAATGCCCTGCAAGGTTGTAACAGTTGTAGTTTCATTTGTAGCGTCAGCTCATCGGCATGGTCTTCGAGGTGTTCCCCGCCTACCACAATTCCTTTCTTTTCTCCGTCCAATGTCCCTCCTATAACCAGAAATGATTTGCCGGTCATCTGTAATTCTTTCAATGTAGCAAAAAGATTAATTTTGGATAACTTTTTCTATAATTTCATGAATATTGTCCATTGTCGTTTCCAAAACTTTCTTTACATCTCCCACCGAAGATCGTTCTTTGTTGAATTCTGTCAATAATTCTTCAGCTCTTCCCGTTTTGTCCGAATCTACTTGAAGTACAATTTTAAAAGGGCTGTCGGGTGAGGGTAGAATCACAGTTTTGGGTGCTTTTTCAGCTACTCCTGGCACAGGTGTCAGTTTTCTCACTTTCCCTTCATATAATCTAAATCTAAATCATCGTTATATTCCTTCTTTATCAATACAAACTTTTGAGCCACCATGACTTTGTATTTGCTCGGCTCCTCGTTCGGATCAAACGGTGTCGTCCTGGTCACTATCACATCTCCCGCATAGGATCCCATAGCTGCGGCTTCCATTTCATTTTCCCTTTGTCGCTCCGCCGCCGATACTTTCAGCTCTCTTTTCGATATTTTGTCTTCTTTCCCATAAAAATTCTTGTAACGGGCAGCCTCTTTTTTTAAATAGCAAACAAAGGTAATTCCGAGGCCAATTACAAAGGCAGCTGCCGCAATCGCCTTGTCGGTCCACCACGGAATGTTCAAGACGACACCACAACCGCATTCCATGACTTGTTCACATAATGACATTAACCAAGTATAGTCATACGGAATTTTTCTGGTTTTATCATGTGACAAGATTATGTAAGATTTTTGCCAAAAAAATCGTCAAGCTTTTTTGAGATCAAAGTTCAAAATTCCTCTTCTACATTGAAATCCGTTCTGCGGGCTAAATTTAGAGCAAGTTTAACCTCTTAGTTTTGAAAACCAAGAAGTATGATCTGGGTGAGCTCTGGTAGCAGGTCCCAAAGAATCCTCTGAAATAAATACAACAAATTCTTTATCAAATTGTTAGTATTTATTATATACATAATATAATTTAACCCTTACAATTACTGAATTTTAAACAAGTAAAATATTTTTTTAAAGACTAATATTTGTACAGAAAAGATCTCAAAATTTAGAACTGCGCTTTATCGCATCGAACACTTTCCATTTGGTAGGTAAGTAAAACGGTTCATAGACATGAGGAAAAGGTGTATCGTAACCACACACTCGTTCAATAGGCGATTCGAGATGTAAGAAACAACGTTTCTAAAATATTCTGACAATATAGATCCGCAAACAGCTTACCTGTATTGTAGCCGCGATTTCAGCTCCAAATCCGGATGAGAGGGGTGCTTCATGAGTAATTATTAAACGACCAGTTTTGTTTACACTCTGAAGCAATATACCAGAATAGATGCGGCTTACTTGGACAATGTGGTCTTCATCCCATGGCTGAATAGTGGCCAAATCAATAACTTCTGTTGATATACCCAGTTGTTCTTTAGCCAACTGAGCTGCTTCAAGCGCAACATGAACTTGTGTTCCCCATGCAACTAATGTAATATCATCTCCTGATACCAAAGTCTCGGCTTTCCCAAGTGGTAATGCGTAATCACCGGATGGAACATCTTCAACAGCTAAACGGTACAACACTTTTGGTTCGAAAAAAATGCATGGGTCAGGATCTCGGATGCAACTAAGCAGCAATCCTTTGGCTTGTGAAGGACCTCTCGGAACCACAATCTGGAAAAATATATTTGAAATACGCATTGATTATCTCTGTAATAAAAATTATAGCCTGCCTTTAATCCTGGGGTATGAGTAAAATTAGCTTCAGGACTTTGGGAGTGATAAAGAGCACCATGGCCAACTGCACCCCACGTAGCTCGAATGGTTAAAGAGCCACAATTGAAAAGATCACCGCTGCGATAACGATATTTTGCGGCTTCATTTACTATCTGAAACGATTGATATAATTAACGGTAGAAGCAATACCTGATCATAAGCTGGAAAAATATAATCTCCGAACTGAATTTCTGCGATAGCCGTAGCTCCTGCTACCGCCGCACCAATACCAAATCCAGCAATTCCCTGTTCACAAAGAGGGGTATTAAATACTCTATCTTTTCCTAAATGTTATGTACAAAAAAAAGAACTTTTAAATAAATACCATATTTGTCTTGTAATCCTAAAGAGCAACGAAAAACTCCACCGAAAGCAACATCTTCTCCAAATACAATCTGAACATTTTTGAAAATAAGGGTGGTAAACCAGTACATACAGCGCTGTTGTCTGTTTGCATCGCTATATCCATAGCATTGTTGACAGCTTGGCATAAATTCATTTTTGTTGTCTCAACTCCTAGAAATAAATTATTTAAAATGAACCTTAACAATTTAACCAGCAGCTGGGCTCGACGGCTGGAAAGTAAAATGTGCCGCATTCCGAGATTGAAGCAGCGCTATGGGTAATCTAGCCGACAATAAGCGCGTTGCCATTGTTGATAACCTAAAATTGTAAGAATAAGAAAGCATTTTTGGATATATACGAGAGGGAAGCAAACCTCAAACTCTAAAGCAGAATAACAAAATCAAAAAATTTATCAACAAAATTGAAACAATGTTGAAAACATCCTGTACCGGCATAATTAGGCTCACAGGTAAAAAAAGACTAGACGAGTACATCAGCTATTAACATTGTTACTCTCATCATCTGACGAGTCCGTTTCTAAGTTATCGACGTCGTCCACATCAAAAAGTTCTTCGTTAATGGCCATTTTTTCGAGGTCTAAAAAATTTGGGGATTTGGAGAAAATTTTCTTCTAGTTATGGTTAAAAAAATTACCGTGAACAGGCTCGCTATCAGCAGATACAGTTTCATCATAATCCATCCCCTCAAATTTAAAGAATTCATCGTTAATCTCCATGATTCTTTCATCAGGCTAAAAATATGTTTAAAAAAGTTGAAAAATAGGCCTACGTCAGCGTTCTCTTCATCATTTGCGTAAGCGACGTCATCGGCTTCGTCGTCGTCTGCGATCATGTCTGCGTTGAACATGAAAAGATCACGACCAGTCATGCCTAACTAAAAGTCAATTATATATACATATGGAAGTATAAAAAACTCACAGCCTTTCCCATTTTAATCTTTTCCTTTTTGGCTTTAACCTCTGCCTCTTCTTTTTCCTTCTTTTCTCTAATTTTCTTCTTCTTCCAAGCGACTGAAAACAATTTATGAACAAATGTAACCACATCTGACCAACCGAATGATTGCAGGGTAATTTTTGTAAGATTTTTAGAAGATAAGGCTGCTCTCTGAAATCAAATTAACGAACAAATTTTTTGGACACAACCTCTTTTTCGATCAACTCTTCTAGACTTATTTCGTTTTCTTTTTTCTGCTCTTCTAACTTCTTCCGGTCTTTTTTCAAAATATAACTGTAAGATTGAATCAATTCATAAAGGAAAAAAAGATACCCTTCTGGCAAACAATGCCTATATTGACATTTATCACCACCATTAGGGCATTCCCAGAACCATCCGTACTTGCTGTCTTCCACAGCTTGCAGAAAGTATTTGCACTAAATAATCATTTATGAAGCATGCAATCGATCTAACTTACCACAATTGTGGTTTGGTTACGATTGGCTGCACTATGCTTCTGGTCCACAACTTCTTTGAGCTTATCTTCATCCCAATTGTCCATGTTTTCTTTAAAATAAAGCTTAAATAAAATAAGTAGAATTAATATACCTTCTTCCTCTTTCAAGTCTCTGCTGTCCACATACAAGTTTTTCTTCGCTGTTTTTTGCTCAACAGTCAAATCATGACTGAACTTGCATTTATTTCCTTTCGTACACATTCCCTGCTTGAAAAACAAGCAAACCATGGATTTTGGATCAACATCTGAATTTCAACCTCATAAAACGATAGGATTGTTGAAGACAGCAAAAATGTATATGACTGCAAAAAAGCCTCAATCAATTTTTCCCCAACCGTGATTAATTCGTTGACAAATTTCAGTGATAAACCGCTGTGTACCAAACCTTTCGATATTTTTTGTTCTACAGGCTTCAACAGCTTGGACAAATCCATCATTTCATCCTTCTCCAGTTTTTTTTTAGCTTCGGTTTGTTTCGCAGCATCAGCACGAGTATTTTGGTTTCGCATCTGCAGTTATTTTATTGTGATGCAGTTTGTAGTATTATGTAAAATATATAATAAATTACCTGGTTCTGTACTTGCTGCACATACTTCTGATTTTTGTTGCCTTTCTTGTTTTTTAGACCAAAAGTTTTATCTTCGATAACTTTTTCCTTCCGTTTCTGTTCAGTCTTCTTACTAGGTTGTTGTTGCTTTGGAGGCATCTTGAAATGTTGACCACTCAACTGCTACCGAAGAACTTTGCTAAAACAAAATGACTGAAACCACAAGAACAGTTCCGTGACAATCATTATTGACGCTGCTAAACTGCAAACGCGACTACACAGGATTTCTTCCGCCTATATTCGCATTTTAGTTTTTCTTCAGCTATATAATGTGGGGTAGCACACCTCCTAGAGGAGATGATAGGATATCAACCACCGTGGAAAATGGATTGGATCCGGCTGTGCAGCAGGCTTGTTAATATAGGGCTTTGTGTAAATTTTTCGACATTTGCAGTCAAACGCATCACTAAATTGGGAAACCCGAATACAGTGTTTCCTCGGTGCATTTATCTTATCTGTTATCAGCTCCTTTTCTGTGGGTTAACTTTTTTAAAAAAAACGCAATGACTCAGGCTAGCTATCTTTTATTATTGATGAAGCTTTCGGGTTTCTGCATAATGACCTCAATATCTGCCATTCTGTCCATGGCTTCGACTTGCTTTTTGATGGGTCCCGTTTCCCAAGTAAAAAGTATGTTTCATAAAAGCAGGTGGCTGTCATCATCCCTCTATCTATTTTTTATCACTATGTCTATTGTATCAGGTAATAAGCTATATATGCCTTGCCGCCTATCGATGCCTTCAGGTCTTTGGTTGCGTAGCGCTCCACTTGCACTCCTCTCTGTAGGGGGACAGTATCTGGCTTTGGCGTGGTATTCTCTTTCATATATTCCCTATGCTAGGTAGTTTTCTAATCGATCCGTACATTCCTGTTTCAGAGAATTTCTTTCCCGTATGCTTTGCTCCTGTCTGTGATCAACTACAATATCTGTAGAAAACGGTTATATATAACGGCATCTGCGTAAGATTCGAGCTACAGCGACATAGGCTGACGTATATTATACGAAATGATTATCTGTAAAAAACGATTCCGCTTTGTCCAAATTAAATTGCACATTATACACGATTGTATATATATATATATAAAGACGATTTTATTTATGTTTTTACAAAGAAAAGAATGAAATGTGAATTATTAGTATCGTCAGTACCAGGGCTGCACGAGACATCGCATCGAGATCAAGCCAGGAAAACGCATTGTCGACTTTATATATCGAGATTGGATCAAAGAAAAATTTCAAATATCGTGCAGTCCTGTACTGATTTTCATGTTTTAGTATCGTTTTTATGTATTTTCTCCACACCAAAACTAAATGATACGTCGGACAACAATATAGTCGCGTCGATATATATGATGGGATATAATTTATGAGCAAAAAATGTTTGACCCTGGAGTAGGACAGCAGCGCCCTTCTGTACCGGGCATGAAAACCAAGACTCTGCGTCTCTGACTCGCGTTACTTTCAGGCCTGGCATTTGCTTTTCTTTTCTAGGCTGTAGGTATCTAATACGATTTCAAAAAAATGTTTCATTGGTGTATAGTCGGTTTCCAACTCTGGGGGAAACGGGCGCTGCGGGACCTCAAGACGCGCGCGTTTGAATCCCATGAACATTCAAAAAATTTGCCTGATTTTTAAGTGGTCCTTCAGCGCCCGTTTCCCCCAGAGTTGGAAACCGACTATATATTTTCAGAAAATGCATACAGATTTTGAATCTAACTATGCATTTTCATTATTAGTTTTACCAGTTCTAAAGTATTTTTTTATTTCTCAGTTTTATTAGTTTAGTCTTACCGAAATTTTATAAGCGTCATTCCATTATTACCTTTCGTTTTTAAAAATTTCCATAAAGTCTTATATATAGTCTGTCACAAAAAAAGACGACATTTTTAAAGGTCTAACCAAGGAAACTAAATTAATTTTTTCTCTATCTTGTGACTTCCAGGCTTTATAACTTCTATTGCAACTTGTATATCACATTTTTCTGAGCATTTTGATATATGCATGAGTGTCCAACTCGCCAGAAAAGTATTATTGATCAAAGTGTGAGTATTTCTGCCCGGATCGAGCATTAAGAATTTTGTAGTGTTGAAAGGTCTTTTATATATCAAAAAAATCAGAAAAATCTGATATGATTTATGCAATAAAAATCAGAAAGATTGGAAGTCACATAATAAAGAAAAAAATTAATTGAGTTTGGTTTTTGAACCAGTTAGACCTTTAAAAATGTCGTCTTTTTTTGTGACAGACTATATATGGAAGGTAAGCCGTGAGAATTGCTCGCGGCCTTTACTTTTGTTGTTATATATGAAGATATACATTTTTCTATCTATGTATAATATTTTATTGAAAATAATAATCCGTAACAGTTTTAGTACGAGATGAGTTTCGATCAACATCTCAATGCTCTGCAAACAGAATTACAACAATTGCACAGTTTAATGCACCAACATAAAGAAAAAATAGAAGAATTAAAGCAGGTGTGTTTTTATATTATTTTATAATCTTCATGCTTAGGATCAAAAAGCGAAGCAAGTGCAAATGAGTGCTGTTTTAGAAGGATATCAAAGCTGCCAACAAGAAATGGTTAAACATCAAAAAATGATAGAGAAATATAATCATTTAATGGCACAATATATTGGACAAATACCGCAGGAAGCTCAAGTAAGCATCATTTGCGCAATAAAATGTTATTTTTAGTTACAACTTACGGCTGAATTTGAAAAAGTGAAGCAATCACTACAACCACCGGATGCCCAACAACAGTTAGCCCAGAATATGATGGGAAATCTAGCTATGGGTGGGATGCCGTTGCCTGCAATGATGGCTCTGCAAGCGCAGGCACAAATGGGAAGGTTGGCTCTCATTCTTTTGTTCTATGTGATAATTTGAAATTCCTTACAGATGTGACCTTAGTAACGTAAAAATTTAGAGGTATGATGCAAGGAATGCCACCGCCTACGTCAAGAGTTCAAAAATCTAATGGCCTTCATAATGGTATACCGGGAATGCCTCCAGGTATTTTATTTATTACAGCCGTTTTAGACAAAAATATTACATAAAAATTGGACTGTCCGAATTTTTTCCGTCACACATATTTTTTCGTTATGTATTGATTAATTTCAGGCATGACTAATGGTTTAACTGCTCAGTTGGCAGCTATGCAAGCTCAAATGGCAGCCGCTGCAGGTATGCCTGCTGGTATGGCTCAACTTCAACAAATGGCAGCTTTTTCTAATATGCAAGCAATGGGCGCAATGCCATTTAATCCTGCTCAGTTGGCGGCTATGCAGAGTATGGGACTGAATATGAACAGTATGATGTTACCGCCAATAAGTGCAGCAAATTCAGCTGCCGCTCTTGCCGGAATGGGAAATCCGGTTCGTTATACATTCGTTTCTTAGAAAACATTTTGTAGATTGGGTTATCGGTTTCAACACCATCAAGAAATCCTTCGAATGGCGGGCCACTTTCGGGGACACGGACGCCACAGTCTGCTCCTTCCAACGGGGTAAACTCTCCACGAGCCACAATTAAAGTTAGTTATTTATTTTTATTTTTACGTGTTTGTTCATAGGAGGAGCCAGCTGAAACGAAAAAAGACGATGCTGTTCGATCTCCTTCTGAGGATACGGTCGCGGTAGCCTAGGGCCGCAACTTATTACAAAGGAACAAGGCGGGTCCACTGTTCTCAAATCCCGTTTGAAATACCACTACTAACCTACTGTTAATTCTTCACGTTTAAATTTTATCGAACGGCTTGTAAACGCTTTTTTCACCTTATCTTAGACAAGCTGTGGTTACTTTTATTGTTGTACATTTTTACTCTATGCTCCCACCACTATTCGACGATCTCCGGGAAATAAACATCTAAAAATTTATTGAAATTAGTAGTATCCGTAAAACAAATAAATACAACTTTTATAAAACAATGTGGATGATCTTAGATACCCTTTGTAAGTTCCGGAACGGCTTCAAAGAGGTCAGCCTTAAGTCCATAATCTGCTACCTGAAAAAATGATAGATCAAAAAAACAAATCGGAAACCTGGAAAATGGGGGCGTCCGGGTCTTTGTTGATTGCCACAATAACTTTACTATCTTTCATCCCCGCTAAGTGTTGAATAGCACCCGAAATACCAACAGCAATGTAGAGCTGAGGAGCGACTATTTTTCCCGTCTGCCCAACTTGCATATCGTTAGGAACATATCCTGCATCAACAGCTGCACGGGAAGCCCCAACAGCAGCACCTAGTTTATCAGCTAACTCGTAAATAATCTGAAGCAGAAATATACAAAAAAAATTGTTTTACTTTGAAGTTCTCTCCGCTTTTTAATCCGCGTCCACCGGAGACCACAATTTTTGCTGAGGCTAGATCCGGACGTTCTGATTTGCTGAGTTCTTGACTAACGAATTCAGAGCTCGTCGTTTTTATATCAGTATTAGGTGCTAAAAAATTAAGAATAAACTAAGAAAATTCAGATGTATTATTAAAGAAAACTGCTTAAAAATAAATGAACTACCGTTTTCAATCGAACCGCTTCCTCCCTCTACTGCAGGCTCAAATGAAGTGCCACGGAAAGTAATCAACTTTACTGGTGCGGAACTTTTTATCTTAGTTACAGCATTTCCGGCATACTGTGTTCTAGTAAAAGTATCAGCGGAATGGATCTGAAAATTTGAGTAATATGAACTAAACATGAAAACCTCAGTAACATCAGATATAGGCGAACAACCAAGTTTGGCTGCCACTCGTGGAATCACTCCCCGACTAAATGCTGACGAACCGGCGACGATATTAGTGAATTTAAACTGCTCGTGCGAGGCTACAACCATTGGTGCAACCTGTTCTAAAAAAATCATTAATTTGTATAAATGCAAAATCTACCGGGAAGGTTATTTTTTAGCTTATCATCTTGTGCAACCAATATCTTCTTTACCCCATTTATTTTTGCCACTTGTTCGGCTACAGCTTTAGCATTGGCACCAGTTACTAAGACTGAGACGTCCGATCCCAGTTTGGATGCCGCAGTAATGGCGTTCAATGTAATAGATGCCAATGATTTATCATCGTGCTCTGCTACTACTAAAGTGCTATTGAATCGAGCCTTAATAAACTTCAATCCAAATTAATACCAAATGACAAACCATGAGGCTGCGAGGCAATCTTGAATGATGGAGTAACTTGCGTGCCGGCAGCATGGCTGATCCTGAAGACTATGAACTTTGCTGTATACATGAACAAAAGGTTTAAAAACTATATAGAAAGTACGTTGAAATATAAAACGCAGTGAACAAAGTACGGCGCCGGTGGAATTTTTCGGAGCATGCTTAATTTGTAGACCTTTAATATGGGTGATATTCTCAGCCATAAAAGCTTGTATATATCCAGTAGTGAAATATTCTGTTCATACAAAGAAACAAAGATCTGCGTCCTGAGCATAGTTGTTCACTTTCGCCATTTTTGGCGCGCCAAATTTGGCTCGCCATTTTTGGCTCGCCAAATTTGGCGCGCCATTTTTTTGGCTCGCCAAATTTGGCTCGCCTTTTTTTTGGCTCGCCATTTTTTTGGCGAGTTGAATTTTGCGAGCTTTGAACTTTTTCACAGCTGTAAACGTACGTCATGATGTAATTTTAGCTGACGGCGTTGGTTTTTATTCTCTTTTCTTCTAATTCTTTCATTCTTTTGCTTTTTTTCATTGTATTATGATGGAATTTTCTGCTTTTCAAGTTAAAAAAATCGTAAGCACTACATTCCCTATAAGAAAAAAAGTTTTATGTTCGCCGTTAGCATCGAATGTTCCTGTTACTCCGTGATCATTGTTGGGAATGAAATAATGGTGATTTTTATGAAAACAACAATAAAAAAAAGTTTTCAGGTGTCTACATTGCTTTAGAGATAAGCTATGATGAAAAGTAGCTTCGGTGATCCTTAGATAATGTAGCGTTGTCAAATTACAGCATCAAATAAGCTTCCGGTTCCGTATAGGTTAACGATTGGGGGTAAATAAAGGATATAACTATTTGGGAGCAGAATACTCACCCTTACCATCACAACTTTGGCCATTATCTGAAAAGATGAGTCATGACTATCAGAAATGAAGAATTGACATAGAACGAAGGAGTTTCCTCTTGAAACGCTGTGGTTTTACTAGTAGCAACGTTGAAATATTGTTACGTTACTAAAAAGCAACGAGAAATGTATATTTTATGTAAAAGAATGAAAGAATTAGAAGAAAAGAGAATAAAAACCAACGCTGTTAGCTAAAATTACATCATGACGTACGTTTACAGATGTGAAAAAGTTCAAAGCTCGCAAAATTCAACTCGCCAAAAAAATGGCGAGCCAAAAAAAAGGCGAGCCATTTTTGGCGAGCCAAAAAAATGGCGCGCCAAATTTGGCGAGCCAAAAATGGCGAGCCAAAAAAATGGCGCGCCAAATAAATGGCGCGCCAAAAAAGCCCGGGCCTAGAAAAGCCCGGGCCGGCCCGGGCCGGCCCGTGAACAACTATGGTCCTGAGTAATCGACCAGGTTCACAGCGCTCCGAGCCGGTCAGTTTAAAGGACTGGCGCTCCAATGCCAAACATTAAAATATGCATTTTTATACTATTTCGAAGTCATATTTATTCTTATCGACCCCAAATTACTATAGAACAAAGGAGAAAAATGCAAAATACCATTAAACTAAAGAAAACTGGAAAATCGCTTGGTTTTGTATATGGAAACTTGTTCTCAACGAAAAAATAGGTTTTCTAGAAAACTGTGCGTTCGTTCATATATCAAAATGTTCGTCTCACTGAGATCAGCAATTTGCAACTAATATCGTAAGGATTAGTGATCACAGTGCTGAGAAAAATATTTTTAAAGTTTTGTAGAATTTCGCGTAGTATGAAAACGCACGTAAACATCGGACAGACTGAGAATTTACATTAGGAATGCTGGGTGGACGATTTTCTTCTGAATGACACATTTTTACAAAAACCTGTTGTTTGCAAACGATCAGGCATATTAAAATCTACTAGAATGAGTTTTTTCAGCGAAATCAGTCATCTCCTGTTCAAGATATATTGTTTTTTTGATTTTTCTCGAAAGCTGTCGGACGGAAGTATGGTGACAAAACTCATTCTAGTAGATTTCGATATGCCCGATCGATTGCAAAAGACAGATTTTCATAAAAATGTGCCATTCTGGAGAAAATCGTCCACCCAGGTTCCAATATAACTTTTGGCGCGAAAAAACCGGAATGTTCAGAAATTTGAATTTTGGCGACCAGTGGGTTGTGTTCAGCTGACAAATCACTTTCTTCGTGGACAAAAAGCGAACACAAATAGAGTGACAGACAGACTTTTTCTTTACTCATATAATAGGGAAAGCAATAGTATTTTCAAAATAGTAACGAAAGTATATTTGCCAGGAATTATACAAGTTTGTGGGAACAAAGTGGATTTTACAAATTATTATTTTCATCCTTCGCCTTACGCGGTCGCAAAATGTACTCGACAGAAACTGTGGGTCCCTAATATAGCGACATTTGCACATTTTTCAGGGTTGTAAACGTTCGAATTCGCCGAAGACCGGAGAATCGACAATGAAAAGTGAGAAAAGCAATGCTCTGACAACAGTGTCTTCCCAAATAATACCCGTGGTTCAAACAAAAAACAGCGGCAAATCACTTTGTGCTGAGCAATATCTCCGGGATAGATGGTTCATCCGGGGACTAATTGGACAAGGTGGCTACGGCGAAATTTATCTTGCCTTGGACACCAAGGAGGCCCTCGATGTGGCCATAAAAACAGAGAATCGAATCCGACGAGGGCGGACATCGAAACGAATGATACTCGAACAGAAAGTTTTACTCCAATTACAAGGAAAACATCATGTACCAGCGATTTTGGCATCCGGACACGATGAGCAGATCAATTTTATTGTTATGGAATTGTTGAGTACCAATGTAAGCGACCTAAAGAAGATGTCACCGATCAAGCGACTTAGTCGATCCACTACTGGGCGTATCCTCATCCAAGGAGTGGCTGCCTTACGAGATATTCATATTGCTGGATATTTACACAGAGATGTCAAACCAGCCAATATGGTAGACCTTTCTGCTGGCTGTTTATTCACTTATTTCCAGTGTTTTGGCATTACTCCTGCCAGCCGACATATCCTTTTTCTCGTTGATTTTGGGCTTGTTCGAAAATATCGAAATGAAGATGGAACATTGAAGAAACCTCGAAGGAAGCCCGGTTTTCGGTAATCTTTTTATGAATTAGTTTGATGAAAGAAATTACAGAGGCACATTGCGGTATGTTTCATGTCGAGTACATGACCGACTGGAGCAGGTTCCCATTGACGACATCGTTTCATTAACATATTCCGGCATCGAGCTGCTCTTGGGAGAATTGCCATGGAAACACAAATCGAGATATGAGGATGTCCGTCTAGCCAAGGAGGAATTATTGCGAACGATGGGCGACGACAGTTCGTATCTTGCTGTGACCCCGCCAAGTTTCCAGCAATTTTGTCAAGCTGTGCTGAGTACGGAGCCGACCAAATACTTCGATTATACGCATCTACAGTCATTTCTGACGGATTTGATTGGAGAAAAAACATTGCGAGATCCTTACGATTGGGAGAACAGTTTCCGCGATTTGGAACCATCGCCGACAGCCTCGACCGAGACAAGCCGCGACGACAAAAAAATAGACCCGACCTAAACACTTTTCTAATAAAAAACGAGCTCTATTTTATGTGGGGAATGTAAAAGAAATTGTAGATCACAGAAGGAGAGATCGATATGTGAATTGAAGGGAAACGGAAGTCATTGGATGCCGAAGGCTCGGAACATTTTGCGACTGGTCTCTTTGGAACCTTGAGCCTTTTCTTCTCGTTTCTTTTGGATTATTGCTCTCTCAGAAGCCACGATGTTTTCCAGGTTGGGATGGGCATCGAGAAGAGTAGTCAAATCGGTTTCTGCCTGAATTCTGATAAATCGCCAACCACCAGGAGGCTGACCTCTTCGAGATTCCACGTCGAAATAAAAGATTTTGCTCGGCGGAAAAGGGCCTTCTCATTTTTCGGGTCTCTTTGAAGAACTTCTGTCGCAGCTGACTGAGCATCATAGAAGTTGCCTCCGTTCAACAGACATTGAGACAAATTCAAATAAAGGGGGATATTCTGAAGATTGCTCGTCAGACAGTCACACCACCTGCCTTTCGGTCGAGTTCCTCCCATTCTGGTTCGCCAGGTTTTTCCTTCAACATCAGCTGATCCAATCGATGCAATGCTTCCTTATATCGCGTCTCGGCCTCCTTGTATTCTTTCTATGGACATTTTCTGAGAAAAAGGAAAAGTCAAACTTTTTTAAACAGGTCGTTGCCCTCCTCGCGCAATTTCTCGACCGATAGCAATTTCTCTTTGTCGGTTAGCTGCCATCCGTCCGGAGTGTAGTCCTCCGGCTGAGTGACACTCAAAAGATGAAAAATGAAGCGAAGAGGCGTCGGAGAACTCATATACGAGTCAAGAGCTGGATAACCAGTTCTGGAGAAGTAATAACGAAGACAAACTGGAGACTAACCCTTCAGCCATCGAAGCAGCACACATATGAGTCGAATGACCGTGGTCGTGGCCGTCGCAGGGTCGGGCGATGTCCCGAAGTTTCTTCGATACCAAAGGAAATGTCGGCAACTCACGTTGCTCAATGTCAAATTGGGAAATCTAGGATGAAATCTTTTGAGGAGACAGTCCGTCTAACCTCATCGACGAGCATCGATCGGAGACACGTCTCGAAGACGGGTAGCTGGAACTTCTTGCCAAATATTAATTCCAAGGGTTTTCCGTATCCATCGGGCCACTGTTTTCTGGTGTCGTCAATGGAGACGTAGGCTTCTCGGCTTTCAGGCATGCCACTCTCCGGTGTGATTGGATGGATAGGCTTCAATGCCTCGTAGTGGAAGATGGCCTTTGTTCCTGTCAGAATCAGATTTTTAAAAAATTAAAATAAACACCTGTTTTGTACTCGGGGACCTTTCCCTTTCCAGCACAAAGAGTCTTCTTGAAACATGACGGAGTAACAGACATGACTGAGGAGTAGCTAGAGAGAAGAGGACGAGTGTTAGAGAAATTTCGAGGGATGTCGACCGAAGGAGAAGGAAAAAAGACAAGTCTGAGAATATTTATTATGAGCTGCACAATATTATGGACACGGAGAGGACTTTATTGCACTGGGTGCGTGTGACATCTGAGATGAGATTGCAACTGACAGGAAAGAGGAGAGAACTGAAAATAATTGGCAACAAAAAGAAAGACAAAAATAAAGAAAGCAAAGTGAAATTATTTGAGGTTGTCTGGCCATTCGGGGATATAATAACGACGAATTGTGCCCTCGAGCAGACGGTCGAGCCAATTTGGGAAACTGTTCAACACATTATCCGTGTTGATACTCGAATTGCTTCGACGGAGCATCGCTTGCTGAAAGGAGTCTCTTTCTGGCATTTGACCAGCGGGCAAACCTCTTCCTTGGTGCCTTTCTCCCGTCCTTCGTCGTCTGAGTCACTCGTCTCCGGGTAGTCTTCGTCACTGTCGAAGCCGAGGAAATGTCGGTTGGATCCGGTCGAATGTTTTGGATGATAGATGGAGAAGTACAATTTCCATCCACAAATGGCGAGGACAGTGCCTATCGTCTGTCGGGGATTGATGCCCTAGAAACAATCTCGTCAATTCAATCTAAATTAATGATCACTTTTAATTTCTCACAGAAACTTTCGTTTCCGACCATCGCCGACTCCCCGAGGGGAAGCGTATGTTCCAGGAGTTTTCGGAACCACGGGAGATTTTTGTCAACCATCAGATAACCGAAGGAAAATGTCTTGTTACTGAAAGAAGAGACTAAAAATATATTATCAAAAAACAAACTTCCGAAGAGGAAAAACACTCTGGGCGAATTGAGTCAAGAGTCGATCTTTGCTCTCCTCATCGACGAGGAGGACCAGTGACCGACATCCCGGCTTTAGCAGTCGGATCATCCCGTAATAGCTCTCGGCTCTCAGCTCATGAAGTAATGGCGTCATTATCGACATCACCCTGTAATATTTTATTCTTTTTATTTTCTGCCAGGGACACTCGCCTTTTGACTTTATTCTCTGGATTTATCGACGCTTTCGCTGAGTCTTTCATTTTCGGGTCTTCCGGATGCCATTCGTCCATCGACGGTTCTCTTTTTGGTTTCTAAATATCAAACTTCGTCTTATTTTGAATTGAAACAATCACTTTTTTAGTCGGCTCCTGATTCATAAAATTGACGATGTATCCCAAAATGGCGATGATCAAAAATGTCCCGATGACCGACAGGATTGGATAAGTCTCTTCCCTGGTCAGATGGAACCACGTATTCTCCCAAAGGCGGACGGCAGCTCGAGACCATTTAGTCCATAATGTTGGAGCATATTCGTCATTCTGAAAAGGAATCATTCAATTATATTTCCTGTCTAAATTTCTAACCAATTCTCGTAGAGGCGCCGCGAATTCAGGCCGTTGTCTCTGTGTCAAGACTTCGTCAACGAATTGGCCCATTTTCGCTTCGTCCCCATTCCATCCCTTCGATATCCATCTGAACTTGGCTTTTGTTTCTTCTATCCTCGTCAGAACAAGAAGATCTCTGCCTAAATCCTAAAGAGGGGAAATTACGATGTAAAGAGAGGGACTCACGGAGCCAGAAGAATCGGCCTTCTCGAGGAAGGGTCGAAGCCATTCGACCTGCTTATTCGCGTAAATATAGACCAGACGAGCCTATAAGAGAGGCGGTATAAGTAAAACATGTGGTAAATTACATTGTGGGATGTCAGGTTCTTCGAGACTTTTCGGGCGTATTGTCGGAATTTGTCGAGAAGGGGAGCATCTTCAGTTCCGTCGACCACGGGAAGAATGAAACAATAATGACGGGGATCGCGGTAATTGACGGGGCACAATTCCTCGAGATATTTACTAGAAGATATCTGAAAGGGTAGAGTGACAAATAAATGAAGTGGTGTACCCTGGGAAGCGAGAGGAATTTATTTTGACTGATGAAATCGGCAAGGGCATCGATGGTGAATTGGCTGCCGTTGGAGATGCTCATCCGAGCGACGGGTCCCGCCTAGAAATTATATCGAAATAAACTGAAAGGATACCTCCGGTGAATCGTTGAAGATGAGAACATTGTCACATTCGGTACACTTGATCGAGAGAGCATTGCGCATCGAAATGACTTCAGGGCTGTTCTCGCCCAAGTAAACATAGGCGAATCGGGCAAAATGTGAGAATTTCATAGCCGTCAGAAGGTAGCGGGTTCTCGGCTCGTAATGTGCCCCCAAAATGAGAACAGATATCTGGAATGCACTTGGTCGAGAGGAAGGAGAGGACAGACAGACCTTATTCGAGGTGGCCCAACTGTCGACGAATCTTTTCAGCATGTCATAGGTATTGATCGGGAGAAGGAACGTCTTCGGGATGACATCCCGGGCGAAAAGACGGATACTTCTACAGAAATTATGATTGACAAGAAAAAAAGGACAATAACCAACCTGGGAGTTAAATTTCGCGGATCATTTCGGAAGTGGATGGCCCGACCTTCGATGATTGCCACAATTGACGGCAGATGTGTGACTCGGAGCTTTTCGACGAGATTGCCGTCTCTCGCCGCGTTGACCGTACCAATTCCATAACCTAGACGATCTCTCTTCCCACCGGCTCATTTCCGTCTCACCCAATGGTTCGAGATCTTCCGACACCGATTTCCAGACGCCTTTCAAATTGAAACAGAACTGACAATAATTCGAGTAAATGTAGAGAATATACGGCCTTTCATGGCTTCTGAATTGGTTTCATCAAATTTATAAGAATTTTCTCAAACTTTTCGAGGATTTCATGGGTATATTGTCTTATGGTAATTCGTTGTTTGATGAAAAAATCGTCGTCTGCCCCAAAACCGAATCCGTTGAACTAAAGAATTGACATTTTTCTATTTGGATAAAAAAAACTCACAAAATTGAATCCACCCCCGTATCCGCCGAAATCTGCCTGGTGAGTATCGTCAAAACTTCCGAATTTATCATATCTTTCCTTTTTCAAGGGGTCAGACAAAATCTCGTACGCCTTTCCGATGGCCACAAATTTGTCATTTGCTTCTGGACTGCTGTTTCTATCCGGATGCCTTCAATGTTATCATTTTTTTCAAAATAAAACACGCAACTTACCATTCTTTAGCCAGTGTTTTGTAAGCCCTTTTTATTTCTCGAGCAGAAGCACTTTTCTTCAGTCCAAGTTCGGCATATGGATCACTGGGATAGTCAGCAAAAATCAAAACAATCAAAGCACATAAGATTCCAAATAATATCCTCATTCAGGAGGAGGTTCAATCAACTGAAACTTATCTTTTTTAGAAATTTCAACAAAAAGCGAGATATTTTCAAAGAAAAAAGTCAAGAATTATGAAAAATGGGTGGTATGAGTTAGTGTAATGCCAAGGCTATCGATTTGCTCTTGGAGCCAAGACGGGTCGCATTGGAGCGCCTCTCGACCTTCGAGGAAGAAAACAGTCACTCTCGTTAAAAAAAGGCAAATATTATATATAATGACGCAAAGCGATGCGCTGCACACCGTCTGTCCAACTATGCTGAAGAAAAAAATAAGCGAAATTCTGATAAAATAGGTTCAGATGTTGTCGTGTCGATCCGTTTCTTCGGTAATTCTACAACCTCTCCCACGTCGATATTTACAATTTCAGACAGAACACAAAACAAGATACAATATTCTATACGTAATTATATTAATTTTATAAGTACAAATACGAGTAAGCAAATGCTTTCAACATATCATTATATAGTCTGTCAAGAAAAAAGACGACAAATAAAGGTCTCTTTTGTTGCAATGGGGCAAGAATACGGCGCATATTCAATTGAAAATTTGGAAAAAAATGGCCGGTTTACCTGCCCCATTGCAACACATATGAGACCTTTATTTGTCGTCTTTTTTCTTGACAGACTATAGAATACAATGCTTTACACAAGTATGAATAAAATCTATGCATATAAAATACCCGTTTCAAATGCTGCCAAATACAAATTAGCGACGTGTAGTACCACCATAACCTGAAAATTACAGATAAACTTTATTATTTGCTGCCATTGATGCACCTGTGCTTTCGTGCATACTGCTAGAAGTCCTCGAACTGGACGGTGATGATGAACTCGAATATCTGAAGTTAGTTTGAGGCTGTGGGTTTCTTCTAGTTTCTTGTTGTGGAGCTCGATTACGTCCTAGAAAATATCCGCCCAGAGCACCAAGTCCGGCTCCTGTCCAAAAGCCTGGTCCACCGTTTTGGGCTTGTCCTCCTCCTCCGAGACCTCCCCAGCCCATAGTACGAGGGCCCGTTCTTATTTCTGGTCTAGCTGTGGATGGCGTTGTTCGTTGGCGGGTTGTATTCTCCGATTCATCATAAGAAGGTGGAGGAGTTGACTGCCTATATGGGGGTTTTTGGGGATAGCCATGATCGTCAGGTCCCGGAGGATATCCTGGACCGCCATCCCCCGGATATCCACCACCTTGAACAAAAATGTGAGAATAAGTTAATATAACAAGTACCAGGAGTTGGCCTTTGATCATCTTCTCCGCGTGATTTACACATAGCGTATAAAACAATGAGAATGAAAACGATGACAACAGTCGTTCCAAAAATATTCACCGGGCTGAGACAATAAAATATATAAGAGATGTTGTGAGACTTACTCATCCTTTGACCGGCCAGCTGAAATATTTCTTTTGAGATCAGCTGTGTATTCCAACTCATATTCTAACTGAAAGGAAATGTTTTTGAGATTTTATACAGAACTGACCCCACAAGAACCGTGAAGAATATAGGGATCATCAGGATGATCGTAACCTTCGCATGAAACTGCAATCTGAAGTTTAGAAAAAAAGTTAAAAAAAAAACAAGAAAAAAACCTTTCCAAATTCAAAATCCACTGGCATATCTGCTACACATCTCCACTGGTAATCAATACCATCAAAACCGACATTAGTGCATTGAACTACTCGAGGAGTATATTTGTGAGCCGCTCCTCCACCTATGCATTTCAGCTGGGGGATAGGACTATTACGGCGGCCTAAAAATTTATACAATAAAAAATATTTGATTTATTTATACCTGCTGTAAATTCTCCTGCTTTTAGTGTAATTGTACTCACGTCGGATAGACGAACTTTTTTATGACCTAAAATAAATAATTTATGTATGAAGGTGAAACAAAATATAAAACAAAAATTGCGACCAACCATAGACATCCCCGATCGATATTGCTACTATCAACAGTATGAGAAGCTCTTTCATCTCCTGCAAACGGAAAATGAAACAAAATAAACCAGCTGATGTTTTCTGAATGATAACGAAAGGGGTGCGGACAAACCCAAAGGGGCGGCTATTACACGTCTGTTTAGCGCGTAGGAGGTTGCGAAAGGCAGAGTGAGGCTGACCACAATTGAAAAATAATTTTCCCAGTAAAAGGCTAAGTAAACCAAAAGATAATATATTACAAAAAAATATAAATAAATATAAAAATAGTCCAATTAGGGATGAGCAAAATTTCGGTGCCCGGTTTTTCGATGTTTCCAAATAAAATTTTTCAAAATTGCACCGATAAATATATAAGAATTATACAAAAATGATATAAATCTGGATTAGTACACAAGTTTCGGTATCGGTGACATTTCCCGTACTTCATTGCCGACAAAAGATATATACAATGCGAATTATTCAAAACGTAAATTTGAGAATTGAATAAGTTCTCCTGGTAATTGATGGAGATAGCTGGTGTGAGAGTGGGAGCTGCTGTCGGGATGCTCTCCTTGGTTGATTCCATCTAATTGCCGTAATCTTCGCTAGCTGACAGGGTGTTGACATCTCCTTGGACATTCTCTCCCTGCCCCGTTGTCATTCAATCCTTTTTGTTTGTCTACAATATGTTTCTCGGTTAATCTCTTCCGGTGGATAAGAGAGCCGCCCGATCTCCTGCTGGTTTTCCGTATCCCATGACGAGGTGACAAGTGTGGCAAATGGTGGCCAGTCGACTTCTCTTTTCATAGAAGAAGTTTCTTGTGCCTAGCGGCCGGGTTGTTTCCTCGGGTCATACTCGACCTGCTCCCAGAAAGACACCGACAACTTTTACCTAAGCCGCCCAAGTGTCTCTTTATTATAACTCGAGGCAATCTTATCCCTCCGCCTCCAAAAGCCATGTCAGACTATCTGATCTCGCTTCCCGTATGCAAATGTGTCTCTTCTTGCCAATGGCATTCTATCCATTTCAGCTTTCCTTATCAAATATTATTTTTATCAAAAAGTGTCCGTTTCCCAGGTGCTCAGCTTCCGAGCGGCGCTTCCTTTGATCTCAAAAATTTGCAATTCATAAGCTTTCCGATAAGGTTGACCCGCCTAATCCTTTCCGATCACTTGCCTCTAAACTGTGTCTCATCCAAAATATTTAGACCGAGTTCCAGGATGTTCTTTCGACTTCTACTTCTCGTCACCTTTGTTTTTATGGTAAGAGTTGTTTGTTTCCCTGTAAAATCTCTAATTTCAGTGTAATTCGGAAGGGATAACCTCGCCGAAATTGTGGCTCAATCTCCAATTCTCCTCGACCCATCCCGTCGACGATTTGAGACTGAAAAATCCTCTGAGAAATTTCTACACGAGAGATGACCTCGAGGGAACCCATACATTGGCCATAGACGAAGTGCCGGTGAGAATTGTATCCTAACATTCAATCAGAATTTTAAGGCAAAATGGCATCTAGAAATAAGCAATGAGCTCGACAATACGACACTTTGGCTGACACCCAGCTGGGACAGCCAAAGGATACGATTCAACATTCGCGAGAGAACTTACGAGCTAGCATATAAGGTTACTTGTAAAATGTAAGTGGAAGATGAAATTAAAACCGAAAAGTTTAGGGGATTTTACGGGGAAAAATGTGACCGGATGTGTATTTCGACACCCGACAGACACTACTCCTGCTCGACCAAAGGAGACAAAATCTGCCATGAAGGATGGACGGGGGAGAACTGCGAGAAGAGTATGTCGAGATGAATGATAGAAAAAAATTGGGAATATTTAGGAATAGACGCATGTACTGTCAATCCATGTGCGAATGGCGGCATCTGCACCATCGACGGCGTCACCCAATTCAGCTGCACCTGCGGAGCCGGCTTCGAAGGAAGTTTATGCGAGATTATAAGGTATTCCCCTTGAATCGTCGAATTATTTTGAATATTTAGACCAATCCAAAAGGAAGAAGACAATGTCGAAAAGACTTTGGGAATATCTCTCCTGGAAGGTAAGCCCTCATAGAAATGCGTCCTAATTTTTCCGCTTTCAGTATTGCTCCTTGCTTTTTGTGCCGCTCTGCTCATTTCGACGGTGTCGCTTCTTTTATTTTACAAGAAATCTGAAGCGACATTCAAAACGACAAAAGAAGTATTTCCCAACCAATGGCAGAATCAAGATATCGAGGCCCTCAAATTGGACAGGCCGGCGATACCAGTCTAGATTGACCCCATCGATTTTTTTAGGCTTTTACCTTCCGGTGATTGTATTTATTTTTGTGTTTGTGTATCCTTGCTACTCGTTTTTAATAAATTTAAAATAAATGAACGGCAAACGTTTTATTGAACAAACAATGACAATTTATCCGACGGGTCCATCCGACCTCGGTGCTGGTCCCTCGGGCAATGGCGGTTTTCCGTCAGATTTCTTGGCAATCTTTTCCCTCTTCGTTTTTGCATACATAAATGTCCGGAATTCAGTGGCCCATTGGCTGACATCCTCACCTAGCGAGTCCTGAAATATCGACAATTAGCCAGATTGGAAAAAAGGCTACATAGAACGGCATCATGTCATCTGGGGAAGTGGGTTGGAGGCGGATAATCAACATAAACAAAATGAAGGTAAAAGTGACCACAATGAGCCAATAAATCGGACTGAAACCCGTCGGACTCTCGTCTTCCTTCTCCGATTCTTCCTCTTGTGTCAAAGCCTCTGGTTTTGGTTGATTGGGAGGAGGCTGGTCGATGGCCATTTCCGCGGGTGGAGTAACCACACCGACAACTGTAAGATAGGGCAGTTGAAGGAGACAAGTTCCATCCATGGCCGACTTGGCATCGACTCGATTGTAAATATAGCGACAGTCGAATCCTTCCCGGACACAATGGGCAGTCACCATGCCATTGGAATCGGAGTAGACTGGCACCATATGCGGCCGGTTGACATCTCTGTTGGCGAGGTGATAAGTCGTCAAACGAGTCGTCTTGTTGCCTCGCTCATCTTGATCATCCATGTCCAAATTATACAACCATTGAAGATTATGCTCCATCTGAAACCGTCGCCATCAAAGATTAAAATAACTCGTTTGCCCAGATTCTGTCGGTTTGAGTGTAGTCGTCGTAGTAGGACAACAGCTCATGGCCTTTGATGTTTGCCGTCGGCGGGATGGCCCACTTCTTCCGTCGAAATGGTCTAGAAATTGTGCTCTCTCCATAAATATTGACGAGTTACCGGATCATGTTCTTGTCGTCTCCTTCGTAATCCGTGTATTGGATAAATTTCTGTCCTTTTTCTTCGATCAGACATTGACATCTGATGATTTTCTTCGCCTTATGAAAGTGACAAGTCTTTTCTTTCGAGTGGATCTGTATCGGATTGTCCTTCCGATGAAGATCGGCAGCCACCTTCGTCTCCTGCCATTCATCCAGCCTTACCCTGGAATGAAAATATGTCTCTTTAAAAATATTAAGCTCTTACGTAGTGAAACTGGCGTCGTTAAACTTTGTCCGTATCAATACGCCAAGTTCGTTGGAGGAGACAGGAAATACTGAGGGCCGGAGCAAGGTACAGAAATGGAATAGGCCATTTGGCGCATTGTCAGAATGCCAGACCTCGGAAACATTGATCGGCTGTATGGAATTGACGAGAAGTTGACAGCCACCGGTGACGACAAAATACCATTTGGCGTCGTAAAGAAGAGACAAGTCCGGTTGACAGTCGGCACTTCCAGCAGGAAAAGGAAACGGAGGCGCTGTGATGTTCGGCTTCGGATGTTGTGTCGAGTCAATGCAACGGAGGAAATAAAAGAACAACCACAGTTGACCGAAACGAAACATTTGACTGGATGGAATTGTGTCAACCGATTTCGGTCAGTCAAATCCATGTCTGCCAGATGCTTGGTTGTGTGGTAGTCGCTCTTCTTTTTGTCCCTGCTTCGACCCGAAATAAAATCATTCCACCAGTTGGTGAGTATCTACTTTCCTTGTCGTAAGAGATTTCTAGAACTTGACGGTGTCGTGGATGAGCGAGTCACCTATGTTCCCCTCGGCTACAATCAAATGTTCGATTGTGAAGCAAAGTCGACGGTCAACTTCTTGGTCCGCTCTCGACCCTTGTGGCGCGTCCTATTTTACAATCCTGAGAACAATACAATGGACACTTTTAACATAACCAGTATACGGTAAGAGAGAAGACTGATTGGGACTTCTCGACATTTTGTAGAAACAACGAGAGGTTTCATCAGTTGGACAATTCGTCTCTCTTTGTGACGGGCATCCAGAGATGGCACAACGAAGCCGTCATGGAATGTGTCGTCGAGACGGGGCCCTCATCGTCTGTCATCTCTAGACACATCGTTGGTAAGAGCTCCAATCTGACTCTCTTAACAGAAATAATTCAGTAGTACAAGACTGTGACGACAAAAAGACGGATAACAATCCCTGTCTCTACGGGAAATGTGGAGTCGGCGGTATTGAAGGAGTCTACGAGATTGTCCACTGTAATTGTACAGCGCAGTACACCGGCGACTTCTGCTCAGGTTTTCTATCTCTGTCGACTTTTCTCTATCTCCTCTTCAGATCCTGCGGTAAATCTTTTATTAGAAGAAGCCATCAATCACGCACCGCTTCTTTTTCTACTTTTCTTCATTGTGATCATTGTTTGTACTCGGAAAAAAATAGAATTTGGAGGCAAATACAAACCGATGCGGATGCAGCGACAGATCTCAGCGTTCAATTCTCTCCCGTCGACGATGGCTCGTTATCCAGCAGCTTATCTACCCGTCGATGTATGAATTTATATTTCAATTAGTTGGTTTGCAGAAAACAGCCGAGGGTTTGATGGAAGAATTGCCTGCAAAAGAGCCGGACAAACAATTTTTCGGCGAGGAGGAGAAAAGCAGGTCGAGAACTCAAAAAGAGGCCATCTCATCGTCGTAGATTTTAAACAATTGTTGTAAATAAAGAGATCTACATCTTTATATTGTAAACAAAAACAAATAACAATAACCAGTAACAATATCAATCTAAAAGTGGCTAAATATTTCTCTAATCAGAATCGGATTCTAAAATTTTGTATTCAATTAGAATATTGAACAGAACTTACCACAAATTCTTCTGGACTTTTTTGGCTGATGAGTTCTCCGTGGTCGATTTATTCGGTCAGCTTGCTCTTCCTAAAATGAATACATTTTCATAGAGAGAAATCGATTTACAAAGAGACGATCATCATCGGATTGAGCGAGATCTTGTCCCTCAGGTTCAGTTTCATCTTCGTCCGACTCATCTGTCCCTTCTTCTGCTTCGTCATCTACGAAAGGATTCTAAAAGTTGATTTATTTTTTGCGGATCCTTTTCATTCTCACCCTTTCTCCGTCCTCTTCATCGTCTTCATCTTCAATCTCTTCGTCGTCACTCATGATTATTTGTCCTGGTCGTCGTCTCCGAAACACGACAACATCCTCATTATCTTCCGATTTTTCCGAGCTCTCCGACACGATTCTTGCTCTTTTCTTCTAAAAATTCCTACTAAAACTAAAACAGAAGTCGCTAACCTGCCACTTCCGATGGCTTTTCTCGTCTTCTTTCTCGAGAGCTTGTTCCGCCGCATCCAATTCGTCTTCACTTTCTTCGGATACTTCTTCCGAATCGACGACAAAGCTGTCGTCTTCTTCTTCTTCATCCTCTTCTTCATCATCCGATATTTTCTCCTTTTCTCCATCTGTCGACATGTCATCTTCACTGTCCGACAATTCATCCGCCGAAACGTGCACAGCTTGAGCTGTATATCGATTCCAGCCTTCCGCCTCGGGTAGATTCTTCACGGATAGGCTGCATTCATTAGTAATTCCGCAGTTTCCTCCCAGATTGAACAGAACATCCCTCCAATGACTCCCTGAATCAGTCGATTGTTAAAATGACAAAGGAACTCACTCTTCTCATCTTCCCTGAGGAGAAGAGCGATCAACTCAGAGGACAGGCCGAATTCTCTCAGATGGGCAGAACTCTTGGCCACATGGCCTATCAATTCCCTGACTTGTGACCTGTAGGAAAGCAATAAAAAAGATGGAGGAGGCACTAACATGTCTTTGCTGGCAGGAAGGGCAATGATGGATAGTCGCCTGAGCGAGGGCAGATGGTCGACGACGGCGTTGGCCACGGACTCGAAACAGGGCACTCCCCAGACTTGGATGTGTAACTCGTCGAGATCAGGGAATCGGTTGATATCTCCGAGTTGTTGGATAAATTTGAGAAGGGAAGCTAAGAACTTCCGTCGATGGTCTCTCAGTTGGACGAAAGAAAGACTGACAGATTGGACAGATGGTGGTAGATGAGTATCGAGGCCATCGATCTGAATTTACTCAAAATGACTACAGAAGAATAACTCACAAGACAATAGCCGTCGATGTGGAAATTGAACTTCAAGAGATTCTCAAATTTGGGTTTGGCTTTACTCTTCTGTGACCACGAAGAGTTCATACTGGTCCCGGGGATGAGACAATGGACGAAGAGATCCAAAGTCAGCAGGCTGGGAAGAGTCTGAAGTTTGACGTCGACGTTTCTGAGGAGAAGCTTACAGTTCCCAAGGCATCCATCAATTTCGGGAGATAATAGCTGAGGGTGACGGCCGGCATCGAATGAGTATAAATCTGAAAAAGTCGATGAAGAAGCAAATCGCCTACTTTGAGATGGTCAATGAAGAAAGGATTCACATTCTCCGGTTGCAAATATTTGAAGAAGGCCTGCATCACGGAGTCGAGAGAACACAACGACTGCAAATCTTGGGACAAGAGACCGAGCTGGACCTCTTTATAGGAAATCCTCTCTTTGGCCATGGTCACGAATAACTGAAATTGAAAAGAATTTTGAGAGAAGCGAAATAAACCAACGTATTCTGGCGCATCCCAGAAACTGATCTTTTCAAGAGAAGGGAAAGCTCGATAGACAAAGTCGCTCTCTTTTCCCTAAATATGGTTGAACAGAAGATCGGGACGGACTAACTTGGGCTATCGGAACGGGAATTATTCCTTTTTCTTCGAGAATATCACCAGGGACATATTGACGTTGATTCCAAAAAGCTTGGTAAGACTGTAACACGACTGTCCACACAAAACGATTTCTGTACAACGAAATAAATGGAAACAACTTCGACTGACTTTGGTGGTCGATGGACTCCTGTGTGGAGTTTCTCCAATCCCTGACAATTCAACAGCAATCGTAACAGATCCTCCCGACTCCCTTTGATATTCAGGGTTATACAGAGTGATTTCAACATGTGAGGATGTGGCAGAGCTTGGACAAACCAAGTTTCGGCCGAATGCCAAATGAGTTCTTTCAAATTCGAAAGACCCGGGAAAATCCTCCGACGGAGGCCGACTGCCGACAAAGCCTGGAAATGGAAAAAGTCTGATAAAACCAAACGATTACCTTCATGTCCCCCAAATCGAGGACAGTAATATCCTCGAGTCGATGTCTGAATATTTGAACAAAGCGAGAAGGACGCAGAAACGACTTGTGGTAGGCGAATTGAGTTGTTCTGTGAAAGTTGGCTAAAAATAAAGGCAGGAACATACTTATTGAAGTATTCCTTGATCAATTTGACAATCTTTTTCTGGAGCAGAAGAGGACATCTCTTGATCTCGTCTTCTGTACTTGGAAATTGCCATCCAAGGGCTTGGGGAGAGAAATCTACTGAAAAAAAAACAAGATGCAAAATAAGCAGACAAATACCCAAAATATTATTGTCCGATGAAGTAGCTTCGACAAAGGCTGATAGAAGGCGAACCATCTCGCGGACGCAATTATGGAACTCATTGGCTTTTTCGGATGTGTACCATGTGAACGGGATTATCTTCTGAAAAGGAACTACGAGTTATAGAGCCACCTTACCTTCAGGTTGTTACACTCGGAGATGTCGACTACAAGTCCTTGTCGATGCTTTGATATTTCTTTATCCACCACAGTTTTACATTGAGAATTCATAGCTGAAAGTTTGAGGAAATCCGAAACCGAGCCGATTTTGGCGGCGATCATTTGGAGAACGTGGAAACTGGGCTCCTTTGAGGAACCTGGTTGAATGAAAGATTTCTCTGAAGGCGGCACTATGGATTTGGATATTTGGAGAGATTACCTGCCATTTTCTTTGGTTTTGGGGAGGAGTCGTCCTCGAGTATTTTCGGATATCCATCCCATTTTCGTTTAGTCATCTAACAAGGGAACCACTTTTCCTTAAGGTGGCTTTTCGTAACGAGACCAACACCATTCGAAAGAGCGTCCACGGTATCCCCAGAAACCGTTGTCAAAACCTGCAGAATGACCCATGGCGCGCCGTCGCACGACATTTTTGTTTTACATGTTAAAATCCTGGAAAGCGGTCAACCAGATTGTAATGTCTTCAAAAATGAAATGAAAATGTGCCAAGTTGGCAGAGTGGTAACGCGCTCGGTTATAACATTTTTGTGTTTTTCTTGTTCCCGAGTTCGAACTCCGTGTCAACCAATATCATTTTTCTAATTTTTTCCTATGTGAATAACACCTTTAAATGGCGGGAAAACCAATTTTCGCTAGTTTATGAAGAAGTGAAAACATCTGCATATTCTATACTAAACAATCATGCCGAAGAATGACGCAAAAGAACGGAAAATCCATGAAAATGGTAAAAAAACGCCGTGGAAAAAAATTAGAAAAATGATATTGGTTGACACGGAGTTCGAACTCGGGAACAAGAAAAACACAAAAATGTTATAACCGAGCGCGTTACCACTCTGCCAACTTGACACATTTTCATTTCATTTTTGAAGACATTACAGTCTGGTTGACCGCTTTCCAGGATTTTAACATGTAAAACAAAAATGTCGTGCGACGGCGCGCCATGGGTCATTCTGCAGGTTTTGACAACGGTTTCTGGGGGTACAGTGGACGCTCTTTCGAATGGTGTTGGTCTCGTTACGAAAAGCCACCTTAAGGAAAAGTGGTTCCCTTGTAAAACTTAAGTAAAATACAAAAGTTAAAAGGTAAATGAACGAAGATTTTGTCAAGAATCGACTGACCACGCTAAATCAGGTGATCTCAACGAAGAAAAAAATTGTGGACGGATATAAAAAGTCGACAAATCCAAAAGTTGAGAGAATTCAACCAAACTATTTATATTTCTAAATTCAGTTTAATTGGAAAAGGTAAATCTGCTCCAATGACAGCGCAAAAGTCTGAAAGCCGTTGGGAGAAAATAGAGAAGAGCTACCACCAAGCTAAGCTGATCAAATTGAAAAGCTTTGCGTTGTCTACGCTTTCGTGGCATAATGAGACAGTTCGCAAAATATTATTCGGCAATGAGCTTGTAATTATTCCTGAAGACCTTTGAGAGAGAATAAGAGAAGCAGGAAGTTTCTGTCTGTCAGGAGTACAGGGGAATCTGTCGAGAGAAACTCGAAAGTCTGATGAAAGGTCTGAGATCAGCGACAACAGACATGACAGTTCAAATTGTGGGATTTGATAATCTCGTCAACTGATTATTAGCCGATGACTGTTCCACGTAAATCTCCGTCCAATTTGTCCGATCCTGCTGCCATAAATCAGATAAGTTTCCTCATTTTTTTTCGAAAGTCGGCAACGCCAGGAGATACGGACCCCCTTCGCAACTTCGGCCTCGAAAAAAGTGCCGACATAGAGGTTATTAATGAAGTGCCAGTCGGGAAACGCTCCGCCTGTTTTAAAAAGTTGCCTGACGACCTTCTTTACCCACCCCGTCCGCCCCTTTCATGAGTACCGAAACTCATTGATGACTTCCTCTTTATTCTCTCTTGTCTAAGAATATCGTCGAAGATAGATGTCTTCCATCAGTGGGGTCAACGGATGCAGTGCCAGCCAATATTGTTCCAAATAGTTGCATATTCTCCTTGTGGCCATTTCCAGGTCATTCTCATCCACCACCAGATCTACCTATCTCTTCTTCTTTCTCATTTCGTCTTTTCTTACCTGCTCTGCCGGTACCATTGCCAGTACATCGGATGCCTGTAAATCCGCGTTGCTACTTCCACACTTTTTAAGCAGTTTCATCAGAATCTATTTCTAGTCATTGCTCTCTTTTTTCCTAATGACAAACCTTTCTATGAATTATTTTGAATTGTATAATTATGGGAGCCAGGCACATATTTTGTATGTCGACCGGTGTGTCGACATTTGGGGCATCGAGGAGAAGTAGATGAAGTTGCTGGGTCAACGAGGTAATCACCCACTGTTCCCTCTCATTTCCATCTGAATTTAATTTCCTTTTTTTATTGAATTAGTTACCATGATCTTGAGAGTCCCCGATTGTAGTCGACAGTCTCCTCAGTCGCGGACCAAAGTGCTCTACCAAAGAATGTCTAAACCTCTTGGCCAGTTGCTCCCATTCAGATTACCTAATGGCTGCGTGCATCAGTTGGGTCAGTCGACACGACTGACACGAGGGTCCGACGAGTACAATAGGTCTCGTCGACGGGACTACGGTATAAGGTCGAGGCAATTCCCAGACTCCACCGGTCGGATCTCTTTCGTAGGCATGTAAACGAGTGATTCTCCTGGCTGTCGGCACGAATCCAATGGTTGTGTTATGGTCGACAACTCGACCCAGCCACCAGTCCTTGTTATATCTCTGAACGGACACCTTGACCCTCGAAGAGGAAGAGCTTATCTAGAGGGCTAACATGTCAAGTCCCTAATTAGGCCGTGATGCAACCAGAGGATTAGCGCCTGTTTGCAACACGGATTACGGTAATGGAGACACCACCTGGTAAATGTGAATGAAGTCGTCTTTTTTGAAGGAAACCGTCTTGCGATAGAAAGGACTCTCATCTTCGAGGGATCCATCGTAAGGTAGATGAGTCTGGACAGCAAAAGCCACTCGGCAGCCCTGAAAGAGTCTGCTCCAATCCCGGTCGGAGTACTGTAGGGCGGCAAACAGAAGTCTCTAATGGTAGAGGTCGGTCAGGTATTGAGAATTGCGTATGTTCGTGTTCCGCTGTTTGATTGGCCTACAAACAGAGGATCTTCTGTCTCATTGTCTGAATTAGGCAATGACTGGCCAGCGGTTCAAACGGTCAAAAGCTATAAGTGGAGGGTGTCTCTTCCGCCAGCTGTCGGCCACAGGTGTTCCATTTGCCTGTACTAATCCCATCTACCAAATTACAGACTCTCGAGCTGTCCAGCCTGAGCTCCGTAGCTTCCGGGCGACCTCGCGGTGCCGATTGAGTGGCATAAACGGGCGATAACGATCAGCAAATCGCTTTAAACAATAACTATTGACTGCGCGCCAGATGTGACGACGGGACAGCCGGTCCTCGGAAAACCCACGGTCACACTCCTCAGGGCTTCGAGGGCCTTCTTTTCCTCGTCGCGGAGTTGTCGCCAATGTCGAGCTCGTCCATCGCTGAGTAGGCCAATTCCTTGCTGGAACACATGGATCTTATCTTATCGAACGAGACCCGACACCTCTTTGGTGGACTCTTTGTAGGTATAAAGGTACGACTGGAGATGTTCGCGGGCAATGCTGTGCATCTGCAATTGTCTGACCCTGTTAGATTCGTCAAAATGGTTGAGTAGCTCATTAAAATGCTATCGGCCATAAGTTTTGTTCTCATCTTCGACTCCTGTGGGGGCCGTTTGTCTTGAGAATCTCCGGGGATGTTGGCAGGCGCATTGATCTAAAAGCGAGACTTACCTTGACGACTGTCGTGGCTGGTGGTCGACGCTTTCTTTGCCGCTTCCTTTTATTCTATTACCAATCAGTCAACCCCACCCTAATAATCTGCAGGAAAGACATCAAGGAAAGGGAAAAAGATTCTAAAAATTTGAATAGAGGACATCTGCCTGTCACAGCCACCCGGCTCATTTTTGTATTCAGCTGTCCTCTCAATCCGATTAATCCAATTACCACCCCTAGTTGATCAGACTTTCCTCCTCATTACTAAATCAAACAGCTTTTTGTCTTCCTCGATGAGATATGAGCATGGTCGTCGAGAGTCGAGCCAGACAGAGTGATTTCTTTGTTAGTTTCATTCAATTTCTCCGTTTTTTCTATTTATTAATCTCATTTACGGGTGCTGTCACCTGGTTATATCGTAGCCAGGAAGATCCCGGTAAAGTCGACCAATTGCGCTGGCATTTATCCAAAAGAGCCTCTCCCCGGGTATTCAAATTTCAAACGCGCCGGCTGTGACAATGGCTGCCAGTCGTGTCGAGTGGAGCGCAGATGGCGGCCGTTTGAATCGCTATCGCAATTAGCCACCCGCCTCAAAGCACCTCTGCCCTGTTTTGACCCTCTTTGCCTTTAAATTTCCTTTTCCTTTTCCTCATAACATTTTTTATTTATTTAATAGAAAAATAACAAAGAAATTTTGACTTGGCAAGAGCCGTCGATTACACACGTGCTAGGCAGGGAGGAGTGTAAAACGGGACTGTCCCCTGGGTCAGCCGTTACCTCCCTTTTACTTGACGCCTTTTCTCTCGTAATCTCTTTATTTATTACTTCCTTTAAAGGGGAAAAGAAGAACGTATTTAACCTTTTTCTTTTGTTTATGAGAGAAAAAGAGATGTGACCTTTTCTGTTAATCTCGTCTTCACCTTTTCCTTCTTCATGACCGATTAATTTTCCATTTGAATAGGCGTGTTTGGCGCCGGCTTACCCGGCTTATAGGGACTCTCTTCATTTGACAATATGTCTAAAAGCCATCTGAAATTTGTCAGCTGGCAAATGACCTGCTCTCGTCGCCTCTATTATCTCCTTGGGCTCATCTGAATCGTCAATGAGGTCTCTCTCTCCCACTGCATATGTTGTTTATAACCATCAGTTGAGAATGTTCACAGTTTGATGATTGACTATGGCTCTTGTTGTATATTCATCCATCAATGCCCGATGGCTGCTCCCTTTGCCGTCTTATCACACTCTTCCCCCATAAGCAATCTTCCGGCTCGTCCTGTTCCCCGCATACCCCCAGGTTCCTTCCCCAAGTGCCACTTTTCTCCAATTGGCTATATTTCGAACCGGCTCCTTTGTTCTTTCGCCCAATAAGGTCGCCTCCTAATTACTTATCCGCCCTCCTGTCCCAATACACCTGGTCCTCGTCCACCGTCCTCGCCCTGTCAATGGCTGGGAATCCCATAAAAAGGCATCCGATTGTCTTTTTCTCTTTTCTTTTCTCCTCTCAGAAAATATCCAAACAAAAAATGGTGATGAAATGGTGCGTAGACCCCGCTAATAATGTTTTTGGTGTCCATTCCACCGTCATCGGACAACATGACATTTAGCCAATTGTCGGCTTGTTTCATCCTTCCTTTGAATTCGTAGACTTGGTTGACCCTTGTCTGTCGCGTGTTTTCTTCAAAATGAGGCAACAAAGCGGATACCGTTACGCAAGGACTGGCAGGTCGGCCTTGTTTGGCAGACATTGCGCCACGGGATCAGTCCTCTGAAACGGACGTTAATCGCCCCGATGGTCCTCGAGCTGATCGATCATCTTCTTCGCGACCTCTCCGAATTCAAACAGTCCTCCTCTTCCCGGGTCTTGTCGAGTCACCAAATTCAAATTCTTGTGCCTTGTTCGCGGCCGCCCTCAAAGAGCATTCCCTGTTCTAAAAAGTCTTGTTCCCACTGACTCATCTGGCCCCTTTTCTCAAAAAAATCCCGCGATCATTTGAATTTTCTTCTTCGTCTCTCGACCGAGTTTATCGTCTCGGATTACCGTCAGCCCAAATGTAAGCTAGCCGAGGCGGTGCCAACTGTTTTGTATATCGGAGGGAGGACCACCTCTGTTTATTTGAACTCGGGTAATGGTCTCCGATAAAAGGGCAATTCGATCCCTCGGTCCGTAATCGATACCTAGAAATGATTGATAGATTGGGATCTTGGCTACTGTAGATGAATTTTTTATAAAGAAAAATCTCATCGAGAGGGGGCTGACGGATGACATCACAGCTCCGAGCACCTTGCGCACCTTTCCCGCTCTAATTGTTTTATCTGGCACCGATAGGCTCAGGTGTGAAGGGTGTGTCGGTCATTGTCTCTGGGAGTTTGTCTCTCCTTCTAATAGTCGTCCTCCTTTCCTCCTTTAAATTATCCCCTATTGAATAGTTTCCTTCTTCGGTCAATCGATGTGTCCATAATTAGGGCTCTCCTCCGGTTGCCATTGGCATGACCCTGTCTCAATGGTACCGAAGTCTAGAGCTGACCCCGCCCAGCGCGAGCTATTCCTCTCACCCAAATGTGCCCGCCCCCACCGACACAGGTCGCTTACCTTTGCTTAGCCGCCATTCTTCTACCTTTATGATCTCAAATTTTATGACATTCCTCATTATCCACTGCTTTTTTTCCCTTTTTATTCAAAAGACTTCTTGTGTCAATTGGGAAAGTCATCTATTCGAGGGGAGATTGGGGGAGACAGTTAGGCGTGTGACAATCTCAGGAAGTCTTATTCGAGATGGCCTCTCGTCTCACTTCGATATCCGTATTACATGGCCAGCTGTTTTTATTACTCATTCCAAAATTTGCATGGTTGATGATCAAAGATGCCGCCGATGGTCGCGCGTGGCCCTCACAATACAAGGCTAATCTCCGGCCTTCACGGTTTTCTTAATCCAGCGTAGTTTGAATTTTCTGAAGAATCTCTCCCGCCCGCGTCTCCTCGACACAAAAGGCGCGTCATGCCATCTTAGGTTATGGCCCAATTCGAACAGGGCTGTTGGATAAGCCAACTGGCCTCCATTAAAATGGAGACATCCCTGGGAAAAACATCTGTCACTTTAGCCCGCTTACAAGCACATTTCTCAAGATACCGTATCCCCTTGGGGAATGGGAGCAGTCGGGTAATAGACTGGAAGAGAATCGAAATCAAGGAGCTGTCCATCGGTCGCATTTCTCATTGTCTTTCGCCCGTATGGAGCATCTCTCTCGCGCAGCCTCCTTTGACGAATTGCCGTAGGAGACGGCCATCCTCCTCACCTATACTCCCCGGGGCTGATTAACAGGTCTCTTCTTCTCTCGAAATCGGCCGTCGGTAAATCAAGTGCGAACGACATTTCGGTGGCCTTGATGACTCCATGATAAACCGTCTTCCAGGTACATTTGAATCCAATCAGACCGGCTCATCAGATTTTTTTGGCTGATAACTTACGCCAACCGGAGGGCTGAAAAAAAAGGCCTCTCTCGCCGCAACTTACCACTTTTTCAAGGTCTCACTTAGACCGGACCAGGCGTCTATCCATCCATCAACAAAAATCCATAGTCATTTATGGCAAGCAAGCGATCCTCAACTTGCTTTTCCAAATTTAATTTCCTTTAATAATTTGTAGATTCTTTAGCCACCTCACTTTGCTTTTTTTGCCACTGTCCACCCAAAACTGTGTTCTCCTTGTCTTCCGCTCCTTATCTGATTCACACCTTCTCCCGTCCTGTACTCTCTTTTTCCGCCGCCCGCCTTTCCCTGTCCGACCCCGTATATTTTGTTTTTCTATCCGTTTAAATCTTCCTTCAAAAATATTGCTCATTTTTATGTTCTTTTTTTCTTATAAGGAAAAAGACTAAAAATGAACAGGTGCCTTTTGAGGGAAGAGGTCACGGGCAGAGAGACGAGAGACGGACGGCAGAGACGCAGGGCTGCCTTTTTGACTAGCATCCAATGAACGTTATTTTCATTAGAAGGCCGCCTTAAAGACGACGACGATTGATGTCACATGGCCGACGACGAGGAGGTTGAGGTGAAGGTTTTCACCCCTACGCAGGATGCCGAGGAACAGGATGCGCAGGACCAGCTGACCGAAGACAAAAAAGATGTCGTTTTGGAAGCCGAGATGGAGTCCGTGCCGAGACCCGAGGATATTGGTATGTTTCTGTAATATGTGGGATATACCCAACAATATATTCAATGCGATGTACTCGAAAAGGGGAGACGAACATCACCTCTTCTCTTCTGGCCAAAAAAAGACCACGCGTATATTCAAAATTGGACAGTGATGTGGTTTATGGCTTGTCTCCCATGCTTTTTTCTCCTGGGTGGCCGGTGATTGTAAAAAGACGCGTGCCACCCATCAGGATCCAGGTTTGGTCGGCGTGATGAAAGGCTGCTGCGCGCTTATCACCGCTATTGATCTCGTTTTCTTTGATTGATCATTGCCTTATTGTGTTGAGCAATACAAACGATTCTCGACCAGGGTCATCCAGCTCTTTTCGAAATTCAAACAGTCGACTCGATAAGATCTCGGTTTGGTTTGTCCGATGCCAAGTGTCAAACATGATTCCACGAGGCAATGTCATCCGCCCATATTGCTGCTAAACAGTGCCTGATGGCACTCCAAGATAACCGTGTCCTCTCCGCCCCGGCGCAGGTGTTACGCATTCAAACGCATCGGGTCGTTTATGGCACCCCGGAGCCTCTCATTTACCTTGCGTGGCGGCTGTGTTTGCGTAGCTGCGATGCCAAAAAAAGGGCGCGAGAAAACCGGTTACCGAACGAGGGAAGAGGTTATGGTCCCCAGCTCTGACTCATAAAAAAGGCGATTGATCCTCTTCCGGCAGCTGATAAGGAGAAGAGAAGAGAACGGTCAGCAGGTGTAATTGCGATTGGAGGGTCCGACAAAAGAAATGGACAATGGCATCACGCGGAGAGAGCACTAATTGCGAGCAGGAAACGGGACAAGAGGGTCATCTGGATGGTCTCCTTTTTGGAGAAGGGAGGATGTTTGTCGTGTGAGGGATATGGTTGTAGAGGGGACTGAAGAGTGCCGACAAGAGCGATAACGATACTCCCTCTTGTCACCGAACAACCGTTCGAGAGGGGGATCAGTCCTCGTCTCACTTTCCTCTTGTATAATCGTGTCCATTTCAGGAGTCAAGCCTGGTGGTGCCTTCAAGCCGCACATGTCGTCTCCCAGCTACTTTCCTTTGCTGCAGACACTCAGTCCCAGTTATAATCCCAACTTCATATTTCAACAAGCAGCCGTCTCGGTATGTTTTTTGTTTTCTGACAATTTTCGGATACGGTAGAAGTCGTCGTTTGTAGTTCATAACATCTATTCACAACCATCTTCCGGCCCGCGGCGACGATTAACGACGCTCCTCCAATTCTCGCCCGCCAGGCCTAATTACACATGGAAGAGTTTTGTTTGCGTCCCACAGCAGCGGAGCTATTTTGTCAAATTGCATCCTCAATTAGGCAGGCGAGATGACAGGATCGACACCGAAGGCGTCAAAGACTGTAATTAAACTCGATTTTCAGGGTTTGTTACGAACAATGTCACCGGCTTATGCTGCTGCTATGCCCATGATGTCAATGATGCCCACGATGCCTTTGAGTCCCAACTACATCGCCCCAATGCTCATGGGCGGACCGGGATCGCCTTTCTATCAGATGATGGCTGCGGCCAGTAAAATGGAAGGAATCCCCCAAGCTCAGGGAATGAGAGCGAATCCATTGGCACAGGTGGAAGCAGCCCATTTTTGAGTGTAAAATAATCCTTTTAGATGAACACACTTTCGAGAATGCCGCCCTACGGTAATCCGATGGCCAGTCTCGCAAATGGAATGCCAGACCAGTTGAAGAGGCCCCGAGAGGGAAGAGTCAAGAAAGAGGAACACATCAAGAAACCTCTTAATGCCTTTATGTGGTTCATGAAAGAAAATAGACCGAAGATCTTGAATGAGCTCGGTTTCAAGGTATCCGCAGTGGATTACCGTAATCCATTGAAATTTTCAGGAAAAGCAGAGTGCCGAGTTGAATAAAGAACTCGGCAGAAGATGGCAGGAGCTGGACAAAGAAGAACAGCAGAAATATTTCGATATGGCTAAAAAAGATCGAGAAGATCACAAAGCCAAATTCCCCAATTGGTCGGCCAGGGAAAATTATGCGGTTCACAAGAAGAAGAAAAAGAGACGCGACAGGACCGAAGGTACGAAAAATCTCATTCCTCGGAAAAAGACAAAAAGATACAATGTTTGGCTTACAGTAGGGGGATTGTTATCACAACACTTGTGTCGGGCTGATCGGCGCTTGTTAGCACAGTATCCGACACGACCGGCAGCTCTTGAGCCGCGCCTTTCGCCCCATCAGCCGCAAACAAGAACAATGAGAGCGACACCGATTACCGTATCCCTTTGCAGAGACGACAGAGACCAAGAAATGTCGAGCACGATTCGGGACAGATAAGCAACATCTCTGGTGTAAATATTGTAAGAGGAAAAAGAAGTGCGAATGGGCCACTGTCGTCGACCCGAATGCCATGGATGCCCAGGACAGGAGTAAGTTATCCTGTCCATCCATCGTCAATTACCCTTTTCAGTATCAGCCTCTGGATCTTCGGGACCATCTCCGTTGGCTTCGTCGTCGAGTATGGGAGGCCCGTCGCCTCTCGGGCCATCACATCAAGATTCGGACACGGATGAGACAGATGATCTCGATGCCGAGGTATGTAACCGTCCCCTCCTAATAGAACTAATTAAATTACAGATGGACGCGGAAGAGGATGACGAGGACACCACCCTGACCCACCAAGCCCTCCAAGATGTCGTCAAACCGGAGCCTTTGTCAGCTCTGTAGTAGTCGACTTATTTCCTTTTCTAATTCGGGTATTTCTGCGAGTTGTCTGCACCATTTCCCGTCCCTCCCCGTGTGTGCAGTCACTAGTCTTTCTTCTCTCCCACACATCTCAAATTGTCTGTCTGTCCGTCCGGTTCAACCGGCCCTCGTACCTCATCCCCTTTTCCCCCGTGGTGCTCCAAGAGATTCTGTTGAAGCCTGAAATTGTTGTCGTCCCCCAGCTCACTTTTTTTATTTATTCCCTCTGAGTGTATATACAGGTCAAATCGCTCTATCATCACTGCCTCACAATAAAAAAGGTTTCTTCCAAAAAAAATATTCATTGATAGCGAAGTGACACAGATTTCTAGGAATTCTGCTAGAGGTACCAGTAGGAAATGACCAGAATAGGCGGACTAGAATGCTTGGAGGAGGGAGAAAAAGCACGTAGCGATAGGATATGTGAAAACTAGCAACCCAGGGGCAAATCTAACCGGGGAAAGAGAAGAAAAAGGCAAAAAAGAAAACATACAAAAAGGAGAGGCTCTCTCTCTTTTGACTATTGGCACCTAACAAGTGACATGGCTATGGACGGCCTTGTTTTAATTTATCTGCATAGCTCTTCTTGGGCTCCGGCTTCATGTACCTCTTACCCGCCGCCACGCAACTGAAAAACATAAAATTTATTGGAAGAAAAAGAAAAAAAGAAGCAAATGAGAAATAAAAACAGCCCGTACATGCAAATTATGAACAAAAAAAAGAAAGAAAGCACCAATAAAACACTACAACGACCGATGCGAGCAAGGCTCTGACCTGAAGCTCGGCTTCTCGACGGGTTTCTCCGGCACAGGTTTTGGCTCACTCAACTTCGGAAAACACGAATCCTCAAAGGAATATGTCGACTCTGTCGACTGCTCCGAATTCTTTCGACCAGGTTTCGGTTCTTCTTCTGGCGTCTCTGGCCGCTCCCATGGTTTCCTTCGATGAGGAACAGTCAAGAAATCACTCGACGGGCCATCTTCTCGCTGATCTCGACGAAAGCTGTGATAGCGAGGTCTAAAAGCATTTTCTATTATAAGAAGAGAAACTGTACTAACCTTTCGGGAGGATTGTGATTGATTTCGTTGGCTGAGGCACTCAGACCGGGATTTTCTTTGTGGTTATTTCTCGAATTGTAAGTGTCGTGTTGTCTTTTTGGACGGGAATCGATGGTGTTCCTTCTCTGACCTAAAGAAACAATTTCGATGGGTGAGAAAAGAGATAAATGTCGAAGGCAACTGCACCTGTGGCCTGGGACTCGGTTAAATAGACATCGGAATCTGTTAGATGGGGAAAGTACTGGCCCGTTTTCACTATCTGGGTTCCACGGGTCTTCTTGTTGTCTAAGAAGAGATTTTGTTTCGTCAATGACGGATAGCAAGAAAAGTGGAGAAGACCCGTCGGAAAAGGGATATCCCGGAATTAATTACCATGTCCATAGCTGTTCCTCTCATTTCCGCGTCGAATATTCGCATAGCTTGGTCCCGTGTTTCTTCGTTGACCTTCTCTCGGCGATCTCCTTCCATTGTATCCATTGTGATATGGTCGGTCATTGTGTCCGTATCCGTTTGTTCCTGCATAGCCGTTGTGGCCTGAAAAAGTATCCTCCTAAATTAAATCAGTCAGTCTCCAGCCACTCTTCCGCCCACGTCATTTTCTTAGGATCCTTTTCCATAAAAAACATGTCTCACCTCGTGGCGAATGAGTATTTCTGCTCGGGACGCGGACATAAGTCGTCCCCAATTCTTCTTCCTGTACTCCTCCCTCGCCATTCGGTGTGAATATTCCAGCCGACACGTATCCGTAACTGGCCAGCAACTGTCCCAATTCAACGAGAGGTGTGAAAGGGGCGATCTCCGTCTGGATTGTCTCCGGTGTCTGTAACTGTTTTCTGTAAAAAGATAGAGAATTGTCACTCACAGTGGCTGGCGGTTTCTCGATCAATGGCAGCTCCTGTGTCGGTGGTCCGCCCGCTTTTATCCGAGCCTAAATATTCGTTTTTTCGCCTTGGATCCCCTCAAAACATACACAGACGGGTTTGTTGTTAAATGTGTAGTCAAGATTTTGTATGTGTAGATATGCCTTTTGGGTGGTCTCCTCGTTGTCGTATATTACGTACCAACTGTTGTTCAGTCCGTATTTCAAATCGACGTATGGCGGTCCTTCAGCCAACATCTTCTCGACATCCTGTGACATTTTCCTTTGTTATCTTCTGCTAGAAAAACCGACCTGTTTACGTTCTTCCGAAATTTCTCTGAGGATTATTGTGCACCGTCGACTGGCTGGTCGTACTTTTTCGCCTTTCTCGTCAACTTCCACCTGGCTCGATTCTGGAAAGAACAAAACATGTCTCAAAAAAAAAAAAGAACAACAGACCTCGAAGTGCTTCCAATACCAAATTGTAGTCGTTCGTCAATTGGGCGACTTTTCGAAATCCGGCGATGATGGCAATCGGGACGTACTGATCGGCGTCCATCTGACATCGAAGATATTTGTCTGTTATTAAATTTTCTCTGTAAATATTAATTTCTTTATGTAATGGAATTTGACAAACCGTGAGAAATAGTATTCCAGCTGAGCTTTCAACTGTTGTTTGAGTTCTGTTTGGGAAGGGATTGGCACTGGGGAAGGGGCGACGGGACTGGCCAAGTAGGTGTTGCTCATCAGTTGATTTCGACATTCCTGGTTGAACCAGTAAGGAATCTGAGGAGGCGGTGGCACTTCTGCTGGCTGAGTCTTCTCTCGGTCGCCCACAAATCGCTCAATTTGATTCCGATCAAATGTGATCGCCTGAAATTGTAGTTTGACTTTTTTTCTGGCTAATAATGAAAAAGGTGACGGGCATTTGTTTGTTTTGGGGGTGGGCTATTCAGCTGCAAAAATTATCCGCGACACGGATGGCGATCGTTTGCACTGCCGTCAATTAGAAAGAAACAAGATATTTCGGGAAACCATCATCTTCCCCCGTTCCTTTTAGCATTTTTGGTAGTTTTGTTTTTTACATATAAATCGGGCTACATGCAACTGAGGCAAACGTATAACAAACATTGATGCGCCCATCTCTATACAACGCCAGTAATTTTTCATTCGAGGAAGCTCGTACTAATTTGTCGAGTATTGAGAAGCTTTTGTGTCGTATTTTTGTGTCTAAATTACCTTCGTTATGGTGCGTACTTTAGTTTTCGTTCCCCGACTCTTGCTCAACAATGGCTAGCCAGTGCCGAGGAAAAACAACGCGGATGACGGAATTCTTTAGTCTCATTTGTAGCTTCGCTTGAATGATGTCAAATTGTTTTTATTAATTGGTAAGCAAGATAACGAATGTGATAGAAAATGACGCAGAAAAAGTCATTTTGTAGTGAGCAAACGGTTCTTAGGAATTTTTAGTGAGCAAATGAATTTTCACGTAAATAATTTACTAATAATTAGACTCCCTCGGGCGACCCGCTTTTTCTCCCTTATCGTGGGTGGATTGGGCTTGTTACTGACCCAAAAATGACGAATTTTTTCCTAGCGTAGTAAAATCAAGAGTCACCGCAGTGAGGAGTCACCAGGACGGCAAGCAAAATTTATCTACATCCCTTTTCCGCTGCCAAAAAGATGTATTTCAACCTAAATTGCAGGAAATGACGTAGCACGCGAGCATTCGAGTAACAGCGATCGTTTCTCAGATCGTTAAAGGCTTTTTTTCTTCGCATAATATTCGCCTTATGGATATTGCATACGACGAAAAACAGAAGATATGACGGCTTTTGAGGCCGGAAAAGCCATTTGATTATGCCAGTTGTTTTTCGTTGACGGAATCTTTTGTTTGTAAGGAAATATTGAATCCACAGCAGAAAACACGGGGCTTTTCATGCCTCAATTGGTTAAATGTGTTTTATATCACGCAAATATAGTACGGTTCGTTTCTAATCTTGAAAAATATCGGGTTCGATGGGCAAGGTAAGCGGACTTTCCATTTTTATGGATGTCGATCAAAATAAACAAATTTGAACGTCCGTGTCCCTGTGAGTCAAGCCCTGTGTTATTGTAACAAATGCTCGTCGGTTTTTTTTATTTTAGGATAAATCGATTACTGTTGTGAACGCAGCCTAGAACATTTTGGCGTCTATTGGACACGTGTTTATAGGAAACTGGGAAGTTCTTTTGTCAGCAAAGATGGGAAAATGCCGATAAGCAAGGAATAAAAATTATTAAACTACGACTCACCCGTTGTATAACAAAACATCTCGGAGTGACTTCAGTAACGTAATAAAAATTATCGTTTTCTATAACTTCGATGGCCTCCATGGCGAAGATTTTCAGCAGTTAGCCGTCCTCATAGGGGTAGGGGTGGGAGAGGACGTTTTCTAAATGAAGCTGATGTGACACCCGGCTGGAGAGAATCGCAGAGACGCAGAGGGCGGGGTGGCTAGAGGCAGAACAAGGGGCACCGGCCCCACCAATAAGGATCCAGGAAACATCCATCAGGAGAGGGCGTTGTGACGTCGAGTGACGTGAATGTATTTTAGTATGCCAAAATTTTGCTTTTATAAATTTGATCGTGGTAGAAATAAAACAAGATAAACCAATGCATACGCATAGAGATCGATGTTCCAAACAAAAATCGTAATATATCATAGCGAATATATGAAGATGTTGAAGTTTTGGCCAATATATTCTGTGTAAATAGTAAATTACCAAACTGGTGCATTTGACCAATTCATATGCTGGCAATCCGCTTTGGTGTTTCGCGCCCGATTGTCGACGGAGGCAAAAATTCCTTTTCAAAAATGCTCAGATTTTCCATATACCTCTTTCCTATTTCTCATTTTTCGATAGATTTTTCATTTTTCGATAGATAGATGTATTTTTTAGACTCGGATGGCTACCAAATGGCTTACAGCTTTCAAGGAAATATATGGTAAAACACCAACAAAGGAAGATTATCATCTGGCTCCGAAAAATGTAAAAGGTCAGTTGAGTAGTCGGTATTTTGCATGAAATCATGGCAGAAGAACTTCTTGGTTGTTGTTCGATGGAAATAAACGAGGAGATTTCCCTAGAGCCAATAAGAAAAAGTTCTGTACGACTGAAACGGCCTGCTGACAATCAGCTCAGTCCATTCAAGCCATTGCCAAAGAGACACGCTGAAGAAAAAGTAAGAAATTACCAAAATTTATTTCTATTTTTTTTCTAAGGTGGACGCTTTTATTTCCCAAGATATTAATTTATTTGCAACACCAGTGAAGTCAGCACAAAACATGGAAAAAGTTTTAACTGAAGTAGGATTAAATACACCGATTCGTTCTCCCCAAAAATCATGTAAAAGAGGCCGTCAAATTTTGGTATGTTTTTATGAAAATCTGGTTTTTATTCTATTTAGAATGTAGGCGCTTTACTCGCTCCAACACCAGAGAAAAGAAAGGAAATAGTCGAAGAAGAACCACAGTTTGAAACTGCAGATATCCCTATAACAAATACGACGAAAAAATCAAAAAATAATTCAACGACATCTCGACCGAAAAATAAGGAAAATTATGTTCGCATTAATATCAAAAAGAAAAGTTACACTCGAGGAAAAATTAGCGCAGAAGCAAAACGAAAACTTCGGAAAAAGCAAATGTGGAAAAAACGTGTTGGAGGTGCGAGATAGGCCTTCGCATTATTATGAATTTGTAATATTTGTAAGTATGATTTATTAAAATATTGTAATTCTATCGGTTGTTTAATTTTTTGTAAAGCACAGCAGCTACAAGTCCAACAAAAATAATTATAATAAGGATTGTGGTAATAAAGTCACAGATGCCATTCTTTTTCGAGTCATTCTTCTTATTGTCCTGCACTCGTTGGAGTCTCTCAATAATTGAATCCAATTCTTTGTTCAATTTCTTCTGGGTTTCAATTTCTTTTCCGACCATTGTTTCCAGTGCGATCATTTGCCCCCAATTCTGCTCTTTGTCTCTCTGCACCTCATCCGCACTCTGACGGAATAGATCCCGGATTGCATGACGTGTTCCTTTGAATATTCCGTCAAGTATCTGCAATCGAATTTCTTCTAAAATTTCGACAAGAAAACCTTGAGCTCTTCAGCTATTGAATTTGCAGATTGAAGGAGTGTCTGTGTTTCATCGTATGCTTGGAGAACACTCAATTCACTGAATTTACATTAGAGGAAAAAATAAAAATCAATCAGTTACTTGGTCAATTTGACGACTTCCTCTCTCAACTTTCTTTCTTTGTTCTGTGCCCTTTTCCGTTCTTTTAATTGTTCACGAGAATTCTGGACCTCTGAAAATGCATACTTGAGGATTGAACTACAATTCCCTTACTTTTTGGTTTAATCCGAGGAGCCCGTGCCGTTTTCAGCGATAAAGATGCCTCTAAAAATAAATTAAAAAATTATAGAAAGGAAAATTACTCGTCTTTTTAGATTTTCTCTCAGGTTTTGGCGTAGGAGTACGGAGAACACTTGAAGACTCTAAAATATTATTAAATCGATTTGGTTGCCTTCTGTTTTACTTGATTTAATCGTCTCAGCTGATGCCGATTCTAAAATTCGTAAATTAATCTGGAGATCACAAATAGACGTACTCTTTGCTGCTTGGAGAGGACTCTTTCTAGAATCTTTAGATGATGATGAATCCTCATCGCTGTCTTCTTCTGCTGAAATTCTGTCGATTTCATTGATTAAATGAAAACTGACAAAATCTGATTGGCGCTTGCTGGCAAAAAGGATTGGTGATGGCCTTGCTGAATGACTGAACTCGGCTGACGACGGAGTCTTTCACATTGACAAGAGGTTCACCCAGTCGGCGGATTTTCTTCTTCTTTTTCTCGTCGCTCTTCTTTTCCGCCATCTTTGTTCGACCACACAAGCGATTGAGAGAAGAAACCCTGTCTGTTTTGGCGTGTCAAAACTCATTCGACCAGAAATCGCATATTTATTAGCAGGCTACAACAACTTTATTATAATTCTTTGAAAGATCGACTCGGGCAGGGGAGAAGGGAAGAAATGGCCTAAGTGAGAGGAGCCTTCTCATGGAAGCCGTCGACGTCGTCGAGAGAAGGGCCATTGTTGCCGGCGGAAGGCTCCTGGAAAAGGACAATAAGATTAGAAAGCAGAAGGTGACTGACTTTCATCTGTTCTTGCAAGAATCTTGCCCAGAGTGCGGACATCAAATCAGTGGTGATGATATCGCCAGCATTTTTAGAGATGAGGTGCATAACCAGGACGCCATCGGCGCGAAGACCTTTGCTGGAGAATTCACGGAGAAGACGCTCGGCTGAAATGAGGAGTGAATGAAGAGAAAGGCGAACTGACAAGAGTAGTCTTCTTTGCTGACAAGTTTGTTGACTCTGAGATACGTCGCAAGGTAGGCACGTCGACGATCTTCGCTGCTCATGTGGACAATCCAAGAAATGAGATTGGCGAGAGTGGCAAAGAAGACACCAAGCAGCCAGAACCAAAGGAACAAGTAGACTTTCTCATTAAACATGTTGATCATCAGGACACATTGCACTGTGTGGCGGTGCTTGTTGCCCAGAACTCTGACTTCGAAGTCACACATGGTCACTCTAAAAAGTCCCTTTTTTCTCTTTTGTCAAATGTCCTAAACTAAGACGACCTTCCCCACTAATTGAAATCGTTTTATGGGCGCCCCTCTCCTCACCCAGCCGGTTGATAGCGGCGTCGACCGGTGGATTACGGTCCCCTGCCGTCGACTCATATTCAACAGCTTCCGCCGTTAATCTTCTCGCCTCCCGCAAAGGGCAAACACCTCTCCGACCGAACTCCAACAGACTGGTTCTTTTCGAGTAAAAACTCGGATATTTCTCTTCTAAAAGGCGCCAGAAGGCCTATGCACACAATGTGGCGAACAATGGCCATGAATAGTAACGAGGCGACCAAACACGGACTTACCGGGGGAAGTGACCGCTCTCCTCCCATTCTCGACCTTTGAGCAAATCACTCAGGATACCGAATCCCCAGAAGAATGATGAAGTGCTCAAGAAACTAAAAAAATTTGTTTGGGTAAAATAGAGAAAAGTCTCACTTGTTGAGGATGACGAATTGGCAGCAGACTTGGATGAGGTAGAGAACTTTGACAAACAAGTAGAGTACGGTAAGATAGGCTTCACGATGAGTGAAAGCCAGCACCCCGGCTGAAATTTGTCTGTCTTCCCTCGTCTCCCACAGAGCGCGTCAAATTCGCCTGGGAACCCTTGCCGAACAATCCGGCACCTCGCAAATCGATTTTGACAGCCCAATTCTATCGCCACGGTCAGTTTCCCCGACTGGTTGGAAGACGACTTACTGTTGTGCTGGAGCTGACGCTGCATGTTCAACGAGTCGTGGATATGTGCGGCAACGACTTCGACGGCTTCACGACGATTGTTTACCGGATGGTTGCTGGTATCTTTAGCCATTTTCACGAGAGATTTGACAGCCATTCCTAGAAGAGGAAGAGTTCGAAGATAAAGAAAAGGGAAACTGACCACTCTGCCAGTTGAAGCATCGCCAGAAAAGTTGGGGGAGGTAGAAGAGAATAGCCTGGAGACCGAGGATGAATGGAACCCATTGGTAGTAGCCAATTTCTTGATCTTCTCTAGAAAAGGAAGAATAAACGACGAGAGAGATGATATCCCTACCTCTGTTCGACACTGTCGGGGATATGTTCCTTTGGATTGACGAAAAATGTATTCTAAACCGATATTTCCAGAGGAAGAGGAGGACAGAATACCTGGACAAAACAATAATTTTCGGAATATTGCTCCCAAGCGCCGGTGAATTGAGCCGGAATCCAACATTGGATAGGTTGACCTACGTATCTGAAAATTCATCCATTTAAAACAAAAGCAATATCATTTTATTAGAATGTCGCCTCTTTCTTTTTTTTTTCTGCTCGCATCCCTTTCCCCTGTTTACGCGGCATTGGATGCTCGTCAGCGGGCGATGCGCTGATCGCCCTTGGCCGTCAATTGCCGGTCGGCCGGGGTATAATTCGAAGGAGTCACAAAAGGGTAGATCAAGGGCATCGGGAGTGGATGCCACCTCCGATGACAATGCAAATGATTTCTATCGAAGATGGATGGCCTTTTTAGGATACTCATTGACAAAAAAGATCCCTTTTCCATATTTTATGTCTTCTCCCTCAATTTGTTCCTTTCAAAAAAATTTGTTGTGAAAAGTTCCGACTACATAAATCAAATTTCTTGTCCCAAGGTCACCCGAGGTTGATGGCATCTGGGCATCACGGCTGATTGACCCGAAGATATAGAAAAGGGCTGGGGCGACCCGGCTGACTTACTGCTTGGCGGAAAGAGTCAGTGAGAAGATGATCAATAACATCGGAGTATAATAGTAATTGAGGCGGTCAATTCCATCATCGTCATATTGCGGTTTCAAGCCTTTTAGAAAGGCGTCGATGAAGAACATCTGAAATAGTCGTATGAGAGAGGAAAGGGACAGGCGGATGAGCTATCCCAGACTGTTGATAGGCCCTCTTATGACTCAAATCGGGGAAAGGGGAGGCTTTTAACAGAGGAACGAAAATAAGAAAGGACAGGAACCAAACAACCACAAATGGAACGGTCGCGAAAGTCCATCGCATGCATAATTTCGAAATCGATCGGAGGCCAACTACACAACAGATCAAGCAACTTGACCGGAAAAAAGATCAAAGGAGTATTTTCTCTTTTCGTCGTAATCTCACGATTTCGAGACAAATTGGGGGTACAGTAATTAGTTTAATGGAATCTGACAACTGCCTCAAATAATAGCCCCCTTTAAATGGCAGTCAATGATCCGTCTACCATTCCTTCAAAAATCTTCTGAAGTAACAAACCTCGAAAAATCGATGTTCTGTAGGGGGACGACCGTCAGTGGCGCGTGCAGCTCCCAACTGTCACCCGTAGGCCGTCTCCGCTCTCTCGCTCCTCCCCTCTTCTCTGTTTCTCTCCCCTTTCCTTGCTTTTTCCCATTTCTACAGTCATCCCCACCCACTTTCCCGTCGATCTCTTCGATTTCTGTCTCCGTCTGTTGTCTCCCCGTCTACAGACAGACCTCCCCCGTCTGTCTGCTCGCCTCTCACTCTCCACGTCATTTCCCTCGTCGCCATTTTACAAGGACGAACATGAATGATCACGATAAAAACGTGGAATGCAAGTGCAGAGGAATGTGTTCAATCACAGAACAGTGAACATTCTTTATTCCGGGAAAAAAACATAGAATTATTATATGAAAGCTCTATCTTCTGATTTTACAATTCGGCTTCGTCAATCTTGGCATTTTTCATGAGGAGAGGCTCCAAAGCATATGGTGGGGGATTGGGGATCGCCGTGTATTCATCCCAGAGAGACCTCAGCAGGGAGGTCGTCACCATGTCGCCGTTATTCGAGGCTAAAATCAGCGAATATTACTGTAGCGAGAACAAAACCAACCGATGAGTTTGATGAGGAAGACGCCGTCAGGCCTGAGATGCTTGTTGACAAACGAGCGGAGAGTGTCTCCCTTGCGATGGCTTCTGTTGACGTCGCCGTCGATCCGTTGGATGTATCGCTTGACCATCCCTTCTCCCTGGCTAGGCATCGATAAGTAGATCTAAAATAGACTGGATTCAAAGAAAAGGCGGGAAACTGACAGCCCATTGGACGAGGGAGATCACCGTCAGGGCGAACATAATGGCCAGCCAGAACCAGAGAACAAGGAATATTTTCTCGTTGAACATGTTGATCATCAAGACACATTGGACAGTGTGATTGTGGACATTTCCGAGTTCACGAACGGAGAAATCACACAAGGTGACACTGAATTGCAAGATAAAAAGGGGAATAAGGCAGAGGATACCGTGGAAAATTGCCCGTTTCTTCCCAGTCGGCGCCATTGTAGAGATTGGTGGCTACGTCCCATCCCCAGTTGTAGCTGTCAACGCCAAGAATGGTCCTCAACATCATGAACTGCATACCAGCATTCAAGGCGAAAAGCAATTTCAAGAACTAGAAAAGTTATTAGAAAAGGGAAAGAGACAAGACTCACGAGATAACCGAAGCTAACGAATCGTCCAGTAGTAATCCGACGGAAACGGGGCTTGTCGTAGTCGTAGGCCGTGTGCTGCTGGGTTAAGAATCCAGCCGCTTTGTGCATGTTCTTCTTTCGAGATTCCTCATCCATGTTGGAAGAGAGGGTACACGTATTCAGGATTGTATTCACTTTTAGACCTAAAAGAATGAATAAGGGGGGGAAATAAGACAAAAGGAACCTCCGCTCTCGTACAGGAAACGCCAGAAGAGGATCGGCAGATAAAAGGCGAGAGCCTGGAAGGCCAGAATAAACGGCACCCACTGGTAGTAGCCGATCTGACTCTGCTCCCTAAGAAATTACTAAATTGAAATGGAATAAGACTCACTTAACGGTGTCGTTGACGGGAAGAGGCTTCATGTGCTGGCCGATGTCCCAAGTCTGTGGCATGTCCTTCTCAAAAATCGGCACATAATACGTATTTTGCACGTAGCAATAGTCTAACGCATATTCCATCCACCATCCTTTGTAATAAGCGGGAAACCAGCATTGGATGGGAGAACCGACAAACGACCATCCAGAAATGAAGGCCGAAGCGACGACGAGACCAATGGTCGAGTAACAATAATTGAGCCGGTCGACGAAATCTCCGTCCGACTGTGGAGAAACAGCTGACAGGAGATTTTGGATGACGTTCATCCAGAGATCCTAAAGAAAATAATATCAGCAAGGAAGGAATAAACAAGGTCAAAAACATATGGAGAAAGAGGATGTTTATGAGATGATGGAAGATATAAGGGGAGACAACAATCAACAACGCGTGCAAAAGGCGGCAACAGACGATGATCGATTGACTGTCGCCCCAAAGTTGCCCTTTTCGGACACTTTTTCCTGAATTATATTTTTATGACCAACGGCTAAAAGGCTGTCTTTTGTGGGTAAAGCAAGCAGAGCGAGAGAGAGAGAGAGAGAGAGTGAAGCAATCGTATACAAAAGGATGAGAAGAGTCTTTGGGAAGAAAAAGCATCAGATTTTATAAAAATGAGGGACAGTTCAGAGAAATGATGAAAGGATCGATGGAAGTCGCCTGGAGGCGGGGCCAACAGTGTCGACACTGTCTCTGCGCTCTCTCCGACGGGCCGACACCCGCCGCCAAGGGCACATTTGCATGAGACCGAGGGAATTCGGGGGATGGCACCCGAGTGAACGGACAGTTGATGTGAGAGAAAATCGGATATCGAACGGGGAAAAAGGGCTCTGACTCAAACAGATCACATGCGACCTCGTCGATATTTTCTCCCTCTTTCTTGCCCAGACTTCTGACTAATCAGGATGACATTCCCGATGGTCACTGGACAAAAATGTCTCCAGGCTGACGAGGCCAGGACAAATACTTTTTTTGTGTAATTTCGGGGGACCTGCAAATAATTGCTTGATTTTAAAACCCAACAGTTCAAAGACGAAACAAAGATTGCTCCAAAAACGGCGGTCCCATCATAATCGTATTCCAAAAACCCGGTTTTTTTCTACGTATAAAAACTCTTTTCTTTTCCCACATCTTTTTCTCGGCTTTTGTGTATTGAACGGGGTTTATAAATCTTTTTCGAAGAGTTTATTTTAGATAAAAACTGGCTGTCATTGGTTGGCTACAGGCTCGAGATGTTGTCTTGTCAAAATATATTCGAAGTCTAAGTTCACCGTCCATAAATGTCAGCGACCACCACTTCCATTTTCAATAAATTATTTTAGTGAGGTTACTGCTAAAATCTGAAAGGTAAAAAGCGAAAAATCAAAAATCGCATCTCGCCCAAACTGGTCGACCCTCCTCTAATTTGTTGAAACATTTAAATGGAGGGCCAATTCCGGGGGGACTTCTGATATTGATTTGATCAGAAAGATCGGCATAATGGCCCCCAGTCTGCTTGTTTTCGCCAGACTATTAGTCATCTTCGAGAACATCTCTTGTTTCACTGTTGTTGTATACATTATGTGTAGTTCCAAATAAATAAGTCTTGAAAAACGAGGACTAGAAATTGTTCGTTTCGAATGATAACACGAGTTTCCCCAGTTTTTCGATGCCCTCAACATGTTGAGGTTCGGATAACGACTTTCTCTTGGATTAGTTGTACGCAACAACGAAGAACATCTGGCCCAGGTGAGATTGAATTTGACAAACAGAAGGGCAAAACGAAGTGAAATACAGGCCGGAGCAGACGGACTCAATGGCCAGGATCAAATTGTTAGTTTACTGTTCGAATAAACAGACAATTCGTACAAAAGCGACCTTCTCGCTCATTACAGCGGTCGCCTACTACCGCTTCCGCTGTCCCCCGCCACCCTACCAGTCCCCAGGATGGTCGCTAATTTCTTATTTCTGACATTATTCGCTATTTTTTTTACCTCAACAAATTGCATCGAATGTTATTCGGTAGGATTGGGGATCTTTTATAAATACGCGGATAAGCAAAACGTGTATATTGCGGAAATTTTAGGGTTTGAAATTGATAGCCGGACAGTCTGTTGGAACTTCTACTATAAGTTGCAATGACAATTCACAATGTTATAATATGAGTGCCAATGCGGGAGGTGTTCTCGATGTCGTCAAGGCGGGTTGTTCCCTGTGGAGATGTATGGTCAGTCACAGTTTGTCGTAACTGGGTCAGTCAACTTTTTCAGTTGGCCAGAGATCGATGCATCTCGACGACGTTCAAAAGTGTTCCCATCAGTTTGTGTTGCTGTTCAGGCGACAGATGCAATGTCGGCGACAACGGCATCTCCATGAAGTTGGTTTCAATTGTCTCGCAGAATATTTGAGACTTTAGACAAGTCGGAGGCTGGAATGCCGAGCCAGAACACGGAGGAGCAAGTGGAGAGACCCCAATGACCAGGGAAGAGATCCGCGACCGTTTCGCATCAGCCGACGCTGACGACGATATGCAAACTCAACCGCCTCGAGGATGGCGACTCGGCAAATGATCCTAATATTATGATAAAAGAGTGTATTGTGTTGTCCTCCAATTGTTATTGTGATGCTAATCCGACCGACCCACTGGATTGGTTGCTCAATCTCATCGCTACAACTGTTGCTCTTCCCCCGACTAATCAAACAAACTGAAAGAGATCTGACCGACAAGATGGAGTCCGTCCAATTAGCACGGGCTGAGATTGCCACCGGCTTCTGCTGGTACTACGAATTTACAACTGTTTACTGTGCTCATCAAAGAGAGCGGGCGCGTGTCGGTCTAAGGGACACTGCTTCTGTTGTTGGCTAATTGACCCACAGCTGATGGCAACCGAAAGCGCCACTCTGAGAGGAAAAGGACCACCCAGTAGACGCGAAGCGAAAATAGACTTTTTGACCACCTGAAAATGATAAACACCAAATAATGGACAGTACATCGTCATCTTCTTCTCCAAATGATTCGTCTGTGTCTGATATTCCTTCAGTCGATGACGATTTGTCTGAAAAGTGAGTTTTTTTCTCTCGTGCAATTGGAATGATGTCCCATATTTCATTGGCCATCATGTTATCCTGCGGCGAGTCTATAATTTTCGGAGGAGCCACCTTATGTCTTTTTCTGGAAAGACGGTTTGTCTGCCAATTGAGATAGAATTCAGCTATCTCTTGCCCGTCTTCTTTTTGCCGCGCGCAGTCTCGAACCACCTTGGAGCGGCTAAGGTGGGACGAAGCAGATGAAAAAGACGACACCCGAATCGCCATCGGCAGGCGGACAATTGCCTTCTTCTTGTCTGTTTTGCCTTGTCTCTCCCTCTCCGGTAAACATTTTACTTCTCACCTGTCTCCAATGTTCAGACTTCTATTTTCTGTGCTTTACCGTCTCTTCCGCTTTCCCAGGGTTCGCCTACTTTGAAGTTTGCCAGAGGGAAAGTCGCCCTACACGAGCCACCCTTGTCACCGGTATCCGGGTCAATTGCTTTCTGTTTTGAAGTGCCGGTTCTAAGCAGATATCCCCCTTGTTGTCTCGATAAGATACTCGGCTGAGCCACCGTGACCCGGTCCCGCCCCCTATCATATCCGAGAACTTCTTCCGCTCCTCCTCTTTCTTTTTATTTAAACAGAGACAAGAGAGGTGTCAATTAGCCGAGTCCATTTCAAAGCTTCCGTGCCATCAATCTGTCTGTGTGTTTTCCGCCGCCACTTACCTTCTTTTTTTTTCATCCGCTTAGCTATAAATTTCGACTTCTTTGTCCTCCTTCTGGCTGAGTTTTTCTATTCCTTTCCATTTAGTCCTCCTTTCATTTGATTGTGTCTCTGTTTCCCTCGGTAGGTCATCGCCGGTTTCACCACCTGCCTGTCGTCGCACTTTTTGGAGCCAGCTCGTTAACTCGCGTCTTTGTTCTCTTGCCAAAGGTGTAACACACGTTCAGTTATCATTGACAGGCCTTTTTCTCCTGAAATGGGCGGAGGGCCACCGCCGTGACAGCGACTGGTTACCTTTTGAAAATTCCTCTGAAACCACTTTGGTCAAACGGGTGGCGGTAGTTCTTTTTTTGTGTCTTGCCTCATCCTGGCCATATTGTGATCCTTCTGGCGCCAACGGCTGTAATGGCGCCGTCTTCCTCATTCTCATTAGTTCACAATTACCGTCACTTAACTCCCGAATGTGTTCCCGTCCCCGCCTACTGTAGTCGTTGTAAATCTCGACCGTCTGTTGCTCCTGCTCATTTGCCCTCGTCTCTATCATAATATTTCAGAATGGAGTCGCTGCCTCCCATCTATGTTCCTAATCCTTATTGGCTTACTCTCGTCAATGAATTACAGGTTTGGCTGATTTACAGATCACGAGAAATCTTTTTTTCAGTTGAGGTACGGTGTCCAAGTACCGATCATCTTCAACACCAACATGCTCGCGGATTTGTCTTCCCAGTTGAACATCTCTCCACAATCTTCTCCTCCGGATAACCAGCACAGTGAGGAAGATCACTCGACCGGCTCGCCCAGTTCTCCTCTCTCAACCAGAGAAAAGAGCCCGCAGAACTGCGTCTGTCCGATGTGTGGTAAATCTTTCACCAGACATTGGCTACTCCAGGGACATCTTCGAACACACAGTAAGTAGAGCATCCAATAGAGAGAGAAGATCGCTTTCAGCTGGAGAGAAACCCTTCAAGTGTGAGCAATGTGGAAAAGCCTTCGCCGACAAGAGCAATCTACGTGCTCATACCCAGACCCATTCAGGTAGGGAGACTCTCCTTCAGTTGAGAAATGACCATTTCCAGGTGTAAAACCGTTTTCTTGTACCCGATGCGGGAAGAGGTTCGCCTTGCGGAGTTATCTCTCAAAACACGAGGAGTCTTCTTGTAGTAAAATCAGTCCCGTCTTCCCCTACAGTATCCCCAAGTAGTCGACCATTTTGAGCTTCTTCTTTCCTATACGAGTTCCTCTTGTGCTTTCTTCTTTCCCACATTTTTTTCAGAGCTTTAATTTATAGTTTTTTCTTACTTGACTAGGCATTGTTATTCTATTTATTCGGGAGATGTCCTTTTGCCAGCTGCAATATGATTCTCCTTACTTGCTGTATTTTTCTAATTTTGTTTTAATAAAATAAGTCTAGTCCCCTTTCGATGTTTCGCTAGCTGTTTTTTGCGGCCTCAATTTTTTTCCGTTTTCTATAAGGGGTGGCCTCGCGGCGCGTGCCATGATCGTATCTCTGACGAAAAACGACTGGCCGACAAGGACTTTTCGAAAAGGGGAGTCTGATAGCTGACAGATGAGACAGCTGGAACACAAGTTGGAGGACGTCGCTCGACGATCGAGGCCTCCTCTAATCAGCTTTTCGCGCCGGGACTCAGCAGGTGGCTCGAGGACGATCGGAAGACTGCAAGGTCTCTCAATAATATTTTTCTATTGAGCATTTGATTAAAGTCTTATTCCAATTTGTACACATTGGATACGGAAAAACGAGACATTGGTAAAGAAGGAGAGGAAAGAATAATACTCTATAGACGATCCGAATACATTTTGTCACTACTCTCGACTTCGGGGGAATAAAGCTTCGCTTCGAAGGAACTGATCAGCCAAAGAAAACTACGGCTGGAGAGGGAATTCTTGAGGGGAAAAACAATACTGAGAGGATGACCGGGGTCAAATATACAAACACAACATTATGAGGTCAGAAAGAGCCTAGGATGAGTTAGATAGAGACTTCATTATCCGGGGTCGACATACTCCAAAGGGACATCGCTTCGGGAGCACCTTGGGAGTTGACCGCCGCGTAGAAATTATAATCTTGAATGGTCGGATTGATACCGACGAGATCCCACGGCGGGAAAGATGCCATGGGCTCGCCTTCGACCGGTGGCAGGGAACCGTAGCCCGAGGAGGATGAACTCGAATGAGATCGCATGTCATCCTGAAAAGGAGGATAATATAAACTGAAAAATAACAAGGATTACCTCGCCATGAGGGTGATGCTCTCCTGGCTGATGTTCTTGGGCAGTTCCTTGCTGTCCTTGCGGACCTTGCTGGGCAGGCGATGTCTGCATAAAGAGGCCAGGATTCCCATTGAATTGCATAGGAAACGCTTCCATGTGAGGCTACAAAAGGAATTAATTGGATATAAAAGAAATACTCACAAGTCTGGGCATCAGAAGATGAGGAGGAATATTGGAGCCATTGGGGAAGGGGATGCCATTCTGAGGAGAGGCGTAGAAATCTTCATAAAATCCACTTTCAGGCGTCAATGGAGCAGCCCCGTTGAAATCACTTGGAGAAGGAAACGAAGGAAATACCCGTTCCTATAAATATATTGTTATTTTTCTTTTGGAATGTTTCTTCCCCCGTGACCCCCAAGGTGCTAATACGAAAAGCTTGTTTTGGGAGCGATGCCGTCGGCTGTCAAGGTCGGGTCAGTTTCGAGACTCTCGCGCACTTCACACCAACCAACCTGTTTCACCATTGCGTTCGGGCTCTTGAGCTCCTCCTGCAGCATGAAGGCCAACGGCACAGTTCGTACCCCGTCTCGGTCTACTTTCATCGTTTTGCCGACAGGATAAGGCGATTCCTGACCACCGACGGACACGGACATTCCTCTTTTTTGAGCTTTTGGACGAGGAGATGCCGGTCCCTGGGCTGGA